>OX016540.1:69498252-70748252 GCA_943590905.1 Sphaerophoria taeniata
CAAACACGACTTGACTGTTTTAACCCGTATAACGATTTATTCAATTTACAAACCTTCGATGATCCATCTTCAAAATTCATTGGCTGTTCCATGTATAACTCTTCTTCGATGTCTCCGTTCAAAAATGTTGTGACAGCATCCAATTGTCTAATATTCAGATTAAATTTTGCCGCAAGCGCAATTAAAAAACGAATTGACGAGTATATGGCAACGGGAGAAAAAGTTTTCACATAGTCGATGCCTTCTTTTCGGGGGCATCCTTTCACTACCAATCTAGCCTTGTGTCTTAAGACTTCACCGTTCACCCCTCTTTTCGCTTTGAATACCCACTTGCCCTTAATTGCTCGTTTGCCCTTCGGAAGATCCACCAAACTGCAAGTCTTGTTAGATTGAAGAGAATTGAATTCCGAGTCCATGGCTTCTTGCCAAAATGATCCATCAGGACGTGACAAGGCATCCTCAACGTTTTCTGGGTCATTGTCTTCAAAGTTTGTGCTTAAACAGGATTCAAATTTCTGAGTTTGCTTCCGAACTCTACTGGATCTTCGGATAGGAATAACATCCTTGTTAACAAGCTCTGTATTAGATGTGGCATAGTCTTCGATTTCCGTTGAATTAATGTTTTCATGGTACTCCTCATTGATCTTCGTGTCGCATTCGAGTTCGCAACGAGTTTTAAGACACTAGACCCCCGAATACGAGGGTCTAATTTATCGAAGTTCTAACTATAACAAAGTTCTAAATCAAAGTTCTAACGGGTTAGAACTTGGTGAAGAATTGACTTCGAATTAAATGAGTTCTAAAATTTCACTAAACCGAGTCTTAAGGGCTAGAACTATGCCAAGAAATTAGGAGTTAGAACTCAAATGAGTTCTAAAATTTTAATAAACCTAATTTTAAGGGCTTGAATTTGTAACGGTATTTAATGTGTTCTTATTCAACTATTGCGATCGTATGCAAATATGAACACCATTATACCCTTGATCCACAGGATGTCAAGGATTTTGGTCTGTGTTGAGTAGGTTGTTCTTGAGGTGAGCTGCCGGTATGGCTGATTGGGCTTGCTCGTCGGAAGGGTGGGATCTTGCGGATCCCTTTGGACTACCGTGGATATAATGTGCCTTGATTCGAAAATCGTCTTACCACGAAATAATCTTCTGAATATTCCATAACTTCTTATTTTCATCATTTTAACGGCAACATTAGCTTTTTCATCATAGCTCATATGTGTTCTTAGCCCTGTAGTGTTCCCTTAAGTCGCTACATATATAGCGACTCCATGATCATTGTGCCACTTCTCCTAGTTTTAGTATTACCTAGTATTTCTAAAGATATTTTGATATTTGATGAGTTTATTCCGTAAATTTCCAACAAAATATGTCAAAATGCCAGGAAAAGATGAAAATAACAACAAAATTTTCTGGATGACAGCAAAAACAATTGACAGGAACAGTAATTGTAAAATACCTAATTCAATCTCTTCTCTAATGATACTACCTTGTTCATTGTATCAGGTAACATGCTATCTCTAATAAAGTCCATCGGTTGATTTTGACTGGCGGCGCTAAGAGCGGAAAGATACATCACTAAAATAGATAAACAGCGCCAACTGGTGAGAACATCCAGCCCTATCTCAAAAAATCTTATAGAACTACGATTAAAAATACAATGCCATAACGAAACTCAATGTTTTTTTTTACCAAACACAACCTCAAGTCTCTCTTGTGTTTTCTATGGTGAAAATAAAAACAAAAAACAATTTGTTGATTTGTTTCTTGCTGTTATACTGGCTGACGCGGCGCGGCGCCCCTGGATCGCGGCGCCCCAGGCGACCGCCTGGGTCGCCATACCCTAAAACCGGCACTGACTAATAATTTAGCAAAATCTTTTATGGAATGAATTTTGAGGGTTTCGGATTTAAGGCATGTTTTTAGAACAATTAGTTGATTGCAGGAATCACCAGATATGTCTGTTTTGTACTTTTCCACTAGCTTTTTTGATCCTTGATTTATCTCATCATTTGAGAACGATAAAAGGCTTATACAGTTTCAACACTTCAAACATATTACAAAGACTGTAAACAGTGCCGGATTAAGCAAGCGCGGGTTCCCGTAGCAAATTCTTTCTAAGAGCCCTTGATCTGCTATAGGTGCGAAAGTAACGGGAGTTTTTTTTCGAGGTATAGAACTTTAAGTTTGCATTACTTTTCAAGACGGCGACCAGTTTAACAGATGTCAAGTGATTTGTTCTCAGTTTGGTTTGGCAATTCATCATGAATAGACTCACGCTTGAACAACGTTTGCAAATTGTGCAATTTTATTTCGAAAATAATGGTTCTGTGTGGAATACGTACCGCGCACTGCGTACATTTTATCGTCGACAAAATCGTCCATCAGAGCAGTTAATTCGAATAACCATGGAACGTTTCGCACCACGTTTACTCTAATTGATAACTCGCAACCCCAGAGACACCGTAGGGTGCATACATACAGAAGAAGCTATTGCTACTGTAGAGCGTAGCATTGAGGAAGACCTGACTTCCGTACTTCTTCAAAAACGATGATGGCCACAACGTTACAGTCAATGAATCCTGAATTGAACAATCATGACGTCCAGGAGCTGTGGTTCTAACAAGACGGCGCAACATGTCACACAGCTCAAGCCACAATCGATTTATTGAAAGACACGTTTGGTGACCGCCTAATTTCACGTTTGAACCTGTGAATTGGCCTCCAAGATCTTGTGATTTAACACCGCTAGACTATTTTCTGTGGGATAAGCCACAAACGCTGGACCATTTGAAAGACAAAATTCGCCGGGTTATTGCCGATATACGGCCACAAATGTTGGAAAAGTCAACGAAAATTGGACGTCCAGATTGCACTACATCCGAGATCCGAGCCAGCCGTGGTAGTCATATGAAAGAAAAAGAAATCATATATGACGTAATGCCACAAGATTATCTTTCAAATAAATAAAAAATCATGTTAATCGAATCGTTGTTTTGTTGCAATTTAAAGTTCTATACCTCTAAAAAAAAACACTCTTTACAAGCAACTTTTTGTAGAGCTTGTGCGTTCACCGAATGAAAGTCGGAGTTTTATTTACGCCAACGAAATAGGCGGGTACCGATAGTCTGATGTGGATTGTCTTAGTAGGAAAAGTTGTAACGTTTGACGTTTTTGTGACATCAAAAAAATTCAACATACCATATCTTAATAAGTTTCACTCAAAAAATTACGCTCAGTCAGATATAAGTGGGTTTGAATATGCGGGGCCCCCTTTCGCGCGGGGCCCGTAGCAATTGCTACTCTTGCTACGTGATTAATCCGGCACTGACTGTAAAGGCTTTGAAATCATTACTGAGTTCGTCCAATCAAAATGTCCAAGCAGGAATAGTAAATATTGACCTTAAAGTAAATTCCCGGATCAGAAATTCTATGATCTTCTGCCAACTCATCAAAAAAGCGCTTCGTTATTTTCGTCCTTTTATTTTTGGAGACAGGCATCACTCCCCAATCGTTGGCTAAATTTTTGGACTTTTTAAGTAAATCAGTGAATTTCTTTTGATTTCTTTCTTTTTCTAGACCGTCAAAAAGATTTTAAAGCAAAATACTTGCTTTTTGTAAGTCATTTTCCTAATCTTGAAGGGCTTTGGAAACTGGACTTATAAGTTATAATATCAAACAGCGAAGAAAAAAATTACATCAACACAATAAAGTCGTAGGTCTCTAAAATGTTTATGACATTTTTACATTCGTCTCGTTCGTCTTTTTTTGTTGTGGTCAAACTGATTTATGGTAAGGTTTTCACTCAGACAATTAACGGGACTTTTTTTTTGGTTGCAGATACATACAGGGTTCGGAATGGAATATTGAATTTTTCAGGTGTGAGTTCATGCAAATACCTTAGTATTTTTGAATCTACCGCTGGTCCTTGGTTTATATTTTTGTGGGATGTTGGAGTTGGTGGCTGTATCAGGCAGGACGATATATTTTGAAAGCTCGCATGTAAAAAATGATCATGGGAATTTTTTTTTGTAATAAAACTTTATTAAATATTTAAGTGAATTTTTTACACACGTCTTGTGCTCTGTATCTTTGGGGCCCCTATATCTCGGGGGCCCTGTCACATGGATACAGCTGATACAGCGGTAGCTACGCCACTGTGACCCAGCATTTTCTTGTACTTCGTTTTTTTCCATGTTGATGCAATAACCAAAAAAGGCAACCTTTCGCTTGAAAGAATTTATGTTTTTCCTACCACTTTCAATATCCGACTAGGAGAACAAAGAATATAAAGTGGACAGGGTTATGAAAAAACTCTCAGAAATTCTTCTCTCAGACCCGAACATATCAACCAGCGATAGTAAACTCTCAAAAATTAGCGATAGAACTCTCAAATGGACACACACCTTAAGGTTTTTTTTATACATTTATTTAAGAAAAAAATTCCATGTCCATGTTTTTTTTTCGAAATATGTAAGAAGTGAAATAAATTGTTTCTCACACTTTTTATTTTTATGGACTACTTCCTCACACAATTATGCAGTTATTTCCCATTCGCAGTGGAGTGGAGTAAGTTCCCATGTGGAGCAGATTACCGTGGATTGTGGAGTTATTTCCCTGCACTGTTAAAGAGAAGCATTATAGGAAAGATTTCGTCTAGACCAAGGGACTTACATATATGGAGATAAGGAGTGAATGGCCCATTTAATCCTTTGTTTCCGATTGTACTAGAGCTTTTGTATGAGTTTCTATTACTGGACTACGGATATCAGATACGCAGCCAGGAAACTGAAAAAGGAGCTCAAGGGTTCACTACAAGATTCATTGACTCAGTTCAGCTCATTTTTCCTAAAGCTCACACTGTTTGTCATATAAAAGGGAATTATAAACCTTTGAGTGCGTGCTTATTAAAAAAAAAAAAAGAATGAAAAAAAAGAAAGAAAGAAAAAAAAACACTCGAAAATCTTCTATCAGTTATTATACCACGTGATTGTAAATTCAAACTACATTTTAATTAAATGTTGACATTCTAAATTTCATCATCCTCAGCATACCTGCCTTAGTTGAAAATAGGTCTTATCACATTAGATTCAGATATTCACTATCAAATCAGGTGTTCCTCAAGGATGATATTAGGAATCTTTTATTTTGATATCGACGATGTTCCAATTTATGAGGAAATTTCAAAAAATGGGTTTATATTCACAAATATTTTCTTTCCTCTCAAAAGAAACAAGTGTACACTCTGGAATAAGCAGGGGCGGATCCAGAGACTCTTGTTAGGGGGGGGGGGGCGACTTAATAGGTACAGAAAAAAGGTCTTCAAAAGTAGTTTTAAAGAAGTTCCAGATTAACAGCTTAAGTACTTAATAATATAATCACATGACAAATTATTCGAACAGAGGTACATCGAGTACAATTTTACAATGCGAAATCTAATCGATGTTTGCTTTGGGCAAATCTATCTATGATATTGCCTGTATTCAATTCCAAATCTGAATGTATGTCTTATATTATTATTATTATTATTATTATTATTATTATTATAAGAGTTAAGCGTTTGCACTATCTCTACATCTCGTAGGATACCATTCACCTGCCCTTAAGGCTAGGCTCTGATGAGCATGCGGGCATAAGGCCAAACATTTCATCGTTGTTCATTTTTGTTGTTCATCTTAGATTGAGGAATTCCCTAACAATCCTGCAGCTGTCTAGTATGACAGCTTTTTGCATGTCATATATTGACTTTTTTGGAATGTCTAGATTTTTAAGAGCGGTAATTGTAGATTCAGGCACCAATCCAGTGGTAGAAAGAATGACGGGTATAGTTGTCACACTGTCTGCTCTCCATAGATGTTTCAACAAAGATTATTTTCTTTTGTCGTTTACTGTGGATGACAATATCTGGTCTATTATATTGGATGCTGGTGTCAGTCAGGACCGTCCTATCCCAGTACACGATATAATCTCTGCTTTCTGTAACCGAATCAGGAGTGTACTTAAAACACGGGGTGTAGTTTGGAGATCTTGTCAGTAGTCCATATTTTTTGAGAAGCTCCTGATGAACAATTTTACCCATGTTATCATGCCTCCGTTTGTACGAGTTGCTAGCTAGGTTGGCACAGCCAGCAAGAATATGCTGTATTGTTTCATGTACAGCTCCACAATTTCGGCAGTTATCTGTTTGGATGGTTTGATCGTTCACGATATATTTCAGGTAGTTTCTTGTTGGTATGACTTGGTCTTGAATGGCTATCATGAATCCTTCTGTTTCTGGATATAACTTTCCAAATCGAAGCCAGGAGTTCGACATTTCTTTGTTGAAATTTGCTTCTTCGAGTTCGTTTGGGTGTCTAACATGCAGGGGTTTTCTTTGCCAGTTGAGGTACAAATCCTCGGGTGTATTTGGGACTTCATTGAGTCTGTGTTGCATGTTAGCTGGTGTGAAATTGTCATCAGCGTTGATGATAGCTTTGTGGAGAGAGCTGGTTTCAGCTTTTCGGGAAAAATATTCAAAAAGATTTTGGTTTTGTTTTTCGACCATTCTTTGTATGTTTATAATTCCTCTTCCTCCTTTAGATCTTGGTAGGGTAATCCTTTCGATTGCAGCTTGGGGGTGGTGTTGGCGGTATTTTGTCATAAGCGTCCTTATTTTCCTTTCCAGGTTTTCTAGGTCTGTTCTACTCCATTTGATTATGCCTGCTGAATATGTTATTAGAGGAACTGCAAATGTGTTGGTTGCCATAACCACGTTCCTGGCGTTCAAAGATGTTCGTAGAATTTGTTCCAAACGGCTTTCGAATGATGAAGCTATGCTGGTTTTGATGTTAGCATGTTTGATCATTTTTGACTGTTCCATTTTCCATACCGAGGTATTTGTAGACATCATCTTCTTCCATTGATTCAATTGTCTCATTAAAGGTCGTAGTATAATCGACACCTTTGGAAATCTTTCCCCTTACGATATTTACTGTTTTGCATTTTTGTATGCCAAACTCCATTTTTATATCGTTCGAAAACTGTTCAACTATTCAGAGTAATTGTGTTAAGCTGTTGGGTGTGCTGGCATACAATTTAATGTCATCCATATACACATAGCTGGGCACCGTTAATCAAAAAGTTAACTTCGTTAATCGCTAATCCGTTAATTAAAAATTTAACTTCGTTAACAGTTAAAACGTTAAATTTTAGAAAAATTAACGCAAGTTAACGTTAATCGTTAATCCGTATGGCGTGCATAAACATTTTATTTTCTAATAAAAATTGGAAGTTGGAAACAAGAAGAAAAGTGTATTTTTTCTTAATACATTAAATTATATTTTATAAGAGTTTAAGTGATAAAACAACAATTTATTCAGTCATGTATATGAATGTGATTGTTCCCCTTCATGAACATCAGCGTGTTGAAATTCTCGTCGGAAAGCGAGGATCTTTTCGGCTGAAGTATATCCTTGCCCGTGGAGAAGAATATTCGGCCAACGAAACGATGTGTTTCTCTATCTCCTACGTGACTCTTTTATTACCTATGTCTTATTGGATTGCATTGCATATTGCATTCGTCAACGATTTGTGTATAGTTGTAGAAATGAAAAAAGGAAGTTGCTAAATTCAACACGAAAATTGACTTTATTTAAGAACTGTTCGCCAAGATTGGATGGTAGAACAAATGGTGGTCAGCAAACACAGAACAGTATCCCCATTTGACATCAGTTGCTAGAATCTACCTCTCGGTACTAGTGTACACTATACATACACTGAGAAAAATATCAAACAGATTCATATTCAAATCAAACTCAAACACCTATGATTTGGCATGGATTCGTTTTGAGTTTAATTTGAATATGATATCTATTAAGTTCAAGTTGAGTTCAATTGAACTTAAATCAGTTTATGTTAACTTCGTTTTCTATTTGAGATAAACATTTATATATTTATTTTAATTTACTTCATTCAAAGTTGATTTAAATAGAATTGTATTTATTTTTTGCTTAGTATTTCCATGTTTAAATCAAAGACGTTTTGGTTTGTGCCAAGCAATCTCATGGTCAGGTTTATTAACCACAAATCTAATTTGTTCAACCATTTATTAGTTTGATTTTATTAAACTGTTCGGTTTACATTAATTAAAAACCTTTTTAAGTTCTTATATTGTAAAAAAAAACTGTCCGCCACATCCGCGATGGTGAATCTTCATTTTTGCTTTTTTGTGAATGTTGTTAAGCGAGCTGTTGGTGTGACCACGGTGCTTACTAGTTTGGCATATAAGTAATCGGAGCGATCTAGAAAAATAAAAAGGGACTAGTTTGGAATGCACATTTTATATTTTATTATACTTACATACATCTGTACTCCGACGAAAATTGTTGTTTTGAGTCCTGTCACTGAACTTTTAACTATTGTCATCGATGTTGAACTATAAAAAAATTACGGATGATAAATATGACAATGCAAAAAAATCAGTAAACTTAAAGGTTACCTTTTTTGTACATTTGGAATGAAGTCCTTTATATCCTCCGCGGTTAAATCTTTGTCTGTCTTGTGTCACTTCATTTTCTAAAATACATTACACGTGACTTGAAAAATTCAAAAACAAAATCAAGTTGTCTAAAAAATACTTACAATAAAAACGGAGACCATTCCATTGTTTTTATTTGTAAAATCACTCACGATCCGATAAAATTTTTGATTGAATTTCATAATTCGCACGGAAAACAACTTGTCAAGATGAGAACAACAAAACCATATCGACGACGACGACCGACGCCAGTAATTTACAGTTATGTGGTTGTATTTTACTTCGTTTGGGTTCATTTTAAATTGCTTTGAGTTTGAATAAAACATAATTTATTTAATTTTTTTTTCATACAAAATCTGAAGTTGTTCGGGATCGTTTCAAATCGATGTAAGTTTGAACTTAATATGGTCTGTTTGGTCTTATTGTTTTACTGATATTTCAAACGCCTTCTTACTTGAAACAAACTCATTTATTGTAATTTCATGTTCAAAGAGTAAGGCAAACATGAATCCTTTTGATTCAAATAGACTATATTCAAACAAAATTGTGTTTCTTGTATTTTAATAGAAAAGAGGTTGGATTTAACCGAGTTCTATTTGCCATTATTGAATAGTTTTCAAATATGTTTCTATTTGAAAAAGTCATAGTACAGTTTTCTCAGTGTAGTGTAACATAGTGTAATTCCGCCCAATCGGAATTTTCTCCGATTTCCTCCGAATTGGAGACATTTTGCTTGTCGGAGAACTACCTCGAAACGATTGGGCCCATTGTTTACGAAAAAGTAATATCTATTGACCACAATTTACCATTGGTAGATTTTCAACACTTAATTTATTTTTAATAAAAAGAAAACATTTTTATAAATAAATCAATTATTTTTTTTCTTTATTTTTGATATTCAACCGAATATTCGGCCGTCCGAATACTTGGTGTACTATTCGGCCGAATACCGAATATCAAAAAAATTGGCCGAATACCGAATAGTTGCCGAATATTCGCGGCATCTCTAGTTAGTTGTTACTCGCGTTGCTGCCTCCGCCATTTACACTCTCTACGTCCTTTGATATTTCGATAGCTTCTTCTACCTTTTTTTCCATGCATTTTTTCACTGCATCTACACAACTGTTATCATATTTCTGCAACCATATCAACCGAAACTTAGGGTGAAAAGCCGCAGCAAGTTGGCACTGTTCATCGTCCATAAGTGGTCCGAACCTTCTCTCTGTGCCGTTTAATAACGCATTGACTAAGGCTGTGCAATTTACGAGGCCTTTAGACTTTATATTTTTTAATTTGAAGACCGTTGCTGAAATGGTCGGTAGCAGTGACCCAAGGTACACTCGACCCTCTCTGAGCACGCGCTAAGGAATAAAACAAACATTGTCGTATCGTGCGTCGTATTATATACGATTAGTATGGCAGTTTTCAAACTCACAGCCGCTGGAAAAAAGTGGTATTTCAATAACGGCAATAATAACGGCACCCGGAATAATAGTGGCATTTCAAATTTTACTAGGGACTGAACATCGCCGGTACGGCGCCGCACATTTCGACTAGCTCATGATTCGTATAAGAATTGTTGTTTTTTCGCGAAGCCGCGGCCGGCGGCGGTGCACACTGTGAAAACGCTCGGCAATGAATTGAATTTGCGAAATTATATTCTGTATACCTAAAGCACAAAAAAAAAGACAGGCAGCGAAATAGACAAGTTGCGTGCCGTTGTGTTTCCTGAAGGGTGTTGACTAATTTTTTATAAGTTATAATTTGAATGTGTATCTGTATGGTATTTTTGTGTTCGATTAACGATTAACGGACTTTGGAAAATTTAACGATCGTTAACATTTTTTTGAAGTTAACTGAAAAGTTAATTCGTTAATAGGAATGTTAACTTCGTTAATTAACGATTAACGGATTAACGAAAAAATGCCCGTTAATGCCCAGCTATGCATATACATAAGATGAGTAAGTCTTTCCTTATGAATACTGTTTCTTACTTCAAAACCGTGCTTACTCTTATTTAAAGGAAGATAAAGGATTCAGAGCAAGACAGAACCATAATGGACTTAGACTATCTCCTTGGAAGATACCTCTTGTGATTTTTATACTGCAAGATGTTATTGTCCCTATGCGAAGCTTTGCAGACCAATTCGACATTACTGTCTCGCAGAATCGTATAATCTGTGCGTCTATTTTGTAGGTTTTTAAGATACGTAATAGCCAGCTATGCGGGACCATATCAAAGGCTTTTTTATAGTCGATGTACGCTGCATATAGATTTCGTTGCTTAGTACATGCTTGGCTAGTGACTACTGCATCTATGGCTAGCTGTTCTTTGCATCCAAGCGAGCCTTTCCTGCAACCCTTTTGTTGTTCAGCAAGTATATTGTTGTCGTTGCAGTGCCTGGTGATTAATTCGGCAACACAGGATGTAGACAATTTATACAAAGTGTTGAGGCACGTTATTGGTCTGAATTTAGCTGGATCTTGAGTATTGTCCTCTTTGGGAATCAAGTACGTTATTCCTTCACATAAGTACGTAGGTATTTTTGCTGGATCCTGTATAAAAATATTAATTTCACGTCTGGTTATTTCGTGAAGTCCGTCTAAAGCTTTTAGCCAGTAGTTGTGCAGCCCATCTGTGCCTGCGGCTTTCCAGTTATGTAGCCTTTTAAGGACATTTTGAAAAACCTCAGATGTGATGTAGTTGTTTTCCATCGGCGTGATTTCTGTTGTTGATGAATCATTTTCTTGCAGTAAGGCTGAAGCTACGTTGTGTTCGGTGCTTTTAGACCATATTCCACTCCAAAAATTTTCCAATTCATCTTGTTTTGGAAGGACTTTTAATTCTTTGCCCTTTCCTTTACATTTACTGTAGAACTGTCGTTGTGAGGTGTTGAATAACTTATTATCCTTATTATTATTATTATTATTATTTTGTTTTTCTCGTTTTTACGGTTATGTACATTATATTTTCGGGACCTAAGTCTGACAAAAATATAACGATTCTAATTCAAAAATTTGCGAACAATATGACATGTGTCTAGTATTATCGATTTTTGTACTTTTCCAATGAAATTTTCATTGATTTTAAGTTCTCGCAGATGTTTCTTGAGGTTCTTTTCTACAATCCCTGTTGCACTGATTATGAGTGGTATAATCTTGACGCTCCCTAGGTTCCATTGCCTTTTTATATTCATCGCTAGATCTTCGTACCTCCTTCTTTTCTCATCATAGGTCTTCTTTATGTTGTGGTTATTAGGGATGGCAAAATCAATGAGTACGGCTGTGTTGTCTCTCTTGTCTATTACCGTTACATCGGGTCGATTATGTTCAACGCGGTTGGTAGTGCGGATCGTTCGATCGTAGAGTATTTTGACCGTATCGTTTTCTAGAACGGCTTCTGGTTCATACCGGTAATAAGGCTGGGGTTCCTGTAAGAACCCAAAGTTCTGACATAGTCTTTGATGGAACAATTTAGCGACGTTGTTATGCCTTCTGAGATATTCAGTTTGTACCATGCTTGTACATCCAGAGATGATATGCTCAATTGTCTCATTAGGTTTGCCACAACGGCGACAAATATCCTCAACAGCATTGTCCTTCATTATATATCTCATATAATTCCGGGTAGCAATCACTCCATCCTGAATTGCAATTATAAAACCTTCGGTTTCAGAAAACAACTCTCCTGCCTGAAGCCATAAGTTTGACGCTAATATATCAACATTTTCGCTTCTAAGTGCATAGTAGTGTTTTCCGTGTAAAGGTTTTGCAGCCCATGCACGCCTTCGGTCGTCTATATTGGGTATTTGCATTTGAAGGTGGTTCTTTAGGTTTAATGGTGTTAGATTGTCGTCGGCTCCAATCGTTGCTTTGACTAGGTTTGAGCTTAAGCTTTTTTCGGTGAAGTATTGCCTGAGCGACATTATTTGCTTAGAATGCATACTTTGGAGGTCTATGAGGCCTCTTCCTCCCTCTCTTCGCGGCAGCGTCATCCTCTCTACGCATGATCTTGGGTGGTGGAGGTTGTATTGGGTCAGAATGGTACGGACTTTTCTTTGTAGGTCTGCGAGATCTGTTGTGGACCATTTTATCACACCGAAGCTATAAGTCAGTACAGGTATGGCGTAGGTGTTGATCGCCTTGATGAGGTTTTTCCCGTTTAATTGTGATTTTCCAATCTTATGTATGCGTCCTTTGAACTCGCTAGCAAGGTCTTTCTTTATTTCTTTAGTTTTTAGTGATGTGCCATTCTTAAACATCTCTATACATGTTTTCCACTTACTCATGCTATGTGCAAGGAACGAAATAACTCTTGGGTGGATGTGGTATATTTTAAGTACATCGATAAGCCAGGTATGCGGTATACTATCAAAAGCCTTCTTGTAGTCGATATAGCTGACAAATAAGTTTCTTTGATTTTTTGTTGCTTGCTCGATGATAACTTGATCGACAGTAATTATTATTATTATTATTATTATTATTATTATTATTATTATTATTATTATTATTATTATTATTATTATTATTATTATTATTATTATTATTATTATTATTATTATTATTATTATTATTATTATTATTATTATTATTATTATTATTATTATTATTATTATTATTATAAGCTTCTTTTTTTTTATAATCAACGCGCACTCAAGGGATTTTTGTCATTACCCTTTATATGCCAAGAGCACAGTGCGAGCATTAGGGAAAGGATAGAGGATGTAAAAGGAGGTGTCGGTGAACATTGGTTTTGAATTCTTCAATATTACAATGACTGGGGAAGACAGAGTGTGGAAGAGTGTTCCACATTCGCGTAGTACGGCTAAAGAACGATTCTCTGTACTTGACAGTACGTCCGAAGTTGGGCTCGAGGGTGAACTGATGGGCATTCCTGGAGGCGCGGGTATTACGGTTGAATGTCTTAAGGGGAGGAATGCAACTGGCTATTTCACTAGAGCATATACCGTTGAAGTATCGGTAAAACAGGGTGAGACATGAGACATTACGCCGATGTTCTAGAGATGTAAATGACTCAACGATGGTATTGTCACCAATCATTTTGAATGCTCTTTTTTGGATACTGTCCAGAAGATTTAAGTACGTCACTGGAGCACCAGCCCAGACGTGAGAATTGTACTCAAGCTTAGGACGTATGTATGTTTTGTAGATGGTAGCCAGATCAGAAGGGGAAAAAAATTTCTTGCATCGCCTTAAGAAACCTAAACATCTTGCGGCATTTTTGGCGACATCGCATATGTGCTCGTTCCACAAGAGGTGATCAGTGATGCACATACCGAGAATCTCGAGATGTTCGGTCTCATTGATGCAAGTGCCACTCATGGATAGTGGCAAGGGGGGTATATCTCGCTTCGACGATACAAGACAGCATTGAGTTTTCGAAGCATTAAACTCTACGCGATTTTGTATTCCCCATTGTACAATGCTGTTTAAGTCAGAGTTTAATGAGCTTATCATATTTTGCCGTTGCAGTTCCACATCCGAAGAGGAAGGATGCGAGTCTGGAAACGAATATGAAAAGCTAAGGGTACTATCGTCAGCGAAACAATTTATTGGATTAGACGTAACAGACAAGAGATCATTAATGAAAATGAGGAAGAGGGTCGGAGACAAAACGGAGCCCTGGGGCACACCAGCATTTATGTTGTGGGTTTCAGACTTGAATCCGTCCAATACAACTTGAACTATTGAACGATTCGAAAGAAAGTTTCTAATCCAACGAAGAAGGGATTCATCGACACCGAAAGCACGCATTTTCGATAAAAGAGCAAGATGCCAGACTTTATCAAATGCCTTTGAAATATCAAGTGCAACAATCTTACTTTCTCCAAAACGATGTAAAGATTTGTTCCACTGTTCGGTGAGATAAACCATCAGATCACCAGTGGACCTGTTGCTGCGAAAGCCGTACTGCCGGTCATTAAGAAGCTTTCGGTCTTCGAGATATTTCTTGAGCTGATAATTTATCAGCGTTTCCATGACCTTAGAAAGAAGGGACGTAAGTGCAATCGGACGATAATTGGATGGAGAAGAAGAATCGCCTTTTTTTGGGATTGGCTGGACAAATGCTGTTTTCCAACTGCTCGGAACGAGCCCAGAAGAGTAGGATATGTGGAAAAGCTTACGAAAGGGTTTTGCCAGCGTGGAAGAACACCTCTTCAGAATAATGGCGGGGATACCATCCGGACCAGCGGATTTGTGTATGTTGAGATCTTTTAGGACTCTCGCCACAGCACGGGTGCGGAAGAAGATTTGTCCCATGGAATCATTGACGCGCTCAAGAACCGGCGGAGTCATGACACTCTCTGGCAGCGAAGAGTTGGCGGCGAACTGCCTAGCAAAAAGGTTAGCTTTCGCGAGAGAGCTAACAACTGGAGTGTCATTTTCAACGAGCGTAGGGACCGAGGAAGAAGAAGAATTCTTCATATTTTTTACAAATGACCAAAAAATTTTACTGCCTTTGGGACATTGCAGAATTTTTTGCCTTAATTTTTGGTCATGCAAAAACTTGGTCCGTCGAATATGGGCATTACAGGCCTTCCTGGCTTGTTTAAACTTGTTCCGGTTTTCCTCAGTTGGGTTGGCTCTAAAACACCGGAACTTTACTTCTTTTTCCCTGATAACCTCTTTACAGCTTGAATCAAATCATGACTTTTCTTTGGGTTTGATGCTTTTAACCCTATTCGGGATAAAAGTTTTCATTCCCAAAATAATCATATTAGTAATCATATCGGCGCTGGAATCTATGTCACTATCGAGGAAGCATAGTGACCAGTTAAAGATCCGGAAAAAATTATTGAGACCGTCCCAGTTGGCTTTCTCGTATTGCCATACGGTTCTCTTCGGAGCTCTTTCTCTAACTGGATTAGTTTGACAAGAGAAATTTGCGGATATAATACTATGGTCTGATCTGCCTAGAGGCGTTAATACATTGATAGTGTATTTATCAGGGTCGGGCGTAAGGAACAAGTCAAGAGTATTTTCAGCTTGGCCATCTATGTCCGATATTCGAGTAGGCTCAGTGACAAGCTGAGTAAGGTGGTTAAACTCAGCAAAGATCTCGGCACACATTCCTTCGGGTGTTGTCTGGCCCGAATGGAGAAGCCACGAAGAATTGTTGCCATTTGCCATTAAAAATGTTTGTTTAAATTTATATATACAATTTTTCGTTTGTCTTATAGCGCTAATCCAACTATTCGATCTTCTGCCATGTTTGATCGCAGCAAAATTTTAGTTCTCCTTAAAGCAAATAAAAAGTTCTCTCTCCACTTGCTGCACTGAACACCTAGGAAACAAAAATTTGGAAGAGCACGCGCAACGTAGGAAAAATTTTATGATCAATAGCATCCCAAGCTTTGTATATTATATTCTTGGGTAGTGTTAAGATTGATTTTCTGCTAGCAAATTAACACCAAACTTCTTTAAAAAAAAACTGCTTCTATGGCAGGTCTCAAAGTGGTGCTATACAATCGATTTCCATCTTGGAGGAACTACCGAATAATATGCATATAATATAATATGTATATACAAAGATCCAAAGACCAGTCATACTTTTCCAAATTCAATTTTATTTTCCACGTTTTTAATTTCTCTAGGACATTTTTGGAGATAGGAAACCAAGCTGTTGAACAATATTACAATGCCTTCTACGTTAATTCAATGAATTGAAGTTGATTTTGTAATACATAGGTTTTATGTAAACAAAATTTTGATATTTTTAACTTTCTAAAGGAAGTTAATTTAAGGGATCCGATTTTGTGAATCTCCAATTTTTTCATCAAACCATTTTATACGTACGTGCGTATGTGCGTTATGTTTTTTCTCGATAATCTCGTGAACTACTCATAGTATTAACATGAAATGACTCATTCGATGCGGAATCGCTTTATTAAGAACTAATTAAGTTTTCAGCGATAACGGTTTAGCGAGTTTTTACTCAGAATTGAACATTTGAAAGTAAAAAAAAATCGTCATTTACGCATGAAAATTATGATTATGTCGCGAACCGCTCATGGTGTTGATATCAAATCGGTCTGGTTCGGCGCAAAATAACTTGATTGAGAACTGAATAAGTTTTCAGCTAAGAAATCGAACGAGATCAAGTACTTATTCATCATTTATTCATGAAAATTATGATTATTTCAGCATAATTTGTTATGAAACAATTGAAAATTAGTTTAAGCGAAATATTTTTGTGGTTTCATGGAAAAGATTTAAGGCGGCTCGCCCCTACTCTGAATCCGCCCTTGGGAATAAGACAGTTATTTATAAAATATGTAATTTCAAATTAATTATCTACTCATAGCACAGAAAATTAGACATTTGAAAGAACCGCCAAAGAAACCATTCATTTCACATGTTGTCCCAGTGGGGTAGATACATATTTGTTGTTGTTATATTTTCTGCAAAATATGACAAATTATTCTAATTTAAGTACATAAACAGCTTGTCTATATGGCTGCCTGATTTCGATAGACACGCATGTTGTGTTAACGTAACGGCCGGCGCGCGAGGCGACGGAACGGGAAGCTCTACTGGAAGTTAAGTTGAACTCTTTATCAGCCGTAGCAGATACCTTACTCGAACTAAAATGTAAAACCCTAATAATAGCTCGGAAATACATTTTATGTGCGAGCTTCGGCCTTACACATCGCTGAGTAACATTATAAAAGCTTTTGTGTCGTTTGTCTCACTGCTGAAATCTGCTGTGCCTCTACATAGCATCGGGACTTTTTTTTTGCCTCTATTTAGTCGTTCCACCCCGGGCCGTCCGACACGCCTTTTTTTAGATTCGACAATGACAACCAACTTTGGTAGATATAAGCAACGCACCGACCGACAGTCACCACCGTTGATAGGTGAATTTAATTTTAATCGTAGATATGTATGTATGTGTTGAATAAATCAATCGAAATACTTATATCCTAGAGATTATTACCGGAAAAGGGGAGTACGAAATCTGCATACGGGTGGTAATGAGGTTATGAAAGGTTGATGGTTTCGGCTGGATCCCCGCCCGCCGCCGCACAGTGGGACGAATGTATGGGGAAAACGGCGAAATTAATATCTCGTGTTTAAATGACTGAAACATAGTTATTTTGCATGTTTTCACTTTTTATATTGAATATCTACGCTATTAACTTAAAATAGCGTACAAAACCCCTCAGTTAGTGGCCCTCACATCAAATTTCAGAAGAAAAGAGCTGAGCAGCGAACTCTTTTTTGGAATTTATCTTTTAAAGTTGTGAGTAATCTTTTTTTTATAATATCTAATAATAAGAGTGATAATAATTTTTATTTTCAACAACAAATATTATATTTCAGCTTAATTCTCTTTATTATTGTTGTTAAATATAACAAAACAAGAAAAATAGCAATTGATTAATCTTCATCACTTTTTGTTGATGTCTCAACAAAATCGTCAATATCAATAGGTAATGTTGACACATTTAGATTATTTTTGACTAGATATTGATCAATATCCGGTTCTACCTTAGACGAATGTGAGCTCTTGGAACGAATGCTTAAAATGAACGGATCTGAAGAAATGAATAAATGATTAATTAAATCAATTATTGAACTTGTTCTGGAGCACTTTCGTCTATGTTCTAATCTGGTCTTTCTGATTTCTTTATGTCGAGCTTCCAACGCTTCTTCCGAAAGCACTCCAATAGGCAAAGGCAAATGGAAAAAAGATGTTATATCTTTTGAATGAACCAGAAGCTTATGGACGCTGCTGGGCATGTAGTACCAACTATATTGGGAAAGATACATGATTTTCGTTTCGAATATCAAGGTCAACTTCTTCAGTTAACTCTTCCATGTGTAGCAGCTCACGAGGTTTTTCACATACCGCTTGAATTTTCTCTGATTTTTCAGCTTAAACCCATGCTTGCAGTAGGGCGCCATTTTTTTATTGATGGAGATGAGCCTACAAAAATGCCAATAATTAAAAAAGCGCAAATTTGCGCAAAATTTCTTTCATAATTTAGTTAGTAGACACACAAATCATCATAAAACAGGAAATATCTGAAAGGTGTTTTTTGGGGTATTTTAGAAAACCTTACTTAAACCCGAAATTTACACTATTTTCAAGAATTCTAATTAGACTTCTTCTATTCACTTCGTATTAAAAAAATTAAGAAACAAACACACTTTTGTATAGCAATTTATGATTTTACATACCTTGATCAAAATTATTAGCCATGGTTTAATTAAAATGTAAGCGCAAAATTAAATAAGAACACAAACTTGAAATTGGATATGAAAACCACGTTTTCAAACTTTCTACGAAAATATTTGCACGAGTCACTGTTAG
Organism: Sphaerophoria taeniata; assembly: GCA_943590905.1. Lineage (NCBI taxonomy): Eukaryota > Metazoa > Arthropoda > Insecta > Diptera > Syrphidae > Sphaerophoria > Sphaerophoria taeniata. The sequence goes on from OX016540.1 coordinate 69,517,115, forward strand.
CGGTCCTGTAACTAATAAACTTGTTCACGTTTGCAAATAATTTTAATGCGTTTAGAACAATTAAATATTTAGGAAGACTTGCCAATAACCCAAAAGTACCGCTAAAATAGTTGCATTTTTGATTTATTGCTATGGGTCGTCCCACTGTGCGCCGCCGTCAGTCGTTATCAGTGTTCACTTGGCTTATGTGCTTGGAAAAATAATATTTACTTTACATTTTTGCGTGGCGATGATGTCGCAAAAAGTATTCATATTTTTTTCGGCATCGCCACAGGGCTGTAAAGTAGTTTTAATTTGACTGTATACCTACACGTTTTTAAGAAGATTGTTATCAATTTACGTCATTAAAAGATAGGGGGAAACGGGAGACTTGACCATATGGGAGATATGAGTCACTCTAAATAATCCACTCAAAAATCACTCAAATGACTCATGAGTAGGTATACTGAATTGCTTCATCCTACGATGTTCTACTTGCTAGCAAAAATTATTCTAGATCTTTAATTGACTCTGGCTGGTGAATGCAAAAAGGTGCTTTTTGTGGAAAAAGGTAGTTTTTTTGTTTGTTGTTTTTCAAAATGAAAAGTTTATTCAACGTTATTTAGGTAAAAAAGTTAAAGTGTTCTCATAAAAGATTTATTCGACTTTGTTAACATTAAAAGAAAATCAAGATATCTTCTATTTTATAAAATTTATTGATCATTATTTGCGAAAAAACGGGAAAAAACTTGAGCCATTTTTTTATGGCGAAATTGACCATTGGCTGAAGTCTCGCTTTTGTTGTAATTTATTGTTAGATGTGTTGAAATACACGAATTTTATTCTTTTCAGATATTGAAATGCCATTAGCATATTGAAGAAAAAAAGGAGTTGCGCAAAGTAGTGTTTTGCAAAAAAAAAAATTAAAAGTTATTAACATGTTGTGATTTTAATAAGGAATGAAGTTATTTATTTTATTTTTATAACGTTTAAAACAGTTTTTCTGTCCATACACCATACAGATACTGAAAATGAGTTTTAACAAGATATGAACGGATTTTATTATGTTTTGTTTTATTCTACTCAAAAATTTAAGAATGGTCCCCGGCTAAATGGGAGAATTAAGCCAAAAAACTGTGCCCACTCATATAGCATTTGGCAAAAATCACTTGGCTGTACATAAGATTTATGAGACTTATTTTGAAGTAGATAAATATAGCTTTACAAAAATGTATCCAACATCTGCCTGAAATCAATAAAGATTTTTTATGAACGATTTAACAAAATGTGGCTCAAGTCTCCCGCCTTCCCCCTACTGTTGAAATATCAGGATATGAGAGGGCTTTTATTGATTTGGGTTGTTATCGATGATTTATTAAATTTGGGCATTCTTAATTTTAAATTAAACAAATTTCGTGATAAAAACAAAAATAAGAAATTCCAATGAAAAGTAATAAGCAGCTTGACAATTTCTGCATTAAAATAAAAAAAAAAACACAATTTGAAAAAAAAAAAACACTTTCACTTCTTAACTAGCCGATGTTTATTGCTGGAACTCCGATGAACAGCTAATAATTTTCCATTGTTATCAAGTCTCTTGACACCTTTGTTATAATTTAATCGATAACTTATAAATAAGTCAAGACAAATTAATCAATACGAAAAAAGCGACAGTATTTGTTAAAAAAAAGAACTACCTATTCTGTCTGTTCCTCTAAAAACTTTCAGATATTTTCTCATACAAAGTAATTAAGTAACAAAATAATTGCAGTATTATTAAACTGAACCCATACATTACTTAAGATTATTCAATCTATAGTGCTAGTGCATGTAGTAAATGCATGTAATATATAGTTTGTGATTTAATATTTCTGATTAACACTTTATTCAATTCAATTGAAACTATAGTTTTTTTGGATTAATAATATTTTATTCATAAACTCAGCCATGAAATTTTGCAATACGTACAACAGCTATAAAAAAAGGAAAGAGCAAAATATCTCGTGACAGTTTGAAATTTCATGCGAAATGGGTGCTTTGTATTAAATTGTATATAAATACCTATATCGTTGGGTTCCATGTTTATTGTTTAAGTTGTCGCTTTGTTTTATATTGAATGTATTTTGACGTAGAAAAAAGTAATCCAAATAGTTTTAGAACGTTCCGTTTCCACCAACGCTGACATTTACTTCAAATTCAATGGAATTTTGTTTTTAGTTTGATAAGTTGATTTATTATTAGTTAATAAGTTTTAAATTTAACAGTCTTCCTAGAAATTATACTTTTTTTTTGTATTGTCTTAACACATTTTTAGCTGCAATAAAATAAAGAACATAGAATTCAATTTGAATACCTCTGTAGATATTTTTGAATTTGATTGCTTATAATCACATCATTAACACCAAAAAACAAAGTGAAAAAACAAAGATAACACTATGACTAGCATTAAACATCTGAGACAATATTTTTTTATTATTGTTAATGCAACAAACTCAAATAAAGATTATGGGGGTTAAAGCAAAACTTATTAAGCAAACAAGATTCAAATTTGTTATTTCTACGCTGTTTATTCAAAAACCATTTTATTGTTTTATTAGGGGTATTCACGATTCGGTGCAAATGGTCTTGTATCATTGCAAAAGTGTAAAAGTGTAACATTTTCTTGCACTAAAACATACATGTTGTTACAGACTACAATTTTGCTACAGTTTTGCACTTTTGCAACACCCTAGAAAGAACTATTGCAACAGAAAACTACAATGGTGTAAAATTTGTCTGGTCTAGTTGGCAGTGTGGCAGTTGTCAATTCAAAATTCGAAAATTCATGTATTCAATTTTCACACAAATTTTAAATTAATGTGATAACTTTTTGCTCGATAAACCCGGAATAAAAATGGAAAATAAAGATTTGGATTCTACAGAAGCACCGTCGTCCACGGGAAAAGTCTGTGAAAAAATGGAGTGAAAAAGAAATTTGTCTAGTATTGGATTACATACAAGAAGCTGGAAATTTCGAGGTTAAATAAAATGTATTCCAAATTAGCAAAAATTGCTTAAAAAAAAAATTCTATTTAAGAAGCCTATACAGCACAAATATTTTATAGAAAACTTTTAGAACAGCAGCCACTAGATGCCTCTTGGGTCTTGGGATTGATCCGGTGGAAAATGAGAAGTTTGAAAACTTCATTTACCAAGGCTACGGAGCGGTCAAAAACAATTGGTGCTGGTCTCTTGGAAGCAGAAAAGGGACTTGGTACTGTTCAAGGTAAGACAACAATTGAGATTAAGATACAATTTTGTATATGTATGTATGTTCCTAACAATTCGATTTCCTTATCTCTTTATAGCGAAAATTCTTAAAATCTGTCCGTACTACGACGGTGACAGGACTGAAGGTCGTAGTATTTTCGCTACATATGAGCTTTCAGAATTCATAATATCGGAGGAAGAAGAACCGGAGGAACTCCGCTATGAGGTTTTTGAGCTTAACGATCAAGAAAGTTCAAATGATCTCAATATTGCTATTGAATATCCTCCAAGTCCATATGAGCTTCCTACAGAACCACAACCACCAATACCAGTTTCACCAACGCCGTTGGTCCAACGGCACAACGAAACTATACGCCTGATACAGGGCCACTGATCAGTTATAACAAGATGGGAAAGCTTGCTGTCAACTAAAAATCAGGTTAGCTTCAAGAGTATGCGAGTAATACCAACTAAAAAAGCAGGTTAGCTGCAAGAGTATGCGTGTAATTGTAATAATGATACAATTCCCTACACAATAAAAGCAAGTTTGCTGCAAGAGTATGCGTGTATAAAAAAATAAAATTTGAGGTATTTGGAGGGTAAAACGAAGGTAGGTTTCCAATCTTGTTATAACTGATCAGTGTTTAGGGCGCTTGAGTGAACCTCTGAAATGTGGCGAAAAACTTCTGAAATTCGCCCCCAAAAACGGCCAGCTGTCACAGCTGCATGTTGAAAGGTAAGCTTTCCAGGAAAAAAAAAATAATTCGAAAACGATAAGCTCACCCAAAGCGCAGAGATAGAAGAAAAAATAAATAAATCTTGAAATGGAAAAAAATTCAGAATTTGATTGCAATAGAGGAGAGAAAATTGCAACTGGAAGAACAAAAAATTGAAAATTGAGCTAAGAAAGCTCCAAATTGAAAAAGAGGAACGAATTGCGATGAGAACTGAAATACAAAAATTACTAATATAGATATCTGCAAGACATCCATATGTACAATGTTAATTTATTTCTTTTTGTGTAGAAAGACTCAACTATGTGATTTAAATTTATGTTCAACTCTTTTTCTCGACAAAAATAAACCTTAAAATAGGGTAGGTTGGTACTGTTTGGTCAAACATGAGATAATGCTATAAAAAAATTTATTTGTCATGACAAACGTCAGTTTTAAACTAATTTTGACATATTTACTCCGGTTTTGCTATATACTAGAAAAGGTGTGTTCACGATTTACAAAAAAAAAATATCTTCTCATATATAGTTGTAGACCTATCTCAATAATCATTTCAGTCAGTTCGTCTTTTCTTAAATATTTTACTGTACATAGAATCTCTTAGATTCAAAGCTGAGCTTGTAAATCCAAGATACAAAATAAACACCCCTCAACCAACACGTTTTTTCATATGGAGAAAGAAGAGTAGTACCTAGTCGATTGTTTTTGTTTTGCAACAAGTTTAGCTTATATGAATTCTAGTTTTAAAGGGAATTTACAATGGAAATTTCTTCAATTAGAATAATTATTATTTCTTACGTTCATTCAAAACTATAAGAAATAACTAATACCTTGGAGAGCAGAATAAAACCCAAGACATTTTTTGTCTCGACATGTATATTTGTATATATAAAATATTATGTTTAGTTTCAATCTATGTAGGTAAAAAATTAAAAGATCCGTATCCAAAAAAAGCCAAATAAGTTTATTTTATTTTATCAATAAATTTAAGTCCAAGCCTGTTGGATATTTTTTCAGAAATGAAAAGATTTTGTTTTAATTCTTTGTTTGGGGTTTTCTTCAGTTAAATAACGTTTCGTTTATATGTGTAAGACAGGAAAACGAACTTTATCTTCCAATCAAGATAATTACGAACGTACCTATCCGAAAAATATTTGCTCACATCATCTTTACGTATTTTTACATATAGGTAGGTAAGGTACCTGTATTTTCTATGCGAAAATTAAAAAAAAAATTAAGCACATCTCACACAATCAACTTGGTTAAAAAACCAAAGGTACACGTCTTACGTTTCATAAAATCTTTTTGTCAGTAGGTAAGTGAAGGCAATTTTTGATAGTAAGTATTGAAATCTAACACCGATCAGCGTGAACAGGAAATTATAGGAATCAACTTAAAGCTTTAAAAACCAAGTTTTCTTTTTTTCTAATATGGTGTTCATTTCACATATCTAACTTATTTATTATTTATTTACTTTTAAGTGTTATAAATTACACTTTTTTCAAATTTTTATAACTGATCAACATACAAATCTTAGCCCGCTTTAGTAGACTGTAAGTGTTGACAATCCCATCCCGTTCAGTTGCAGTTAAATGTAAGCGAATAATAATTTTTTATACAAAAGAAAATAAAAAACGGAGAACAGAAAAATAACAACTTCAACCCTAGTTCGTGTGGCTGGTATTCACATTTAATTTTAATTAAACAACATTTGCACACATCATAACGAGAAGATAATTCTATCGGGTACGTAGCAAACTTGCATCCCGCAGAAAGAAAAAAAATCGAAATGAAAACTTGATTTCTGTTCCAATATTATAAGACGACATAGAAAAATGGTAGGTAAATAAAAACAAGAAAAGAAAAATAAAACAAACATCAAAATATTATCTCAAACGTTTTACATGCTGTTGACTATAAAAATTATAACTGGTTTCTATTAGGTATATCACTATTATTTTTTTCCTATTGGTCTTAGAAAGAAACACAAAAAGCTCAAAGTTTAATCCACTCTTAAGTTCACTTTGCAAATAATAATTTGTTAATGATTTTGTATGTATATAGTTGTGCAATTAAAAATTTTCCAAATAAAAACACAAACTAGCAAACAACGCTAAACAACAAAAAAGGAACAAAACATACGGCAACCAAATGTACGATGACTCGCGATCGGCGGCGCGCGGGCGTTATCGTGAACAACAATAATTGTATCTCGAATGGTTTTTCGATTGGAAGGTACAACATTTTAAGAGAAGAAACCAAACAACAATTTAATTTTTTTTTCCAAAATTTGCGTCCGATCGTAACAGTTATTAACCATCAAACAAATAAAACGGCGAATGAAACAAAAACAAGATAAATAATAAAATTCGAACACGGAGGAGCCCAGCTGCTGCTCTACAAAGATCAGCAACGAAAACTGAAAGTTAACATTCCAATTCCAATCAAACATAAACTTAAAGTATAGAGAAACCGCTTTAGCTGGAACTTAAGTTCAAGTATTGAAGCTTGGAGAGCTCACAGATATTTTTGTTTGATTATGCTTATTTTTATTCCATTTTATTTTCTGTGACGTAAGCCAGACAGCGTATGGTATGTCCAGTCCAGGTCGGTTGGATGGAGCTTGGAGATTAAGAAAAGAGAGGAAGAGTGAAAGAGAGAGAGAGAGAGAGAGAGAGAGGGAGAGAGAGAGAGAGGGGAAGAATTCCACTTCAAGACTGTAGAAGAAACGGTTAAACGTTTAAGTTTAAGCTTTAAAGTGGCTTAACAAAATTGTATATAGAGACAGCTAGTATTATCAAGAATGGTGTTTTCGATTTTTTGTGCTACATTAAAACCAAAGTTATGTAAAAAAAACGGCTTTGTGCTAGGTCTCAAGATGGCACCACAGTCGATTGCCGGGTCGAAGCTACTGTCTAGTCTAGAATATTATATACAATGCAATGCTTAACATTTTCTAAATAAAATAAATGCGCGAGGTATGGATACACATGCAAAACACATTGAAGGAGAAGACAGAAGAGTGCTACAACGATTGAAAATTTGTGTTGGTAGTGGAAATTTATTATTATGGCGCTGATAATGACAGTGGAATTGACGGTTGTATTTTAAAACCGAAAGGAAAAGGGAACGAACGATCTTTTGATAAACAAGTGTGGATGTGGGGACCTTCAGTAATTGATATGTTCTTCTTGTACCTTTACGCCGTATAAATATGTAGGTATGTATGTTTTTGGAAAATAAGTGTTTGTTCTCAAAAATAAAATAAATATAGGGTAAGATTACCTCAAAACCTAAGAATGGGAATTTTTTTTTTCTAGAGCAAGGTTATATAAAAGTACTAGTTGAACATATTTGAAAGATACTTGTGAACTTGTGCTTGAAGATAAATAGGTACATAACTACATATCAAAAAAAAAAAATATAAAAAACAACACTGTCAACAAAAAGTCAGCCACCAAAAGTTAATGAGATCTAAAAGAACGCCAAGTTCTTAACATGAAAAAGTGTAATAGCCTAAGAGCCAGTGGGCGGCTACCTATATGTATTTTACCAGACTTAAGTTTTCGCACACACAGACTCTTTTACCCACCATACATGAAATCGGGGTTCACTAAGCCGAAAGTGGTGGACCCGTGTCAAAATCAGGTGAGACAAGTGTCAAATTTTGGTGAAGTGTGAAACCATTTCACCAAGTCTGTCGTTTGGAAATTTTGAAAATATATCATTATTATTGGCGGAAAATAATAATGGCAGACGATTATCACGCGGATAACAGTGGGGCAGACAACTATTAAAGTGTCAAAAATGTCGAATGTTGAAAGTATTTGACCAGGTCTGCCATTGATATATTTTATTCCTCATACTCTTAAGAGCTTATATTTCTCACGGCAGACGTTTTCATGGTGGACATTGATCAATAGAATATAAAGTATACATAGGCTTCACAAAGCTATATCTTTTTCTTTGGGATAACTATTGTACTCGCCTAAAGTTATTATCTTTGTTTATATATTTTTGGTTTGTATTATCAAGATGACAATAATTGATTGTGGCGCCATCCTGTTGAAATGTAGGGTGCATTAGTTATATCATATGTATTTAGATTTCTCGTAATAAATCTACATTGTTATCAACTTACTTATGTAGTTCAGTGTAGTACAAACTTTAATTTCGAAAGATTTACTTTATTGCCAGCTGCACTCAATTTCGGCGGAATTAAATGCCATTCAGCAGGTGGCCATGGTTCAGAGGATAGAGTAGTGGATTGCTAAGCCGAACGCTACGGGTTCAAACCCCAGCTTCAGCAGCATTCTTTTTCTACAAAAATCGCCAGCTCATCTGAGGCCACCTGTGCGATAACATGAGACAATACAAATCTAAGTCTCCTCCTCTGAGCCACGTAGGTTTCTGTTATGTGTGCTTTCTTTCTATGTGTCTATCTGTCTCTCTCTGTTGTATGTCTTGTTCTGTCCCAGCCGATGGTCTCAGTCACCAGTGCTGCTATGTGTCTGTAGTTCGTTACATTTATGTGCGAAGTACTGTGAAATGTAATGTAATGTATGTAAATGCCATTCAGGGCTAAAATTTTCACTTTTATTATTTAGGAGGCGAAAATAGTAAGTATACGCCAGAGTGACTTGTATTAAAAAAGGTTTGTATTTGAGAAACAATTCTTGTTGTCTTTTTGTTTGTCTTTCTCATGGTTTCACACTTCACTAAAATTTGGCACTTGTCTCACCTGATTTTGACACGGGTCCACCACTTTCGGCTTAGTGAACCCCGATTTCATGTATGGTGGGTAAAAGAGTCTCTGTGTGCGAAAACTTAAGTCTGGTAAAATACATATAGGTAGCCGCCCACTGTCTCTTACGCTATAATATTGAATATTTTAAGTCATAGAAGATAGAACAACAATTTTAAAAGAAAATAGAAACTGAGCACAAATTAAGTTTGAATGAAAATTTACCCTTTGTTACTACTAATTAGTACCAACTACTTGAATTAGTACCAATACTAAAATGTTGTGGTAATCATAAGTTTTAAGGTTGAACAGGTTGAACTATAGCACAATTTATCTCACGCAAGAACGCTTAAGAGAACCACCGAATACACACGAACCCTGAGAGCAATCCATAATGTACTTAAGCAACATTCGTTAACTTTTCATTCAAATTTTACTAGTGCGGTTTCATTCGCTCATGGCTTAAGTGAATTTGACAATTTGAATTTGAAGAAGAGAAATCCAAGCCTACTGTTTTGCTTACTTAAGGAAATTTTCATCCAGTTTTTTGACATAATCTTAAGTTTACTTAAGCAATTATAGTTGGGCCTTTAGTTGTGGTATCAGACAAAAAGTTATCATTAAGCTCGTGTTGATTGAAAGTGGAACTGAACAAATATACAAATAGCACTTTTGTTGAATATTAATTTGAAAGACTTTATCGGTCCATTGCAGAAAACAAAAAGCATCATTCTTCCAATCGAGTAATTAACGAACAAATCGTCTTTAAACGAGTGAAGTTGAATTTCTATCGAAACATGACAAGACCGCGAATTTGATTACATTTTTCCGCAGAAAATATATGAGAATGTTCAATCCGCCCAGACCACCTTTTTTACTCTTTGAGATTAACACAAAACTGTCACTGTCTGGCAGTTCACGTGAGTGTCACAAATATATTCTGATTCATCGCATGTTGAATCGTGTACCGAACTTGTTGAAAAAAAGAAAACAACAAGAAAACCAAAGTCGAGTTAGGCTTATGGGCCGGTTATGGTTCATCAGAGAAACGGTTCAGAAAAATATTTCTTTTCCAAATTTGACCACTTTACAACTTTACATGAGCGAAATATGAATATACGTAATTTGATGAACGCTTGTTTGAAATATGTATTAAAAAAAAAAATGTCCTAAAATTAATTTGTGTATGCACTATGCAAGAACATGTAAATATACATATTACGAATTTTCAATACTGATCCGTTTTCAAGATACAGAGTTTAGAAAAAATAAGTTTAAAAATAATTTCTTAATATAAAACATTTTTGAAATGTTTTTGAACACAAAACATTATTTGGGCAATATATAATATATATACGTACTTTCAAAAAAAACTATTCGGAGGGTATGGTTTATTTCGCTTTTTTTATCTCGCTTTTGGTCGTTTCGCCACGGTCGTTTTGCATTTTGTTATTTCGCATTTCATTCGCTTGGTCATTTAATTGCTTCGCTTTCGATTGTTTCGCTGATTTTTTTTCGCATTTCAGTCTTTTCGTTTTTCGTTTATTTTGCATTCGTTTATTTTGCATTCGTTTATTTCGCTTTTCAATTATTTCGCTTTTTTATTGTTTTGATTTTAATTGTTTCGCCTTCATCTGTTTTTTTTTTTAATTTTAATTTTTGTGTACGTAAGGATCCTGAAGACTTTAAAATTCGCGCGAATTTTAAAGTCTTCAGGATCCTTACGTACACAAAAATTAAAATTAAAAAAAAAAAAGCAGACGAAGTATACATAATGTACTTGAATTGACAATTTTTTCAAAATAATAGGAAAATCCTTCACGACTTAGTTTATCCTTTCCTCAAATTGATTTAAAAGTTATTGCATATGATTTTACTTTCCATTTTTTTTAATTTAAAGACAATATTAAAATACTTCACTGTATTTTAACCTTACGCGGGCGGTTTCAAAGACTAAAAGCCATCTAATGAAGACTAATTAGATAACAATTATTACATTCCCAAGAGAATTCAGAAAAAAATGCGAAATAACCGTTAGCGAGATAACCTGTGGCGAAACAATCGTATTGCAAATTAACAATTTTGCGAGAGAGTTAATGGCAAAACAAAAAGAGCGAAACAATTCTGGCGCGAAACAGGAAAAAACAAAATAAACAAAAAACAAAATAAGTTTTGCGAAATAGAAGAAAATCGAAGAGAGAAAAGCGAAATAACAAAATGCAAAACAAAATTGCCGAAACAATAGGTACCCCTATTCGGACTATTATTTTTCGAGAAAATCTTATAACAAAAAAAAAAAAACGGTTCTATCATAAGTAGCACAAAATTACTTATAGAAGGCTTTAAGAAGTAGTATAAGCTCTCATCCCTCTTCCTAAAGACTTCTTTAAGTATCTATTAAGTACATAAAAGGCGAAAGTGGGCGGTCCGATAGAAGGAATTAAGAAGATAATTTGGTTCTTATTGAGGTTTTAAAGCGGAATATTTTTCTTCTTAAATACTTCTTTTCGCACTCTTAGCTCCTTCTTTACACAATTCTCAAAAAAAAAAAATAGTCAGAGAATTCTGGTATCCATGTATTTATTTCTCTGGTTCTAATTCTTATCTATTAATATTTTGTTTTGGTTTCTTCTGCAAGTGTCATTGAGTGTATTTTCTCGATATACACAGTCCCTTTCTCTCCCATACTGTGCCGCCGCGCGCCTTAACTTTTGCTTGATTACTTAAATTCCTTGAACTACTAGCACCTTGAGTTGTTATTTAAGCAAGCAAATCCATTCGTATCTATACAAGCGCAGTTACGAAAAAAATTCTGTGAACTCTAAGAAACACAAGAAAATGAAAAAAAATTACCACTGGAAAATGTAGTCTTAAAGAAAGATTTAAGGAGCGCGGATCAAACCGATATAAGAAATACCGATTAAAGAACCTATTAAGAATTCTTTAAGAGGGAACAAGCAGAACGAATTAAGAACTCAAAGATATAGACAATTTAAGTAGGAAAAAATACTGAATTAAGAAGTGTAAAAACGGTGAGACCCATTTAAGAACAAAATAAGAATGAATTAAGAAATGTAAAAATAAATAAAATAAATAGAGTGGCGCGACAGCTCTTGAAGAGCCAAGGCCTAAGCGACTTACTCTCATCAACAATTCTCTGAGTGCGTGTGAAGAATTGAGGGGACCTACAATTTAACGCCGATTCCGAACGGCAAAGTTGAGAAGCACTTTTTTCATGACAGATTGATACTCTTGGAAAATTTGTCAGGTCTTCGCAAGAGGCAGTACCCGCGAAAGATGAAATAAAAACTTGGCCTGAATGGGACTCGAACCAACGACGTTCGGCTTAGCAGTCAACGCACTTACCAACTAAGCTACGGGCGACTGCTAATTTTTAATTAAGAAATGTACAACCCATTTAATACCATTTTGTGCTACTTGTGATGTCAGGTATAGTTTTGGAACAATACAAAAATACTTTTTAACATTAAAAACAACAATGTTCCAAAAAAAAAATTAACGAGGATGTTTAAAAAATTGTGCGAGCCGTTTTTGAGAAAACTGAAACTTTTGATTTCGCTGAAAGTTTGTATGGGGCTACCCTTGGTTTTGATCTTTAAAAAAACAATAAAAAAAAAACGACCCACGTGAATTCGCGCAAACCTCTTTATGTCAAGTTTGAAATCAATCGGACCAGTGGTTAAGGCTTCAAGTGCGTTTGCGGACAGACAGATAGACGGACGGAATCGCCGGACCCTTTTTTCGACTTTTTTATCATCGTAATGTCATAACGATTTCAATACATACTTGCCATATATTATCTATATATTTAATTTCTGAATTTTCTAGCTGAGTTTTCCAAGTTTTCATCAAGAACTTTCATTTTTTCCATTCGAAAACTCATTTTGAAATCCAAAAAATTCCAAGCAAAAAAAAATTAAATTTCCGACCTTTGTTTGGTTTTCACGTTTTCCTACTCTTCCATGAGGTTTTTCCAATTTTTTTTTTTTTGTCACAGAAACCATCACTGAATACATCAGTATTAACCATGAAAATTTCACAAATATCTTGTGGGCCATTTTGGAGTCCATAAAGGACATACAAACAAACATACATACATACATCCATTTTTATATATATAGAGAGATTTTGAAAAAAATTATCATTTATCTTACTCATGTTCTTATTAAACTCGTCCCATAAGCAACGCATGTGACGGATACGATGGATAAAGATGTTTAACTTTCTACTTTTTGCGTCCGTTGATCCGTTGACAACTCAATTTGACAAGCAGTCAATTCAATGTGTTCCCACAGCAACAAGGAAAAGCAATGGATGATCAAAATTTTGTGCAAACCAAATAATTTTGACACTTTTTTGTCGATATTTGCGGTTTTGGGAATTGTTTGAACACCAAGCAAATGAGACTGTCAAAGTATACAACGTATTCCATGGGACGGTTCCATCCGCCAAATACGTTGGCAGCAACGTACCTACATATACAGGGTGATTCACGAGCGTTGTGCCAAAAAGCTAGAGCGTGTAGGTTGAGTTGAGACAAGAAAAAAATCGCATGGGAGGGGGGGGTCTATTCCCCCCCGTTTAGCCGGGAGGGGCAATTTTCTGAAAAATTGACTTATTTTGTTTAATAAAATATTAAAAATCAACGGCTTCGTTTACAACACCGTGCTATACTTTTCTGAAAAGCCAAAAACTTTTTCATTCACTTTGTTTTTAAATTAAATTGTTTTAACGAATAGTTTAAAAAAAATAGATTTTCAAACTCAAAATTTTCAAAAAAAAGCAAAAAAAAAAACATTTTTGAACTAATTTTTTTTCAAAATTTTATGTGTTTAAGTACTTATTTTGTTTTTAAAATTCAATGTGTTTGTTAATTTTTAGTCGAAAACAGAAAACCGGATGCAAAAACGTCTTTTCGTTTTTGAGAAATTAAGAAAAAACCGAAACCACTTTTTCCTAAAAAAATCTTTGTTTTTATTTTTACTTATCTGGACTTTTAGTTTAATTTATTAGTTTAATTTATAAATTTAATTTTTTGTAATTGGAGTTTTATGAGGACTCAATAAAGTAGAAAAGTATTACATTATCCCTGGATTAACCATTTTGTTCATTGATAACGTCTGAAAACTGACCTGTAATTTTTTCTTACTATACCTGGGGCCCCGGTCACTCACTGGCGAAGAGTTCTTAAGATAATTAAACCGCATTTTTTCTTGAATGAAAAAAACAATTAACAACCTATAGGTAAATAAAAGGCATCGCATATTTACTAAACAACCATTTACAATTAAAATATTAACTCATCAACACATAACAATAACAAACTCATACGCTCGAAAAGAGTTAGCGGACAGGAACTTCTGCTACGGTTTAACTTATTGTCGAGATCGGGAAGCTGAAAGACTCTACGCTGAAAGATATCCCAATAGATGGCGTCCAAGTCGTAGCATGTTTTCAAGAATCCGCCGACGAGAGCACTGAGAGCTAGAAGTGAAAGGTCAATGGCAGACGTTATCAATGAAAAAAATGATTAATCCAGGGAAAATCCAATACTTTTCTACTTTATTGAGTCCTCATAAAACTCCAATCACAAAAAATTAAATTTATAAATTAAACTAATAAATTAAACTAAAAGTCCAGATAAGTAAAAATAAAAACAAAGATTTTTTTAGGAAAAAGTGGTTTCGGTTTTTTCTTAATTTCTCAAAAAATAAAAGACATTTTTGCATCCGGTTTTCTGTTTTTGACTAAAAATTAACAAACACACTGAATTTTTAAAACAAAATTAGTACTTAATTACATAAAATTTTGAAAAAAATTAGTTCAAAAATGTTTTTTTTTGCTTTTTTTTTGAAAATTTTGAGTTTGAAAATTTATTTTTCTTAAACTATTCATTAAAACAATTTAATTTAAAAACAAAGTGAAAGAAGAAGTTTTTGGCTTTTCAAAAAGGTATAGCACTGTGTTGTAAGCGAAGCCGTTGATTTTTAATATTTTTTTAAACAAAATAAGTCAATTTTTCAGAAAATTGCCCCTCTCGGCTAAACGGGGGGGAATAGACCCCCCCTCCTATACGATTTTTTTCTTGTCTCAACTCAACCTACACGCTCTAGCTTTTTGGCACAACGCTCGTGAATCACCCTGTATTGTATACATTGACGCTGACAGATTGACGGATTATATGGGTCGGCCCCTTGACCTTTAAAAAAACGCGCCTATAATGTGTGGAAAAGGATAAGAACAATTCATATAAATTTAAATATAAAAACACAATTATAAAATGTTGACACTTTCTACATAAGTTAAGATTTAGAATTTCATAATTTATATAATTCGGTTATATAAATTACTGAATTCAAAATTATTTTATGTTCGTATTATTTTTCTAAATGAAAATCTTTGTTTGAAACAATAATAATAAAATATAAAAGTCAACTCTTTTCATTTTTCTGAAAGCTTTTAACAGTTTTAGTAAATAACCTACGGTAACCCTTGCCAGTTGTTTCTTTCACACAACGTAATGGAAAATGGAATTCCTCTGCAGATAGAGCGAGATATAAATGTCCTATCTTTCCTGTACTGCATATTTGATTTGGACAAAGTAGGTATAGTTAGAAGCAGAGAAAGCCATTTTTTTCATAAGTTGGTATTTTTTTTCTCAATACCAACTCATGGCTATATCAAGCTCAAGCTGTAAAAGAGATATTTGGCAATAATCCAAAAACCAGACGCAAAGTCCAAGTACAAGAATTTCACTTTGAGGGGGTAAGAAAAAAAATCTGAACAAAATTAGAGGATTTTTTTTTATTTTCTGCTAGCGGATTGAGCGAGCGGTCTTCAATAATTTTGTGTTAGTGAGCCCTGAGCCCCCTAATGTATAGAATAATATTTTTTCTAGCGTTAATTGTTCACTTCTGGGAAAAGCTTCGTTGACTCGTTGTTTATAGTAATGAAAGCAATGCAGCAATACTTTGAACAAAAAATGTGTTCTAATCTTCTAATGGACACGTCAGAGATCAGTTACCGATGATGAGCTTTATGAATTAGCAGTGTGGTCAGCTAAAATCTTGTTTCAAAAAGTATCAAATTTAAAATTTGTAAACATCTCTTCGATAGCGAAAGAAAAAACAGAAACAAAATTGCAAATCAATATTTCTTTCCTTTTTCGAAGTCAACATTAATAAAAGAGCTTATTTTCCAGGGTTCCAATCTCTCCATCCGGCAGCAGCACTGCAGCTGCAGTAGAATAATCGGCATTGAAAAACTAATTGGAGGAGGAAAGCACGATCAAAGAGACAATGACGCAAGAAGTTGTTAGTAGTTAGCTATCCCATGGCTGCTGTTTTTTTTTGCAGAAGAAAGTGGACAGTAAAAACAGAGATAAAATAAAACAAGTACTTATATCGTTTTCATTGTAACCTGGAAGAATTGGCCTTAAAACACTTCTCAATAAAACAGGTTTTGTAATAGAATTTGTTCAGCAAGGACTTACACCCATTCTTTATTTCACTTTTTTTCTTATTGTTTTCAATTGGCTTTCAAAAAAAAAAAAAAATTGCACGATTGCACGACTGACGAACTTGCTCCTGCATGCTAAAACTAAATATTTATGATTCCTTTTATGTTCCAAAAATTGCAAAAAGTAGTGTTAAAATAAGAGAATTCCGATTATACCCCTGTGCACTTAAATATTTACTTGAAATAAATAAATATAATGTTCTTTCATTAAAAATTTGATCCTTCTTAGTAGGAGAGCCGGCTGCTCGATCCCACTCTACATGTTGTCCCGAAACAAAATGTTGAAAAACCATTTGTTGGTGTCTGGGGTTACTCCGAACCACCGACTTGCCTAATTTTAAGTGGAGCGATATCATAGTATTTAACTAATGAAAATGCAAACATCGACAAAAATATGTTCCATATCATCCCGGAATAAAATTTACAGTTTTGGAAAGCTGTTTAACTGCCCATTCCAAAAACATGGACTTGCCACTCCTTATTCGGTGCAAAACCCTTGGCAAGTCGCTTTGAATGCCGTGAAATTCGTGGAAAATCTAAACTTGTCAGCATTCAAAGTTATCTCGCGAATAACAAGTAAAATGAAATAATGTATGATGAGTTAAGAATTAAGATATATATATATGTTGGTAACTTCTTATTATATGTTTTATGACCACATGTTTTTCAACAACTTATTCGGCTATTCTATTGATACCCTTTGGCAATAACATAAGCCTTTATAAATTTATTTTTTATAACACAGAAATCGTCTATTCAGGTTAACAAGCAAAAGAAAATTCCAGAGGTCTTGCAAAAGTATGTTATGAATTATGTTGGTAAGTTTAAATATGAACGTAAATTATTGTTGAAAACATGTTAAATTTTTCATACTTTATTTCACATGCAATAAAATGTTCACTGCGGCGTATACGTGTTTTTTTATAGATTTTTTAATTGTACACGCTTTTTCTTTACTTTTTGCTTGTGAACCTTACGTTTTTTTGTATGGATTGTAATCTTATTATTAAAATTAATTATATTATATATATATATATACAATTATCAATATATAAAAATAATTAGAATTTATTAAAAAAATTAAAATTTGAAAATGTACCTCGTAAATACATTTAATTCCAATAATTTAAATGCCAAACAAATTCAAAACTTATTCTTTGATTTACTGATTTTTGTTTTGAAAATCGTCGGAGCCGTTTTTTTTAATTAATTTTTTATATATAAAATTTTTCAAAAATGCCTTAAAATTAATTTTCAAAAACATGTAAATATACATATTATACTTCAATTTGGATTTTAATCCGTTTTTGAGATACAGAATTTTGAAAAAAAAATAAAAATATTTTTTAAAAACCCAAAATTTTGAAATTTTTTTGAATACAAAATATTATTTGAGCAATATATACGTACTTTCAAAAAAAAAATTAATCTGATCGGACTTTTTTTTTTGAGAAAATCTAAAAACAAAAAAAACGGTTCTTTGGGAGGTACCGTTTTGGAGCAATACAAAAAAAAAATTTATATAAAATACATGAATGTTTAAAAAAATAAAATTCGAGGAAGTTTAAAAAAAAATCGTAGGAGCCGTAGGAAAATTGAAAGTTTTGGTTTTTGGTAAAAAAAAAAATTGTATGCTGGCTACCCTAAATTTTGAACTTAAAATAAAAACAAAAAAACTGGGATATGAGTTTTTGCTCAAACCTCTAATTTTCTAGTTTGAAGTCAATCGGACCAGTGGTTTAGGCTGAAGGTGCCTGTAAGCTTCCAGACAGACAGACAGACGGAATCGCCGGACCCACTTTTTTCGACTTCTCTATCATCGTTATGTCATATCTCATCGTCGTCTCATTTATTTTTTTTATGAATTCAATACTTGCCATATATTCTATACCTATGTCGCAAGTAAAAACTTGCACTTTGGTCGATCGGTAGAGCAATATAAAAAAAGATCTTTAATTTGAGGTTTGACAAGCTAGAATGTTTTCATGTGTGTTTTTAAAACAGCAAATCTCTCAAATTTGGGAGATCAATTCTTTTCTCTTCAGAATTGATCTAGAAGTATTCTTTTTGACAATGAAACATACAAAAATTGAAAAAGGGCAATTCTTTTGTACAATAAAAAACACTATTAGTTAATCTTTCAGTAAAAATTATTGTTGATTATCACTTTGTATGGCAATCTCGGCTTGTAACCAGTTGGCGCTACAGTCGAATGCCATTTCGATTACACCTGTTAAATTTATATTCAAAGGATTATCATCTACACTAATATATAAAGCTGAAGAGTTCAGCAGAGAGATCTCAGGAACTACTGGTTCGAATGGTATAATTCTTTTTGTGTTGGATGGTGCCTTAATCGACTTAGACATTAGGCTACTTAAAATTAAGCTGTGACCAATAGCAGCGAAGAATCTGTGGAAAATGTGGAAAAAACGGCAAAAAATATACATTTTTCTGCGTTTTAACGCACTTATCTCAGGAACTGCTTTATGAAATTGAACAATTTTTTTAATGTTGAATGGTCCATTTATCAAAGAAGGCTTGAAGCTATATAAAATTTAGGTGCGACCAATAGGAGCGAAGAATTTGTGTAAAATGTGGAAAAAACGGCAAACAATACAATACAATCTACACTAATATATAAAGCTGAAGAGTTTGTTTGTTTGAACGCGGTAATCTCAGGAACTACCGGAATGGTATAATTCTTTTTGTGTTGGATGGTGCCTTAATCGACTTAGACATTGGGCTACTTAACATTAAGCTGTGACCAATAGCAGCGAAGAATCTGTTTAAAATGGGGAAAAACGGCAAAAAATATACATTTTTCTGCGTTTTAACGCACTTATCTCAGGAAGTACTGTTTCGAATGGTATAATTCTTTTTGTGTTGGATGGTCCATGAATTGAGGAAGACTTGAGGCTATTTAACATTAAGCTGTGACCAATAGCAGCGAAGAATCTGTGGAAAATATGGAAAAAACGGCAAAAAATATACATTTTTCTGCGTTTTAACGCACTTATCTCAAGAACTGCTTTATGAAATTGAACAATTTTTTTAATGTTGAATGGTCCATTTATCAAGGAAGGCTTGAAGCTATATAAAATTTAGCTGCGACCAATAGGAGCGAAGAATTTGTGTAAAATGTGGAAAAAACGGCAAACAATACAATACAATACAATATAAAGTTCGTTTGAACGCGGTAATCTCAGGAACTACTATTTCGAATTGTAAAGTTCTTTTTGTGTTGGATAGTCCATTAATCGAGGAAGGCTTTATTCTACTTAAAATTAAGCTGCGACCAATAGCAGCGAAGAATCTGTGGAAATGTGAGAACTGAGATTTTTTTCTGAGATCTCTGAGATGAAATTATTTTGGATTCGATTTCTCACTCAGCTATTTGACGTGGCTGACATATGTGCAGCAACAATTAGTAAGGTAACCATTAAATCTCAATGATAACTGAGAATTATGTTCCACCAAATGATTTTGCCTCAGTCAAGGTGACATTGAGATCTCAGTGAGATGTTGTTAGGTGGAACTGACCTAATAACTGCTCAAATTAGAATTTTGAGAGTTCAATTGATTTGTGAATGTGATTGATTGCACTATTTGTGCAGATTATTGTGTTTAAACAATATCATTTTATGTACTTCTTAACTAAAAAATATGCTCAGTTTAAAGACAAACAAAAAATTACTTAACGAAGAGATATTAGAATTATTAGTGAGAGTTCACCCAAGGGAATGCTTTAAGTATGAACAACTGAAGGGAATCATAAAAAATGCTCAAATTTTTCAAGTTCAAGAGAATTACGACCTAGGGAGAGTTGACTGCAATGCAATTTTACAATAACTTCCGAACAAAATTCCCACGCGCGCATGATGCACAAGTCGAGACGATACTCTGGCCGGTGGACGAGGGAGAGGCGGACGAAGTCGCGGGCAACTGCTAGTTTATAATAAATGTCGTTCGCCGGTACAGGGTGTTGATTTGGCAGTGAATAGAGTTTATGTTAATATTTTGCAAAAGAGATATAAAGTAAGTAAAACGATGGAATAAATCATGGTGTCGCTTATTTTTGTCACCAAAATATTTTACAACTCTCTACCTATTTGTTGAAATATACTTAAAGTGTGTTATGACAGTTAATGACTTGCTGTTGTAGTTTCGTGGCTTTTCATGTAGGTACAGAACAATAACAATACCATATTCTGTTTCACACTACAACCGTACAACGCTATAATATGACTTCTTATTGTTTCAATCTTAATACACACCTACGATTAATAGTCATTTGAAAAATTAAATAATGTAATAAAAAATAAATTTGAAGGGCCTTGTTCACACGTGAAGAAAATCGAAATTTTTCTTTGATTAGTGAAGGCGAGCGGGGTTGATTGCAGAAGACGTAAGGGGAAGGAAAAAATCAAAAAAATTAAAAAGATGTGTAGAAATTTGCCGTTTTTCTTTATGTTCTTCTCTTATCGTCCCGCATATGCCAAAATATTTTCATTTTTTTTTTTATAATAAGCACGCTCTCAAGGGGTTTTTGTTCCCTTTTTATGCCAAAGCACAGTGCGAGCGTAAGGGAAAGTGGGATAGATGGAGAGGGTTTAGGATGAGGTGTCGGTTAACATTGGTCTTGAATTCCTGAATACTGCAGTGACTGGGGAAGACAGAGTGTGGAGGAGAGTTCCACATTCGCGTAGTACGTCCGAAGTTAGGCTCGAAGGTGAACTGATGGGCATTCCTGGAGGCGCGGGTATTACGGTTGAATATCTTAAGGGGAGGAATGCAACTGTTTGTTGAACAGAAGTAAACTGTTAATATTACTTCATTATTCTTTTTTTCTGTTTTCTGCGCTTAAAGAAAATAATAAAACATAAGCACCTAAGCAAAATCTACAGAAGAATAATACGAACGTGTGAATACTTCACATGTGAACAAGGCCAAGGAAAAAATTGAGTAAAAAAAACACAAAAATCGAGACATTTTCAAAATTCCCAAAATGACAAAAAAATATTATTTTCTTATGAATAAAAGCTGTGCTTTAGAAAGAAAACCTCATTGCTCAAGTGTTAAGTCTCATTCAAAAAAGTTCAGAAAATAAGCCCACATTTTTTTTTTTTTAAATGTATACCAGTTTTTGCACTACACTGCAAAAAAAAAAAAAAAACATTTTAAACATTCGTTCGATAATTAAAATTAAAGATATAATGTAGGCTATGATATCTCTATCTCTAGCATGTAATAACACTTTGAACCAGAACAAAAGCTGAAAAGAGGAGTTAAACATGAAAATTTCCATACATTTTCAGTGTCTCTATTAATTTGACAACCCACTTTACATACAAGCCAATGTGGCTAACAATTTAAATTATATACCTTTTTTGCTTACAAAGTTACAAGTGAGTCATCAAACATTGTGGGAATCCATCATTCGAATTTGACGAAATCTTCTATCTATGTATATTAGGGTGGTTCTTATTTGCTTTTTTTCGAAAATTAATGAAGACATCCGCTCAATCGTCTCCAAATAAATAAGAAAAAATCCTCTAATTTTTTCAGATTTTTATCTATACTATACCCCTTACTGGCCCTGTATCGAAGTGAAATTCTAATAATAGAGACTTTGCGGCTGATTTTTTTACCATTCCCGTATATCTCCATTTCGGCTTTACCGATTTTGATAAAATTTTGCACACTTATACTTAACATTATCCTTAGTGATATTGTATTCCAAGATATTATTTAAAATATATTCTTCAATAACAAAAAAATCGGAAAAGAGATACCTTTTGGGTTTAAAACACTCAAACACGGCTCAACCAATTTTAATTTTTTTGAAATTTCGTCAACACGTTTATATGCAACGTCTTAATAATGTTGCATACCAAAAAATTTCATTAGGTTTTTAATTTCATTGTAAAAAAAATCAGGGAAATTAAAACATTTATGCACTTTTTTTAACCACTACTGGTTCGATTGACTTCAAACATGAAAATTAGAGGCTTGAGCGAATTCGCGTGGTCCGTTTTTTGTTTCTTTCATTTTTCTTAAGATCAAAATTTAGAGTAGCCACCCTATAATTTTTTTGTCAAAAACGAAAAGTTTCAATTTTCTCAAAAACAGCTCCTACGATTTTTTTAAACTTCCTTGATTTTTTTTTTTCAAAACACTGTATAAAAAAATATTTTTGTATTGCTCCAAAACGGAGCTTTTCATAGAGCCGTTTTTTGTTGTAAGATTTTCTCGAAAACTAAACGTCCAATCAGCGTATGATACCTTGTTTTCAAAAAAATTTCAAAGAATTTTTTGTATTAAAAAAAAAATATATTTTTAAATATTTTTTTTTTCAAAATTCTGTATCTCGATATCGGATCAATGTTAACAACCGAAATTTACTTATATAAATACCCAAATTAATTTTAAGACATTTTCGAAAAAATTTTATATATAAAAAAAAGTTCATTAAAAAAAACCGCTCCAAGGATTTTTTTTTTAATTTAAAAAAAATCAATAATTTCTTATGAAATCTTATGACATCAATTTTAATTACATGTTTTATTTTTTAATGTTTTTTTATGAGTTATAATTTCTAATACAGGAGCAATTTCGTACGACCAGTTGTGCACATATCTTACATACTTATTAATTGGGAGCGGGAATGTGCTGCTCGAAGTGCCTATCCGTTTCGAGGAGCTTTCAATTTCTTATACATATTTTGGGGTTTTGCTTATCAGCTAGTATGGTCCTAGAATATTGAAAATCGATTAAGAACAATTAAAAAAAAGGAAAAGAATGTATTCTTTATACTATATTAGAAACAAGCTGACCAGCCAGATTTCGTGCTATACACAAAATAAGATAGTTATGTATGTGCACGAAATGTGGTACTTTTGAAGGATAAATATATGTTTAATTAATTTTTCTAGTTTTTTTTTTTGTCAATTTTGGTAAGATGAACTTACTTTTACTACAGTTAAACCAGAATTTAATTTAGATCTGAAAGATTAAATCAATCAAAACAATTTTAGTTTTTTTTAACTATTCGTCAAACAAAATATTCCAGAGTTAACATATAGTATAGAAATCTCGCGATGAAAAGCTGATCTGTGATTTCTTTTATTTTTTCAAATACCCACTATTTTCTCGACTCATATCAAAATCAGCATCAAAATAAATGACTAAAACAAAAGTTCTATAGTTTTGAAAATTTGATTAGTAAAAGCAAAACTTCTCAAACCTTTTTTTTTTGGGAACTTATTGATAATTATAAAAATCAGTTCAGCAGTTCTTTAGTTGTGATAAAAATAGCTAACGGGACTTCATTTTATGCATAAATATTTATATATATGAGACAAGGGGTTATTCAAATTTACTTTGAAGAGCTACTGAATACTGATATGGAATGTCTTCAAACGACAGAAAAACCGAAATTGTATAGTTACAAAAAAAAAAAAAAATTGGGAAAGGGATTATTCAGAATGAAAAGCAAGGAAAAACGAGGAAAACCACATACCTATAAATAACATTGTACATGAAATTATTCTTTTTTTTTAATCACAATCTTTTACAGTAAACAGCTTTCCTCGCACTCTGCATACATTATGAGATATTTTTAATTAAACTAGTGATGGGATCATTCGAATGAAATAATTGATTATAATCGATTCAAGCAATCGTTCGAGATCATTCGATTATTGAAATCATTTCAATGATTTTTCAAACCCTGGAACAACTGCTACTCTTCTTAATTTGCAAATCTTTGGAATGGAATTTTGTTTATTGTTTTTTTACATTTTTAAAGGCGAACAAAAATTTGTATTTTGAGTTATTTTTTGATTCATTTTTTGTTGTTAAATAGCATATTCTTCACTGTAAATTAAATTTTTCACCATTTTCATTCGGTATCGTAATTCGAATGTTCATTCGAATGATTATTCGATTATTCAAATCACTCGAATAGATACTATTTTCTCTATTATTGAAATCATTCGATTATGCCCATCACTAATATTAAACCCTTGAAAACTGAATTTTTTAGAGAAACATTTGTGCAATCATCATTTAAAAAATCAATGATGACATTTATATCTTTTAGCACCGTTAAATAGCCTAGTTCACAACCGTTATACTCCTTTTCATACATATAATTTATCGGGATTTCTATAATAAATTCATTCTTCATTTTGACAATATTAAATTAGTAAAAAGTGTTTCGTTTTTTGTACGTCTTATTAAAAAAAAATTATTGAATGTATAAACGACATGATACATCTTTTCACTTAATTGAAAACGACATCAAAACTGTCTCCCTGTTGACAATGATTTTTCATTTTTTAAACTGACCAATACTTTCGTACAATACGGAAAAACCCTCACTTTCCTTAATGATCATCGTTAGATAATATACCTAGTTTAAAATTTATATTATATCCCAAAAAGACATCATCGCATGAACTAACAGCATTTTTTTTAAATCGCCTTCATGCACAATATCACTCTCGAAACCACAAACAAAAATATTATTAGACCAAAATAGAAAATCAATGGTAGTTAAAATGTATAATGCCATCCAACACTATTATGGTACATCCAAGTCTAATTATAAAATCCGTGATTAACTTCATATCGCGTATCGCTTTTTTTGTCGTCCATCATGCATTATTATTTTTTTTTTTTAATCCTCGCAAACTTTTTAATAACGATGCGTGCAATTATGCTCGTAGATACTTTAGTCATGGTATCGGTCTTCTCAAACTTACATTAACTTTTTTACATAATTGCAAGAACCAAGCAGCTGCGATATAATAATATCATAATTACATTTACTTTTCACTTTTCCCACCCAAGGACTGATAGATTTTGTGATTCACAATGGTTACCAAAAATATTTGAAATTTAAATTAAAACTACTTCTTTTCGCAACACGAACACTAGGTATACGAAAAATAAATCAACAAAATTTCGTGAGTGAAAATATCCTTTCATGCGCGAAATACCGATTTTCAACTGATCCGAGAAGAAAAACCCGTCCGATTGCCCGCAGAGTCAAGTTGACAATGAACTTCGTCTTTGTCGGGCGATGGAAATTCTTTTAAACACTTTTTTCAACTTGCCGGCATTTTTGAATGGAGAAATGCTTTTTTATTGATGTAACACTGATGGCCAAATATCGTAACATAATTTTTCAGAGCTGAATTTCACAATCCACCACAGCAGCGTTAGGGGATGGCCTTCACAACAAAAGGAAAACATTCATCATGGTTAAGGTGCATTTCAAATATTTTGCCTTTTTCCTTTAAATGGTAGAAAACTAAGAAAGCTTTTTTTGTCAACATAAAAAAGCTTTTATTTTGAACTTGGGTTGAGATGTGTTGGTATTCCCATTGTATTTGTATTTAGCTGTCTCCATATACAATGGGTTTCCTTTTGGTTTTTGAAATTTACGACAAGGTGCATCAGTATTCAGTATGGTCAGTAGGTCAAATCAATTGACAACAGCGTTGCCAGATTTTTTTTGTACCAAGTCGGGATTTTAGATCTTTTTGAGTGAAAACGGCGGGATTCTTTCGTCGAAAGCGGGACATATTAAAACCAACGTACATAATTAAAATTAGGTTTTCGTGAAAAAAACATAGCAAAAATAGCCATAAAAAATGTATTTTAATTCAAGTAAAATATTTAAAATCATATAAATAGTTGAGCCTTATTCGTCTTCAGAAAAAAAACATACAAATCAAAATCAAAAACAGTCTTTTTCATAAGAGTGAATGTTACAAATTGCAAATAATTTATTTACAAGAGAGTAACTTATTCGTTATATTTCAGCGAAGATTTCACTTCTTTTAAAATTTCCTTTTTCTTTTTAATAGAGATGAAGAACCCTTCACAGGATAGCTGTAGATTAAACTGGATGAGTAATTCTGACTTCATTAAATCTACGGAGCATTTATTTCTAGCATCCGACCATTTTAAATTCATCCGAAAAAAAACGCGTTTAGGAAAGCAGTTCGATGTTGGGATACATAATATGAAAGACAATAGTCTAAACATTATGCCTGGTATCTTTTTTGGATACTGTTGAAAAAGCTGGTGCCATTTCTATGCGGTAGTAACAGTGGTATCTTTGCAGTTTCTCACTAGTGCGTCCAAAGATAATTTAAGCAAGTTAAATTCTTCATACAAGTTATCTTGTATCTACCGAAATATCGCTCTTCAATTTTACTAAAGATACCTACAGCGTTTCAATCATGTCAAAACTAGCTTCATTTTCCAGGTTTAAAAATTTAAGTCTAGAAGAAATATTTTCATGTGAAAAATCATAACGTTTGTCTAAAAATAGTTCGTAAGAAAATTTTGATGACTTTGGTCCGCTCAGATTCAACCAATTTATTAAAAATCTGTTTGGCCTGGTAGTCGGAAAACCCATCCTTAAGCCTTTGAGTCAACTTTGAGCGGAAAAGGCAGAATGACTCATGCATTTCTGTTATTGCACCATCGTTTCCCTGAGACTTTTTGTTTAATGCACCAAAAGCACTCACCACATTATAAACGAAATGCAAGTAGGCTAAAGTTTAAGTTTCCTCTGCTTCAGAGCAAACAATTTTTTGAATGGCTTTCGCAGATGGTTCGCGCTTATCAAAGTAGCTTCAAAGCGAAAGAAGCAAGTTGATATGGCAGAGAATTTTAATTTCTAGTAAGAAATAGTCAAGTAAATTGAAACAAATATACAAATATGTATCAAATTCCTGAATACTAAGTGCATTTCAAAATTAAATCAGAGTTCAGAAAATTTTCAAAGCTAATTTTGTTCAGAGCTTGCTCAGCATGGTCTGAAGATTCAGGTCGAGTTTTCTCCGAAAAGCGGGACTGAGCCTGTCCCGTGCGGGATACTGAATTTTCCATTTAAAAATCGGGACGTCCCGCCAAAAGCGGGACGTCTGGCAACGCTGATTGACAATTTGACATGGTTGACGTTGGGGCCAAAGGCAAACATTTACTGAACACTTTTGCAAAACAAAGAATTTAAGTAGGTAATTAATTTTCTGAATTACAAATTTCAAAAGTAGTGTTACCACATCAATAAAATAAAAAAACAAAATCATATTGTTTTGAAATTAAAAAGGTTACAATTTGTGATTAGTTAAAAATCAAGGTATTAATTTTTTTTATATTTTATGGTTATGTGGGATCAATTCGGAAAATATCATCGAAAAAGGAGGTAGTAGTATGAAGTTGGATTTTGTCACGAAATGTGATCATTTCTGAGAACTTCATTCAAATCTTACAGGCAGTAACAAGATTATGTTTTAAGTGGGCGTGGGATTTTTGTTGTCCTTAGTTCAATTAAAATTATCATAAGCAGGCTTTATGACCACTTAAGCAAGTAAAAGACGAAATTGTAAGGCCGTTTTCAAATGATGATTTTCAGTGGAATACATTATTTGACAGTTCTTGGAGCCTGATTACATTATATTGATCCGTTGGAACAAACATTTTTTTAAGACAAAAAACTGATTATCTTTCAACACTGCTACATAACAGTATCTCGATTCAACAGATTTCTATCTCCAAGGATGTACATCTGTTAATAAAGTATACTTTACATTCGAGTGGGTTTTGGTATTTGCCTGCTAAGCTCATGTTGAATTCAACTTTCTTTTCATGGAGAGGCAAATTTCTGTGAAAAAGTATAGAAAAAGTGAGAGATATTTCAGACATGCCATTTGAAGTAATCTAAGGACTGTAAGAAAGCTTAAGGGGTGGACGTGGTGATAAGAGGGAACCTAAGTCGTTCTATATTTGGGTTTTGGGGTTAAGTCTGATGATGATGACTGCCAGTCTACACAAACAGATTTAAATTTCATATTTACCCGATTTAGAAGCACCAATATTCTTTTTTCTTTGCAAAGGACGAATGAGGTTATCTTCCGTAAAATACTCAATTCGAATTTGGTATTGAAAACACAAAAACCACAAATACCAGAATCCATTTATTTCCTACGCCAATTCATTTTACATCAGAAATTTATTCTCAAATGCAGGGGGTTAAAGGTTTTAATAGATATATTTAAGCAATAGAGGTGGTCAATGGACACATGCTTCTAAGAACGTTTTTATGTGTATTGGAACTTAATTATTTTGTGAAAAATTATAGGTACGGCATCGCTAGCACGACTTAAGGGCTAAAGGCCAAACTATAATAGTCGGAAGGGTGCGTACGTTGACGTACGAAAATTCCCAAATGCATGCAAATCAGATGTCACAGCTATAATAGCGGATTGCTCGGTTTCGTTCAGTTTTGTTTTCGGACGTAAACTCAATTTTCTTTCTCAATTTACGCGCGGAAATTTGACATTTCTCTAAGAACAAAAAAAAAATTGTAGAAATGGAGGTGGTTAGCTGCTGACAAAGTCCATGATACAAACAAAACTTTTATCTGTTTCGTCGATAACCATAAATAAAAAAATATATGTTTTAAAATAGTCAGTGTTTAACATAAACAAAACATGCATGAACAAAGGTCGAAAACTACAATATTTGTTGACACTCGTTACAAAACTTGTTAGTTTCTGCTAAATAACCACCAAATAGATTTGTGTTTTCTGAAAATTTGATCGAATATAAAAGAACCGGAAGAGAAGATAATATTTTAAAAAAAGAAAAAAACATCTATATTTGAATATAATGCTGTATCGCAAACATCTGTAATTCTGGAATAGATTGTGGAAGTGCCTCACTTTTCTCAGCTGCTCCTAGCCATTTTTTCATCCATAGCTTATATTCTTGGTAAACCAATATTTAGCTTTAAGTTTTTGTTGCAGAATAAACTGAATCAAAATCCGTTTACCGTTTCCGAATAAGCTGTATTTGGCACAAAAAACCTACCAACTGAAATAATTCTATGACATCAGTCTGTGTCTAGACGTTTCTTCAAGTAGGTCAACAAAAATCCTAGATCGGAGTATAAACAGCCCTTCGATAATAATTCTCAGCATGTTGACTAGATTGAAAATTCGGTCTGTGAATCTGGTTTGGAACTGTTCTGGACTGTCCAATAACAATATCAATCTCCTCAGCAATCTTCTCTGCTACTGAAAACAGTTCTCCAAAGCAATGTTCCACATTTCTAACAACATACATCTCCTCAGCATCAGCAATCATCTCTGCTTCCGAAAATAGTTTTCCGAAGCAATGTTCCAGATTTCTTCTCTTGTCTTCTATAACATCCGTTATTGCATAAATGTTGATCTTTTTAAATCCAGAGAAGATTTTTGAAGAGACCGACTTAAAGAAACCGTGGTAAAACTGTGTAACATCACGCATTTGCAAAAGTAATGGTGTCACCATTTGTTTTTGACATGCAACTAATTGTTTGCGCATATGTAATTGAAGACATATTTGTGGAAAAATTATTTTTTATATAAAATAACCAGTTTTCTTATGTAATGTTGTCGTTCAAAAGTTGCAACTTTTTTTTCTTCATACAAAAATTGCGTGATTAAAACTTTAAAATATGAATGCTCTTGTTTTGACAGTTTCGTTATTAGAATAATTTTTTTTCTAAGATCCAGCCCATTGAGTTAGATGCTTCAAATTTGAACAACGTATTTACTTCATGCAGTTGCCCGTAGCTTAGTTGGTAAGTGCGTTGGCTGCTAAGCAGAACGTCGTTGGTTCGAGTCCTACTCAGGCCAAGTTTTTATTTCATCTTTCACGGGTACTGCGAAGATGAAGATCTTCTTGCGAAGACCTGACAGATCTTCCAAGAGTATCAATCTGTCATGAAAAAGTGCTTCTCAAATTTGCCGTTCGGAATCGGCGTTAAATTGTAGGTCCCCTCAATTCTCCACACGCACTCAGAGAATTGTTGATGAGAGTAAGCCACTTAGGCCTTGGCTCTTCAAGAGCTGTCGTGCCACTCTATTTATTTATTTTATTTATTTACTTCATGGAGACAAGAAGTAAATAAATAAATAAATAATTTTGTAGAACCACTTACTACAGTAAAAATTTCAAAAACCGCAATTGACTGACTGACTGGCTGATCATCAAAATTATGAATCACTTCTAACAATAGCAGAATCTTTAAATAAAGCTCAATTTGAAATGGCATCGATCATGTTGTCTTTAACGGCCGCAGTGATTTTCGACCTGCGACTTAAGAAAACCCCACACGAAAAAATCTAAAAGGGACAAATCACACGTTCTTGGGTGGCCAATTCACGTCGCCTCGGCACGAGATAACCATGCCATGTAATCCCCCTTGCAGAATTTCGATTGAATCTTGAGCTGTGTGGCATGACGTAGCGCCATACTGTTGAAAACATATTTCTTCGATGTCCATATCATCAAATACAGGCGACAAGAAACTGGTTTGACCAGCTTCATTTTTGAAGAAGTACGGGCCGATGACATGATGCCTGCAGCCCAAAATCCACACCAAATAGTAACTTTATTTACATTGGCATCTCGTGAAAACTTACGCGGATTGCTTTCGTCTCAAATCCAGAAATTATGCTTATTCGTGTCACCGCATTGATCCAAAAATGGACCACATCGCTAGGAATGATTTTTCGACCAAAATTGGGATCAACTTCCAACTGCTTCAAAACCCAACTAGCGAACACATGACGACGCTGCGTATGGTCATTTGGTTTCAACTACTGTGTCAGTTTGGATTTGGTATGGATGAAGGCCCAAATCACGGTGCAAAATTCGCGATATTGACGTGGTCTGCAACAGGCCAAGTTCTTATGAGCCTCAGATTCCGCTGCACAGTTTTATGAACAGCGGTGATCTATTAGGTAGATCTTTTGTTTCATTGACGTACGGGTATTGGCTGATTGTTCACTGAGCCGTTGGACCCAAAACGTTGAATAGTCGACTAAGAAGGACGACCATGTACTGTACACCCATTTTGATAGTTAAGTTTTATCATTTACACTTGTGTTTCGACGCTGTTTCTTGTCGAAATCAACATCCTCTTGGAAAACCCTTTACAAATAAATATATGTATCAGTAAAAAAGCATACTCTCTTTTAAAAAAATAAATATTACATAAAAAAATTTAGACTTATTTAGTAAAAAAAATACCCATTTATATCAATAAGGTTCTATCTTCAACGTAAATTTCAACGTGGTTCTATTTACCAAAATATTGCTTTTTCTTAAGGGTGCAAGGGTGCTTTTGGCTAGGGGGGTGTCTTTTGTATGTCTGTCTGTCTTTCTGTAAACGCATCTGCAGCCTTAACCACTGATTCCGGTTGACTTTAAAATTGGCGTGGGTGTTTTTTTTTTATTTTTCTTTAAGATCAAAATTTAGGGTAGCCTCCATACAATTTTTTTGGCCAAAAACCAAATCGTCGCTCGGCTTAGAGTGCAAACCTGCTAACTCCACTTTTTGTCAAATTTGAGATAAGTATACAGTTCGATACGTAATGCCAATACCCGTCGACTGATATAATTATTTACGTTTAATTCGTCTTTTAAGTTGATCAAAACGAGTGATGAGCAAAACTGCTAACTCCATTTAAGCCGAATTCAACTGCTAACTCCACCAGAACTAATCGCACTCAATACAAATTCGACTAAAAAAAGCACCAGTCTATTGAGTTTTGTGTTGGTTTTGCTTACTGGGACAATCTCTCTTGACGTGACCCTTTTCACCACAAGAAAAACAAACTCCTTTCTGTTTAACAAATTTCTTTGTATTGTTTTTGGCACGATTGAATGAATTGCCCTTTTTCGAAGAACTACGCTTGACAACCAATGCTTCTGTACTTTCAACTTCACCCTGGGCTTTTAATCGAAGTTCCTCTGCCATTAACCTTGCTCGCAAGTTCAGCATCGTCTGTTCAGACGAACTCGTTGATTTCCAGGCACTGTAAATATGATTGAACTCCGCTAGAAGAAGTGACATCAGTATTTGCGTCATTACTATAGAATCGGAAATGACTTATTTTTGGTCTTTCATCTGTTGTACGATTTCCATTAGTTTCGATAGAAATGAAGCAATATCACCAGCCGGATCTTTTGTAAAATTGTGTACTTTTGTTGTAAAAAGAGAATGTTTGACTTTGAAGCCTGTGTGTAGGTACTCTTCAATGTTGCCCACATGTCCTTAGCTGTTTCACAGTTCATGATTCGTAAAAGGGGCTGCTTATTACATGCACCAGAAATCGCACGACGTGCCTTGGCATTAGCCTTCTTCCACGCAGCAATACTCGCTGCATAGTTCGTCGCTCCAGCCGCCGGCCGGAGCGGCAGAAACGCCATTAACCACGTCCCACAACTCACCTGCTTCTAAATATCACATGAGGCGACAGAAGGCGTTCAGGATTTCATAGTTTCAATAGAGTTGTTTACAGTTATTTGTTTTTCTTTTCTTTTTTTGTTCAGTCTCCGAAGAAACTGTTTTTCTCTCTTTCTTCCACCGATTCATTGGAAATGGGAAAGTGAATCCGTTCAGTTCAAATCAAGTAGATTAATTTGATATCTGGAATCGAGATGATGAACTTTTGTATCAGAGCTGTGAAGAAATGAAACCTTTTTGTATTGCATCGTCAAAAGTCCTATTCATTTAACTGAATTTTGGGAATGCATTTACATTCCTTATTGCAATACTTTAACTTCGAAAATAAAATCGCAGTTATTTTGAAGTCTTTTGCATAAAAATCATTTAGAGCAGTTAAAAGATTTGAAGTCAAAAAAATGCATAACTTTTTTACTGCTTGTATTCTGGGAAATCTTGTAAAAGTCTTTTACATTCTTTTTTGATTGCATTCAATGTAATGCAGTCATTTGACTGCTTTTGGAGTCTTTTAAGTGCTTGCAGTCTTTTAACTGCTTGAAGTCTTTTAAGTGCTTTGAAGTCTTTTAACTGCTTTAAGGTCTTTTTACTGCTTGATTTAATTTTTTGCTGTTTCATATATAAAAATATCTATTTAAGATGTTCATAGGAATATATTTTAATTTGTTACATACATATGTACAGGGAGCGGCAAAATGATCTGACGGTTTTCGCTGCCACGCTGGCGAGCGAGTGAGTGGTGGGGGGTGGTGGGGATAACGGCTTTCCAGAGCCTACGTGCGGACATGTTCAGTAGCCATGGAGCGGTGGACGGCTGAGCACCGTGCGTTTGTCGTGGAAGCGTTTTTTAAAAGTGGCGATTCCTGTGTTACCGTTCAGCGTCAGTTCCGTAGACGATTCAATGTGGGTCCACGTGGTCCACGCAATCAAACCCCGCACATTGGATGACCTTAAGGAGGCCATACGCCAAGAAATAGCCAACCTGTCTCCTGCAATGTTAGGGAAAGTGTTTGAAAGTTTCAGTGCAAGATTGGAAGAATGCATGGCCCGAGATGGACATCATTTGAAAGACGTCATCTTCAAATCTTAAACGGAGCAAATTCGCCTTTTTTTCAGTTATTTTTATAAATGTTCATAAATACCAATCTGTAATATGCAATAAAACACTTTTTATCACTATAAACGTTTGAGTTATTTACATTTTAAAACCGTCAGATCTTTTTGCCGCACCCTGTATAAACAAAACAAACTCATAAAAACAAGTTTTTAACACTATATTTGTGTATTTTTGATTGTTGAAGGAAAACCTGCTAAGTCCTTTATTTTTTACATAACCCACATAGGAAAACCTGCTAACTTACAATTATGCAAATAAATACAAAACTATAAGCCTATTTCAATTCGTTTATGTACATAAAAGTAGAGCTCTATAGGACACACAAATCATGTTTTGGATTTTTTCCGAAAGTGTCAACAACCAGTTTTGGGAAGTTTTTTCTTTCTCCTGTAAAATGTATAGAAATGGAGTTAGCAGGTTTGCACTCTAAGGCCAACCACAAACCGAAGCGGACAAAACGTTCGCTTGTCGCAAGACAAAATGTCGTGTCGTAATCCACCCCACACCGAGGACGACACGGACAAAACATTTTGTCGTTGTCGCACTCGGTGTGTTTTGCCAGCGGACAAACAAAGAAAACATCCACACAAACATCCACACAAAAGAAATCTCTACGTTTTTCTTAATTCTTCTTGTTCTTAATTCTTTTTACCATTACAACAACATCCATACCAAATTGAACAAAATACAACAAGAAATATCGCAATAAAATACAAATCCAACTATGAGCAACCGACATGTCCGTTTGTCGAAATCTGTTTGTTTGTCTTGTTCGCTTTGGTGTGTGGTTCTTCATAAGACGGTGTGTACTTTCAGGCTTCTACAATTTGTCCGGGACATTTTGTCTTCTTTGGTGTGGTTTGCTCCTATACAACCCCATGTATTTACTGCAACCGACGGACGGACACGACTTTTTGTCGTGTCGTGTCTTGTTCGGTGTGTGTTGCCTCGTAAGAGCAATGGACTTGTGTCCGCGACATTTTGTCGAAAGACAAAAAGTTCGTCTGTCCGCTTTGGTGTGTTTTTAGCCTAAGCCGACGAAATGTTTCAATTTTTTCAAAAACGGCTCCTACGATTTTTCTTAGATTTCCTCCAAAACGGTACCTCTCATTGAACAGCTTACATTTTTTTCTCAAAGTACGTATATATTGCCTTTATATATACATATATCCTTTAGAGTTTTTGACAGTATATTTTGCTTGAACATGAAAACTTATAAGATCACCGTTTATCATAATTTTTTTTTTTGATCCGGGAATGTTCCGAACGATTCTGAATTCGTACACTTCACAAGATGACAATTCTTGTTCTGAATAGAACAGAAAAACGATTCCGAATTTAAAGTTGGAAGCAAAAACAGAATCACGCATCATGCACACACTCGCACATACGACCTCGCCGCCATGTTTACAAAAAAAAAAAAATCTCATAAAATACAAAAACAAAAGAAAACAAAAATACAAAATACAAAAATTTGCAAACACATAACATAGACAATTATAAAAATCTTCGATGGAATGCAAACAAATCGAAGGACATAGTTTTTGCCGCTGTGGTTGTTTTAAGTAGTTGTAAGGCCCGGCAAAAATCCTCATTCAAACCCTCCAAGTGGGTGCCAGGCAGGCAATGATCACCACAGTAGTCCTGTGCGTTTTTGGCAGGATGGTGATTAGCTAAGGTTGAGTTGGGTCGCCGAATTGTTGTAACTCCTCAATAGTGCAACGTTCGGAAACCCAATTCAATCATAGTTTAGAGGTTCCTAATTTCAGTGGTGGTGTGAGCGTACTTTGTACGAAAACCATGCCGAAGAATTAAAGGCTGGGGATAAACCAGCCATTAACAAGCTCTTTCGGATGCTGTGGCAAGGTCCGTCATATTTTCTGCCTTGCCCCGGTAAGCGGCTCTGCCGGGGCTGACCGTCTTTCCGCATTACTCGTGAGAACAAAAATGAAATCAAACCGAAAAATAATTTAAAAAATCAATCGAGCCAGGGCTGACAATGCGGTCATATCTCCTAAAAAGGCTGTCGAGTCAACTCAGGGGTGCGAACGGGTTGTCAACCCTGTGGTTGCTACTAGTAGCGGGTGTCCTTTTGCCACTACTAGCCGCAACCTCTACATGAAGGAACTACCCGTCAGTGGTACAGCTGTGACGCTCGGCTGTCAAAAGGGTGGTAATTCCACAAGAACCCCGGAGCAAACGCGAAAACTCGAGTGGGCAAGTGGCTTCCTTAGCAGAAACACCAAATCGACCTGCAGCGACTCAACGTCAAAGCGAAATAGGTCTCTTGAGGGCGACAAGCCTGAAGCGAAAAGGCAGAAAGTGCATTCCAGCAGCACAACAGCCTTCAATAAAGATCTTTCTTTTAGCGACGCGCTCAAAGGCAAGATCATAGCCACGGTCATTGACAGGAGTCATGATCAATGGGCAGACGTCAAGGCTCACCTTAGTTTCAGATTTCTATCTGTCATCGAGGAGAATCCGGGGCCTCTCCCAGACACAGCCGATGCAGGATGGTACTAAAATCGTAACAAACTCGTCACCTGTGGTGATCAGAGATCTTTCGATCTGTACAGGGCTGCTGTCAATGGCTTGCCAGAAGTCTGGCCGGGTGCCAAGCTCGAAGTTGTTACAAGGGAGAATATTCCTTGCCGACCAAGAGCACGTATAATGGTCCCGGCTCTACATAACTGCCCAGATATGATTATGAAATTAATCAAAAAAAGTAATCCAAACCTGCCTACTCACGACTGGAAAGTCCCAAAGGTTGAGAAGGAGACAGTGGGTCGCTATAGACCAGCTCTCTTGGTGATCAATAGGGAATCACTAATTCCACTGGCCACGACCGAAGGCGTGATTAGGTATGGTTTTGATGAAATCATAGTCTTAAAAACGGATAAAGCCACCTACTGGCTCATATCCTCCTATCTTGGCCACGACAGCCCAGCTCCAGGAGACATCTTAAGGAAGGCAATTGCGGACGCGCAATCGAAAAAAGTGGGTCTCCTAATTGGTTCAGACGCTAACGCCCATCACACGGTATGGGGTAGCTCTGATATAAATGAGAGAGGTGAGTCCTTATTTGATTACCAACTAAGCACTAACCTACTCATAAGTAATATTGGTAATGAACCCACTTTTGTAACCAAGAACAGGAAAGAGGTACTTGATATTACACTTACCTCTGACTCGATCCATAATCTCATCTCAAACTGGCATGTCTCAAAAGAGAATTCCTTCTCTGACCGCAGATATATTCAGTTTGAGCTCAATGATGTGGCAAATATATCTACGGGTTTTCGCAATCATCCTAATACAAACTGGGAACGATATAGGGAGGTACTAGCACAACTGCTTGATCACAACCTGCTTAAAAGCTCCTCCACTAAAAATGAACTAGACCTTTCTGTGAATCATCTCACCGAAGCCTTCGACGAATCAATGAGAGCTTCATGCCCTGTAACCATTTTAAAGGGTAAAAAGGAACCTCATTGGTGGCACAAGGAACTAGAACCATTCAGGAAGAGCTGTCGCAAACTCTTCAATAGATCTAAGTACACTAGATCTCCTTCTGAGTGGGACTCATACAAAGAAGCTCTAAAGCAATATAAAAAAGAATTAAGGAAGAGTAAGAGGTCTTCTTGGAGAAACTTCTGTGGAAAAATAGAAAATACTTCAGAAGCCTCAAGACTCACGAAAATTCTCTCAAAAAGTCCAACTGTACCCAGTGCTTTAAAGACAGAAGCAGACACGTGGACTACCACAGATGAAGAATCTCTTAATCTGTTATTAGACACCCACTTTCCAGGTAGCTCTAACATACTTAACGACTTAACATCAGAGTCTCAAGCTTCTACAAGCGATTTAGTTGATCTAATAACGCGGAAAAAACTGCAATGGGCCGTAGATAGCTTTGATCCATATAAATCTCCAGGACCAGACGGAATCATTCCGGCCGAACTACAAAAATGCTCAGACATGATCATTCCACCATTGGAAATCATTCTGACAAGCTGTTTAAGGTTGAGATATATTCCCAAAGCCTGGAGAATGGCAAAAGTAGTCTTCATTCCTAGAGCAGGGAAACCCTCTCACGTTAACCCTATAAAGATCCACGACCAATCAGCCTATCATCCTTCCTTCTTAAAACCTTGGAAAGATTGATTGAAATTCACATCAGACATAACTTAAAACCATGTCTCATTTCCACAGCTCAACATGAGTACTCTAAGGGAAAATCAGTAGAAACAGCACTTCATTCGCTGGTACGTTATATTGAATATTCCCTCAAATACAAAGAATACAACCTAGTAGCTTTCCTAGATATCGAAGGAGCTTTTAACAATGTCAGCTACCAGGCGATCACAACAGCAATGGAAAGCTGAAATTAGAGAAATCACTCAAAGACCTTATAAGTCTCATGCTCAAAAGCAGGACAATAACTTCCAGTATGAGAAGTTTTACAACCACCAGATCGGTGAATCGAGGTACTCCCCAAGGTGGGCTCCTTTCGCCTCTCTTATGGAACATGGTAGTAAACGAACTACTAACATCAATGGAAGCAGAGGGTTTCAAGGTGACTGCCTATGCTGATCTGTATCTGTATCTGGGAAACATCCTCAAGTTCTCTCAGAACTCTTACAAAATGCCTTAAATAGGCTAACAAAGTGGGCTAAGCAATGTGGCTTGAACGTCAATCCACATAAAGCAGAATTAGTACTCTTTACGAGAAGGTACAAAATTTCTGATATTAACCCACCTAAGATTAAAGGAATACCATTAAGCTTTTCCGTCCAAACCAAATATTAAGGCCTCATTTTAGACAAAAAACTAAATTGGAAGGCAAATATTGATGAAAGAGTATAAAAAGCTAGCGCTTTTTATTTGTAAAAAGGCCATAGGATCAAAATGGGGCTTCTCCCCAAAAATAATCCACTGGCTATACACCTCGGTAATCAGATCGATACTCATTTATGGAGTTGTAGTATGGTGGACCGCACTGGACAAGATGGTAAATCTAAATAAACTCATCAAAGTCCCGCGGTCAGCATGTATGTGCATCACAGGAGCACTTTGCTCAACACCAACCGCAGCCCTGGAAGTGCTTTTAAACCTAACACCTCTTGACATCTTCACCAAAATGGTGGCAGCCAACTCATGCGTGAGGCTTAGAACCACCTCTCAATGGATCAGTAACAATACTGGTCATACTACTATCCTAGACAATTTCAGATCTATCCCAGATTACTTAGACTATACCACCCCAAAAATGGTATTCGATAATAGCTTCCCTTCCATGTCTCCATCCCTTCAAGATCTTCTTGGGAAGAAGAGAGACCCCTGGAAGACAATGCGGTAAACTTCTATACAGACGGTTTAAAGACCGATTACGGCGTTGGAAGTGGTATCTATTCGAAACAACTGAATCTCAGTCCATCATATAGACTTCCCAATCAATGTAGTGTATTCCAGGCAGAAGTAATGGCGATTAAAGAGGCACTATCCTGGCTCAAAGAAAACGTTATATCTTGCAAGGATATACGAATCTTCTCGGACAGCCAAGCCGCTCTCAAATCTCTCGCGTCTGTCTCCACAAACTCTCAAATAGTCCAC
Organism: Sphaerophoria taeniata; assembly: GCA_943590905.1. Taxonomy (NCBI): domain Eukaryota; kingdom Metazoa; phylum Arthropoda; class Insecta; order Diptera; family Syrphidae; genus Sphaerophoria; species Sphaerophoria taeniata. The sequence continues at coordinate 69,556,408 of OX016540.1, forward strand.
GATTGTCGATCATCCCTGAATGAGATGACAGAACAGTTAAATATTCACCTCATTTGGGTGCCGGGCCACAGAGACATCCCGGGAAATTGCAAAGCCGATGAGCTCGCCAAAAACGGAACACTTCCTTTTACTGTTAGACAAAAACATAACATAGGAACACCACTTGCTACATGCAAATATCTTCTCAAACAATATGCCCTAGAATCAACGAATGCTAGATGGTCACAGGGTACCACCTGCCTAGCAACCAAACAAATATGGCCAAGCATAGACCTAAAACGGTCAAAAGGCTTGATCATTATGATGTGTTGTATTGACCAATTTTTGTTTTATATCGAGGGTGGAAAATTTAGTTTTCCGTCGGCTATTTGGTCACTTTGTTTTTAGTAAAGAATTTGTTTTCTTTACTAAAAACAAAGTGACCAAATAGCCGACGGAAAACTAAATTTTCCACCCTCGATACGATAAAAAAGGCTTGATCTCCCTGAGCAGACAAAATATAAGCTCTACAATTGGAGTTATAACAGGACACTGCCTCATAGGTAGACATGCTCTGAGGCTAGGGATCTACACAAATGACTTCTGTAGAAGCAGCATGGACGAGGAGGAAGAGGAAACAGTCCAACACCTTCTATGTACATGTCCAGCACTCTCCAATAGAAGGAATAATTATCTCGGTAATCCCTTCTTCGATAATACCAGTGAACTGGCAACGATCGACACAAAATGTAACTTCTTTAGTGGTATCACAACGGATCCTTGAGGTCTAAGTGAGTCAACAACAACTAGACAGCCACTCCAACCTAACCTAACCTAAGTAGTTGTAGGTAGATTAGGTAATTTTAAGTTTTATTTAAAGGACCCTAGCTTGTAAGTAAACCCTCCCAAAAAATAGATAGAGTCATTAGTTTTTTAAAATTTTCTAATAAAAAAAAATGAAATAAAATCTACGAAAGGCCGAAAGGCATTAATGTTAAGAACAATGAATTGCTTGAGCGCCCGTTTAGGGCCAGTAAGTATCATATAAGTAGAATTAATTAGGCTAGTTTCCCATTTTTGTCTGCATGTAAGTAGATTTAAGTTTAAAATGAATAAAAAAATTAATTAAAAAAAAAATACATAGGTAGGTATTCCATTAGAAGCAAAAAAATGTGTTTGCATGTTCGTTTGGTATTCGGAATCGGACAGTTCTGTGAATCAATTCCGGATTACCAAAAAAAAAAAAAACGCTATTACTATCTTTCCAACCAAAACAAAAACACAACGTATATGGGCTCTTGTTCACCCTGTAAAATATTCTATTAACGATATTTCTTATAAAAACGTTTATTCAGTTGATAAGAACGCAAGCCACACTGACAGCTGGCCCACCTGTTGGTATTGTGTAAATTGACAACTGTTATGTGGCTTTTCTTACAACCAAGAAGAATTGCTACTAAAATTCAATGTTATTTGGCCTGTAAGAAATGTGCAAATGCAAAAACGTATCAATCAATTTTTTGAATGTCTGTGTTGTCTGGTAGCTGTGAAATGGTTCTGTACATGATTATCACAACAATAGAAAACTCAGAAATGTTAAACTCGTAGTAAACATATGTGTAAAAATCCGTGTATAAATATGTGTAAATCCGTCTCAAAAAAGATTCTAGAGAAATCAATCCTGAAAGAAACATTTTTAAAGAGAATAAATTTGCACTTTTACGTCACGGATCAATATTTGGGTTGTAAGAAAAGCCACATTAGATCTTTGTATTTATATAGATATAGATGCAAAGTGCCCAATGTCAAACTGTCAGAAATGTCAAGATCGTAGTATGTGTGTGTAAATTAACAAAGATCCGTGAAAAATTAATTTCTTAGCTGAATGTAAGACCCCTAGAGATCACTCATTGAAGAAATGAAGCATTTAATCTTTTAGGTAAAATTCAAATTTTATTTTGTACATGGATTTATCATTTTCAGAATCAACTGTCAAAAAAGCCACTTACCCTATGAAGGTAATCTCCAAACTCAAGATCAATAAAGTATTCACTTTATAACACTTTTTTTTCAATAATAATTCAAACTTGACTGGAAAATAAATTTTATCAACACAAAAACCAACACAAATTCCACTGAATCCGTTTCAGATTTTTTTTCTGAATACATATATGTATCAAGGATTTTTTAATAAACTTAAAGAACAATTTGAATTACTTTAATCGCCACCAGATGAAACTAATATAACAATTCAAATGTCAAGCAATTAACTTGACATCGTAAGACGATCTAAGATACCGGTTCCCTTCCCAATAGCAGTATACTAGGAAGCGCTTATTAACTAAATTCATCGAAGAGTTGATTTCTTAATTAATTTCTCTTCGGATTCGAGAATTTTGTATGACAAACACGAGCGATAAAAGTCTGTAATTTTTCTAACAACATAACCCGGATTCAACGATCACATGTCTGACTAAGGGCTATCGAAAACTCTTTAGAATAACACATTTTAGGAGGCAAACAAAAATTCATCAGAATGAATTGATTATTTTGAACAACTGATTAAAGTTGGATTGTGCGGACTTGATATGGGCTAAACAAAAGAATATCAACACTCGGATTTGATCTAATCGATTGGAATTTTATGGTTGAATGATAATAATTATTAAATGGCGATAATAGTTGCCGTTAGCAGTAGCAAAGCAACGAGGACTAACTGAAACAGTGACGAAGCCTTAACATCTTCTGGACTAAAACGACACATGAGTAGAAGACGAAATTATAAAACAAAATAAAAAATGTGCACGACTCGGTCGCACGAACTTGCTCCTGTATTCCAAATTAAAACTCATAAAAAGAAACGTTAAAAAAAATTAAATTCATAAATAAAAATTTAAATTCAAAAATATATTCAATCTGAAAAAAATTGATATCATATGAGAACTTAAGTCCGTGTGTGAATTGCGTTAAAATGTGTATTAAAACTTGACGTTTGGTTAAAACTTGACACAGCGTGGTGAATAAAATGGGTTAAAATTTATCCTGCTGTGGAGCAGGATAAATGGGTTAAAATTTTGACGTGTATTTTTTTCTCATGAATGATAGAGAAGTTTGCTTCTGTTTTGTTGTTTTGTTCTGTTCCTCTCCGTTTTATTTAGTTCTTTGTTATATGACTATTTAAAAATTGCTTTGATATTTCAATTAAATAAATTAAATTCTATGAATTCATAATTTTTTCAAATCGAAAAACGAAGAGAATTATAACAGATGTCAGCTGTGAAAACATGTTTTGCAGTGTTACCAGATGGAAGGAACCAATCATCCAAAAAGGGAAATTTTTGTTTGAAGATATTTTACTGTTGACTCAAATTATCAAATTACCACTGCAAAATCGTGAAAAATGAATATAACAGAGTTTGGTTGTTATCTTAAGTGGCTTTTCATGAAATTAATTGCTTAAATTTTGGTTTTGTACTCAAAATTATTTTACCTAGGTGGATAAAAACATTTGTTTGTTGAGGGAAATTTTCTAGTTCTACGCAGAAATGTTGGTTAAAAATATCCCTTTTAACGCAATTCACACAGCAAATGGCTAAATTTGATCCCATTTACAATCAAACGTCAAATTTTAACCAAACGTCAAGTTTTAATACACATTTTAACGCAATTCACACACGGCCTAAGAAATTGTTGATTTTTCAAATTATAAAAAAAAAAATCGTAGGAGCGGTTTTTTTTTAATTAATTTTGTATATACACATAAAATTTTTCGAAAATGTCTTAAAATTAATTTGGGTATGCAGTATTCAAGAACATGTAAATATACATTTTATTAGTAAATTTTGATTGTTAATATTGATCCGTTTTTGAGGTACAGAATTTTGAAAAAAAAGTTTAAAAATATTTTTTTAAACTCCAACAAAATTTTTGAATACAAAATACTATTTGATCAATATGTACGTACTTTAAAAAAATTGCGCTGATCGGACTTTTATTTTTTGAGAAAATCTAAAAACAAAAAAACGGTTCTATGGGAGGTACCGTTTTGTAGCAATACAATTTTTTTTACATAAAATACATAAATGTTTGAAAAATAAAATTCGAGGAAGTTTAAAAAAAATCGTAGGAGCCGTTTTGGAGAAAATTGAAAGTTTTGGTTTTTGGCTTAAAAAATCTTATGGTGGCTACCCTAAATTTTGATCTTAAAAAAAAAATATGAAAAAACTAGGATATGAGTTTTTACTCAAACCAAATTTTCAAGTTTTAAGTCAATCGGACCAGTGGTTAAGGCTGTAGGTGCCTGTAAACTCACAGACAAACGGACTCCGCACGGAATCGCCGGACCCACTTATTTCGACGTCTCTTTCATCGTAATGTCGTATCTCACCAGTCATCAAAATCTCAACTTTTTTTTACGAATTCAATACTTCCCATATATTCTATGTCGCAAGTAAAAACGAGAATCAAAAATATGACACGTATCAAGCTAAACAGGCGGCTGTAATGTGAGTGATGTTTGTTTTATTTTGCTGATCGAACAGTAGGGTTCCTAAATAATAGACAATTGAAAAGAAATGCTTGCTAATTACATATTTTCTTTTAAAATAAATCCTTGTGTTTTATCCTTTGGACTTTTTAAAGAAAATGCACTTTTAAGTATTTAAATCACGTTTTTTACAAGGTCAATGAAAATCGAAAATAATACATTCAACCACCACGAATCACTATTAAAAAATCAATTCTTTTTGGGTTGATTTAATTTGCAAAAGCAAAAGTGGCAATCTCTTTTTTGAATGTGTATGTGACAGCTACAAACACTAATTTATGATTAAACACTCTTCAATTTAAATTTTTTTTTAAATTATTATCTTTATTTTAAACACAATTCACAAGTTTATTTTCGCAAAAAAAAAATATTTAAAACATATCTTGCAACAGATTCAAAATGTTTGAAATATAAATAAATGTCAAACCGTCAGAAATGTCAAACTTGTAGTATGTGTGGAAATTTGTGAGAATCGGTGTAAATTCGTCTTTTAAAAAGAGCTTCAAGAGAAATCAATTCTTTTCCCAATGTAATTCATTTAAGTGGAAAAAAAATGGTCACAGATCCGTGAAGAATCAATTTCTTGGCTAAATGTAAAACCTATAAATACATAGTTTTAAGGAATTCAAACGAAAATCAACATCAACCACCTGTACCCTGTACTGTAATTAGTCTTCTCTCACAATAGACTATCAATTTTTACCGGCATTCGTTCTCAAATGCCACAGCCACGGACTTCTGTTGGGACTTGAGAGTTCGGTTGTTGTTAAATGTTTATCGAAGAGAATGATGTCCCTAAAAAAATTGGTACGTTCAGAGAATATCAACTCTTTGAATTCACTTAATCTCCACTCTCCACATGTCTTCGTCATTAAACCAAAATAGACTTCACATTCACAGTTCATTTCACACAAGCCAGAGCATTGTTTTTTTTTTTTTAAATTTGAATACCTATTAAGTATTCGCCACCGCGGTAAGAGGGTTTGTTTTTTTTTTGTTTAATTTATTGTTGAGGTCTTCGTCTTGGTCTTGGAACTGAAGAAGAGAGAAACAGTATTAAAGTGGAATGTGGAAATGGAAATGCAAGTCTTAATTAATGGGTGCGGATTACGAAATGGCTCGGTGTCGGTGCTAGTTTAATGTGGCTTTTCTTACAACCAAGAAGAATTGCTACTAAAATTCAATGGCGCAAAATTATAGTCCGCTAATGAACAACTTTAGTGTGATACTAGCTTAAAATGACGTTTCAGTCATGACTCAAACGTCATTTTAAGCTAGTATCACACTAAAGTTGTTCATTAGCGGACTATAATTTTGCGCCAATGTTTTTGGCGTGTAAGAAATGTGCAAAAACGAATCAATCCCTCTTTTGAATGTCTTTGTTGTCAAGTCAGCTGTTAAATCGTTTTGTACATGATAATCACAACAACACGTAGTATATGTGTAAATCCGTGTACAAGTATGTGTAAATCCGTCTCTAAAAAGAGATACAAGAGAAATCAATCCTTCGACAAAAAAATTCAATTTCTTTGTGAAAGAAATGCGTTTAAGGGAAAAAAATTGCCACTTTTACGTCACTGATCAATTCTTGGGTTGTAAGAAAAGCCACATAAGCAAACACACTTACTGTTATGAATCATGGTCTCTATATTATGATCTATGACTATGATACAATTAAACATCTGCATGGTGTTTGCTTAAGTCAGTTGGCGCGGCGGTGGTATGACATGGTGTTTAAGATTATTGTTTGTGTATCCATTTTGACAGGGTGACATTTAAATAGCGTTTTTTTTGTCGTTCGAACGATTCTGAAATCTGAATCATAGAGAGCGGTAGCACTTCGTGTTCGTACCCCGAAAATTGTGAGAAAGAAGCTATTAGGGAGTTCCTTCTCTCTCTGAGCTCCTATGTAAGGCAACAGCAATTTTGATTTTGGCGTTTCTTATTCAGAGTAGGTATATCTAATAATGAGTAGGGAAACTCAGCATAATTTCCTTATCAGTTCACATTTATTCTTACACAGATAGTAGAAATAGATGACAATAAGAAACTTAAGGGAAAGAAAGAGAAAAGACATACGCTCTTTTGCTTTTTTCTTTGTTCACAACTGACAACGATCATTGCTCATCGCCTTTGAAATTACACCTTTGTATATGGAATTCGCGTGAATTTTTTTATTTTCACACGCCAAATTGTTTCTCTGTTTGGCAAAAAAAATTTCGGCCCGCTTCGCTCGCTTTGCAGCGCTACATTATAAATAAATTTTTCTTGCATAATTTGCACTAGCATGTTTTTTGGTAAGATGACAGTTTAAAAAAATATTTGACATCATTTTCTAACAAAATTGGTAATTTATAAAGCTTAATTCATATTTTGTTGTAGTAGGAAATGAATCATTTTTTAACATTTGCACCATTTGTGATTTGTTTATCCTAAATCTACATTATTCCTCAAAAAAAAAAAAAAATCAAGAAAATCGGTCAACCGGTTTAGCTGGATAGTAAACGTACAAAAAAAACTATTCATTTATATAGATTCTTAAAAAATCATGACCAACTTCCAATGCTAAGCAGATTTTTCAAAGATCAAAGCTAACATTAAAACAGAAAAGCATCAGGGACCCCACGAAATTTTCTTTCACCCCACCACTGGAAATAAATTTGTCATTGATTTTGATGCGAAAGTAAACTACACAACATGATAATTATGTGTAACTCCTATAAAGATTTATTATTATTAAAAAAGCTTTATTTGCCAATAGTTTAAATACAACATAACAGTTAGTTTAAATTAATTGTTAACATTCATGAATAGTAGCATTTCTGTCACGATAAGTACTTTACAATTTTTAGCAATTTTTAAGATTCAACAATTATAGTTAAGATCATAGTTTATACATTATATAGATAAAAATGTTAATTATTAATTAATAAAAGATTTTTAGGTTCCAGCATAAGCCTCCCCCAAAGCTGCCCATACATCTCTATTTTTTGCGTCGCTGTAACAATGTTGATTGAATTGTCTAAGATCATCGGTCCATCTTCGCTTTGGCCGTCCTCTCGGTCGTTTTGTGTTGGAAGGCATCCATTTTGTTACCAACTTCGTCCACCTTCGATCTCCCATTCTTGATATGTGTCCAGCCCAGTTCCATTTTAATCGTTTTGTTCTTTGAATAACGACAATAATATTTGTAGTTTTTCTGATATGTTCGTTTCTTATTCTTTGGACTTGTCTGATATTAAGTAGTTTTCGCTCAATTTTTGTCTGATAGATTCTTAGCATTTCATGGGAGTTTGTTGTCAGCCCGAGTGTTTCTAATCCATATGTCATTGTTGGTAGGATCGTTGAGTCATGAATGTATTTTTTCATGTCATTGCTAAGGTTTGAGTCCAATAGTCTAAGAGGCGACCGTCAGATTACTTAACCCATAGGGATATGGATTTTGTACCCATTATTAGAGAGAGTTTTTGGAGACAAATACAGCGCACCAGGGTTGTCTGTCAAAGTGCGTTTTTTGGCCAAAAATTAAACCAACAGGGATATGGATAAAATAAGTGTCCAAATATAGAGCTCGACGAGACGAAACAGAATATTATGGGTTGCCTAGTTCAAACCGGGGCGAAGCGGTCGGCAACCGCCTCAGAAACCACTGATTTTGAACCATACAAAAACCTACAGGGATATGGCTAAATTTGGTACCAAATTCAAGGTCTGAATGTACTCTTTACGAATATATAGGGTTGCCTTGGCTAAGCCGGGGCAAACCACTCGGCAACCCTACTACAATGAAAAAAGTGCACGATACAAATTTTCACTAAAATATTCATAACTGGATTATTTTTTATCAATTTTTGTGTTTTATATAGCAATAGAAAGCCTTACGTATGTACAAAAATAATAAAATGTCAAAACCTATATACAGATGTAAGTTTGCATATCTAAAATGATAATTTGGATTTAACGGCATCTTTCATTGAAATAACGTTTGACCACATAACTCAGTAACTAAACGGTTTAAATTAATTTGGTTTTCAGTGACTTTAAGAAGCCTTTCAAGCCTTTTTTTCATATGTCATTTCATATGGGCTTCCAAGGAAAATTGAGAATATCTAATAGCAATTTGAAACTGTGTGAAAATTCCTAAGGGCGAAATCACAAAAAAAGTCATCATTGCCACACAAATTGATAATGGAGGCTTTAAACTAAAATCGGCTTTCAGTAGTGCAAAGAGGAGTTACAGGCCTTTATTTTCATATACAATACTATATGGTATTCCCCCGGAAATTCAGAAAAACAGCAATTTTAAGGGGAGGAAATCTTAACTTCTAAGCAACATACCTTAATGCAAATTTCTACGAATATATTTTATACAGGGTATGAAGTCCGATAGAAAATTGATAAAATGTACAAACCTATATAAAATGTGGGTTAAAATGTTTGTTTTGCATCGATTTTTTTTTTTGTCATCTTACCTTCAAAATGTGGTTAAGAAAGCCAATTAATAGTTGTTTTTTTTCAATTAATTAATTTAAAACAGTTTCAATTTTATTATTATTTTTAATTAAAATTTTCTTAACATAAATATTTGTTCTCTGAATATAATACAATACTTAGGACTAAAAATACATTTTCATTATTAAAATAAACTAAACAATAACAATTATTTACAAATATCAAATTGACAGACACAGTATAAATAGAAACAAAGAAAAGTTAAATGTAAAACATACAGAAATCAAATGTTTCCATCATCGTCAGAAGAAAAACTACCATCTTCTTCTTCTTTTTCTTCTTCTTCTTCTTCTTCTTCTTCTTCTTCTTCTTCTTCTTCTTCTTCTTCTTCTTCATTTTCATCAACAACTAAGTCTTCTATAAATACTGGAGTAGCATCTCCTTCAAACCAAAGCGGTTCTAAATATTCTTTATTAATTGACCAACCACACTCACCAGGATTAAATTTAACGCATTGTGCTTGCGTAGCATTTTGCCAACATGCTGGTAACATGCAAGAATGAAAATTTGTCACCTTTTTAAGAAAGTGTTCATTCTTACTTTTGGAAGCAAATTTTTTTTGGAAAATGAGAAACCGAGCTAGATCAACACTTTCGCACTTTATTGCATACAAATTGCACGTGAATTCTTAAATAATGTTCATGAGTTCAATGTTTTCAATTTGGTTGTTTATCATAAAATCAATTTTTTGGCTTAGTACTTATTCATAAGGTTATTGAGCGTCCTTAACGGTGTAACGTACAGTTTTTTAATTGGAATATAGTGCTGATAGAAAAGCTAAAGAGATTTTATTATTTTTCATTATTTTGTTTTTTTTTTTTATTTTTGTGGGCAAATATATTGAATATATTTGAATATTTTTAAGGCCAAAAATGAAAATTAAACTTACCACATTTTTAAGTATTAAATCAAAAAATGTTTTGTGGCTTCAATGATTTGGCATTTGCTGAAACATCTCCTATTTCTATGCTTTGTGGTTTTACATTATAAGAAATAGGATATTATATAAATATTTTGAGCGATAAATTACAATTTAAATTCTACCATAGATGTAAGGGAAAATATGCAATAGAAGTATTTTAACATTTTAACAACTTCTTTCAAGAGCCTCAAAAGTTTTACTTATGTTCTTTATTTTTTCCATAAAGTATTAAATATCAAAATAAAGGCCTGAAACTCCTCTTTGCACTACTGAAAGCCGATTTTAGTTTAAAGCCTCCATTATCAATTTGTGTGGCAATGATGACTTTTTTTGTGATTTCGCCCTTAGGAATTTTCACACAGTTTCAAATTGCTATTAGATATTCTCAATTTTCCTTGGAAGCCCATATGAAATGACATATGAAAAAAAGGCTTGAAAGGCTTCTTAAAGTCACTGAAAACCAAATTAATTTAAACCGTTTGGTTACTGAGTTATGCGGTCAAACGTTATTTCAATGAAAGATGCCGTTAAATCCAAATTATCATTTTAGATATGCAAACTTACATCTGTATATAGGTTTTGACATTTTATTATTTTTGTACATACGTAAGGCTTTCTATTGCTATATAAAACATAAAAATTGATAAAAAAAATAATCCAGTTATGAATATTTTAGTGAAAATTTGTATCGTGCACTTTTTTCATTGTAGTAGGGTTGCCGAGTGGTTTACCCCGGCTTAGCCAAGGCAACCCTATATATTCGTAAAGAGTACATTCAGACCTTGAATTTGGTACCAAATATAGCCATATCCCTGTAGGTTTTTTATGGTTCAAAATCAGTGGCTTCTGAGGCGGTTGCCGACCGCTTCGCCCCGGTTTGAACTAGGCAACCCATAATATTCTGTTTCGTCTCGTCGAGCTCTATACTTGGACACTAATTTTATCCATATCCCTGTTGGTTTGGCCTCCTCGACGGGTCTCCACCTTGCCGTTGGTGAGGAGGCTTACGCGAGAACTTTAAGTAGGTTAAGTTGCAGACTCAAGCTCTTGAGCAGACTCTCAGCCACCAACTTGAGTTTAAGCAAACTAAGAGAGGCCCACCCCTATGAATATGGAAGATTTAATTAAAAAGAACAAAACCATAGCGGGGATATACGCTATAAGGTCGATAGAAGTCACGGCTGTCGGCTTAGGCTTTGCCTCGCGGTCTCAATACCGAGAGGAGAAGTCGCCAGTGACAATTTTTCATTTCATAAAACTTTATTTTGTTAGAACTCATCTTATAATTTCGAAACTTTTTCTTTCTCTTTTCTCTTTTTCTTTTCTCTTTTTATTTTCGTTTCTTTTTTCAGTTTCCGAAAATTATAAGCACAATATTCAATTTGAAAATATAATGAGCTCTTCCAAGGACCACTGCATGACCGAGGAAGAAGAAAATCTTCTCCTCGATCCCTTTGCACAGATGGATATGGAGGATGGCGCTAGCGCGATCGACGTTGATGACAGCGTCAGCGAAGTTGGTTCGGTCGCTAGCTCCAACCTCTCGAACGTGTCAAGCGCATCCAGAAGGTGCAGGATCACCAATAGCAAGAGGACAGTCAAACGACTAGGGCAGTTGGACTAGGACCAACTGACAGAACAGGAGAGGAAAAGGTTGCATAACGCGCGCGCTTTTCTGGACAGGGAGGGTTTGGGAAAAGATAGGCACCCCGCTAATCTAGCACCAAATCCCCTCTCTTCGGAGAGCGCGGGCGTTAAAATCTTGATGGGACCACCTGCCCCCATCGCTGTTACAATACAGCGTGAGGAAGGGTGCCCCCCACCGATGATCGCAACCACTCCTCAGGAAGGGAAGAAACTGGCAGGGACGGTCGTACAGACAAACATTGGGGCGTCTACCGTACCACCTACCGAGCAGCCACTGATCGCTCCGATATCAGTTGGCGTTAGTGAGGTAGGTGAGAAGGTGACCCTCAATGAGGGTAAGGATGAGCGTAAGTGCAAAGACAATGCTACTGGCCACAGCCGAAGCGTTGATCTAAACACTAGCGTCGAATCTGAACCCGAAAACTGTACGATCAACACAACGAACGTCAGTTTAGCTACGGTGATTGAAAAAAGATCATCAACACGAAAGGCAAAGGCTCGGGACGACAAGGAGATCAAACGTCGTCAAACTCGTAACGCTGAGAGGATCGTCCGCCGGTTTGCTAATAGGACACCGGAGTCCTTGACTGCAAAGGAGAAGGCAGCGCTGGACAGATCCAAACAGCGCTTACAGCCAGCACCGCAAGTAACACCTTCTGAAGGTCCAAGTACCTCCAAAAGAGCTAGGAATGAACTTTCCCCGACCGTCTCTTCGCCTAATAAGGCAACTAAGAGAATTAAGATCTCCCGAGCAACCGTGAAGGGGCAACAAGTTGCCATTGCCGATTTCGGTAAACCTTCACGGAAGCTGTCCGAGGATGAATGGCAACTTCTGGAGCTTAGAATCCTGGAAGAAGTCAATGAGGCCATAGTCAAAAACAGCCCCCCCCCCGCTCTTCGGAAATTTAACAACCATCCATGGGTTCAAGGTGATGGATTGCGAAAACGAAGCCACTTTAAAATGGCTTCAAGACTTCACAAAGACCACCTCTGCACCATGGCAAAATGCAGATCTACGCCTTATTGATGTAAAGGAGATAAAAAACATCTCGAGACCAATTGGCGTACTTTTGGTGAAAGGTCCAACCCTTCCCAATGATCGTCTGGAGAGATACATCATATCTCTCAACAATGATCTACTCAGCCAAGACTGGGAAATTATTAAGTGCGAGAAGACCAACGAAGGCACCGAAGTGACGGTTAGATTAGGCCATAAATCGATACCACTACTTAGGAAAGTGGATTTCAAAGTGCGCGTCGGGATTACCAGATGCAAACTTAGATTGACATCCAATAAAAGAAAACAGGTTAGTAAGGCGATGAACAAATCTTTATTATGTATATGGAATTGAAAATCTTACAAATCAATCTTCAACATAGTAAAGCCGCCAGCGCCAACCTGGTCTACCTGATGCAGAGTAGACAATACGACATGGCCCTGATTCAAGAACCCTGGGTCGTAGGTGGCAGGATCAAGGGCCTGAAATCCAAAGACCTGATGCTGTATAAGTCAAATCTTGACAGCCAAAACAGTAACCCCAGAACCTGTATATTAGCTAGGAAACAGTTTAATCTTTTTCTTCTAACTTCTTACAGCAACATCGACCAGACTGCGGTCATTTTTGAACGCAAGGAGCACCCAACGCTCATAATAACCTCCACATACATGCCCTATGATGGAGTTGAAGGACCACCGGCGGATATAACAAATGAATTAGTATCATTCGCAAGTAAGAAACATTTCAATATTATCTTAGGGTGCGACTCCAATGCACATCATGCGCAATGGTGTAGCACCGACACTAATACTAGAGGTGAATCCCTTTTTCAATTCATCTTAGATAAAAATTTATGTGTGGCTAACCGAGGCAATAAACCCACCTTTGTCACGAAAAACCGGAAAGAGATAATAGATATTACCCTCTCAAATAACTCTGACTCCTGTCAGATTGACCACTGGAGGGTTTTAGAAGAACCATCCTTTTCTGACCATCGGCTCATAGAATTTCATATCCCTAACGTTGATAGCCAGCACACACCCTTTAGGAATAATAGGCGTACAGACTGGCTTATTTTCAATAGGGAAATTAGTAACAACATCAGGCACATTAACACCAACGCCATTCTAGGACCAGACAGTCTAGAGAAGGCAACAGAGGATCTCACTGAGACTCTGCGTAAGGCGTTCGAAATCAGTTGTCCAATCAAAACAACTGTGAAGAAAAACAATAAACCACCCTGGTGGACAACTGAACTAACCAACATTAGAAAGGAAACGAGAAAACTTTTCAATGCTGCAAAAAGAACAAGACTCGAAAGTGACTGGGACTGTTATAAGACTAGTCAAAGAAAATTCAAAACAGAAACCCAACGAGCTAAACGGAACTCGTGGAAAAATTTCTGTAGCAATATCGAGAGCACCAACGAGTCAGCTAGGCTCAGGAAAATCCTTTCGAAAACCTCCACTTCTGTAGGCTCTCTAAGGAAACCTGACAATAGCTGGACTGAATCAGGTCGCGAAAGTCTAGAACTCCTGGTTGAAACACATTTCCCAGGCAGCAAACCTAGCCCTGAACGCGAACCAGATTACTCCTTAATTCTCGAACATGAAATCCCTACGGATTTTATAACGGAAGAAAAGATAAACTGGGCTATTAACTCCTTCTGCCCTTATAAATCGCCGGGCCTAGACGGCATTTTCCCAATGATGCTGCAAAAGAGCTCTGTATTTATCACTCCACACCTGATAAACATTTTTCAAAATAGCATTAAATGGGGGTATGTTCCCAAGACATGGCGTGAGGTAAAAGTCGTCTTTATTCCAAAAGCCGGCAAGCCTAGCCACACTGAACCCAAAGACTTCAGACCTATAAGTCTTACGTCTTTTGTACTCAAGACACTTGAAAGACTTATCGATATATACATCCGCAGTAACTTAAAACCTGAGACCATATCACCTTTTCAACACGCCTACACAAAAGGCAGAAGTGTAGAAACGGCACTACACTGCGTAGTTAGAACCATAGAAAAATCACTTGACGTTAAGGAATACACTCTTGCATCATTCCTGGACATTGAAGGAGCCTTCAATAACGTCCACAGCAATGCAATCGAGAAAGCACTTAATGATCAACGCATAGAAGAAGTAGTTATCAAATGGATCATGTGTATGCTGAAAAACAGACAAATACATAGTGAACTTGGTAACGCACACTTAGAGATGTACGCATCTAGAGGAACCCCGCAAGGCGGAATTCTCTCACCTTTATTATGGACCTTAGTGATGAACGAGATCCTAATAAAACTTAGGAATTACGGTATAATAGTGGTAGCCTACGCTGATGACTTAGCGCTTTTGGCGACGGGTAAATACCTTACCACTATTAGCGAACAATTACAAAGCGCATTATCAAGGGTCAGCAACTGGACCAAGAAATGCGGTCTTAATGTAAACCCCCTTAAAACAGAACTGGTTCTTTTTACAAACAGAAGGAAAATCCCTCCGTTTGCAATACCAAAAATAGATAACACCACACTAAAAATCTCCGACCGAGCGAGATATCTCGGAGTTATTTTGGACAAAAAGCTCAACTGGGGTCCAAATATCCAAGAAAGATATAAGAAAGCCACGATCGCACTCTACTCATGCAACAAGATTCTGGGTAGAAATTGGGGACCAAACCCAAAAATAGTCATGTGGATGTACACTGCCATTGTCAGACCGATTCTAACGTATGGCAGCTTGGTTTGGTGGAAAGCGCTGGAGAAATCCAAGAATTTAAAGACACTTACCAAAGTACAAAGATTGGCTTGCATCTGTACTAGTGGTGTGATGAGGACTACCCCAACTGCGGGTTTAGAAACGATCCTCAATCTCCCCCCAATAGACCTATTCGTCCAAGAATCAGCAGCAAACAGCGCCCTCAGGCTCAGCCAAACTAACATCTGGAAAACTAGCCAGAGCGGCCACGCAGCTATTCTTACGAATTACGTAGATAACAATATCTGCACAGATTATATGACCCCCTACTTAGATTTCAACAAATCTTTTAGTACAAGGTTCCCCAATAGACTTGATTGGGAAAATAGTGTGCCCTACACTAACGACTCAACCATTACCATCTACACCGATGGTTCTAAAATGGATACTGGAGTAGGTGCAGGCTTCTACTCCGAAAGCCTCGACCTTGCCAAATCATTCAGGCTCCCCGACCACAGCAGCGTCTTCCAAGCTGAGATCTTGGCAGTGAAAAACGCTGCTAAACATATATCCATGATGGCGATATCACAAGCGGACATCACTTTTTTCATAGATAGCCAAGCAGCAATAAAAGCTCTCTCTGCCATCCAAATCAAGTCGAAGCTTGTTTCTTGCTGTCGCGAAGAGCTAAAGGTTCTTGGCACACAGCATAACGTAAGTCTCTGCTGGGTTCCTGGCCATAGTGATGTACCAGGCAACGAAAAGGCAGATGAACTTGCAAGAGAAGGCTCCACACTGGAACCCTCTCTCATAGACCATCATATAGGAATCCCGGTATGTGAACTGAAACATAACGTCAGTAAGATCATCATTCAAAAATCCAACAACAGATGGAATCTCCTAGAAACCTGTGTTAACACCAGGAAGCTATGGCCTAGATACGATAAGAAAAGATCCGATTGGATTTTAACTCTTAACAAACCATCCCTAAGATCCCTTATCGGCATTATTACAGGGCACAACCTACTCGGCTACCATAAGAAGAAGATGGGGCTCTGTACGGATGACCTTTGTAGAGGCTGTGGTGATGAGAATGAGCATGAAGACACTGCTCATTTTCTCTGCCACTGTCCTTCACTCTGTCTCACCAGGAAGAAAACTCTAGGCAACTTCTTCTTCAATGAACTAGAGGAACTATCAGAACTGCCAGGCAAAAGCTTACTAAACTTTGCCAAGACCTCTAAATGGTTAAACGAACCACATGATTCATAGGTTATTTACTTTTCAGGAAGTTACAACACTTCAGGGTACCACAATGGATCTACATTGATCTAAGTGTGATGGTAACAACATCAACCATCAGCCCGCTTAACCTAACCTAACCTGTTGGTTTAATTTTTGGCCAAAAAACGCACTATCAGTGTCCCGTTTTACCCCTTTTGCCCCGGACTTTGACAGGCAACCCTGGTGCGCTGTATTTGTCTCCAAAAACTCTATCTAATAATGGGTACAAAATCCATATCCCTATGGGTTAAGTAATCTGACGGCCGCCTCTTACTCTACAATATTTGTTTTACATTCCAGAATTGCTTCCAGCTATTTTCTATTCTCCGTTTGATTTCCTTCTCTTCCTGATTTATAAACGACTTAAGTTGGCCAAGATATATCAGATCGTCAACGTAATCAATTTTTTTGTCCAATCATCCTTTTTTATATGATTTGTCATTAATTTAGTTTTTGTAAGATTGAGTGATAGTCCATATTTTGCGCATATGATCGAGAGATCGTTGGTCGTAGATTGGATTTCGTCTGGTGAATGGGACAAAAGAACCACATCGTCTGCAAATCTTAAGTTGTTGAGTTTTTCACCCCAGATATCAAGTCCATATTTTTCCCATTTGAGCTGTCTGAAAATGTCTTCAAGTACTGCCGAAAACTAGACATGAGTCGTTCCGGACATGTATAGTTCCAGGAACTATGTCCTCTACCGGAGACATTTCCTTTCGTTCCATAAACTGAACTTAAACATGTTCATAGTTCCGACTGGACATGGTATGAAAGTGGAAAGAGAAAGAACTAAACATGTTCATAGTTCCTACTGGATATGGTATGAAAGTGGAAAGAGAAAGAACAGAGCAGTTCATAGTTCCGACTGGATATGGATATGTTGATATGTATGATATGAAAGTGGAAAGAATCGCGCTCTTGTGCTTGTAGGTATACACTATACACACACAAATGGAACGAATGAATGTGAAATACAAAACCAACCACCATTGTATTAGCGTGTGTAGGTAGGTTGAAGATGGATATATTATTGAAGCGTGTTTGTATTGTTAATACGATCTAGAACGAAATGAACATTGATCGGTCTGATGTCTGATCTCTGATATCTCTGTTAATACTCATAGTTCCGAAGGTTCGTAGTTCCTCGCGTATGACATAGTTCCTTTGGATCGGAGTCGGAACTATGAACATTAAAAGACAAAACTGATTTCGATTCCAGTTTATTTCGTTCATGAAAGATGAAAATGAAAAATGATGTGCATTTTATTCGTATTGGTATTAGCAATTTAACATGTGTAGTGTATCTTTGTTTGTTATTGTTTTGTTGGTTTTTGTTTGTGGTTTGTGGATTGAAAGAAACCAACCAAGAAACCAACTCTGCCTTTCGCTTATTAGTTCATGTTACCATGTTCAAGTTTTTATGCATTTACAGAACCTTAACAGTTCCGCGGAACTAGTTCCAGGAACTAGTTCCGACTACGAAAAGAACCGTTCCGTGTTCGTTCCGGTCATGGAACTATTTTGCGCAACTCTACCGAAAACAATGGTGGTGATAGTGGGTCTCCTTGACGAACACCCCTCTTGATGTCGAAGTATCTTCCAGTCTTATCAGTCTTCACCTTGGCTTTGTTGTTACAGTAGATGCTTCTCATAGTCCTTATAAAGTCAGGGTGTATATTTTGGTTGTTTAGTGCAGTCCAGATGCAATTGTGTTCCACTGTGTCAAACGCTTTGGTAAAGTCAATGAAAAGCAGATATAGAGGCTGTTTGAATTCGTTATGTTTTTCGATTAGTTGGTTTATAGTTTGCAGATGATCTGAAGTCGAATATCCTTCTCTGAACTGAAGCCAGCTTGTTCCCGAGGTTGATTATCGTTTAACGATTTTTTCATTAATTTATAAAGTGCCTTTGAGAAAAGCTTATAAATTGTCGATATCAGGCTAATAGGTCGATAGTTGTTAATGTCACTTTTATTTCCTTTTTTGTGCAGAAGAATTATGGTGCTCTCTCGCCATTGCTTTGGTATTTGTTGTGTCTTAATGATTTCGTTGAATAGCTTCGTCAATATTGGGGTAAGAGCAGATTTTCCGTATTTAAGCATCTCCGCTTCGATTCCATAATTTCCTGAACTTTTTTCATTTTTCATGCTGTCAATAGTTGTTTCGACGTCAGTATGGGTAAAACTTAAGGATTCAGTTGATGTTTGGATATTGATTTGATCGTCTGATTCTGTACAACTTAAGTCAAAAAGTTCTTCAAAGAAGTGAAATTAATTCCCACCTTATATGGGAAATAGCTTCACATCAAAGTGAATTTATTACCCACAGAAAAGTGAAGTAATATCCCACCATAGTTGGGATATAACTTCACCAGAAAAAAGTGAAGATATTTCCCACTTGAGGTGAAGTTAATTCCCTTGTGAAGTTAATTCCCAGTGAAGTTAGTTCCCTGCACCGCTTACACATTTTTACCGGATTTAAGCCTCCCCGAAAACCGGATTCGAGCATTCTATTGAGAGACTAGAATTAGTTCAACACAATTTTACACGTTTCGCCTTTAAAAGGCTTCAATGGATTTACCCTAATAATATCCCGTCTTATGATGATCGACTTGCATTTTTCCAGATGCAAAAACTATGTCAAAGGAGAACAAAAATAATAGTATATCCTTCATCGAATTATTACTGTTGTCACTGATGCTCCAGATATTTTGAGTTATATCCTCTCTAATTACAGAGGTTGAGATTATATTTTACTTACTTACTTACTTACTTACTTAAGGTGGCGCTACAGTCCGTTGTGGACTTGGGCCTCAATCAACAGTCTCCGCCAAGTTGATTGAGGTCCTCTTCCACTTGTGTGCGCCACCTGAGTCGCGATCTTCCTCTCCTTCTGCATCCCTCGGGAATAGAGTCGAAGGCTTTCCGGGCCGGAGCATTGGTGTCCATGCGCTCTAAATGACCAAGCCATCTGAGTCTCTGGACCTTGACCCTTCTGGCTAGGTTCACGTCGTTGTACAACCCGTATAGTTCGATGTTGTAACTCCTTCTCCATTCCCCATTCCTTTGGCACACGGGGCCAAAGATGACCCGAAGAATTTTCCTCTCGAAACAGCCTAAGGCACATTCATCCGATTTTGCTAGGGTCCATGCTTCTGCACCATACAGCAGGACAGGGATGATGAGGGTGTTGAGCAGTTTAACCTTAGTTGCTCGAGAGAGGGCTTTTCCACTCAGTTGCTTTCTTAGCCCAAAGGAACAGCGATTAGCAAGAGAAATTCTTCGTCTTATCTCAGCGCTGGTGTTATTGTCCGTGTTGATAGCGGAGCCTAGGTAGACAAACTCCTTAACTACCTCGATTTTGTATGCGTCTATTGTGACGTTCTGTCCGAGCCGTCGATGTTGGGTGTCCTTACTCGAAGACAGCATGTACTTCGTTTTTCCCTCATTTACCGCTAAACCCATTTTTGCCGCTTCTGTCTCAATTCTCACAAAGGCGCCATTGACATCACGCTGTGTTCTTCCCATTATATCAATATCGTCGGCGTACGCGAGAAGTTGAACAGATTTATAGAAGATAGTGCCTCTGGTGTTGACGGTGGAGTTTTGGACTATCTTCTCAAGAACGATGTTAAAGAAATCGCACGACAGTGCATCGCCTTGTCTGAATCCTTTTTTGACGTCGAATGATTCCGTAAGCTTATTGCCAACCTTGATAGAGCAGCGTGAGTTCTCCATCGTCATTTTGCACAAGCGAACGAGCTTGGCAGGGATGCCAAAGCTAGACATAGCTTTATACAGTTCGTCTCTGTAGATGCTGTCATACGCGGCCTTAAAATCAATGAAGAGGTGGTGGGTATCGATTTGCATTTCATAGGTTTTTTCCAGGATCTGCCGCAACGTGAAAATTTGGTCGATGGTGGACTTTCCTGGCCTGAAGCCACATTGATAACGACCAATCAGATTGTTGACGAAAGGCTTCAGACGTTCACATATTACGGCAGAGAGGATCTTGTAGGCGATGTTAAGCAGACTGATTCCTCTGTAGTTGGTGCAGTTTAGAGGATCTCCCTTTTTCAGGATCGGGCAAACAATGCTGAGGTTCCATTCGTCGGGCATGCATTCCTCCGACCATATCTTACAGATGATTTGGTGCATGCTCCTATCTAGCTCGTCGCCTGCGGCTTTGAACAGCTCGGCAGCTAGACCATCTGCTCCAGCGGCTTTGTTGGATTTCAGCCGTGATATTGCTGTTTTCACTTCTTCTAGGTCGGGTTCACGGAATTGTTGGCTGTCATCGTGTATGATAAAAGGCTCCTGTCTGACGGCGGGGTTCTGTTCGTCGTCGCCGTTATACAGTCTACAGAAGTGGTCTTTCCAAATCCCCAGCACTGACTGCGGTTCTACTATGATGTTCCCCTGTTGATCTCTGCAGGCATCGGTTCTTGCTCGATGACCTTGAGCCAGGTGTTTTACCTTCCGATAAAACCTCCGAACTTCATTCCTGCTGTTAGCTCTCTCAACATCTTCGATCTGACGCTTCTCATGCTCTCTCTTTTTTCTCCTGAGAAGCCGGCGTTCTTCTCTCCTCTTTTGCTCGTAGAGCAAACGAGCAGCTCTTGTCCTTCTTTGCAGCGCCGCTTTGTATGCCTCCTGCTTGGCTGCATGGGCCTGCCTGTTTCGTTTTGGTGGCTGTGTGAAACCCAGCAAATTAGAGGCGGCATCTCTAACTGCATTCTGGCAATGTTGCCACTGGTCTTCGATACTTGATGTTGGCGGCATTGGACTCCTTAAGAGGTTACTTGACACTCGATCAGAGAAAAATCTGGCGATCTCTTGCGATTGTAGCCGTCCGACGTCGAATTTTCTTGCAGCATTTCTTTGTTTTGGCCGTCGGCGTCGTCGGCATATTCGTAGCACTACCTTGGCTACGACGAGGTTGTTTTGTCGAGGAGCTCGTAGAATTCGTCTTTGGTGTCGTAATTTTTCTCTTCTGTGGGGGCATGTGCGCATATTAAGCTAATGTTGCCGAATTTAGCCTTGATTCGGATCGTCGTGATGCGTTCGCTTACGCATTTGAAGCTCAAGACTTTTTGCCTGAGTCTGCTTCCCACGACGAATCCGCATCCAAAGAGTCGCTGTTTTTGCTCCCGGTAGCAATCCCCATAGTAGATGTCGCAGTTTTTCATCTTATTATATTTTGCGTTCTCATAATTTGATTAAAGTCCCCCAACATAGAACTAACTACGGAATGCATGAGCCACTGACAAGAATGAGTAATCTTTTGAATGCGTATGAAGACTTAAGGCTAAAACACAAACACGCTTCAGCTTCGGCTTCGTCTGCGTTACGATGCACCCGCTTCACGTTTGCTTTGAATAACAGTTCTCCCTCCATCATCATCAAACAGATTTGCCACTTTACTCCTTTCGAAGTAGTCTACTTCGATTTTTGAAAAACTTTGAAAATCTATTCCCACTTCGCACCATCAAGAATGTTTTGAAATCTACTTCACTCAGAAAAAACTTATATCGATTTTACTTGATATTTCCAAAATCTGCTTCGATTAACTCATTGAGTAATTTTATGCCTACAGTTCTCTTATTTTCATCAGGAAAATAGATAATCGACATCTAAGGGTTTCATTTACACTCTGTGTACGGAACCCTAATACATATTCGGAATTATGCTTATTTACATCATCACTGTAATGTTTTTTACATTTTCTGTAATCTACACGTTTTAACTACATTTTGAAATCATTTTGGAAATGCCTGGCCAAGCCCTTTCGGAGATGAGGAGGGTGAAAATGAGTGTTTTTCATAGTCCTTTTTTGTTGGTTTTTTTTGAATAACTTCAAAACCATTAGCCTTGAAAATATAACGTTATTTACATTATTACTGCCATTTTTTGTTGTTGTTCTGTAATCTATACATATGGAACTATTTTTTGATTTTTTTTTGGAAATTCCAGGCCCACCCTTTTTGGTGATGAGGAGGGGGTAAAGTTTAGTTATTTGCATTTTCGGCCTTTTTTGTTGTGTTTTCTTGAATAATTTCAAAACCATTTGTCTTAAAAATACAAAAAAATATGTTTGTCATTGCAAGCAATTAATGAATGATTGTACTTAATTTGAAGTCAGTAGGGTTACCACCTGTTCAAAAAAATGGTTTTAAAATTTAATGAAATTGGAAATTAGTATATTGAAAAATTTTGCATGTTACATAAATAACTGTGACTTCTTATCACTTTTCCGGTAATATTCATGTTATAGACCTATATTTCAGTTTTCTTAAAGTATTTTAGGTCCAGTAGTTTCGGAGATTAGGGGGGGGGGGGAATGGCCTGTTTTTGACATTTTTGCCTATTTTTCCATATTTTCTTATATAACTACAAAACTATTTCTCTTAAAAATATAAAAAAATATGATTATATTTCTACTTAACACGTTGATATATTGGCCAACTTTTAACTCAATCGGTAAAACTGTTTTGGAGGAAATAAATTGTAAATTTGAGTCAAAAATTGAAAAGTTTCTCCAAATATTGAGTCATATCTGTGTTATATGTAACAGTACAGACTTTTTATTCGCTTTTCTGTAATCTACACTCTTTGTACGGAAACCTAAAAAACCCATAGAGTCTGCTATAGGAAAGTCGCCCCGTTTTGTCAGTTCTTCGCAAGAGGCAGTGTCTGTGAAAGATGAAATAAAAACTTTATGGACACGAGTAGGACTCGAATCCACGACGGACGTTCTGCTTAGCAGCCAACGCATCTAACCACGGGCACTGCAAGAAATATTCATAGTTAAGATTTCAAATTTTGTATTACGAAATATAAAATTATTTTAGGTTCGTATTAAATAATTTTTCTAAATGAAAATCTTTTTTAAGACAATACTAATAAAATATATAAGGCAACTCTTTTGATTTTTCAGAGAGCTTTTTACAGTTTTAGTATATGACCTACGGTAACCCTTGCCAGTTGTTTCTTTCACACAACGTAATGGAATTCCTCTGCAGATAGAGTGAGATATGAATACATATCCTATCTTCCCTGTACTGCATATTTGATTGGAAAAAAGTATAATACATATACATACATTCTTCTAATATGGGTATTGATGCAATGTTATATGAGTAAAACCTCACAATTTTGTTTATTTGTAATGCGCCTGTGCTATCACAGAGCTTTACTTCAGTTCCTTCTCGCTGTGAATGAAAACGAAACTGAAGAACATTTCTCATCCCCATAAAACACTCGGCTAGTTTTGGGGCCCTTGTCAGTGAGTCAGCTCAGTGATTGCCAAGAATTCCTGGAAAAGAATACCATTTTTTATTATGAATGGAATAGATTGGGCGCCACTGAAAAAATTCTAAGAGAACCCATGGCACTATACGTATACACCTTGGCCTATGGTTGTTGCCCCCAGCAGCGCTGTTATGAATGAGGATGACTCAAATGTACCTACCCCTACAATGCGAGTAAACAGTCAAGGGTTGTTCTGAAAAATGAAGGAACTTTTCATGAAAACAAAAAAAAACTACTTACAACATTTCCTGGAATCTCCAAACTCAATAGTTTTGTATTTTGACAGGAAGGAGTGTGAGTGGAATATGAACATTTTCATAAATCTTAGCTAAAGAACTAAGAAACCCGAACGAATTGCATATCATTAAACTTCGTTTTTTAGTTGGATCTCTTAATAGTCTTCTAATTGGGGAAGGTTTGTTATGTGAATCAGCTTTGTTGGTAGGTACGGTTATTTCTCAACATAAAAGGCATATGCAGGAACATGAATATAAACATTAACAAAAGCGCCCACAGTACAATCAATTTAACTTAACAAGGTGATTATCTTAGATTTGACAAAAAATGTTAACGTCAATCAGAAGGATGAAATCTGCAGTGACTAGGTAGTGATTTCAAATGGGTAGACTTTTTTTGATTCAAATATCGCAGGTGGCCATGGCCACCAGAAAGCCCCAGCTTCGGCAGCAGTCTTTTTCTACAATAATCGCCAGCTTATCTGAGGCCACCTGTGCGATAATATGAGACAATATAAATCTATGTCTCCTCCTCTGGGCCACGTAGGTTTATGTTATGTGCACAGATGAGTTAAAAGGGAGATGGGAAACCAAGCTGTCAAAATGACAATGTCTACAAGATGCGGTCAAAGTTTACTGCAAGAGTATGCGTGTTTTTACCAATACTCTCTCAGTAAACTTCGACATACCGATACTACCTGATTTTTGTTGGTTTTTTTCAGTCCCAGCCGATGGTCTCAGTCGCCAGTGCTGCTATGTGTCTGTAGTTCGTATCATTCATGTGCGAAGTACTGTAATGTCAATGGGCCTTACTAATAATCAGACACTAATGTCGACTATTAGTAAAACGTAAGGTTAAAATAAAGTGTAGAGCTTAAACAGAATCCTACCAATAAACTATTTAACCTTCTCGTTAACAAATCTTCACATTTTCTTTAAGTCTACTACAATTTCCATCAAGTAATTGTCAAATAAATGTCAAATGAATGACAACTATTTTGTTCACTACCTTACTTATTGTTAAGTATTGCCGTATCCTTTTTCAACACTACTTAATTGTCAGCACTTTTAGTACATCAATTGATTTAAAGTGTTGAAAAGCTTTTTTCTTTTCTTCATTTTTTAATAGCCGTGTATTTGTTATGTATTGTTTTCATGTTTGGTTTACATGCATAAGTCCAATTTTGAATGTTTTTCTTGCTGATTTCATTTGAAAATAAAACTTAATAACGTATACCAATATTAAACATTAGACTTGTCTAATTGTCCCTTTATGATCTGACCTTCTCTATCTTGCTTATTTTTGTGTATCGTGCATATGTCTGTTGTCTCTTTTCCTTACACTACTTTCTCTTTATCGGCTATGAGAGATCCTCCTGCCCGCCAGAGTAAAAACTAGTTTTTTGGTCATTAAAAGTATTACCGATAAATAGGAGGATCTCGTGTAGTTATTGTAAATCATTTTTTGATGAACCACATAGATAAGTACGGGTTAAGCTAAATTTAACAAACGGCCGGCCGGGCCGGCGCGCGGGCGGCACAAATCCATTAAAAAATAAATAAATACAATTTTTACTTCTTTTGAACCAAAAAAAGTGAGACGAAATAAAAATACCAATAGAAATCGAAAAAATACTATGAACAATTTCAGTACATTTAATACTTATTTGTGTACCATAAAATGGCACCACAGAAACACTTGCCTTCAGATGTGATTTTAGTGCACAGCTTAGAGATGGATTTCCGTGTATTAACTTTTGACGTTTTGCTAGTGACTAAACTGGAGACTAAATTCGTTATTGGTATGCGATGTTTCTGAAATCTGGAGATTTTCATTTAACTATTTACTAAATTTGATTATTGGTAAGGCCCAATGTCAATAGCCGCGTTTTATTATCACCATGATCTGATCCGGATCAGATCATGATAATAAAACAGCTTTGGATCATCAATTTACTTATTACGTCACGTTTGGTAGCATTTTGAAATTTATTCATTCTGTCAATTACATCGGAATTGCCCTACGCTCTATACGGAATACCATCCCAAACGTGATTTTTTCAGGTGGATTAACATGGGAAAAAATGTTTGGTAAGTTTGATTGATCGAAACAGAGAAACGGTTAATCGTATTGATGCGAAATTTTTACTAAAATTAATGAAATTTAGTAAAAGTTCGAATTGTCCAATAAAATATAAGATGGCGGATATAGAGCGAATTCTGGTGCGAAAGTGATGCCACTTTAAAAATATTTTATGTTCACAAATGGATGAACAAAAATTCAAAACAACGAAATGGAAATATTGTTCAATA
Organism: Sphaerophoria taeniata; assembly: GCA_943590905.1. Classification (NCBI taxonomy): domain Eukaryota; kingdom Metazoa; phylum Arthropoda; class Insecta; order Diptera; family Syrphidae; genus Sphaerophoria; species Sphaerophoria taeniata. Next base: position 69,582,859 of record OX016540.1, read on the forward strand.
AATAAATTTTTGCATTTAAGACTTAATTGCATCTTAATTCAGTGGAATTTGATTTGCTTTGTTTATAGCGCCATACCGGTGGCCAGAGGTGACCCTAGCTCTTACAGAGAATATAAGTTTAATATACAGCTCATTTGACAGATGAGTGCTGTGGCGCACCAATCGGCCTATGGAAGCATTAACTTGCTAAGGGAATTTTTACACATGTCAACTAGCGCCATACCGGTGGCCAGAGGTGACTCTAGCTCATACAGAGAATATAAGTTTAATATATAGCTCATTTGACAGATGAGTCCTCTGGCGCACCAACCGGCCTAAGAAAGAATTTGCTACGAGAATTTGGACACATATCACCTAGCGCCATACCGGTGGCCAGAGGCGACTCTAACTCATACAGAGAATATAAGTTTAATATATAGCTCATTTGACAGATGAGTACTGCACCAATCAGCCAATGGAAGCATTTACTTGCTAAGAGAATTACGACATTTATCAACTAACGCCATACCAGTGGCCAGAGGCGACGCTAGCTCATACAGAGAATATAAGATTAATATATAGCTCATTTGACAGATGAGTACTGTGGCGCACCAATCAGCCAATGGAAGCATTAACTTGCTAAGAGAATTACGACATTTATCAACTAGCGCCATATCGGTGGCCAGAGGTGACCCTAGCTAATACAGAGAATAAAAGTTTTATATAAAGCTCATTTGACAGATGAGTCCTGTGGCGCACCAATCGGCCTATGGAAGCATAAACTTCCTAAGCAAATTTTTACACATGTCAACTAGCGCCATACCGGTAGCCAGAGGCGACAATAGCTCTTACAGAGTATATAAGTTTAATATATAGCTCATTTGACAGATGAGTCCTGTGGTGCACCAATCGGCCTATGGAAGCATAAACTTGCTAAGGGAATTTTGACACATGTCAACTAGTGCCATTCCGGTAGCCAGAGGCGACAATAGCTCTTACAGAGTATATAAGTTTAATATATAGCTCATTTGACAGATGAGTACTTTGGTGCACCAATCGGCACTAACTTGCTAAGAGAATTACGACATTTATCAACTAGGGCCATATCGGTGGCTAGAGGTGACTCTAGCTTTTACAGAGAATATAAGTTTAATATATAGCTCATTAGACAGATGAGTACTGTGGCGCACCAATCGGCCTATGGAAGCATTAACTTGCTAAGGGAATTTTGACACATGTCAACTAGCGCCATATCGGTGGCCAGAGGCGACTCTAACTCTTACAGAAAATATAAGTTTAATATGTAGCTCATTTGACAGATGAGTCCTGTGGCGCACTAGCTGACCCGGCAGACGTCGTCTTGCCTTGATTTGAAGAATTAAATGAAACTCCGTATGGAGCCAACAGCTGAAAATTCATTGTACCATCCCAGAAACCTTCGGGAGTTTCATTTAATTATTCAAATCAAGGGTGGTCCACCCTTAAATTTTTTTTTTTTGACAAAATTTTTTGTTTTTATTTTTTTATGATACATCATACTAAAATACATACTACCCTAAATTTTTACTTCTCTGTGATCAACCCTTATTTTTTATTTATTAATTAAAAACTTTTTTTCTTTTCTGGCAAGAATTTTGTTTCGCCTTCGCCGAGGTGAATAAGGCACCACCCAACATCAATGTCAATATCGATGTTTTTGATACTTTTCGTAAATGATTGTCGGCCATTATCGGAATTCCTTCGACGATATATCCGTCAACATTTGTGATCGTATCGGTAGTAAAATCCTTAGGAAATCCTTTGGTATATTTTCCATCTGCCATACACGGCGAAAAATGATTGAAAGTACCGCATGGGCCATTAATCATGTTAGTTGTAACCGGCCCCTATGTTTTGATAGCATTTAAATTTTTCAACTCTATGCAAATGGTAGCGGGTAGTGGGTAGCAATTACTGGTGTAGCGGGTAGCGTTTAGAAGTATTGGGTAACGGGAAGTGCAATAGCGGGTAACAGGGTAGCTGGGTATAACGGGATAGCGTGTAGAGGGTAGTGGAGTAGCGGGTAGTAGGTAGCGATTACCGGTTAAGCGGGTAGCGTATGTAAGTATTGGGTAGCGGGTAGCGGGTAGTGGGGTAGCGGGTAGACGGTAGTGGAGAAACAGGTAGAAGGTAGCGAGTGGTGGTGCGGGGAAATAACTCCACGGGAACTAACTCCACTGAGGGATTTACTTCCCACCAAGTGAGAACTTACTCCACTTTTGTAAAGTGTAGTTAGTTCCCATGTACGGTGAGAACTTAGTCCACTTTCTAGTGGGAACTAAGTTCACACATTTATACATGGCGCAGGGAAACTGGTCCGGAAGTCAAAAGTCCCGAAAATGGGTTTCGGGGCTAATGACCCACTATGGTGGGTCATAACAACAACCCCAAAATGTCCTATAAATAAATAAGATCATTTTTATTTACTATTTATTTGTCGACAAAGTGGAGAGAGCAATTCATTTCAAAGCTGTTGCTGTTTCCTTTAATTTGGAAAAGCATGCTAGTGTCTAGATAGCAGGTGCTGCACTGCAATGATTCATTTTGAGCATCTTTTTTCACCTTGGTGGATGATGACTATCGGTAACACTCAAAATAAATTTGGTTTGATTGGGAGTGAAGCGAGCGGAAAAAAATTTGCCTTCGCTCGCTTTCAATTTTTGGTTCAAGCTCCAAATCCTTAATAATACAGTTTTTTTAATCATTTGAGAGGGATTGTAGAGTTAATAGAGTCAATAAAAAAATGTCTTTCTGATGGAACTTTTAATGTTATTTAAATAGCTCAGTTATTTAAAGGGACAAGATGAAACTGGGTTCAAGTACAGTGTGCTTGTAGAATGCCCTACTCTCACCGAACACCAAACTTCAGAAGAACGTTTGCATAGGAAAAAGTTTTCTTTATGTCACATAAACTTAAAGCATTCGGTATATTTCAATTGTTATAATACCGTTTTAGAAAATGTTTAAAATTAATAGCAAAGGTCAGAAACCCCGAATTTGATTTCTGAACTAATGAACCATCATATAGGGGGTCAGATTCTTAAAAATGGGTTTCCTCTAAGTTTCTCAATATTTTTGTACATGCGATTTTTTAAAATTATTTTCAGTCTTAAAAACTGAATTTCGGAATGACTTCGTTTCTAAAAGACAATTATTTTAATTTCACAAACAAAATTGCTCAGTATACTTGAATTCCTATTTTAATTTTTTCTCAATTAAAGTGGCAAATTATTTCAAATTCGAAGGGAACTAGATCCACTAATTATTTGAGGAATTTAATTCCCACTGTACATGGGAACTAACTACACTTTACAAAAGTGGAGTAAGTTCTCACTTGGTGGGAAGTAAATCCCTCAGTGGAGTTAGTTCCCGTGGAGTTATTTCCCCGCACCGCGAGTGGTATGGTAGCGAGTGGTATGGTAGCGTCTACAAAAGTCTAGTTCTTTTTTATATCGATTGAGGCAGTCTGTAGGGTCAGCTTGTATATGAATAAATAAATAAAAAAAAAATAAATAGAGTGGCGCGACAGCTCTTGAAGAACCAAGGCGTAAGTGGCTTACTCCCATCAACAATTCTCTGATTGCGTGGAAGAATTGAGGGGACCTACAATTTAACGCCGATTCCGAACGGCAAGGTTGAGAAGCACTTTTTTCATGACAGATTGATACTTTTGGAAGTTTTGTCAATTCTTCGCAAGAGGCAGTGCCCGTGAAAGGTGAAATAAAAACTTTTATGGGTACGAGTAGGACTCGAACCTATGATGTTCTGCTTAGCAGCCAACAAACGTTGGAGCAGTTCAACTTGATGCTACATGTATGTACTTGTATCTCCAATTCAAGCTTTTACTTTAAGAAATTAATTTATTTGTATAGTTCATGGTTAGTAAAAGGATTTTATTGTGTTTATTGTGTTTTGTTTATTCAAATACGTTAAATACTAACGCTAAGATTACATTGATTACTTAAAACTAAACTTAAAACTAACATTGTTTAACTACTTATAACAAAAAAATTAAATTTAAAGCTTGCAGATTTTATATTGTCATTTGTAGAGTTAATGAGAATAGAAAATTTATTAAAAATACTGATTAATTGATTGAGAGGACTGTTAGCGCCATAGTTAGATCTACTAAAAATAGTTCGAATAGGTAAATTTCTTCTTAAGGTGGCCTGACTCAAGTTGAAATTACATCTATAAAGAATAGATGGACATGAAATAGTTCCATTCATTACTCCTGTTATAGAGCAGAACTGTAAATACTCTCTGTGACCAGAAAGAGATGGGAGATTTATTAAGGGAAGCCTTTGAGTATAAGGTGGTAAATGAAGTCTATCAGGCCAGGGAAAAAATCGTAGGCAAAATCTTAAAAATCTACGTTGAATACTTTCTATTCTATTTATATGAATAGAGTAGTATGGTGCCCATACAACGCAACCGTATTCGAGAATTGGCCTGACAAAAGAAACATAAAGAATTTTGATGACATATGGATCACGGAACTCACGCGAAAATCTTTTGACGAAACCAAGTACTTTGTTAGCTTTTTTTATTATAAAATTATAGTGATCAGGAAACGTTAATTTTGAGTCCAGTACAACACCAAGGTCAGAAAAGTTAGATACCCTACACAAGGATGACGAATTCAACACATAGTCATAGTTTATTATATTACGTTTGCGTGTAAAACACATTGTTTTACATTTGTCAATATTTAAAATCAAACGATTATTCTTGCACCATTCCCAAAACATATTAAGGTCCTCTTGTAGATCGTCACAGTCATTGATCGAGTTAATAATTCGAAATATTTTTAAATCATCTGCATAAATAAGCGATAAAGAATTGTTTAAAACAGAAGGCAAATCATTAATAAATAAAACAAACAGCAACGGGCCAAGGTGACTACCTTGGGGTACACCAGAATTGACTTTAAATTGACATGAAGGGTTACATCTGAACATGACACTATAATATCTATCTTTAAGGTATGACGAAATCCACATAACAAAACGGTCGTTAAGTCCAATTTTACTCAATTTCCTGAGAAGAATCTCGTGATTTAATTTGTCGAAAGCTTTGCTAAAGTCTGTAAAAATGCAATCGACTTGAGAGTGTTTTTCAAATGCATCCAAACAAAAAGTAGAAAATTGAAACAAATTTGTTATTGTAGATTTTTGTTTAACAAATCCATGTTGATTTTCACATATGATAGAAGAACAATTAAAAGAAACTATATCACAAATGAGGGATTCAAACAGTTTAGGAATAGCGGACAGTTTCGCTATAGGACGATAATTAGTAACTAAATTTTTAGAACCCTTTTTATGGACCGGCGTTAAGTATGAATATTTCCAAAGATCTGGGAACTTGGAACATTTCAGAGATTCATTGAAAAGAAGAAAAAACGGATAAGAAATATAGGACACACATTTTTTCAACATAAACGATGGGATTCCATCAGGACCAGGACTAAAACATTCATTTAGCTTTAAGATATTGTCACGTATAGAAGACTCAGAAATTGAAAAATTAATTGATGAAAGATGACTGTATTCTTGTGTGTTAGGAGTGATAAGAGAACAAGTGTTTGCAGAAGAGAAATCTTCAAAGGCAGTCTTAAAATAATCTGCAAACATTTTAGAAATTGTCTCTGGAAAATGGCTAGAAGAATTTTTAAAGGTCATACATGCTGGATAGCCGTCAAATTTACGTTTACTATTAACATATCGCCAAAATATATGGGGGTTCGATTTTAGGTCACATTCAGTGTTCGAAATAAAGTCAGAATACAAACAGTTTGAATAGGTCACAAAGTCGGATTGCAGTTCTTGATAGACTCGAAACGTCTCATCATTCTTCGAAAGATTGAATTTCAACCAGGCCTTATTTTTTTATTTTTTAATGTTTTTAAATGCGAATCAAACCATGGCGGATTATTGTTTAATGATTTCAATTTGCGAAGTGGGATAGTATCTAGAAAACAGTCAAATAAGATTTCATAAAATCGTAATATCATTTCATCCAAACACAATTTTGAAAATATTGAATCCCAGTTAATTTCGAGAAGTAAATTAAATAGTTGAGAAAAGTTACATTTTTTAAAGTCAAACTCAATATGATGTTTACATAAGTTTAAAACGTTGCATATACTTAAGTTTAAGGAAATAGTGAGGGCAGGATGGTGACGATCTTCATTTTATATTTTTTTTTTAAATACCAATTTTATTCTCGCGCAATTTAGATTTTCAGGAAGATTGTTAAGAAGCTGCAGTCACAATAGATTAAAGAATAGTGTGTTTTTTAACAATGGGTATTATAACCGGATTGTAGTTGTTAACCCGCAAGTCATGAAGACCGTATAATCTGGAAGCGGAATATTAGCCCAGTCATCTTAGGGGTCAACCTCAGAATGAAAGATAATTAGCTGTCAATTAGTCTATACCATTGATCAGTCGTTCTTAATATTGTGTCGCGAATAACTCGGTTCTTTTGGCTCAAAAGAGAATTGCACCTATAAGAAAGTTATAGAGCGTAATATTCTCTACAATTTCAGCCTTGCCTGTTTTCTATACCACCAACCATTTTTGGGGTAAGGTGATCAGTACGTGGTAAAAATCAGTTATTTACTAAAATTAATTATTTAACAATGCCCTTTGTTGTTGAACTAATAAGTAATTATAACTTATTTATATTTAATAAAAATAAGGCTTATATACATTTATTAAAATTTGAGTAAAATCACTTCTTTTTTATTTTAATATAGTAAAATCAAGAAGATAACTAGCTTCTTCTTCTTGTTGTCGCTCAGAAATGTTCATGTCATTGTCATCATCTTTATTATCGGTCATGTTTATCTGCAAACCTTCCAGAGTTTCAGAATCATAAGTGTTGCTTTCTTCTTCGGGACTGCTTGGATATAGTGGAGCGTTGAGGCAAGCTTGTCCATTGTACTGGCCACAAGCTAAAAAACATAGTAGCCCTGATTTTCCACTTCCCCCTATATACGTTGTATAAAATCAATTATTTACGAAAAATATAATTTTTTAACAATGGATTACTGGCTGTGACATGACTTCTGCGCTATACAAAAAGGGAAAAAACTGTAACTAAAGCATTGGAGAAAATTAAAAATTTTCTTGAACTGGTGGAAGTATTTCAACAAGAAAACTGCCCCTAGCCCCTACAAACATTATTTGAAAATGTAGTGCACATTGATTCGATTTTCACTTAAACGACAAAAAGTCGCAAAATATTAAACTTAATAAGAAGGTACAATTTTTATACTGATCAGATTAGTATAATTTCTGGAATCTTATTCAAAACGATATTTCTTACAACTTAATTTATAAAAAAAAATTAAAGCTTTTTTATAAAAGTTGAAATCTGTATTAAACTGCCCCAGACGTGGGGAAGATTGATTCATACCATGAGGCAATTTGATTCATGGCAAAAAAATGTACCCATGGCAGCAGAAACAGTCGCTTCTTTAATATTGTATCTTTCTATTTTTTGCTTGTATGTTCACACCATTTTCGTATAGGGGAGAGTGGGTATGTTTGGGACACAGGAGGAATGGGACTTAGGCGTTTTCTCAATTCCTACCTTTTTTTTCTCTTTCCTTGTATGACAGATTCTGTCTTCAGTCTGTCCCCATCCCTCAACAAAACAAGTTGTGTCTAGGAAAAAAATTACGGAGTGGAGATTAAAAAAAGGTAATTTGTGCATAAAAAGTAAAACATCTGTGTAAACTTTGAGTGATTTTTTTTTAAATGTGTGAACTTACTGCGCAAAAGAGTGTAATAATTAGGTAGCAACACCATTTTTTAAGTGAATTCATCGTTGTTTTGGTTAATTATTGCCACACGAAAGGTGATATTATAAATTATTTATATAAAGTGCCACGCAGGATGATTGGGACATCACTATTCCACCCTATAGTTGTCCCAATCCTATTGATCGCAGGAGGAATGGGACAAACCCAATTTTCCTCCTCGCAGGAGGAATGGGACAAAGTGAGTTGGTTCATGAAATGATTTTTTGCTTTTCTTCTGACGGACTTTTGCCTTCTTTATAGCTGAAAATAGGTTTCCAAAATGTTATTTTATCTTTAGAAATTAATTTTGCTCAGATACGATCTATAAGATCTCGGCAAATGTAATGTATTCGAAAAGTGTCCCATTCCACCCCATAGTTGTCCCAATTCTCCTGCTCGTAGGAGGAATGGGACAAAGTGAGTTGGTTCATGAAATTAATTTTTTTCTTTTCTTCTGTCGGAGTTTCGCCTTCTTTTTAACTAAAAATAGGTTGCCAAAATGTTATTTTATCTTTAGAAATCAATTTTGCTCAGATACGATCTATAAGATCTCGACAAATTTAATGTATTCGAAAAGTGTCCCAAACATACCCACTCTCCCCTACCTACAAGAAAAAAACAACATTAGAGGGGCACATTGATACGCATCAAACTACCCCTAAGGGGCAGAATGATACGGATCAAACTTCGTTTGTGTATCAATGTGCCCCAAGTGTCCTCGTCCTCACTGAATTAAAAAATAAAAGTCATGGAAACTGAAGTTAAACAATGTATTTTAAGATACAAAACACGTTAACAATAACATTATCTTACAATCTTAGTTGAAATAAAATGTATGACATGAAATATTCAAGGCGAAAAATCACTCAAAAAGAAATATGAACAAATTTACTTATGCACTTAAAAAACACGTTTGCTTTTGCTGAGATATAACGGATGACTGAAGAGTCAAGACAGTTAAGGGTGTATATGATTTTATAGAAATGGTGTGTTGTGCACCTGTTTGAGTGGCTTACTGTGATTAGTTTTCAAACAATATCGAATGATTCTAAGTGCCCCGTGTATCAATGTACCCCACTTCCCCCTACTGATAACCGTGACCCACCCTTGACAATATATGACTGTACGCTGCGCACTCTGCACGGTCTACCTCAAAAATGGTTAGTGGTAGGGAAAAAAGGTAACATCGAAATTGTAGAGAATTTTATACTCTACAACTTTCTTATAGGTGCAAGTCTCACTTAAGCCATAGGCACCAAGATATTCACATTCAATTGAGAACTGAGGCCATTATGGCGTTAGTTCATATGCCCTTCGTTCACGGCACCATTTTTAGTGTTTCCTGTGAGTTGGTACTTTTTATTATTTTATGAATGGTGAATGGGCTTTTATCAACTATTTTTGCAATTTCTGTTATACTTTTGTTTTCTCGGTGATGCTTGATTATTAAATCCTTCAAATCTTGCGAAAGTTGGTTACCTCTAGGAGCCATATCAACTTTTTTCCTATTTAAGTGGTAATTTTGCATAAAAAAACAATCAAAACAAATTAAGGAAATGCAAAATTTGAAAAAAAAAACTCACCTTTTTTTCAAAATTGTGCGTATTTGTCCAAGTGTTATAATAGAATGTTCTAACTGTGTACTTTCTTTTGTCATAAAAATTAGTGTAATTTTGTAAGCTATCTCCAAAGCAACGAGTTAAGCTTACATAACGGTCCTTTTTTGCATGTAACCAAACTGAATACATGTTGGACAACAGATCAAACATGCTTCAAGGCCAACATGATTGCAATCATAGAGCTATTGCAACAGAAAGTAGTTTAATGCATATTGCGTAATTATTTTTGTGATTGACTGTATATCTGAATGCTTTGAAGGTAAAGTCTCCAGGGTTTAAAACAGATCAAAGCTATGGGTTCTACGATTAGCTTGCGTGCTTTTGTTTAGAGAGCATGCAAAGGATCAATTTTACTACGGTGAGTACCACCCCAACATGTTGACTCGTATTGAAGTTTTGATTTAAACAAATCACCATAAACGAAAGCAGATATGCCAAAGCTCTTGTTGGATTCAGGACACTATAACTTCTATACCCAAGCTCCTTTGTACGATTAAATTTTAACTTAAATAAATTCATAAGCTTTTCTGTTTTGCCGCTTTGAAGAATTTTTTTGGTTAGGTTCGATTACCGATTTTCACAATCCTGTTTTTAAATTCCCGACATTTAAATCCCGATTTGTTAATACCTACTGTTTTTTAAAATACTTATTCAAAATTCAAATCCTTATTCAAAATCCCGCTTTTAAGATCCCGTTTATTAATTCCCGTTTTTATAACCCCTCTTTTGGAATCAACACAAGATGTTTTATTTTTAAAATTTAGAAATGAATTTTAAAATTTGAAACTAAAGACATTTGAAAAAATAGACTTTACCTTAAGTTAAATAGGCGTTCAGGGAAACGCTTCCGATACGCTGCCGTATTTTTCAATTAAAATTAACGTTTTCACACACTGAAGGCTTAGCCGACAAAAAAAAAAAACAATCGAAAACCCATTTTTAGGGTTCCGTTATAACATCACTTCGTTTTCTGTTCATTCGTCTTTCAAGAGCGATTTCTTCGAATCTGCTTGGTCGATTGAAATGAAATTTGGGTGCCGTGCAATAACGCCGAATTCTAAAATTCGGCCTTATTTCACTTTACCAAAGTGAAATAACGCCAAAAAAATTTTCGCTCGCTACGCTCGCTGGCATTTGTACCTATACCATATTTTTTGTTTCAAGTTCCAAATCCTTAATAATTTTTAATTTTCATTTGATCAAATTCTTAAAAATGTAGTGTTAACTGAAATGTAAAATCTAATATTAATATTCTTCCTGGTCCATGCCACAAAACTGTTCTAACAGCATTAAAAAAATAACATGCGTTTTCAAAATCGAATTCATTTGTGGTACCTAATTAAATGGTTTTGAAAGAAACTGAAATATTTAGTTATTAACCTTGTTGTTGACGTAGATGTACCTGCGTAGGTATTTTTTTTAAATAGTTTTAAATTTCCACCAATACTGTAACTTTCACTTTATGTGACTTCGCTTAACTTAACTGGGCTTAAGACCAAGTATTTTTAAAATAACTACTAATGAAGCAGGAATATGTGCATATTACATATGATTATTTTTTTGGTAAAATAATTTTTGTGAAAAGCAAAATTTTGTTTCGCGAATTTATTTCAAGACATGAGAAGGCAACCTATAAAACACTTTCTTTTTTTATTATAAAGTATAGAAAATACCATTGACACCTGATGAAAACTTAAAAAAAATTAAAACTGACACTTCACTTTGCCACGAATTTTTCACGAATGAAAAAATTCGGCGTTATTTCACTCTAATAAAGTGAAATAAGGCCGAATTTCGAAATTCGGCGTTATTGCACGGCACCGAAATTTGGTACACGTTTTCTAGAGTACAAGTGATCCGAAAATGATGCTTCCATATTTTTAAGATAAAAGCTTTCGAAGTCATTGAAGGAAATAGATAGAAAGACTATTCAATCGGCCAAGAAAATGTTTGGTTTCATATCTTAATCCTTACCTATATAAAATTTCCTTCAAAACTTAAAAAAAAAAAAATATGGGTCGGATAACCTAGTACGGAACCCTCCTCGAGCGAGTTTGTCTCGCACTTATCCAGTTTTTTAATTAATCATTTTCCGCTAAGACCGGCTTCAACATGTTCAAAGCAATTAAACTACAACTCATTTCATTCCGACATCTTGCGAAAATTAACAAACAAAAAACCTGCAAGCTATCGTGAATTAACCCACGTGCGATTTGGGCGAAAGAATTATAATTTATTTATTCAGGCTTGACACGTTCTGGTCAAGGTTGCCAGCTTTTAGCTTGAAGGTTATACCTCGTTAATATGACCTTCGAATATGAAACGAAGCACCCCATCAAGGACGAGTAAGAATTTTTCCTAGCCGTACGAGCAGAGAAGTTAGACTAAACATAAATCAATATTAAGCACACAAACCTTCTGGATTCTGACACACAATTTCGTTTGTATAGGTATACGACATAGCCGTATTTAGGGGGAGGGTTACGGGGTTTAACCCTCCCCGAAATAATTTTGTAAAGTAAAATAAAATAAATATTGATTAATAACTTAATGATTTTTTTTGTCTTGCTGGCACTGAATTTATAACTTTTCCATTTATTATTTATTTGGTTAAGTACAATAAAGATATCATTTACTACTCTCGCCATCTAGTTATCTACAAGCAGAGATAACCATATTTCTTTTACATAAGTCGTTACCTGACCAAAATTTAAGGCAAAAATACGGCAATGTCCCAAAGGCAGTAAGAATTTTTGATCTTTTTTTTTTTTATTTTGAAAAATATGAAGAATTTTTCTTCTTCCTCGGTCCCTACGCTCGTTGACAATGACACTTCAGTTGTTAGCTCTCTCGCAAAAGCAGCTAGAGAGTGTCATGATTCCCCAGTTCTTGAGAGCGTCAGTGATTCCAATGGACAAATCTTCTTCGGCACTCGTGCTGTGGCGAGAGTCCTAAAAGATCTCAACATACATTAATCTGCTGGTCCGGATGGTATCCCTGCCATTATTCTGAAGAGGTGTTCTTCCACGCTGGCAAAACCATGCGTAAGCTTTTCCATCCATCCTTCTAATGGTCCACTGGTGATCTGATGGTTTATCTCACCGAACAGTGGAACAAATCTTTACATCGTTTTGGAGAAAGTATGACTGTTGCACTTGATATTTCAAAAACATTTGATAAATTCTGGCATCTTGCTCTTTTATCGAAATGCGTGCTTTCGGTATAGATGAATCTCTTCTTCGTTGGATTAAAAACTTTCTTTCGAGCCGTTCACTACAAGTTGTATTGGACGGATTCAAGTCTGAAACCCACAATATAAATGCTCGTGTGCCCCAGTGCTCCGTTCTGTCTCCGACCCTCTTTCTCATTTTCATTAATGTTCTCTTGTGTCTGTAACTTCTAATCCAATCAATTGTTTCGCTGACGATAGTACCCTTAGCTTTTCTTATTCATTTCCAGACTCACATCCCTCCTCTTCGGATGTGGAACTACAACGGAAAATATGATAAGCTCATGAAACACTGACTTCAACAGCATTGTACAATGCGGAATACAAAATCGCGTAGAAATCGTTTGCTTCGAAAACTCGATGCTATCTTGTATCGTTAAAGCGAGATATACCTCCCCTGCCACTGTCCATGAGTGGCACTTGCATCAATGAGACCGAACATCTCAAGATTCTCCGGCGAGCACATATCCGATGTCGCCAAAAATCCCGCAAGATGTTTGGGTTTCTAAAGACAGTGCAAGAAATTTTTCTGGCCATTATCTATAAGACATTATATTCATCCAAAGCTTGAGTGCAACTCTCATCTCTGGGATGGTGCTCCAACTACATACTTAAGCCTCTTGGACTGTATACAAAAAAGTTCCATAAGACTGATTGGTGACAGAGACATAACCAACTCATTCACCTTGTTAAATAACCATCGATCGGTCGTAACGTTTCGTGTCTCTGTCGTTTCTATCGTTACTTTAACGGTAAGTGCTCAAGTCAAATAGCCAGTTGCATTCCTCCCGTTAAACAATTCGCCCGTAATACTCGCGCTTCTAGGAATGCCAATCAGTTTACCCTCTAGTCCAATTTCGGACGTACTCTCAAGTACACTAAGAAAAAAAACGAGCTAAAATCAAGATTGTCGGTCTCAAATCAAGCCGATTCGTTGACGAAAGTCTGTTAAGCTCGAAAATTCTCAATTCAAGACCAAAACTCTTATTTTAAGCTTGTTTTTTTCTAAGCCTAAAATTCTTGTTTTAAGATTTTGAAATCTTAATCTAAGAATCAAATTATTCCAACCTCAAATTAAGATTTTTGTCTTATCTAACTGTTCTTATTTCAAGATTGTGAAATCTTGATTTTAAGAATACAAAAGCTTAAATTAAGATCATTTCAAACTCAAATTAAGATCACTAATTCTAAATTTTACCAGACAATACATACTCAAAGCAAGATTTTTTATTCTTATAATAAGAACAAATAACCTTGTATTTAACTTCAATTTTTTTCCGGATTGTATCTCGATTATTCTTGATTTGAGCTGACATTTAGTCGGTTCTTAGTAACCCCCACATTAGCAATCTTCTCCACTAGGAAACCAAAATGAAATTCATGTTGGTTATTTAATTGTATTAATTTTTTTTTTGTATTTTTACCCTTTCAGGCTATTGTATAAAGTAATTGGTAATATTGGTTAAAGATATTATCAACTAGTTTATACAATAGCATCATTTGGTAGTAGTTGTAGAGGCGATCTTATCACTTTCGTTCTTATCCTATAATATTTTCCGAAGGGATTGAGTGTGAATTGAATAATGAAGTTCAATTCTTTATGAAAAAGTATTTTATATGAAAAAGGCATGTGACTTCGTTACAAACCTTAATTTGAGAACAAAGCGGCTCAAATAAAGATTTTTGTTCTTTATTTTTGAAAACGAATTTAAGATCGTTTCGACATGCTTAAGGAATGTTAAAACTTAATTTGAGAACGAAGCGGCTCAAATTAAAAGTTTTGGTCTTAATTTCAGACTGCAAATTTGTTTTAAGAACAAAGTTCTTGATTTAAGATTGTTTCGGTTTGATTTGAGAATCTAATAACTTAATTTAAGAACGTGGCAGCTCAAATCAAAATGGTTGTTCTTAATTTAAGAATACAAATTTGTTTTGAAAATAAAATTCTTATTTTAAGAATAAAAGGTGTAATTTTTAGGATAAAAAAATAAGAATATAAAAATCTTGAAATAAGCCTACTCGTACTTGAATTTAGCCTCTTTTTTTCTCTGAGTGATATAAAGATACGTTCTTTATCCGTACTTCAAGAATGTGGAACTCCCTTCCACACTCTCACTTTCCAATTCAATGCAATGTTCAGGTATTTAAAGCCAAAGTATACACCGGCACCTCCTTTCCAACCTCTTTCCATTATTAAAGGGTAATAGATACACTCAAGAAATATTTTTAAACTTTCCATAAAACATTGTTTCGTGAACAAATGAATTGGCTTCGGCGAATTGAAAAAATGTGATAAATTTGATAAATATGTTTCCTTTTTTATTAAAAAATTTGAAAAAATTATCATTTATCTTAACCCCCCCTGAAACGAAATCCTAGCTACGGCTATGGTATACGATGCCTTAAAGTCTTGGTGTACTTGCTTGCTTTGATTGTCGACTTATTAACCCACATAGTCGACCTCATGCCAAAGGAAAATAGGTATTAGTGAAAAAGTTCAAAAAAACAAAAAAAATTCTGATGGTAGAACCCTTACAATACCTCACCTCAGATGGCCAAAAGGAGTGGTATGGGAGTTTTGCTTTGAATGAACCGCCCTGAAAAAAAAACTGCCGGTTGGTTGTGTTTGGTTTGGTTGATTTCTAGGAAATAATCAGAAAATACTGGCTCACTGTTATTTGTTAGATCGATTTATATTGTGTAACCATAGAAAACGTTGAACTACTCGCTTAACCTTAATGGCTGTACGTAGAGTTATTTGGGGGAGTACCTAACCTACTCCTTGTCCTTATTGAACTTCTCAGATGCAGTGTGCAAAACAAGGCAAGCCTTACCTATGGATTATTAATGTTCTTTAAACATGAAAAACAGCATATTTTCAAGTTTTCTGAAAGCAAGATAATGGAATTCTATATAGTTGAAGCTCTTGATTTCAATTTATTAAAAGCAGATTATTTGAGAGAGGCAGGTTTATCTTTTGTTTATTTGCAGGGAATTACCTTTTATAATCGAATGGTTTGCTTTGCAGAATGAACAGAAATTGAGAGATAAAAAATTTGTATTAGGTACGTCTTGTTAGGGTTATCGAGCATTAAGGACAAGCTTACTTGAAACCGTTGGAAAGATTACTAGATGTAACAAAAGCACAGTGAGTGCCATTAAGGCTCGTCATCAATAGCATTCCATCTTATTTCCTAAAGAGTATGAGTGATTGTTCGAATTCTAGATTAAAAATTTCAAGTGATACAAAATTTGTTTTGGAATTACTTCAAAATATGAAAACCGATTTGGATGACTTTTTTACTAGTAAACAAATTTTTCTTAAGCTTCTTTTTGCATTCTTTTATTGTTTTTTACAATTTACACAACAATAATTAAACAACAATAATTAAAATGAGGAACGCAATTGATTCGTAACTCAGATCTTTCCGGACGGAAGTAAAATCTATGAATTGAAATCTCAATCACTGCAAATCGAATCATTACAGTGGTAGTACTATTATTATATTATTACTAGCCGACCCGACGAACGTTGTTTCACCAAAGTTTTTTTTTTTTTGTGAATTAATTTTCTGTTAATATTGTAATATTCGGCTTGGTCCGACAATTAAAACTTATTCACTTTTCAAATAAAACAAAAATTCACTTTATTCAAATGACTCACAAACTTATTTATTCAACACTTTCAATTATAACTTTGCAAACACGGTATCTTTATTTTATCGCAGTTCACAATTAACTAACTGCTTCGCCGCCAAACGGGCTATTTATATAACACAAATACTTGGTTCTAGAAAATACTATATTGGTTCTTGGAGAAGCTTGAATGTTAGAGAAGATTTCCCCTTAACCACTATGCTCAAAATATTGGGATTTTTGTAAGAGCTGAATCTGAATGCTAAACAAAAGTTTTCTCTTAATCACTATGTGTTGCCCCTCATTTTAACTGTCCTAGACAAGTGTTTACTACTACAATTAAACTTATTGCTTCAAACTTATTTCACTATAAAACGATATTAGAGTAATAGAGATAAAGAGTAAGTAAAGAGAGTAAGAGTAGTATGTACATTAAATATAAAAAGAGATACAAAGCGATAGATAAATAAAGTGTATACACATTACATTGCCCCCTCCTTAGGATTGATCGTCCCGAACAAATCCATCATTCTCATCACCACTGTAGCGATGTAGTCGGTCGCGATGTACAACTTTAAGTTTTCCTCTGACTCTTTTTTGTATCCGGTACACGCCGTCGTTGGTTTTTCTAATGACTGTAAATGGACCTTCCCAGTCCCGTTGAAGTTTCGGTGACAACCCCTTTTGTCGATGGGGATTGTAAAGCCACACTCGATCTCCTGCTTGGAACTCTGTTGTTGTCGCTCGTATATCGTAGCGTGTCTTCGTTCGGTCACTGAACATCTTTATTTTTGACCTAGTATCGTCGTGGATCTGAAGGAGTCTTTCTCTGAGGTCATCCAAGTAGTCATCCTCGGCTTGCGGTTCCGACGTGGGACATCCAAATTTTATTTCGCTCGGCAATCTGATGTTCCTTCCCATCAAAATCTCAGACGGTGTATGGCCAGTTGAGCTATGTCTTGCACTTCGATACGCCATCAAAAACAGTGGAATGTGTCGATCCCAATCTCGCTGGTTGTCGTCCACAACTTTGCAAAGATGTTCCTTAAGGGTTCGGTTGAACCGTTCGACCATGCCATCAGATTGTGGGTGGAGTGGTGTTGTTCTTGTCTTCTTGATGTGAAGAAGCCCACAAACTTCCTGGAATATGTTTGATTCAAAGTTCCTTCCCTGGTCGGAATGCAGTTCTAATGGAACACCGAATCTGCTCACCCAGTTGAACACAATTTGGTCTGCGACTGTTTTGGCTTCTTGATTCGGTATGGCGTATGCTTCAGGCCACTTGCTGAAGTAATCCATGACGACCAGAATATAACGATTTCCATTATTTGTTTCCGGAAATGGACCCGCCACGTCTATTGCAATCCTTTCAAAGGGTGATCCGACATTATACTGCTGCATTTGGCTGTGATTCTTTTTGTTTGGGCCTTTGGTGGCAGCACAGGTATCACATTTTCGGCACCACTTCTCGACATCTTCCCTTGCATGTAGCCAATAGAATCGTTGTCGAACCTTTTCTAGCGTCTTGTTTACTCCTAGATGGCCTCCCGAAACTCCATCATGCATCTCTCGTAGAACGTCCATAATCTTCGATCTCGGTAAGACTACATTACATAGGACTTTCTATCTGCTGATTCCCACTTACGTCGATGGACACCCTCTTGGACAAGCAACGAGTCCCACTGTGCCAAATAGGCCTTCAGAATAGGATTTCTGTCCTAGATATCAGCCCATTCTGGTTTTTCCTGGTGTTCCTTGCATGCGAGGATGGGTCCTCTTGTTGAGCCTTCTTCAACTCGTCGTTGCTTACATAGATTATTGGGGTGAAATATTTCCGAAATCGTTGGTGGGGTTTTCGAGATATTTGAGCTTAAAGTTGGTTAACTCTGAAAATGAATTTTAGAAAAACGATTTTGGTATCGAAAGGTATTTATTTTGTCTTTTAATAATGTTCAAAATTATATCTCAACCTTCACTATATTTTCAAAAATTTAGTTTTTACTTTTTGAAAATCAAGTTTTTTTCACTTAGTTTTTGAACAACGATAACTCTAGAAGACCACCGGTCACATACAATTTTTTTTTGTATCATTTTAAAGATTTATGATTATTTATATATATAATTGAGGGCCCTTTCTCTCACAAAAAAAAAAATACTTTTTTACGCACTTACTCTAGGAAGCTTTTTTTCTTATAATTATTTACCCAAATATCTCTCTTTACATTGGTGATTAATAATTTGGAAGTATGTTTTTATTTTCCTTATGAAGACCAAATTCAAAGTACTACAAATTACTTACAACTTTCACTCAACAACTCAAAGTTCTCATATCACTTTTGCTCCGATGCAATGTTCCATACGAATACTTTGTAGATCGTAGTTAAAAGTGTAAGTTTCCTTCAAATTAGTTTTCAATTAGTGAACAAAAATTGTTATAAACATAAAAGCATTAAGTCTTTGAACTGTTGCAATAAAGAGAGAAAATGAATAGTGTACGAGAAAACTTTTGTGTAAATTGCAGAATACGTATCCAACTGAGAAAGCAAGCTCAAGTGCTTCTTAATTCGCTTCGAACAATTTTAGTTAGTTGGATATCTCCAGAACAAGTAAGTCGTTACTTTTCTTAAAACCAAAGAAAATGTACCTATTTGCTTCATATAATATAATAATAGGGCAAATGTACATACATACATGATAATGTAACTTAGAATAAATTATTATCATTAGAATTAAGGTTTTCAATTTACAATAGCCGTTTTTTTTCTATTACCTAGAATTTACACATTTATTGTTTTAAAAGGAAAATAAAAACAACTCGTATAAATAATTGATGATTGTTGTTTTGTTAATGATTTCACTAATAAACGAGTACTAAAAAAATCAAATGAAATGTTTTAGATTTCCAAAAATCCTTATATATCCCTTCTTATCCCTTCCTTTTTACGTTTTAAGATATCTGATTCTGACTTGATATGTTCTGATTGCGTTCGGATCCTGTAAAGAATCAGTATAATAACCCTAATCCAATACGCGAATATGGTCTTTTGAAAGACTTTTTCAGCAAAACAAATGAAAATGGTAAGTTTTCTTAAACAAACTATATCATAGAAAAAGCATGGTGTATATTTTCTTGAATGGCATCACCTTTTTATAAACGACTTTTGAGATTATTTGTTACAGTTCAAGCCAGTATTTTCAAAATGTTATATGGCTACAAAAAAGCTTGATAGAGAAAGTGTGTAAAACAGTATTTATTTTTGTGAGAAAGGGCCCGCAATTATATATACAGGGTGATTCACGAGCAATGTGCCAAAAAGCTAGAGCGTGTAGGTTGGGTTAAGACAAGAAGGGGGGGGTCTATTCCCCCCATTTAGCCGGGAGGGCCAATCTTCTGATAAATTGACTTATTTTGTAAAAAAAATATTAAAAATCAACGGCTTCGCTTACAACACCGTTCTATACGTTTCTGGAAAGCCAAAAACTCCTTCTTTCCCTTTGTTTTTAAATTAAATTGTTTTAACGAATAGTTTAAAAAAATAAATTTTCAAACTCAAAATTAAAAAAAAAGCAAAAACAACATTTTTGAACTAATTTTTTTCAAAATTTTACGTACGTAATTTTAAGTACCTACTAATTTTGTTTTAAAAAATCAATGTCATAGTTTATTTTTAGTCGAAACAGAAAACCGGATGCAAAAATGTCTTTTCGTTTTTGAGAAATTAAAAAAAAAAACCAAAACCACTTTTTTCTATGAGTTTGTTATTGTTATGTGTTGATGAGTTGGTTGTTTAGTAAATATGCGATGCCTTTTATTTACCTTATTAGGTTGTTAATTGTTTTTTTATTCAAGAAAAATTTCGGTTTAATTATCTTAAAGCCATAGCAGGTAGAACCCTTCGCCAGTGAGTGACCGTGGCCCCATGTATAGTAAGAAAAGATTGCAGGTCATTTTTCAGACGTTATCAATGAACAAAATGATTAATCCAGGGAAAATCCAATACTTTTCTACTTTATTGAGTCCTCATAAAACTCCAATTACAAAAAATTAAAATAATAAATTAAACTAAAAGTCCAGATAGGTAAAAATAAAAACAAAGATTTTCTTAGTTTTGGTTTTTTTTTTAATTTCTCAAAAACGAAAATACATTTTTCCATCCGGTTTTCTGTTTTCGACCAAAAATTAACAAAGTTATTGAATTTTTGAAACAAAATTAGTACTTAAATACATAAAATTTTGAAAAAAATTAGTTCAAAAATGTTTTTTTTGCTTTTTTTTTTGAAAATTTTGAGTTTGAAAATTTATTTTTTCACTATTCGTTAAAACAATTTATTTTAAAAACAAAGTGAAAGAAGAAGTTTTTGGCTTTTCAGAAAGGTATAGAACGGTGTTGTAAACGAAGCCGTTGGTTTTTAATATTTTGTTTTACAAAATAAGTCAATTTTTCAGAAAATTGCCCATCCCAGCTAAACGGGGGGGAATAAACCCCCCCCCTCCCATACGATTTATTCTTGTCTCAACTCAACCTACACGCTCTAGCTCTTTGGCACAACGCTTGTGAATCACCCTGTTAATTAAAGGTGAGACATTAATTGTTTAAATGATGCAAAAAAAATTGTATGTGACCGTTGATCTTTTAGAGATATCGTTGTTCAAAAAGTAAGTGAAAAAACTTGATTTTGAAAAAGTAAAAACTAAATATTTGAAAATATAGTGAAGGTTGACATATTATTTTGAACATTATTAAAAGACAAAATAAATACCTTTCATTTGATAACATAATCGTTTTTCTACGTGCCTTAGATCACACGCTATAAACGCTTTTATCAAGAAAATCACTTAAATTCATTTTCAGAGTTAACCAACTTTAAGCCCAAATATATCGAAAACCCCACCAACGATTTCGGAAATATTTCACCCTAATAATCTGCTCCACTATAGCTTTCATTCGATACCAATTTCGTTAGTGAACGCACTGGGCCCAGGCCAGGCCCGTAGCCAGGATTTCGGTTCGGGGGGGGGGGGGGCTTGTTCAATTTGGAAGAAGTAATTCTTTATACAAAAATTAAAAAAAAAAACTACATAATGGAAATGTTTTATTTTTGTTTGTAATTTTTTTTATTTAATTAAATAAATAGTTTGGATTTTTACAGCAATAAACGGCTTGTCTTTTTTTTAGACATAATGTCGATCAATTCATCTGGATCCACATCAATACCTGAGTGAACAGACAGCATTGCAAGTGCGCTTAGTCTTGGATGGCCCATAACGCTTCGGGATACTGTTTTGATCCTTTTCATCGTTGAAAAGGTTCTTTCAACGATAGCTGTTGTAACTGGTAGTGTGGCCAAAATTGTAAGCAAGTAGCTTATGCTCCTGAAGTAGGTCTTGTCACATATATCTAGCAGTTTCAGAACATCGGAAGAGGGATCCTTACTTACTTTACTTACTTACTTAAGGTGGCGCTACAGTCCGGGGTGGACTTGGGCCTCAACCAACAAACCTCTCCAGCCAGCTCGGTCCCTAGCTCGCTGTCTCCAGTTTCGCACGCCGAGTTGGTTGAGGTCGTGTTCAACTTGCGCGCGCCACCTGAGCCTTGGTCTTCCTCTACTGCGTCTTCCCTCTGGGGTGGATTCGAAGACTTTACGGGCCGGAGTATTGGTGTCCATCCTCTCCACGTGACCGAGCCATCTGAGTCTTTGGACCTTCACTCTTTTAGCTAAGTCAGTGTCGCTGTACAGCCCGTACAGTTCGTCGTTAAATCTTCTCCTCCATTCACGGTTTATGCAGACAGGACCATAGATCTTACGTAGAATCTTTCTCTCAAAACGGCCAAGTGCGTTCTCATCCGTTTTTGACAAGGTCCATGCACCATATAGCGGGGATGATGAGGGTCTTATAGAGCGTCACCTTAGTTTTTCGGGAGAGGGCTTTACTACTCAATTGCTTTCTTAGCCCGAAGAAACAGCGATTAGCAAGAGTTATTCTTCGTCTGATCTCGGCGCTGATGTCGTTGTCCGTATTGATAGCGGACCCAAGGTATACAAAGTCCCTAACTACCTCGAAATTATATGCGTCTATCGTGACGTTTTGTCCAAGACGTCGGTGTCGGAATAAAACCTACAAAATTTTCCCGAAGCATACTTTTCGTGGGCTCTGTACAGCAGTCAACATATCGGACACATATTGAAAGTTGCTCAGTGCCAGAAACATCCATTGTTTCATCAGCCAGAATGCTAAAACAACTCGATCCGGTTAGATATTTTTCTGGTGACAATATCAGAGCATATATCCAAGATTTCGTTTTGGATATCTGGGCTTATATAGGTTGCATTTTTTGAACTGGTTACGATGTGGTTACATAAGTAGTGAGGAACTAATAAGAGAATATACAAACTTTTTTCCAAATATTTTTTTTTTAAATCATTTCGGGAGGGGTTTGAGCCCCTCTAGCCCCCCTTATGGCTACGTGCCTGGCCCAGGCTTCATAGGACAATTGGCCAACTCCTTTGAAGAAGTATGTGATGAATTAGGAAAGTTTTGTTGGGCAGATGCTGTGGTGGAGTGATTAACAGCGGTGGAATCAGTTGGATTGTTGAATGGGTTTTGTGGGTTATTTAAAGAAGAGTCGGAAAATGTTGAATTTGTTATGTTGCTTTTATTTGTTACAGGGGGAGTTTTTTCTGTAGTGTTTGAGTGGGATTTTGAAGAATGTTGTACGTTGTACCTTCTCATTATTACCTGGTTTAATAATTGAATTATTGGCGTTTGAGTGTTGTTTTACTTTGTCTGCGAAAGCAGGAGATGATGCCAGATGCGGTATGAATTGGGATGTTCTTTTGTTCCATATGAATTCTTTTGGCTTCAGCAATTGTGCATTTTTTGTGGGTCTTTATTTTAAGGCTATCTTTCGCTGCAATATAATCAGTACGAGATCTTTAGAACAATTGGCACAAATAATCTTATTGCAGGGCTTAGGAGAATGAGGAGGAGTGTCACATGAAACACATAACGCATCGTTATTGCATATCGTTTTATCGTGTGGCCCAAGAGTTGGCAATTACGACAACGCATAGGGTAAGGTATGTACTCGGTGATTTTAGCTTTATAAAAACCAATGTCAACCGAATTAGGCACATGATAAAGGTCGAACGTAAAAAGCATAAGTCCCGTTGGTTTGGTTTGATTTTCACGATCTTCTACTCTTTTGGTGAGTTTATAAATATTAGTCACGTTTTGGACTTCATCTCCTTGATTATTTCGCTTTCGGGAACGTTAATCAGACAAGGGGCATATGCTATTCCCTTGGATTCATTCAGTTTATCGTGTAGTTGGATATTAACTGGACAAGAGCCGGCAAGTATTTTGGTTTTAAGGAAGTTATCTGCAATTTTTTGTAATTTTACCAATACAAGAAGATTGCCGTCCCGAAGTTGAGAGATTTGCTCATATTCCCTGCTTATATTGTCAATTGCTTTTTTTAGTAGGATAGGGTTCAGGGAAGAAATGGGTTCTTCTGTGGTTTGGGGAGAGATCACTAAGAATTTGGGATTTTTTGTGTTTCTTGATTTAGGAAGGTCAGGGTAATTGCACAAGGGGGTCATGGCAGGTCTGTGTCTTTTATTGGGTTGTATTGGGTTTGAATCCACGTCAAGCGGTAATTGCCTGAAACGGTATCCTCGAGCCCGTGGGCCATCTTCAACACGTTTTATTTAACACGCGCTGATGTTTTTTTTTTTGCAAGCACAAGTCACAAAAACAAAATAGAAAGTATAGAGAGAGAGAGAGTTGAAAAGGTATAACGGAGATATACCGGAGTGCAGAGCACAAGAAAATCAAACAATAAACGGCAAACGATGCTTACGGTTCGATGGTTAGTCGGTGACTGAATAATGAATTATGAATTATTCATCTGTGGATTTACAAGGTTTATTGTTCAGCAGAGCAACAGCGTTGCCGAAGTGGCCCGATCGGGCCATTTTGGCCCTATTTTGCTAAAATGGCCCGGTGGCCCGCATATACTGAAAATTTCCCTCTTGAAGTACTGGAACCAAAAACAGAACATTGGTTCATATGCATTAAGATTTCAATTCTTTAGTGAGGATGACGAGTTCAATTTATTTATTTTGTTCACTAATAACTGTTCAGCTGATAACTGAAATTTTTTTCAGAGATCTTTGAGATGAAAATATGTTGGACTCGATTTCTCACTCCGCCGATTTGACGTTACTAGCACATGAATCACAACAATTTGTAAAGTAAGAAGCTTTCTCACTGAGGACTGGGAATTATGTTCCACTAAATGATTTTGCCTCAGGCAAAGTGACATTGAGATCTCAGTGAGATATTGTAAGGTGGAACTGGCCTATAAGTCTGCATTTCTGTAGTATCTCACTTCTCACTTGGTCATCTGACATTTCATATAGATTATAATATAACTTTTTAAATCCGTGTGATTAGGTACTAAGAAGTGCAAACACAGACACAATTTATTCTAAAGTTCTTCTAAAATATAAAAAAATGGAGTGCTAACCTGAACATCAGATGAATTTATCAAATGAAATGTATTACAAATACTTAAAACTGGCGTACAAAATGATTTTAAGAAGATGCTGTAATGCATTTACTTCATTTCTGTTTGTGGCCCTGAAAACACGAAAATGGCCCGATTTTTTTTCAAGATTGGCCCGATTTCAAAAATTAAATCGGCAACGCTGCAGAGCAACATGGAATTCTTCTTACAAAAAAAAAAAAAACGATTACGCTATGCTTAAAAAAAAAGAAATTATATTACAAACTAGAAACTAGAAATCATATAAACCTAATCGGTGTAAGGGAGACCTTTTCTTTTCATTTCTTGTTCTTATTTTTGGTCTGACTAACCCATCACCGTCAAGGTGACAAAGACGACAGTTCTCTAAGGAAATGGGCCTTACTATTCTAGGCCTCGCCACTAAGTTCGGCTTTTCCTTTGTCCAACTTATTGAGACCTCCTTTCTGACGTCCTTCGGTCTCGGCTGCGGCCCCCTTTCTTCCTACCTACAAGCAGCTTCGCGAAGGACGTGGGAGCCACCTTTCCTCGGGCTACTTTTTTAACTCAGTTCACGAGTCCCAAACTTCAAGGATTCCAGACTTGTTATAAAACAAAAAAAAAAACTTGAAACGGTCTCGATACACTAACGGTAACCAAAGAAAAACAATAATTTAAACAAATAAACATAAGATCGTAAAGATAAATAGAAAAAAAAAACGGTTGGATAAATAAATATATGATTAAATATTGAAAATTATACCAAAAAAAAACTAACGACTAAAGAAAACGAATATAAACATATAAAAAAAACTGCATTAATATATGGCGGTGCAATAAAGTCCGGACCGATTTTTCTGTGAATCATCAAATTTCGTCCAGCTACGTCTTATTTGAGAGGCCGTGCGACTTTTTGCGCGGGTGGATTTCGTGGCGGGTCGATCGGTTCGTTTTTGTAACTTTTCTCTTGGAGTATCGCCGTTTCGTGACGACGAGCACTTAAATTCAACTTAATAATTCAAAGTTTACTTGGGGAGCCCGGATAAATCACGGGCTGTTTTCTCCGATTTTTTTCTTCACATAAACTGGACGGTGTTCCTGGGGCATGGGGTTCCCTGATGTTCTTTAATCGTTTTTTATATAACCACCCGCAGAAATCCACCTATTACAGAAAAACACTAAACTTAGACACTTTTCGGGTTCGTTATTCATTTCACCGAAAAGTTAATTTTGTCCACTATTCAGAACAGAGTATGTATTTAGGGGCTTAAACATTCACTTTTCCCGTATAGGTTCACTTTAAATTAAGTCTAAATTGTATGCCGTGTGGCCTCGCTGTTTCCGGCTTTCTATACAAACTTCAACTGAACTGCTTGCTGGCAGCAGCAATGACACCCACTCTCACAATAAGAGAGAACCACTTTCCTTACTGTACCGATCGAGTGTACATCCTCATCCGATGTATTAGACATCACCCCATTATCGGTATTTGCCTCTTTGGTCAAAGTCCAATTTGAAATTGTCATACCACAAACAGCAGACTATTTCAATGGCCTCCTCCTATGTACTCTATTGATATCCCTCCCGTTTGTGGTTCGTGATACACCAACGTGGCGCACTCTAGTCGCTCAAACCTTAATTGAGGCTGGTGTATCTGCTTAGTCTTGTCAGACAGGTTGATGACGTTTCTCTGGTTTTGACATTTTTCAAAAAGAAAAAAACAATTTATTTACATTAGGCCAGTTCCACAAACAGAGATCTCTGAGCCCTCTGAGCGCTCACTTTTCTGTCAGAGATTTTTGAGACGAAAAAATTTAGGATTCGTTTTCTCTATCAGCAAGTTTGACGCTTATGTGTCATCATTTTCGCTGTACATTCTGATGAGTAAAAGTTTGAAAACAAAGTAAAATTAATTTATAAATAAAAATGTGATAAAGTTGAGCAAATTTTTGAAATAGATGGTGTCACTATAAAGGTAGTGGACACAGTTGAAAAAATTGAAGGCCTAAAAAATGGTAAGAGGTCAAATTAAAATTTATTAAAATTTGCATTTAATAATAAATACAAATATCTTAGATCCAATCCAGATTCAAAATCTGATAGAGGCAATTCAAAACGGTTGGCGTCCGGAATCATCACCCGTTCCGTTTGACGAAAACGCCGACGAACTGCAGACCGACCAAGATTCCTTCCCATGGAACAACGACTCTGAAAAATATTTAATGAGCCTTCTCCAAAAAGAATGTTATGTTGTACAGGAGTCGTACCTACATTAAAAAAAATTGTTTTGGCAAAAAATCAAAGCCACTTTTTCTGCTAAATATAAAGCTTCCATAACCGAGGAAATGATGAGCAAGAAATTAGCCAACTTAAAACGAAGGTACAATGGAATACTAAGCAATAATAAGACCAGTGGTGCTGGGGCGCTTAAGCCCTGGCATCTGCAAGAAGTTATGGCTGATTTTTTCAAAAATGATGAAACAGTGAAGCGTGATCGAAAAAACATTTCGTCACTTCCATCTACCACGACCAGTAAGTATATTTGTTTGCTTAGATGTATGTGTAAAGTTTCTTTCCGATTTTAACAAATCTTTAAATTCTTACATAAACCAGCTGCCTCACCCCTCGACGCATTGCTGCCGTCACGTCATTTCGATGTTTGAGGGAGATAATTTGTTTGAAATAAGTATTAGTAATACATATTAGTCATTATTTGTATTTGACATCAAAAGAAAAACGGACCAAAAAATAATGCCATAGTTTTTATTATATCTTTACAGATGACTCTCCATTCCCGTCTCCGCTGACACCTTCTTCTTCTTCCAGCAAAAAAACGCCTTGCAAGCGGTCAGCAGCAACCGAGAATTACTACCATCAGAAAAGAATGGCGCTTGAAAATGAAAAGCTGCGGATGGAACTTCTCCAACGAAGCGACGAGCGAGAGGAAAGAAAAATTCAGCTCCAATCCGAAAAATTAAAGGTAGCAAAAGAAAACTCTGAAAAATTTATAAAGCTCCGTGAAAGAGCTCTTGGTAGAGCAGGAAAGAAATGATCTTCTCCGAAAGCTGATCGAGAGAAACTATTTGTAAAATTTTTTTTATGAGAAATGTGATACATACTGTAATGTGTATACACTTTATTTATCTCATACGCTCTGTATCTCCTTCTATTGTAATGTCTAATACTAATGTGTATACTTTATTATCTCTTACTCTCTGTATCTCTTTCTATATTTAATGTACACACTTTTCTTACTCTCTTTACTTACTCTGTATCTCTTTCTATATTTAATGTACACACTTTTCATTACTCTCTTTACTTACTCTGTATCTCTTGTTTATTTAATGTACATACTCTCTTTACTTAATATCGTTTAATTGTAGTAGTAAACACTCGTGAGGGGCAATAATTAATTAAGATTAAGAGAAACTTTTTGTTTAGCATTAAGAACGTTAGCCCCTACAAAAATCCCAGTATTTTTTTATTTGTAAATAGAGAGCTTCTCGAACTTTCAGAACCAATAGGAACCAATAGTAGTTTCTAGAATCCATCATTTTTGTTATATAAATAGCCGTTTAGTGGCGAGATGAATGAGTTGATTGTGAACTGCGATAAGTAAAGTACACTGTGTTTGAAAAGTTATAATTGAAAGTGTTGAATAAATAAGTTTGTGAGTGATTTGAATAAAGTGAATTTGTGTTTTATTTAAAAAGTGAATAAGTTTTAATTGTCGGACCAAGCCGAATATTACATTGGTGTCAGAATAAGGGATTAAAACTTATTGAGAATAAAACAGTGAACAGTGATTAAACTATTTTGTGTGAAATAGTGAAGTTAAAAAAAATGATAAGTAAAGTTTTGAAAGACTTAACTGTCGCTGAGCTAAAGGCCGAATTAAGCAAACGTGGCTTAAGTGCGGCAGGATATAAAATCGAACTCGTAAAACGGCTACAGGAATATCTGGAAGAACAAAATGAAGACCCAGATGCGTTTGCTTTCGAAGTGGAAGCAAAATCGGAAGAGGTAAATGCAACTGCCGACTTATCTACCATGATGACACTTCTTCTAGCCAAATTTGAAGAGAATCAAAAGAAGCAAGAAACTCAAAACAAGAATGTTCTGGAGCAACTAGAAACTCAAAGAAACGAGCAGAAGACCGAGCAAGAGAATGTCCTCAAACAACTGGAAGGAAATATCCTCAAGCAACTAGACACTCAAAAGAATGATGTTCTGGAACAACTACAAGCTCAAAGGGATGACGTTCGAGATCGGTTTGATGAACAGAAAAATCTGCTAGAAGGCAGGTTTGCGGACTTCGAAGACAAAATCAATACTCTCGATGAGCGTGTCGAAAAACAAAATTCAACGACTAATGCACGTTTCAAGAAAATAGACGACCAGATCGAAACCATTACAAGCGAACTAGAAAAAGTGCGAAAGATGAAAGCTCGAGAACCTTCTGGTGAGTGCTCAAGAAAGAGAGAAGTGAATCCTCCAAGCTTTGATGGTCAGATACCGTGGTCAATCTACAAGAAACAGTTTGAAGCAGCAGCGTTAACAAACGGCTGGGACGATGACGAAAAATACATTGCTCTTACGCTTGCCTTGAGAGGAGCAGCTGCTGAACTGCTACAAACCATCCCAACAGAGAAGAACGGTGACTTCAAAGTTCTGGTAAACGCAATCGAACAGCGGTTTGGGAATAGCCACATGACAGAAGTCTTCCGAGTACAACTAAACAACAGGGCACAGAAAAGAGGTGAAACTCTGCAGCAGCTTCAGGCAGATATCGAGCGACTGGTTCACCTGGCATACCCAACAGCTGGCAATGAGATAATTAATCAACTTGCTGTTGAAGCCTTTGTGAGAGCTGTGGGCGATATAAATCTCCAAAGGGCTATTCGCACTGCCGGAAAGCAAACACTACCAGAAGCATTGGCTTTCGCTCTAACAATGGAAGCCGCAGAACAAGCTTCACAAAACGTGCATCGCGTGAGAGAATTGGAAGTCCAAGAATGCTCTTGTCAGAAGGCTACTCTGGAAAGGAGTCAGCGAGACGGACCAGCACGATGCTGGAACTGCAACAAGACTGGGCATCTTCAACGACAGTGCAGATTACCGCAAAGACGAACCTCATGTCAACACTGTGGAAACAGAACTTACTCAACAAGCCAAAGTTACAACTACAACAATGTTGCTTCCCAAGTTGTTTCCCACCCCACCAACTTCGAGGGACAGAAGCTGGCTTCTAGTCCCGATAGCTACAGAAACACCATCCAGGTTTCTCAAACGAAACGTGACAACAAGAGCCTGACCGTGGAAGCAAGTATAAACGGTAACAAATGTGTGGCTACCATCGACACCGGTGCCACGGCGTCCATTGTACGGCAGGACCTCTTTAAGAAGACATGGCTCCACAACACCAACAGCTATCGTCTAAGGACTGCAACTGGAGAGGCCGCAAAAGTTTATGGTGAGGTACGTCTTAAGATCCGGATGGCAGAGCTGGAATTCTCTCACCTGTTCCTGGTAGCAGATATATGCGACGAGTGCATTGTCGGCGTCGATTTCATGAAAGATCACGGAGTGATATTGGACATCGGGAACCAAGTCCTGAAATATCGAAACATCGAGATTCCGATGATCTATGGGATCCACTCGTATGAGACCTCGTTATCTGTGAAAACCGTCATCAAAGAAGATCTCACTTTGCCTGCTTCTTCAGAAGTATTCGTGTGGACAAAATTGAAGGGTAAGCCTGGCAGCCATCGATATCTCATGGTCGAACCAGCATCTGTAAAGTCCTCCCAAAACATCACCATTGGGAAGACTCTTGTTAGACCTGTAAAGAACATGGTTCCCGTACGAATACTGAACATCAAGCCGTACGAAGTTAAGCTTAGAAAAGGTGAGATTGTCGGACAGTGCGAATCTGTATCAGCGATAACAAGGATCAGCGAAGAAGAGCCAAGGCAAACCTTGAAGCTAGAAGAGCTGAACTCCATAAAGGCCAACATTCTCAAGTCATCTAATCTTGGTCACCAACAACGAAGAACTGCAGAAGGCCTCCTCGAAGAATTTGCAGATATCTTTTCGTCATCGCAAGGAAAATATGGCAGAACACAACTGGTTCAACATCGAATCAACACCGGAGATGCCAAGCCGATCCGTCAACCTGCAAGACGCCTTCCACTAGCCAAACAAGGTGAGGTTGAAGAACTGATAACCACCATGAAAGAAGAGGGTCTGATCGAAAACTCTAAAAGCCCTTGGGCGTCTCCAGTGGTCCTGGTAAAGAAGAAAGACGGATCAACCCGCTTTTGCGTAGACTATCGAAGGTTGAATGATGTGACCAAGAAGGATAGCTACCCTCTGCCTAGGATCAGTGATACTCTGGACGCAATGGAAGGAGCACAATGGTTCTCAACGTTGGACCTGAAAAGTGGATACTGGCAAGTAGAAATCCATCCTGAAGACAAAGAGAAGACAGCGTTCTCGACGGGAAACGGATTGTGGCAGTTCAAAGTGATGCCTTTTGGACTGTGCAATGCTCCAGCGACTTTTGAGCGCCTTATGGAATGCGTCCTGCAAGGACTCACATGGAAATCTTGCCTGGTCTATTTGGATGACGTCATCGTATACGGGAAAACATTTGACGAACATTGTACAAATCTGAGAGCAGTGTTTCAAAGACTTCGAGAAGCCCACCTCAAGCTCAATCCAGAAAAGTGTTCACTCTTCAAAACCGAAGTGAAATACCTGGGACATATCATCTCT
Organism: Sphaerophoria taeniata; assembly: GCA_943590905.1. NCBI lineage: Eukaryota > Metazoa > Arthropoda > Insecta > Diptera > Syrphidae > Sphaerophoria > Sphaerophoria taeniata. The sequence goes on from OX016540.1 coordinate 69,614,479, forward strand.
TCCCAAGGAGTAAAGACGGATCCTGATAAGGTTGACACCGTGAAGAATTGGCCAACACCACAGGACAAACATCAACTCCGAAGCTTTCTGGGTCTAGCCACCTACTATAGGCGCTTTGTAAAGAACTTTGCTGAGATCGCCAAGAGTCTACATCAGCTAACGGAAAAGGGAAAGCAGTTTAAATGGTCAGGTGAGTGCGAGCGCAGCTTTCAAGAGCTCAAGCAACGCTTGTGTAATGCACCAGTGCTGACCTACCCAACTCCAGGAAAACCGTTCATCATTGATGCTGATGCCAGCAATGTCGGGATTGGTGCTGTATTGTCACAGGTACATGATGGCGAAGAAAAGGTGGTTGCCTATTACAGCAAGGTACTCTCGAAGTCGGAAAGAAACTATTGTGTGACCAGAAGAGAACTTCTTGCACTGATTTTGGCAACAAAGCACTTCCATAAGTATCTCTATGGACAGAAGTTTCTTCTCCGAACCGACCATGGAGCACTACTGGCTTTTGAATTTCAAGAATCCAGAGGGTCAAGTGGCGAGATGGATTGAGAGGCTGCAGACGTATGATTATGAAATTCAACATCGGAAGGGGAAGCTTCACTCAAATGCTGATGCACTGTCTCGGAGACCATGTAAGCAAGACTGTAAGCATTGCAGACGCCAAGAAGAAAAAGAAGTGGTCACTGTCCAACGAACCAGAACCGATCCCATTTACGGCTGGAGCAACGACGAGCTGAGGAAGGCCCAACAAGAGGACCCAGATATTGAACCCATCCTCGCATGCAAGGAACACCAGGAAAAACCAGAATGGGCTGATATCTCCGAAGGTGTCCTTCGACGTAAGTGGGAATCAGCAGATGGAAAGTCCTATGTAATGCAGCTAGTCTTACCGAGATCGAAGATTATGGACGTTCTGCGAGAGATGCATGATGGAGTTTCGGGAGGCCATCTAGGAGTAAACAAGACGCTAGAAAAGGTTCGACAACGATTCTATTGGCTACATGCAAGGGAAGATGTCGAGAAGTGGTGCCGAAAATGTGATACCTGTGCTGCCACCAAAGGCCCAAACAAAAAGAATCACAGCCAAATGCAGCAGTATAATGTCGGATCACCCTTTGAAAGGATTGCAATAGACGTGGCGGGTCCATTTCCGGAAACAAATAATGGAAATCGTTATATTCTGGTCGTCATGGATTACTTCAGCAAGTGGCCTGAAGCATACGCCATACCGAATCAAGAAGCCAAAACAGTCGCAGACCAAATTGTGTTCAACTGGGTGAGCAGATTCGGTGTTCCATTAGAACTGCATTCCGACCAGGGAAGGAACTTTGAATCAAACATATTCCAGGAAGTTTGTGGGCTTCTTCACATCAAGAAGACAAGAACAACACCACTCCACCCACAATCTGATGGCATGGTCGAACGGTTCAACCGAACCCTTAAGGAACATCTTTGCAAAGTTGTGGACGACAACCAGCGAGATTGGGATCGACACATTCCACTGTTTTTGATGGCGTATCGAAGTGCAAGACATAGCTCAACTGGCCATACACCGTCTGAGATTTTGATGGGAAGGAACATCAGATTGCCGAGCGAAATAAAATTTGGATGTCCCACGTCGGAACCGCAAGCCGAGGATGACTACTTGGATGACCTCAGAGAAAGACTCCTTCAGATCCACGACGATACTAGGTCAAAAATAAAGATGTTCAGTGATCGAATGAAGACACGCTACGATATACGAGCGACAACAACAGAGTTCCAAGCAGGAGATCGAGTGTGGCTTTACAATCCCCATCGACAAAAAGGGTTGTCACCGAAACTTCAACGGGACTGGGAAGGTCCATATACAGTGATTAGCAAAATCAACGACGTCGTGTACCGGATACAAAAAGGAGTCAGAGGTAAACTTAAAGTCGTACACCGCGACCGACTACATCGCTACAGTGGTGATGAAGATGATGGATTTGTTCGGGACGATCAATCCTAAGGAGGGGGCAATGTAATGTGTATACACTTTATTTATCTCATACGCTCTGTATCTCCTTCTATTGTAATGTCTAATACTAATGTGTATACTTTATTATCTCTTACTCTCTGTATCTCTTTCTATATTTAATGTACACACTTTTCTTACTCTCTTTACTTACTCTGTATCTCTTTCTATATTTAATGTACACACTTTTCATTACTCTCTTTACTTACTCTGTATCTCTTGTTTATTTAATGTACATACTCTCTTTACTTAATATCGTTTAATTGTAGTAGTAAACACTCGTGAGGGGCAATAATTAATTAAGATTAAGAGAAACTTTTTGTTTAGCATTAAGAACGTTAGCCCCTACAAAAATCCCAGTATTTTTTTATTTGTAAATAGAGAGCTTCTCGAACTTTCAGAACCAATAGGAACCAATAGTAGTTTCTAGAATCCATCATTTTTGTTATATAAATAGCCGTTTAGTGGCGAGATGAATGAGTTGATTGTGAACTGCGATAAGTAAAGTACACTGTGTTTGAAAAGTTATAATTGAAAGTGTTGAATAAATAAGTTTGTGAGTGATTTGAATAAAGTGAATTTGTGTTTTATTTAAAAAGTGAATAAGTTTTAATTGTCGGACCAAGCCGAATATTACAATACTTTTAAAGTTCCTAAATTAATCAAGAATTGATATTTTAAGTTGTTTTTTTCGTTAATTGCTATCACATGCAAAGGGCTGTTTTCCTTCCAGGGTTTGGATAAGTTTGTCCCTCTTTGAAGAATGAACTTCTTCAATGGTAGGATCCTCGGTGTAATGAATATTTATTGGTTCATCGTTGTTTTCTGAATCTTGCGGTTGAAGAGGTGGAGAGTTGTCCTAAAGTTGAATCGAAAGGAAAATGTTTAAATAAATATGTATATACAAATTTGCTTAGGCTATGTATAGCATGAAGTTTTAACCTTGTGAAATAAAATGACCTATGTATTTCTACATCAATAAAACGCATTTTGTCATCACAAGTTCCTGAAAAAAAAACTTGATATCACAAATTGGTGTCCCAAAAATATTTTCATCAAAAAGGAATATATAAGTAAACGTATATATAACATACCCTGCAATAAAATTGAATGAAATTGCTTCCTGTTGTAGTAATCTATGGCGTTCCCCGGCGGTTGCTTAACTGGAATATGGCATTCATCTATCCCACATTTTGATTCGAATTCATTCCTTAAACTAGCAAAATGTTTTTAAGCGGCACAAAACTAACGATATAAATAACCTTACGGAGGCAATTGATCTTCTTTCTGAGGAAGAAGGCCATTATATTCAGGCATTAATTTTCCTATGGATTTCACAGTTGTTTTAAAAAAACGATAACCTGTCGTAGAAGGGAATCCAAATCTATGCGACTCAAGCCAAGCCGAATATTTTCGCCGTGAGCCAACATGAAAACCGTGAATAGTACGATTTTTGTTTTGTTCGGTAGACTCATAGGAAGATGTGGTTCTAATTTTGTAACTAGAATCTGTAAAGAAAAAGTGATTAATAAACCCACTGAAATGACAAAAAAAATGTTTCAGAACACGAACATCAAAACTGGTTCGGCGCATACGAAAATGAAGACTTAATAACTCATCTTCCGAAAAATTTGAGACGGCATTGGTATAAAAGTTTTCATCGTAGTCCTTGTAAAACCGCCCGCAAGGGAAAATATGTGTTCTTCAATCACATCTGAACTGAATACTTTAAGAGAAATAAAATAACTTTAAAGAAACAACACATACATGAGGCATCATCGTCTTCATCACTTTCATCACTCCTAAGAATTTCCTCTATGGAACGCTTTTCGGCTTCGTTATTGTTATGTTTTTTAATTGAATTTATTATTCCATAATTTAACATTGTTTTTAGAATAAAATGACGCGGAAAAACACCCGGGCGAAATCCTGATTGAGGTAAACCTTCTTCCATTATGCAATTTAACAAAGACTTAATTTAATAAAAATAAAGCACAATAACTAGATTCGAATTCAAAAATTTTCTCGGAAGAACAATCGATAAGACAAGACCGAACACATCGAGAACTTCAGTGAATCTAAAAAAAAAATATATATTTTTGATGACAGCTACAGTACAGCTGAGAATTATGTTCCAAAAAACTGTTTGCGCTCCGTCAATGTGACATGCTCAGTGAGATTTTTCTTTGTGGAACTGTCCTATTTTTCACATCAAGTTTCCAACGCAAAATTATTTATAAAATATAATAAAATTAATGCCAAGGAAGCGCGAAAAAAATAAATAATACACAAGAAGACTTCCTAGCTGTGGACAATGGACTGGAGCAGAAAACAAATATGTAAGTATCCCTACCCTGGGTCAGCACATATTTCATCCCGTATTCTTTTTCTAGCAGCTGACTTGCGAGCCAACTGGACGATCGGAAAACATCAGTGGGAAGCGATCCACGGAGCCATCCTGGACGATAGGATCTCAAGGACTTGTTTCGTTTCGTTTGGTTTTGCTTGCTATTAAATTTCCTCGCGCATACCAAAATTCTTGTTCTTGTTTTCTCACAGCCATAACAATTTAAGAGAAAACTCTCCAGTTTGCCTCTCAACTTCTAGTTTTTTCGGAAGTTGAGAAAATCGGGAGTTGATTACCTCGAGAGTTGAGAATCAAAAGTTGAAACTGTCAAATGTGAGTGAAGAAAACCAAAATCACAAGTTGAGAATAAAAATCCTCAAGTTGAGTTCAACTTCTAGTGAAGAAAATGGAAGTAGATGAAAAAGATAGAGAAAAAACCGCATTCTCCACACTATCAGGACACTTCGAATGGCTCCGAATGCTATTTGGACTTAAAAATGCTCCTGCAACCTTCCACCGTATGATGAATGAAGTCTTAATAGATTTCATCGGAAAAATCTGCCATGCATAATGTATATCTCGATGATAATATTATATTATAATAATCTTTTCTCCCTCACTTAAAGAACGTCATGTACAATCATTAAAGAAAATATTTAACCAACTACAGAAAGAAAATCTAAAAGTATCATTAAACAAGTGTGACTTCATGAAGAAGGAAAATGAATTCCTTGGTAACATTATAACAAAAGACGTTATCAAACCAAACCCAAATAATATCTTAGCAATACAAAAATTCACAACCCTTAGGTTAGGTTAGGTTGTAGTGGCTGTCTAGTTGTTGTTGACTCACTTAGACCTCAAGAATCCGTTGTGATACCACAAAATACTCATGGGAGAGTAATGAACTTAAACAAACCATAACCAATTCGTGCTTTTGATGAAGTTAGAGAGACATTTTGTTTGCCAGTTCACTGGTATTATCGAAGAAGGGATTACCGAGAAATTTATTCCTTCTAATGGAGAGCGCTGGACATGTACATAGAAGGTGTTGGACTGTTTCCTCTTCCTCCTCGTCCATGCAGCTTCTACAGAAGTCATTTGTGTAGATCCCTAGCCTCAGAGCATGTCAACCTATGAGGCAGTGTCCTGTTATTACTCCAATTGTAGAGCTTATATTTTCTCTGCTCAGGGATATCAAGCCTTTTGACCGTTTTAAGTCTATGCTTGGCCATATTTGCTTGGTTGCTAGGCAGGTGGTACCCTGTGACCATCTAGCATTGGTTGATTCTAGAGCATATTGTTTGAGAAGATATTTGCATGTAGCAAGTGGTGTTCCTATGTTATGTTTTTGTCTAACATTGGGCAGAAGTTTTCCGTTTTTGGTGAGCTCGTCGGCTTTGCAATTTCCCGGAATGTCTCTGTGGCCCGGCACCCAAATGAGAAGTGTTCCGTTTTTGGCGAGCTCGTCGGCTTTGCAATTTCCCGGAATGTCTCTGTGGCCCGGCACCCAAATGAGGTGAATATTAAACTGTTCCGTCATCTCATTCAGAGATGATCGACAATCGTGGACTATTTGAGAGTTTGTGGAGACAGACTCGAGAGATTTGAGAGCGGCTTGGCTGTCCGAGAAGATTCGTATATCTTTGCAAGATATAACGTTTTCTTTGAGCCTGGATAGTGCCTCTTTAATCGCCATTACTTCTGCCTGGAATACACTACATTGATCGGGAAGTCTGTATGATAGACTGAGATTCAGTTGTTCTGAATAGATACCACTTCCAACTCCGCAGTCGGTCTTTGAACCGTCTGTATAGAAGTGTACCGCGTTGTCTTCCAGGGGTCTTTCTTCTTCCCAGGAGGATCTTGAAGGGATAGAGACATGGAAGCTTTTACCGAACACCATTTTTGGGGTGGTATAATCTAAGCGATCTGGGATAGATTTGAAATTGTCTAGAATAGTAGCATGACCAGTATTGTTACTGTTCCATTGAGAGGTGGCTCTAAGCCTCACACATGAGTTGGCTGCCACCATTTTGGAGAAGATGTCAAGAGGTGTTAGGTTTAAAAGCACTTCCAGGGCTGCGGTTGGTGTTGAGCAAAGTGCTCCTGTGATGCACATACCTGCTGACCGCTGGACTTTGATGAGCTTATTTAGATTTACCATCTTGTCCAGTGCGGTCCACCATACGACAACTCCATAAATGAGTATCGGTCTGATTACCGAAGTGTATAGCCAGTGGGTTATCTTTGGGGAGAAGCCCCATTTTGATCCTATGGCCTTTTTACAAGTAAAAAGCGCTACGGTAGCCTTTTTTACTCTTTCATCAATATTTGCCTTCCAATTTAGTTTTTTGTCTAAAATGAGGTCTAAATATTTAGCTTGGGCGGAAAAGCTTAATGGTATTCCTTTAATCTTGGGTGGGCTAATCTGAGGAATTTTGTACCTTCTCGAAAAGAGTACTAGTTCTGTTTTATGTGGATCGACGTCCAAGCCACATTGCTTAGCCCAATTTGTTAGCCTATTTAAGGCATTTTGAAGGAGTTCCGAGAGAACTTGGGGATGTTTCCCAGATACAGATATTGCAACGTGTCGTCAGCATAGGCAATCACCCTGAAACCCTCTGCTTCCTATCAAGAGGCGAAAGGACCCCACCTTGGGGAGTACCTCGATTCGACGATCTGGTGGTAGTAAAACTTCTTATACTGGAAGTTATTGTCCTGCTTTTGAGCATGAGACTTATAAGGTCTTTGAGTGATTTCTCTAATTTCAGCTTTCCAGTGCTGTTGTGATCGCCTGGTAGCTGACCTTGTTGAAAGCTCCTTCGATATCTAGGAAAGCTACTAGGTTGTATTCTTTGTATTTGAGGGAATATTCAATACTACGTACCAGCGAATGAAGTGCTGTTTCTACTGATTTTCCCTTAGAGTACTCATGTTGAGCTGTGGAAATGAGACATGGTTTTAAGTTATGTCTGATGTGAATTTCAATCAATCTTTCCAAGGTTTTAAGAAGGAAGGATGATAGACTGATTGGTCGTAGATATTTAGGGTTAACGTGGGAGGTCTTCCCTGCTTTAGGAATGAAGACTACTTTTGCCATTCTCCAGGCTTTGGGAATATATCTCAACCTTAAACAGCTTGTCAGAATGATTTCCAATGGTGGAATGATCATGTCTGAGCATTTTTGTAGTTCGGCTGGAATGATTCCCTCTGGTCCTGGAGATTTATATGGATCAAAGCTATCTACGGCCCATTGCAGTTTTTTCCGCGTTATTAGATCAACTTAATCGCTTGTAGAAGCTTGAGACTCTGATGTTAAGTCGTTAAGTATGTTAGAGCTATCTGGAAAGTGGGTGTCTAATAACAGATTAAGAGATTCTTCATCTGTGGTAGTCCACGTGCCTGCTTCTGTCTTTAAAGCACTGGGTATTTTTGGACTTTTTGAGAGAATTTTCCTGAGTCTTCAGGCTTCTGATGTATTTTCTATTTTTCCACAGAAGTTTCTCCAAGAAGACCTCTTTTTCTTCCTTAATTCTTTCTTATATTGCTTAAGAGCTTGTTTGTATAAGTGCCAGTCAGAAGGAGATCTAGTGTACTTAGATCTATTGAAGAGTTTGCGACAGCTCTTCCTGGATTGTTCTAGTTCCTTGTGCCACCAATGAGGTTTCTTTTTACCCTTTAAAATGGTTACAGGGCATGAAGCTCTCATTGATTCGTTGAAGGCTTCGGTGAGATGATTCACAGAAAGGTCTAGTTCATCTTTAGTGGAGGAGCTTTTAAGAAGGTTGTGATCAAGCAGTTGTGCTAGTACCTCCCTATATCGTTCCCAGTTTGTATTACGATGATTGCGAAAACCCGTGGATATATTTGCCACATCATTGAGCTCAAACTGAATATATCTGCGGTCAGAGAAGGAATTCTCTTTTGAGACATGCCAGTTTGAGATCAGATTATGGATCGAGTCAGAGGTAAGTGTAATATCAAGTACCTCTTTCCTGTTCTTGGTTACAAAAGTGGGTTCATTACCAATATTACTTATGAGTAGGTTAGTGCTTAGTTGGTAATCAAATAAGGACTCACCTCTCTCATTTATATCAGAGCTACCCCATACCGTGTGATGGGCGTTAGCGTCTGAACCAATTAGGAGACCCACTTTTTTCGATTGCGCGTCCGCAATTGCCTTCCTTAAGATGTCTCCTGGAGCTGGGCTGTCGTGGCCAAGATAGGAGGATATGAGCCAGTAGGTGGCTTTTCCCGTTGTTAAGACAGCGGTGGTAGTGTCCTTGTCGCTGTAATTGGGGAGTAAAAATACATTTAAGTCTTTTTTTATCGGCGTTTTCATCGTCTGAGGAGGAATGAAATAGGACTTCCTCACTCAGAGTGATGCCTAAGGTGGAGTCTTCAGTATCCATGTCGGAGTTGCTGTCGACTATAGGGTTAGCCTCCACGTCGGATGGCTTGTTTGGGGCTGTGGAGGTCGATGATTTCACTTGTGGTGTTGCATCGACTTCCATTTTTAGGGGTAGTGAAGCGTTTCCTTCCGCTGAAGGGGCTTCTGTGGAGGGCGCGTTTAGCTGATTTGTTAAGCAGAATTTTTGTACGGGTGAACTTGGCTCTTTTTTTTACATTATGTTTTTGGTGTGATATCATTACTTTTTGCAAAAATTAATATTTTGAAATGGGATGGTACAACTACTTCTGGGTGTAAAATATTAAAATTTATTTACTCTTCTATGGTGTTCATTATTTAATTAAATTAACTTAACAACTAGCCTTAAACAACTAGACTTAAACTATTTTTTTTTTGGTTCTTGTTATTAATTTTGCAATTAATCATTCATGTGGGGCCGGAGCAGTGGCATATTATCCTAAAGGCAAACTAGGCACGTGCCTAGGGGCGCGGCAACAAAGGGGCGCGCGGGCGCAGTAATGCTTACAAGTGGCAAATAATGTGATTTCATACGTGGTTGTTAAAGTAACAAACTTGTGAACTCGAATTGCACTTGCATCTTTTGTCAAAATAAAAATCGTTCCTGAGCAATTACTCTTACAGTACAGGGTCACAGTCAACTCGGTTTGTCAACTCGGAAATCGACTTAGCTTTCTTCTATTTTTGTATGCGTTTTTAAATAGGCATTGATTTTACTTATTGTAGGGGCAAATAATCTAATGGTTGAAGTTCATCAGCGGATGGCAAAGATTTCGACGAATTTAAAACCTTATTTTTCTGCTTTTTAAGTTCTTTCTACATTGATTTTCAGTCCGATTTAAGAACAGAGTTGCCACTCGATTTGCATAAGAACCAACTCGAGTTAACTTGGTTTACAAAATTTAAGTTGCGGCAGATCATTAATTAACCAAATTCGTAAGATCTTTCGGACAATACTAATAGATCTCATGTAAACTAAGTCTCTTTTTCCTTGGCCCCTATTTAAACGCCTTTTCTTTAGGCGCGATGCAGCGATTTCGATCAAACTATAGTACGAGATATTTCCATTTAGGGGCGCCAGTGAGATGCTTGCCTATGGCGCCCTCAACCTTTAATCCGCCACTGGGCCGGAGGCCCCCACAAAGTTCTTTAATGTACAAGAACCAATGCCTCCTTAGCAGAAAAAACTAAAAATTAATTTTATTTACTTATGTTGACTGGCAGAATTGCTAGTTTGCCAAATTACAATAATCTACGATGATCAGTGGTGCCCCATATTTTATAAAATTTATTTTTAAATGGGTGGGTACCGCCCGCGCCCCCTCAGTTGAAAATCATAAATTTCATATTTTATTTGTTCTATTGCACGTTGTACTTGTATGCCAAATTTTATGATTCTACTGTACTCCAAAATGCTCCATTTAATTTATACTAATAATGTAAAAGTAAGCTGCTACCACGCCCCCTGACTGAAAAATTTCAAATTTTCGATTTTTTTCTTTGTATGTACTTCATGACCTATCACTGTGCCAAATTTCTTGATTCTACTGCACTCCAAAATGCTCCATTTAATTTAAACTAATAATGTAAAAGTAGGCGGCTACCACGCCCCTGATTGAAAAATTTCAAATTTTCGATTTTTTCCTTTGTATGTACCGCATGACCTACAGCTAAGAACAAAGAAATAGCACAATTAAAAAAAAATCATGATTTCAAATTACCGTTATGTAGAATGCTTCTGATGATTTTTTTCTTTTGGCAGAATAAAGGGACTTTTAGTATTTATTTGTCATTATTAGTTTTCCTACACAAAATACTAAAAGTCCCGTTATTCTGCTAAGTTTATTTGGAATTTGCCTACTCTCTTTTAACAGGACTCAGAAATAGCACACATATTTTGAACCGTTACATTCTTATTTCGCGCTTGGAAGTTGTGAAAGAAAGTGCAATTTTTTTTAATTTTATTATTATTAAAAAAAATATTGAAAAGAAAATGGGTAGAAAAGTTCACTGTACTCCGGAAAAAAAGGAAAATTATTTTTGATCTTCACAGAGAAGGAAAAAATCCCTCCCAAATATCCAAAATACTGAACTGTTCCCGTAAAATGGTGTATAATGCCATTTATTTGGTAAGAAAAAATCAAAATTTTAACTTTGACAGAAAATTGCGCCGATCACCCCCTCGCAAAACTTCGATACGAGTGGATAGAGCTATTGCAAGAAAATGCAAGCGTGACCCTTTTAAATCATCTCGCACTATTATGGCCGAAATAACCGAGGAATTCGATTTGGACGTGTCAAGCAGACTCATAAAAAGAAGACTTAATGATTTTAAGCTATTTGGGCGCGTAAGCAGGAAAAAAACCGATGCTGTAAAAAAAGAAAATCAGAGATCGCCTTTCTCTTGCTTTGAATCAGGATAAAAACATACAGTTTTGGAAGAGAGTCCTTTGGTGTGATGAAACCAAGGTTAAACGTTTGGACCTGATGGCAAAACATTTGTCCATCGACCCAAGTGCGAAGCGTACAACCCGAAGTATACCTTGAAGACGGTGAAACATGGAGGAGGAAATTTGATGGTTTGGGGTGCATTTAACTGGTATGGAGTGGGCCCATTGGTAAGGAATGAGGGAAGAATGGATAAATTCTCGTATTTTAATATACTAAAGAACAACATGGAACCATACTCATTTGAATTCATGCCAGTTAATTGGATATTCATGCATGATAATGACCCCAAACATGCATCAAAAGTGGTTAAAGATTGGCTTTCAGACGAACAAATCATTGTTCTTACTACCTGGCCCGCTCAAAGTCCCTTAACCCAATTGAACACTTATGGTATGATGTAGGCAAAAATTGGGCAGTCAAAATTTAAAAATTTAAACGATCTTTGGGTTGGAATCAAAAACGCTTGGTACTCTATACCACAAAGTAGATGTCAGACGTTAGTTGAAAGTTTACCACGGAGGTGCCAAACAACTTTGAAAAATCGTGGTCAACCAACAAAGTACTAAGGTGGTAGTACTAAAATTACTAAAATTGTAACATGTGTGCTATTTCTTTGTCCACAAGAAATATTGTCATCACTCCAAAATAATTTTTTTTTAAATTGATTATTGATATAATAATTGATTATTATTATATTATTATTATTATTATTATTATTATTATTATTATTATTATTATTATTATTATTATTATTATTATTATTATTATTATTATTATTATTATTATTATTATTATTATTATTATTATTATTATTATTATTATTATTATTATTATTATTATTATTATTATTATTATTATTATTATTATTATTATTATTATTATTATTATTATTATTATTATTATTATTATTATTATTATTATTATTATTATTATTATTATTATTATTATTATTATTATTATTATTATTATTATTGTTATTATTATTATTATTATTATTATTATTATTATTATTATTATTATTATTATTATTATTATTATTATTATTATTATCATCTTTATTTTTTCATTTCAAAAGTTTACAAACTTAAAACTAAAGATCACAAGCATGGCTCATGGGCCGTCTGCGGGTATATTTTTCTAAACTAAACATTTTGTGAGAGAAAGTACAAAATTTGGTTTTAAATATAAAGAAAATAGTAATTGAAAAAAGAAAAAGAATAATGCCAGAGGGAAAAAAAATATTCGTTTCTTCGTAGGTAATTTAATAAATAAATAAATTTATAAAAAAAGAATATTAACAAAATCTGATTCGGGCTTTTAGTTTAGCTAAAACAAAATTATTAAGTTTATAAAAACAGCAATATGTGTTAAACAATCTATTCAAATGTTCTAAGGGCTTTTAGTTTGGCTAAAACAAAAAAAAGCGATACATAGATCTTAAAGAATTTGCAATTTCAAATGCGGTTTGGGCTTTTAGTTTAGCGAAAACGAAAAAAAAAGAATGATATCTCAAGGAATTTAATGATTAGCAATTTTTCAAATGCGATTTAGGCTTTTAGTTTAGCTAAAACAAAATTGTAATAGAATTATTACTCTAGTATATATTGATGTACATGTTTCTACAGGGAGCGGCAAAATGATCTGACGGTTTTCGCTGCCACGCTGGCGAGCGAGTGAGTGGTGGGGGGTGGTGGGGATAACGGCTTTCCAGAGCCTACGTGCGGACATGTTCAGTAGCCATGGAGCGGTGGACGGCTGAGCACCGTGCGTTTGTCGTGGAAGCGTTTTTTAAAAGTGGAGATTCCTGTGTTACTGTTCAGCGTCAGTTCCGTAGACGATTCAATGTGGGTCCACGTGATAAAGTCACAACTCGAAACACCATTTTGCTGTGGGTGAATAACTTCAGAGCTACCGGTTCAGCAAGAAATAGCCAACCTGTCTCCTGCAATGTTAGGGAAAGTGTTTGAAAGTTTCAGTGCAAGATTGGAAGAATGCATGGCCCGAGATGGACATCATTTGAAAGACGTCATCTTCAAATCTTAAACGGAGCAAATTCGCCTTTTTTCAGTTATTTTTATAAATGTTCATAAATACCAATCTGTAATATGCAATAAAACACTTTTTATCACTATAAACGTTTGAGTTATTTACATTTTAAAACCGTCAGATCTTTTTGCCGCACCCTGTATATGAAACTGCATCTAATAAAAACTGAATAAGTAGACGCCAACCGTTATCTCCATTCAGAATACCTAGACATTCTTCAAGTGACAGAAAACTCTTGTTAAAATAAAGCCGACGAATTTCCTGCAAGATTGGGCATAATGCAACAAAGTGGAAAATGTTTTCAACTTGATTAAGGTTTCACAAAGTGCAGTTTGGGTTGTTACCAGTTCTGTGAGGTCTGTAATTAAGCTCTAACATCTCCGTGCGTGCTTTAAATATGATGCTCATTTCCATTACAGTAAATTCATCTTTAAAGTAATTAGAAGTCCCGAGTCTGAGGTTAAGATTACTGTAAATTGATCTCGACACAGACTCCCTCGCCCTATCTAGATAGCTTTGGAATAAGTGTTCATCAATGGTAGATATACAGTCGTAGAGAGCGCTTCTCCACGTATCTAAACAACAGATAGAGACAGAGGAAAGTTGTGCGACGAGGCCAAATCATACCAATCTTTAAATGGTGTATACCGGCATCTAAAACACACTGATAGGACCCTCTTTTGCAAATTGTTGGCCGACCTTTGAATTACCCTCAATATATAATCAGCGTTTGCTTTTAAATTCATAATAAATATTGGAACAAGTCCCGATTCAATATGTATAGCATAATTGGGAGTGTTAGTTGGGAGTCTAAAGATACGCTTGAAAAAATATCTTTGGACAGCTTCGATATCTTCTATTTGCTTGTACCCATAGACTTGGTTGCCATAACACAAACAGAATTTGATGGTTGCTTCAAACACTTTGAACTTAGACGTAGGATCAACAAGTTTGTTATTAAAAAAGTTTGACCACATACAATTTATTGCAGTTTTTGCAACTCTCACCTTATCTTTTATGTGAACACCAAAATTCAGGTTATGAGTTAATGTGTAGCCTAAATATTTAAATTCTTTCACCACTTCTAAGTTGGAACCATTGAGGGTCCCGTTGCGGTCGGTTCTAATGCTACGATGTTGGGACCTAAAGACCATAATCTTTGACTTTGAGGTGTTTATTTGGAGATCCCATAGATCACAAAATTGTTTTAATTTGTTCTTTTGAAGCTGAAGTGTGACTGCATTATCAGTTAAGATCACCAAGTCATCGGCGTAGAGCAAAACTTTAATAGATAAATCACCAAAAGTAACACCAACAGGGATATAGTCTTCAATATCATTTATAAATAGTGAAAAGATAAGCGGGCTTAAAATGCAGCCTTGAGGCACACCTGTATTACAAAACAACGGTTTCGATTTGCTACTACCATTAGAAACTACAGCCGTCATATTTGAGAGCAGCTGCTCATAGATTCAGCCCTGCAGCCTTGTTGTTCTTCATTTTTTTTAGCGCAACAACCAGTTCTAACATTGAGAATGGAGCGTCTAATTCTTCAATATATATAAAAGGCAGTGCAAAGCTTATAGACTTCTGGCATGGATCAGCTATGAAAAGTTGTTCAAAGTGCAATGCCAGTATATCCACTCCAATGGGATTTATAACTGACCTATTAGGGTCACTTAAAATGCGCACATTGGCGGCGAAAAAGCTTTAGAATCATGACTACCAACCAAATTTGATGCAGTTTTTTTTTAAAAAAAGTTATTTTTTTTTGCTTACATAAATCTTTATAAGCGTTGTTATAATGTAGATATAAAGTCTTATAAAAAACATCATTTGGGTCTCTAAAGAGTTTTAAGAACTTTAACGATCTCTCTCTACTTTTTCTGCATTCGTTGTCATTCATTGATTATAAACTAAATAATTTCTAATAACACAAAAAAAAAAACTATAACAAATAAAAAACTGACTAAAAGTCAAAAAACTTTCAAAAATCTAACCCTCTGTGTACACAAAACGAATTGTTTCGACACAAAGATAGGAAATTAGAAAAAATGAAAGCGGAACAAGATAGCATACTTTAAGGAGCTTGTAAAAATGCACTTGGTTCATAGCAATGATAAACAAACAAAAAGTCTGCAATGGGAAACCAAAAATCAGTGGAGTGGTTAGCGCAGTGCGTAGTGCATTGGCTTCCCAAGTCCCAACTAGCTGGTCCTAGGTTCAAATCCCAAAGTAAACTCAGAAAGTTTTTCATTAATATGAAAAATAAAAACCAGGCAGTAAAACTAATAAAGGTGTCTGATGATCGGCTTGGCACCCGTGAAATAGCTATAACTCCAGCCAAAGGAATTGACGGAAAAAGCCATTGGTGGAAGGAGCTCTAAGTTTCTAATTTATGATTTAACTTGTCGTTATAAATCAATATTCATATCCTGAAATAAGAAAAAAAAATATTTAAGTTCAAAAATCGAAAATAAATTTAATTTTACTGAGAAAAAAGTTAAGTGTGCTATTTATTTGTCCATAGCTGTATCACTGTGCCAAATTTCAAGTTTCTAGTTCAACGGAAAGTGCTTCATAATTTTGATGATCTGTCAGTGAGTGAGTGAATCAGTGAATCAGTCAGTCAGTCAGTCAGTTATGGTTTTCGTGATTTTTGGAAAATTGCATCTTAGAAACTACTTATGCTTAGCAAATTATGTGAGTTTGAAACTTTTGGCTTCTTTGGTATAGTAGTTAGAGGGGTGTGGAAAATGCCCTGAGTTGTTTCCTGTAAATAAGGGTATAGTGCCAAAGTTGCTAGAGAACTTGGCTGGGCACTACCGTGCCCCTTGATTATGCTAAAATAATGAAACCTATGACAATCTGTTTAAAAAAGGATAAGAAAATAGACATCAACGATAAACTTAAATTAGTTATGTCAGGCGACTTAATGAATAGACACCCAAATTTCTCAAAAGAATTTTTGTTAACCACAGACACTTCAAATTATGCAATAGGAGCAGAACTAAACCAATCACATGGTATACACTTTTTTTCGCATCCCGAACTCTCAACCAACACGAATGCAACTACAGTTCCATAGAAAAAGAACTCTTGGCTATCGTTTGGGCAAATAAACAAGCTCGTCACTTCCTATACGGAAGAAGATTTAAAATACAAAGATGGAAAATAAAACTAGAGGAATTCGAATTCAAGATCGAATATATATCTACAAGGAAAAGAAAATAAAGCCGCAGATGCCTTATCTCGAATCAAAATTCAAGAAATCAATGCAGTAGAATTAGTATCTACAAAACACTCTAATGAATCTGATGATAGTAGCAACTTAATTTATGTAACGGAAAAACCATTAAATACTTTTATGAGACAAATAATTAAAGCACTTAATGAAGAAAACGAAAATATAGAAATCACATTCCTATTCTATAAAAGAAGAATAAAAATAAAAATATGAGTGCGACCCATGTGCTACACACGACTATCTTCCCAGAGTAGAAACATAAGTAAAAACATAAGTTGTTTTGCAAAATTTCCAGCCGATGCATCCCGTTAAATTAGTAGTAGTTGTACACGCACGTCGGTTTTTAAGATCAAATTCCATAAAGCTGATAATTTGTGGCACCCATCCGTCAAAAGTTGGTCGTACCATTTCGTGGACTCATGCACAACTACTTTGTACTGTAAAATACGGCCTATATTACTCCTGAACATTGTAGTTTTCTATTAGTGATAGAATTTTTCTAATCGGACTAGTATTTCCGAAGATTAACATATATATGGCAAAACAGCGGCGTTTGGTGCGTCAGCTAGTAATAAAATATAGTCTATGATATTCCTGAATATTGTTTTTTTTTCACGCCAAATATCCCTGAATACAACTGTATTTATCATTAAAATTTCATTAATATCTGTTGGGCCGTTTAGGAGTCCATACCAGACCTACAAACAAACAAACAAACAAACAAACAAACAAACAAACAAACATGAATCACAATTTTTGTATGAAGAGAGATTTAAAATCACAATTATTCATAACAAATCAAACTGTTTTCAATTATACTAATGAGAGTTTACCGATTTAATGTCATAAATATTCTATTCCTATACTCATATGGACTTTTTTCCTTGCAACCACGAAAATATATCCGCTTAAACTAATTTTCAATTGCTTTTAACAAATAATTAACAAATAATATATTGTAATGAATGTGTATAAACTTTATATATCTCTATCACTATCTTTATCTCTCTGTATCTCTGTATCTTTGTCTATACGTAATGTACATACATACACTCTTTATCTCTATCACTCTAATATCGTTCTATAGTGAAATAAGTATGTAACAATAAGTTTACTTGTAGTAGTTAACACTTGTGTAGGACAGTTTAAATGACGGGCAGCATCAAGTGGTTAAGAGGAGAACTTTTCGTTAAGCATCGAGAAAATTCAGCTCCTACAAAAACCCCAGTATTAGTAGTTTCTCGAACCTTTTTTGTGTTATATTAAAAACCCGTTTGGCGGTGACGCAGTAAGTTTATTGTGAACTGCGATAAAGTAAGATACTGTGTTCGAAAAGTAATAATTGAAAGTGTTAAATAAATAAGTTTGTGAGTGATTTAAAAAAATTGAATTTGTGTTTTATTTGAAAAGTGAATAAGTTTTAATTGTCGGACCAAGCCGAATATTACATTGGTGTCAGAAGAAGGGATTAAAACTTATTGAGAATAAAACAGGGAACAGTGATTACATTATTTTGTGTGAAATAGTGAAGTTAAAAATAAAAAAATGAGTAAAGTTGTGAAAGACTTAACTGTCCTTGAGCTAAAGGCCGAACTAAGCAAACGTGGCTTAAGTGGGACAGGAGTAAAAAATGAACTCGTTAAACGGCTGCAGAAATACACTCCGCTTCACAGAATAAGCACACAATTTTCTGAAGTTTGTTGTCCATTTTTTCCTAATTTTGAACGTTAATGCATCATTTGATGATGCTAACCGATAGCTTATGATGTTGAGAAAACAAAGGTTCTAAGTGACATTTCACCGTTTATTTAAAATTTAAGAAAAGATGGTTAGAGCAGAAGCTTTAATAGTGTCGGACGAGTTAAGATTGATTCGTTAAAAGAATAAAGACTGACCGTGCGTGCTATAGCTACCAACATTGATCGGAGTCTTAGGGCCTTACCAATAATTATTGAATAAACAAGCGTTTAGAAACGCCACTTTAAACTTTAGAGACGAGTTTATCTGTGTGTTAACCAATAACCAAATTAAACACGTCTTTAACTAAACTGTGCTCTATTGCATTATCGACTACATTTGTTGCCAAACAGACAGCTGCTGTCGAAATGACATTTGTTTTACTTATGAAATTTGGGTGGTGTTTTAACTTGTGGTGGTGTTTCAGGTGGTGGAATGTTTTCGCTGGAATATAAAAGATGATTAATGTCAACATAAATTTATTTTGAATAGAAAAATAAATTTACATTTCATATGAGTGAGTTGCATCGCTATGAAATTCCTCATTATCTAGTAGGAAGTCCACTGACGACATTGCAGATATTTCAATGTCAATCTCAGAAGGTTCTTTGGGTGGTGTTTCCCCCCCCCCCCCCCCCCCGGTTTCCTTCTGAAACCGACCGACTGAACGCACTTATTTTGCTCCTGGCTTGCGTTTTTAGCCGATTCCATTGCCCTCTTATTTGTTTGGCTGTAAAGCAAGAGCCAGTGGCATTGAACATTTCCTGAATGCTCTGCCAAGATTCAAATTTAGCTTTGAGCGTTTTTCTATCGTTGAGTTTACTCTCCACTGTCATAGAAAACGGTTTCACTGCTTCAACCAGAAACTCCTTCATTGCTGTGGTCCAGTTAACGGACCGACTTCGCTTTGTTGCCATTGGAATAACAATTTACTCTGAAATAAATTGAAATGTTACTTATATATTGTAATGTGTATACACTTTATTTATCTCATACGCTCTGTATCTCCTTCTATTGTAATGTCTAATACTAATGTGTATACGTTATTATCTCTTACGCTCTGTATCTCTTTCTATATTTAATGTACACACTTTTCTTACTCTCTTTACTTACTCTGTATCTCTTGTTTATTTAATGTACATACTCTCTTTACTTAATATCGTTAATTGTAGTAGTAAACACTTGTGAGGGGCAATATCTAGTGACTAAGAGAAACTTTTTGTTTAGCATTAAGAACGTTAGCCCCTACAGAAAATCCCAGTATTTTTTATTTGTTAATAGAGAGCTTCTCGAATTTTCAGCTTCCCCAAGAACCAATAGGAACCAATAGTAGTTTCTAGAACCCATCATTTTTGATATAAATAGCCGTTTGGTGGCGAGGCGAATTAATTAATTGTGAACTGCGATAAAGAAAAGTACTCTGTGTTTGCAAAGTTATAATTGAAAGTGTTGAATAAATAAGTTTGTGAGTGATTTGAATAAAGTGAATTTGTGTTTTATTAAAAAGTGAATAAGTTTTAATTGTCGGACCAAGCCGAATATTACATTGGTGTCAGAAATGGGATTAAAACTTATTGAGAATAAAACAGTGAACAGTGATTAAACTATTTAGTGTGAAATAGTGAAGAAAAAAAAAATGAGTAAAGTTTTGAAAGACCTAACTGTCGCTAAACTAAAGGCCGAATTAAGCAAACGTGGCTTAAGTGGGGCAGGAATTAAAATCGAACTCGTAAAACGGCTACAGGAATATCTTGAACAACAAAATGAAAACCCAGATACATTTGCTTTCGAAGTGGAATCAAAATCGGAAGAGGTAAATGCAACTGCCGACTTATCTACCATGATGACACTTCTTCTAGCCAAATTTGAAGAGAATCAAAAGAATGTGCTAGATCGGTTTGACGCACAGAAGAAAGAACAAGATAACGTTCGGGAGCAACTAGAAACTCAAAACAAGAATGTTCTCAAACAACTGGAAACACAAAAGAATGATGTTCTGGAACAACTACAAGCTCAAAGGGATGACGTTCGAGATCTGTTTGATGAACAGAAAAATCTGCTAGAAGGCAGGTTTGCGGACTTCGAAGACAGAATCAATACTCTCGATGAGCGTGTGGAAAAACAAAATTCAACGACTAATGCACGTTTAGAGAAAATGGACGAACAAATCGAAACCATCACCAATGAACTAGAAAAAGTGCGAAAGATGAAAGCTCGAGAATCTTCTGGCGAGTGCTCAAGGAAGAGAGAAGTGAATCCTCCAAGCTTTGATGGTCAGATACCGTGGTCAATTTACAAGAAACAATTTGAAGCAGCAGCGTTAACGAACGGCTGGGACGATGACGAAAAATACATTGCTCTAACGCTTGCCTTAAGAGGAGCAGCTGCTGAACTGCTACAAACCATCCCAGCAGAGAAGAACGGTGACTTCAAAGTTCTGGTAAACGCAATCGAACAGCGGTTTGGGGATAGCCACATGACAGAAGTCTTCCGAGTTCAGCACAGAAAAGAGGTGAAACTTTGCAGCAGCTTCAGGCAGATATCGAGCGACTGGTTCACCTGGCATACCCAACAGCTGGCAACGAGATAATTAATCAACTTGCTGTTGAAGCCTTTGTGAGAGCTGTGGGCGATATAAATCTCCAAAGGGCTATTCGCACTGCCGGAAAACAAACACTACCAGAAGCATTGGCTTTCGCTCTAACCATGGAAGCCGCAGAACAAGCTTCCCAAAACGTGCATCGCGTGAGAGAATTAGAAGTCCAAGAATGCTCTTGTCAGAAGGCTACTCTGGAAAGGAGTCAGCGAGACGGACGAGCACAATGCTGGAACTGCAACAAGACCGGGCATCTTCAACGACAGTGCAGATTACCGCGAAGAGGAACCGCATGCCAACACTGTGAACACAGAAATATGTCAACTGGTCAAAGTTACACCTACAACAATGTTGCTTCTCAAGTTGTTTCCCACCCCACCAACTTCGAGGGACAGAAGCTGGCTTCTAAGAGCTGGAATTCTCTCACCTGTTCCTGGTAGCAGATATATGCGACGAGTGCATTGTCGGCGTCGATTTCATGAAAGATCACGGAGTGATATTGGACATCGGGAACCAAGTCCTGAAATATCGAAACATCGAGATTCCGATGATCTCTGGGATTCACTCGTATGAGACCTCACTATCTGTGAAAACCGTCATTAAAGAAGATCTGACTTTGCCTGCTTCTTCAGAAGTATTCGTGTGGACGAAATTGAAGGGTAAGCCTGGAAGCCATCGATACCTCATGGTCGAACCAGCATCTGTAAAGTCCTCCCAAAACGTCACCATTGGGAAGACTCTTGTGAGACCTGTAAATAACATGGTTCCCGTACGAATACTGAACATCAAGCCGTACGAAGTTAAGCTTAGAAAAGGTGAGATTGTCGGACAATGCGAATCTGTATCAGCGATAACAAGAATCAATGAAGAAGAGTCAAGGCAAACCTCTAAGTCCGGAGAGCTGAGCTCCATAAAGACCAACATTCTCAAGTCATCTAATCTTGGTCACCAACAACGAAGAACTGCAGAAGGTCTCCTCGAAGAATTTGCAGACATCTTTTCGTCATCGCAAGGGAAATATGGCAGAACACAACTGGTTCAACATCGAATCAACACCGGGGATGCAAAGCCGATCCGTCAACCTGCAAGACGCCTTCCACTAGCCAAACAAGGTGAGGTTGAAGAACTGATAACCACCATGAAAGAAGAGGGTCTGATCGAAAACTCTAAAAGCCCTTGGGCGTCTCCAGTGGTCCTGGTAAAGAAGAAAGACGGATCAACCCGCTTTTGCGTAGACTATCGAAGGTTGAATGATGTGACCAAGAA
Source organism: Sphaerophoria taeniata (assembly GCA_943590905.1). Classification (NCBI taxonomy): domain Eukaryota; kingdom Metazoa; phylum Arthropoda; class Insecta; order Diptera; family Syrphidae; genus Sphaerophoria; species Sphaerophoria taeniata. The sequence goes on from OX016540.1 coordinate 69,636,600, forward strand.
GGATAGCTACCCTCGGCCTAGGATCAGTGATACTCTGGACGCAATGGAAGGAGCACAATGGTTCTCAACGTTGGACTTGAAAAGTGGATACTGGCAAGTAGAAATCCACCCTGAAGATAAAGAGAAGACAGCGTTCTCGACAGGAAACGGATTGTGGCAGTTCAAAGTGATGCCTTTTGGACTGTGCAATGCTCCAGCGACTTTTGAGCGCCTTATGGAATGCGTCCTGCAAGGACTCACATGGAAGTCTTGCCTAGTCTATTTGGATGACGTTATCGTATACGGGAAAACATTTGATGAACATTGTACAAATCTGAGAGCAGTTTTTCAAAGACTTCGAGAAGCCCACCTCAAGCTCAATCCAGAAAAGTGCTCACTCTTCAAAACCGAAGTGAAATACCTGGGACATATCATCTCATCCCAAGGAGTAAAGACAGATCCTGATAAGATTGACACCGTGAAGAATTGGCCAACACAACAGGACAAACATCAACTCCGAAGCTTTCTGGGTCTAGCCACCTATTATAGGCGCTTTGTCAAGGACTTTGCTGAGATCGCCAAGAGTCTACATCAGCTAACGGAAAAGGGAAAGCAGTTCAAGTGGTCAGGTGAGTGCGAGCGCAGCTTTCAAGAGCTCAAGCAACGCTTGTGTAATACACCAGTGCTGACCTATCCGACTCCCGGAAAACCGTTCATCATTGACGCTGATGCCAGCAATGTCGGGATTGGTGCCGTACTATCACAAGTACATAATGGTGAAGAAAGGGTAATTGCCTATTACAGCAAGGTACTCTCAAAGTCAGAAAGAAGCTATTGTGTGACCAGAAGAGAACTTCTTGCACTGATCTTGGCAACAAAGCACTTCCAAAAGTATCTCTATGGACAGAAGTTTCTTCTCCGAACCGACCATGGAGCACTAAACTGGCTTTTGAATTTCAAGAATCCAGAGGGTCAAGTGGCGAGATGGATTGAGAGGCTGCAGACGTACGATTATGAAATTCAACATCGGAAGGGGAAGCTTCACTCAAATGCTGATGCACTGTCTCGGAGACCATGTAAGCAAGACTGTAAGCATTGCAGACGCCAAGAAGAAAAAGAAGTGGTTACTGTCCGACGAACCAGAACCGATCCCATTTATGGCTGGAGCAACGACGAGATGAGGAAGGCTCAACAAGAGGACCCAGATATTGAACCCATCCTCACATGCAAGGAACACCAGGAAAAACCAGAATGGGCTGATATCTCCGACAGAAGTCCGGCTCTGAAGGCCTATTGGGCACAGTGGGACTCGTTGCATGTCCAAGAAGGTGTCCTTCGACGTAAGTGGGAATCAGCAGATGGAAAGTCCTATGTAATGCAGCTAGTCTTACCGAGATCGAAGATTATGGATGTTCTGCGAGAGATGCATGATGGAGTTTCGGGAGGCCATCTAGGAGTAAACAAGACGCTAGAAAAGGTTCGACAACGATTCTATTGGCTACATGCAAGAGAGGATGTCGAGAAGTGGTGCCGAAAATGTGATACCTGTGCTGCCACCAAAGGCCCGAACAAAAAGAATCACAGCCAAATGCAGCAGTATAATGTCGGATCACCCTTTGAAAGGATTGCAATAGACGTGGCGGGTCCATTTTCGGAAACAAATAATGGAAATCGTTATATTCTGGTCGTCATGGATTACTTCAGCAAGTGGCCTGAAGCATACGCCCTACCGAATCAAGAAGCCAAAACAGTCGCAGACCAAATTGTGTTCAACTGGGTGAGCAGATTCGGTGTTCCATTAGAACTGCATTCCGACCAGGGAAGGAATTTTGAATCAAACATATTCCAGGAAGTTTGTGGGCTTCTTCACATCAAGAAGACAAGAACAACACCACTCCACCCACAATCTGATGGCATGGTCGAACGGTTCAACCGAACCCTTAAGGAACATCTTTGCAAAGTTGTGGACGATAACCAGCGAGATTGGGACCGACACATTCCACCGTTTTTGATGGCGTATCGAAGTGCAAGACATAGCTCAACTGGCCATACACCGTCCGAGATTTTGATGGGAAGGAACATCAGATTGCCGAGCGAAATAAAATTTGGATGTCCCACGTCGGAACCGCAAGCCGAGGATGACTACTTGGATGACCTCAGAGAAAGACTCCTTCAGATCCACGACGATACCAGGTCAAAAATAAAGATGTTCAGTGACCGAATGAAGACACGCTACGATATACGAGCGACAACAACAGAGTTCCAAGCAGGAGATCGAGTGTGGCTTTACAATCCCCATCGACAAAAAGGGTTGTCACCGAAACTTCAACGGGACTGGGAAGGTCCATATAAAGTGATTAGCAAAATCAACGACGTCGTGTACCGGATACAAAAAGGAGTCCGAGGTAAACTTAAAGTCGTACATCGCGACCGACTACATCGCTACAGTGGTGATGAAGATGATGGATTTGTTCGGGACGATCAATCCTAAGGAGGGGGCAATGTAATGTGTATACACTTTATTTATCTCATACGCTCTGTATCTCCTTCTATTGTAATGTCTAATACTAATGTGTATACGTTATTATCTCTTACGCTCTGTACCTCTTTTCTGTATTTAATGTACACACTTTTCTTACTCTTTTTACTTACTCTGTATCTCTTTCTATATTTAATGTACACACTTTTCATTACTCTCTTTACTTACTCTGTATCTCTTGTTTATTTAATGTACATACTCTCTTTACTTAATATCGTTAATTGTAGTAGTAAACATTTGTGAGGGGCAATATCTAGTGACTAAGAGAAACTTTTTGTTTAGCATTAAAAACGTTAGCCCCTACAGATAATCCCAGTATTTTTTATTTGTAAATAGAGAGCTTCACGAACTTTCAGCTTCCCCAAGAACCAATAGGAACCAATAGTAGTTTCTAGAACCCATCATTTTTGATATAAATAGCCGTTTGGTGGCGAGGCGAATTAATTAATTGTGAACTGCGATAAAGAAAAGTACTCTGTGTTTGCAAAGTTTAAATTGAAAGTGTTGAATAAATAAGTTTGTGAGTGATTTGAATAAAGTGAATTTGTGTTTTATTTAAAAAGTGAATAAGTTTTAATTGTCGGACCAAGCCGAATATTACAATATTTAAATAAAAAGAAATTAATCTATTTGTTTGTTTTAATTACCTTATTTTAGTTTTGATAAGATCTATGAGCTCACGGTCACGGCCAAAAATTAATTTGCAACAGATAAAAGAAACAAAACATACGACAATGACAGCACAAACATGACGTTTACACTTAATCACGAAGTTAAACACGCGTTTCTCTACTCTAAAAATTAGAGTGACGTTTAGCGTTAAGCTGACTGTTAAATTTATTATTGGTATGGTTCATTATTTAGAGTCCACTTAAATATTTAAGTCGTCACTAAATTTCATTATTGGTAAGGCCCTTAGTGTTGTCTATTCGTACCTCAGAAACAAAAGTTTGAACGAGAAAAACATGAAAGGTGGTAAAAAAACGGCAACATTCGAAGTTGATCGACGAGCAATTTTGAGATGTGCTTCCAGTTCATGTGCCTCCGCGGTAAAAATTAAAGAAAAAGTTGGTTTAACTGCAGGTGTTTCAACAGTCCACAGAGTACCAAACCGCGCAGATCATTTTAAACGATTGTAACTCCAAAAGAAACCACCACTAAACGAGCAACGAAAAGATATTCGTTTAAGATTTTCTAGACTCGATGTGAGTTGGAAAAATGTGTGGCACAACGCGGTTTTTTCGGATGAGAAGAGATTCAATTTTGATGGCCCTGATGGTTATAATCTTATAATTATTGCTTTCACGGTTTGAGAAAAGAAGAACGATTTTTAGCGCGGCATCATAGTCGAGAAGGTGGAGTTATGACATTGGGAGCAATTAGCTACTATGGGACTATTGAGCTTGGGTTTTAAACGTCAAAAAGGAGTGCAATTACCTGCAAAAGAATATTGAAAAGAAAGTTTCCTTCATTTTTGGATATTTGTGGACCCTATAAATGGATTTTCCAATAGGACAACGTCCGTATCCAAACGTAGCGCACTGTCAAAAGTGGGAAACAGGACCAGAATGTTGAATTGCTTCAATGGTCGCCCTATTGACCTGACCTGAACCGTGTAGAAAATGAATGGGGATGGTTGGTACGTAAAGCTTATGAGTCAGGCCGTCAGTTTGAGGACAGAGAATCGCTTATTCCAGCCATTAAGTTATCATAGAGAGAAATTTCGCTGGACTACTTAAAGAGTTTATACGATTCCATGCCAGCCCGAATTTATGAAGTTATCAAGAATGAAAGTGGTAGTACCCAATACTAGAAATAACCAATAAAAAAAATATTTAAAGAAAATCTTGTTCATTTCTTTCCGTTTGATTTTATTTGCATTTTTAAAAGTTGTGCTTATTCAGTTGACGCAACAAAAAAACTGAGTTTTTCAATCAGGAAAGTTTTGCATGAGAGCCAAGGAAAAAATAGTGGTCCTTTTTAAATTATTCTTTTTGATTTGTTTTCTCAAAATCATAAGCTATCGGAATCATCAAATGAACGTTCAAAGTTAGGAAAAAATGGACAACAAACTTCAGAAAAATTGTGTGCTTATTCAGTTGAAGCGGAGTGTATCTGGAGCAGCAAAATGAAGACCCAAATACATTTGTTTCGAATCGGAAACAAAAGTGGAAGGAGTAAATGTACAGAAATATCTAACATGATGTCACTTCTTCTAGCCAAATATGAAGAGAATCAAAAGAAGCAAGATAACGTTCTCAAACAACTAGAAGCTCAAAGAAATGATGTTCTAGAGCGTTTTGATGAACAGAAAAATCTTCAAGAAGGCCGGTTTGCGGACTTCGAAGACAAAATCAATACTCTCGACGAGCGCGTCGAAAAACAAAATGCTCGTATCGAGAAAATTGACGAACAAATCGACACCATCACAAACAAACTAGAAAAAGTGCGAAAGATGAAAGCTCGAGAGCCTTCTGGTGAGTGAGGAAGAGAGAAGTGAATCCTCCAAGCTTTGATGGCCAGATTCCGTGGTCAATCTACAAGAAACACTTTGAAGCAGCAGCGTTAACAAACGGCTGGGACGATGACGAAAAATACATTGCTCTAACGCTTGCCTTAAGAGGAGCACCTGCTGAACTGCTACAAACCATCCCAGCAGAGAAGAGTGGTGACTTCAAAGTTCCGGTAAACGCAATCGAACAGCGGTTTGGAGATAGCCACATGACAGAAGTCTTCCGAGTTCAACTTAACAACAGGGCACAGAAAAAAGGTGAAACTCCACAGCAACTTCAGGCAGATATCGAGCGATTGGTTCACCTGGCATACCCAACAGCTGGCAACGAGATAATAAATCAACTTGCTGTTGAAGCCTTTGTGAGAGCTGTGGGCGATATAAATCTCCAAAGGGCTATTCGCACTGCATGCCGGAAAGCAAACACTACCAGAAGTATTGGCTTTCGCTCTGACAATGAAAGCCGCAGAACAAGCTTCCCAAAACGTGCATCGCGTAAGAGAATTGGAAGTCCAAGAATGCTCTTGTCAGTAGGCTACTCTGGAAAGAAATCAGCGAGACAGCCCCGCACGATGCTGGAACTGCAACAAGACTGAGCATCTATAACGCCAGTGCAGACTATCTCGAAGAGGAATCTCATGCCAACACTGCGGAAACAGAAATATCTCAACAAGTCAAAGCTGTTTCCCACCCGGGAAACGAATAAGGAACTTCGGGGGGCAAAAGCTGGTTTCTGGTATCGATGGCCCCAGAAAAAACATCCAGGTTTCTCAAACCAAACGTGACAACAAGAGCCTGACCGTGGAAGCAAGCATAAACGGTAGCAAATGTGTGGCTACCATCGACACCGGTGCCACGGCGTCCATTGTACGGCAGGACCTCGTTAAGAAGACATGGCTCCACAACACCAATAGCTATCGTCTAAGGACTGCAACTGGAGAAGCCGCAATAGTCTATGGTGAGGTACGTCTTAAGATCCGGATGGCAGAGCTGGAATTCTCTCACCTATTCCTGGTAGCAGATATATGCGACGAGTGCATTGTCTGCGTCGATCTCATGAAAGATCACGGAGTGATATTGGACATCGGAACCAAGTCCTGAAATATCGAAACATCGAGATTCCGATGATCTATGGGATCCACTCGTATGAGACCTCGTTATCTGTGAAAACCGTCATCAAAGAAGAGCTCAAGTTAGGTTAGGTTAGGTTACAGTGGCTGCGGATTCAGAATCCACACACTTAGGCCAAAAGGAAAGGCCCATTGTGATACCATGAATCTAGAGAAATACTTCTTACTAGTCGAACCATTTTGAGCTTTTTATAAAGCGAAGAAGATATTTGATATCCTTATTAGCTAGTTCACTGGGGTTATCATAAAAGTACTCTCCCAGATGAAGTTTGCGTCTTAGTGAAAGAGCAGGGCAAGTGCAGAGAAGGTGAGAGATTGTTTCCTCTTCTTCCTCATCCATACAGCTCCTGCAGAAGTCATTTGAGGCTACACCAAGTCGTATTGCGTGTCTGCCTATAAGACAGTGTCCCGTAAGGACACCTATCAGGGAGCTAATGTGAAGTCTGCTTTGAGATAACAAGTCTTTAGAGCGCTTTAAGTCCAGTGAAGGCCATATGAGTTTCGTAGCTGCGCACGTTGGTAAGTTGTGCCACCTATAGTTTGTTCTCGTTAAAGCTGCTTCTATTAGCAAAAGTTTACATGTAGCTATCGGTATACCTATCTTCTCCCTTTCAGGTGAAATAGGTATGACGGTTCCATTTTTAGCGAGTTCATCGGCTCTACAATTTCCTTCGATGTCTCTGTGACCCGGCACCCAACAGAGGTGAATGTTAAATTGCTGCGCCATCTCCATCAGAGACGATCGGCAATCGAGGGCCGTTTGAGATTTGGTTGAGACACCATCGAGAGATTTAATAGCAGCCTGACTGTCAGAGAAGATGCGGATATCAGAAGTTGATATCACGTTTTCTCTTAGCCAGGAGAGAACCTCTTTGATCGCTAAAATTTCCGCTTGGAAGACGCTACAATGATTAGGGAGGCGGAATGAGATGCTTAGATTAAGCTTTCCTGAGTACACACCACTACCAACTCCATCACTTGTCTTGGATCCATCTGTATAAAAATGAATGCCTTTGTCATCCAGAAGTTTTTTGTCTTCCCATTCTTCTCTGGATGGAATGGATATCTGGAAGTTTTTACCAAATTGGGGTTTTGGAATGGTGTAGTCTATGTACTTTGGTATAGAACCGAAGGAGTTCAGAATGATGGAGTGTCCCACATTATTGTTGGTCCATTGAGATGAGGCGTTGAGTCTTATAGCGGTACTCGCTGCCACTTGTTTGCTAAAAATGTCGAGGGGTGCCAGATGGAGGAGAATGTCTAACGCTGCTGAGGGTGTGGTTCTCAAAGCCCCGCTTATGCAGAGACAAGCAGTGCGTTGGACTCTGCTGAGTTTGTCACAGTAGGTGACTTTCTCCAGTGCAGTCCACCATACTGCAACCCCGTACATGAGAATTGGTCGAATGACCGATGTGTATAGCCAATAGGTTATGCGAGGTTGAAAACCCCATTTGCTTCCTATGGCTTTCTTGCAAGAGAAAAGAGCTACTGTGGCTTTCTTAACTCTTTCCTGAATATTAGGTTTCCAACTTAATTTTTTGTCTAATATCAGACCAAGATATTTGGCTTCATTGGTGAAAATTAGTGGTACACCTTTTATTGAAGGGGGTACAATTACTGGGATCTTGTATTTCCGTGTAAAAAGGACAAGGTCCGTTTTTTGAGGATTAATACTAAGTCCACAACGATCAGCCCATCTAGTGAGCATATTAAGTGCGTTTTGGAGGAGGTCTCTCAGTGTATTTGGATGTTTTCCTGTGACGGCGATAGCAACATCATCGGCATACGCAATCACTCTGTAGCCTTCCCTCTCGAGGGATATTAGCAATTCGTTAACTACTATGTTCCACAGGAGAGGGGACAGAACACCACCTTGCGGAGTGCCTCTACTGACAGACCTTTTCGTACAAAAATCCCCCATCTCAGAGTTGATGATCCTGCTATTAAGCATTAGATTGATCAGCTCACAGAGTGAGTATTCGACGTTTAGGGTCGTCATAGCAGAAGTGATAGCAGATGTGTCAACGTTGTTGAAAGCACCTTCAATATCCAGGAAGGCAACCATAGTATACTCCTTTTGCTCTAGGGAGTATTCGATAGTTCTTACCAGAGTATGCAAGGCTGTTTCTACCGATTTCCCTTTGCAGTAAGCATGCTGAGACATCGATAGTCCCCTATCAATGCTATTACGTATATGGATATCAATCAATCGTTCCAGCGTTTTGAGAATGAAAGATGATAGACTAATAGGTCTTAGATCTTTAGGGTTGACATGCGAGCATTTGCCCGCCTTGGGAATGAATACTACTTTTACCTCTCTCCATCGCTGAGGTATATAGGCCAGATCTAGACAACTTTTGAACATCATCTCAATGATGGGCAGAGTTATATCGATGGTGTGTTGTAGCTCAGCTGGTATGATTTGATCTGGACCTGGAGATTTATAAGGTTTGAAGCTATTCAGAGCCCATGTCAATTTTTCTTTTGTGACAAGACCTTGAGGAAAAGTTAAGTTAATACCCGATCCAGGACGGTTTATTGTATTAACGGATTTGGAGCTATCTGGGAAGTGGGTATCTAATAGCAGGTTTAGCGTTTCTTCGCAAGAGTTAGTCCATGTACCATCTGAGTTTTTGAGACAACTAGGCATGGTTGGATTTGTCGAGAGAATCTTCCTTAGCCGCGATGCCTCCGAGGACTCTTCTATTGAGCTACAGAAGGATCTCCATGAGGATCTTTTGGCTATTCTCAATTCTTGTTTATACTTTTTGAGGGATTCCTTATAGGACTCCCAATCTTGGAGGTGTCTAGACTTTTTTGCACGGTTAAAAAGCCTTCTACAACCTTTCCTGAGTATTTCTAGTTCAGCAGCCCACCAATGTGGTTTTCTCTTTCCTTGCACTGTAGTGAGGGGACAGGCAGTTTCCATAGCTTTATTGAGGGCTGCTGTAAGCTCATCAACTTTTTTATCGAGTTCAAGAGCGCATAAGGGAGGATCATTAAGTTCTGGTTTAATCAGACTTTTCAGAGTTGTCCTATATTTTGGCCAATCTGTTAGTTCCGGAAAGGGATCGGTTTTGGGGACTCTTCACTAAGAGTGAATTGGATGTACCTATGATCGGAGAACGAGTGCTCCTTTGATACTCTCCAATTCAATACTTTATTCGAGAGATGCAACGAGACAAGAGTGATATCTAAAACTTCTTGACGATTTTTAGTAACAAAGGTTGGTTCATTGCCAACGTTACTTACTACCAGATTAGTTGTTAAGATGTAATCAAAAAGAGACTCACCTCTGTCATTTATATCGGTACTACCCCACGTAGTATGGTGCGCATTGGCGTCACAACCGATGATTATGCTGGTTTTGAGTCTTGTTGATTCAGCGACCGTCTTCTCCAGAGTGGTACCAGGCAGTGGGCCTTGGTGGTCGTGGCCCAAATACGCTGATACCAGCCAGTAGGTATGGTTGTCTATTACCATACTGGCTGTGGTGACGTCGTTATCACTGAAATTAGGGAGTAAAAATACATTTAGACTACGTTTTACTAGTATGCAGGACCTTGGGTTACCTTTTCCCGTTACATGTAAGACGCAGTAGCCAGTAGTTTTCAATCCTCGAATCCGGGATTTCCCAATCCAGGGTTCTTGGATGAAAACGACATCTTCCCCAGTTTTTGACAGGCGGAGAAGAAGGGAGGCCGAAGCCTTAATAGAGTGTTGGAGATTAATCTGTGCTATTTGCAGCATTTTGGCTACAATTAGGCAGATCAACCTCCACCACTGTTAAATCCAGTTCATCCAGATCGGACGAAGGGGAACCTAGCAGTTCATCTTCTTCCTCACTGGAGAGAACTTTGTTGGATGAGTCATCAGTCTCCATTAGGGATAAACTTTTGACGTTTTCGGAAGAAGACTGTGCCGCGACAGAAGAGGGCCCTGGTACAACATCATCCCCATCCAAGGATGGGAAAGTGATGATAGCACTGGGACCCCCCACGTCTGGCGACACAGCTTCTGAGTGTAGGGAAGAAGATTGCGCCGCGACAGAAGAGGGCCCAGGTACACCATCGTCCTCATCCATGGATGGAAAGGTGATAGTAGCACCAAGATCCCCTACGTCTTGCGACACAGCTTCTAAAGTGGGTTGTGGAGGCTCGCATAAAGCGTCTACCTCATCTTTTTTGTATATTCGGAGAGTAATCGTCTCGAACCCGTATCTTATCACTCCCTTGTCTCGCACCAGAGAGGCCGCAGAGTCCTTATTGATAACGATAATCGCACTTCGATAAAGACCCTTCGGCTCCTCCAGTTTCGCGATCTTCCAGTCGTGACAGGAGAGGTCAGGGTTGCTAAGCCTGATCATCTCATGGATGTCTTCAGGACATGCAGGCTCAATCGGGATCCAAGCTCGAGCTCTCGGCCTGCAAGGAATATCTTCCTTTGCAACAACCTCGAGTTTTGCGCCTGGCCAAACTTCGCCCAGCAAGCCGACAGCAAGCGTATATAGATCGCGTGACCTCTGATCGTTACAAACGATGAGTTTGACATGACCTTGATGCCAACCCCCATCGCTTGTTACAGGTGGTGGACCCGGATGCTCTCGCATGACTTTGAGAAAGCCAGCCGAGAGCTTCAGTTTCACCATCTGCCAACGGTCAGAGGAGATCGCGCCATCAATATTGCTTCTGTCAATGACCGCAACCACGATTTTGTTGTGTTCCTTAAGCACATCACTAAAAGGTTTAGTGAGAGGTACTTTAGGAATTTTGGGAGTGCTGGTGTTCTGCACTTTGGGTTTCTTAGGGATGGGAGTGGACTCCTCCAGAGACCTTTGTCGCTTTGACGTGGAGTCGCAGCTGGTCCTAGATTTGGCCAAGATGGATTTAGCCCACTCAATCTTCTTGCTATGAATGGGACTACTACCATCCCCCAATGTTGCACCAGAGGATTTTAGCAGTCTCATCGCATAGCGACGCTGTTTATAAAGGTCCCTAGGTTGGATGGTCGTCCTCGTAGTGGAGGCAGGGTCGTTATTCACGACGCTGCTAACACCACGGAGACTACCACTAGGGCCATCCTGGAGAGGTTTACTCTCTTTGGTAGTGGAACTACCGACATGAGGAGGCGCTTTCGCCAGGGATACCTTCTGTACCTCCCTAGAAGCTGGGCAATGACTTGGCACAGACCCCTCTCCTATGTTTGGCACAGGATTTACGACAGCCGACATTATCGCCGAACTGTCGCCCGGTGTAGATACAACCTGTACCACACTCGAAGTTGGGCAGTGACATGTCACAATCCCTTCTCCTGTGTACGGCACAGGTGTAACGACAGCCGACGTTGCCGCCGAACTGCCGCCCGGTATAGATGGAATACCGGCACCGGTTTGAGTTTTTGTTTTTTGTTTTTGTTTTTGTTTTGGTTTTTGTTTTGGCATTAAGGTCCCACGAGTAAGCGAAGTAAAGGGGGGGTCCATCTGCGCAGAGATTCGCATACACAGATAAGGCTAGTTAATCCGGAGGTCGCCTGGTATCCGGATACTCCGTTAGTGACTGAGCTATTTTTAGAAATTGGGCCCTCAGCCTGGCTGATCATCGGCACGGGTCGTATAACACCTTGAATCCAGCCCAATTGGGAAGTTGAAGGGGAGGATATGATTTGGAAAAGGAGAGACGAACAGCAATTAAGCCATAAGCGTCCCAGGAAGGAAACAAGGTACTGACAGAAGTGATACACTATACAGTCAGGGGATAAGGAGACATCAGCCAGTGTAATGCACAAAGCCGATGGAGGAGAGGATAGGGATCGGGAAGGGGAGGGGCGAGCGACCTTTAGTTTCAGGACTCTTCTGGAGAAATAATTCCCGAGAATCATTGACCTTACTCAGCTTCTACAACTCGACAAGTTCGACGCTCAGGTAGAAGAAGAAGAGCTCACTTTGCCTGCTTCTTCAGAAGTATTCGTTTGGAAGAAATTGAAGGGTAAGCCTGGCAGCCATCGATACCTCATGGTCGAACCAGCATCTGTAAAATCCTCCCAAAACGTCACCATTGGGAAGACTATTGTGAGACCAGTAAAGAACATGGTTCCCGTACGAATACTGAACATCAATCCGTACAATCTTACAGGAAAGTCAGCAAATAAGGGGGAAAACCGTTAGCTGTTTGGAATTCTGATTTTTGTGAAATAGTCAAAACAGAGGTATTTTTGAATTTTTCAAAGACATTTGCATTTAACTTCATACTTTAATGAAAGTAGAAAGTTAGTTGATGGAAAATAAACAAAACAAGAATTTTGTTGTTGTTGTTTAAATGGAAATTGTAGAATGTTAGTTGTAGAGCTTGGAAAAATTCAGATAATGTGGTTCTTTATTTCAATTGGATTCAAGCAAATTACATTGCATTTTAACAATGTCTGTGTTAATCATAATGATTATTCTGGAGTTGCTCTGAAGGGTGGCGAGACGAAGTTCGCGGGGTCGGCTAGTTTATTATAAATAAAGAATGGAACGATTATTGAACGAATAATATATGAATATTTTTCGGTATTATTTTGTGGAGATTATCAACATCAGAATGAAATGCTAAAGCAAGGTAAGGGAGTTTAAGGAATGGATAAGGCGAAAGGGTAAAATGAAGGTTCAGGTGTGATTAATTTGATGATGTCAGATAAGGGGTCATTGCTGGGATAGGAGGAGTGGTGCAGTGACCACGGAGTCACTATATATATAGCGACTTAAGGGAGGGTTACACTCCAGGGCTAAGAACACCTAAAGCCCCAATAAAAAAGTATTGTTGCCGTTAAATTGAGGTTAGTCAGAAGATTACGAACGATATTTAGAAGATTATTTTGTGGTATAACGATTATCGATTCAAGGCACGTTATATCGACGCTAGTGCAAAGGAAGTCGCAAGATCCCACCCCTCCGACGAGCAACTCAATTGGCCATGCAAGCGTGCCTACCCGCAGCTCACCCCTAGGACAACCTACTCAACATACACCCAAATCCTTAAGATCCTGTGGATCAGGGCTATAATGGTGTGTTTGCATACGATCGCACATAGTTGAATTGGAAAAGCTTAAAATACCGTTACAATTTTCATTATATTATGGTTGTCTTAGTTTTTTGATTCCCATTAAAAAACCTAATCAGCCCTTAACAATACAATACCGCGTCGAATGACTCCAACTTCATGACAATACGATGAGTTGTTCGCGGGATAATCGAGCCAAAAAAACGTAACGCACATACGAACATACATACACATACACACAGACATTATTTTAAAAAGGGTTGATTCGGATTCTAGGGACCTTGAAACATGGAGATATGCAAAAACTGGAGATTCACAAAATCGGCCCGATTACAATAATACAAGTCAAACTATCCCTACATAATAGGTTAAGTGGCTTAAGCGTGACATACACTCGTTTCTTTTTACATATTTAAAGGTGAACGTAAAACATGTTGATCTGAACCTGCCTTTGATTTAATCAACCTTTCAATTTATAAAACATAGTATACACACTTCACTTTAACTCCTCTGATACAAGAAATTTTCTGTAGCAGCCAATGAATAAAACTCTAAAATTTTCATTTTACTTACAACAGTCAAACCTTTTGCCAACGAAAAAAGTTGGATTTTAATTTATTTATTTATTCCTTCATTCAAACAAAACGAAAAATAACCACCAATGACAGAACTAAAAGAAATACCAGTCGAGATTCCCAGCAGCAGTGGGGAATCCGAAAACCAACTAGACTTCTTTCAGCGAACGAAGAAGAAAGCAACAAAACTCAGGTAGGAATATATTTTTTTTTTAAGCTCAGGAACATTTTGGAAATTTGGCAAGAAGAAATTTAAATAAAATTCAGTCGTCGATTTCTTTTCTATCCTTTTAAACTCAATAACAAAAAAATTTAAGTCCTCCGCGATCTCTAACTTCGTTTCAGTTTGTCCTCAACAAAAATTTCCACATCGCAAATTCCTCGCAATAATTCGGCTAATTATCGCAGCGAAATCAAACAACCATTGTCTTTTCGTAAACCTAAGCCCGTCGCAGTCCCATCTTCGTGTCCTCGTTTAAAAAAGTCCTTCTCACAAATTGATATGAAAATGTCGAAGAATATGAACAATAGTCGATTCAATCGTAATCTGGTCGAGAACAATTACAAAAAAATAGCTATGCCAAAGCCAACGATCCATCCAATAACTTTCCCGACGAAAGATTTCTCGAACTTTCCGACCAAAGAGGATAGCTATTTTTATTTGGTCAATGAACCTGAGTGTCCTGAACTTGCTGCCAAATTGGCCGGCATGAAGATTTTTGCCACAATAATGCTCAATTCCTGGCGAAAGCGAAGGGATGAAGTAAGACATTTAAAGGAGGAAGTGGATCGCCTTGAAAGAAGAGTAATTTCAATTTTGTTTGAAAATCATACTCACTAAATTCTTTGTTGGATTTTTTGATTTATAGGGAATCAAGGTAAAAAATCAAGTTCACGTCCTTAGCTCTGTGTTTCGAAATGAACAAAAACAGAATGAAAAACTCCATCGACAGCTACGCCACTCTGCTCAGGACATTCAAAACTTGCAAACGTCCATCGAAAACTTAACAACTTCTCTGATCAGCGCAAAAGCCGACTCCTCATTCTTCGAACAACAATTCCATGCTAAAGAACAGGAATGTGACTCCTTGAACAACATAGTCGTTGAAACTAATAGTCAATTGTTTAAATCAATGACACAAGTGCGTCAGTTGCAAACGAGTTTGTCGTCGGAACAACGAAATGTCCAGCAGCTGGAAAATCAAAAGAACGAACTTCTGAACGAGGTAATTTTAGTCTCTTTCGTTCGGGCCATGAGTCATTCATAAAAGAAAGTATTCGTAAAGTTCAAAGGTTACATTCGTTAAGAGATGAAATTTTGTGGAAAATTGTTTTACGTGGTGTTGTAGGTGTATCCCCACACATGAAGTGTGAGTCATTAGAAGATAGAGGCATGAACTTTTGGAAGCTTTTATTGTTGATGTGATTAGTCACCGTTGTATCGGGAGGATATTTGTTTGGGGATAAAGTTAGTCACCATATCTCGTTCACACTGTTTAGATGTCTTGATGTAGTGAGTTTTCGATGTAGGAAAGTTTGTAACTTGATAAATCCTTAAGGAATGAAAAATTATTATGGGACATTTGTTTACGTGTTTTATTTCGATGAATCACGAAGGCCACAACCAATACTTGGTTTGTATGTAGGTACTTGGTTTTAAGCGGGATATATAAAGTTCAAATGCTTGTCAAGCACGTACAATAATTGTATTAGTGAAAAAAATCGCATATATGCTTAAAGCATCAAGCATACACCCGATCTATAGGTGTGATTTATTTCATATATTATACAATTGCACCTGCTTGACAAGCATCTTTACTTACTTTTTACTTTTTAATAATTTTACTGTTAAAAAGAAATAAAGCTAAATTGTTGACAAACATTTTTTCAGTTAACGAATTATTTTTGTTTATCAGCAATACCAAAAAGATTAATTATTAAAAAAATATCGCACCGATAAGAACTGCAATACAGTCTCCTTTTCTCTCTCAAGGCGATTTCGAGAGCGACTTTTTCATATTTGAAAACCGAAAACAAGTAGTAGGTACGGCTACGGGCACAAATTTTGAGGCGCATGGTACTTGTGTCCGTACCAGGGAAATAACGCTCAATTTTTGTTTGGGCCTTTTGTCCCACCCAAGTGGGACATAACATCCATAATGAGTCTGGGCTTTAAGTCCTTCCCAAGTGGGACGCCCGATATTAGTGCCTAAATTTTATAAAGGATCTAAAACTAAAATTTTATATGCAAGTTTCTATCCTCATGTCTGTGTGACACACACATAGATTCACTAGTCAAAACAATTAAAGGAACACTTGAAAAAACTCAAAAATGGAGTGGATTTTTATAAGGCTGTATCTCAGTAGAAAAAAGTCGGATTGAAGTGAAATAAAAAGTTTTTCCAAGGTTATCATTTTTTCTTTTCAAATTATTTTGAGTTAAAAAAGTACCGTTAGTCGTTTTTGCTTGAGCGAAAAAAATGTTCACTCAATTTCAAAATCGAAAAAAAAATAAACTTTGAGGTTTCATAAATTGAATGGAAATTTTTTTTCAATCCAACCAATCTAAGATTCAATTTTAAAATTTTGTCGGCTATAATTCACTGTTCAGTTCAGGTCGCTACGATTTTTTTCTAATCAAAAAATGGGTTTACATGCAAAAACACAATTTTGACTTTGGACCCTAATAACTCTGCTAAATATTGACTTACAAAAAAAATAAAGGCAGATTTGAAATTTTTTTTTCAAAATCAAGGAAATTCGTCCGAATTTCACAGTCATAATGATAATGAAAAAAATAAAAAAAAAATTTAAAAATAAACAAATTCAAAAGAACAGAAAAATAAGAAAAAACAAAGCTTTCCTTAAAAGTGAAAAAAAGTGTTTCGTAAGTTTGATTGATCGAAACAGAGAAACGGTTAATCGTATTGATGTGAAATTTTCACCAAAATCAAGGAAATTTTATGAGCTTTAATAATTAAGCCTCAGATTAGTTGTATCACTGAAAACCACAAAATAACGGTAGTTTTTATGAAAAAGTTGAAAAATGCGTATTTTGGACCTTTTCATAAATTGATAGAAAAAATTGAAAAAAGCAATATTTTTATTTTTTCAAAATGTTTTTGTCTTTTGCCTTTATTTTTTTGTAAGTCAATATTTAGCAGAGTTATTAGGGTCCAAAGTCAAAATTGTGTTTTTGCATGTAAACCCATTTTTTGATTAGACAAAAAATCGTAGCGACCTGAACTGAACAGTGAATTGTAGCCGATAAAATTTTAAAATTGAATCTTAGATTGGTTGGATTGAAAAAAAATTTCCATTCAATTTATGAAACATCAAAGTTTATTTTTTTTCGATTTTGAAATTGAGTGAACATTTTTTTCGCTCAAGCAAAAACGACTAACGGTACTTTTTTAACTCAAAATAATTTGAAAAGAAAAAATGATAACCTTTGAAAAACTTTTTATTTCACTTCAATCCGACTTTTTTCTACTGAGATACAGCCTTATAAAAATCCACTCCATTTTGAGTTTTTTCAAGTGTTCCTTTAATTGTTTTGACTAGTGTATTTGTGTTATCAAAATTTGTATAGGTAAAGGTAAATGTCTAAAATCTTATATAACTTTGATTTATGTTATTGAACGATTTAAAGGTTTAACGGTTAAAAGTGCTTTAAATTTCGAGATTTGAGTTTGGGGGCAGACCAGTTGCACATTTTTAGCATTTAAGTTAAAGGCACAGTAAAAAACATATCTCCTGGTATTGAAATACTTCTAGTTTTGGGTGTTTTCATAAACCTCAGCCTTAATTAAGCCTACTTTAGATATAGATCTGTTCATAAACTCAGAAACTGCGTCGTACAAACGCAAATGAATTGCAGTAGGCATGTTCATAAACGTCATAAATAGCATCAGCGTCGGGCAGAAGGCAGGTTGTGCAGCCACTTTACACTGACAGCAGACAGGAGACAGAAGAAGAGAACGTGGGAAATAAAAGCAAATAATTTGAATTGCGAAAAATGTAATTAATTATTCATATTTTCTTCATAAATTTCTGTTGTTAAATTTATCTTTTTTTAAGGATTAATTTTGAATTTTTGTCTGATGTTTATGAACATTCAGTGACTTACTTAAAATTGTACTTACGTAGGCCTGTACGCGTTCTGCAGAATTGGTGCGTTCATTTATGCAACATAGCAGAAAGACGATTGTACTAAGGCACATTTCCGACGTTTATGAAAACACCCTTTATCATTAAGCAATATCTACCTATAATATGTGGAACATAAATCCCAACTCAATTTATGTGTTTTGTCCCACTTTGATGCGACATAAGGCCAAAAAAAGAGGTTGGGCGTTATGGACCTGCACCCAATTTGGGGAATATGTTAGCTGGGCCAGCAGTTCAATACAATCAATTTGCTCGTAGCGATGGCGGAAGAATGTGAGCTGGTGAGTTGGTTTTGGTAAAGTAGAATAACACTCATTTTCTTCGTAAAGTGGGGCCGTTCTATCCTGAATTCGGCGTCGAATGAGCCCACTGATTACGCATAGAAAATTCATGTGACCGGTTGGCCCTGATCGAAGTCTACGATCACACCTTTCAGTTGGCCGCGGTCGGCCAATAGGAGATTGTGATTTTTTGTCACGTAAACCTTCGTCTAAGGAGATGGCGATTTCCCTGCTAAAAATTCCGCTTGCACACACGATCAAAACAAAACTACGAGTCCGACCCGGCTAAAATTTGAAAATTTAACACTTCCGGACTGATCCCGAAAATGGTTTTTGGAACTAATGAAATGACTGTCTATGGTGGATCTAAATTTGATGTCGGGACTACTTACCCACTACGATGAGTCATAAGGCCAGAAATCCAATTTGGGGCCTCTGACCTTCGTGGTTACGGACCACGCACTAAATGTATGAAAAAAGTGTCCCGGTCAAATTCGATGAAATTTTGGTAAAATATACATGACATCATCCTCATTGAAAGGTGCCGTGTAATAACGCCAAGTGAAATAAGGCCGACTTTTTAAAGTTGGCCTTATTTCGCTTTGAGAAAGTGAAATAAGGCAACTTTTTTTGAAAAATAATACCAAATTGGTCTTATTTCACTTTACGAAAGTGAAATGAGCCAATTTCTTCAAGTTGGGCTTGACGTTATTACATGGGTCCAAGCCTCTAGCTTCAACGGATTCCAAGTTATAGTGAAAAATGCTAAAAAAGTGAAACATCGATTTTTGTTTAATTGATTAGTTTAGTCGAGTATTTCGTTTTAATTTAAAAAGAAACTAACCCGATTTTACGTGTTTTATATACCTAGTTAAGGTATATGGAGAAGCATGTACACGCGGTGTTACCCGCTATAATCAGAATAAAAAGTAGCATTTGTCATTTTCTGACCCCTAAACTACAACTACCTTCGCAAAGAATTATGTCAATCCTATGTCGGACATTTTATCGGAATATGCCTATGTTAATGCTTATATATCCAAGAACATAGTTTTTGCGTGATAGCGTTACATTTACATTTACAGAAGGGATTTTACGTAGTTGAAATGAAATGAAAGAATGATACGGTTTGCCCTTTGAGTTATACAACTTTCTTTGACGTTTCTTCAATTTGGCCCTTAAAATGGCCAATTTTATCAGGGGAATAAAAATATTAATCGTTTATAGGTTTGTCTAGAACGATTTCTTGCATCAATTATGGTTTCGTTTAGTTTGTTGTACATAACCTAAGAACCAGAGGACACTTGAAACATGACCACATGTTCCGATTGTTCTGACCCCTTATTGACAACCGACTATAGTTTCTTGAAGCTCTTCTTTTAGTTGATTTTCTTTTTCTTCTATTTCATTATTTGGTTTGTAAGCTATCCAAAGCTGATGTTTAAATTGAGAATGAGTTCTTAATCTCACTAAGCATCTCATCGAGAAACTCTTCTTGCGGTTCTCTTTGCAATGCGTCTTGGACATAAGATAGTGCAAGGCGAATTTAAAACACTCCAATAGTTA
Source organism: Sphaerophoria taeniata (assembly GCA_943590905.1). Classification (NCBI taxonomy): domain Eukaryota; kingdom Metazoa; phylum Arthropoda; class Insecta; order Diptera; family Syrphidae; genus Sphaerophoria; species Sphaerophoria taeniata. Next base: position 69,656,389 of record OX016540.1, read on the forward strand.
GGTCTTTTAATTTTAATTTTCAAATATTCTATTGTAAGACGAGGAAAGTCAATAAATAATGACTGTCAAAGGAGATCCATTTCGTTGATCACGCCTTTGAATTGCGATTTCTTGCATTGTGATGTTTTCTTCACCATCAGTACGGGACATTGATCTGGGAGGAAACCTGTGCATACAAACGTAGCAACGCTAATATTTTCGACTTGACATATTGAATAAAAAAAGAAATGAAAAACGTGCGCATCAGCGAACTTTCTTGAACAAATAGTTTTCGCAAAAAAGAATCACGGAAGGAAGTACAACAAATCAATTGTTGTTTATTTTTTTGCTTTTTTGAGTGGATTTTACAATTACCGTTAAATAAAAAGAATGAATAAGTAGATGCTCTTTCCTTTTATGTACGCTTTTAATGTGATGTTTCCACTGACCCTAATCTTACATTTAGCGAAGTAGATTTAAAACAAATCTCGAAACTTATGGGATTTGGAGTACAGAGTATAGTAGATGAAAACGTAGTATTATAATATACTTATTATATCTAATACTACGTTTTTATCTACCCCTATTTCACTAACTCTCGGATTTAGGATCATTGAAAACAAAATATAAAATATACACTAATTGGTAAATACCTGTTTAAATAAAGGCGATATAGTAATATACTAAACAAAATCAATGTTTTATTTGTTTTCACATTCTTCACTTTAACTTGGAATCCGTTGAAGCTAGAGGGTTGGGCCCATATACATACCTACAGGATGATGATGTCATGTATATTCTACCAAAAAATTTCATCAAATTTTACCGGGACACTTTTTTCATACATTTAGTGCGTGCTGCGTGGTCCTTTCTTTTTTTTTTGTAATAAAGAAAAGTATACATATTTTCAAGATTTTTTCCGTTCATAACGGTTGAAAATAAAAATAACTCACCCGAATTTTTTATTGATTGATACAAATTGATTTTCTTTTGGGTGGATTTTTTTTCCAGTCGCTTCGTTCGCAATCAAATCAAATCGATCTTGAATGTTCCGTATCGGCATTATCCTCATGCTCAAAATGAATCATTGAAATGCAGCATCTGCTTGCAAAAATCCTCATTATGCATCACAGGATGCTTTTCCTCAACAGATTTAAAAAATAAATTGCTCCGCCCGTTTTGTCGACAGCCAATATTTATTTACTATACTTTGTCCAAAACTAATCTGCAGTGGCCTTATGGGAGAGCTTTTTTACTTCAAAGGGTGCCTGTTCAGGAAAAAACATCTACAATCCCCTTAAAAAAATATACTACACCTCTGTCTTTCTCTTTTCATACAATTTTCTTTGATTTATTTTTAAAAGCAAGCGTACATCCATCCCTGTGACCTGCTTTTCGAACGGCTGAACGCTGAAACCATACTAAGGGTGTCGATATATCGATATTTTTTTCTCGATGTGTTGATATTTTTGAACGATATTTAATTTTTCGATATATCGATGTCGATATAAAAATTTGAGTATCGGAAAGGTATAAAAATTCGATATTTTTTATGATTAAGAAAAATCTTCAAAAGAAATACCACACACTACACTCAATTAGTGTACGTAAATAAATGTGAGATCATGAAACATCAATTATTTGAAAACACAATACATTTTTAACTATGGTGCTTTGTCGCACCATTTGCACACAAAACATTCTCAACTATTGATGGACGATATATCGATAACTGGTATCAATAACCGGTTATCCGAGAATAACTGCTGTAACCAGTTATCCAATATAGATCCTAGCAGTTATTCAATAACCGGTTACTGTGACACAGTTATTCTCCCTAGCAGTTATTCTGGGTAGCGGTTATTTTAACTAAAAGTTATTCTTCTAAGCAGTTATTTTGACACAGAGTTATTCTGAGTAACCAGTTACTGTGACACAGTTATTTTCCCTAGCAGTTATTCTGGGTAGCGGTTATTTTAACTAAAAGTTATTCTTCTAAGCAGTTATTTTGACAGAGTTGTTTTGAGTAACCAGTTATTCTGATAAAAAGTTATACTTAGCAAAAGTTATTCTGCATAAAAGGTTATTTTAAGTAACGGGAACTTACAATACAAGTTATTCTGATAAAGGAATCATTCTATTTTAATATGTTATGTGGCAGAAAGAAAAAAAAATTATAAAAATTTTCACAAAAAATGAAATTTTTTCACAAAAATTTAAATTTTTCACAAAAATATAAATTTTTCACAAAAATCGAAATTTTTCATAAAACAAGTAATTTTTCACAAAAATCGAAAATTTTGATAAAAAATTGAAATTTTTCACAAAAATCGAAATTTTTCACAAAAATTTAAATTTTTCCATAAAACAAGTAATTTTTCACAAAAATCGAAATTTTTCACAAAAATTTAAATTTTTCCATAAAACAAGTAATTTTTCACAAAAATCGAAAATTTTGACAAAAATTGAAATTTTTCACAAAAATCGAAATTTTTCACAAAAATTTAAATTTTTCCATAAAACAAGTAATTTTTCACAAAAATCGAAAATTTTGACAAACATTGAAATTTTTCACAAAAATCGAAATTTTTCACAAAAATTGAAATTTTTCACAAAAATCGAAATTTTTCACAAAAATCGAAATTTTTCCATAAAACAAGTAATTTTTCACAAAAATCGAAATTTTTCCATAAAACAAGTAATTTTTCACAAAAATCGAAAATTTTGACAAAAATTGAAATTTTTCACAAAAATCGAAATTTTTCACAAAAATTTAAATTTTTCCATAAAACAAGTAATTTTTCACAAAAATTTAAATTTTTCCATAAAACAAGTAATTTTTCACAAAAATCGAAAATTTTGACCAAAAATTGAAATTTTTCACAAAAATCGAAATTTTTCACAAAAATTTAAATTTTTCCATAAAACAAGTAATTTTTCACAAAAATCGAAATTTTTCACAAAAATTTAAATTTTTCCATAAAACAAGTAATTTTTCACAAAAATCGAAAATTTTGACAAAAATTGAAATTTTTCACAAAAATCGAAATTTTGCACAAAAATTTAAATTTTTCCATAAAACAAGTAATTTTTCACAAAAATTTAAATTTTTCCATAAAACAAGTAATTTTTCACAAAAATCGAAAATTTTGACCAAAAATTGAAATTTTTCACAAAAATCGAAATTTTTCACAAAAATTTAAATTTTTCCATAAAACAAGTAATTTTTCACAAAAAATCGAAAATTTTGACAAAAATTGAAATTTTTCACAAAAATCGAAATTTTTCACAAAAATTGAAATTTTTCACAAAAATCGAAATTTTTCACAAAAATCGAAATTTTTCCATAAAACAAGTAATTTTTCACAAAAATCGAAATTTTTCCATAAAACAAGTAATTTTTCACAAAAATCGAAAATTTTGACAAAAATTGAAATTTTTCACAAAAATCGAAATTTTTCACAAAAATTTAAATTTTTCCATAAAACAAGTAATTTTTCACAAAAATCGAAATTTTTCCATAAAACAAGTAATTTTTCACAAAAATCGAAAATTTTGACAAAAATTGAAATTTTTCACAAAAATCGAAATTTTTCACAAAAATTTAAATTTTTCCATAAAACAAGTAATTTTTCACAAAAATTTAAATTTTTCCATAAAACAAGTAATTTTTCACAAAAATCGAAAATTTTGACCAAAAATTGAAATTTTTCACAAAAATCGAAATTTTTCACAAAAATTTCAATTTTTCCATAAAACAAGTAATTTTTCACAAAAATCGAAATTTTTCACAAAAATTTAAATTTTTCCATAAAACAAGTAATTTTTCACAAAAATCGAAAATTTTGACAAAAATTGAAATTTTTCACAAAAATCGAAATTTTTCACAAAAATTTAAATTTTTCACAAAAATCGAAATTTTTCACAAAAAATTAAATTTTTCCATAAAACAAGTAATTTTTCACAAAAATTTAAATTTTTCCATAAAACAAGTAATTTCTCACAAAAATCGAAAATTTTGACCAAAAATTGAAATTTTTCACAAAAATCGAAATTTTTCACAAAAATTTAAATTTTTCCATAAAACAAGTAATTTTTCACAAAAATCGAAATTTTTCACAAAAATTTAAATTTTTCCATAAAACAAGTAATTTTTCACAAAAATCGAAAATTTTGACAAAAATTGAAATTTTTCACAAAAATCGAAATTTTTCACAAAAATTTAAATTTTTCACAAAAATCGAAATTTTTCACAAAATTCGAAATTTTTCACAAAAATTGAAAATTTTCACAAATAGTAGGCGATTGCGAGTTCAGAGGAAACTGAACTGACGTTTCCATACAAAAGGCCTTTTTCTTAGATTTTTGCTTATATCTCTGTCTTGTAATTTTCTTTTGTGTATTTTTGTGTTTTGTGGGATTTTTGCTCGTGTAATAACGCATTAATTTTCATTAATCAGCTGCCGCTGCGTGGTTCAATTTTATTTACTGTTATTTTATTTCTTATTTTTTTGAGAGTCGAGACTAAAACCCAAAAAGAATGTGTATATTGTCAACCGAAAGTGAAATGTGATTATTTAAGAAATAAGAAAAAGAAATAAATTTATTGCTTACTCACTTCCTAAAAAATCTTTCGTTTTCGTTTTCTAAATAAACAAATGAACAATGTCTCTTGCAAAAAGAATTAAAATTAGTATGATTTGGAACTTCTTTACTCAAGTGGAAAATAAAGACCACATCGCGAAATGTAATATTTGTAAGAAACTGTTTTCGTTCAAATCGACAAATTCGAATTTAAAAAAAACATTTGAAAACTTGCCACCCTACCGTCCAAATTGACAACATCGATCGTGATCGTGACAACAGTCAAACCACACAAACTGAAGCTGTACCCATAAATAATTCATCCCAGTCCGAGTCTATAGTTCATAATACAGCCTCGACATCTTCCGCCGTACTCCAGACCCAAAATTCCCAACCGAACAGCAGCGCTGATGCAAACGTAAGTGAAGCACGAGCACCCACTACAAGGCCGATAGAAAAAAAGAGGCAACAAAGAATTACGGATTTTGCTCCACAAAAAATTACCGCTTCTGCAAAAAAAAAACATAGATGATTCTCTTTTGAAATTATTCACCCATGACCTCCAGCCATTTAGTGTTGTATCTGACAAAGGATTTTCCGAGTTTGTGAAATGTTTAAACCCCAGTTATGAACTTCCAAATAGAAAATATATATCTAAAACCTTGATTCCTGCAAAATACGAGCAGTGTTACAATGAGTGTCGGGAACTCGTCAAAAGCAGTGCAATATCGCTATCGCTGACGACAGACTCCTGGTCGTCATGTAATAATGAAAGCTATGTAGCCATAACAGGCCACTTCATAACAGAGAGTTTTGAACTGAAGACGGTTCTGCTTGACTGCTCTGTTTTGGAAAATCACCACACCGGTAAAAACCTGGCCGATCGCATTAACAACGTTTTGGCTGAGTGGGAAATCCCCACCAACAAAATTCGTCTGGTAACAACAGACAACGCTGCTAACGTAGTGAACGCTGTCACAAAAGAGATGAATTTAAAACATTTTGGATGTATGGCTCACTCACTAAATTTAGTGATCAAAAATTCAATAGAAACACAAACAACTGAAGTGACAGAAATATTGAATAAAGTAAAAACAATCGTTGCATTTTTTAAAAGGAGTAACATTGCTACAGAGAAACTCCTTCAATTCCAACAACAAACCGGCCAACCAAATTCACCACTCAAATTAATTCAAGAGGTGAAAACGAGGTGGAATTCTTTATATTATATGTTGGAGCGATTTGTAACTCTAGAGAATGCAGTCAAGAGCACAGTGGCAATTGTGAATCAAGATTTGCCTCACATTTCCAGCATTGAATGGGATATTGTGAAGCAATTGGTATATATATTAAAACCTTTTGAAAATACGACAAAAATAATAAGTGGGGAGCATTACACAACGGCATCGTATATTATTCCCATAACAAACGGACTCTTCGCTGTGACTAAAAATTTGTTGAAAAAAAATTATCATCCCTGTGTAAAAAAAGTACTGGTGGGAATAAAAGAGCAATTAGATGCCAGGTTTTGCTTTTTGGAAAAAAGCGCAACATTAGCTTTGACAACCTTTCTTGACCCACGCTTTAAGCTTATTGCGTTTGAAGATTCGTCTGCTGCAGATACTACAAAACGCAGAGTAATTGATCTCGTTTGCAGTTCAATAACCGAAGACCGAAATGCCGAAACAATTTCAAGCGGTCAAGCCCAACAAGATGCAGACGATGATGGCTCGGACGACGATGTGTCGATTTGGGGAGTCCTAAAAAAAGCTGCAGCTGAATCCCAGCCGCAAGGGACAGTAAAATCGAGAGCAATTGTTGAGGTACAGAGGTACATAGAAGAAAATTTAATACCAAGAAAAAGTGACTGCTTGAGTTGGTGGAAGGAGAACCATTATAATTTTCCCTTTTTGAGCAAGATAGCGAGAGATCGCCTGTGTCCTCAGGCTTCATCCGTTCCTTGCGAACGCCTTTTTTCTAAAGCTGGACTTATTATTACAGACCGAAGAAGTCGCCTTGCTCAAAACAAGGTAAAAGAATTAATGTTTTTAAATATAAATTCAGACAACTGAACTTACATACATTAAGAATATAAAAAAGACTTATTGAATTCGTGATATTTTTAATTTTTTTTTTTGTGAAATTTATAATTTTCCTGCACTTAATATTTATGTACATACACTAGTCAAAACAATTAAAGGAACACATGAAAAAACTCAAATATTGAGTGGTTTTTTATAAGGCTGCATCTCAGTAGAAAAAAGTCGGATTGAAGTGAAATAAAAAGTTTTGCAAAGGTTATCATTTTTTCTTTTCAAATTATTTTGAGTTACGAAAGTACCGTTAGTCAATTTTTTCTATCAATTTTAAAAAAGGTCCAAAATACGCATTTCTAATTTTTTTCATAAAAACTACCGTTATTTTGTGACTTTCAGTGATACAACACAAAATGAAAAATGCGTATTTTGGACCTTTTTTAAAATTGATAGAAAAAATTGAAAAAATCAATATTTTTATTTCTTTAAAAAGTTTTTATGTAGCAAATTTAATGAAATTTTCAATTCTGCCATTATTTTATTTGTAAGTCAATATTTAACAGAGTTATTAGGGTCCAAAGTCAAAATTGTGTTTTTACATGTAAACCCATTTTTTGATTAGAAAAAAAAATCATAGCGATCTGAACCAAACAGTGAATTTTAGTCAACAAAATTCTTAAATTGAATCTAAGACTGGTTGGATTCAATAAAAAATTCCGCTCATTTTATGTCAAATCAAAGTTAGTTTTTGTTTTTATATTTTAAAATTGAGTGAACATTTTTTACGCTCAAGCAAAAACGACTAACGGTACTTTCGTAACTCAAAATAATTTGAAAAGAAAAAATGATAACCTTTGCAAAACTTTTTATTTCACTTCAATCCGACTTTTTTCTACTGAGATGCAGCCTTATAAAAAACCACTCAATATCTGAGTTTTTTCAAGTGTTCCTTTAATTGTTTTGACTAGTGTATTTATATACATTAAAAGTTAAATCAAATTGAATTTGACTGTAATTTTTTTCTTTAATTTTTATTATTTAATTCTTAATAATTTTATTTTTTTTATGTGAAAATTATGTTTTTGGTTTATAGTTTATATTTTTCACAAACATATGTATGTACATACATTAAAAATCAAGAAAAATTTAATGAACTGTAATTTTTATTTCTTAAATTTGTTTTATTGAATTGCTGTAATTTTTTGTTTGTTTCTGTGAAATTTGTTTTTGTTTTTTTTTCTTATAATATAAATATAAAAACAATAATGTTTAATTAATAAGTAACAGCAATATTTAAAATGAATTGCATTTTTAATTTTCAATTATATCTATTGTTAATAATAATATTTCAAACAAATTGAATTTAAATATATTTTTTTTTTAATTTTGTGATACTGAATTCCTCATTATTTTTATTTGCTATATGATATTTATGTTTTTGTTATTTCTTATTAAAAAACAAATAATTTAGTTTACCTAATTAATAACTTTCAATAGTAATGGAATGTTGAATTCGAATGGGAAAAAAATATTTTATTTTGTTTTGTTGGTTGTTTTTTTTTATAAAAATAAAAATAATGCTTTTTTTAAATAAATAATTTCCTAACCCTTAAAAATGTTTGTTTTCTTTTTTTAACGAAATTTTACATTTTCTAAGTAAAAATTTTATGGATAACCGGTTACTGAATAACTGCTAAGAATAACTGTTATTGAAAAATAACTGTAACTGTTATAACAGTTATTCAAAAATAACTGTTTAGGCCATCACTAACTCAACAATTTGCTCTCTCGCATCATTCACGCCATAGCCAAACAAGCATGCTTTCGTAGCTCACAAGTTTTTCAAAATGCAAAATGCAAATCCATTTTGACAGCTTGATTTCCTATCTTTAGGCGTTTTTGTTTTTACAACTGAACAGAGCCTGAACTACCAAACTAAAAATTGTATGCGAAAAAAGGCACAGAGCACTGATTCCGAGTGTTCAGAGTCGAACCAACGCGCTTGGAAAAAAGAGACCGACCATTGTGAGCAAAATGCCTGAACAAACAAATGTCAAGCTTTAGATTTGGGGAAAATGAAAAGAAATGTTTAAAATAATAATTAAAATAGGCAAAATAATTTTATTGTCATACATTACCGATATATCAATATATCGATATTAAAAAAAAAAATCAAAACCGATATTGATATATTTTTAAAATATCGATACGATATATATCGATACTTTTTTGCATTTCGACATCCCTATAGGCCATACTAGAGTAAGATCCCAGAGCAATCAGACATAACTTATTTTCACACGGATGAAAATGAAACCTGAATTTTTCAGTAGCGTTGTGATCGTTAGGCGCTACACAATTTCTTGTGCTTTTTAACACTTGATCAAGTTGTTCATAGAATGCGCTTTCTAAAACGACCCGAAAAAGGACAATATGATGAATTAAGGATGAAAAATGAAGAAAATGTAACGAAAAATAATAAAAAAAAAAAAATAAAAATCGTGCATGTACACCTGAACGTTAAAACACCATGTAGTCCAAAAAAAGGATTGAAATTGAAAAATAAAATTTATGCACAATTGATATAATCCTGATTCAATCGTATTTCGTTTGGCGCCCCTGAGATTAACTTTTCAACTGCAGACCAGCCCTGTTGTAATGCGTTTGTGTTTGTGAAACTCACACTACTTAGAAAAATGCTTCACTTCTTTTTCATAAGACCCCTTCCTGTACTTCTTATTCAATGGGTGCCTTGAATACCTACGCGCTTTGTGGAACTTGCCGATGTTATTGAAGTATTTATTTAAAAGTTATATTCAATCAGTCAGACCAATTAGAGTGACCAAACATCCCTTAAGACACAAATTATTCAACTAAAACTTAAAGTTTTCATTTTTATATAGGACGTTCCGGAATTCGATAAGTTCTACTTAGAAACCCCATACTAGAGGTGAACTTTATGCAGAACATAAATTTATGTTCCGAATCAGCAAATGGGCCTAAAATCAACAGGAGAATATTATTTTCAAAACCAGCAATTTCTATGACATAGTCAACTGCTGACGAAAGTTCATTAAACACTGAAACATTACTTTTTGGTGGAATATACACATTTAAAATAAAAAAGACTATTGATTGTATGGTCACTTTGATGCATAAGAGTTCTATTGAGAGATTGAAAGGGAAGATAATTTGTGATGAACAAAATCTGTTTCGAACAGCAATAAGAACTCCCCCACCAACCAGATTCATAGCATCCACATGACGGTCTTTCCTATAAACTAAGAATTAAGCATTAAGCCAAGTTTCCGTAAATACAAACACGTCATGCGGAAAAGCTTGAGAATTTTTAAAAATTGAAGTAGTTTTACTTCAAAGTCCTCTTACGTTTTGGTAGCGCTAGGAGATCCTTTGCAGTTTTTTGGGTCCTCTTCAGTAAGGGTGTTGACTTCGTCAACTTTAAGAGTAGCGGCGGATGGGCACGGATTGGTGCGAGAAGAAAAATTGTTTTAACGCACCGATTGAAACAATGGGGCATATTCATAGACATTTTTAAACTGCTGTTAAGCTGTGACCACAGTTGCATGTTTGTGAATTAAAAAATCATTAAGTCCTAAGCTAGTAATTGACTTATGAATTAAAAAACATTTAATTCATAAGCTAAAAATGAATTATGAATTAGAATTCATTTAATTCACCAGCTAAAAAGTGAATTATGAATTGAAGTTGCCTTAATTCACAAGCTAAAAAGTGAATGATGAATTGAAGTTTCCTGAATTCACAAGCTAAAAATTGAATTATGAATTAAAGTTTCTTCAATTCTCAAGCTAAAAAGTGAATTGTGAATTAAAAACAAGCTAAAAAGTGAATTATGAATTAAAAACAAGTGACTTATAATTTATGAATAAAAAAAAAGTCAATGCAGAAACAGGGTGGAGTTAAAATTTCACAAATTTGAATTCATAAGGTGAATTAGCGAATTATCTGGTATCAGCAAAGCTGTAAATGAATAATATCATTTAAAAATGCACACTATCATTTTTTTCATCATTTAGGAAAAAATGAAGGAAAAAAGACAGTGTGTAGCTCTGTAAATGATAAATGATGAATAAATTATGAGGAAAATGATGAATATCAAAAGTTTTTGTCTGTATGACCGAAATAATGAAATGAAATGATCGTGTGTGAGAAACATATCTTTTTTGTGTGTAGTTTTTTGTCTGAAATAAGCATTTGCATGAAATACGAGCCTTGGTCAAGAGAAATAAACGAAAAAATCCAAAAATTCAGTTTTTAGCTTGTGAATTAAATGAATTCTAATTCACAATTCGCTTTTTAGCTTGTTAATTAAAGAATCTTTAATTCATAATTCACTTTTTGGCTTGTGAATTGAAGAAACTTTAATTCATAATTCGCTTTTTAGCTTGTGAATTAAGGAAACTATAATTCATAATTCACTTTTTAGCTTGTCAATTAAATGAATTCGAATTCATAAGTCAATTACTGACTTGGGAATTAAATTGAGAGTTAAACTAATAAATGATTTAAGCTTTTGCAACTTTGGCTGTGACTAAATAAACTGGAGTTTAAGTTATTCATAAACACATTTAATCCTAAGATTAAGAGTTAAACTGGAGTCTTACTTTAAACATGGGTGATGCTATGTTTAAGTTGCTACTTTTCTATTAAATTCAAAATTTCATTCCCTGCTTTCAATAAAATATTATTGTTCTTGAATATTTATTTTGACAAAACAACTTTATTAACAAAAGTCATCTTTTGTGGGGAGTTAAATGAATGGGTGCGCCTTGAGTCGGAAGTTGGATGTAAGCGAATTTGTGTCCTCTATTTTCTGTGGTTCCCTCAACGTGACAAACGATGAATTTGATCTTGGAACCTACAAACTTTCGGATTGCTTTTTCTTTTGATGATTATGCGCAAGAACGGAAGTGAAATAATAACTGTTTTATTCTAAAGAGACAGGACAAGAAAAAACAAGAGATAGGTAGGTACTCGGAAAAAGCGTTTTGTTAGGGCATCTATTGCTAGGCTTGATGCAGAGCAACATGTTCTTATTCATTTGTGTATGCAATCCAAGACATGTTAACATGTGGAATGAATTTGTCATGATGATACAGATCGTCAGTGTAGTGTAATCATCATCGGCTACCTCCAATTGGAAGAGAAGAAACACAGCGACAAAATTACACTACACAAACTCGAGGAAATAACAACTTCATTAAAACCAAAAAGTGTCCAACCATCTCTTACCGTTAATGTTATCATCATATATCATATTCATCGCATTTCACCTGGTCCAGAGATCGTACATATTGCCATCGCATGGCAATATGTACGTGCATAGTAACAAATAAGTTTTTTGATTTCAAATTCACATTTGAATTTTGAAAATTTCAATTTTTTGACATTTCCTTTCAGTTTTGTGTTCATTTGAAGGAAAGTTGTAGTAGATTTCTTCAATAAACTCTAGTTTAGTTAAACACAGCTAGAAAATCGTCTATGAATAGAAGCTGTGTTTTCCTAAACTATTAAGCTTAAACTGTGGACTACGAAATTACGACTTAAACAATTCTCTAGGAATATGGCCCAATGTGATTTCGTTTTAATGTGGTGGTTACAACCTTCAATTTCACTTTATTAATATACAATCATATTTTCATTGAAAAATACTTACAGTAGTTTTTCTTTTTTAGTAGGTAGTTTGAAGTTTAAATATATAATTTACGTGATATCCAGGACGGCCAGCTTCACCGTGGGTCGCTCGTATACGCCTGATTGCGTTTGGACAAAGGCACTTCGAACTTGCCCGTCCTTGGAGGTTCTGGTTTCGACAACTCTTCCTTTGGGCCAACAATTTCTTGGACCCGTTGGATCCACAATATAGGCCATGTCGCCCACCTCTATGGGTTTTGTCAGTCTGAACCATTTCGCTCGACGAGTAATATTTGGAAGATACTCTTGCACCCAGCGCCTCCAGAAGCGCTCCGCGAACTGCTGTGATTTTTGCCAGTTTTTTCTTAGCAGCCCAACGTCTTCATCATATACTGCAAGTGGCTTTGAGCCGTTTGAGGATCCTAGGAGGAAGTGATTTGGAGTCAGTGCCTCGTCATTCTCGCTGTAGATCGGTATGTATGTTAGAGGCATTCTAAGTATGTAGTTCCTCTGATGGATTTCGAGTTGGCATTGTTTGATATAGGGTAGTCTTTACAGACCTAACGAGTCGCTCCCAGTTGCCCCCAATGTGTGGTGATCCGGGTGGGATAAACTTCCATTTGGTGTCGCTCGATGTCAATGCTTCTGCAATTTTATCCTTGTTGATGTTCGTGAAGGCCTCCCTCATCTCTCGTTCTGCCCCTTGGAAGTTGGTTCCATTGTCGCTGTATATTTCGACTGGTGTTCCGCGTCGTCCGATGAAATTGCGAATAGCCATAATGCAGGAGTCTGCAGACAGCGAGTGCGCAATTTCCAGGTGAATGGCCCTTGTCGTAAGGCATGTAAGAAGTACCCCCCACCTTTTCTCTGTTCTTCGAAGGATGCTAACTGTCATGGGCCCGAAATAGTCTATCCCGGTAAAGGAGAACGGCCTACAGAAAGCCGCAAGGCGAGCGGGTGGAAGTTGTGCCATTATGGGGTGGTAAGGTTTAGCTCTCTGGTTCTTACAAGTCTGAAAGCGCCGCCTTAGTGCCGCAAAAGCTGCTCTTAGCTGAGGTATATGATACTTCTGCCTAATCTCATTGACGACAGTCTCATGGTTTTGGTGGTGGTAACGGTTATGTACGTCAGCTATTATTAGTTGGGTTACCCGATGCTCCCTCGGAAGAATAATCGGTCTCTTCGTGTCTTCACTTACGCTTGTTGATAGTTGTATCCTCCCGTTTGCCCGAATAATGCCATTTTTCTCGATGCACGGACAAAGATTGTGGATCGTACTAGATGTATCTACGGGTATATTGGCTTTTAGGTCTGCAATTTCCTCTTGGTAGACATACTCTTGTACTTCTTTCAGGATTGCTTGTTCTGCGGCTTGGAGTTCTTGTTTTGATAGTGGTCCCTTTGTCTTTTCGTATTCGTGTATTTGGCTTAGCGCGTTGTATACAAAGCGGAGTGCGTAGGCCGTGCTTCTCACCAGTAGTTTCCAGTTCTGGGTTGCGTCGTAGCGGAAGATCTTTTCTCGTACGGAGTGGGCGTTGATGAAGCACGTCTTTAGTTCTTCTTCTACGATTTCGTCTTGGTCTTTTGGGGTTTCCTTAGGCCAGTCGTCGGGTGGGAGTTTGAGGAATTGTGGCCCACTAAACCAGCGACTTGAGACACTGAAGTCAGGTACTTTCTGCCATTTTGTTCCTTCGTCGGCAACATTAGTCTTTGTTGGTACCCATCGCCAGCTGGATATCTCCGTAAGATCCAAGATTTCGCTGACTCTGAAGGCGACAAATTGTCTGTATCTCCGGTGATCCGAACGGATCAAACTAAGGACGTTTTTTGAGTCCGACCAGAAGAATCTTTGAGAAAATTCAATGGCATGGGAGTCCACTATGAATGTAGCGAACCGAGCCCCTAGAACTGCCGCTTGTAGTTCGAGTCTGGGTATGGATTAATTTTTTAGAGGTGCCACCCTTGTCTTAGCTCCTATAAGGGAACACTCTACTTTGTCTGCGCTGATGATGTATCTGATGTAGGCTACGGCAGCGAATCCGTTCTCGCTCGCATCCACAAATATGTGTAGCTGTCGTTCTGAATTGGGATTTGTGTTATCCTTGACGTAGCAGCGAGGGATTTTAAGCTTTTCCATAGCCGGGAGGTACTTGACCCATGTGGACCACTTACTGTATTCTGGATCTCTTATCTCCTCGTCCCAGTCGATCTTGGAGCGCCAGATGTCTTGTAGCAACACCTTCACATACATTAAAAAATGGGCCAACAGACCTAGCGGGTCGAAGATAGTCATGAGGATCTTGAGTACATCGCGCTTTGTTGAGCGGACGGTACCGAAGAGGATCTCGCTTTGAGCAGAGTTTGTGGTAAGTTTATAGGTGAAGCAATCCGATGAGGTACACCACCACATTCCGAGTACCTTTTCCGTTGTCAATTCTACGTCGATATCAAGGTTTTTGCTATCCACAGGATCACTTTTCAACGCCTTGAGGACCAGGGGCGAATTGGATATCCAGTTTCTGATTAGAAAACCTCCCTGTTGGTGAATAAATCGGATTTCTTTGGCCAACTGTATAGCTTCTTCCTCTGTTGCTACGCTGTCCATAAGGTCGTCGACATAGTGGTTCTCTTTGATCGCTCGAACCGCTCGCGGATAGCTCTGGCTAAACTCTTCAGCGTTCTTGTTTTTAATAAATTGAGCGCAGCAGGGCGAACAGGTGGCTCCGAAGGTCATTACGTTCATCACGTAGATATCTGGTTCGTGGTTATCGTCTTTGCTCCACAGGAATCTCTGGAAATTGCGGTCTTCCTTTCGTATCTGAACCTGATGGAACATTTCCATGATATCTCCGCATATGGCTACAGGGTTTTCTCTTGATTTGAAAATGACTGAAGGAAGGGATGTAAGTTGGTCTGGACCCTTGAGCAGCATGGAGTTTAGCGACACGCCGTGAACCGTAGCAGGTGCATCCCACACGATCCAAAGCTTTCCCGGTTTCTTTGGGTTTATTATAGGGAAGATCGGAAGGTACCAGCAGCGCTGGTTGTTGTTCGAATTTACGTTTAGATGGAGTTTTGTAGCGTAACCTTTGGTGACGTAGTCTTTGATTTTTTCCTCGATTGTTTCGGCTAGGTGTGGCTCGCGTTTCATGCGCTTGTGGAGACACGACAGTCGTTTTCTGGCCATGTGGAAACTGTCTGGCAGCTGAACATTGTCGGCCTTCCACAGCAGTGAAGTCTCGAAGCGCCCGTCCTTCTTGATCGTGTATTTGTTCAGGAGTTCTAGAGCGCGCTGGTCTTCGGTTGGGAGTACGATTTTATCGGAAGGTGAGGTCCCAAAGTTGTCACTGCAGATAAACTCCTTCACCAGTGGTTGCAGTTCTTCGTTATTGCAGCCGCAGCTGTGAAAGCTATGGTGATCGTGGGAAGATGCGTTGCTTCGTGTTTGTTGGTGATAGTAGCCGTGCAGGAGCCACCCTAATCGGGTTTTGGTTGCAACTGGTTCTTCCAGCCCTCCTTCTTTGTATCGTAGAGGCAGACTCAGTTTCGAGTTATTTAAGCCGATAAGGAGCCGTGGAGTTGCGTGCTGGTATGACTGGATTGGTAACCCTTTAAGGTATTCGTATCGTTGCTGTAAGTCATCGAAGAATATTGACTGCGAGGTAAGCTGAAGGTTCTCAACTGTGTGTACGTCCGTGAGTCTAAGCCGTTCTGCATTAGACGCAGTTCCGGATATCTGTAGAGAGAAAAGCTGTGAGTTTTTCTCGTACCTCTGGGTGTTTCCCGTCCATTTGAGACAGAGGGGGTGTGGAGTTCCTTTGACCCTGAGCTGCCTAGCTACTTCCTCGTCCATCAGCGATATCGATGACCCGTCATCTAAGAATGCGAACGTTTGTATTTTTACACTTTCGTTATAGAGGACTACGGGTACGACTCGAAAGAGGATGGCTGTCGACTTGGTGACATGAGTGTTGCAGTGGCTTTGGTCGCGTGTTGATAGCCTTTCATCGTTTCTTTCGTCGTTATGAAGCAGCTTATGATGTTTTAGAGGACATCCGCCTTTTCCACACGTTAACATAGATGGACAGTTTCTGTTACCGTGTTGTCCTAGGCACCGTCGACATAAATGGCGTTCTCGGACGGCTGACCATCTTTGCGAGCGGCTAAGACCTTGGAATTCCTTACAGTTGGGTACCGACTCGCAGTTTCCGTGGCAGATACAGCACTGATGATTTGAGGACGGTGGGGTTAGTCGTTAGTGCATTAGTAGCACTGCTATGGGCGTTAAGGTATCCCTTTTCTCTTTTACCTGTAGACTTGTTCTCGGATGAGAATAGTAAAGCCTCAGGCATGAGGACACTATTAGCGGCTTCTGCTAATTGGTAGACCCATATACCAAAATGAGAAAGGTTACAGTCCGGTAACTCTCTTTGGTGTTTAGCCCAATCTAGTCGGATGGCCGGTGGTAATTTAAGGACGAGTCGACGGCGCATGTCTGCATTGTTAAGATGCGCGACTAGGCCGGATGCTTCTATGGTGGCACATAGGTTTTGAACGATAAGCGCGAAGTTCACGATGGTTTCCAATTTGTCGGCCTTTGGCGCTGGTGTCAGATGAATTTTTTGGATTAGTGTGTGGATAATTAGTTCTGGGTCACCATACAGCATTTTTAGTGTTGTGATGAGTCGGTGCACGCAGTTGGGGTGTACTAGTAGACTTCGGACTGCCTCAAGGGCTTTTCCCTTCAGCGCCCTCTGCAGCCTCACCAGGTTTTCCTCGTCATTGAAAGCGCAGAGCTCCGTGCTTCTGTTGAAGTTGGATAGAAATAGGGGCCATTCCTCGGGGTTCCCTCCAAAAGGTTGTAGGTCTCGCGAAACCAGTTGGCGCGCAGCTAGATTGGCTCTTGTTAGTGCATTCATCGGTGGCACCGGTGAGAGTAGGCGAGCAGTTGGGATCGCTTGAGTGGTAATGTTGCTGATCATAATTTGGAAACGTTTGAGTTTGGTGGTTCATCGATGGTTGTGGCAACGGTGGTGGATGGTCGGGCACGCTGTGTGCAGGGACACTCCAAGATTGTGGCGCTTGCGACTTAGGTTGATCATGTAGTATTTCCATTGGCTGTGGTTGGTAAATCTTGTTCTGTTGTTGCTGTTGTGTGGGCTGCTCAGGGGGGATGTCCATCATCTTCGGCTGCCCAACGAATGGGGCCTGATGTATTGTTACTCTGTCGACTGCTGGGCGTACTTGTTCGTTTGTTGGTAACTGGTTGATTGTTGACGTTGTGAAGCATTTAGTAGGATGATTGCCGAGCCAGTTTTGTACCTTGTTGTTTGAAGTAGGCATTTCAGTTTCATCCTCCTCGGATTCTGCAGAGTTGTCTTCAAATTGTTTCAAGATGTGTAATTTTTTCTCAAGATAGTCGCTATCCCTCTTGGCAAGTAATTCTCTTTCCTCTTGATCGCGCTTGAGGGTCAGCACCCTCTCCTCTTCTAGGATTTGTAACTCCAGTTGAAGTTGCTTCCCCATGGTTGCCTTGGATACCTTTGAGCTGGTTGATCTGCATCTATTTTGATGTGTGTTTGCTGTTGGATTCTTGACGGCGGCGGTAGTAGTAAGTTAACTAAATATGTTTTGTGAAGACTTATTAATTATTATAAATGATGGTAGGGGGAACTGTAGCACTGGCGGAGAAAGACGGGTTTGCTGCCGATTGCGGTAAGGCAGTGGTGGTAGTTTCAACTGCGTTAGAAGAGGCACTAAGGGTGGCAAAGATTCGATCGGCGTCCATAGTATCGAGCATTTGTCTTGCGGCACACGTAGAATTTGATGAAAGCACTGATGAATGGTTGGCTAAACCTGCGGTGGCGTTGAATGGAATGTGAGGAGCAAGGTGCATGTGCGAACGAGCTGCATCGACATACCCTTCATACATTGTACCACTTGTGTTATGGCTGCAAGTTGCTTTGTCGTTAATGGTACTTGCCAGGAGCATGTGCTCGTTGGAGGCGGGGGCACTTGTGTGTGACGACGAAGCAGCAGCGTTGGGGGCAGTATAACCGGAGGTATGAGGGGCAGTATTATGGGCAGTATTGGAGTTGTGTTCTTTTTGGGCAATTTTATCAACAGCAGACGCAGAGACTACTTCTACTTTACTAGGTAAATTGAAATACTTACCTGTGGTGCACGTGGCGCATATCCAATTTTGGTTTTGTATGTTGGCGTCGACTCGGGCACAAATGTAGTGTGTCCACGAACCGCAGTCGTCGCATTGGACCATATCGTCCGCTGAGTCCGGTTCGTCACACGCAGGACAGTTGAACTCCTCTTGTGGAGTAGTTGGTCGTTGTGACTTGTTGGATCGTTGCTTCGGTTTCGGCGGCATTTAGAGTGGTGTGGGCGACTGGGTTATGGGCTGAGCAATATTGTTGTAAGATGTTGACTTCGTCAACTTTAAGAGTAGCGGCGGATGGGCACGGATTGGTGCGAGAAGAAAAATTGTTTTAACGCACCGATTGAAACAATGTGATTTCGTTTTAATGTGGTGGTTACAACCTTCAATTTCACTTTATTAATATACAATCATATTTTCATTGAAAAATACTTACAGTAGTTTTTCTTTTTTAGTAGGTAGTTTGAAGTTTAAATATACAGGGTGATTCACGAGCGTTGTGCCAAAAAGCTAGAGCGTGTAGGTTGAGTTGAGACAAGAAAAAAATCGTATGGGAGGGGGGGGTCTATTCCCCCCCGTTTAGCCGGGAGGGGCAATTTTCTGAAAAATTGACTTATTTTGTAAAAAAAAATATTAAAAATCAACGGCTTAGTTTACAACACCGTGCTATACCTTTCTGAAAAGCTTAAAACTTCTTCTTTCACTTTGTTTTTAAAATAAATGGTTTTAACGAATAGTTTAAAAAAAATAAATTTTCAAACTCAAAATTTTCAAAAAAAAAGCCAAAAAAAAATTTTTGAACTAATTTTTTTCAAAATTTTATGTAATTAAGTACTAATTTTGTTTTAAAATTTCAATGTCTTTGTTAATTTTTAGTCAAAAACAGAAAACCGGATGCAAAAATGTCTTTTCGTTTTTGAGAAATTAAAAAAAAACCAAAACCACTTTTTTCTAAGAAAATCTTTGTTTTTATTTTTACCTATCTGGACTTTTAGTATAATTTACTAGTTTAATTTATAAATTTAATTTTTTGTAATTGGAGTTTTATGAGGACTCAATAAAGTAGAAAAGTATTGGATTTTCCCTGGATTAATCATTTTGTTCATTGAAAACGTCTGCCATTGACCTTTCACTTCTAGCTCTCCGTGCTCTCGTCGGCGGATTCTTGAAAACATGCTACGACTTGGCGCCATCTATTGGGATTTCTTTCAGCGTAGAGTCTTTCGGCTTCCCGATGTCGACAACAAGTTAAACCGTAGCAGAAGTTCCTGTCCGCTAACTCTTCTCGAACATATGAGTTTGTTATTGTTATGTGTTGATGAATTAATATTTTAATTGTAAATGGTTGTTAAGTAAATATGCGATGCCTTTTATTAACCTTTAGGTTGTTAATTGTTTTTTCATTCAAGAAAAATTGCGGTTTAATTATCTTAAGCCCCCAGCAGGTAGAACCCTTCGCCGGCGAGTGGCCGCGGCCCCAGGTATAGTAAGAAAGAATTGCAGGTCAGTTTTCAGACGTTATCAATGAATAAAATGGTTAATCCTTTGAAAATCCAATACTTTTCTACTTTATTGAGTCGTCATAAAACTCCAATTACAAAAAATTAAATTTGTAAATTAAACTAATAAATTAAACTAAAAGTCCAGATAGGTAAAAATAAAAACAAAGATTTTCTTAGAAAAAAGTGGTTTTGGTTTTTTTTTTAATTTCTCAAAAACGAAAAGACATTTTTGCATCTGGTTTTCTGTTTTCGACTAAAAATTAACAAAGATATTGAAATTTTAAAACAAAATTAGTACTTAATTACATAAAATTTTGAAAAAAATTAGTTCAAAAATTTTTTTTTGGCTTTTTTTTTGAAAATTTTGAGTTTGAAAATTTATTTTTTTTAAACTATTCGTTAAAACCATTTATTTTAAAAACAAAGTGAAAGAAGAAGTTTTAAGCTTTTCAGAAAGGTATAGCACGGTGTTGTAAACTAAGCCGTTGATTTTTAATATTTTTTTTTACAAAATAAGTCAATTTTTCAGAAAATTGCCCCTCCCGGCTAAACGGGGGGGAATAGACCCCCCCTCCCATACGATTTTTTTCTTGTCTCAACTCAACCTACACGCTCTAGCTTTTTGGCACAACGCTCGTGAATCACCCTGTATAATTTACAAAGTAAAAGGAAATTTACAAAGGAACAAATATTTTATGTTGTTTGGAAAAATGGCGTCTCTTGTGCAGTCGTCTCAAGAAAATGTGCAGAAAAGAAATGAAGATGCCGGATATATCTGATCGAAGATGGCGGCCTGGGTTTTCCAGTACCACTGGAAGTACCACTGGAAGGCACCTACGACCCAGCGTTGCCAACAAAGGGGAAGTAAATTTTTCCGTCTGTTGGGAATAATAAATTATTTTACCAGAGTGTTTGGTGGCCCTGAACAATTTAAAGTTATTTTGAAAGATGCCAAAAAACTATTTGGTTTACTTATTTTTTGTCATTTTGCCTAAAGAGTGTTAGGTAAAACCTTACATTCTACTAGATGATTCAATACGTCATCTGGTTCAGTATTGGGCAATAAGCGTGATACAAATATTTTTTTGGGCCTAGGAACAGACGCAAGGGATTTTTGAGAAGTAGTTGAAGTTTGAACAGATGCAAGCATAGCCGTATTTAGAGGGAGGGGGTTACAGGGTTTAACCCTCCCGAAATTTTTTTTACATCCATTTTCAATTAAAGTTAAAAGTACATAAGTCGTTACATAGATGACTATATTTAAAATATGGATAGCACATCCATATTTAGGGAGGGGGGGTTACGGGGTTTAATTAATTATTGATTAATATCAATGAACAAAATTATTAATCCAGGGAAAATCAAATACTTTTCTTCTTTATTGAGTCCTCATAAAACTCCAATTACAAAAAAATTAAATTTATAGATTAAACTAATAAATTAAACTAAAGGTGCAGATAGGTAAAAAAAAACAAAGATTTTCTTAGAAAAAAGTGGGTTTGGTTTTTTTTTTAATTTCTCAAAATCGAAAAAACATTTTTGCATCCGGTTTTCTGTTTTCTACTAAAAATTAACAACGACATTGATTTTTTAAAACAAAATTAGTACTTAATTAAATAAAATTTTGAAAAAATTAGTTCAAAAATGTTTTTTTTTTGATTTTTTTTTTAATTTTGAGTTTGAATTTTTTTTTTTTAACTATTAGTTAAAACAATTTAATTAAAAAACAAAGTGAAAGAAGAAGTTTTTGGCTTTCCAGAAAGGTATAGCACGGTGTTGTTGATTTTTAATATTTTTTTTTACAAAATAAGTCAATTTTTCAGAAAATTGCTTCTCCCGCCAAAACGGGGGGGAATAGACCCCCCCTTCCATACGATTTTTTTCTTGTCTCAACTCAACCTACACGCTCTATCTTTTTGGCACAACGCTCGTGAATCACCCTGTATATTCTTGGGTAGGAGAGGCAAGATGGCAATCGATTTTGGTGACATCTTGAGAGGGAAGCAGTTTTTTTAACATAAAAAATCCAACTAAACCCATCCTACGCAGTTCGGACTAAAAATGTTATTCGTTTTAACCAAACGTCAAAAAATTTCTCATTAATAAAAATAATTTGTTTCCGGAGTAGTAAAGTTAGTGGACGTTAAGCTTAAAGTTGAAATCACTTTAGAAATATTGGCCCTTAGTAATAGACATGCGTAAAGTCGGTTTGAAAGTCACTTTTTGTTAGATTTAGAAAAGTTGCTTTTAACATTTCGTAGTAACAGTTCAAATTTAACAAAAGTCTAATTCTTTGCAATCATTGTGACTCTTTCGTTATTGTGAACTGAAAGCTTTTTGAAGCTTTTAAAAATTTTGACAGGTACCTACAAAAAAAATCAATTACCGTTCGAGAAAGCAAAAAGCCGACAAACAAACAATTTTAAAAATTCAAAAGAACATTTCAAAATAAATTAAAATAAAAAAAACTTGTTCATAATGACAAAAAAAAACGGCTGTTACTTTTGAAGTTGACAAAATTCGCAAAACGTATTATTGTGAACTTCGCTCTATTGTGATTCTATCATTTTAAATTTGACTTAGTTACAGGTGAGCTGCTTCTAAGCATATTTTTAGTTTAGAATTGAGATATGTGTTTTATTACTACTGATTTTTTGTTAAAATCGAATTTAGGCTAAATTGGGTTCTATTACTAAGGGCCATTGTTGTTGTTGATACTTATAAACAATCTAATTAACTTTTATGTTATATTTTTTTATTGCTTCGCTAAACCACCCTCCACGGTGGAATAAGTTTGTAAACGCCTGTTAAGATACTAGCGGCGCCGCATGTATGTGAACGTCATTCACTTTGTCACTGTCGATCAACAAGTCACTCTGTTAACTGTTTATGTTTACATTCGCCGCATGCATGTGAAATCTCAGATAACTGTATTTTTTTTATGAACCGATGTATATCATTGATTTTAAAATAAAATTGAGTTTCCACATTAAAGAGTTTTGTTTTTGTGTTATTTAACACTGCAGTTAGGCTGCGTCCGTCAATTCCATTTATGTTGTTTGAACAACGATAGCAACTTTCTGGAAAGTTGATTTTAGCCATGAAATTATTCGTGCTCTCCCAGAGTTTTCCAAGTTCCACACCACAAATTTTCCAGTTTACCATTTGAAAACCAATGCACCTACAATTCCATGCAATTATCCATTTCAAAACAGAGTTTTCCGAGTTTTTCATCAAGCACTTTCTGTTTTACCATTCGAAAACTCATTTTGAAAAGAAAAAAATCGAAGCAAAAAAAAATCAAATTTGCGACCTTTGTTTAGTTTTTCCATTTTTCTCCCTGTTACATGAGGTTTAGCCATTTTTTTTTTCACAAGAACTATCGCTGAATACAACAGTATTTACCTACTATGAAAATTTCACAAATATCTGTTGGGCCATTTAAGAGTCCATTACAAACAAACGAACAAACAGATATGCACACGACCATTTTTATATAAAGGGATCTACTACGTCAGTCGTCGGGGCTTGTGATAAGGGTCATTTTTGGGTTATTAAAAGATTGATTTCTTTTGTAATAAATTATAAAGTATGCAGGAGAATAAGAATTGCCTGATAGAATTAATTTGCTTGCAGTTAGCATTGACTGAAACGAAATGGAGAAACATTGAAGAACAACTTTTGATGAAAGTCTATCAGAAGGACGGAGAACTCGCCAAGGCCAATTCGGAAATCAAAATTCTCGAAACTTTGCTGGTTGATCTAAAGGAGTAAGATTTTCTTCATTACCTTAAGCTGTTTATGATGTTTGAAATAATTTTTCAGAAAAGAATTTCAAGTTCGCGATTTTAAGAAATCAGATGCGAAGCTCAAGACTGAAATTGAGAATTTAAAAGCAGAAATTGAATCGCTCAAAGTCGAACTCAATAAATGTGTTGGAGCTCGAGCAAAACGTTTATGGCAGCACTATATGAAACTGAATAGCAACACAATAATGATGTTGCATCTGGCTGCGTTTTATTTGCTTCCAGGAGTTCCACCGCCAAAGTCGTTAAAGATTCCTTTTTCTCTGAGCTTGGATAAAGTTATAAGTTTTATTCGCTGAAACTTGAACCTTAACACGAGCGAGATCCAGTGAATCGTTCTGAATTTTATTTTGTGTTTTTTTTTTATTATTTTCTTTCTTACTACTATTTTTTATTTTATATTTATTAAAATTTCTAACTATCTTCTTAATTTTATTTTTGTTTTCGCTCAAAAACAAATTGTTGACAAAAAGTAATCGCCCCCAGGGCCGCGTGGACTCGAACCACCAACGCAACGTTTCGGTTAACAGCCGAACCCCGAACGCGCTAACCGATTGCCAGCGGAGGATTTGGTGAAATGGGGAAAGATGCCTATATTGTTGTATTTGTGCTTTTAATATTTTTATTTTTAAATAACAGTTTCAGGGTGAAGAAAGCTTCTGTCATAAATAATAAAAAAACGAGACGACATGCTAAAAAATTGTCTTGTCTCGAAATTGGTTGACAACTTTTTGATGTGGAATTCAGTGCAATTTATACATACTGTAATATTCGGCTTGGTCCGACAATTAAAACTTATTCACACTTTGTAAATTAAATACAAATTCACTTTATATAAATCACTCACAAACTTATTTATTCTACACTTTCAATTATTACTTTCAAACACAGTATCTTAACTTTATCGCAGTTCACAATCAATTAATTGTTCCCCGCCAAACGGGCTGTATATATAACACAAAGAGGTTCGAGAAACTACTAGGTTCTTGTAGGCGCTGAATGTTGTCGATGCTTAACGATAAGTTCCCCTCTTAAACACTAGATGTTACTATGTACTACAAATACAGAAAATACTGGGGTTATTGTAGGAGCTGAATATTCTCGATGCTTAACGAAAAGATCTCCTCTTAATCACTAGATGCTGCCCCTACTCTATTCTGTCCTACACAAGTGTTTACTTCGACAAATAATCTTCTTGCTACAAACTTATTTCACTATAATACGATATTAGAGTGATAGAGATAAAGAGTGTATGAATAAACACTACATATAGACACAGATACAGAGAGATAGTGATAACGAAAGAGATAAATAAAGTGTGTTCACATTACATTGCCCCTTCCTTAGAATTGATCGTCCCGAACAAATCCATTGTTCTCATCATAACTGTAGCGATGTAGCCGGTCGCGATGTACAACCTTAGGTTTTCCTCTGACTCTCTTTTGTATCCGGTACACGACGTCGTTGATTTTTCTAATGACTGTATATGGACCTTCCCAGTTATGTTAAAGTTTCGGTGACAACCCTTTTTTTCGATGGGGATTGTAAGGCCACACTCGATCTCGTACTTGGAACTCTATTGTTGTCGCTCGTACATCGTAGCGTGTCTTATGAGTTATTTTTTTCAATCAAGTCAGTTAAATCAAACTCTATTGGTTCTGACGATATTTCGCCAAAGTTCTTAAAGCTTATACTCCCTATCGTAGCTAGTCATCTTCTGCATGTAATTAATTTTTCTATTTATAGTGCTCAATTTCCTGATGCGTGGAAAAATGCTAATATAATACCAGTCCCTAAAAAACCCAAACCTTCTAATGCTTCTGATTTCAGGCCTATCAGTATATTATTGTAATATTCGGCTTGGTCCGACAGTTAAAACTTATTCACTTTTCAAATAAAACACAAATTCACATTATTCAAATCACTCACAAATTTATTTATTCAACACTTTCAATCATAACTTTGCAAACAGTGTCTTTACTTTATCGCAGTTCACAATTAACCCAAATGTGGTATTTATATCACTGAAAAAGGTTCGAGAAACTACAATTGGTTCTTGGAGAAGCTGAATGTTCTCGATGCTTAACGAAAATATCTCTTCTTAACCACTAGAAGTTGCCCCTCATTTTAACTGTCCTACACAAATGTTAACTGCTACAAATAAACTTATTGCTACATACTTATTTCACTTTAACACGATATTAGAGTGATAGAGATAAAGAGTGTGTGTATGTACATACATAATAGAGAGAGATACAGAGAGATAGAGAAAGAGATAGTGATAGAGATAAGTTAATCCATCATTCTCATCACCACTGTAGCGATGTAGTCGGCCGCGATGTACAACTTTAAGTTTTCCTCTGACTCCTTTTTGTATCCGGTACACGATAATTTTATTTTTCGGTTCTTTGAGAATAAAATTTGTGTTCACGATCGAATTAAATTTTTCGGGAACTGAAAAATTAAAATCCGATCACGAATTTATCACAGAAGATCCACGAAAAGATCCATTCACGAACCGATCGTTAAATAAAATATAAAAAAATTTCGGTTGTTGTTTGTGTGCATAATTATGTATTTAATTGAAATATACTTAAATTAACTTTTGTAAAATGTCTTTTTATATTGCCAGTCACTAGTCCTTTTAATTTCTTATCACATCTTAAACATGATGCCATATTATTTTTTTGTTCATAAAAAACATAATTATTCACTTCGAATTCTTTTTTTCGTCCCATTTTAAACAACCAAGATCAAACAAAACAATAAACAAGAAACAACCATACGCCGCAAAACACATTCAAAGAATATTTTTTTTTCGGATCCTTTTTAATTTCTCTTCGAACAAAATTTGAGGGGAATTTTATTTTTCCGATTTCTCACGAATGATAAAAAGAGAAAAAAAAATTTCAATTCGTGCCGAGAGAGATCGGAAATTTTCGGATCCCGAGAAAAGTATCTGTACGAGAATTTTATTTTTTTTCGGATCGTGAGAAGATCGGAAAAAAGTGAGAAGTATCGCTATTTTTCGGATTGCGATCGATATTTTACGAACCCTGTATTAAAACTTCCGAATTCCAAGAGATGGCTTCATATATCTGTTAAACAATACTCCATTGAAACTAAGTATTAAAAAACCTATTTACTAACATTATTACAAAACAAACTTCTTAAGCCGATCTGCTCGCAAACACATTTGATGTAGAGTGATTATTTACGATTTGGCCTTGTTTTGAATTGAGTTACGTAGTTCCTCGATTATTCGAAAGTTCATAAGAATAAAGTTGGCACTACTAGAACTATTCGATTTTCGTCGGTCGGTTCGAAAGTAGTTAAAAAGAAACATAGTTCCAATTTTTCGAATTCGAGCAATTTTATTATAGAATCAATATTTTGGCTCAATGTAAAACCCATGAAATGAGTTACAGTTACCTATTAACATTACATAGTATTGAGAACGAGAAGCTAAAATAATGTTCAGAAGTCATGTGACTAAACTTTTGTTTTAAATTTTGTGCAGCTTGCTATCGCGATTTACCACGTTATGCATTGGTCGGGTCGTGAAAATCAAATAAACAGTTATTTTACTAGCATCCAAACAATTACTAACCATTAACCGCCGTTTTAAAAAAGGAACACTATATCATCATTTAACCACAGCTTTATCCGGTCTAAGTAAACGGTAAAAGTATGACAGGCAAAAATGATACAATCTTTAATTAAAATTACTTAAAATGGTAAAAGCCCATGAACGATGCACATTTATAAGTCAAAATAGTAAAGTTGCCGGTTATAAGTGCGTTTACCTTAGAATTTAAATTAAGCTTCACCTTTTTAAGAATAGTGTCCCCTACAAAATATAATTAAAGATATTAAAAAACATATAGGTAATCTGGTTCTTTAAAATCGAATCACGTCCATCATCCTACTTTATATTCACTCAGCAACAATTGGCTCCCTAACTGATTTGACAATGTTTGCATTTAAATTCCAAAGAAAAGTGTGTTATAAATTTGTTTGTCATAAAGAATTCTGAATCGTTGCCAGAAATATTTGCTGCAAGCTTCAACACCAAAAAATATGTAGGTATTTATGTATAAAATGTTAATTTTAGTTTTAAGTTAATCGATCAAAAATTTACATAGAAAAATATTATTTTATTCATTGTAGCCAATAACAAGTTCTATAATACAAAAGTAACCTTCCTAATGATTCCGGAATTACATTGAAAACTCACCTTGAACAAATTTTGATCAAATTACAATATTTTGGAGAGAAAAATTATGTATGTATGCTAATTGGGAAGTAAACGATTCACAACTTTCCCCATTCATAAAAGTATCGTGTGTTACATAGTTTAACATACGGAACGAGTCCACATTAGATTATTGAATTCAAAATCGTGCAGTTGAGCTTCATTGCTAGAATATTAAAAAAAAAAAAACTCATCTTCACGATAAAAATTTGAGTTTTAAAAACATTCGTGCGACACCTAGTTTGAATAGAAAAAAATATATTAATAATTTTACAATGTCTGTTGACGGATTGTGCCATGACAAAGGTTTCCATGCTATACCAAACACTTTCAAAATTTCCGCCAATTATGCAGAAGATATACAATTGACATGACATATAAACAAAAATAGACATTTGTGCGTATGTTTGCTCCTGGAGGCTATTGTACATTTTATGAAGCTCGTTCATCATAATACAGGAGCGCATTTGGTAGAAACATTTCTACTTTCTACTTTCTGACATAGTATGGAAAATCGGCGCATACCCTGTCAAATTCTCTCTACTGGATTATTCTACTTAAGCATCATACGAGAAGGAAAAGACGAAATCAAAAACAGATCTGCAAATTCATATTCTTTTAAACTGTGATGTACTTTTTTTAGATTTAAAACAAGCCGGGCACTCATATAAAATTCAAATCAGTTCGTCTCTGCTATCTCATTTGAATTAATTTTGAGAAAATAAACCCAAGAGTATGAGGAAACGCTCATTCAATCATTCATGAAAACCGTGTGTCTACATTTTTAAGCCATCATTATACAAACTTACAGAGCAGTTTAACGCCTTTGGCTATCCATATCCGAATTGTATTTCATAGTAAAGAAAAGGTAAACAAGATACAAACTATACATAAAACAGAATTAAACCTAAGTCACTGATTTAGATTCATGTAAACCATTTGCCGGTAAAATGTAGAGATAGAGACCGATCTCAGAGACTTTCAAGTCAGTCTCGGAAATTCAAGCGTGTTGTTAGTTTCGCGTGAGACGTCGTTGACAATAGTTCGTTGTTGCGGAAATAGCAAACAAAAAATAAATAATGAGAGAAATGGAAACCTTTCAATCTATTCGCAGATAGAAAAACTTTGTGTTTAATGTACTATAGAAAGGGAAATTAAAGTGTTACTTTGTTATTTAGAGTTCATAGGTGTTGTTGAACTTTTAACGAAGTTTTGCGGTTTTATTACTATTGTTTTATTATTTTTTTTAAAGAGTTGGACAATACGTGAGAAGCAACTTTCTTATTGTGCATACCGCAAACGATTCGCAGTGTTTTTTTTATAATTAACTTGAATAAAAAAAGTTGAAAGTTAGAAATTATGTCTGAATTACTTGATGGTCATCCGCTGAAAGGATTGCTCTTTCTTCTGATTGATGTTCTAATATTTTTGAGCAAATCTGTTTTCTACATATTGGAGTCTATAAGTCTATCAATTATCCCCGATAAGTGGCGAAATTTGAAGGTAAGTCTTGAGGTCCAATATCTTAAAATTTTAATTTTGTAAAAATAAACAAAATATTTGATGAAACAGATTTTTGAACATAACATAACCTGCGGTTTTCTTAATAAACTTCGTATGCTGCATAATTTTAATCGGTATTTTAATTATATAGAAGAAACGTCGATATTTAATTTTCATATATCAGGCAATCGCAATAGCACTCTCGTTGTGTAATTGAAAAACAGTTTATTATAATATTGTGTCAACATTTTGCCCTTAACTGTTATTTCAGCGACCACATATTGATATCCTTATAGGCTTTTCACACTGGGTCATAAACTGAGTTTTTGGCAAAAAGTTTACAAAACCTCATTGGAGCATTCACACTGCTATTTTACAAGGTTTTGTTTGACACTTTAATAATTTTTGATACACGCTGTCATATTTGTGTTTTTAAAAATTGTTGAAATTGCATAGCAAGGAAATATTCCTAGGCCGTGTGCGAATTCAGTAAAAAAGTTGGTTAAAATTTCGACTTGTCGACACTGACGACACAAAAAAAAGCAAAGAAAAATGTGTTGCATTTTCAAAAATACCTGATTGTTATTTGTACAATAAAAAAAGACCGTTAACTTTAAACACTTATCGTTCTACCCCCGGTAGTTGAGGATACCAATGAAGTTCCTTGATTTC
Organism: Sphaerophoria taeniata; assembly: GCA_943590905.1. NCBI lineage: Eukaryota > Metazoa > Arthropoda > Insecta > Diptera > Syrphidae > Sphaerophoria > Sphaerophoria taeniata. The sequence continues at coordinate 69,686,568 of OX016540.1, forward strand.
CTTTTGTTCCTAATGAATGAACAACAATTGTCGCGGAAGCTTTCTCATCTCATCGTTCTTCTGATCACCGTCTTCTCCCTACGCCATACGCGTGGTAATGTCAAATGTCATCGGTATGGTGCAGGCCCGTAGCCAGGATTTCGGTTCGAGGGGGGCTTGTTCAATTTCGAAGGAGTAATTCTTTATACAAAAATTAAAAAAAAAAACTACATAATGTAAATGTTTTATTTTTGTTCGTATTTTTTTTTAATTTAATTAAATAAATAGTTTGGATTTTTACAGCAATAAACGCCTTGTCTTTTTTTTAGACATAATGTCGATCACTTCATCTGGATCCACATCAATACCTGAGTGAACAGAGAGCATTGCAAGTGCGCTTAGTCTTGGATGGCCCATAACGCTTCGGGATACTGTTTTGATCCTTTTCATCGTTGAAAAGGTTCTTTCAACGATAGCTGTTGTAACTGGTAGTGTGGCCAAAATTGTAAGCAAGTAGCTTATGCTCCTGAAGTAGGTCTTGTCACATATATCTAGCAGTTTCAGAACATCGGAAGAGGGATCCTTACTTACTTTACTTACTTACTTAAGGTGGCGCTACAGTCCGGGGTGGACTTGGGCCTCAACCAACAAACCTCTCCAGCCAGCTCGGTCCCTAGCTCGCTGTTTCCAGTTTCGCACGCCGAGTTGGTTGAGATCGTGTGCAACTTGCGCGCGCCACCTGAGCCTTGGTCTTCCTCTACTGCGTCTTCCCTCTGGGGTGGATTCGAAGACTTTACGGGCCGGAGTATTGGTGTCTATCCTCTCCACGTGACCGAGCCATCTGAGTCTTTGGACCTTCACTCTTTTAGCTAAGTCAGTGTCGCTGTACAGCCCGTACAGTTCGTCGTTAAATCTTCTCCTCCAATCACCGTTTATGCAGACAGGACCATAGATCTTACGTAGAATCTTTCTCTCAAAACGGCCAAGTGCGTTCTCATCCGTTTTTGACAAGGTCCATGCACCATATAGCAGGACGGGGATGATGAGGTTCTTATAGAGCGTCAACTTAGTTTTTCGGGAGAGGGCTTTACTACTCAATTGCTTTCTTAGCCCGAAGAAACAGCGATTAGCAAGAGTTATTCTTCGTCTGATCTCGGCGCTGATGTCGTTGTCCGTATTGATTGCAGAGCCAAGGTATACAAAGTCCCTAACTACCTCGAAATTATATGCGTCTATCGTGACGTTTTGTCCAAGACGTCGGAATAAAACCTACAAAATTTTCCTGAAGCATACTTTTCGTGGGCTCTGTACAGCAGTCAACATATCGGACACATATTGAAAGTTGCTCAGTGCCAGAAACATCCATTGTTTCATCAGCCAGAATGCTAAAACAACTCGATCTTATAACCCGGTTAGATATTTTTCTGGTGACAATATCAGAGCATATATCCAAGATTTCGTTTTGGATATCTGGGCTTATATAGGTTGCATTTTTTGAACTGGTTACGATGTGGTTACATAAGTAGTGAGGAACTAATAAGAGAATATACAAACTTTTGTTCAAATATCATTTCGGGAGGGGCTTGAGCCCCTCTAGCCCCCCCTCTGGCTACGTGCCTGGTATGGTGCTTGAATGTTGCAATTGGTTTGGTGGTTTGGAACTTGTTTAGAGAAAAGTCTTGAGTTGAGAAAGCTTCTATTCGATTCGACCAAAAAATGTTTAGAGAAAAGTCTTGAGTTGAGAAAGCTTCTATTCAATTCCAGAAGAAAAAAATATTGTTCTATTCTTTAATATTTATTTACAAAAGATGTTTATTGTTCAGTTGCTAAGGATCGAATGAATAAATAATTTTCTTAGATTGAAATTTACAAAATCATTTCCTGCTGATTAGAAATTAATTTACTAAAAACAGAGTTATGAAAAAGCTGAGTGATTTTGATTCAACAGATTCCCAAATGTGAAGGAATCCATCGTCCAAAGCCGACCACAGCTTCTTTATATATACGAGATAAAAAAAAAATTATATTAATAAATTCGTGAAAGAAAAATAGAGCTTACCGCAACTAGTGTTCGTTTTAAAGTTTTTTTTTTTATTAGGTGTGTTTTTTTGCAAGCGTATATACGCTTAAAATGAACAGTGCACAAAAAAACGACAATTTTTTGTTTTAGTAATTTGGCATTACTAGTCAAATGCCAATTTGAAATTTCCCTCATGTGCTGAGCTGTAATTGGTCAAATAATGTTGTTTTGTTCGAGTTCAGGGGCGCATTTATTTTTGTTGGTGATCGTTAGGTGCTACACTATTTCTTGTGCTTTTTAACACTTGATCAAGCTGTTCATAGAATGCGCTGTCGAATACGACCCGAAAAAGCACAATAAATATGATGAATCAAGGATGAAAAATGAAGAAAATGTAACGAAGAATAAAAAAAAAATAATAAAAGTCGTGCATGGACATTGGACACCTTGAACGTTAAGACACCATATAGTCCAAAAAAAGAATTGAAATTGAAAAATAAAAATGATGTACAATCGATATAATCTTGATACAATCAAATTTCGCTTGGCGCCCCTGAGATTAACCATTCAAATTCAACTGCAGACCAGCCCTGTTGTAATGCGTTTGTGTTTGTGAAACTCACACTACTTAGAAAAATGCTTCACTTCTCTTTCATAAGATCCCTTCCTGTACTTCTTATTCAATGGTTTCGCCACACATCGAGTGCTATGGACCAGGAAATAATTATTGTCAACGATTTTGATTTTTGATTTTGTTCCGTGTTAAATACACTTGTCACTTACTTTGTCACAACACTCACCTACAGCATATTGCTAGGAATAAATAGTAATAAAAACAACAAGTAACAAAACGACAAAATCATAGCTTGCTTGTATCCTTAGTGCTGTTTTTTTGCCAGGCTAAGCAAAATGTTACTAACATTTCCATGTTTAATACAACAACACAGTTAGGACGGATTAATAAGAGTCCTATCGCTTAAGCTAAGTGTACACGATTGCCAGATCTGCAAATATTGCCAGATCTGTCACTGAAAAATTTGTCTCGAATGGCTGACAATCGTGTACACACCAAATTAATTTGCAGACAAATGGTTTGGCTCCTAATTTGCAGACAAATATCTGCCAATTAATTTGTAGATATCTGGCAATCGTGTACACGCAAGCTGACAACCGTGTACACACCAAATTGATTTGCAGAAAAATTTGTTCATCAATCATTTTGAAGACAAATGAATTTGCAGATGAGGCAATCGTGTGTACACAAAATTCATTGGTAGATCACCAAATTTTTTTCATTTTCTGACGTTTCTACAAACGTCTGACAATGAATAAATTTGCAGATGCCGTTTGAGGAACATTTGCAAATTTATTCATTGGCAGACAAATTTGGCGAAAACTACAATGTTAATTTTAAGGTGCTTTTTTCATTTCAAAGTAAATGTATAAAAACGTTAACATTTCAGCTTATTACGGTTGAAGCATTTACACGGTCACCGCCGCTTGAAAACTTGCCAAAAAAATTAAGAAAACGTATCGGAAGAATTTACTTTTTTACTTTTCCAATAAAAAACATTTTTGAAAGCAAACTTTTTTAAATTTATTTAATTTTCAAAACACAAAATATTTTGATTTGTTTTTGATGCGTGACAATGAGCTGCAAATAAATTTGCAGATCCAAAATTTGATTTGGTGTGTACACGGTTGGCAGAAAATCTACAAATGTTTGCAAATCTATTGCTAGCTATTTGGCCAAATTAGTTTGTCGACATTGTCAGACAAATATTTGGCAACAGATTTGCAGATGTTTGTAGATATCTGCAAACCGTGTACACACAAATTAAATTTTCAGCTCATTTTCACATATTGTCAGACGTTTGCAGATCTGACAATGATTGTCAGACCTTCCAATCGTGTACACTAAGCTTTAGGATTTTTAGGGTTTAGTGCCGCCAGAAATTTGCTGGAGTTGAAATCATTCATCAAATATAATTGTGAAAGGCAGCAAAAATCTCAAATGGTGGACGAATAATTTACAGTTTTATTATTTATTTTAAGGTTCATTAAAATAAGAAAAATCAAACAAATTGCAATTTATTGAGTTCAAACTCAGCGATACATTTCTACTTAAAACGCGAAACAGATTGAACCAGCAACAGCAACAGCGCTAGCCATTGTTTTAGAGCCCATGTATTTTAATCGTCCGACACAGAATAAACCAGCACCAGCAACGTCAACAGCGTCGTTTGGTCAAAGTCCTAATTTTGCTGTTGCTGGTCCATTGCTGACAACTTTCAATGTACAAAATTCAGAGGCGCCAAACAACAAAAAATAAAACAAACATGAAAACAAGGAGAACGAAATGTCAAAACAGTTGAAATGACGTCGCTGGTGGCTGGTGGCAATGTGTTTAGAAAATATTTGCTGGCCAGCGTGCTGTTTGCTATTGACGGTCCTGATGTTGTTGCTGGTTTAATCTGTTTGACGCATAAAGATGCAACCAAGAATGTATTTTTTTAAATCTTCTGATGAATATGCATCAATAACCTCTGTAAAGTTTGAGACTTTTATGTGGTAATGTGGCTCAGTTTGCGCGGATCAGATATTGGACTAGAGCTGGAGCTTGAGGTCTCGGCATCGGCATACAAAAATTAAAAATTTCGGGGCGACTTTCCTGATAGGGCTTTGGATCTGGGCCTTGAAATTTTTTTGGGTGGAAGGTAGGCAAGTCTATAGGCTAGCTTCAAAAATTTACAAGTCGGAGACCCCCGTAAATACGATTAAAAATTATTTAAAAATTGCGAAAATACGATGTTTTTTTTCACTTTTGACATTTGGCTGTAAGCGCAAGTCAATTTCGAGGATTTTTTTAGTGTGAGTGTTGTTAGACTGTGCCAAAATGTACTTTATGTGGAAAGTTAAATACTCATAGCATAAAATGGAAGGTTGAGTTTTGGCATGATTTATATTCGAAATTTTTAACTACATATTAGTTGTGTTTTTTTGCAAATGCTCAGCGCGATAGAATGAACTTGTGCAAAAAAACGACCACAACGTATGTTTTGGCAGCACATTCACTTTCGACTGTCATTTTGCAAACAGCTGATTTTATTGTGTGAATTTTTTGGTATTTTTATGTTTTAATGTTTGCTGAAGACAGCAGCAGCGATAATAAAACAGCAATGGAAGAATTTTTAATTTTTGTATGCCGATGTGAGACCTCAAGCTCCAGCTCTAGTCCAACATCTGAAGATTCGCAAACTGAACCACATTACAACAGAAAAATCTCAAACTTTGCAGAGGTTATTGGTGCATTTTCATCAGAAGATTTTTAATCGCACATGTGTTTGCAATGATCCAGTATGGAGTACTTAAAAGGATGAAAAAATACATTCTTGGTTGCGAAATTTTTAAGTAGAAATTGATCGTTGACTTTGAACTCAATAAATTTCAATTTGTTTGATTTTTCTTAATTTTAGGTTCATAAAAGTGTAAATTATTCGCCCACCATTTGTGATTTTTGTTGCCTTTCACAATTAAATTCGATGAATTTTCGATAAATTTTTTGAGAGTTGAATGAATTCAACGCCACCAAATTTCTGGCAGCACTGAACCCTAAAAGTCCTAAGCGATAAGACTCTTATTTATCCGTCCTAACTGTGTTGTTGTATTTAACATGGAAATGTTAGTAACATTTTGCTAAGCCTGGCAAAAAAACAGCACTATTATCTTATCTGATTTTCAGAATTATTTTCACAAGACAAAGTAATAGTTATAAATTTCTCGCGAAATTTTGAACAATTATCTTATCTGATTTTCAGAATTATTTTCACAAGACAAAGTAATAGTTTTAATTTTCAAAAAAAAAAAGATTTTTCTACGAAATTTGGTGAAAACTTCCCTTATTATATCCCAGATACACTGTAATTTATTTGGTTAAAAATATTTATTTTTTCCTCTTATATTCGAGTTTTTTCAATTTTTTGCATTTTCTGAGAATATTTACTATGGTAATGTATATTTTTTTACACCATCAGAAAGTAGACGTTTGAACAAATAAATAGCATGCTGACTTTTTAAGAAAAAGCGAAATTTTGACACGTGAATTTTCGATTCAAAATTAGGGTATTTTTTTGATATAATTTCAATATAAGAGGAAAAAATAAATATTTTTAACCAAATAAATTACAGTGTATCTGGGATATAATAAGGGAAGTTTTCACCAAATTTCGTAGAAAAATCTTTTTTTTTGAAAAAGATAAACATAAAAAACCAAAAACTTGGTTTTTTTGAATTTTTCATATATATTTTGAGGTTATATGAAAAATTTGTCTGAACAAAAGTTATAGATCTTTTTGTTACCTACAACTTTGCCATTTAACATTTTTCCATAGGACCTCTAGTTTTGCCGGAAATCAAGATAAACAATTTTTTCGCCTTAAAACCCGCCCCCCGCCCACTTCCCGAACTCGGATGGCCCGTAATTTATTTTTCCTTTCATTTTTATCGCATCTCCCACCATTTCTAATTTGTTTTATTCTACTGCGATTTTTTTCGTTTTTTTTCCATTTTTGAAGCTATCGGCACTAGTCTATAAAACAATTTTGATCAAATAAATCAGAAACATTTTTGTATTTAAATGTTTAAAATGTTCCATCTAATTCAAATTTAAAACACCAAAAAATTCATACAAACAGCTGTTTGCAAATTGACAGTTGAAAGTACGTGTGCTGTCAAAGCATGCATTGGTCGTTTTTTTTTGCGCAAGTTCATTCTACCGCGCTAAGCATTTGCAAAAAAACAACTCTTGTATGTAAAATGGAATGAATTTCGAAATGAAAATTCATCGCAAACAGTGAAAGAGATATATGGAAGCACTGTTTTTATATCCGCTTATTTGTTAAGCGTGGATAATTTTATCGGCGCTTACTAAGCGGATATAGACATTTCTTGTTGTTGCAATTTGCATGTAAATATTTTTTAAGCGTATATACGCGTGCATTCAAACATAAAGCCGAAAAAAAAATCCCGCAATAAAAAAAATAATACAAGCAATAAAACAAAACAAAAGCACAGCATCTCCAAATAACAACAAAAAAAAAACGCCTAGCACAGCACAGTGAGTACCCATCTTCCTTCCTTCCTAGCACAAACAGTTGATGGCTTATCATGTGCATTACATTGTAATGTATGTTGTTTTTGCTCATGCAATGTATGTACATGATATGACAAGAACAGCAGACGAATAGAAGATTACTGTTTGAGTTCCAGGGTCGGATCGATTTACGCAACTGTTACGGCATAACACTAACTGTGGCGCCGAGTCGAAAAGAAGTCTGGGATTCAATTCAGTGGTTTTCTTAGAGCTCGTTTGTTTTAGTTTTGAAATTTATTTAAATACTGCAATGGCTGAGAATTTCAGAGTCGACTACAGTAATATTCGTGGGTTGAGAACGAATTTTCTGTCGACGTACCTCCACACTGTTACAAGCCAGCTGTTTTGGCACTAAGTGAAACCCAAGTAGATGAGGCTACTGATCCTACTGAATGTCACATTCATGGGTACAACTTAGTGCCACTATTCCTTTCCCACCATGGCCTCGCCGTTTACATTAGAAGTGACGTTGCTTACCAATTTCAACCACAGTATAGCTCGTATTTAAATCAATTCTTTAACTTTATGTGGTTCAAATTTTCCGTTAATAAGCACATCATCCATTACTGTTTCCTGTATAGAAACCCCAATTTGGACAGGGTTTCAACTTCTAACGAATTTGACTCACTGTCCGACTCCATCCAAAGAATTGTTTCCTTAGGCCAGTTCCACCTAACAACATCTCACTGAGATCTCAATGTCACTTTAAAGGAGGCAAAATAATTTGGTGGAACATCTTCTCAGTTCTCATTGAGATAAAATGGTTACCTTACAAATTGTTGTTGTACATATGTCAGTCACGTCAAAATAGCTGAGTGAGAAATCGAATCCAAAATATTTTCATCTCAGAGATCTCAGAAAAAAATCTCAATTCTCAGCTGAGATTTTTTGTTCCACCTAAAAAATCTCTGTGAGATCTCTGAGATCTCAGTGAGATGTTGTTAGGTGGAACTGGCCTCTTGTATCCTCGCACTGAAATCGTTATTACGGGCGATTTCAATGTACACAATTCTTCCTGGCATCTCCATTCGAGCAAGACAACACCCGAAGGAGTGTGTGCTGAGATTTTTGCTGAGTTTAACCATCTTGCTCAGCTGGTCAACGAGCCCACTCGAATACCGGACATTGACGGCCAAGCAGAAAACACTCTTGACTTGTTCCTTACCTCTGACCCTGATAAATATAGGTACAATAAGTGTATTATCGCCTCTAGGCCGATCTGACCATTGTGTCATATCCGCTAATTTCTCGTGTCAAAAAATCCCCGTTAAAGAAAGAGCTCCTAAAAGAACCGTTTGGCAGTACGAGAAAGCCGACTGGGACGGCCTCAATAATTTTTTCAGGATCTTTTACTGGTCACTATGCATCCTCGATAGTGGCGTAGATTCCAGTGCGGATATGCTCACAAGTTTAATTCTTCTGGGAATGAGAAATTTTATCCCGAATAGGGTTAAAAGCACCAGACCCAAAGAAAACGCATGGTTTGATATGAGCTGTAAAGAGGTTATCAGGGTTAAAGAGGTAAGTTTCCGTTGTTACAAAGCCAACCCAACTGAGGAAAACCAGAATAAGTTTAAACAAGCCAGGAAGGCCTGCAATGTCCATATTCGACGGACCAAATTTTTACATGACCAAAAACTAAGGCAAAAAATACTGAATGTCCCAAAGGCAGTAAAAATTTTTGGTCATTTGTGAAAAACATGAAGAATTCTTCTTCTTCCTCGGTCCCAACGCTCGTTGATGATGACACTCCAGTCGTTAGCTCTCTTGCGAAAGCTAACCTTTTTGCTAGGCAGTTCGCCGCCAACTCTTCGCTGGCAGAGAGTGACATGACTCCTCCAGTTCTTGAGCGCGTCAATGATTCCATGGGACAAATCTTCTTTCGCACTCGTGCTGTGGCGAGGGTCCTTAAGGATCTCAACATACACAAATCCGCTGGTCCGGATGGTATCCTCGCTATTGTTCTGAAGAGGTGTTCTTCCACTCTGGCAAAACCCTTGCGTAAGCTTTTCCATCTATCCTATTCTTCTGGGCTCGTTCCGAGCAGTTGGAAAACAGCATTTGTCCAGCCAATCCCAAAAAAAGGCGAATCTTCTTCTCCCTCCAATTATCGTCCGATTGCACTTACGTCCCTACTTTCTAAGGTCATGGAAACGCTGATAAACTATCAGCTCAAGAAATATCTCGAAGACCGAAAGCTTCTTAATGACCGGCAGTACGGCTTTCGCAGCAACAGGTCCACTGGTGATCTGATGGTTTATCTCACCGAACAGTGGAACAAATCTTTACATCGTTTTGGAGAAAGTAAGATTGTTGCACTTGATATTTCAAAGGCATTTGATAAAGTCTGGCATCTTGCTCTCTTATCGAAAATGCGTGCCTTCGGTATCGATGAATCCCTCCTTCGTTGGATTAGAAATTTTCTTTCGAACCGTTCTATACAAGTTGTATTGGACGGGTTCAAGTCTGAAACCCACAAAATAAATGCTGGTGTGCCCCAGGGCTCTGTTTTGTCTCCGACCCTCTTTCTCATTTTCATAAATGATCTCTTGTCTGTAACTTCTAATCCAATTCATTGTTTCGCTGACGATAGTACTCTTAGCTTTTCATATTCGTTCCCAGACTCTTCGGATGTGGATATGCAACGGCTAAATATGATAAGCTCATTAAACTCTGACCTAAACAGCATTGTACAATGGGGAATAAAAAACCGCGTAGAGTTTAATGCTTCGAAAACTCAATGCTGTCCTGTATCGTTGAAGAGAGATATACCCCCCTTGCCACTGTCCATGAGTGGCACTTGCATCAGTGAAACCGAACATCTCGAAATTCTCGGTATGTGTATCACCGACCACCTCTTGTGGAATGATCACATATGCGATGTCGCCAAAAATGCCGCAAGATGTTTAGGTTTTTTAAGACGATGCAAGAACTTTTTTTCCCCTTCTGATCTGGTTACCATCTAAAAAACTTACATACGCCCAAAGCTTGAGTACAACTCCCACGTTTGGGCTGGTGCTCCAGTAACGTACTTAAGTCTTCTGGACAGTATCCAGAAAAGAGCATTTCAGATGATTGGTGACCCTACCATCGTTGAGACATTTACGTCACTTGAACATCGACGTGATATCTCATGCCTCACTCTCTTTTACCGTTACTTCAATGGTTTATGCTCTAGTGAAATAGCCAGTTGCATTCCTCCCCTTAAGATATTCAACCGTAATACCCGCGCCTCCAGGAATGCCCATCAGTTCACCCTCGAGCCCAACTTCGGACGTACGGTTATGTTTAGAGAATCGTTCTTTAGCCGTACTACGTGAATGTGGAACTCTCTTCCACACTCTGTCTTCCCCAGTCACTGTAGTGTTCAGTAATTCAAGACCAATGTTAACCGACACCTCATCCTAAACCCTCTCCATCTATCCCACTTTCCCTAACGCTCGCACTGTGCTTTAGCATAAAAAGGGAACAAAAACCCCTTGAGTGCGTGCTTATTATAAAAAAAAAGCACGTGAAAGGTAGCCAAAAGTTGAAGAGGGAGGAACACGGGTTCCGTTACAGATTATTCACATGAGAATGTGGAACGCTTTGTATATGGATTTACCTAGTACTATCAAGAATGGTTTTCAAGCAAGCAAGCAGAGAATACACATTACAAACTAATGTAAAAAACTGTCAAACCAAGCAGAAAACCATTCTTGATATTACCTGGTAAATCCATATACAAAGGTGGAACGAACAAAGAATGAATGAAAAAAGTGATTTTAGATAAGTTTCAATCAATATTTCCAAATTTATTCGTCGCGAAAGCAATTCAAGTTCATACGAACTACCAAACACTATTCGCGTCCCATACTATCCACACTTACAACGAACGAAATGTTAGCGAATATTTAGACAACCTCAAAAATTATTCTTGTTTTGATTTTAGTTGATATTCGTTTGTTTTGTTGGTCGTTCCCATGTGAATAGTCCTTTAAATCTTGACAAACATTTCTTGCCACTCGCTTACTTCAAGATCACCTATGTACAAATATATTGTGTTGCGAATAAAACATATTTCGTTTGATGTTGCCAGTTAGTTAACAAATATGTGAAATATAGTTTTCATTTATAACTTTGCAAATTAAACGGAGAAACAATTTTTTTTGTGTGTTTGTAAACAACTAATACAATTTCTTTTCTTTTTGGAAACTAAAGGGGATTGCTCATTTTATAAGGGACATCCGGCCCGGAGTGTACACCAATGAATTTGGTATCAAATTAAAGGTTGTTCTAAGCCGGATATATCTGCAAAAATATTTTGTTGATAACTCATGGGAGATCCGAGATATTTGAGATTGAAGTTCGAAAAGTGCAAACATTAAAAATCAGCACTTTTTCGACATAAATGCTTATATCTTTGGATTTAAAAAAGCTAGAATAATCACAGTGGTATCAAATTAAAGGTGTTTAACATATCTTTCAAGCGAAACATCAATTACATTTGTATGATTTATATGTATTGATATATTTTTAATTGAAGCCTTTAAAAACAGCATTTTTTAGGCAAACATTCGTGCGATAATATCTTTTGAAATTCAATGACGACATTGATTTCTTTTGGCACCGTTAAGTAGCCTAGTTCACAACCTTTATTTTCATATACAATTTATCGGGATTTCTTTAAGAATTTCTTCGTTTTGACAATTATAGATAAGAAATATGCTGTCGAAATGCATAAAAAATCTTATGACACTAAAATAAATTATAAAAATAATTCGTATAGTAATGGTAGAAAAATTAAAACAAGTTAATAATTTTTTTGAGAATGGAAGGAAAATTGAAAGAAAAATAAATAATTCTAATGGTAATGGGCTGACAAATCATAGGTAATTCTAATCTGAATCATTTGTTATTAAAAGATTATTTAAGAATTGGGAAGGGAGTCTTTAATTACTTTCATATCTTTTCCAACTTAAAAACCATATTATGGTCATAACACGAGCGCAGAGTCCAACCGATCTTCGACCTACTAGGCAATTGCAGTAACATTGAACAACCGCTTCTCTATCCTGTTGATCATCATCGTAACACACGTGTTATGAGTAAAATTAATTTTTCCATAGTTTTTAAAGGATAAAAGCAAAATAAATTGTATCTTTCATTCAAATACTTAATAAAATTAATCTGATATTAAAAATTTAAAACAAGCTTCCCCAACTAGTTACAAAATATTTTTCCTAAAAGATTCAAAACAATTTGAAATATGAACGAAATCTTTTTTAGTTTTGATTATTTAAAATAGGTATCCAGATCCAGAGCGCTTGTAAGTTAAAAAACTTGTTTTGAAAGCCCATTAAGTGTGTGTTATAACTTATAAGGATATGCAAATTCTTTAAGGGCCCTACAAATTACGTTGCTGTGGGCGGTCATTAACTAAACATATATAACCAAAAATAAAAAACAATTTGTGATATACGATTCAAATAGAAAAGAAAACGGATTTACGGTAATGACAGAATAGACTACCTTAATATTTTCAAAAGTCTTATATTTCTTGGGTTAAAAAAAAAATGGAAGCGACGTCATAATTTGATTCAATAAGTTCACACGTCATTATATCTCTTTTTAGTCAGAACTCCGAGAAATTAAATAAAATTGTTTAACTATTCAGATGACCTAAAAGATAGATATACATTTCTTGCACAGACTAAAATAGAAGAGAATTAAGATTCACACAAAAAAAATGTTTTCCGTTGACAAAACAAGGTTTGTCGGATCGGCTAGTTATTTTATAAAACATAAACCTACAAATTATACTTTCCGACTTAAACGTGCTTGAATCCTACCACGTTATAATTTAGAATATATTGATAAGGGTAAACCTGCTGGGAGATTGCTGGTTGGGTTCTTGTTTATTATAACAGCCATAATTTCGGATATACTCCTCTTAATGAGAAAGTGCTTGTTTCAATCGATAAGTTGCACAACTAAACAAAATATGGTATCATTATAATTAAAGCGGGTTATAATCGTAAAATAAATTCGTCTCCTATTTAAATTATTTTCTATAACAAAACCTGCTAGAATATAATTCATGAATAGATAATAGCGTGAGGTGAGTGCTGCAAAGTGGTTAAAACTATCCAGAATGATAGGCTTATGCAACTCATTTTGTACTCTTTTAACATTTTAGAGATGAAGGTTATCAAAATCAACTCAGCTTCTTCTAAGCTTTCAGGAACTATTTAATGGTACTGCTCAGAATGTTTTAAGTACCTTTTCAAAAAAACATGTTTACATAACTAAATATAGAAGAATAACTAAAAAAGAGAAACTTCATAATGTTTTCGTTTGAGGCATATTTTGAAAGATTTGTTGGTTATAATCAAAAATTATTAAGGAAATCTCGATAAATTATATACGAAAATAAAGGTTGTGAACTAGGCTACTTAACGGTGCCAAAAGAAATCAATGTCGTCATTGAATTTCAAAAGATATTATCGCACGAAAGTTTGCCTAAAAAATGCTGTTTTTCAAGGCTTCAATTAAAAATATCTCAATACATGTAAATCATACAAATGTAATTGATATTTCACTTGAAAGATATGTTTGACACCACTAAAAATTTTCCAGCTTTTTTAAATCCAAAGATATAAGCATTTATGTCGAAAAAGTGCTGATTTTTAATGTTTGCACTTTTCGAACTTCAATCTCAAATATCTCGGATCTCCCATGAGTTATCGACAAAATATTTTTGCAGATATATCCGGCTTAGAACAAAATTTAATTTGATACCAAACTCATTGGTGTTCATTCCGGGCCGAAAATGAGCATACCCCTTTGCAGTTTGTGAAACAAAAAAATTGTAAATGTAGACCACAAATACAAATTTGTTAATTTAATTGCAATTTGGTGAAATAGCCCACTGGTTGGTTCTTGTACCGGAGGTTCATGGTTTGGCACTATCGACACTTGTTTATAGACAATAGACTGTGCCTTTTCTCTTCTTGTACTCGAAGGAAAAACACTTATTAGATTAGATTACTTTAATTATATTATTGTTCTAATTGTTTTTGTTTTTCTTTTTTAACATGTTATATTTACTATTTATCCTTGTATAGAAGATGAAAATAAAATTGAAATTAAAAAAAAAAAAAAAGTTAGTAAGAAACTTTTGTGGGTTCTGCCACAACAACTTTGCTAACGATATTGTGGTAGTCATGGTCATATGCATAAATTACGATCATACAGGGAAAATGGGGAGTCCACATTTTCCTGAACGGCTTGCCCGATATTGTATAAATTTCTTAAAACCCATCTTAACCTCTACCCAAACATTGCGATGGTGCTAACCAGTCCAACCTTTCTTGGGTTTTGCGCTTAGCAACACGTTCAGCGACTCATAAATAACAAGGGAAATGTTAAATTTTACAAAAATAAAACATTAAATGCCCATTTTCCGCATTGTCTCTAACAGTACAAATAACACCAGTTTAAATAAGACACCTTTTTTTACCCTTTACCTACTCTAACTCGAACCCAAATCAACACTGATCTTCCGGTCTAATGTATCTACTATGAGTTTGTGATCTTTGGGTTTATAATGTTGACATAGTAATTGTTATTTGTTTGCACAATCAAATTTTGTTAAAATTTATGTTGGTAAACTGTTGCAAAAAGAAACACTACGTATTACCAATTACGCAGTTAGGTTATTTAAAACATTTTTTTCTAACACTTTATTTGATTTGGCCTAACAAAAGAAGACCGACGAAAAAGCATTGGCGCATAAACTAGCTGCAAAGGTGGGCACGGTCAAGTCTCTAAACGTAATAAATGTTATACATACATTAGTTGCAACAAATAATACTATGAAAATGAAAATTATCGGATATCAGTCATAAAACCAAATATCTCCCTGAAGACGACTTTATGCTTTCACTTTTATCACAGCAATGTTAATTCCACACCAAAACGATGTTAGTCTTTTTGAATGTTTAAAATAAGACTATGGCTTGTACAATACCCATAAGCCATAAACTTCGATTAAGTTAATTTGTGGATTGATTTTGTTTCTAATTAAAATTTTCTATTTTTGGTTAACATAGGATGTTTCTGGTAGAGTAGTTCTAATAACTGGCGGAGGTGGTGGCGTTGGACGTTTGTTGGCACATAATTTTGGAAAACTTAACGCTAGAGTCGTTATTTGGGATATTAGTCAAGAAGGTAAGTGTACCTATGTAATTGTTTTTTTTTTCATGTGGATTTAAATTTTTTTTCGAAAATTATATATGTTTGGTCAGAAGAGTCACTGAATCCGTTAGAGGAATTGATGAGGGAATCGCTTACAACTAATCGAACAGTATTGTTGAAAAATTAGTAATACTTAGCGTCTGTTTCACAATACACAATTAAAGTTCCTGTTAAGCTACTTGGAAGCTAACTAGCAGTTAAAATTCAAAAAAGCGTTTCACAATATCTGAGTATAGTACTTAAAGTGTCAAGTAATTCATAGGGAGGATGAAGTGCCCTATAAAGTAGTTAACTGGCAGTTAATAGAAGTAAATAATAGAAAAAAGCAAGATTTGTCATTTTTTCAAATTAAAAAAATTCAATTTCTGAGGAAGCAAGGATAAAATGGATATTGTTCTCGAAAGTCATTTTCCAATTGAAACTGACCAGAAACAAAGTTTCGAGATGAATGCTCTGATTTTGTCTCTTGAAGAAGGCTTTTATTCAAGGTGTTCAGATATTCGAAGAGATCAGCAAGAAAAGACAGTTGAAGTAGCGAAATGGGTTCAGAAAAAAATGTGCATAACCAGTGTTTGAATCTTCAAGAAACATCAATAATTCTGCTTTCAATTCAAACACCCGGGTCAAAACCTTTCCTTTTGAGAGCCATTTGACTTCAATGTGGTGCAGCAACTTTTGGTGGAGGCAAAATCTTAGCAGCTAGAACTTATCGATGGAGGAAGCAATGTGTCCATGTCCATGAAACGTTTGGCATTATTAACTTCAATTTTGCTATGAGTCCACTTTTGCTGCCCGTCAAGGTTTTTGCACCATCGCTACAAATAGCAATACATCTGGTCCAATCCAGATCGCATTCGTGGCAACTTTCGAAAAAACATGCCTCCTACTCTACCAACCTGATACACGTACTACGTCTCTCACCACCCTTGAAATGTACGTTGTGTGCCAAAATATGTTGGGGGTCGCTTGTATATTTTTGCATATAAAAGGGGTCGCCAGCTCAAAAAGTTGGAAAAACACTGCGTTACATGAGTTATGGAGCTACCACGAAACCGTGTCTTCCGAGTTAGAACGGATTTATTGGAATCCTTGAACGAGGTTGACTTTCGGGAGCACTAACAGGAGGATGAATTTTATGAGTTTTTTCGTATTCCGAGTTAGAACGCATTTCATGGAATCCTTGGACATCATAGAATTGTAAAATTAGAAACCTTCGCAATATTTTCGGGTTTAGGTATTCCAGGGGCGGATCCAGAGACTCTTGTTAGGGGGGGTGGCACCCCTGAAAATACTGACTTAATAGGTAAAGAAAAAAAGGTCTTCAAAAATAGTTTTAAAGTACTTTGTACTTGTTTATCACAAGGATAAAAGAAGTTCTAGATTACCTAATAATATATCTAATCACATGACAAATTATTCGAACAAAGGTATAACGAGTACAATTTTACAATGCGAAATCTAATCGATGATTGCTTTGGGCAAATCTATCTATGATATTGCTTGTATTCAAGTCCAAATCTGAATGTATGTCTCATAGCGCTAATCCAACTAGTCGATCTTCTGCCATGCTTGATCGAAGCAAAATTTGAGTTCTCCTGAAAGTAGAAAAAGTCCTCACTCCACTTGCTGTACTGAACACTTAGGAAACAAAAATTTGGAAGAGCACGCGTAACGTAGGAAAAATGTTATGATCAACAGCTGTTAAGCATCCCAATTCCCAAGCATTGTATATTATATTCTTGGGTAGTGTCAAGATTGATTTTCTGCTAGCGGGTACAATACCAAACGTACATATATGTTTCTATGGCAGGTCTCAAAGTGGTACTACAACCGATTTCCTTCTTGGAGGAACTACTCAAGAATATATATAACAAAGATCCAAAGAACAGTCATAGTTTTCCAAATCCCATTTTAATTTCCATTTAATTTCTCTAAAACATTTTTGGAGATAGGAAACCAAGCTGTTAAACAATTACAATGCACGTTAATTCAATGAATTGAAGTTGATTTTATTAAAGGTATTATGTAAACAAAATTTTGATATTTTTAACTTTCCAGAGGAAGTTATTGTAAAGCATCCGATTTTGTGAATCTCCAATTTTTGCATACAACCATTTTATCATGATTTCTATATGTGCGTATGTGCGTTATGTGTTTTCTACTCGATAATCTCGCGAACTACTCATAGTATTGACATGAAAGGACTCATTCAATGCGGAATCGCTTTATTAAGAACTGATTAAGTTTTCAGCGACCGATTATTTACTCAGAATTAACCATTTGAAAGTAGTAAAAATTCATCATTTATGCATGAAAATTATGATTGTCTCGCGAACCGCTCATGGTGTTGATTTGATATCAAATTGGTCTCGTTTGGCGCAAAATTACTTGATTGAGAGCTGAATTAGTTTTCAGCTAAAAATAAAAAATGCAACGTAAGTTGGAAAAAAATTTATTTATCAATATTAGAAAATATATTTTTTTACAATAATTTGTTATAAACAAGTGAAAATGAGTTCAAGCGATATATTTTTGTGGTTTCATCGAAAAGAGGTCTATATGAGTAGGACTAGGATATTTATGATTCTAAACCGGTGAAAACGCAATAGTTTCATTTTCTATAAACAATTGAGTTTTGTTTTTTTATTTTTCTCCTGTGGGAAGTAAGTCGTGTAGACCACAGGGGTCGCACTCATATTTCATTGTTTTATTTTCACCTGAATATAATGTTACCACGTGCTACAATCGTGATGAGATGATTTATGTTTAACATTATTTTACAATTATATTTTGCTTGTCAAATCCCATACTTTAGGTGGCTTATGCTCAAAACAGATGTGCAGAATTTCTGCACGCAGCGCTGCATGCAGCGCTTCAAGCAAAACACACGTGCAGAAACTTCTGCCAAGTTTTGTCAAGACAAAAACGACAGCGTCAAAATTATATTGTTTTGGTTGTCTTAGAAAGCCCAGATATTTCACTGGAATCTTTTAAAGTTATTCTAAAGGAACCTAATAACAACCAAATCCTCTTAAATTTCGATACCAAAATGAAAAACAAAGCAGAAGGCCTAGTCACGTTATATGTAAATTATTCTTTTATTGAATAAAAAGCATACATATATGTATATTCTACATCACACTGTTACTTTCACTAATTTGCAAGTTACGCGGCAGACCAATACCCAAGTGCTCCACTAGAATCTTCCTCACCAAGTCATTGTTCTTATGTTGTGCGTGAGATCCTGAGATGAATCATCTTATCCGTCTTTAAGATTTTATTTGCCATCAGAAGACTTAATTTTTCTTGTTCCGTAATTAATTGTTAGATTGTTGCGAATTTCATGTTTCGATACTGCTCCGAACCAAGTTTGTTCATAAGGTCTGCTTTGTCATTCATCAACTAAACAAACCTCAACTCCAGCTCATCCGGTTGCTTTTTGATGCAATTTTATCGCTTTCCATTGTTTCTAGCAGCTAGCAGCTTTTGTCTTTCCGGACGCTCGGAGAATATATTTTGTAGATGTATGTTCTTCGAGTTCTGATATTTTTCCATCTTTCTCGCTTAGATTTTAATTGAGTGCTTCAACACACAAGACAATCCTCTTGAAATTTGACTTTCAACAAACGAAATGATGAAAACTAATTTATTTGTTATTTATTTTGGTTTTTAATTTTCCAAACTGACAATTTTTTCTTCAAACACTGTCAATTATGTGTCAATATTAGAATTGCCAGATAGCAATTATTTGGAGATTTTTGTTTTTCAATTATGGCTGCAATGAAACTAGGCAGAAAATTTAGAAATAGAGACATCACGCAGCGCTGTTCTGCATGCAGAATTTGCTCCCATAAGAGCCTGTGTATTTTTGATTTTGCTGCGCAGCAATTCTGCACATCTGTTTTGCCCTTTAAGGGACGCGATCGCCCCTATCGCCCCCCTCTGAATCCGCCCTTGAGGCATTCACAATATTGCATGGTTCGATGGATTACATTCCGCAGTACCAAATATGATTCGATTGATAATCATCCTGTGTCTGCAATATGTATGGCCAACAATCACGACAAGTCAAACAAAGAATTATAACTTTCAAAGGCTGGTATCTATTCATTGAACGCTATTAAGTCGTAAAAATTATTCATTGCCGTATATTAGTTCTGATTTGCGAGCGCCCACAAAAGTTAATAGTGGTTCTGACCTGTAATAAGTTGAGAGCAAAACCTATAGAAAATTATCTGAAGCGATTTCCGAAACAACAACAAATATCCTTTTGATATTTGTTTATTTTTTTTCTGGCCTTGTCGTTGTCATAGTAATTCCATACAAATTCATTTTGTTCACTAATATTTCCCATATTCTATTTAGCAAAACCAAGAACCGTTTGTCAAATCTTTCCTAGTGGAAAATTGGAATAACTGCCAATTAGTTACCCAGAACATAAATTTATCAGAAGGATGAATGTGAAACGTAAAACTCACTAACAGGAGGATTTAACTGGCAGCTAATTTAAGTGCTAGTTAACTAATCAGAACTTTACTTTTACATTGTGAAACAGACGCTTATAGTTCTTAAGAAGAAATTTAGATTGAACGAGAATTGAACAGCACAGCACAGTAAAGCTGAGGAGAAAAATGTCCATTTAGGCAGAAATACGCATCAAATGATCATTTTTGCAACTAAAACCTGACACAATACTGTGCAAACAATTTTTTGTTTACTTTTTTTTTAGCTATAAAGACCACCATTGATCTCCTCCTGTCCAACGGCTTCTCATGCAAAGGTTACATTGTTGACATATCCAATCGTGAACAAGTTTACGAACGAGCCAAACAAGTCAAGCAAGAAGTCGGCGAAGTTGAGGTCCTCATCAACAATGCAGGAGTTGTATGTTGCAAGCCATTCTGGGATCTACCCGACAAAGCCATCCAAAACACCTACAACATCAATGTTATTTCCCATTATTGGACTGTTAAGGCTTTCCTCCCGGAAATGATGAAGAACAATCGTGGTCATATTGTGACGGTTGGTTCGGTGACGGGACTTTTGGGAACCTACGGATGCACTGATTACAGTGCAACTAAATTCGCTTGCAATGGTTTCCATGAGAGTCTCTATACAGATTTGAGAACCCACGGTTATGACAATATCGGTATGACTCTGGTATGTCCGTACTATATTAACACGGGCATGTTTGCCGGAGTTAAACCCAGAGCCCTGCCAATGCTCGAGCCGGAGTATGTTGCCGATGAAATAACCAAAGCAATGCGAAGGAATGAAAGTTGGTGTGTCGTGCCGAATCACATACGAGCATTGACTCCTTTGAAATGGTATGTTGGACGCAGATTAAATTATCTTTTGAGTACTTTAGTTTTCATTTTGTAATTTTAGTATTTTACCATCGAAAATGTGCTGGGAATTGATGTCACGAGTTATCCGTGGACCAGAATCAATGATGTTGTTCAAAGGCAGAGGCAGGGTGGCAGCTGGATAGGTCTAAGTTTGTGTTTTTTAGTGTCAATTTATTTGTTGGGTAAGGACTTTATTTATGGATGCCAAAATCAGGCCCCCTAGTGTAGTAGAGTTAAAACACGCTTTGTATTTGTTTTATTTTAAAGTTTGAATAAAAATTCGTTGAATTGTTTAAAATGATTGACATGCTCATGCTTACTGCTCAGCACAAGTATGCAAAAATTCCGATTTTTAAAACTAAGGCTAGGCGCGCACATGCAACTTTTTTGAAACCAAATAGTTCGATCGTTAGTTGCCCAAACATCGCGCACATAAGCAACTCCAAAGTAATCAACGAAATAAACCAATACACAGAAAACTTTTATTGACTTTTTCTATCTCATATACACGAAACAAAATAGTTTCAAATTTGTCCTACTCTTTTGCTTATGAAAGAAAAGCGGAGATATATTGTTGGAATACAAAATATATTTTTGGTTTTTGAAAGAGATTTCATAAGTCAATACAATTTTCTGAATATGGATTTTTACGAATTGGCACTGATATGCGCCTTTGAATTAAAAAGACGGAATAAACCTGTAAACAAAAGGCAATATTGGGTTCACCCGTTGAACTCACAACGCCTTGTGAAAGGGCAATTTCAAAAAATTTATCTAGACCTCCGATCCCACCCAAGCAAGTTCTTCAATTACTTCCGCATGAGCAACAGAAGTTTTGATGAACTTCTGTTTTTGATACGGCCTTTAATAACTTTCAAAAATACCAGGTGGAGGAAAGCAATATCTCCAGAAGAAAGACTGGCGGTTACACTAAGGTAAACAAATAAAGATTATGTTTTAATTTAAAAAAATTTATTAATGCAATAAATTAACAAAATGTAATTCAGAACTGATCCAACTAATTTGATTCAAAGTCTGAATCGTTCCTTTTATACGGATGATGTCGTTTGTTTTGGCCTTTTCGTTTTAGAACGCGCAAAAATTCAATTTTAACATCGAATTTTTCGCCGTCTTTAAGTTTTTTAAATGATGGTAACAAAGAGAGTAAAAATGTTTTATCTTCGTCTACATTTTCCTCCTTTTTTTCTTTTAAAATCGCCAACAAATCTTGTTCATATGTGGATTTCTTTTTTTTTGGATCCATTCGATTGGATCTGTGTGGTAACTTCTGTACTTTGTGGTTCTGTAAGCAACATCTCCAAATTTTCATCAAATTCAATTTCACAATTGCTGACGGTTGGGCGGTCTTCCATCGTCGGCAAAAGAAACGACAATTGCTCAAAGTACACATATTTGCGCCGCTTAGTAGCTGCTTGGCCTGATTTAACATTTTTTTTGTTTGTTGATCTCCCGACGAAAACATGTCTTCAAATTTTTCCACTTATTTTGAAGTTCTTTGACTAAAAATATAACAGAAAACATTGTATTTTTGAATAATTTGACATTGACTTCTTCTCCAAAAATAAACGATTGGGTTTTGTTAAGACCAGACACTTTCTTAGTTTGTATTTCCTTAATTAAATATATTATTTTCTATAGGTACCTTGCAACAGGAAACAGTTTCCGGTCTCTTCATTACGAATTTCTCATAGGTGAAACAACCCTACGAGAAATTATTAAGGATACATGCGACAAAATATGGATATGCCTAAAAGAAAATTACATGCCGGAACAAACAGAAGAAACTTGGAAACAAGTTTCTGAAAAATTTTTAACAACTACGAATTTCCCCAATTGTGTAGGAGCAATTGACGGCAAACATATAAGGGTCCGAAAGCCATCTAAATCCGGATCGAAGTATATGAATTACAAGAATTATTTTTCATTGGTTCTTATGGCAGTTACAGACGCGGATTACTGTTTCCTATCCGTTGACATTGGATCCCAGGGGAGTGCAAGTGACTCCCATGTTTTTCAGCGATCAAACTTTGGGAAAAAGCTAAACAATGGTCAACTGAATCTGCCACCAGATCAATTTCTCCCAAATGACAAAGGGGGGAAATGCATGCCATTTGTGTTTGTAGCCGATGAAGCTTTTGCCTTATCAGACCACATACAGCGTCCATTTGGACGAAGAAATTTGTCCACGGAAAAAAAATATAATTATCGTCTTACTAGAGCCCGAAGAATGGTGGAATGCTCCTTTAGAATCTTAAGTAATAAATGGAGGATACTACATAGACCACTTGACGTGCATCTCTCATTTTGCGATGATATTATTAAAGCCTGTTGCATCCTTCACAATTTTGTTCGCAAAAGAGATGGGATAAGGTATGAAGACACTTTGTATGAGTGTTCGTTGACAAAACCTAATATAACAAATGTACGTGGATCTCATGATGGTTCAACAGCAAGGGATTATTTTGTAAAATATTTTAATTCTCCTCAAGGTTCAGTGCCATGGCAATATGAAAAAATATAAATCTCTATATATATAAAAATGGAAGTGTGTTTGTTTGTTTGTTTGTTTGTATGTCTCTTATAAACTCCGAAATGGCCCAAAATATATTTGTGAAATCATTCGCGTTTTATAAATGCGTGCACCGCAGGCAACGGGGCGTATACTTACCATTTTGTTTTGTTTTTTTATATCGCTTATTTGTTTAAAGACGGATCCATACATACGAATTAACAAAAAAACAATGCAAACGATAGAGGAAGAGGGTTATCGATTATCGATTGAGGCAGTACGAAGTCTGCAGGGTCAGCTAGTTTGATATAAAATCAAAATGCTATGACCTAAGAAAGAAATTATTTTTGTATTCGACTTTTTACTTAAAAATAAACGTAGCTCAAGCTCCTGTATGAAGTGTATTAATCATTAAGACCATTCAATAAATATACCAACGAAGATTCAACCAAGAACTGTACGAGCTGTACAGCGACACTGACCTAGCTCCTAGCCAGAAAAGTTAAGGTCCAACGACTTAGATAGTTGGGTCATGTTGAGCGTATGGAAAAAATGCTCCGGCTCGAAGAGTCTTCGAATGCAACCCGGAAGGACGTCGGAGAAGAGGAAGACCGCGACTCAGGTGGAGCACACAGGTGGTGGAGGACCTGAAACTGGAGACAGTTAGCTAGTGACCGAGCTGGCTGGAGATGTTTGTTGGGCGAGGCCTTGGTCCGACCTGGACTATAACGCCACCATAAGAAGAATAAGGTCAGTATTCTTCGAATGGTAAAAAAGGTTCTCAAAAAGGGTAACGACCCAGCAGTCATGTCTTAACCCTCCCATATTTCCATATAATTGTGCTCACCTTTTTCATTTTTTTCCATTGGTGACATGTTGCGCCAAGTAGGAACCATCTTTTCAGAAATTTCTTCCCACAGGCCGGAAACAAAATTTCTGTCTGCGTGCTCCGCCATTGAAGCATCATAAATGGCTTGACGACTTTGAACATTACTTATAAAATTTTCGGTCCAACTAGCATCCTCTTGGAAATCTGAAAATATAATACATATTTAGTTACCTTTAGACATAATTAATTTCAATATTCAATTATATAAAAAGGCTTACCTTGTGAGTACATATCCATTTTCTAAAGATAATTTTCGTTGAATTAGTCCGTCTTCAAGCTTTAACTGTGAAACAAATATTCAAAATGAATGCAAAAGCAAAAACAACAAATGTATGATTTTGAAATCTACTTCCCCCACGACTGCGATTTTTCCTTTTTTTGGGTTTCCTTTCGGTTGCCAAAACGCTTTTAAAGTCGATGAAAAGATGGTGGGTTTCGACTTGAAATTCGTTGGTCTTTTCCAGTATCTGCCTCAGTGTGAATATTTGGTCTATCGTTGTTCTGCCTGGCCTGAAGCCACACTGGTACGTGCCGATTATTGTGTTGCAGAAAGGTTTAAGACGCTCACACAGTTGGATAGGATTTTGTATGCAACATTAAGCAGGGATATGCCACGGTATCCATTGCATTTCTTGAAAGACTTCTACTATTTGTTGACGATTCATTTATTATTATCGCGTCTTGATTGACGCTGTTGCATGAAAGATGCCGCGACCCCAAATCCGATGTGCGGTGGCCACAGTTAAGGTATCTAGCTGCAGATCGAGAAGGATGAAGACGTTTTGTTGATGCCCTATGTCCCGAGCGGGGTTACAGGACCTGATGATGATGATGATGATGCCACGGTAGTTTTTGCATAGCATCGGATCGCCTTTTTTGTAGATGGGGCATATGGAGCTTATCGACCAGTCAGTGGGCATGCATGCGATCTCCAGACGGTCGAACAAACAACCGAATCGACCATGTGCTGATCGGCGCAAGGCACGCATCCAACATCCTGAACGTGCGCACTTTCCGAGGAGCCAATGTCGACTCTGACCACAGCCCAAAGAAAGAAGTTCAACATCGATTGCCTTAGCACATTGGAGAATGCCAAAGACTACAGAAGCCGCCTGAGCGAGCAACTCTCCGCCGCCGTCCTCCCAAAAACCACACACGTCAACACAAAGTGGAACCAATATCGCGAAGTAATTAAAAATGTAGCCGAGACCACCATAGGTTACCAGCCACCGCCCGAAAAAGAACCCGTGGTATGATGATGATTGCGTAATATTGAAAAGAGAGACGGAAAATGCGCGTTTGCAGATGCTGCAACGGAAAACACGAGCAGCAAGAAAAGATGACCAAAAGAGAAATGAGAAAAAGACCCTGCGAAGGAAGAAAAGAGCATCCGCAGTTTCTCAGCTCAAAGATCTTGAAGAGTCTAGGGCCAAGAACAACACCCGGCGTTTCTTTAAAAGGTCGAAGCAATTAGATTTTGGTTTCAGAACCGGGACACAAGCTCTTCGAAACAGAGAAGGAAACCTAGTCACCGAAGAACAGGGAATTGTAGATGTTTTCAAGCAGCACTTCCAACAGCTACTGATTGCGCAAAATGTCGAGCAAGATAATGACGAAAGAGAAGCAAGACCATTCACTGAAGACCCAGTCCCAGCCCCCAGCAGAGAAGAGGTAGAAAGAGCCATCCAAAAGCTAAAAAATAACAAGTCCGCCGGGTCGGATGACATACCCGCTCAACTCTTTAAACATGGAGGAGTTCTGATGAATCGCATGCACCAGGTCATCACCAAAGTGTGGGAGGAAGAATGCATTATTATTATCTATTATTATTTATTTATTCCTTTTAACTTAATAAATAATCGGATTAGAATCTCGTAGTTTACGTGAATACTTTAGGCCAACTGAATCACTTATTTCATCAATCACCTGTTTAGAGATACAAATTATTTACCTGCGCCTTTCAGTAAACAAATACATTTGACGTTTAAAAAGTATCAAATTGAATTATGAAAACAAACTCATGAGTAGGATATATTATTCTAAAGTATCCTACTAACCCCGTCACACTTTAAAGAATCATTCAACTGAAATCCACTAATACATGCATACCAAAGAAACTATTTAGTTGAATGTGGGCGCAGTTACGTGTATCATAGTAGGATACAGACATTTTTTATGGGTTTTAGCAACTAATAAATTTTCGCAATCAATGTATGAAAGAGAAAACTAGTGAAATTGAGATGTTAGGTGGTTCTCTTCTCTCAGAATTTTTTGTGAAAGAAAAACATTGACTAATTTTTTTTCTCTCTTGCACTTAAAGAAAATTATTCAACGATTTAGTTGAATGTCCGCGCAGTTACCTATAATTCCTTGTGACACAAACTAAGGAATTGGTTTGAGGCCATGATGTAGTTTGTGTCAAAACACAAACTAAAAAGTTGCTCGAATGAGCGACAGAATGGTTTCTGTATGTGCGCGGACTCTCATATAAGTCTATAGTGCTCAGTTTAGAAACCGAACAGTTTCGAAACTAAAAGTTGCATGTGCGCGCCTAGCCTTAAAGCAACTGAAGTTCGCACCTGTCTATTACTGTGCAATACCAAGACCAAGAAGTGAATTGGAAGAGTTGTCCAAAGTTAACTTTTTTTTGTTGAGAGAGGGGCAGAAGTCGTGGGGCTAATGATCAACTCGGAAAAACTAAAATGATCATCAGTAGAACTTAATCATCAGTCTTGAAACTCTTTTGACTTGATGTTCAAGCCTCGACTGTTCCGCTCCAATGTTGAATCCGTGCTGCTTTATGGGTGCAGCACTTGGAAAGCCACAGGCACTGTCAAAAGAAAGCTTCAAACGTTCGTTAATAGAAACATCTTCAGGATTTTACAGCCCAACCGTATTTCAAATGTTTAACTTCTATCGAGCACAGACTCTATCATACAAATACGAAGCTGTGGATTGGCCAAACGCTTCGAAAAGGCGACTGCCATGCAGTGGAACCCGCTCACACCGACGTTATAGGTTAATTACGTATAAGCGAATTTCCCAGGTTGTCTATGGAAAATGATACACGGAAACAAATATCAATAATAGGCGGGGAGTCCACAATCCTGAAAGTGCACTTACACGGATATCGAAATTTCTTATATTAAAAGATAGTTTACAGAAATACGAACAAAATAAGCCCGGTATGACGAGGTCTATCCTTGCACCAGTATTTTTTACATTTTTTTTTCATTATTAATAATTATTAATAATTTACACTTATCGCGGAAATTAAATATAACTAGCACATATCGAGCCCTTCCCGCCATTTTATCGTAAGCGACGAAAAGAGAATTTTACAGGAAGAGGTTTTTTTTTGTTTTGATCCAAATCCTTTAAACCAAAAAGGCTCAAAGTCAGGAGTCATGAACATTATATGTAAACTTAATCTACTGATAAGAATCTTGTTGCTTTTTCTAACAAATAATAGCTGTTTTTGACGTTTTTGTCGCTTACGATGTTTTCCTACTTACCATGTCGTTATATTAATGGTGCTTACGATAAAATTAATAAGTAAGATAAAATTTAAAAAAAAAACTAAAATATCGGTTTTACTGCTTTTTGATGGAATTAAATTTTAAAATTAATGAAATTATATAGAAATTAAAATAACTTTAATAATATATTATTCTGCGCTATATAAAAATCCGAGCATACCGAGCAATATTGTTGTATACAACATTAAGTTTGCGGGTCGTGGCATAGTCCAAGTCACAGAAAACTTCACATCCATACAATAAAACAGGGAGTAATAGGGTTTTGGCTAGCAACATTTTGTTTTTTTTTAGGAATGAACCTGTGACCTGGAGAACACGAAGGCTACCATAAACCTTCCCAATCGCGCTGTTAATATGATCTTTCCATGTGAGGCTACGATTGAAAACGATTCCTAGATTCCTAACGGAGCCGACATAATCAATGTTTCTGCCATCCAGCTTCAACGGGTGTAAAACTGATATATTAAATGCTTTGCGGCTGATGGGCAGGGTTTTCGACTTTACAGGATTTTAGCAGAAATTATTTTTCTTTGACCAACTGGAGATACGAAGCAAGTCCTCGTTCATTAAAGAAACCATGTCGTTTTTAGCATGGAATGGTAGACTTATCAACAGTTGTACATTATCTGCATATAGGTGAACTAGACAATTTTTAACAACTAGAGGGAGCTCGTTGATATAGAGCGAAAAAAGGATTGGTCCAAGTATAGATCCTTGCGGTACACCAGTTAAAACAATCATAAAGCTGGATGATCGATCATTTATGACAACGCGTTGTTGTCTTCCACTAAGATACGAGGGCATCAACTTACAAGTCTCGAAAGAAAATCCGTAGTTATTACTTAGCTTTCTGCAGAGTATTGAATGGTTGACAGTGTCGAACGCCTTAGAGAAGTCTAAGAGCTTATGTTTGGAGTCACTTTACGTAATTTTACGTACAAAACGTGAGGTCGAAGCTTCATTATGATAGCATGCATTGAATTTCAATGGCTGAACTCGCAAACGTCCCGCGAAGCTAAAGCTAAAGCGTGTTTGTGTGAAAGCCATAATGTTTTCAGATTTTTATCTGTATACTTTATTGGCCCTGTATCAAAATGAAATTCTAGTACTTGGGATTTTGAGTCTGATTTCTGGGTTATTCCCATATATCTCCTGTACGCCTTGATCGATTTTGTTCAAATTTTGCACGGTCATACTTAACATTATCCTCAGTAATATTGCATTCCAAGATACCTATTTATAAAATCTTGAATCACAAAAAAGTCGAAAAGGAAATCCATTTTTTTAATACCTATACGCTTGTTACACTTTTTTCTAGATTTCTCAACCAATTTCTTGCAAACTTCGTCAACATGTTTATTTTATTTGCAATGTTTAAAGAATGTTGCATACTAAAAATTTTCAAAAATATTTTAATTTCTCTGATTTTATCCTTTAGTAAATGAATTATGGAAGATAACCGTTAAGTTTCTTTATTAAAAGTTTTCAGTGAATCACTATATCAGCAAGCACAGTGGGACAAACTGTACTCTTTCGAAACAAATTTTCTACCACCTCATGGCTTTACTTTTAAGTGTAATTTACATGCAGAGTATACATTAACGAAAACAACATGAATGAGCCTTGATATACATGATTTAAGAAAAACTATGTCGTTTGCGATATATGCCACAAAGTTGAAATGTCGCTTACGATAAAATTGATTTTCTCCGTTACTTTTCGTAGAAAACTTTTTTATGTTAATTAATGACGTAGATAGCTGCGGTATAATGTAAGCTTTCGAATGGTATAAAAAAACCATTTTGATAAAAATGTCGCTTACGATAATTTTGCGGGAAAAAAATGGTATGACAGCTGCCATCGTGGCACCAATGTCTGTCATACCTCTTTTAAAAGCATATGAGTGATAAAGTTTTACCCTTATTACGGAATAAGTTTTTTTTTATATCTTTCTTTTTTTTGTCTATTTTACAATTATTTCGGTATGACAGCTCGCAACTTGACCAAAACATCTCTCATACCAGTTCAAAGAGCGAAGTAGGGGCGTAGATTCGTACAATGACTAATATATTACCTGAACCAATTACGCAATTAATCTTTATTCATTATTGAAATACCATTTATTATCATAATGAGAAAAAAAGGTTAATAAAGTGTACATTACATAAATAACCTTAATTTATTATATAAAAAAATGAATATCAATTTAATGTTTTGTACTGTTTATTCGCAATCATCAAAATCATCACAATCATAATGTCCGTTTGTGACTCCTTCTTCATTTTCGTCATCTTCAGAATTTTTAGTGATTTCCTCCACGGTTAGAGGAGCTGCTTGGCCAGTAAACCATAATGGTTCCTCACTTTGCCAAGCTCTGCCAGGCTTTCATGCCTCTACAGGTAGTGACTACACAGCAGCGTTTGTACATAAAGACAAAATAAAAGCGTACAATCTTATATTAAAAAATGATGAATATCAAAATGTTTTTCAAAATCTTATAATTCCAGAAGATATTTCGAATGAACATAAAATAGGTGTGTTTTTTTGGCAAAGCTATCCGTATCCGCAGTAGTAGACTATATGTATTACAAATACAACACGATACTGCCGATAAAAGTTTTTTATTTTTTATTTTACTAATCTTACTTCTTAATAATTTAATTCAAACAACAACAACCGGAATGCATTTAATAATGAAACTAACCATTGCTTTAATTATTATTATATTTACACTATATTTTTTGTTTATCACTGAGTTACTACCTTTATTTACTGTCAAGTGGAGTCTATCTATCGATGATGCTTTTCATGTCATTTGTATGATTGTTAGCTGCCGATCATTTTTATCTTCTATCGATGGTTGGCCCTTATATAGTTAATATTATTGGAAACTCTACAGCTGCTGGTAATAACGACATCTCTCGTAGCATGATTAATATAATGTGTAGTCAGCGTACTGGACTTCAGGTCTGTTGTTTAAACGCTCAGTCTGCTTCCAAAAATTGATGAATTTCGATATTTGTTTGCAGAGTCTTAGGTGGATGTGGTGTGTGTGACAGAAACATGGTTTCGGCCGGAAATAAATGATATTTTGTATGATAAGAAAGGTTTTCGATTATTCAGACGTGACAGAGTAGGTAGAATAGGGGGTGGAGTAGCTATTTATGTGCGCTATGGGCTTAAGCCAGAATTCGTATGTGAATCTCTTCCCTCTGATGATGTTAATTTTGTTTTTATTAAAGTTAATTGCAAAGACAACAAAATTGATGTGCATACAGACCAAATAAAAATGTTAATACCGCATCATTATTGGTGAAATTAGATGAGTTGACCTGTGTGTCACCTTACATTATATTAGGAGGGGATTTTAATAGCAATTTGCTTTTATAATCTACACTCACTGAAGATTTAAAAACCCTCAATATGCATTCAGTAAATACAACATATCCGACACACTTTACTAGGGAATCAAGTACTCTGTTGGACATATTTTTCGTAAGCCACCTTAATAAAGTTCTTCACTTTGATCAATTATCTGCATCATGTTTTTCCCATCACGATCTGTTGCACTTAACTTATGAGTGTGAGCCTCTTGACTCTAGCAATAGCTACAGCTTTAGGGATTTCAAAAACATCGATTATAGTCGCCTGGAATATGATCTACAATCAATTGATTTTTCACAGGTCTCAAGAATGACTTCAGTTGATGATCAGACTAAATTCATTCAGGACAATTTAGTATATCTTTTTAACGTCCACGTTCCTACGAAAACAAAGATTCTGAGGTGCAACAGCCATCCGTCCATCCGTGGTTTCATGACGGCATACGCACACTTATCAATCAGCGTAACCTGGCGTTTAAAACATGGAAACGTTTTAGACTGGAAATATTTCGAAAAGCTTATACTGATTTTAGAAACAAGGTTGTATTTGAGATCAGAGAATCTAAAAGACGCTTTTATTCTACACGACTTAATCCCTCTTTGGCTGGTCATAAGCTTTGGAAAAATTTAAAAGACATAGGTGTTGGTAAACATGTAAACAACTTTGACAATAGTATTGACTGCAATAAACTGAATGAACAATTTGTATCTCTTTCATCCTTTCGACAACATGACAACTTTAACGTCTTTAATGCGGAAACTAACAGCTTATCGTCAAGTGGTTTTAGCTTTTCAAGTATCAATGAAGAGGATGTTTTTAAGTTTTGTTTATCTATTAAGTCAAACTCAGTTGGTTTTGACGATATTCACCCAGTTTTTCTAAAAGCAACTCTTCCTTATACATTGAAGGCCATTACTCATCTGTTTAACACAATTTTAATGACCGGTATTTTTCCTGCGAGTTGGAAAAGGGCTAAAATCATTCCAGTTCCAAAAAATGGTACTGAATACAGACCTATAGCTATTCTGCCTTTCTTATCGAAAGCTTTTGAAAAAGTGTTGAATACGCAGATCAGCATTACTTGGAACAGAACAACATGATATGCCCGAACCAATCTGGTTTTCGTCCTGGTCATAGTTGCACAACCGCTCTTATAAACGTCATCGAAGAAATAAGGGATAATTTAGATAATGACAATGTAACTTTCTTGACACTACTTGACTTTCCGAAAGCATTCGACACTGTTGACCACCATATTTTATGTACTAAACTTAGGGGCCGTCCATAAAATACGTTCGCACTAAGGGGGGAGGGAGGGGTCACGTTGAGCGTGACAAGATGTGACAAGGGGGAGGGGGGGTCTACGTATAACGTGACGTTCGCCAAAAAAACTAAAAAACGTAAGTTTATTGCCACTTTATTTTATTTTTTATTAAAAAAAATGGAATTATAACAAAAAATATAAAAAAAAATTTATGTTTGGAAATTTGTGTTATATCAATTAATTTTTTTTTTGTTAAGGGGGGGGGGGGGGTCTTTGTTTTGTGACGTAATATTTGAGGGGGGTTACAGGAAGTGTGACAAAGCGTGACACCGGGGGAGGGAGGGGGTCAAAACAGCTAAATTCAGCGTGACATAGTTTATGGACGGCCCCTTATTGAAAAGTTTGAATTTGTCGCATCGTCTACTAAACTAATTTTTTCGTATCTATCGTCAAGATATCAAGCGGTTGTAGCTAAACGTCATCGTTCCTTCCGCTAAGCAGAGGTGTCCCCCAAGGATCAATTCTGGGGCCTCTCCTGTTTACAATGTACATTAATGAGCTTCCGTCTCTTGGATTCAAATCATCTTTTCAAATGTATGCTGATGACGTCCAGCTTCGATATAGTTGTCCTCTTGGATTGATTGAGAATGATTCTTGTGAGATTAATGACGATTTAAATACGGTTTTAGAATGGTCAGAGTCTAATAGGCTGTGTCTAAACCCCACAAAGACAAAATGTCTAATTATTTCTAAAAACCCTTTGAGTACAGAGTATTTTCTCCCCATTGCTCTCAACAACGTTCCGATCCAATATGTAGAATCCGCAAAGAACCTGGGTGTCCTATTCAATAGAACACTCACCTGGACAATCCACATAAATGTTACCATCAGAAAAGTGTATGGAGGTCTGAGAATGTTATGGACTACTCAAAAAATTACGCCAATTCAAACAAGAATGATATTAGCCAAAACACTACTCATTCCTCTTTTGCTTTATGGTTGTGAGATATATAGTAATTGCGATTCCAGGTACAAGAGGAAGTTAAATCTTGTATATAATAGTGTGGCTCGGTATGTTTTCGGGCTACGTAAGTTTGATCATGTTTCTTCATACTCTAAAAAAATATATGGCGTCTGTCTGGATAATTTACTTGCACTTAGAACGCTTACAATGCTAAAAAATATCATGCAAACAAAAACACCTCAATATTTGTACAACAAATTACAGTTTTCGCACTCTAACAGAACCTTAGATCTGACCCCCGTACGCTACTCTTTACATATTTTTAGCCGTCAGTTTTTTGTGTTCGCGATCCGGCTGTGGAATTCCCTACCAACAATTATACGAATGATAGCATCCAGCACTCGGTTCAGGACAATGCTTAGACAGTACTTCGAGGCTCTTTAGTGATACTGATAAATAATATTTCCAGCTTTTTAGTTTATTATTATTATTATATTTTTTTTCTCTTCTCATTTCTTTTTTTTATCTTCTCTTTCATTATTAAATGTACTTACCTGTTTTTCTTTTTTTTTTTGTTTTCCTTATGAACTCATACATAATTATTAAAATATTGTTATTCTTTGATTTGTTAGTCTCTATCTTGTCTCTATCACATAAATGTATTACAAAAGTATGTAAATACTGAATCTTGGACAAAGTCAAAAGATGTTGCATCTTACTGTGTAAGAAATTTTACAAATAAACAAATAAATAAATAAAATAAAAAAAATAAAAAAAAATAAAAAATAAATAAAAAATAAAAAAAAAATAAATAGAATCATACTGCGACTGCGGATAGAATTTAGAAAAATTCAATAATCGTCTTTAAAATGATAGCAGCCGCCAACTTCTAAATACGAAAATTTAACAACTGCGGATGCGTTTTTTTGGTAAAGCCTACTGCACTGCGGATAGATTTGCCAAAAAACGCACCTAATAAACACGATACAAAAAGGAGAATGACCACTTTTCATACAAGTCTGGGCCCAGTGCGTACACACCAGAGATTAAAATGAGTATGTTTGAACAGTTCGAACACATCCAAATTTTTCTTGTGTGCTTGTTCATACTCGTTCGATTGCAACCTTTATTTATGAATAATTTGACTCATAAATAAAAAGGCTTGTAAGTCAAACCAAGCAAGCAGAGGAAACTCGTAAATATTTTTCGTTTTCGATCATTTCAAGTCAAATTGATTCACAAGCAATTCCCTTGCTTGTACTTACTCAAACATGTTTGAGTTTTCGGGTAAAATTGATTGGATGTTTCAATTTTTTTTCTCTACGAAGAAAAAAAAAGAAAGATGCAGGCTTTGTATGGGTTGTAATTTAACGAATAGAAATATTTATAAATGAGTAAGGTGGCTGATTTGCAGTCATAAATATAATAATCCACACTGGAAACATAATTTTTCACATTAATCAAAGAAAGGATTTATTAATGAATGCATACTATACCTCAATGTGGGTTAGGTTTGTATACCTAAATAGAAAATAGTGATTGACGAAGATTATGTCGTGGGAATACCTGCTTCCGGTTGGTAGAGAATGCAGTTTTGTAAAGATATTTTAAATATTGTTAATCTTTTTATAACATATCTGACCTTCTTCCTATAACCAAGCTACCTACTACTTTCTGGATAATATGTTATCCTTTTCTAGGGTGGGATTACATATCAACAAACAAACCAAACATTATTTTTCGATTTACTTACAAGCGCCATGAATAATTGAGTGGTGATTGCAAGCGATCTTACTTTCGACCAAAAAACTCGTTTGAAATGAGGGATGATTTGTAAATAATTTTACTCATAAATAAAAAGACTCGAAATTACTTGCTTGTGCGTTGACTCAGTTTGTTCAAACTCGTTTTTTTTTAGTAAATACCCGAAACTTACAAACAATACTTGACTCATTTTAATCTCTGGTACACACATATGTTTTCATGTGTATTATAAAAAGAGCAATTCTCTTTAATTTGGGAGATCAATTCTTTCCTCTTCTGAATTGATCTAGAAGTATTCTTTTTGACAATGAAACATAAAAAAATGTGAAAAGGGAATTTCTTTTGCACAATAAAAAACGCTATAAGTTTACAAACCTACCGCGTTTTAGCGGTGTTTGATTGGGAACTTAGCTTAGCTCAGTAATATGAATTCCAATAAAACGCTTTACTCAGTTTTAAACTGAGTTTCTATTTTATATTTAAAAGTTGTTACCGCTGGAATCAAAAACTGTCAAAACTTGTCAGGGAAAAAAGAAATGTGTTCTACGTCTACCCTTTGAATAAGAAGTACAATGTGAGTTTCACAAACACAAACGCATTACAACAGGTCTGGTCTGCAGTTGAATTATTAATCTCAGGGGCGGCAAGCGAAATTTGATTGAATCAAGATTATATCGATTGTGCATCAATTTTATTTTCCAATTTCAATTCCTTTTTTGGATTACATGGTGTTATAACGCTCATGGTGTAAAATGTATAGCACGATTTTTACGGTTTTTTTTTTGTTAAATTTTCTTCATTTTTCATCCTTAATTCATCATATTTACTGTGCCTTTTTGGGTCGTATTCGAAAGCGCATTCTATGAACAACTTGATCAAGTATTAAAAAGCACAAGAAATTGTATAGCGCCTTACCAATCACCAACAAAAATAAATGCGCCCCTGAACTCGAGTTTTTGTTTTTTTTTTTTACAGATGAAACTAGAAACCAAGAACAAATAAATTCTATGGACAAAGAATTTTTATTTTTAAGAATTTTATTATTTGGGTTGCAAAATACTATGACAAAGACATTTTAAATGTTCCACGATATTGTAATTAACTAAATAACTTCACTTCACAAACATTTATAATGAAGATAAGACGTATTTTACAGAACACAAAAAAATTCTCAATCAAAACAAATGTCAAACGTGAAACATCTAGTGATGGGCGCATTCGAACGATTTAATCGATTCAAGAAACTATTCGATATCATTCGACTATGCACTGTGAAATCATTCGGATGATTTCTTAAACCTACTAGTACCGCTTCAACTGCTACTTATTAGTATTCGAACGAGAATAATCGATTATTGGCATTCAAACGAAAATCATCGATTATTATTATTCGAATGAAAAAAGATCGAATTACGATTATTACGAGTAGTATTTGACCGCTACAACTGCTACTTATTAGTATTCTATTGAAAATAATCGATTATTAGCATTCAAATGAAAGTCATCGATTATTAGTATTAGAATGAAAAAAGATCGAATTATGATTATTACGAACAGTATTTGAATAACGACTATTAGTATTCGATTGGAAAACAACTAGTACATATTATCAAGTTTTACAATTTAAAATTTCAACAAAATGTTTGCAATTCGAATGATCACTCGATTATTCAAATCAATCGAATAATTTTGTCTCGACTATTGAAATCATTCCATTATGCTCATCACTAGCTCAAAAATACCATTTGCACCTGCCAACATTTAGATAAAAAATATTTATATATATTTTGCTCACTCTAGCGTCGAGTAGCCGGTACTTTATCTTGTGTAAATTACTAACTAAAATTCCTAACTTATTTTTACTCAGTTTTCGGTTGTTGTTGTTTGACATGTAATTCCTATTACTGAGCTAAGCTAAGTTCCCAATAAAACACGGATATTGGTATTCCGATTAGGTACTGAGCAATAAAACACCACTTAATAAAAAAAAAAAAAAAAAACGATTCGAGCTTCGAATAGAAAAAAAATATGCTTATTCTGATTATAATTTTACTTTTATAATACAAAAAGGTAATTAATAATTCATTCACATGAAAAAAAAGAGGATAGCTAAAAAAGCATTCAAGCAACCGCTGCAGCATTGCTATCGGATTTGTCATAGACATATTCTGACTCTTCAACCACAAACGGATCCTCATGCAGTACTTTAACCGAATCACGACTCAAACTTCCTAACTGCCCCTCAAACAAAATTTCCGCAATAGCTCGCTTTGCATAAATTTGCTGATCGAAGGACATCATTTTCAATTCGGATGCCCAAGCTTTGCCAATTTTATCGTACTCGCTTTCCTGAGCAGCAATGCAAGGACATGACGTGCAGATGTGTTTAGCATTGTCCTGACGATGGGGTGCACGCGGTTTTTGTCGTAATTGAGCTGCTTGTGGTGATGGTGGTGGAGGGGATCTACGTCGGCTGACTTTGGGGATTTTCGATTGGTAATCTTCAAGATAGCCTTCGGTGAAGGGCTCTTCGAATTGTGATTGCTGTTGATGGGTAATTTTAATTTTTTTGAGAGGTTGAGTTACATCGTTAGACTCGTCTGGACGATATGTTGAAAGTGGGTTAGCGTCAAAAGCGGACGTGTCTGGGGCGGCATTATTAGATTCTGCTTCTGATGCTGCTGGCGATGAGTTTCTTTCCCTTTCCAGAGGCTCAGTCTTGGAGTCCTGAAAGTAAATTAAACAAAACAAAAATGAATGATTTTTGCAGAAATATATGTAATAATATATGAATTGTGGAATTGAATAGAAAAACGGTTTAACCAATCATTTCGTTTGACATGATGATAATGATAATAACCATTCAAAAACTGCATCAAATCAAAATACCTTCACAGTGAAGTTCGATAGAATCCATTTTGCTCTTGCCATGGAACAATAGTATTTCAAATGTTCTTATTTTATTTAATTCCCGCCGATGCATGGCAACAGCTTAAATTGTTAATTTGTCTGCGAATTTCGCGATTTGAGTAATTCGGTTCGATATTATTTAACTGACGATTTTTATAAATATTTCTTCTGAAACTCAGAAGAACGGCAGTTTTCTACCGTACAAAGTGTACCTATAATTTCTTTAAGGAAAAAGTGTTTCGGTTACCAAAGATATAAATAAAACAAAGTTCTCTGACGAAAAGTATTTCTAAATATCAACTTAACCTGAGTAAAGTTGTAGAAGGCTTGAGGGTTCATTTATATTCCAATGTTTCACAGTTTGTGCAATCCGTAAAAGTTAGAGAACTTGATGAGCAGAAACGTAATATGCGCCTCTCAAGGTGGATATGTGCATATATGTTATTATGCCAGAGATGCAGACTTACGTTGTGCTTGAACTTAAGAGTCCATTATTGGCTTTTTAATAAAAAAAATTTATTGTGAGCGTACAAATATTGAAATTTGTGAGCTATGATTTGAAAACGAGTCTACTATTAAATGAGAGAGAAAGAAAGAAAGAAACAAAATTCAAAAGACTCAAACCAGACAAACACAAGCATAAATCCTTTTTTTTCATGTTGAAACCGTTTCTGAAATTAATTCGTTGTTAATTTGTTTTAAGGGGACAACCCGAAAGATTAAGTAATGCAAAAAGGATAAATGAACTCCCATGATTTTAATCTTATAAGGAGGGCCCTAAGAAGATAATTAAAAACACATACATACATATTTGTTCGGTTCCCAAACTATAGGAACTCTACGAACCTAATAACAAGAAACAATTCTATACGGGAAATTAATAAGGCAACAATGAAACTTCAAAACATTGCCTACTCTAGTCGCTAAAAAAGTGATGCGATATGATGATGAAAGTACTACTTTCGGCAGCTTGAAAGCAAGCAAACCAAGGTATTTCTACATCTAACATAAGGACGCGTGTAATGAAAGAAACAGAAATAGAATCCGTGATGATGGAGACATTTCACAGTCATTCACCAAATTGCAACAGGTATGCGCGGCCTTTCCGGCTAACTAAATTTACGCCGACCAAGCGAATATTACTCGTCTTGGCTTTAACTTTTATTCCTCATTAAAAATTTTAGTGGGCGCGATGACGGGAATTTCTTGTATGGGGGCTCCCCATCTTATACTACATAGGTATACGTATACGTTTATTTAATTTTTAGCTGTCTAAGGAAGCACAGTATAAAAGCTTCATCAAGGATGGTGGAAGATTCTGTAGCACCAGATAAAATTTGGTGTACGAAAATAATGTCGGCAACTTCACGACGTTTTTCTAGAGATTTGAAACGAAAAGAAACATTTGGAATATCACCAAAAAAAATTTCGTTGATTTGTTGAAATGCTTCTGGGGCTATTTTTATGGCTAGTGGCAATTTAATGTACCGATAGAGGCCAAACGGAGTACTAAATTTTCAAATTTTTTTCGAATCCTCATCAAGTTCAATTTGATGAAATCCGTCCTTAATATCGAAAACAGTGAAGATTTTTTTATTAGCAAAATTTGATTTTATATTTTCAAAAGACGGAATTTCATGAAAATGCTGAATAATAGCTAAGTTTAAATACTTTGGGTCAAGGCAGATCCTCAGTTTATTAGGTTGGTCAACGATTACGATGTTAGATATCCATTCACTCGAGGTGGTACTTGGTTCTATTATTCCGAGTTGACATAACCTCTCAGAATTATCTAGCCCCCTAGAAGAATTACTTAAAAAGAATATGTACTTTCAATGGTCAAATGCACATGACATATACCTCCAACGAATCAAAAACTTGATACTCAGAGCTCCGATTTTGAAATCATTTGATCCGAACGAAAAAATTACAATTCAAACGGATGCGTGTCTGTTTAATGCAAAATAATAGGCCAGTATCATTTGCATCATGTAGCCTTAGAGATACAGAAAAGCAATATTCAAATATTGAAAGAGAGTTGCTAGCGATTGTGTTTGCGTGCAGCAAATGGCACTCACTCATCTACGGAAGGAAAATTAATATTGTAACGGACCATAAACCACTCCTAGGGATCATCAATAAAGAGTATAGTAAAATACCCTCTCCTCGACTACAGCGTATGAAATTAAAGTTAGAAAAATACGATTTACATTTAGAATATATGCCAGGTAGTCGATTAATCTTAGCCGATCTATTATCACGAAATAGCTGTTCCTTAAAATTCGATAAAGGTAATATTAAAGGTCTAAATGAGTTAATACATACGGTAAACATTAGTAATGCCAAAAGAGAGCTTTTTAAAAAGAAAACAGATGAGGACATAGTATTGAAAAACATCAAGGAATATTTATGTAAAGGGTGGCCAAGAGATAAAAGCAAAATTCCGGAAAATTTAAAATATTTTTGGTGTTTGAAAGACGATCTATTTTTAGATGATGGTTTAGTTTTTTATACTGACCGAATTTTTATACCCCAAGAATTAAGAGATTCAGTTCTACAAACTCTACACCTTTCGCACCGTGGAATAGAAAAAACAAAAGCGAGGGCTAGATCTTTAGTCTATTGGCCAACCTTGAATCAAGAAATCGAAAAATTAGTTGCAACGTGTAGGGTTTGTCAAAAATATAGGTCAAGCAACATCAAGGAACCGCTTATAAACCACGAAATACCAGAGGGGCAATATCAGAGAATTGATATGGACATAATGGAATATGAAAGTAAATCATACCTTGTCATATGTGACTATTTGTCTAAGTACATAGACGTATTACCGCTGATGAGTAAAACAGCAAAAGCAATCATAGGTAAACTAGAAACCGTGTTTGCGACTCATGGTATACCAAGACAAATAGTGGCAGATAATAATGCCCTTTAATTCATTTGAATTTAAAACCTTTACCGAAAAGTTTGATATTGAACTTATTACAAGTAGTCCCAAATATGCTAAATCAAACGGGTTCAGTGAAAAGTGCGTTCATATTGCAAAAAATCTTCTTCGCAAATCATTAGAATCAAAGAGTAATCTTTGGTTAGCCTTGCTCGAGTATAGAAATACACCCATAAAAAATTCAAAATTGACACCAACTCAAGTTTTAATGGGCCGGCAAACTCGTACGCTGCTACCCGGGAATCAAAAACTCTATATAAATGGAGATATTTATAATGAAATATTGCCTGTACTTAATAGCAACAACATTACAAATAAGCACTATCATGATCGCGGCGCGAAAGAAAGAAGTCCATTTCAAGTACAGCAGAAGGTTTGGTTGCAGGATGGAAAGTGTTGGCTCCCGGGAATCATCAAAGAGAAACATTCACTACCAAGATCATATGGAGGGCTCACAGCTATAACGAACCAAGTCACATTTTTTTGTTTTTTTTCAAAATAACTGCTAGATTCTGCGGGAACTCTTATTCTTTTCAGGTCTGTAATGAACTAAGTCAGAAAGTGTTTCGTTCCTAAGTTAACTGTAAAAGAATCAAGTCAGTGACTTGTATTTTCATATTCTTTCGAAGCAAACACGAACTTAAACACTTATTATCTTCGAATTGCCTTTTTCTGACTTAGTTCGGTTTAGCAGTGAGCCCTCCATATTTAAAGTGGTAGAATCCTTCGACGAAACTCAAAGTATTTAAGAGCGCGCGCATAAGTCACTTCGATGTTCAATGAGATTGGAGGTTTGCTTAGCACTTAATAAAAAAAAAAGAAAAAAAAAACAATTTATATCTAGTGTCAAGATATTAAGAGTATTATTTAACTTATCTACATATGTATTAAAAAAAAAAGAAAAAATGATTTAACAATTATTAAGTTTCTTTATTATAAGAAAAAATATTTTAATTTGGGAGTAGTGAAGTGAATTATAATATGTATCTACATCCTTGTATTTCTCATTACTTTATTCTTTATTAATACGTAAATAGTTTTTTTTTCTAACTGTTACTTCAAAAAAAAAAATGTAATAAGATATGAATTTTAAAAATTGAGAGGATAGAAGAGAAAGAAAGTTACGAGAAACTGAGAAACTGAATTATCCAATCTTAATTATTATAATACAAACTTAAATCAGTTAGTTAAAGTTTAACTAGGTGAACTTTGAAACTAAATCATAAAATTGTTAATTGCCGTTATTTTAAAGAACTGAACTAAAATTTATAAACAAACTTAGAGAGGGAGATGTAGTGATGTACTCACTGTACAAAGTGTACATAATGTATTATTAAAGCTCAGCTTAGATCAAGTACGTAAGCAAGACATCAGTTGTATAGTAAGAGTCAAATAAAGAGGTGTTCATTAAAATAAAGTTGTACTCATTACAGTAAGTTTATTAGCCGCAACCGTTCTTGACACGGAGGTAAGTTAAAATTGTCAACCCATGAAAGTCCTCTTAAGGCGAAACGGAGGAATCTACGTTGTATTGCTTCAATTCTCTGTATATGGACTTGGTGATAAGGGGACCATACTTGGCTGGCATATTTCAGTAGAGGCCTTACAAACGTAGTATAAAGAGATTTCGTAACTTAAGGATCAGAAAATTCCTTTAACCAACGTTTGAGAAAACCTAAGGCAGAATTAGCTCTGGCTACGATATTGTCATAGTGAGACCTTAAGTTAAACTCACTATCGCAAATAACACCTAAAAGCAGAAACACAATGACGCTTTAGGCAGACGCGTCGTTGCGTTACGATGCACCCGCTTCACGTGTGCTTTGAATGACAGTTCTCCCTCCATCATCATCAAACAGATTTGCCACTTTACTCCTTTCGAAGTAGTCTACTTCGATTTTTGAAAAACTTTGAATATCTATTCCAACTTCGCACCATCAAGAATGTTTTGAAATCTACTTCACTCGATTTTACTTGATATTTCCAAAATCTGCTTCGATTAACTCATTGAGTAATTTTATGCCTACAGTTCTCTTATTTTCATCAGGAAAATATATAATCGATAAGTTTCTATCCTTATACACGAACAATAAGCGGACACACTTTACAAACACGAAATGTCAACCCATACATATACGCAAAGTATGAGTTCCGTGATTGTATTGAAGTGTTTAATATTTTACGCCGTGCGCAACTTGGGTTAGAATGTTGGTTAAATTTAAGCACTAGTGTCATATTTTAGCTTGCTAGTTAAATTTTAACACATCATATCCGCCATGTAGTGTCAAAATTAAATCGAAAGTCAAGTTTGTATACACATTTTAACACAATTCACACACGGCTCTAATTGTAGATCTGTCTATGTATTCATGGTCAATATAAAATACACTATTTTAAAATCTTTTTCGCTTTTTCTCAATCTACTTCGCTTTATTCCCAAATTTACTTCGCTTCCATTTTTTTTTTAAAGTGGTAACGCTGCTCCAAACAACAAATGAGCAAACAGCTGTTGAGCTGTCAGACAAAGCAAAAGTTCAACCAAGTTGAACTTTTTTTTGACAGATGGTGGCTTCTTTACGTTTTCTTACGTTTGTCAAAAAAAACGTACGTAGGTAAAGCGTAATTGTGTGAGGTTACACAGATTTCCTATAGCTGAACTTTTCGCAGTTGTCAAAATCAACGGCAAAGCGTCATTGTGTTTCTGCTTTAAATCTCGGATAGTTATTACTCTGTAAACAATACATTCGTTGATATAATAGTCCCGCGTTGGCGGACGGAACTGTTTACGGAAATATGTGATTGTTTGGCTTTTTTTTCACACCAAACATAGAAATTGTTTAAATCGGCCTGCAGGGGTAAAGCATCATTGGGTGAAGAAATCATTCTAAAGAATTTCATGTCATCTGCGTACATTACATTACATTACATTACACATTCGCTTCCAGCAAAAAAAAAAAAACTTCTGTTGATAGTGTCTTTTTGAAAGTACTCCTGCTATCTTGATAACGTTAACGTTGTGTACTAATCCACATAATTTAATCACTTGCTTAGTTTATGATACCAACATGCGAATTTATTCAAGAGTTAAATTTTCATCACATTCGGAGCAGTGGTTTAGAATTTATGTGTGTTACGCAGCAATATTTTCTAATTCTGCTCAATCCTACGCTTAATCAAATGTAATTTGTTTGTTTCACTTTTAAAACACATTAAACTCTATCTTTGTTCATTGAAACTTCAATCGAAATATTCTCAATTCAAAATTCTAACATGACCCAATAACACAAGAAAAAATTATACAGGTGGCTTACCTATATAAACGCATAAAAACTAAAATAGAATTCCTCATCAAACAGCAAAAAACTTACCCATCTAGAAGCGAAATCATTACTAGCAGCAATACTATCGCTCGAAAAAATTCCATACAACGCGTTTTCAGCACTAATATTTCTTGGCA
The DNA here is from genome assembly GCA_943590905.1 of Sphaerophoria taeniata. NCBI lineage: Eukaryota > Metazoa > Arthropoda > Insecta > Diptera > Syrphidae > Sphaerophoria > Sphaerophoria taeniata. Next base: position 69,730,953 of record OX016540.1, read on the forward strand.
ACGTTGCCACTGACGCTGTTTGATTATTACTTGTTGCTTTCTTAAGTCTCGCTAAATTCCTTTTTACCCTTTGATATTCTACCAATTGAGCCGCTTCCTTCATTACATTACACTTCTGGTCGAAGATTTGTTTGGTCGTAAGATTAGCGGAGTCATTTGTCAAACAATAGTCTTTCATTTCTTTAAGAACCTTCATTTTCATATAAACCTGCGACTGATCAGGATGTGAATGATTTGGATTGTACAGTTTTACAATTTTATTCGAATATGAATCGAAGAGAAGACTTGCCCTGCAAGTCTTATTGTAGCACGTGTAACGATCCATGTGATTGTGAGCGTATTTTTTGGTGAATAACTGTTTTTCAACGATCAAATATAAAAGGCTGCTATTTCTACGATACCCGGTTGTAAATTCGAATCTGACATTTGAACCATCTACTACGGTTTTAGTTTGAGTAGCAGGTATCTCAGAACTCGTGTTCCCTGCTTGGATATGTAATTCATTTTCGGCAGGTGGAAAATGTTGTACATTCATCTCAGCCTGAGATGGAAGTTCATGAAAGTATTCTCTATTATTGTCATCCTCTTCACTGCCAACTGTCAAATCGTATGACAAATGTCCACTCTCTGATGGGATTTCGTCTTCCATTTCGGTCGTTAATTCAGATTTTATGTTTAACTCATACATGTCACTACAAATTTCACTTAAGAGTTTCAAATTGATAAGCGGCAACTCTTACTATTGAAAAAACACAAAGATAAATTAATTGTTCACAAAAAAACTACAACGTAAATTCTTTGCCTTCAAGACAAGTAATCAAATATTCTCATAAACCGGAACAAACAAAAATTACAATACAAGAATTCAACTAACAGGAGTTCCAACAAAAAAGAAAATAACTACAATTTCTTTTAAATAAGGTATGTTATGGCTTATGACTTATGAGTTCACAATATATCCACTAGCAACTCAAATACCACCAATCAGCGATGACGACAAGCGTTGACTGACTAAATAACACCAACGCCATAATCCCACATTCCACATTATATTTATGTATACCCAACTACGACCACTACCAACGTAAGCAAATAGCAAATAAACACAAGCCTCAATCTCAATTATCAAAAAGTACAAGAAAAGAAGAAGGTTCTTTTCAAACATACACTTCAAACTTTTCAGCATTCGGAAAAGGGGAAATGAGGGACCGAAAAAAAATAAATGCATTTCTTTTTCTTTTCTCCCATATAATACATACATAAGTACATAACACCACAATGGTAAAGTTAGGAACGAGAAGCGAGAAACATTTTTAAATATGGTTTTATGACTCACATTAACCTACAAAACGTAGAGTTGTGTTGTGTCTCTAAAGCTTTGGTTGATTCTAAATGTAATGATAATGAACTATTACATAATATAGTTAATGAATTGGAGTCATAGGTTCACATTTTTTGTTGTTTGTTAATTTATTTTTTTTTTTTTTGTAATTTTTTACAATAGGGTCAGTTCATCATGCTATTTATGAGCTTATGGCTGGTGTCTTTGATGCTGGGTGCAGATGTTTCTTGCTCATGCGCTGACTGTTTCCCAAAAAAAGTTTACTCTAGCTGCAGCCGTGTTTTTTTCACTACTCAGTTTTCAGCAGCCAGCACAGCAATCAGGTGCAAATAAAACGCTCCCTCCAACTCACTTCATCTGTCAAATTCAATTTGTATGGCAATTGTTACATAAAACGTCGCAAAATGCTTTGTACATATATTTGGGGAGTAGTCTCAAGATGGCAAACGTTTGTGGCGCCATCTTGAGACCTTTCACAAAAGCATTTTTTGTTTACGTAGCTGCCTGCTTAGTTTGACAGATCTTCTGCCTTGATCATTTTATATGAAATCACCTAGTATAATTACGGTGACCATATCTCTGGGAGCAAAACCCAGGACAAAAAATAAGCAATTTGAAAACGTAGAAAAAACAATGTATTTTTTTTTTTAGTTTTTTTTAGAGTTTTTGCATTTAGAAGCGATTCATATATAGAACTAGAGCCCGGTATGAAAAATGTACCTATGGGAGTAAAATAAAATGCTGAGAAAAAGCGTTACCAAAAAAGTGAGGGGTTAGGCATATTTCAACTCTTTATAATTTAGGCCGTGTGCGAATTGGATGAATTGTGGTTAAAAAATAAAAATGGATGAATTTTTAACCACTACTGTCATTTTTTAACCTGCTCAGCAGCTAGTCAAATAATGCGAAGTGTCAAAATTTAACCAAACGTCAATTTTTAACCCATTTTTAACTGAATTCGCACACGGCCTTAATTTTAAATTTTTATAAAGATAGTCTGGAGGCTTAGAAAGGTTATTTTTTAACGCAGTAAAAGGGTTTGAGAGGGTTGCAAGGAGTTGAAGTACTAGGCCAAAGTTTGTATAACTCTTTGTAAGGCTAGAAGTTTGAAAGTTTTGTTAATGGATTTTCATTTAACATAAGTAAATACGGCATTCAAAAATTTTGCGCTGAAGGGAGTGAAAAGGATAAAAGTTTTTGTGTGATGTCGCCATTTTATAAACAGAAAATCGCACAAAGATTTCAACATAGAACTGTGAAATTTTCGCACATGGTAAAGAATTTCATGCTCTTCAATTTATGTTACTTTTATTATAACGGTTACTAATACTTATTACATTTGTATGTTCAAATACGGGACTAATAACCTAACCCGGGACACTTGTAGGTCCCGGGTTTCCTTTGAAAAAAAACGGGACGGGCTATTGAAATACGGGACCGTCCCGGGAAAACTGGGACGGATGGTCAGCGTAAGTATAATCGAGAATGGGTTTTTCGATTTTTTGCGCTACATCAAAACCAAAAAAAAAAAATCCCAATGCCAAACTTATGTAAACAAAATTAGCACTGCGCTAGAACTCAAGATGGCACTACAATCGATTGCCAGGCCGTGGGTACTAGCTAAATAGAAATACAATGGTCTTGATTTTTGTATATATATTTGATAGGTACCTTTGTATATGGATTTACCTAGTACTATCAAGAATGGTTTTCGAGCAAGCAAGCAGAGAACACACATTACAAACTAATGTAAAAAAGTGTCAAAAAACTGTCAAACCAAGCAGAAAACCTTTCTTGATATTACCTGGTAAATCCATATACAAAGATAGGTACTATCAAGAAGTATCGCCATCTAGTTAGAGGCAGAGAAAGCCGTTTTTTGTATAAGTTTGACATTTTGTCTCAATTTAACTAGATGGCGACACTTCTTGATAGTACCTATCAAATAACAAAGGTATTGATAGTACTGGTCGTTCCATTTAGCAAATACTTCAACCTAAAGCACTATTCACATGAGCACGAACAACGACCAACGAATGAACAAAATTCGTCGTTTTTCACATTTCTTTCACATGAGTCATTGTATTTCTATCTAGCTAGTACCCGCGACCTGGCAATCGATTGTAGTGCCATCTTGAGTTGTGGCGCAGCGCTAACTCTTTTTACATAGGTCTTGTATTGGGATTTTTTGTTTGTTGGTTTTGATCTGGCACAAAAAATCGAAAAACCCATTGTTGATTGTACTACGTGGTTTCATATACAATGACATGAGTTTTCAATTCGTCGCAAATGAACAACCAAAACACAAAGCGAAAATGATTTTTGAGGTTATACGTGGGCGAACATTTGGTTCTTTGGGAGTGTGGATGATGTGGAACAGAGATTATATATGGTAAGGAGATGGGAAACAAAGCTGTCAAAATGACAGATGCCTACAAGCGTTTTTACCAATACTATCACATTTTGGACCATAGTTTCTTTGAAAGTATGCGTTTTTTTACCAATACTATCGCAGTTTGGACCATAAATTTTGTGAAAGTATGCGTGTTTTTACACAGTAAATATGGTCCTGCCATATTGTTTTTGTTTGTATATTTTTCATGTACAAGGAAAGAAAATAAAATGAAAGAAAACGAAAATTGAGGGATCTAGGGAGTGAAACGTAAGTCAGTTTCCCATCTTGTTACTTATTTAATCTTTGATGTGGAACGCGAATAGCGTTTGGCAGTTCGTATCAACTAGGATTCTCTTCGCGACGAATAAATTTGTTTTCTCAAATTTACTAACATTTAAGAATAAAATTTAATTTTTGCATCATTAATCGAACATGAACATAAACATAACGTTTTGTTGAAAATTTGCAAGGAAATGCGGTTTTAAACGTATCTAAAATCACTTTTCTTCATTCATTCTTCGTTCATTGGTCGTGCTCATGTGAATAGCGCTTAAGAGAGTTCATTGTTCAATTGAATTTGACAGATAGAGTGAGTTGGAGATTGGAGTGTTTTATTCACACTTCTTGAATACTGTGAGTAATGAAAAAAAACACGGCTCCTGTTGTATGTTGTTACTTCGTTTTTATTTCTATGATCTTTTCGGTTGGATCGAGTATCACTTCTTCAAATGCAAACGCTGTCTCAAAGAAGGATCAACAATGATATAGTTTTCCTTCATCAACTTATTACAGGCGTCACAGATGCACCAGACCTTCTTAGTGCTATACTTTTTCACTATCGGGGAGGAGGTTATCACCTTCGTAGCACCGATCTAATTAAAGTCCCAAGACATAGGACCAATTACGGAATGCATGAGCCCTTGACAAGGATGAGTAGGCTTTTGAATTATAATACGGATCTTATTGACTTTCATATTAATAAGAATAAATTAAAGAGTATACTTAAAACCAGTGTGGCACGCTCTTAAATGTTTTTTGTTGTCTACTAACGTATTTTTTTCTTTTTTTTTATTATTTGTAAAAAAAAAACTGACTCTTTTTTCTTTTTATCTTGTATTTTTTACGAACTTGACAAGTGTTTTCTAAACGCGTATTTACTTTTTTCTTTGTTTTTTATATTTTTAAAATTTTTTGACTTAAAAATTTTTAAATTTTTGATTTTAAAATTTTGCATTTTTTCTTTTTTTAATTTTTGTAATATTTTAATATAAAATTTTCATTTATTTTGTTTTTCTTGTTGTACCTGCTTGTATTAAGCAGTCCCAAACTCTTGTCTTCCTGGTACCTACCTATTCGTGTCGCCATCACTTTTTTTTTTATTATTTTATTTATTTCAATTAATTTCAAATAAAGTTCCGATACGACTTGCAACCGTAATTGTAATCGTACTCGGTGAAAATGGACCCCAGCGCGTGCGGTATCTGGGGGGGAAAGAGGCGTGGGATTAAATAAGGTTGTGTCTATATGAATAGTATTTTAAGGCTACTTACTGTGAATCGTAATGTGGACTTAAACAACCCAAAGCTAGTTCTTACACAATTATGATTTCGTAAAGGTTAAATGCATGGATTAGGATATTAAGGATATTTAAATTATTTATTATTTATCTTCAATATTGCAATAATAATAATTTTTAATATTTTGGAATTCTATATAATAATATGTAATGATAAAAAATAATAATTTAAGTTGGCAATGGCGTTGTCGTTAAATGCATGGTGAAACATGTAATATTCTTAAATTCTTATTTAATTGTTTTACTAAAAAATGCCATTTACTTGTATCTCATTATTGTACAACGTATAAATATGATGATAGCTCGAAATGTTACTACATAATACGTACGTATTTTCATGGTTTTCGAGTTCATACTTTCAAAACATATTTAGAGCAACTTCTTTGGATGCAAATGTCTCGACAATTTGAGCTCAAAATTGTGTTTCGTTTTCGGTCATAAGACCACAAGATGATGAGACCTATCAAATATGTGATAAGTAGGTATCAAAGTTTAATTGCTTTTTGCATAAAAGCCTTTGCCATTGCCATCATTCTGAGGCGAATTTAAAATTCAACAGAAGAGTAGAGTAAGTGCGGCAAATTTGGCCTACGTGGGTAATGTATGTGGCCCACCCCTGTATTTCCTAATCCAAGGCCAATACCAAACTAAAAAAAAAAAAAAAACATTTCAAACAGGTTTAGTTTCAGCCTTTCGTGGTAAGTGTTGCGCGATAGTCTTGGAAGTTACGGGGGGTAGGTCGGTTTATGCTTTCGATTTAACTTGTTGGTAAGTTTACTCAAAGGCCCAACTATAATAGACGGACGGGAACGGAAGCTAGCGTCAAAACTGAACGAACCGTTTCTTTCCGACTGTCAATTGCATCCGCTTACCCATAATTGAACGGAAAGCTTTCTGTCATTATTCTGTGTTGGGCAAATTGTTTTAAGCGCGCGAAAGATACACGTGATTTTTGTTTTTTCAGGCATACGAATTTTATCAAAATGAATAAAAATAGACAATTTGAAATAATTAAGAGTTTAAAATCAATGCACTTCTTAATGGAGGCATTGTTTGCATTAAAAGAATTAGATGATTATATTAAAAAGAGCTCAAAAGATAGGTCCTGCTGTGTGCGTCCCATCAACCGCGATAGAAACCAAAATGGTTTTTTTCAATGTTACATTTATAATAATAAAAAGTCTGGACAGAGAACAGTTCTTCATTCATACACGAATGAATTTAGAACTATATGTCACAAGGAACACCGCTGCAATCACTAGCTTGGTGCTTTAAGCTAGGCAAAGAAACAGTCAGGCCAAAAGGTCAGTGAGAGACAAAATTTGCGATTTTTTAAAACAGAATTAATTGCTATACACTATCAGTGTTATTTAATAGAATTCGCTAAACAGATGAATAGTTATACAGTGCATAAGGATTTATGCAGGCTCTATATAACGTTGCGAAAATTCCTATTTATAAAAAATTCTGCTATAAATTTTAGTTTTCCAATGCTTATGTCAAAAAAAGTACCAAAATGGAGCAATCTATTCCATTTATCGGTCTCATCAAATCAGCTGTTTGTCACAACAAATAAAATATGAAAAATTGTGTTAAGGCGCGTCCATATTATGCCGAATTATGCCGATCGGCCTATGCCGTTCGGCCAAGCCGAATGAGTATGGACATCCCGATCGGCATTTGGTTCTTGCCGAATGCTAGCCCGAACCGAACCGAATTCAAACCGAATCAAATGGATCCGATGACGGAAACCCGAACCGAATTATAAAGTGTGGACGTGCCGATGCCGAACCGACCTTCGATGAAAGCTCGTGTGTTTTTTTCATTGGCTAGTACCCGAGAGATGACAATCGATTGTAGTGCCATCTTGAGATCTGGCGCAAAAGCTATTTTTTTTACATAGTTTGGTATTGGGAAAAAATAGCTTTTGCGCCAGATCCCAAGATGGCACTACAATCGATTGTCATGGTTTTTTTTTTTGTCATAAATACTTACCGTTGAATTGCAATTTTGTCTAGCGAATATTCAGTAATTTCGAAAATAATAATTTAGTTCGTGTTGTTCGGTCGTGCTTTGATACAAATTTATTATTATTATTTGATATTTATTAACAATATATCTAATTACAATGGACTGGACTGACGAGCAGTCATTGAATTTCATAGAAATGTATCGGGCCCGTCCGATATTGTGGGACAACTTCAATAAGGATTATAAAAACAGAAATCGGAGACACGATCTCCTCAACGAAATTGCCGATGCTTTTGCCATAGAAAAAAATGAAGTTGAAAGGAAAATAAAAAATTTGCAAAGCCACTTTTCAAGGGAAAAAAAAAAGAAGTCGACAGTAGGAAGACCGGAAGTGGGGCGGACGCACCATATGTCAGCCGCTGGTTTGCTTACCAATCACTTCTGTTTCTTGCTGATCGAAATAAGCCAAGGAAAACAGTGGATAATGTTCAGGTAAATTCCAGTTTTCAATTTCAAAAAAAAAATATAAACACACCGAATAGGTTCTCGTCCATGCAGCTTCTACAGAAGTCGTTTGCGTAGACCCCTAGCCTCAGAGCATGTCTACCTATGAGGCAGGGATATTATTATAAATTATAATCAACCAGCAACCAGCCCACAGAGAACCTATTTACCGAGAGTCGCAACTCTCCAAATTCTGTGTCGAGTTGATAAAATATACTACCCATTGCAAATGTATTGGTTTGGTCTCCATTTGAAATGCGCATTGAAAAACCTATACATTTGCATTGGGTAGTATATTTTTTCAAATTAAATTTGTTTAGTGTTAAGAGAGTAAAATGCAACTCAAGGTATACCTCCTCTGTGAACCAGCCCCTGCAATTATAATTCAATAGAAATAAAACTCCTTTAAAAATAACATTCGTCAATCTAGTTGCTGTCGCCATTCCTCAATTCGACGTCGCAATTGCAAGGCAACCTCGGTGACTCCTCGCGTAAAGTTTTATTTGATTTCATTTTGAGTCAACAACAGCAATCACCTCGGCACGCATTACAGAATACCAGACATTTTGTAAATACAATATTTATCATCATCGAAATAATCGTAGTTTCTTGGTTTTTTGGCTTTGGATTGGATTCGGATTCATTCGACATCATTGGGCCTCCGATTGCTGCCATAGCCTCTTCGTAGTAGTTTGAAAAAGAAGAAACTAATTGTCTAACATATCTATCGTGTGCTGTGTGTTGTGGAGTGGTACTTTTCGGATTCGGGTGTTTTCGTGTTTCTGTTTGTGTCACGTGCGTTTGTTGGTAGTTTGCTTTTGCTTTGGCTATCGGTGGTTGCCTTTGCCTTGTGCGCTCGATACGTGGTTACGACGGTGGTTCGGCTTTGAAATTGATTTGTTTTTGCTGCGCTGCGCGGTGGAGGCACGGCCAGCCACAACCTGGACAGCCGCTGCCAGCGGATAATAGCCGTAGCACAAGAAATAGGGAATACCATCCACAATCAAGCCCAAAGCTTGCCAGTTGCCATTTAACCACAGCACAGCAATCAGTAATTCTGTGATTGAGGTTGAGTTGCGATTGACATAGCTCGTCGTCTTCGTTGTGGTGAGCGAGCAGCGAGCTAAAGCGAGAGCGGCGTCGTCATTTCGACAACGTCCCGTGTCAGTCGTCACCGTCATCATCACCCATCGCATCCCGATCCTATTGATTCCACAGTCGTAGTCGAGGGGACATGGCTGTGTTTTTGATCAACATCTGCAAATTCAATGGCTGCGGAATCACGTTTCCTAGTTTGGGCGATTTGATCCAGCACAGCACATCGAGGACACTCACATTGGTACGTAGATATCTTTAAACATTCATCTCTGTATTCTCTGCCTGTCCATATTGTTGTGATTGGGGATTGGGAGGGGCTGCATTTAGGGTCAGTGGTTTCGCAGTTTTCTCGATCTCCGATTGTAATGGTGGCTAGAGATCATAAAACTACAGAACTATAATATAATTAATTTAATTGAAATTTGATATTATTGAATTGAATGGGAACGAACGCTGGTATGGGTTGCCGAAAGGGGTGGAGAGCAGGCAGTTATAAGAAAACACTGTGTGCATTCCTGTGTGTCAGTATGCAGGTATACAAGAGCACCTCACGAGTCGTGCTCGTGAGCAAGCGTTAAAAGAGCTCCCATCCCAGTAGGTAGATAAAGCTGAGTCGAGTAATACAATGCCTTGGAGGTTACAGAAGCAACTTTAAATATTTCTTTTAATTATTTCTTTTAAAAAACTTAGACCTCAAGGATACGTTGTGATACCACAAAAAACTCATGGGAGAGTAATGAACTCAAACAAACCAATTCGTGCTTTTAATGAAGTTAGAGAGACATTTTGTGTCGATCGTTGCCAGTTCACTGGTATTATCGAAGAAGGGATTACCGAGAAAGTTATTCCCTCTAATGGAGAGTGCTGGACATGTACATAGAAGGTGTTGGACTGTTTCCTCTTCCTCCTCGTCCATGCAGCTTCTACAGAAGTCATTTGTGTAGACCCCTAGCCTCAGAGCATGTCTACCTATGAGGCAGTGTCCTGTTATTACTCCAATTGTAGAGCTTATATTTTGTCTGCTCAGGAAAATCAAGCCTTTTGACCGTTTTAAGTCTATGCTTGGCCATATTTGCTTGGTTGCTAGGCAGGTGGTACCTTGTGACCATCTAGCATTGGTTGATTCTAGAGCATATTCTTTGAGAAGATATTTGCATGTAGCAAGTGGTGTCTCTCTTCTTCCCAGGAGGATCTTGAAGGGATGGAAACATGGAAGCTTTTACCGAATACCATTTTGGGTTATTGTCCTGCTTTTGAGCATGAGACAGACTGTAGACAGACCGAATGTTGATGGCTATTTAATTTTTGTTTTTTCAAAAATGTTGGATAAAAATATCTGTATATTTTACATAGATAGTTATGATAAAACAATAATTTTATTTGTTATTTTGGAAACTCAATTCACCCTGTGGTGAACAAAAATATTCAGTGAATTCTTCTCTGACAGCTTGAGCTCCAGCATTACTCTTTCTTGGCACCCCTGGGAAATCTTGAAGTTGATAAGATGATGAGTCTCTCCTCCACAGCCCAGGAATTACATCCCTTTCTTCTTGTGTTTCTCTGTCAAACATTCCGACAGGGCTATAGATACACCTTGAAGCACTTTTCCTCAAAAAGTTGTGAAGGTGAATAGCAGCCATAGTCACTTTTGTTGCTGTTTCTGGTTCCAATATCATTGTCGATCTGAATATACGAAAACTTGTGGAAAGTGCTCCAAATGCATTCTCAGAAACTCTTCGAGCCCTGCTGAGTCTATAATTAAATATTCTCTTTACTGATCCTTTGTTATGTAAGCCGGAAAATGGCTTCATAATATTTGGAGTGAGTGGAAAAGCTTCGTCCCCGACGATGACGAAAGGGATCGCTAGGTTTCGTCCTGGTAAAGGCTGCGGCGGAGGAAAACGAAGAGTGTTGCTTTCAAGACCTTCTTTAAAATATGTGTTATTAAACACACCGCCATCTGAAATTCTTCCTTGGCAGCCAACATTCACGTAAATGAAATTATAGTTTGCGTCTACCACTGCGAGCAAAACAATACTGAAGAAAGACTTATAATTAAAATATTCTGATCCCGATTTAATAGGAGCCTGTACAGCAATGTGCTTTCCGTCAATGGCACCGGCACAATTCGGAAAGTTCCATTTATCTTCAAATTGTTTTGCAACAACTTTCCATCCTTCTTCATTTTGAGGCATCTGAAAATAAAAACAATTCTATTTCAGGATTCAAGAACACAAAGTGTTACAGAAAAAGACGATCACGGGGCACCTTCCGAATATGAAGAAAAAGAAATGGAAGGTTTACAAAACTCATTAGCCGACGAGGAAGATTTTTTGGCGATAAGCACTCCTAAGAAACAATCAAAGAATAAAATCTTCAAATCTCCGAAAAATCAAAGTGCCATGAACTCAAAACGTGCCCATTTTTCTTCTATCAAAGGTGCACCCATAATTGACGAGGCAGTTAATCTCATGAAATCCATTCAATCAAAAAGAGCTGACACAACAAAAGATGAATATTCCTTGTATGGCGAGCAGGTTGCTATAAAGTTGCGAAGGCTACAATCACCAAAAGCCAAGTTTACAGCTCAAAACAAAATCAATAAAATATTATATGAAGCAGATATCGGAATGTATGATGACAATGTGCATATTCGTCAACAAACACCTGCAACAAGGTTAATATACTATCGCCCAGCTTCTTCATTCAATCAGAAAACATTCAAACCCATGCCATGCCAATCACAAACTGGTATACCAACTCATGCTAAATTTGAAGTTATTGAAGAATCAACCTCACCTGAAACAATTTCCTCGGATAATATTCTCGATAACTATATAGAAGAATCATATGATGAACTCGAAGATTTCGATCCTGTTTCATATCAATGAAAGTTAATAAATGAAAACCATGTTGTTTCTTTTTTTAAATTCATTATTGTTGTTATTTGTTCTTGTTTTTAAGGCCTTTATTACTGAAGAATATACATTCATTTGTGGTTTAATGGGTAATGGCGAGTTCATCGGCTTTATAGTTTCCTGCAATGTCCCTATGGCCCGGCACCCAGTGAAGGTGAATGTTAAACTGTTGTGCCATCTCCATTGGAGACTATCGACAGTTTTGGACCGTAATCGAGTTTGTAGAGACAGAGTCCAGGGATTTTATAGCTGCCTGACTATCTGAGAAAATCCGGATATCAGATGTGGATACCACGTTTTGTCTGAGCCAGGACAGGACCTCCTTAATCGCCAAAAGTTCTGCCTGAAACACGCTACAGTGACAATGAGGCTGAATGAGAGACTTAGACTTAGTCGTTCGGAGTACACACCTCCACCAACCCCATCATTAGTTTTCGATCCATCTGTATAGAAGTGGATTGCCTCGTCTTCCAGGAAAGTTTTGTTTTCCCAGAAGGATCGGGAAGGGATAGAAGTTTGAAAGTTCCTATCGAACTGTAGTTGAGGAATGGTGTAGTCTGTGTGCTTTGGAATTGATTCTAGATAATTAAGAATAACAGAGTGGCCAATGTTGTTGTTAGTCCACTGTGAAGAGGCATTCAGTCGAATAGCAGAACTAGCAGCTATTTGTTTGCCGATTATGTCCAGAGGTGTTAGATAGAGTAGGGTGTCTAGTGCCGCAGATGGGGTCGTACGAAGTGATCCGCTTATACTTAGGCATGCTGAGCGTTGCACTTTACTAAGCTATTCGCAGTTCATTTTAACGTCCAAGGCAGTCCACCATACTGACACACCATAAGGAAGAATCGATCTGATTACCGATGTGTATAGCCAATGAGTGATTGTGGGTTGCAAACCCCATTTGCTACCAATGGCTTTCTTGCAGGTGAAAAGACAATTACTTACTTTGACGTAATCCTGAAGTGCCTCGACAAGGGCGTCACAAACTTCGGGTACGATACAAGAAATGGATTGCTTGGATATCTTAAGAGTATACATTAGGGAATGGTAGGAATCACCACTGGCAAGAAAGCGCAGTGTCACTGCTAGGCGTTCTTTTGCAGGGATAGCTTCCCTGAAGGATGTGTTTCTCCTTGATATTTTTGGTCCAATCATATTTAATAATATCTCGAAGTCACAACTTTTCATTCTGAAAAAGTTTGTGAATCCAACGTCATTCCTGTACTCCAAATTCAGTTCGTCTACTTCATCGAGCAACAAATCCTTCATAAATTCTCCAGCTCTATACTTTCTTCTGCCGTTTAGTAGACTGGGTCGAATCCAAAATCTCCTGGGACGGTGGCAGCGTTGTTGATGTATTACTCCAACTAGGATTCCAGCAGCTGCTGCTAAAAGAGTATCTTCCTCGTCACTCATGTCTTCAATTCAACAATATTGGAACCCACTTATTTGAAAAAAAAAAGTAAAGCACAAAATAATAGCTGATTTAAATGACTACACATAAACAATGACACAAAACGTCAACATATTTTCGTTCGGCATGGTCCACACTAGAAATTAATGTAGACGTCATGCCGAACCGAATGTGCCGACCAGAATGTGCCGCTCGGCCCAGGCCGATCGACATCATTCGGCATAATATGGACGCGCCTTTAGATAGATAAGATAGATAGATAAATTCTTTATTTGTTTGTTTTCATCATAAGATTTTACAATATAATGTCCTAAGAATAAGGACATGGCATTGACTGCCGTCTACCTAAATTGTGTTGTGCTTTGGGTTGAATCGGATAAAAATGGGAACCAAAACTAAAAAATTGGGATTCGTCCGATAAAGTAAGTAACATCAGCGATAAAAACCTTTGAATGAAATCAATAAAAATTCTAACATTTCTTTTAGATACTCCTTCGACAGCTAATAGAAGATGCAATTCATATAATTGAGAACAAAAATGTTGACACCATCACATCGCGTATGAATCACTGGGTTGATCCTTTTTTCCTCCTTCTTGGAATTGGTAAAACACGATTTTAAGTATTAAAATCATTAATAAACGAGCTTAACTGGAAAGGCATTATTGTTTTCTTTTTAATTTTAATAATGGAAAGAAATCAACATGAGATTTAAGGCTAAAACACAAACACGCTTCAGCTTCGGCTTCGTCTGCGTTACGATGCACCCGCTTCACGTTTGCTTCGAATGACAGTTCTCCCTCCATCATCATCAAACAGATTTGCCACTTTCTCCATCGAAGTAGTCTACTTCGATTTTTGAAAAACTTTGAAAATCTATTCCCACTTCGCACCATCAAGAATATTTAGAAATCTACTTCACTCAGAAAAAACTTACATCGATTTTACTTGATATTTCCAAAATCTGCTTCGATTAACTCATTGAGTAATTTTATGTCTACAGTTATCTTATTTTCATCAGGAAAATAGATAAATTGACATCTGCGTCTGCATCTGCAGTTTCTATCCTTATACACGACCAATAAGCGGACACACTTTAAAAACACGAAATGTCAACCCATACATATACGCAAAGTATGAGTTACGTGATTGTATTGAAGGGTTTAATATTTTAGGCCGTGTGCGACGTGCGTTAAAATGTTGGTTAAATTTAACCACTAGTGTCATATTTTAGTCTGCTAGTTAAATTTTAACACATTTATCGACCATGTAGTGTCCAAATTAAATCGAACGTCAAGTTTTTATACACATATTAACACTATTCGCACACGACTCTAATTGTAGATCTGTCTATATGAACTTTGTGTCCCTCTTTGCGTCAATGTATCCATGGACAATATAAAATACGCTATTTTGAAATCTACTTCACTTTTTCTCAATTTACTTCCCTTTTTTCCCAAATCTACTTTGATTCCTTTTTTTTCGAGTGGAAACGCTGCTCCAAAAAACATATTAACAAACAGCTGTTGAGCTGTCAGACAAAGCAAAAGTTCAGCATATTTGAACTAGACATTCCGTTTGGAGTCACGTTACGTACGAAACGTGAGATCGAAGCGTCATTGTGATAGGATAGCAAGCATTGAATTCCTATAGCTGAACTCGTAAACGTCAGGCGAAGCCGAAGCTGAAGCGCCTTTGTGATTTATAGCGGTTTTTTTTTGGTAATCCGGAATTGTACACAGAACTGTCCGATTCCGGATTCAAAGCGAACAGACAAACACATTTTTTTGCTTCTAAGGGTTGAATGGTTGTGTATTTGTGAATCCTCATAATTATGAAGAATCGCAGAGGACATGACATTGTTTTTAGGCTAAAAACACACCAAAGCGGACAGACGAACTTTTTGTCTTTCGACAAAATGTCGCGGACACAAGTTCATTGCTCTTACTAGGCAACACACACCGAACAAGACACGACACGACAAAAAGTCGTGTCCGTCCGTCGGCTGCAGTAAATACATGGGGTTGTATAGGAGCAAACCACACCAAAGAAGACAAAATGTCCCGGACAAAATGTCGAAGCCTGAAAGTACACACCGTCTTATGAAGAACCACACACCAAAGCGAACAAGACAAACAAACAGATTTCGACAAACGGACATGTCGGTTGCTCATAGTTGGATTTGTATTTTATTGCGATATTTCTTGTTGTATTTTGTTCAATTTGGTATGGATGTTGTTGTAATGGTAAAAAGAATTAAGAACAAGAAGAATTAAGAAAAACGTAGAGATTTCTTTTGTGTGGATGTTTTCTTTGTTTGTCCGCTGGCAAAACACACCGAGTGCGACAACGACAAAATGTTTTGTCCGTGTCGTCCTCGGTGTGGGGTGGATTACGACACGACATTTTGTCTTGCGACAAGCGAACGTTTTGTCCGCTTCGGTTTGTGGTTGGCCTTAATTTCTTTATTTGTAAACATGGCAGCGAGTACGTATATGCGAGTGTGTGCATGTATGCGTGATTCTGTCGCGCGAAATTTTAAACTATTACTTAAACTCATGTTAAAATGCATTTTCTCATGATAAAATAATAATTAAAAATTTCGCGCGAAATTTTTAATTATTATTTTATCATGAGAAAATGCATTTTAACATGAGTATAAGTAATAGTAACAAATTTCATTATACTTTGTAGTGCACGGCGAACGGAGTTCAAAATGTCCTCAAAGGGAAATATTTAGCAAAAATTCCCGACCCGAAAAAATCCCATAAACATACGCAGTCTGCCGGTACTAAAAATGACATTTAATCGTGAATTCTGTGCAAAAAGTGCAATTTTATTTCATTAATTTCTAATAGAAATATTTATTTGCGGACAAAAATAAAAGTTGATTTGTGCTTAAATCATCTATATCTATCGATTGAGACCATTTTCGTGTCCAAATTCGAG
The DNA here is from genome assembly GCA_943590905.1 of Sphaerophoria taeniata. Taxonomy (NCBI): domain Eukaryota; kingdom Metazoa; phylum Arthropoda; class Insecta; order Diptera; family Syrphidae; genus Sphaerophoria; species Sphaerophoria taeniata. The sequence continues at coordinate 69,747,119 of OX016540.1, forward strand.
GGCAAAAATAAGAAAGTCAAGCCGATTCTGTTTTTGATTCTGACTTAAAATTCGGAATCGTTTTTCTGTTCTATTCAGAACAAGAACTGTCATCTTGTACCAAGTGAACGAGTACAGAACTGTTCGGAACAGTTCCGGACGACCAAAAAAAACGCTATTAGCCTTTATTTTGAATATGTAACACGTATAAAAATAAGCAAATCACTTACCAATTTAACTATACGCCTGCTTTTGTTTTTACAATAACTTTTTATTGATTCAATATTGGGGTGCTTTATTGATATGTGTTTTTTTAAGTTTGAAATCGATGATTTATACGAATATTTATTTTTACATAATATGCATCGAGCAACAGAAGAATCAAGTAGCGTGTAATACGCCCATATTTTACTGGTTTTATGTCTCATTGACGTTTTCATAGCAAAAAATGTAAATTGTACTCGATAACACAATACACAACCTTTCCAAAATGGCAACACACCTGCTTGAACTATAGTCCCGATATCAGACTCGGTCTTCACATTCGCGCGCTACCAGCAAAGCACTTTTTCTACTTTTCGAAGCGAAATCAATGAAAAAAAAAACATTAACGATTCACAATTGGCTTCGTGTCGTGATATCCAATGCAAGCCGAAATATACTATTTGAATTCCATAAAATATTTGTTCACAAAAATAGCAATTAATTATAAACGACTATTAATCACTAATATCTGTTTTAAATTCTTTCATTGTTCTTCAAGGAATAGTTATTAACAAGTGTCACAGGAATTTTAAAACACTTTTCTTCAAAGCGATTGTTAGAAAACAAGTTTAGTGTTTTTATTTTCAGTTTGGTTTTACCAACGAAATAATGTTACGTTTATAAATAATATCAGAAACCGTTTTATATTCAATAACAACCACAAAAATAACAGCGAAATACAAATAACCTTTCAGGTTTTATTTCAAACATGCATCACTATTCACAAATCACAATGTTGCAATTTGACAGGCAAAGAAGATCGATGTGTTCGTTCTTTTTCTGGCAATAGTTAACCACAGTTGTATACATTGAAATGTCATGGGCTTGCACACACGGGATGAATAATTTTTGGGATGAACAAGGTTTTAGTCTAGGCCGTTTGCGAATTGCGTTTAAAAGTGGTTAAACGTTTGATTAAATTTTGACACCTCGCGTTGAATAAAATGTGTAAAGATTAGAATAGCTGAGCCGCGTTTTTGCGCTGACTATAGGCGTTTTTCTTTTTTAGCACGGAGCGGGAATCGGACTGTCAAAAAAAGATCGGCATTTTTTTTTAGCTCGGGGCACTCGGAGCGCTCGATCTGTGTTACTTTTTTAGAACCGAACACGCTCGGGGCTGACTCGATGTGCTCGGTCAAAAATGATCGAGCAGATAGAGCAGAATAAAGAGCGTTGAGTTTTTGAGGGACGAAAAAAAAACAAACAAACAAAACAAAAGAAATGGCAGGCGAAGCTGGTTGCTCTTCCAGTGATGGTAAATAATATTTTGAATTTAGAAAATTATAGTTATTTAATTTACTTTTTTTCTGGTTTTACTGTATTATGACAGTTCAGTGCTCAATTGTGTTTCTCAAATAGTTCTGAGCGCTCAGGTCGAGCTCGACTTGACACTCGCTCGATTCGCTCGAGCCCCGCTCTTTGCCCCGCTCGGTGCTAAAAAAGAAAAACGCCTTATAGTTGACTATTGGCGTTTTTCTTTTTTACCTCCGAGCAGATTAGATCAGATTACGGTTGTTGTCTTCGCTTAGCTATCTGCTCTATTTGCTCGATCATTTTATCCTGAGCAAATAGATTTAGCTCAGAGCATGAAAATTTTTAGCTCCGATTTAATCGGAGCTAAAAAAGAAACAGATTTTTTTTTTGACACATCCGTGATCTGATCTAATCTGCTCGGAGGTAAAAAAGAAAAACGCCATATAATCGACTATGGTTGACTATTTCTCGTTTTTGCACACCAATAGTTAAGAATCGTCTTCACAGTTGTCATTTTTGCTGTCAGTGTTAATGGGCGCGTTCAGTTTCGTTTTGGATAGCCTATCTTAGATAGCCTATCCAACTCATTTTTCATGAACGAGTTCGATAGCTAAATTTGGATAGCTGTGAAAATATGTGTAAAAAAATCAGCTGTTTACGAATTTCAATAGGGGTATTCATGCAATAAGATAAAATTGTCGATTACGTATTTGCGTATAAAATAAAATGACAACTAGATTTGAAATTTGTGTAAGTTTACGACCCCGTTTACGCGACAAAATAGTCGCGCAAATTTATCAGCCCTGTGTAAAAAAATTTCCATACAAATTTTGACATTTGAAATACGAAGTTGTAAACTTTTACGAGGTTTGCGAGGGATATACGACGTTGCATGAATACCCCTAATATAATCTGGTAAAAATTAGAAATCAAAGGGCTCGGTAGTGCCCAGCCAAGTTCTAGCACAACTCCTTTTTTACAAGATCGAACCTTACCGAACCGAAGACCTTAACTTTTGTACCATGCTACCACACTATTCGCTACTTCTACCTGCTAACCGCTACCACCTTACCCGCTCCTCGCTACCCCGCTACTCCACTTCCCGCTTCCAAGCCCAAATCGCAAAAGCAACAAATCTAAAAAAGGAAAAATATCGACAGCAAAAAAATGTCAAGTGTAGGTTTTTTTTTCGATGAAAAATAATTTTTGACGAATATATTATATTTTCTTCACTGCATTTTTATTTTTGTGATATGAAAAATATTCATTTTGTTTTTTGTTATAAACCTTCTACACTTGTTCCTCTTTAGTTTGAAATAAAAATTTAGAAAATCGGTCATCCGGTTGTCAACTGAAAAGATAACAGGAATTTAACGAATTAGTCTTTTATATAAAAAGATTTTAATTTTAATTGAATATTGCTTCTTTGCTTAGATTTGTATGGCTTATTTGAACATTTTTCTTTTCTTCTTAAATGTTTGAAATAAAGCTAGCTTAATTATTTTGCGTCGGTTATTGGCTGATTGACTTAGAACAGGTCGTAGAAATAATCCAATCCTTGACCAAGTTCCCAAATCGATATTCCCACACCCATTTCTTGTGCTAGTTTTATGCGTTCATTGACGGAGAACAAAGTCGGATAGAAGACAATGTGGCGGCCATCAGTTGCTCTAACGAAAATAAAATAGGTTATTTACGACATTTAATCATCGACTTCCGTTTTTTACTTGATTTCAAAGAAGTTCTCAACATCGTGCTCGTCGTAGGAGAGTCTTTTTTTTACATTCTTGACGAGATCGAGAAATTTTCCGGCGATAATGGGACCACCGCCATCTGGAGTGTAATCATTGCCATACATATTAAGGCCCATCAGGATCTTTTTACGTTTAATTTGAAAGTTTTGCGCGGTAGACGGAACAATGTTTTCAATTGAAGTGCGTATCCAATGGAGTGGGGCATTGGCGCCTGGTCGTTGGACATTCGAAAAATCGTAAGTCATCAATGAGAATGCCGTGACATGGGGAAATAAGTGTTCGAAGTGTTTGTCGCTGAAAAGGTTGTGCATGTCTTCGCGCATCGGAGGAATTACCAAAATTAGCTTCAATCCGGCTTGTTTAAGATCTTTGGCTGGAATCAAGAAAAAGTTAGACTCAATGTGACTAACTGAAAGACAAAACTTACACAACTCGATTATTAGATTATATAAGTATTGATCGTCAACTTGCGCCGCGAGTTGTGACCATATTTCAAGGACAATTCCATCGAATTGGTGAACTATGCATGTGTTAACAATCAACTCGTTAACCAAATGTCTTTCGGCAGCGCTTGCCAACAACTGGGAGTAATCCTTTTCAGTAAACTTGTCAAAAATCACTCTTGGGTAAACTATTGAATGAGCAAAGAAAGAGATAGTTTTGTGTCATTCCTAGGACCAAAGAAATTTACATTTAAGGTTTTTCTTGTCAGATCTTCCGGCTTTACGGACATCTTTCACCCAGCCAGCATCAATGTCATGTTTGCCGGCCAATTCATATCCATTACTCGTTTTGAGGATTTGAAACCAAACCGGCGATATCATGTCAAATTTTCTAGCAAACATCTTGGCCACATCGTAGCCATGGGAGTTCCACTAAAACAATAATATTTTTTCTTAGGATGAATGAAACAGAGATCAAAAATATTCTACCGCTGTCACATAGCCGAGTACGGTTCCATTGAATCTCCTTAGCGCCGTTTCTTTGTAATAAGCTGCATTCTCTATAATAATATCCCTTGCTGCCGGTTCTTCATCGATAAGATTTCGATCGAACACGCTATCTTCCTGAGGTCCTTTTTTGACTTTGAACTGTTTTGTTTGCTTCGTTTTTGTGTTTCCTGGGGATATAGTTGCATCTGTTTGAGCTATGAACAATAATGCTATTGCTAAGAAAATGGACTGCATTATAAGTTTTTTTTTATCACACATTAAATTCAAGTGGCTAGTGAAGTTTAATTAATTCATCGAAGGTAACAATACCGGAGACGGCATCTACGTATGTAATGGGATTTTACATTCAACCACTGTCGACGACCAAACAAGGGCAAAGAAGTAAAGAAGTGATCAAACAGATCGAGTTTCGAAATTATTTTTATGTTTAATTTTTTTTTATGTATGTTGGCTACTATGCTATTTCCTTTTTATTGTATTCAGTCAAAATTTTCCGACATTTTGTATTCATTAATTCCCTATTCGTTGTTGAAGAGAGAACTCTTACCAATCGGTAAAGAAAAAGAAAAATCAAACTTACTTTAAATAAATATTTAATTATATCCTTGTTTCAGAAAATAAACGATTTCGCAAGTTAAATTTCGATTTCATTTACATTCTTCAACAAATTTATTTTCGATTGTCATCGAATTGTCATTAAATGCCGCCAAAAATGGCACCCACGAGAAAGAGAGCCCGTCTTTACCCCAACATGTCGGATGAAGAAACCAGAGATTCACGTGACCACGAGGAAGAACCTATCAACGCTGCCATAAAAGCACCCAAGGATGTCGATCTACATCTGCAAATTGCGAGCATGCAAGAAAAGTTCCTGAAAACTGTTCAAGAAATGGAACAGAAATTTTTGGCTATGTTCAACGCCACAAAACCGACAAATCAGGTAATTGACATTCCTCCCTCTATTTCCCATGCCCATCAGGTTTCGATTCAAAGCTCCAACTCTGCAATGTTGCCTCCCATTATTAACACTCAGCAAGAACTACAAAAATACCCACAGCCGCCAAATCCACAGTCGTCTTTGATACCGCCGCCATTGCCCCACGTGCCTAATTCACTGCCATTATCTTTAAATCAGCCGTCGTCAACCCAAACCCAGTCGTCATCGAAAGTACAGCCGCCGCCAATCAAAACCTATTCGCCATCCAAAGAACAGCCGCACCAATCACATCCACAGTTTTTTGAGCCTCGATCCTCTCTGCCACAATCATCCGAGTTGCCCCACAACCAATTATTCCAGCCGTCTTTGTACCATCCACAGCCAAATCAAATACATTCCCTTTGGCCTGAAACGCAACACCCTCAAGCCGATTCAAGACGCCATTTGCATGATTTGCCTCGATTTGGGGGGCTACCAGAAGAGTGGCCAGCATTTATTAGCCTTTACAATGAAACCACCAGGTCATATGGCTATTCCAACCTAGAAAATCAGATGAGACTGCAGAAATGTCTACACGGCGAAGCAAAGCAGGTAGTGGAGGCACTATTAATATACCCTAATAATGTCACAGACGTCATAACCGAATTAAAAAACAATTTTGGACGATCCGATATTCTTATCCGAAGTCAACTTGCAAAACTGAAAATGATTTCACCCATCACCGAAGGAAAATTAATAGAAATCGTACCACTTGCTGTCAAGGTCAAAGGCCTGGCTATTTTCTTGGAAACATCCAACGCTACCCAGCACTTGAGCAATCCGTCTTTACTCGATGAGTTATGCTCAAAATTGCCATTCAAGATGCGATTGGAGTGGACCCGAATTAAAATTAAAATCGAACCACACGCCACACTACACCATTTTTCCAAATTCTTAGACGAGGAAGCAAAGGTCGTAAGAGCAACGACAGGCTGTGCCTCATCAGGTTCTCAGAACACAACCGAAACAAGAAAGAACTTTATCATGCACATTCAGAACTCAAACAACTCTCAAGGATTTCTGTGCATCTTGTGTAATCAAGATCACTCGTTGGCAGCGTGTGATAAATTTGCTGGAAAGTCCTTAGATGATCGCTGGAAAGAAGTGAAGGCATCGAAACTTTGTTTTTCTTGTTTGAAACGAGGACACAACACTTTTACATGCAGGAATAAATATATTTGTAACATCGAAGGTTGTCAGCGTAAACACCATAAATTGCTTCACGATTATAAACGCACTTATGATATTTCTTCTCCACCAGAAATGAATATGAATGCCAACACTGTTCCACAGCCTTTGAACACCTTGCATCGTCCTTCAGATATTGAAAACACAGAACTGTACTTTAAAATAATTCCAGTAATATTGGTTGGTGTCGGAGGATCCTCGGTACGCACATATGCGTATCTGGATGAGGGTGCTATGCCTTCCTTAATTGATGAAGATATTGCAAAACAACTTGGACTACAAGGAAAATGTGGTAACATTAAACTTCAGTGGTTTGGAAATCAGACAATTGATTTACCAACAACATTTGTGCAATTTGAAATCCAGGGTGTGGGTGATAATCTTCAAAAATATGAAGTAAATAATTTCTGCACGATTAAAAACCTTGACTTGCCCACACAATCCTTAAATTTAAATAAATTGATTTTTAACAACAGCTGTCAAAATGCCAAATTACAAGTGTTGCCAATTTACGATTATTTGAATGCAAAACCTACTATTCTTCTGGGTATGTCTAATGCTTATTTGAGGGTAGAATCAAACCGAGTTGAATTGGGACCGAAAGGCCCCTTTATAGGTGAAACAAAGTTAGGTTGGGTAGTTTATGGGCCAACACATCTACAAAATGACAGTTTGACTAAACTTAAAAAAATTTTAACGATTCGTGACGCAGAAACGTTTTCTCAAGAAAATATTTTACAAAACATCCATGAAATGGTAAGAAATTATTTCACCCTCGAAAACATGGGTGTTTATAAGCCAACAAGTAAATTATTATCAAAAAATGATCAAAGAGCGTTAAATATTATGAAACAAACTACTAAACAAAATGGATTTCGGTATGAAGTGGGGCTTCTTTGGAAATCAGATGACATTGAGTTACCCGAAAGTTTCACGATGGCTCTTAGAAGATTGGAATTCATCGAAAAGAAGATGTCCAAAGATCCTGAACTCCAAGCAGCATATAGAAACAAAATAAGTGAGTACTTGGACAAAGGGTACGCATATAAACTCAACTCGAATTCGAATAAGGTTGAGGCTTCAAAAATCTGGTACCTTCCACATTTCGGAGTAAGGAATCCAAACAAGCCGGGAAAATTCAGATTGGTCTTCGATGCAGCAGCCAAGTCCATGGGCATCTCTCTGAATGACATGTTGCTGTCAGGGCCAGATATGAACCAAACGTTGTTGGATGTACTCTTTAAGTTCCGAGAAGCACGCATTGGAGTTTGTTCCGATATAAAAGAAATGTTTCATAGAATAGATATTCGACCAGAAGACCAATTGTGCCAACGTTTTTTATGGAGAGATGGAAGTCCTGAAAACCCATTGGAAGTTTACCAGATGCGGGCAATGATATTTGGAGCCACTTGCTCCCCGAGTTTGGCACAACATGTAAAAAATACGAACGCTATGCATTTCCAAAATGAGAGCCCAAGAGCGGTCACTGCAATTGTAGAAAGACACTACGTCGATGATTATGTCGATTCGTTTGAATCAGAAGATGATGCCATTTCCGTCGTAAATCAAGTGATAAGGATTCATCGAAGAGGTAATTTCGAGCTAACAAACTTTGTATCAAATTCTGAAAGATTTTTGAAAGAGTTTGGAGAGTTTGATGAAGCGAATCGAGTAATAGATGTGAACGTTGACATTTGTGATAAAAAAGAAAGAATTTTGGGGATGCACTGGAATACCACAAAAGACGCATTCACTTTTTCTCTGAAATTTCACAAAGTTGCTTTAGATATTATATCTGGTGTTCGAACTCCAACAAAACGTGAAATATTAAGCGTTATAATGAGTATATTTGATCCCTTTGGCTTTTTGGCACATTTTGTTATTAGCGCAAAAATACTATTGCAAGAAGTATGGAAAAGTCGAATTTCATGGGATACAGTGCTACCCGATCGAATAATGAGCAAATGGAAGTTGTGGGTGGCAGAACTCAATGACGTACAAAACATTTTAATACCACGATGTTACTCGACCTTTTTTAAAAAAGGACTTGTTGAATTGCATGTTTTTACGGATGCTAGCGAAAATGCATATGCTGCCGTCGCTTACTGGAGAATAATTTCTAGCGATGGAAAAACAAATGTTGCATTTGTGGCAGCAAAATCTCGATGTTCTCCAATAAGACCCATGACAATTCCACGAATGGAACTACAAGCAGCCATATTGGGCGTTCGCTTAAAAGCTTCCATCTTAGCTGGTCATAGCATAAATGTTGATCAAATATATTACTGGAGTGATTCAAAAACAGTAATAAGATGGATTAATTCAAACAGCTGTCGATTTAAGCAATTTGTAGAACATAGAATATCTGAAATATTAGAAGAAAGTGAACAGTCACAATGGAACTGGCTTCCCACAGTTGAAAACATTGCAGATGAAGCAACTCGTGCTCGATTCCCTGTAAACTTGGTAAACAATTCAAGGTGGTTTCTTGGCCCAGACTTCTTATATTTAGACAAAAATAATTGGCCTCGGGAAAGAATCGACGTTAATGACTTCGAACTAGAAGAAGAGTTTGAAATCAGGGCACCATTGTTCCATGCCACCGTCATACCCAAACTAATTGACATTCACAGATTTTCAAACTTTTCAAGACTAAAGAGAACCGTTGCTTGGTGTTTTCGCTTTATAGCAAAATGTAAGCGAACTTCTTCAATACACCATAGAAATGGAGAATTAACACCTCAAGAAGAATTAGCCGCGGAAATATACTTATCAGCAGAGGCACAAAAAGATGATTATAGAGACGAATACTATTGTTTAAAGTCGCAAACGTGTATACCAAAAACAAGTTCACTACTCTCGCTAAACCCTATATATGATAGTCAGAATGAAATTTTAAGAGCTGATGGAAGAATTTCCACCGCATCATTTTTGCCGGCCGCCACCCAACGCCCCATTATCCTACCGAAAAAACATTACTTCACAAATCTTCTTGTTTCATACTATCACCAAAAGTTCCGCCATCAAAACCAAGATTTGGTAACATGTGAAATTCGCCGGAAGTTCTGGATACCATCGTTAAGAGTACTTGTACGGAAAGCAAAATCAAACTGCCTTACATGTAGAATTATTAACGCCAAACCACGTCAGCCGTTAATGGCTCCTCTTCCCAAAGATCGAACAACACCATATGTAAGCCCATTTAGTTATACGGGCGTTGATCTCTTCGGTCCCGTCTACATTAAAAACCGCCGAAACAAAGAAAAAAGATGGGTTTCTCTGTTTACTTGTATGACTACTCGAGCGATACATCTAGAAATATGTCATGACCAATCTACAGATGCCTTTCTTATGAGCTTACGAAATTTTGTGAATAGACGAGGAGTTCCCGTTCGAATTAGAAGTGATTGTGGTTCAAATTTTATAGGGGTGGACAAAGAACTTAGAAATGTCTCAGATTTTCTCGACCACGAGGCTATGCAATCTTCCTTGACTCCGTTAGGAATCGAATGGATATTCAACAGCCCCAAATATCCTAATGCAGGTGGCTGTTGGGAAAGATTAATAGGCAGCGTAAAAAGAGTATTGAGCATAGTATTAACAGAACAGGCACCGAAATTAGAAACCTTGCAGAGCGTCTTATGCGAAGCTGAAAACATCGTTAATAGCAGACCTTTAACTGATATTCCTGTATCTATAGATGAGCCTGAACCCATAACACCCAACCATTTCTTAATGGGGAAACCAAATTCTACTCAAACACCTGGACCTTACAACTGGAGACTCATCAACTTAAGGAAGCAATGGCGCATCGCACAACAGCTAAAAAACATGTTTTGGAAACAATGGGTACGACAATATTTACCGGATCTTACCAGACGAGCTAAGTGGTGTCAACGTTCCGAAGCAATAAAATTACACGATCTCGTTCTTGTATGTGACATTGATTCCCCAAGGTCACAGTGGTTGAGAGGCAAGGTAACTGAATTATATCCGGGCAAAGATGGTATCATTAGAACAGTTGAAGTCACCACAGCAAATAAAACTAAAATTCGTCGGCCAGTCTCTCGGTTGGCAGTTTTGGACGTCGAGCAACATTGTGGTGAATCCAAATAACCTGTGGGCTTCACGGGGGGTGGAATGTCGACGACCAAACAAGGGCAAAGAAGTAAAGAAGTGATCAAACAGATCGAGTTTCGAAATTATTTTTATGTTTAATTTTTTTTTATGTATGTTGGCTACTATGCTATTTCCTTTTTATTGTATTCAGTCAAAATTTTCCGACATTTTGTATTCATTAATTCCCTATTCGTTGTTGAAGAGAGAACTCTTACCAATCGGTAAAGAAAAAGAAAAATCAAACTTACTTTAAATAAATATTTAATTATATCCTTGTTTCAGAAAATAAACGATTTCGCAAGTTAAATTTCGATTTCATTTACATTCTTCAACAACCACCACGAATCGCTACTAAAATTCGATACTTTTTGGGTTCAATGTAATTTGTAAAGGCAAAAGTAGCAATCTCTTTTTTGAATGTGTGTGTGAAAGTTATCAAAACAAATTTATGATTAAATATTCTTCAATTTGAAATGTTTATTATCTTTAATTTAAACACAATTCGTAAATTTACGTTCACCAAAATAATTTTTTCAACAAATTTTGCAACAAAAACCAAACGTTTTGAATATTAACAAACATCAAACTGTCCGAAATGTCAAACTCGTAGTATGTGTGAAAATTCGTGTGACAATATATGTAAATCTGTCTCCAAAAAGAGATTTCAGAGAAATCAATTCGTCCAGAAAAAAATTCAATACTTTTCCCAATGTAATTCATTTAAGGGGAAAAAAATTGCCACACATCCGTGAAGAATCAATTTCTTGGCTCAATGTAAAATCCCATAACTTTTTTTAGGCAAATAAATCTTCTCCGTTCATGACGATAAACAATTCGAAATGTCAAAAAACTCAAAACAAGTTCTTGAACAGAGAGAGACAAAAGGAGATCGGAAACTGACTTACGTTTTACCCTCCGGATACCGCAAATTTTATTTTACTGTTACTTCGTGTCTGTGAATTAATGAGAAAAAACAGCAACAAAAATGAGGTGGTAAGACCATATCTACTGTGATAGTGATAGTGTTGTTAAAAAAACGCATAGTATCACAGACACAGTAACTATGGTCTATAGCAGTGATCACTTTATAACAAGATTGGAAACCTACCTACGTTTTACCCTCCAAATACCGCAAAAGTTATTTTTTTCATGCACACATACTCTTGCAGCTCACTTGCTTTTTATTATGTAGGCAACTGTATCTTTATTACAAAAACACGCATACTCTTACAGCTAACCTGGCCCCTTAAGTTTGTATTACACGCATACTGTTTCAGCTAACCTGGACCCTCAGCTTGTAGGCAAATATCACTTTGACAGCAAGGTTTCCAATCTTGGTATAAGTGATCACTGAGGTGCGTTTTTGCGCTGACTATAATCAACTATAATCAACAATGGTTGACTATTTCTCGTTTTTGCACTCCAATAGTTACGATTCGTAATCACAATTGTCGTTTTTGCGATCTGTGTTGATGTGTCAAATCGTAACTATCTCTAACTATTTCCAATCCATCTCAGGAGGTGAGTTGAAAGTGGTTGGTGTGTCAAAGTGTGACACAAAAACTATAGTCAACTATCGTCAGCGCAAAAACGCACCTCTGGTCTATAGCTAGTAGACATACACGGACGCTATGATTGTCAAACTCAAAGTGTCAAATGAATTGAAATCAGCCCTTAAGTGGGAGGGGGAGAAATGGACTCTTAATTTTGACAACGCGTTGCCATCTCGTATACGAAATTCATCGCATGCACAGAGTCGTATACGAGTCAATTTGGTTCAAGAATACCACTCTGCTTTCGCATACGAGATTCAGTATGCGATAATTATCGTATACGATAATTTTCGCATGGTTTCAAGAATAGGGCCCCAGGGGTGTATATGATAATTTTCGAATACGTAAATTATCGCATACTGAATCCTGTATGCGAAAGCAGAGTTGTATTCTTGAACCAATGTCACTCGTATACGAATTTGTGATGAAGTTCGTATACGACATTGCAATGCATTGTCAAAACTAAGGCCGTGTGCAAATTCAGTTAAAAATGGGTTAAAACTTGACGTTTGGTTAAATTTTGACACTTCGCATTATTTGACTAGCTGCTGAGCAGGTTAAAATATGACAGTAGTGGTTAAAAATTCATCCATTTTTATTTTTTAGGCCGTGTGCGAATTCAGTTAAAAATGGGTTAAAACTTGACGTTTGGTTAAATTTTGACACTTCGCATTATTTGACTAGCTGCTGAGCAGGTTAAAATATGACAGTAGTGGTTAGAAATTCATCCATTTTTATTTTTTAACCACAATTCATCCAATTCGCACACGGCCTTAACCACAATTCATCCAATTCGCACACGGCCTAAGAGTTTATTTCTCTCCCTCCTACTTAGGCCGTGTGCGAATTGGATGAATTGTGGTTAAAAAATAAAAATGGATGAATTTTTAACCACTACTGTCATATTTTAACCTGCTCAGCAGCTAGTCAAATAATGCGAAGTGTCAAAATTTAACGAAACGTCAAGTTTTAACCCATTTTTAACTGAATTCGCACACGGCCTTAAGGGCAAAAAAAAGAAAATATTCATGCTGATTTGCGTTGTCAATTCAGTTGACACTTTGAGTTTGGCAGTCGTAGCCAAATAAGAATAAGGTTAGGTTAGGTTAGGTTATATGGGCTGACAGTTGATATTGTTACCGTCACACTTAGATCAATGTAGATCCCTTGTGATACCCTGAAGTGTTATAACTTCTGAAAAAGTAATCTAACCTATGAATTCTATGGTTGGTCGAGCCCTTTGGTGGACTTGACAAAGTTCAATTGGCGGTTGCCTGAGAGTTCAGATAGTTCTTCTAGTTCATTAAAGAAATAGTTGCCTAAAAATTTTAATCTAGTACGGCAGAGTTCTGGACAGTGGCATAGGGAGTGAGCTGTGTTTTCGTGCTCTTCCTCATCGCCGCAGCCTCTGCATACATATGTCGTCTGTACTAAGCCCCATCTTCTTTTTGTGGTAGCCAAGAAGGTTATGTCCCGTTATCACACTTATGAGGGATCTTAGGGACGGTTTTTTGAGAAGTAAAATCTTCTTGGATTTTTCCTTGTCATAATGAGGCCAGAGTTTCCTGGTTTTACTGCAGGTTTCTAGTAGGTTCCATCTATCATTTGCTTTTTGAATGATATTATTGCTAATGTTTCTTTTTAATTCGCATTGAGGGATTCTGATGTTATGGTCTATGAGAAAGGGATCAAGTACCGAGCCTTCTCGTGCTCCGTTTTTTCGTTTCCTGGCACACCACTGTTACCGGGAACCCAGCAAAGTCTTACGTTGTGCGCCATACCAAGAACCCTTAGCTCTTCGCGACAGCAAGAAACAAGCTTTGACTTGATTTGCGTGGCAGAGATCAATGAAAAAGGTGATATCAGCGTGTGGTATCGCCATCATAGATATTTGATTAGCAGCGTTTTTCACTGCCAAGATCTCAGCTTGGAAGACGCTGCTTTGGTCAGGAAGTCTGAATGAACTGGCAAGGCTAAGATTTTCTGAGTAGAAACCAGCCCCTACTCCAGTAATCATTTTCGAACCATCGGCAAAGATGGTAAAGTTCGATTCATTAGTGTAGGGTACACTGTTTTCAAAATCTTCTCTATTAGGGAAGCTGGTTATAAACTTTTTAGATAAGGGGTCATGTAATCAGTACAAACGTTATTGCCAACGTATTTCGTAAGGATCGTGGTATGGCCGTGTTGACTAAATCTCCAAATATTGGTCTGACTAACTCGAAGAGCGCTGTTTGCTGCTGATTCTTGTGCAAATAAGTCTATGGGGATAAGATTTAGGATCGTTTCGAGACCCGCAGTTGGGGTAGTCCTCATTACCCCCGTAGTGCTAATGCATGCCATTCTTTGTACTTTGGTAAGGGTTTTTAAGTTCGTGGATTTCTCCAGAGCTTGCCACCAAACCAAACTGCGATAAGTTAGAATGGGTCTAACAATGGCTGTGTACATCCACATGATTATCTTAGGATTTGGTCCCCAATTTCTTCCCAGAATCCTATTACACGAGTAGAGTGCAATCATGGCTTTCTTGTATCTTTCTTGAATGTTTAGACCCCAGTTGAGTTTCTTGTCCAAGATAACTCCAAGGTATCTTGCTTTTTCTGAAATTATAAGTGGGGTACTATCAATTTTTGGTATTTCAAAAGAAGCTATTTTCCTTCTATTAGTGAAAAGTACCAGTTCCGTTTTCAGGGGGTTTACCTTAAGACCGCATTTCTTAGTCCAGTTACTGACCATAGTTAATGCGCTTTCTAGTTGTTCGCTTACAGTGGTCAGGTATTTAACCGTCGTCAGAAGCGCTAAATCGTCGGCATAAGCTATAACTCTGACACCGCTCAGAGTAGAAGTGACAGGATTCCTCCTTGTGGAGTCCCCCTAGATGTGTACATCTTTATATCAGAGTTACCTAGTTCACAATGGATTTGTCTGCTTTTCAACATACACATAATCCATTTTTTCAACATACACAAAATCCTTCGATATCAAGAAAAGAGGCCAGGGTATATTCTTTCACCGCAAGCGACTTCTCTATTGTTCTAACTGCGCAGTGTAGGGCTGTTTCTACACTTTTGCCTTTTGTATAGGCATGCTGAAATGGTGATATGGATTCCGGCTTTGAGTTGCTACGGATATGCATTTCTATTATTCTCTCGAGTGTTTTGATTATGTGCCTGATTATGGGATTCGCGGCGAATCGTTTTGCTAGCGAGTTTGACATTTTTCAATTATTGCGTTCGCTTTCGTCTTCTTCGTTTTGAATTCGACCAATTAACGAATTCGAAGGCGTATTTGAAATGTCATAATGTTTGCTGGCGAGTTGAAATACGACAGCTTTTTATTGGCGGATTTACAGACGGAAGAGTGTTTATTCAGAGTTACCACCACTCGGCATTTTCTGATAGTGTGATTTTTGATAAGCTGGCTCAGGAACTCATATTATTAAATTTGACTCGTCTTTTTATGTATTCTACAGTTAGTGCATGAAAAAAGAGTTTATTTTCATTTCTGCATGTGTATTAACATTCTTCTTCTCATGCAAATTATAACATGTGAACAATTCTCTTGCAAAACAGACTGAATTAATGATAACCAACAGATGTAGCTTCAAAAAAGGCCGCTATCAACTGCCAAAGTTCAGAAACTTCTATTAGAAGAACCTTTGTTTGAAAAATAAAATTTATCGAACGTTCTTTTACTTTGTTCCTTTGAGGGACTCATTTATTTTCCAAATGACTACAAAAAATTTTCAGCAGCGGGGACTCATTTAAAATTTAACATGCGGCAACACTGTTATCATTATTAACTGGAATATTAAGTGTCAAATCACTGGAATATTGGAAGACATTTTCTCGCTTCGCCGCGAGTTCGTTAATAAGGAAATACGACGCGAGTCGAATTTGAAAGGTCGAATTGAAAACGATCCGCCGCGAACCCCATAATCAGGCCCCTGAAGTCTTTTGGTTCTGTGTGACTGGGCTTGCCAGATTTGGTATAAAGACGACTTTGGCTTCACGCCATGCCTTCGGAACATATCCTAACCTAAGGCTGTTATGGAATATGTTCATCAAATGTGGAGTGATTATATTACTGCTTTTTTGCAGCATCAAGGGGAAGATGCCGTCTAGGCCTGGGGATTTATAAGGATAGAAAGAGTTAATAGCCCAGATTAACTTTTCTTTCGTTATATTACGTTTCCACTGGACGATAATCTAGATTATCTTCCAGTTTGATTTAAAATAATCTAGTATTGTTTCCACTGGATTTTGTTAGATTAGAGCTGTCAAAATTACAATGCCTACAAGCTGTGGACCATAGTAACTGCGATAGTATGCGTGTTTTTACCAATACTATCACAGTAAATATGGTCCTACCACCTCATTTTTGTTGCTGTTTTTTCTCATTTATTCACACACACGAAGATACATTAAAATGAAATTTGCGGTATCCGGAGGGTAAAACGTAAGTCAGTTTCCGATCTCCTTTTGTCTCTTCTTTGTTTTGTCTTTTCTTCTCTCCTTCTTCCACCGATTCCTTGGAAATTGGAAAATGAGTCCGTTCAGCACAGTCCAAATCAAGTAGATTAATTTGAAATCTTGAATCGAGATGATTAACTTTTGTATGGTAAATCTAGTGATTTCGAATAGATTTCATGTAGATTTGAGATAATCTCAGATTATCGTTCAGTGGAAACAGCTTATTATAATTTCCCTAGGGATTTCAAGTACCGAGTATATGGTGTTTGTTGACTCGTTATCTAAATCTGCGTTACATCCTGGGAAGTGTGTTTGGACCAGGAGATTTAAGACTTTCTTGGCAGGACTCTGTCCATTGATTATTGGGTCCTTTTAGGGAGCCTATGGAGAGTATTTTCCTTAGTCTTGCTGAATGGTTTGTACATTCAATGCTACTGCAGAAGTTTCTCCATGAGCTTTGTTTCGCAGAATAGGAATATGAAATATGAAGAGAGTTTAATGTCTATTTTAATTAGAATGAATCAATATTCGATGGTCTCTCGCTTTGGAAGAACAACTTGGACAAGAAATTCGAAGTTATCGAAGAGTGTTATGTTTGCTATACGGTCATCCATCAAAATACTTGCCAAGCTTACGTGTAAGACTTGTCAAAAGAAGTTCCATATTCCGTGTTTGGTAAGTTTCTAGAGTTATAGAAATGTTTACGATTTACAATGCTTTGTTTAATTTTAATGCAAATGGGTACCCTTAATGAATTTTATGCCCCATGGTGTGGTCACTGCAAGAAACATACTCCAATCTACGATGAATAAGCCGAGAATTTGCAAGACGAAGATTCTGCCATTGTAAAGATATATGTATGCTACTGCTAGTGATCTTCAGCCAACAAGCATGCAACAAAAGAACTGAAGGGCTACGATCGCAGTGGAAAAGCGAAGAAGGTACAATTGAGTTCCACCAACAATAAGTTGCAAATATCGCGACGATAATTTGTTAGAACATTGTCAGACATTGGATTTTTATATTCCGTTGTATCAAGCAAAGTCAACTTCACTTTCAATTTGTAGTTATTGTACCATCGTTTCTCGTTAAAATAAAACTCGATTTAAATCAACGATTGTTTTTTTTATTAAAATTTCCACATCAACAGTTTTCAACTTGTAACAAGCAGATCATATCGGTGGAATAATCATTTCTTTTACGTCAATTTTAAAATACGTATACGTTTCCAGAGTGAACATATGGACGTCATACATAGTACGACTGATGGTTGTCGTTGAACCCGCCGAAGACAAATAACATCTTCCTCGAAGCAACCTGGCAATGACCATTGCAAGCACTTCGCCCAACTTTTGGTGCACAATACTCGGTTCCTTTTCTCGTTCAATTCTCTTGTTCAGTTCCATGAAGGATTGTTGTTTCTTTACTTTTTCCAACTCCTGCAAAAAGAAACTTAATAAACCGTTTCATATAGTTCTACTAACTTACCTGTGGGTTAACATCGGGAATTTTTAGTGTAACTAAGCCCTCCAATCTCGGTGGGTTTGTTTTACGGCCCAATAGACTTGGATGAGTGTCAAGCCGCTTTGCGACATAAAAATTATTTACATCACCGTCTTTGTGAAATTCGGACGAATTTCCTTGATTTTGATGAAAATTCGTCCGAATTTCACAAAGTCATAATGATAATGAAAAAAATAAAAAAAAAATTAAAAAAATTAACAAATTCAAAAGAACAGAAAAATAACAAAAAATTTAACATTCCTTAAAGTTGAAAAAAAAGTGTTTGGTAAGTTTGATTGATAGAAACAGAGAAACGGTTAATCGTATTGATGTGAAATTTTCACTAAAATCAAGGAAATTTTATGAGCTTTAATAATTAAGCCTCAGATTAGTTGTATCACTGAAAACCACAAAATAACGGTAGTTTTTATGAAAAAGTTGAAAAATGCGTATTTTGGACCTTTTTTTAAAATGATAGAAAAGATTGAAAAAAGCAGTATTTTTATTTTTTCCAAATGTTTTTGTGTAGAAAATTTAATAAATTTTTCAAATCTGCCTTTATTTTTTTTATAAGTCAATATTTAGCAGAGTTATTAGGTTATTGTGTTTTTGCATGTAAACCCATTTTTTGATTAGAAAAAAAATTGTAGCGATCTGAATTAAACAGTTAATTAAAGCCAACAGAATTCTCAAATTGAATCTTAGATTGGTTGGATTGAAAAAAAATTTCCGCTCATTTTATGAACAATCAAAGTTTATTTTTTTTCGATTTTAAAATTGAGTGAACATTTTTTACGCTCAAATGAAAACGACTAACGGTACTTTCTTAACTCAAAATAATTTGAAAAGAAAAAATGATAACCTTTGAAAAACTTTTTGTTTCACTTCAATCCGATTTTTTTCTACTGAGATACAGCCTTATAAAAAACCACTCAATTTTTGAGTTTTTTCAAGTGTTCCTTTAATTGTTTTGACTAGTGTATCTGTCCAAAATATACTCCTCTTTACATTTGCACCTGGTTTACTGAAAACTCCACTTTACTCTCAAGTCTCAACACACGATCAAAAGAAAGTAAAATTTTCCCATCTAGCCACATGTCAGCAAGAGATCCAGAATGTGCCTGTGTGTGTATCATTTGCAAGTACCACCATCATCAGCACCTTGTTCCATTCCAAATCAAGTTCAGAGTCTATAAAAGATCTGCCGTTTATAATCGAAGTCCATAGTTGATGTTTCGAAGCTGTCTCGTTCAGTTGGTGGTCTTCTCTTAGTTTAAAACAAAAAATAATAAATAAATAAAAGCGTCTACCGGTTTACCAAGTAGGTAATAATTATGATATGAGAA
Organism: Sphaerophoria taeniata; assembly: GCA_943590905.1. NCBI lineage: Eukaryota > Metazoa > Arthropoda > Insecta > Diptera > Syrphidae > Sphaerophoria > Sphaerophoria taeniata. The sequence continues at coordinate 69,766,480 of OX016540.1, forward strand.
AAGTGATTTAATTTGAGTGTTTTTGCAGAAAGAAAGAAAATTACTAGTATTTCGTGTTGAAAACTTAAACCACACAGTGCGCGTTCGAGGGAAATTAGTCCAAAGTTTCCCCACCTCAAGGTCAAATAACAGTGAATTTTGAAATCGGCTGGATTCAAATAAATTCTGGCATTTATTGAATCATGTCAAAATGTGGAGTACATCATTAGTTATTTTTCTTGTTGTTGTTGGTGCTGCTACGAATGGTAATTTTTCATTTCGTTTTGCAGTTTGGTCTTTGGTGAATTTTTTTTTTATTTAATTTCTCCAAGAAAACAAAAACATTAAACAATACACAGGTGAATGTTTGAATGATAAAAATATTTTTGTTAGGTAGGGAAAGTGGGCTAAGATGGCATAGAGCCTAAGACGGCACACTGCCCTTTTCTCCGGTTCAAGTTTATGGATTCCAAAAATATGAACATGTCCTTGTTTGATAAGTTTGTACTAAACACCTTATATAGACGGCTTTCTGTTGAAGCGCGATAAATTAATTGAAATAATCAAAGTAAACAAAAAAATATTCTAAATTTTTTCATGTTGCAACAGAATATTGAAAAGTGATCATTTAAACAATATTGAAGAAGTGTTTGGTTAAAAAAAAAAAAAAAAATTTCTATGAAAGTGCTACCGAGTGTGTGCGTAATACAGTAGTGGCTAAATTTATTATTTCGAATAAGAAGTCTAAAAGGGCAAGATGGCATACCATGACGACGGGCAAAACGGCACACTATGCCATCCTAGGGATCCCTATGCAACGAAAGAAAATGAGGATGATGCTCCATGCCTTTATTGCAATGAGCTTTGGTCTGCTTCTGAGTTCTGAGAAACAGGAAAGATAGATCCAGTGCCGAAAGTGTATTATATATTCTCTATGGTGGACACATTGTAAACTCGATTGTGTATACTTGCGATTAATTTACAACCATTTTTTTGTTCAAGCTTAAAACCCCATTAAGACGATTATTTCAGTTTCAGTTTCAGCATATGTAACTATCAGTTTGGCTTTCAATTAAACTGTTGTGTAAATGCTGATTTAACTTAATCTTATGTGGAGCTTAAGGTAACGTATGTCGTCTTGCCCAACTTTGGTATGCCATTTTATACACCTCGATGGGTAAGATGGTCTTTCTTGGAGTTCTATTCAAAAATATATATTGCTGAAACAGCTGTATTCAAGGGAACTTTTCTTTAAGGATCTGATTAATGAAATGACATCGTAACTTTTGTTGTTGCGATAAACCTAATCTTGTAAGGTCTATAGCTGAAACCAAAAAGGGGGGCCATCTTAGGCCACTTTCTCCTAAGCAGATGGCGTTCTTATCAAAATTGTGTTTAAAGGCTCAAGTTGGACACGCACGAATTTTATTGTTTTTTTCTTTTTTTTTAACTTTTCATCACATTTATTGCGCATTCATTCAACTTGATCAAGTGTTAAAAACACAAGAAATTGTGCAGCGCCTTGCCATCACAAACTAAAATAAATGGTCCCCTGAACTCGATTTTTTTTTTTTTTTTTGACCGACAGAACTACAATACATAATATGAAGAACAAATAAATTCCATGGACAAATTATTTTTATTTCTAATGGGATTTTACATTGAGTCAAGAAATGATTTCTCTGAAATCTCTTTTTGGAGACAGATTTACACATATTGTCACACGAATTTCCACACATACTACGAGTTTGACATTTCGGACAGTTTGATATTTGTTAATATTCAAAGCGTTTGGTTTTTATTGCAAGATTTGTTGAAAGAATTATTTTGGTGAACGTAAATTTAGAAATTGTGTTTACCTAAATTAAAGATAATAAACATTTCAAATTGAAGAATATTTAATCATAAATTTGTTTTGATAGCTTTCACACACTTATTCAAAAAAGAGATTGCTACTTTTGCCTTTACAAATTACATTGAACCCAAAAAGTATTGAATTTTAGTAGCGATTCGTGGTGGTTGAATGTAAAATCCCATTAGTGAATTGCGTTAAAATGTGTATTAAAACTTGACGTTTTGTTAAAATTCGACGTTTGGTTAAAAAAGGGAACAAGTTTAGCCCTTTGCTGTGTGAATTGTGTTAAAATGGATGTTTTTAATTTCCCTCATGAGTTAAAAAATTTCCCTCAACAAAAAATGTTTTTATTCTTCTAAAGCCCGTATGATACTACATTTTTTTCTTCATTATTTCAGCATTAATAACATGAAAATTTCAGTTTCAAGAAAGAGAGACAACATTATTTTATAAAGACTGAGAAAGAAATCTTCTGACAATTTCAAATTACATGTTGTTGTTAAGTTGTCAATTCCGTTATTTTTCTTTTTTTTTAATTTCGTAGAACCCACTATATTATGTCAGAACAAAAAGAGAGAAATGGGTAAATGGATATTCGACCCGTGATGGGTCGTCGCTAGGAAGGAATATCGACGAGGGTTTTGGTGGCAATAAAAAACACCTAGGCGGCATCAAGAGTTGAATTTTTCTACAGCAGGATTTTTTTCTATTCTGTCCAATGACCACCGAAAGCGACATTATTTAACACTATACACAGTTTGATTTCGAGTGCGCTTCGATTTGATCCTTTTTGCCGTCTACATCGCAAAACGAAAACCGCTCTTTATTATGATGTGGCAATATTTTTGTGTTTTCAGTTTTTGGTTATTTTTTGCATTTGCTTGCCCTTGTTGACCATGCACAATACACCATCACTCGCCAAAGTAAAATGCAAATGCATCTCTAAGGTCCTTTCTTATGGTTTTCCTTTTTTCCGTAAAAACAAACATAAAAGAAAATTCAAATTAAATGCATAAATATCTAAAAAATTTTCGTTTTTCTATAATTTGAATTTTGAACAAGGACAAATGTCAAAAATATTTTCCTTTAATGTAAAAGTGTCAAAAAAAAGAGACTAGCCCATTAAAAATGTAGTTCGGGTTACATTTTTAATGAATTTTTTTGATAACTTCTCATTAATGGGGTCGGGTATAGAAGATGTTTAGACACAAGATATTTGTACAGAAGATGTTGGTACAAAAGATATTGGGACAAAAGATATTGACAGACAGAAGATATTTGGACAAAAGATACTGAGCAACATTTTTGCTAGCAACATTTTGTGTGAGTGTGGGTTTGTGTGATACTCTATATGTTCGGATTCCATTTTGAACTTAAAATGTTTTTTTTTTTTTTGTGGAAATAAGTTTCATTATTGGCTACTGATTGGTCTTTCGTTTAGGGTTTTGTGTGCGAGTTGGTGTGAATGCAAATCTTTACATTAGCTTTATCTGTTGTTGCGATCGTGTATTTTTGGTTTGTGTTATACAACTTTTAATTGGCTGTTTTTTAAGGGTTTTGCAATGCGTTGTGAATTGTGATGCTTATCGTTTCGGTTTTAGAGATTATATTTTATTAGGGGTTGAAAAGTTATAAGACCGATTTTGTGTGTCGTCGTCGTCGTCGTCGGTCGTCGTCGTAGTCGTAAATAAAGAAGAAAACAAAGCTGGTTGGCAAGTGTTTGTTGATTTTTTATTGTTGCAAGATGCTACGAAAAAGAAATGCAAGTAAGTAGTTGAAAGGGATGATTATGTTGGTTAATCACTGTCCTGCATTTATCTATGAGTGGACTTTGCGATCAGTAAAAGGTAGTTTTATGTTATTTTTATCTCAATTTTGAGGAAACAAATAAAAAAATTGATATGAATGTCACCCCCATTTTTAATTTTTATGACATGCAAACACAAACATTAACAATCCTTCAACTGAGGTAAGTCTCCGAACTAATATTTATATCGTAGAGATCCTACAAACACTTACCAACAGATTTTTTTCTTCTTTATTGACCTGTGGCTAATAAAAAGACCAATAACCCATCATAAACAGATGAACGACGACAACACACCAAATCGGTTATTTAAATTTTCAACCCCTAATAAAATTATAATCCATCTAATATTTTTTACCAAATGTCATTTTTTATGAATAACAAAAAAAGCAAACGCATCAACTACCTGTTTTATAAGAAGCCCACTCATAGATATATGCACGACAACCAACATAATAAAATCATCCCTTTCAACTATCATTATCCAAAAACAACTTGCATTTCTTTTTCGTACTATCTTGCAACAATAAAAAATAAAAAATCAACAAACACTTGCCAACAGCTTTGTTTTCTTCTTCATTTACGACTACGACGACGACGACGACAACACACAAAATCGGTTTTATAACTTTTCAACCCCTAATAAAATAGAATCTCTAAAACTGAAACGATAAGCATCACAATTCACAACCAGCGATACCACTTTACTGCAATTGCAGTAGATCTACTGCGTTTTTAGCAAAAAACAAATCTACTGCCACTAAATCCAATCTACTGCACTTTTCCTTCTTCAGTTATTATAATTTCATTTGCTTCTGTGACAGAAATCACTGAAATAAAAATCTTATTTAACCTGAACAGTGAACACAGCCATAATTTGTAGATGACATTTATGAGATTACTTGAACGCTTTCACTCACACGAAAATCTGATCACAGAGATTACTTTTGACTAAATTGTTCCCACAACATTCAACGATGCAATATTGTGCTTTTCTTTCATGTACGTCTCTTTCTTTTGCATATGGATAATAGTCTGTTCTATTTTGTTTTGTTCCTCTCTGTACAAAAATATTAACGGGACTTATAAAACGTTTACGTTGTTTTCAAACTGTTGACTTTTATTGTGTATTGTTCATTGCCTATCGGTTTTAAAGGAAGTAAATTGAAATAGTTCTACATATATTCAAGAATAAATATCTGTGAAAAGCAAAAAAAGGAAATGGAAAAATATTTAGTGAAAGTGTCAAGAAAAAGGTAAGGTTTTCTTTGAGATGTGCATACAATAAGTGATTTGTTTTGTTTCGATAAAAAGAACACAAGAAAATGAAAATGAAAATGTGAATGTGAATGAGCTTAACGGAGAACAAGTTGACGCTGTTTCTGTCCCTAGTGCTTGTCCAATGCAAATACAGTGAGTGAGTTTTTATCTATTTTAAACAACTTATATAGTTTTATTGTTCAAATTAGAAATCAAGAAATCGCAATTGTAAATCAACCATCCGAGCCCAAAAAATATAAACAAAAATTCAAGACAACATGGGTGCATCAATATTCCTGGCTCAAATGTGTTGACGGGCAAAGTTTCTGCAAGATTTGCTTCAAGATTCTTGACAACAACAAAACAAATTTGGAAAGGCATAGCACTTCAAAAATTCATTTGGAGAAGGCGAAAAACGCAAGCCTTCCAGATTTGTTTTGTGAGGTGGCTTCAAGATATAGCATTTTTGATAACTCGAAACTCAAGTCGGAAATAACTTGCGTTATGTACTGTGTTTCCAATAATTTGCCTTTTACTTTAATGGACACACTTCCAAATTTTTTGCAAACGGTTTGCTGCGATTCTTCAATCGCAAAAGATATTAAGTGTGGCCGTACCAAAGCCAGTTCAATGGTTAACATTGTTATAGGGCCCTTCGTTCAAGAAACAATAAGCAATATTTTAGAAAAAAGAAAATTTTCTATTATTATAGATGAAACAACAGATGTTTCGACTAAAAAATGCTTGGTAATCGTTACTCGTTGTTTTGATGAACGTAACAAAAAAATTAAAGATAATTTTTTTGGTCTCTTAGAGCTTGCATCCTCCGATGCAAATGAAATTTTTTCAAATTTAAAATGTTTTTTTGAAAACAGAAAAATTCCAATTACCAACATAATCGGACTTGCAACTGATAATGCATCGGTTATGAGTGGAAATATAAATGGTGTAAAAGCTAAGATGCAAAATGTTAATAAAGATTTATTTTATCTTGGATGCACTTGTCATTCCTTTCATTTGTGTGCTTCAGCAGCTACAAAAAAACTTCCGGATTTTATTGAAAATAAAATAAAAGCTATTTACAACCACTTTTCTCATAGCCCTAAGCGAACCGAAGCATTGAAAGAATTTCAAGAATATTTTATGGTACAAAACCATAAAATACTAAACATTTCATCCACTAGATGGCTCTCCTTAGAGAGTGTTGTCAATCGAGTTCTTGAACAATGGAATGCATTGCAACATTACTTTCAGCTTTTAAGCTTTGAAAATTTAAATTCAGTTCATGAAATAACAGCTTTTTTGAATGATCCGATAAACAAACTCTATTTATTTTTTCTCTCCTATGTCTTGAATATAATTAACAATAAAAATAAAATATTTCAATCAGAATATACACAAATACATCTTCTTGAACAGAATATTTTGGATCTTTATACAAATATTTTAAAAAATTTTGTAAAACTCGATGCTATTAGTGAAAACATTGATTTAAACGATTTTTCCCTCCATCAACCACTTTCAACAATGTACTTTGGAATTGAATTTGAAGATTTTATAAATGCAAATAATTTTCATGATTTTCAAACTGAAGAACTTAAAAGAAATATTGTTAACTTTTATGTTGAGCTATGCAAGCAAATAAGAAAACGTTTTGATTTTAATGATAAAAATCTTAAACTAATAAAATATCTAGATGCGAAACTTGTAGTTGAAGGTTCTATGCCATCAATATTACCAATCATTGATTGCTTTCCTTACATAACTTGTAGTAAAGAAAAAATAAATAGTCAGTGGAGAGCATTATTTGGAAAACAAGATCTTTTATCAAAATATTATGATTGTCAAGATTGCTCAAAATTTTGGTTCTATTTATTTGATGAAAAAAATTCTCTGGAGGAAAAAATATTTTCTGAATTATGTGAATATATGCTATTGTTATGCTCACTCCCGCATAGTAGTGCTGCTGCGGAGAGAAAATTTTCACTAGTTACTAATATTAAAACAAAAACAAGAAATAAATTAAATATAACATCACTAGAAAACTTAATTTTATGCAAAGAAATGATAAATATAACAGACGGTTGCTGGAAACCATCAGATTCTCCAGGTTTAATAGAGCATTTTAAAAAATTTAATTTTACAAATGGGGAATTTGTTAAAAAAACAAATTAGCTTATGTAAATATATTATGTATGAATATTTTTGGTAAGTTTTTCTTTTTTCCTTATGTAAATATGTCATGTGTGATGTTTAAGGTTCCATTTTCTTGAATAAAAAAAATCTACTGCGAAAAATGTTGATTTACTGCATTTTTTTGACTGTTTCACTGCTCAAACCTGCCTTGGAAGTGGTAACCCTGTTCACAACGCATTGCAAAACCCTTAAAAAACAGCCAGTTAAAAGTTGTATAACACAAACCAAAAATACACGATCGCAACAAAAGCTAAAGCTAATGTAAAGATTTGCATTCACACCAACTCGCACACAAAACCCTAAGCCAACGACCAATCAGCACCCAATATAGAAAATTATTTCCACAAAAAAAAACATTTTTTCAGTTTCATACAAACCCACACTCACACAAAATGTTGCTAGCAAAAATGTTGCTCAGTATCTTTTGTCCAAATATCTTCTGTCTGTCAATATCTTTTGTCCCAATATCTTTTGTACCAACATCTTCTGTACAAATATCTTGTGTCTCAACATCTTCTGCGATGACGCCTAAAAGTGTCAAAAAAAAAGAGACTAGCCCATTAAAAATGTAGTTCGGGTTACATTTTTAATGAATTTTTTTGATAACTTCTCATTAATGAGGGTAGTGAGTACTCACTCACTCTTCTAGAGAAATCAGGTAAGGAAATGCTTGCTCTTTCTTGTTTCATTTTAAATTGAGAAAAAATAGAAACAAAAATGTAGTATCATACGGGCTTAAGCAAAATAATTTTGTGTACTATACGTCTGGTCTGGTTAAGCAATAAATTTAATGAAAAGTCACTGAAAATAACGAAAAAACTATGTTTTATTTGAATCACCAAATAATAACACAAAATTTTCAAAATTGACACATTTTTTAGGTCACCGTAAGTATAGGTGATTTAGAAAGCATGAGTTGGAAGAAGGGGACAAATCCCGATTTTATTTCCTTCTTTCATGAAGCCAAAAAATACTTCAAAACCGTATTTATCTAACAACAATATCAATATTTTTAAGTTTAAGCTTTATCTTTAATGAATAAAACCTTTTTCCAGTTACTTTGTTTCTTTTTTCGTTCACTTTTCGTATTGTTTTTTCTTAATGTTTTAATATAAATTCCAATGCGGTAATGCACTTTTATTTATTTTTCACCTTCACTTTTTGAAAAGAAAATTAGAAGCAAAACCACTGCTAGAATTACAATTTAAATCAGAAAAGAATTTCGACCGTTGAGATTTTTATCGTCCTCGAGGAAAAAGTGGAAAAAATACATGTTAATGGATTTACTCATACTTGAGCAAATGATACATTATGCTAATCTAACTATACCCAGCAAACATTTCTCTTCATAACTGACTTGAAAATAATTCACCCGAATATTAATGTATTTTTGATCCGATTTGGGTCCATCCTCGTAAGTAGCTGTCAGAGGCTAGCTCTGTCTCTCTCTCCATTTGACAGCTCAAGAATAAATAAGTCCCCTATTACACGTTGACTCACGACTCACTTTTGAATTTCCTTATAAATTTTTATTCGCTGAGGCAAGCGCTATTACACATTGACTCGTGCCCCATCCCCATGCCTCAAATTTGACAATTATTGTTTGTTTTGTTTTGAATGCTCCTTCTCGTTGGCATAGCTCGTTGGCTTGAATTTTTTGAGTAAAAGTTGAGTAAAATTTATTAATCAAAATAAATAAGATTTTGGAAATGGATTCCGATAATTTATTAAAGCTGTTGAACTGTGCATCGATTGCCATTAATGACATGGATACGGACAGCAGTGGAGATGAGGCAGTTGCGATGAAATTGTTGTATTTATGTAAGAAAACAGCTTTGGAATGTGAAAAAGTGAAAAAAAGTAAAGCAGAAGAGGCTCTGGGTTAAGACTTGGAGAAAAAAAAGAAGTGAACATAGTTCGTTCAGCTTCATTACAAGGGAGCTTCGAACAAACGACAAAACCTCATTTTTAAATTATTTGAGGATGTCTGAAGAAACTTTTTCAGCTCCTATTGGGAATGGTCAGAAGTGACATAACAAAAAGGAACACTTTGATGAGGGACGCAATCCCACCGGCAGAAAAACTGGCAGCCACTTTGAGGTTCCTTGCAACAGGCGAGTCGTACATGAGTACCAACTACCAGACACGGCTATCACAGCCTTTTTTAAGTAGAACTGTACCCGAAGTTTGTCGAGCTCTGTGGAAAAATCTGTGCCCTATATATTTAAAAGTGAGCATGGTTTTAATTTTTACTTGCAACTTATAGAATATATGGCAAGTATTGAATTCGTAAAAAAAAATTGAGGTAATGATGAGATATGACATTACGATGATAGAGAAGTCGAAAAAAGTGGGTCCGACGATTCCGTCCGTCTGTCTGTCTGTCTGTAAACGCATCTACAGCCTTAACCTCTGATCCGATTGACTTGAAACTTGAAAATTAAGGGTTTGAGCGAATTCGCGTAGGTCGTTTTTTTGATTTTTTTTTTAAGATCATAATTTAGGGTAGCCACCATACGATTTTTTTGGCCAAAAACCAAAAGTTTCAATTTTCTCAAAAACGGCTCCTACGATTTTTTTTTAAACTTCCTCGAAAACTTTTTTTTAAAACTCTAATGTATTTTATGTAAAAAAAAATTTGTATTGCTCCAAAACGGTACCGCCCATAGAACCGTTTTTTTGTTATCAGATTTTCTCGAAAAATAAAAGTCTGATCAGGGTAATTTTTTTTTCTGAAAATACGTTTATATTGCTCAAATAATATTTTGTATTCAAAAAAATGTCAAACAAATTTTTGGATTTTTTAAAAATATTCTTAAATTTTTTTTTTAAAATTCTGTATCTCAAAAACGGATGAATATTAAAAATTGAAATTTACTTATAAAACGTATAGTTTTACATTCTTGAATACTGCATACCCAAATTAATTTTTAGACATTTTCGAAAAATTTTATATATAAAAAATTAATTTAAAAAAAAAACCGCTCCGACGATTTAAAAGAAAAAAATTTGGAAAATCAACAATTTCTTAAGAAATCATATGACATAATTTTTTTTCAGATTGAATCTTTTTTTGAGGTAGATATTTCAATTTAAATTTTTATTTACTAATTAAATTTTTTGTATGAGTATTTGGAATACAGGAGCAAGTTCGTATGACTGAGTAGTGCACATTTTTTATTTTGGTTTTGTTAATGGTTATAATAATATTAAGATAATCAATAGTCAATACATTCACAGAACGTCACTATCATCAAAAATACCCTGCATCGATTGTTCCAGTAAATCTGGTGTGAAAGTACACCTCGATCCATCTGATTGAGGTTGCAGGCGTTCGTTTGATGAACAGTTACTTCCAGCCCGCTCTCTTTGCATCAAATCCTCTTCCACACTCCTCCTTAAAATTTGCTGGATTTCCCAGGACGCGTTTCTTTGGATGCGTTCGTCTTGTATACTCATTTCAAATACGACTTGCTTCCCCAACCAAGCGTATTGAGATTTTTGTTGAATTTTCTTCTGCAGCAATCCTGTTACTGCTTCAATTTCCTTTGAAATGGATGACTGCATTTTAGACTGAAAAGAAAGACAAAAAATATGTTATTAACAAAAATTATGATGATTAATTTTTTAAATTTATTTTGCTTTAAGTTTCCTTCAACAAAACCGGAGTGGGAGAGAATTGCTGACGAATTTGCAATTCGCTGGCAGTTCCCAAATTGCCTGGGTGCTCTAGACGGGAAGCATATACCATTCCGAAGCCTTCGAAAAGATGGAGCCTTTTACCATAATTACAAAGGCTCCAATAGCATAATATTATTAGCCTTAGCGGATGCCAGTTGCCGCTTAATCTATGTAGACATTGGGTGTAATGGAAGGACCAACGATGCAGGTGTTTTGTTACAAAGCAAATTGAGGGATGTCATTGCTGATGCGAACAATCAGTTCCCGGGCAGTAAAATTATTGGAAATGGAAGAATTCTTGCATTTGTTATTGTTGGAGACGATGCTTTTCCTCTCCAAAAGCACTTGATGAAGCCATACCCATTTGCAACAAGGTGTGGCAGAAAAAGAATTTACAACCTTCGTCTATCCAGGGCAAGGCATGTTATTGAGCATACCTTTGGCACCCTTTCCAACCGATTTAGGATTCTTCAAACGACAATTAATATGCGCGTTGAGAATGTTGAACTAGTCACACAAGCTTGTTGTGTTTTACACAATTTTTTGCTTCACCATGAACAAATTTCAATGGCAACAACATCGAACACTTCCATGGACGTGCCAACAACAAGTTCCTACTACCAACAACAAGTAGAAAATCCCCGTAAAGGCATAGCGGAAAAGATACGACAAAGCTTTGCAGAATATTTTACACAGGAGGGACAAGTGGAGTGGCAAGAGAAAGAGAGACAACTAAGAAATTAAAAAAAATGTCATGAGTCAAACTACTAATAAAGAATATTTCTTGCAATTTCAATTGTAATAGTAAAAAAACTTACCCTTTTCTTTGCACGTCTTTTTGAGGATTCATCATCATCCGGCTCTGGCGTCTCACAATGTTCGCTAGTGCTGCTTTCCAATTCGTGTCTCTGAAAAGACCAATGTAATAAATTTAACAACAAAACTGTTTAAAATCTAATTTATTACCTCTTGTATATTCAAAACCGAAGGTTTCGTTTGACAAAATGTTTTCAAGAACAGCAACTGGTCAAAACACCACAGCTTAGGTTCGGGGATATCTTCCAAGCCTGCGCCACTCTTCTTACTTTTTTCAATTTCACGGAACTCGCGACTAAATTGATTTTTTAACGTATGGATTTTCCGTTTAATTAATTCAATGTTTACATTTGGCATGGTCGGTAACATTGAATCCACAATAGACTGCAAAGAATCGCATCTCTTAACCCTATCAATATAATCCTTGTGACAAGGATTATAAAGATTAGGGTGCATTTCAAAAAATGTTATGAGATCCAATGTGGATTCCCGTGTCCAAATTCCTGGAGACATTTTCAAATTCAAACACGCTGAAAACAGAAAAGTGTGCAACTCCAAATTTCACGAAAATAAAATTCTTATGCTATTTGATAGATTTAGGCGAATACTACAATCCCTCAAACGGTGAATCCCCATTTTGTTCATATTAAACGTTTTTTTTTTGCTCTCCTGTAAAATTTGTCTGAAACTCCTCTCTGGTTTTCAAACAAATCCGATGTTATTTATCCTAGCAACAAGAAAATCGAATGAAAAAGAACAGCATAAAACGAATATGAGAAAAATGAAACGTCAAAGTGAGTCTACTAAAAATTTGCCCGAGACTCACCGGAAATTTATTTTTGGATCTCATTTTCTCACATCTGCTTTCTTTTTCGCACTCATGTGAGTCGTGAGTCGTGAGGCATCGTGTAATAGCAGACTAAGCACTGAATTAAATGAAAATAAAAAATGAAGTCAACGAGTACGCAGCGTGTTTTCTGTTCTCCGACAATTTGGCGTCGAGGATGATTTAAATAAAAATAAAAAAAAAGACTCTTTTTCATATTGATCAATTTGATACATACAAAACATACAAAGTATAAAAATTAAAAACGAACAATTTTTCTCACGTGCATAATCAAGTGTCATAACCTAAATTTTACCCCAAGATGGCACATCCGGGGGAGGCGGCTGCGAATTCTGCGATCCAATTTAACTTCGAGGATTTTGATGTCGCTGTCAGCAAATGGTCACGCTGGTTACTACGCTTTGAAACAGCGTTGGACATATTTAATTCCGATGCTTCTAAAAAGAAGCAATACTTGCTACACTACATGGAAGTACCTACTTACGATGTGCTGTGGGAAAAGCTCCTGCCAAAAGCACCAGAGGATTCACAATACGACGAAATTACAAAGATTTTAAAAGAGCATTTCGACCCGACACCGAATGAAATCCTGGAAAATTATCGCTTCCACTTACGGAAACAAATGGAAGGGGAGAAGTGTGCGGATTTCTTAGTGGCACTTAAACGTCTATCAGCAAATTGCAATTTCGGAACCTACTTAAATACAGCTCTACGAAACCAATTTGTGTTTGCGTTAGCGAATCAGAAAATTCAGAGTCGACTACTCGAAAAAAGCGACTTGACCTTGGAAACCGCAGTAAACACCGCCAATGCTTTCGAGCCAGCTGAAAAAGGAGGCTTAGAATTAAATCAGCACATATCTAGGTCAAGCGTTAACGAAATCCAAGAAACGGTCAATGCATTTGGTGACAAACGCAAGGATTCCAAAAAAATCGAGAGGACAGCGGGTACGGGCAATAAACAGCCATTTACAAGAAAATGTTATCGCTGTGGCAGTACCTACATCCACCTTGGCGAACCATTGTATTCATAAAGAAGCGGTTTGTGGATTCTGCAAGACAAAAGGACACCTTCGTAGAGTTTGCTTGAAGGAAATGTGCCAGGACAACCTAGTTGAAGAAGAAGATGACATTTCGACCGATAATATCTTTGTAGATGAGTTATTCCAAATATTCGAAGGAAGGGTAAACAATATAAAAGACTCGGAAATTCTTCATTTAAATGAAGGCACACAAGCGATTATATATTCGTTTATGTGGATAATAATTTACTCTTTTCTAAGCCATTTCAAATACTCATTTACGACTCAAAAATTGTTAATATTAGTGGATGCGCACAAGCACCTAACATTCATTCGAAAATAATTTAAAAAAAAAAACTCAATTCAGAAAAAAAAAACAAAAAACTGAAACTTAACACAAAAAATAAAATAATTAAAAGAATTACAAATTAATTTTTTGACTTAATGCGGTCGTTTGCATATTGAAAGTGCCTCATGGCAACTTGGTCGTAATATTCCTCGTTTTGTGTGTGAGAGGAATGAAAAGCATCTAAAAAATTTAATGAAACGACTTTCTATTAAAAAAGTAAAATTTGAATTTGAAGATTCTTACTTCTTAAGGCAGATATGGTGAACAGATTTTTGGCTGTTTTCTTAGAATGCGTTCCTCTCCAAGAAAACTTTTTGGCCACAATATCTTCCAACACTTTTTTAAAGTTATTCTTTATGAATTTTTTTTGGATCGGGATTGGCCCCGCATTGAATGAATTAAGTTTGACCAGTTATAACTTAAAGATTTAATGTATTGTAGTGTATTGGAAGCTCTTGTTTTCCATGTTGTCTGTTATGTATTGTATTAATATCCAAGTATTTTAATTATTTAAATGTTTTATTGATATGAAATTTATTTCATGTGGATTAAAGGGAAGAAGCAATATGACCGTCCGTTTCTTTTTTTTAAATGAACTAACCTTTATAACGTCTTTGTATGAATGTTCTTTAGTACTGTCAGTTAATTCAATTTGTTCAGCTGTAAATATTGAAAAATTTTGGGAGTTTATGGGATTATCAAATTAAGTTCTTTACTGAAAAGCTTAGGAACAATATTTTATCATCATCAGTTTTTCTAATTTTATGTACTTTATAAATAACATTTGAAGCCAGATAAAAATTGTTAGGACTATTTATGCCAAATTTAACATTTTTGTAAAACAAATTCTCAAAACAGTTGGCTCCTACTTCTTTTTTTAAAATGGGAGTGGTTTCTACATAATGTTTTAGTAGAAAACATTTTTTTTTTTTACAATCTTAGTATTATTTCCCTTTCTTATAGTTTTTTTTAATGCTATGTAGAACATTTTCGTACTTTTGAAAGCGTTGATGTTTTCAAGGGACCCATAGAAAGGAGCTTTATCTGACAAATGGCCCAGGCAGTGAAAATTGTACGTCAAGTATTTTTCATTGTAGAGATGGGGGATATCTCTTACGAAGCTATTCAATAAAAATTTTTCACATTCATTCTTATGCAAACAATCATTTTCACTTAAGAGAATACGCATTCCTAAACTAAGCTTAAGAAAATGATTGTAGTAGTAGGTCTACTACTATATATCCTGTATATAAAAGAAATTTACGGAACTCAGTTGCTCTCCATCGATCAATTTCATTTAAATCCCTTGGCTCTCGACAAAATTCATAGGGGATTTCTTTTTGGTGATGGTGCTCAGGCTGAGATCTCAAACGAAAGGTTTCTCCAGATCGAAGAGAAGAATTCTCGGGTGGAAAAATTAACCAATTTTCAGTGTACCTTCCCCTTTGAGTACATTTTGTACAACTATAAAAGCCAGTATGCCCTTTAATCTTTAAAACAAAAGATCTAGCAGGTCTAACGGAATAATTGAAAGTCAATCCAATAATTTCAGTGCCAGTTTTCAAAATATGCTCAATGCTATGTTTGATTAAATTTGTTTTTTTTTCTCATCAAGTGAAACAATTGGAAAATAACCAATTGGTATTTTCCAACTTTGATTTAAATACAAGACGAGAAACACTAAAACTTGTGTCGCTTCTGTGGTGCTGTCATTCCCATCACCAATAAAAGTATAGTATAGTTCTGCACCGATTTTGCTGAAATTTTAACATGATATTCAATCCGCATCAAGGATTATTTTTTTTTTTGCATCAGTCACATATCAGCGGTAGCGGTCATAAGCGACAAACAAAATATTTTTATTTTCATAAAAAAAAAAATAAAAATGTCAATGAAAAAAATATTTATTCGTCAAATATTGTTTTCCATCTACAAAAAAACGTACACTTTTTCCTTTTTTAGAATTTGTTGCTTTTGAGATATGGCGTGGAAAGCGGGTAGTAGAGTAATGGGGAAGTAGGTAGCGGGTAGCGTATAGCATGGTGAAGGGGAGTGAGTAGCGGGTAGCAAGGTAAAGGGGTAGCGGTTAGTGTGTTGAAGTATAAGGTAGCGGGAAGCGAGTAGTGGGGTAGCAAGTAGCGGGTAACGGGGTACAGGTTTAGCGGGTAGCAGGTGGAGGGTAGTAGGGTAGCGGGTAGTGTGGTAGCAGGGTAAAAAATTAAGGTCTTTTTACTATCGATTAACGAACTGCGAAGCGTGGCAGGGTACAGCTAGTTAATTTATATATGTATTTAAAAACCCTAACTTAATTAACTATTACTTTCGTATGGCCATTTCCACAACAACTAGGTTCAAAATGACTTTCTTCCATGTTTTTGCTGCATCCTTTACAACTACTGAAATGGCATCAAACGCTTCTTTTGTAAAGTCGCACGCAGTCAATGCACTCATACCACTTTAATATTGTGCGAAGATGAGGCAGACAACTATCAAAGTTTTCCTTCAAAAACTCATAGGCTCTCGGTGAAAGAAAATTTAAAGTGAGAGCGAACCTTTGTATATGGATTATATGGTACTATCAAGAATGGTTTTCAAGCAAGCAAGCAGAGAACACACATTACAAACTTATGTAAAAAACTGTCAAAAAACTGTCAAACCAAGCAGAAAACCATTCTTAATATTACCTGGTAAATCCATATACAAAGGAGCGAACGATCTTAAAGCTAGCTCGTATTTCCTAGTCACAGGCTTTAGTCATTTTTCATACCCCCAATACTCTCCAAAATTTCTGAAGTCTCTTCACTTATTATGTTTTAAGTTTTTAAAGGGGATTGCTTATTTTAAAAGGGACATCCGGTCCAGAGTGTACACCAATGAGTTTGGTATCAAATTAAAGGTTGTTTTAAGCCGGATATATCTGCAATTTGCAAACATTTTGTCGATAACTCATGGGAGATCCGAGATATTTGAGATTGAAGTTCGAAAAGTGAAAACATTAAAAATCAGCACTTTTTCGACATAAATGCTAACATCTTTGGCTTTAAAAAAGCTAGGAAAATCACAGTGGTATTAAATTAAAGGTGTCAAACATATTGTTCAAGTGAAACAGTAATAACATTTATATGATTTATATATGTACATATATTGCGATATTTTTAATTGAAGCCTTGAAACAGCATTTTTTAGGCAAACTTTGGTGCATATCTTTTGAAATTCAATGAAGTTCACAACCTTTATTTTCGAATACAATTTATCGGTATTTCCTTAATAATTTTTTATTATAGCAACAAATCTTTGTCTATTCGCATGAAGGTTTTTTCAATCGTGTTTTCCTTCAAGTATATAATTTCTTATTAAAAACATTCTTATTCATTGAAAAATAATATTATAGTCGAAAGAAAAATATAATGTTTTTTCAAATCTCTGAATTTAAAACGTGCGGCCACAGGCTTATTGAAAAATATTTAAGCAAAATAAAATATATCTATCTATTCTATCTAGCAACAAATCTTTCAAAATATGCTTCAAACGAAAACATTATGAAGTTTCTCTTTTTTAATTACTCTTACTTACTTACTTACTTAAGGTGGCGCTACAGTCTGGGCTGAACTTGGGCCTCAACCAACAAACCTCACCAGCCAGCTCGGACCCTAGCTAGCTGTCTCCAGTTTCACACGCCGAGTTGGTTGAGGTCGTGTTCAACTTGCGCGCGCCACCTGAGCCTTGGTCTTCCTTTACTGCGTCTTCCCTCTGGGGTGGATTCGAAGACTTTACGGGCCGGAGTATTGGTGTCCATCCTCTCCACGTGACTGAGCCATCTGAGTCTTTGGACCTTCACTCTTTTAGCTAAGTCAGTTTCGCTGTACAGTCCGTACAGTTCGTCGTTAAATCTTCTCCTCCATTCACCGTTTATGCAAACAGGACCATAGATCTTACGTAGAATCTTTCTCTCGAAACGGCCAAGTGCGCTCTCATCCGTTTTTGACAAGGTCCATGCTTCTGCACCATATGGCAGGACGGGGATGATGAGGGTCTTATAGAGCGTCACCTTAGTTTTTCGGGAGAGGGCTTTATTGCTCAATTGCTTGTTTTGCCCTCATTGACCGCTAAACCCATTTTTTCAGCCTCTGTCTGTATACTCGCAAAAGCACTGTTGACATCACGCTGTGTTCTCCCAATGATATCAATGTCATCAGCGTACGCGAGTAGTTGCACAGACTTCTGGAAGATAGTGCCTCTAGTGTTGACGTGGGAGTTCTGCACTATTCGTTCCAATATGATGTTGATGAAATCGCATGACAGTGTATCACCTTGTCTAAAGCCTTTTTTGACATCGAAGGCGTCGGTGAGGTCATTACCGACTTTGATGGAGCAGCGCGAGTTCTCTATTGTCATCCTGCTCAGGCGAATGAGTTTTGTAGGGATGCCAAAACTGGACATGGCTTTATACAGTTCTTCTCTATAGATGCTGTCATACGCGGCCTTGAAATCGATAAAAAGATGGTAGGTGTCGATTTGGAGTTCGTGAGTTTTTTCCAGGATCTGCCGTAATGTGAAAATTTGATCGATGGTGGACTTTCCTGGTCTAAAGCCACACTGATATGGACCTATCAGATTGTTGACAAACGGCTTCAGACTTTCACATAGTACCTACTGCAGAAAAGATCTTGTAGGCGATGTTTAGGAGGCTGATGCCTCTGTAGTTGGTGCAGTTTAGAGGGTCTCCTTTATTCAGGATCGGGCGAACAATACTGAGGTTCCATTCATCGGGCATGCTTTCTTCCGACCATATTCTGCAGATGAGTTGGTGCATGCTCCTAACCAAGTCATCGCCGGCTGCTTTGAAGAGTTCGGCAGTGATGCCGTCAGCTCCCGCGGCCTTTGTTGTTCTTAAGCTTAGATATTGCTATCTTCACTTCTTCAAGGTCGGGTAGACGGAAATCTTGGCTTGCGTCGTCTTCATTGAATGGTTCATTCTGCCTGACAGCGGAATTTGATTCGTCATCGCCGTTGTACAGTCTGCAGAAGTGGTCCTTCCATATCCTCAGCATTGACTGTGACTCTACTACGATATTTCCCTGTTGGTCTTTACAGGCCTCAGTTCGTGCTCGGTAACCTTGAGTCTTTCGTTTTACCTCTTGGTAAAACTTCCGAACCTCATTCCTGTTTTTAAGTCTCTCAATATCCTCGAAAGATCGCTTTTCATGCTCTCTGTTTTTCTTTCTGAAGAGCTTGTGTTCTTCTCTCCTCTTCCGCTCGTAGAGCTCCCGAGCTGATCTCGTCCTCCTGTGCAGCGCTGCTTTGTATGCTTCTTGCGTGGCTGCATGCACCTGCCTGCATTCTTCATCAAACCAGGGGTTTCGTTTTGGTGGCCGCGTGAAACCCAGCACATCAGAGGCAGCATCCCTAATGGCTTTCTGGCAATTCTGCCACTGGTTCTCAATACTCGATGCTGGCTGTAGCGGACTTCTCCTGAGGTTACTTGACTTGAGGATCTGGCGATCTCTTGCGATAGTAGCCGTCCGACGTTATACTTTCTTCTAGCACTTCCTGTTTTTGGCTTTGGCTTTGGAGATATCCGCTGCACTACCTTGGCTACAACGAGGTAGAGGTCCGAGTCGATGTTGACCCCGCGGAAGGTTCGGACATCAATAATGCTTGAAGAGTGTCTTGCGTCGATCGCAATATGATCAATCTGGTTCACAGTTGATTGGTCTGGAGACCTCCAGGTTCCCTTGTGGATGTTGAGATGTGGGAATCGTGTGCTTGCTAATACTACATATATTTCGTCCCGCTGCAATCCTGAATCCGTTATCGGAAGTTTTTTCGTGCAGGCTGTGTTTTCCGACTCTCTTCCTAGTTTGGCGTTAAAATCTACTATACTATTTTTACGTCGAAGCTAGGGCATTGCTCGTATGTCTTGTCAAGGAGCTCGAAGAACTTGTCTTTGGTGTCGTCATCTTTCTCTTCTGTGGGGGCGTGAGCGCATATTAGGCTAATGTTACCGAATTTAGCCTTTATCCGGATTGTCGTGAGGCGCTCGTTGACAGCTCTGAAGCTTAGGACATGCGGCCTAAGCCTGCCTCCAACGACAAAGCCACATCCAAACAGACGCTGTTGTTGTTCTCTGTAGCAGTCGCCATTGTAGATATCACAGTTTTTCATCTTCCTTTTGCCCGGCCCATCCCATCGCATTTCCTGGATGGCGGTTATATCCGCTTTATAACAGTCTAGGGCCTCCGCTAGTTGCTCGGCTGCGCCTGGTCTGTTAAGGGACCTAACATTCCACGTGCAGATCCGAATCTCGTTGTCCTTATTTCGTTTGCATGGTTCGTCATCAGTAAATCCGTCCGTATCCGGACGTTATGTAAACATGCATTTTTGAAAAGGTACGTAAACAGTACCATTTAAAAGTTCCTGAAAACTTAGAAGAAGCTGAGTTGATTTTGATAACCTTGGAGGAGATAATACAACTTGAAATCAGAATTGAAAACGTGAAGGTCTTGTGTTATTAAAAAAATGAATGTTCCCCCACATTTTATTTATTAAAAAACACATAGGAAGTATTTATTTATAGAAAAATGTATTTAAAGCTTGGAAGGGAGTCTAATTGAAGCTATGACCTATGAGCCACGACGAAAAGGAAATTTTAAAGCAATTGGTCCAGAAGCACCTTTAACTTTATAGGACAGGGGCAACGATGCGAGGTTAATCCACTTGGCAACATTCCATGCAAGTGTCTTGAAAATGTGGAATAATAAATGGGTTGGTGACGTTTTCCCCAAGCCAAAATCCCCAAACGAAAATCCCCAAACCCAAAATCTCCAAACTGAAATCTCCAGCAGCGAAATCTCCAAAGAGAGAATCCCCATGGACAAAATCTCCATGCCAAAATCTCCAAAACAAATATGTTCAAGTAGTGAATCATGCGATTAAATCGCGCGATTTAATCGCATGATTCACTACTTGAACATATTTGTTTTGGAGATATTATTGTATTCAGTTAAGGTTGTTTAAGAAATAAACGTGTAATTCATTTTAAATGACAAACTGAAAGTGCATTCATAATTTGTTATCATGTCATAACAGTGTCATGCACATGTCGTGAGAGGAACGGTGTAAGTAGACGTACCTGAATATTGGAGATTTGGAGATTTCAAGGAGATTTTGGCAAAAAGTATTTTTTCTTTGGGGATTTTTTCCGTGGGGATTTTGTCGTGGAGATATTGGCAAGTTGGATTTTTTTTTTGGAGATTTTGTCCCCATGGTGATTTTGTCTTTTGGGGATTTCGTACCACTCCCATAATAAATCTGTTCCTTAAGATACTCAATATTTCACTTTCCGAGAAAATGAAGTGTGATAAGAACGATGCATTTAAGGAAGTCCACGATTTGACAAAGTTTCTCGATCAGACCTATACCTACCTATCGAGAGTAAAATTCATCTTCATTAAGTTCATCAAAAGGATTTGCCTGGTTTTTATACACTTTTGGTTTTCGAAAAAGTTCACAATTATCAAAAATATTAAAAGCTAAAAAGAAACTATTTGAAAACATTCTACTCCACAGAACTTTGAAGTCGATATTAAAAGATAAAAGGTACTTTCCTCGGTATTAATTTTAGCATGAGCTACTAACTTTTAAGTTGGTTTTAATTCGACTATAATTGTCAAAAACTATAGTATCAGCTTAGTATCGACTAAAATAATTTTAAAGTCTCTTTATCTGACTATAAATTTGCGCCCATGTTCATAATTTTGAAAACATTTATGCAAAGCTGTTAAGTTAAAATTTTTGCTGTGAAATGTATGCTGAGGTTTTCTAAAACATCAGTTTTCGTAAAGAAAACTCTTCCCAATGCAAACGTTCTCCTGAATTTTGGTGTTCGGTGAGAGTAGGGCATTCTACAAGCACACTGTACTTGAACCCAGTGTCGTCTTATTGCATCTTTTTGTCACCTAAATTAACTGAGCTGTTTCAATTACATTAACAGCTCCATCAGAAATATATTTTTGTATTTATTTGATGTTCAGTTTTCTTGCATCATGTGGATGCAGATGTAAGTAGGTACTATTTTTGCAATACTAAACCTTAACTCAGTCTCACATTTTTAAAAAAATATTATTTCAATAAAAGATTTGGAGCTTGAACCAATAAATGAAGCAGGTACAATAATTGCAGCTGCCCGTAGCTAAGTGGTTAGGTGCGTTGACTGCTAAGCAGAACGTCGTGGGTTCGAATCCTACTCGCGCCCATAAAGTTTTTATTTCATCTTTCACGGGTATACTGCCTCTTGCGAGGAATTGACAAAACTTCCAAGAGTATCAATCTGTCATGAAAAGTGCTTCTCAACTTTGCCGTTCGGAATTGACATTAAATTGTAGGTCCCCTGAATTCTTCTCACGCACCCAGAGTCACTTAGGCCTTGGCTCTTCAAGGGCTGTCGCGCAACTCTATTATTATTATTATTACAATAATTGCTAGCGAGCGAAGCAAAGCGCTCGTTGCGCTCCCAATACAATCAAATCGATTTTGAATGTTCCAGATCGTCATCATCCTCAAACGAAAGTTAAAAAAGATGCTCAAAATGAATCATTGCAATGCAGCACTCGTTGTCCAGACGAGCGTGCATTACAAATGTGCGTGGTGGTTCCTTTTCCAAATTAACGGAAATGGTGGCAGCTTTGAAAAATTATTTGCTCTGTCTGTTTCTTTCTGTTTGATGTTTTTTTTATTAATTTGTTGCAGTTTCTTACCATATTTTCATAAACATATTGTATTTTCGTTCTTGTTTTAGCAGTTTAAGACCAACTTTGAAAGTGCCATTTGGCCATAATGGTCAAATGACACATTACCAAAGCGACAAATAGCCATATTTTTAAATATGGCCATATGACATATGGCCAAATGGCATGGCACCCTTTCTTATTTCGGGGAGTATATACGAAATTATGGCTCTTATAACTAGCAGTTGCCCTCGACTTCGTCCGCCTCTCCCTCGTCCACCGGCCAAGATGGGTCTTGATCTTGACTTGTGCATCATGTAAGCGTTGGAATTTTTTTTTGCGAAGATATTGTAGTATTCGGCTTGGTTCGACAATTAAAATTTATTCACACTGTAAATAAAACACAAATTCACTTTATTCAAAACACTCACAAAGTTATTTATTCAAAACTTTCAATTATTAACCGTCTACTGCAATCCTTTCGAAGGGTGCTCCGACATTTTACTGCTGCATTTGGCTGTGATTCTTTTTGTCCAGGCCTTTGGTGGCAGCACAGGTATCGCATTTTTGGCACCACTTCTCTACATCTTCCCTTGCATGTAGCCAGTAGAATCGTTGTCGATCCTTTTCTAGCGTCTTGTTTACTGCTAAATGGCCTCCCGAAACTCCATCATGCATCTCTCGCAGAACGTCCATAATCTTCGATATCGGTAAGACTAGCTGCATTACATAGGACTTTCCATCTGCTGATTCCCACTTACGTCGAAGGACACCTTCTTGGACATGAAACGAGTCCCACTGTGCCCAATAGGCCTTCAGAGTCGGACTTCTGTCGGAGATATCAGCCCATTCTGGTTTTTCCTGGTGTTCCTTCCATGCGATGGGTTCGATATCTGGGTCCTCTTGTTGAGCCTTCCTCAACTCGTCGTTGTTCCAGCCATAAATGGGATCGGCTCTGGTTGGTTGGACAGTAACCACTTCTTTTTCTTCTTGGCGTCTGCAATGCTTACAGTCTCGCTTGCATGGTCTCCGAGACAGCGCATCAGCATTTGAATGAATCCTCCCCTTCCGATGTTGAATTTCATAGTCGTACGTCTGCAGGCTCTCAATCCATCTTGCGACTTGACCCTCTTCTTGAAATTCAAAAGCCAGTTCAGTGCTCCATGGTCAGTTCGGAGAAGAAACCTCTGTCAATAGAGATACTTATGGAAGTGCTTTATTGCCAAAAACATGGACTCAAATGTAAGAAAAATAAGTTCTGGTGTTCGCCAAGGTTCAGTGCTGGGTCCGTTATTATACATAACATATGTTGCTGATTTTCCAATAATTTGGAACTGCGAAATTGCGATGTTTGCAGATGACACTGCTATTTATTGCTCAAATATCATTGGTCAAGACATTGAGAATGACCTACAATATGCTTTAAGCAAAATATATGAATATTATGTTAAATGGAAAATTAAACTTAAGACTGGGTTTCCTTTTTTCTTGAACTCTGAGCTCGTGTAAAAGCATGCACGACTGTTAGTGAATATTTCCCTTTCTTTTTTTTATTTCCGTCTCACATAGCCACTTGAAATTTCTAGTTTTCTAGTTTTCGTTTTTTTCTCTTCTCACTCAGAATTCAGTGAGCGATATGTAAGAAATGAGTTTCGCTTGCGAAGGTCCACAAAATAGGAATGAAAAAAAGGTATTTTCGCATCCACTGGTCATGTGGTGTGGACATAAACAAAAATGCATCTACATTCTACATACATACGTATTATGTTATGTGTACTTAGAGTTGTTGTTTTTCTTTTTTCTTCCTAAATTTTGTAATTTGGGATTATGATGGTTTTGAGGTTTGATGACATATGTGTTGGAATTGTTTCTTTTTTTGGGTTCCTGACGAACGATTTTAATTTTTCTTTGGTTTCATGTTTATATATATCTATAAAGGGACGTAGAGGTACTTTTTGACAAGCTATGATCAAACATTATTTTACGATGATAGAAAAATCAAAAAAGTGATTGCCTCAATTCTGTCTTTCCTTGGGTATTTAGGCAAAAGTTACCCGATTGTCTTCAACTACGATTGTTCTTTAGCCGATTTGTGTCACGGTTGGGAGATTATTTGTTTTTTTTTTTTTAAATAGGCAAAAAATTAGTCAAACTGTAACATTTTTTTATTATTCCAAAATGCTTTGAGGTTTATTTTTTCAAAGTTTCAAGGAATATAATTTAATATAATAAAGGCGTGTTTTTTCTACTACTCATTTTATCAACTCACTTTAAAAATAGAAAAAACTGTTATACTCACTTTATGCACATCTAAAAATATTTTATTTAAACTGTCATTGAAGAAATCCAAATTGATAATATTTCATTGATTCGAGCGCTGCCTGGATTTCAATATAAATATTTTATCCTAAGTATTCGTTTACTGAAAAAATATTACACAGTTTCGTTTGTTTTTGTTTCTCGATGAAAATAAAAATGAGTAGCTACTAAGAAATAGGAAAAAAACGCCTAAAATTTATTTTTCAAAACCTACCTACGAAAGTAATAATATTATGAAGAAAAATGATTCCAAGGAATCAAAAATTATTTTTTTGTCATCTAGTTATCTTACCTTTATGTACTAAATCAAAATAAAATCAATCTTTTGTTATACAAAAACAAAACAAAATTAGACATTAGATTGAATTTTATAATTCTAAAACAAAGATCTCAAAGAAAAAAAAATTAATTTTGAACTACAATATTACTTATACATATATGTAATACTAATTTATTTCATGGTTTTATATTCTCCGTCTGTTCATAAATGTTTTCTGAATAATATCCGTGAATATCAATGTGTTTCTATTTCTTAGAGCCATAGCATAAAAATCTGAAAGCATTTATTGCTTTAATTTTTATTGATTGATAATCCTAAGAAATGGCACACACCACCACGAAAAAAAAAGATCGTTTCCTCATTGCGTAAAAGGTTTGTTCTTCTTCTAAAAGAATATTACGATACGATCCCACCAGCATAGAGAAACGAGAGGAAAAAAATGTCATTGCTACAAAAAACAGAAGCAAAACAAAAAACCAAAAAAGAAACAAAACCCTTTACATAATCCTAATAAATGGCACACACCACCACGAAAAAAAGATCCTTTCCTCATTGCGTAACAGGTATTTTACTTCTCCTTCCCTTGCACTTGACTCATTTTCAAAAAATACGCGCATTCATGCAAATATGACAAATGTAGGTAGGTATTCAAAACAACTTTTTCATCGAATACCTATAAAGTACTTAGTAAGTGATTATCATCACAATTGCCTATCACAAACATTCTGCATATCATAAACATTCCAGAAGTATAAAAAAAAATGAATTTTCTTTCTCAAACGAATTCTATGAGAACGTTTGGTATGAAGAATTTTTTCTCTATCCTATGAAACAAAAAGAAAGAGAAGAGAATGAAATATAAAACAACGCCACCTAGTTCAATTCGTTTGCACTGAGTACCTTAGTGTGTGTGAGCAAACACGATTTTTCTTGTAAAAATCTAAAAAAATTACCCATTTTCGAATATTAATATAAAATAAACGGGTTATCGTAAAATTATTTTAGTTTCTGATTTCTGTATGAAAAATATGAAAAAAAAATTAAAAAAAGATTTGAAAATATTTTTTGCTGTATTCTCCTCATAATTGATACACAAATATTGACTTTTTTAAATGCATTTTTAAATATGTTTTAATTTTTTTTTTAAAGTTACTAAGCCGAAGAGATATTCAATTTTTATAAAAAAAAATACTTTTGTTGTTGAGTCGAACTAAATGGGGCTGGAATCTTGTTCGCCGCAGAATATTCTAAGAAAAACACGCATTTTTTTACTTTGCACTCAAAAAAATTTAGTAAAATAATGTATAAAAAAATTAAAAAATTGATGTGATATAATGTATATTTCGACAATGTAAAAAAAATATTTTCAAGTTTTTATCTTTTCTACTTTAGAAATTATTCCAAATAAATCACACCTACTTTTGCTAAATTTTCCTCATTTTTCGTGTTTTTGTTAATTTTTTTTTACGAAACTGGACAAAATATTTAAAAAAGAGCCACGTTACTGAGTCGTGAATTATTTTAAGAATAGATACAAATATAAAAAGAATAAAAAATGAATTTTTAAGGCAACAAAACTTTTCCACCGCAAACGTCTCCAAAAATTTCATAATTTTTCGTTATGCATGACCCTTATAGGATGAAATACATTTTTAATATTTTTGTTTGCTTAATAATTTCTTAGCTTATTAAATATATAATCTATACTCGTTGATTTCATTGAAATATTCGGAATATTTTGGGAGCTACACAGTTTTACGTAAAAGACCAACGAAATTTTCAATGGGAAACCTAGCCTTAATGTTGACAAGACTCAGGCCATATTTTTCACCAGAAAAAGGAAAGCCTGTTTTCTTCCTCAAACTAAGAATTAATAATTGTGTTGTCCCATGGGTTAATTCTGTTAAATATCTTGGAGTATATTTAGACAAGACATTAACCTTCCGTGACCACATTGCAAATATTCTTGACAAAATAAGCATCGCAACTAAGATGTTATACCCCCTTATATGCAGGAAGTCACACTGGAGTCAATCTAATAAAATTATAATATGCAAAGTAATTTTTCAAGCCATAATTGTATACTCATGTCCAGTATGGGGGTCTTGAGCAAAAACTCATCTACAAAAACTGCAAGTTTCACAAAACAAGACCTTAAAAATGATGATGAATCTGCCTTGGTTTTTCTCCACACAACTTTTACATAAGATAACCGGTGTACATCAAGTAGCAAAGAAAATTGAAATCCTCAATCAAAACCTTAATTCTAGATGCAAAGATTCAACAAATGTATTAATTAGAGAACTTAAAACTGCTTCAGATTTGCTTTAACCATATTGTTTATTGTGTGTTTAGTGATTGAATATGCATCTATTTATATTGTATTTGTTATTATTCATTATTTATTATTTATTATCAATAATTTTGTATTTATTTATTTATTTATATACATACTTGTTTGTTTATTTATTATTATTTTTTCGTTAATTATTTATTATTTATTTATTTATCTTCTCGTTTCATTAATTGTTATTATTTTTGTTATTTATTTAAATATTTTTGTATGTAAAGTATATTTATTCATTTACCGATTATTTATTTATTTAATTGTTTGTTAATTTATTTATTGTTTATTTTACTATTTATTATTAATTATTTATTATATTTATTAAATTAATAACTTTACCCAAAGACCTGGCATTTCCACTAGTCATTTTTATGTAAAATTCTAAATAATATATTAAATGAAAGTTTTTTATCATAGTTTTCCTTCGAGAGTAATTAAAATATCTATTATTCAAATTATTATAACAAAAACTAAAACTTTTCAGTTGTAAAATATAGTGAAATATCATATCTCTGAGCTAGCTGCGTTAAAAATTGTAAAAGCCTCTATCTATGAAAATAAAAATTATTTATCTATCTATCTATCTACTTTCTCTAATCAATAAAGTATATTTATTAGTTCTAAGTAAGTTCTAAATAAGTAGTTTTCATTTAATATGCTTGTTCTTCTTGTAGTGTAGGTCATTGTAACTCGCGCGAATGGAACCATCATCTGAAAAATTATTTATTTTTTCGCGATTTTGGCATTCGGGATTTTTTTTCGAGATTTTTGTATTTCGAGGTTTAATGTTCGAGATTTTTTTCGTTCGGGATTTTTGTTTTCGAGATTTTTACATTCGAGATTTTTGTTTTCGCGATGCATTCGAAATTTAGTGGTAGACCCGGTTTCAACAATAGGGCCCCTGTTTCCATAACGCTAACTTCCTCTGGGAAGCTAATAAGTCCTCAACACAGAAGGGCTACAACCAAATCTCGAGTTCCTAACAAAAATCAATTCATATGCATTTCGTTTCAATTTTGTCATAACCAAACACCATTAAGACCAACAACATTAATTTACTCTTTACCCGACCGAAGATAACTCCCATCAATCATCTCAATATTTAAAAGTTTTTCTTTCTCTTTGCTAGTCCATTGTGCAAGAAACGTGACCAAGAATAGCATCCGCAGCACAGTCGAGTGTCAAGAAGACGGCCGCTTTTACCGCGATCCCGACCGATCAGTTCATAAGATTTGGACCAATTCAGAATGCTCTAAGTACTACTTGTGCCTGGAAAAGGAAGTCTTCGAATTCAAATGCTCTGAAGGTCTGCTATTCGATGTGGTGAGACAAATTTGTGATTTCAAACAAAATGTTGATAACTGCGATGTCACTGCCGGTAAGAAGAGAAATTTATGATTTTTCAGTCGTAATTTTAAAACGTTTGTTCTGTAGAGGCTCGTGTCCCGAAGCCTCTTCTGGGAGAAGCCGATTGTCAAGACGACAGTCAACTGGGTTGTGCAGATGGAACTTGCCTACCAAATGAATATTTTTGCGATGGGTCAGTCGATTGCCCTGATGGCTCGGATGAAGTAAGAAGGAAAATTAAAAAAAAAATCTGTTACTATACGAAATTATTCTTAGGGCTGGTGCGACGTGGACAGTGACCCAAATGCAGCTGATTCCTGCGATCCTATAGCATGCAAATTACCCGATTGTCACTGCTCCAAAGACGGAACAATCATACCTGGCCGCTTGGATCCACATCAAGTGCCACAAATGATTCTATTGACTTTCGACGACGCTGTGAATTTCGACAATTGGGAACTTTTCTCTAAAGTGATTTTCACTCAAAATCGAAAGAATCCCAACGGATGTCCTATCAAGGGGACATTCTACGTCTCCCATCAGTACACAAACTATCAGTTTGTGCAGAAGCTCTGGAACGATGACCATGAGATTGCGGTTCACTCGGTAACGTAAGTTCTTGATGTATATTCCTCAAATTCAGTTGATTACCTTCTTTTCTGAATAGCCATCGAGGTCCTGAAATGTGGTGGTCCAAGAATGCAACCATCGAAGATTGGTTCGACGAGATGGTTGGCCAAGCAAACATCATCAATAAATTCGCAGCCGTTCGCATGGAGGAGATTCGTGGATTGCGAGTGCCTTTTCTGCGTGTCGGCTGGAATCGACAATTTCTGATGATGAAGGAGTTCGGTTTTATTTTCGACTCGTCGATGGTGGCTCCGTTCACTAATCCACCACTTTGGCCATACACTCTTGACTACAAAATGCCACACAGTTGTACAGGAATGAATCAAAACTGTCCGTCGCGGAGCTATCCCGGGATCTGGGAAATAGTGATGAATCAGCTGGAAGCTGGCGATTACACCTGTGGGATGGTGGACAGCTGTCCACCACATTTGAGTGGCGAGGATGTCTATAAGATGCTTACGCACAACTTCAAACGACATTACTTGAGCAATCGAGCTCCGTTTGGGATGTTTTTCCATTCGACTTGGTTCAAGAAGATTGATTATCTGGACGTGTTTTTGGTGAGTTGTTCAAATCAGTGGAGGAGGGATTAATTAAAACCTTCCCTCGTAGAAATTCCTTGACGATCTTCAAAAACTGCCCGACGTCTACTTTGTTACAAACCACCAAGCTATTCATTTGATGCGTCATCCCACTCCTATCAGCCAACTGCATCAATTTGAAGCCTGGCACTGCAAACCCAAATCTCTTGAGCCCCAAGAACTGGCCTGCAACATTCCGAACACGTGTAAGCTTCGAAGCAGAGTCCTGCAGCAGGAACGTTATTTCTACACTTGCAAGGAATGCCCGCCGCAGTACCCATGGCTGAGGAACGAGTTCGGATTGGACTAGAATGGACTCACATTTTTTTATATCTTTATAAAGATTGATGTCCAAATTCACGAAGCACTTTCAAACAATTAACAGGCTTTTAAACCATAAAATGAGATTTTTTGGTTTCACCAAGCATTTTTTAAGTAAACAAGCTCTTAAACACCTTTTACAACTAAATGCCCATTTTTTGCTCGTTAAATTTAAAAGTGTCATTGAATATTTAAAAAAAGAGAATATAATGCTTTCTCATTTATTCTCACACAATTTTCACAAGGATGCCAATGTGACAAACATTTCCCTGAAATTTCCCATTTTAAATGGGTGAAACTCAAAAGTCTTAAGGGTCTGATAAAATTTAAAAAGATTTCTGATAAAAGTGCTTTTATTGTTTGTTTATGAAATTGGGCATGACTAATTTATTTTCTCACATTCTTAGTTTCTAAGCAAAATACAAACAGTTTACTTCTTTTTTAAATAAACATATAAACCTTTTGGGAGTGTCCGTGATTGGCTTAAATCTAAGGTATCTTGGGAAATAAATGGATTCGGTTTAGATTCCATACCGTCTTGTGGGCAGATCAGTACCAAAGCTGTCCCTCGTCAAAATACTAAGCCCCAGCTAGCCCAGCTCTTCGGCTAGTTTGAATGGTTCATCGACATCGCGCAGATACTCGACAGTGTTTTCGAGCACCAAATTGAGAAGGGCATCGAATCATTTGAGGATACCAGCTGCTTGTCGTCCGCCTACGAATTTTACGCGTATCATCTTCTCGAGGTGTTTGGAGAGGTTGAGGATAGATTCTTTGCGACGCTTTTCCTAACTGTCATTTTCACCGCCTTGAGAGTGTGAGTTACTATTATTATTATTGTTCATGCTTTATTCACTCTTAAAAGTAGGTACACAATTTTTTTTTTTAAACATTGTTATTCAATAAGTTTGATGAGTATAAGCCTCCCCCTTCATCTTCCACAATTGTCGGTCTAAAGCTTCTTTCCAAAAGTTTGCGCAAAAAAGTTGTATTTCGTCGCTCCACCTTTTTAGTTGTCTTCCCACATTTCTTTTTTTGTCTCGCGGGGTTCACTCTGTTGTTATTTTGGTCCATGGTCTTCTCGTTCTTTGAAAAACATCTTCAAATGTCGTTTGGTTTCTTATGTTTTCGTGCTTGTTCCGTTGGGAGAACCTAACTTTAAGAATCGATCTTTCCATCGCTCTTTGGCAGGATTGGAGCTTATTTTCGAGGGCTCTCGTAGATTGCCATGTTTGGCAACCATATGTCAAGACTGGAAGAACCGTCGCGTTGAGTCGAAAACACATTTTCTTGTTTGGGTTGAGATATTAAGATCCAGCATATTCTTCACGTTCCAAAACTGTCTCCAAGCGCTTACTATTCTCTGGTTTACATTTTTAACATCTTTACGGATGAATGATATAGTTTGACCCAAATAACTGTAGTCTTCTACATAGTCTAAAGCGAATTTTAAAATTCGTTAAACATTGTTTCGATCTCTTGTCGCGACACGGTCCCGTTATCATTACCCCTTCGCAAAAAGAAATAAGGAAAAAGAAATCATTCTCAAGTTCGTTTTCCTTTATTTTTATATACAAATCCTTAAGGATCTTCCAATATCCTTTTTGTGTCTGTGCACATCCATATTTAACTCACATACATGAATCAAAATCGAATGTCAATATACTCGTTTGGTTTTGCAAGTAAAATTTTGTAATTTTTTTGTCCATCTTCAAAATATTGTAGTATTCGGCTTGGTCCGACAATTAAAACTTATTCACTTTTTAAATAAAACACAAATTCACTTAATTCAAATCACTCACAAACTTATTTATTCAACACTTTCAATTATCACTTTGCAAACACAGTATCTTTACTTTATCGCAGTTCACAATCAATTGACTCATCTCGCCACTAAACGGCTATTTATATAACAAAAATGATGGGTTCTAGAAACTACTATTTGTTCCTATTGGTTCTTGGAGAAGCTGAAAGTTCGAGAAGCTCTCTATTTACAAATAAAAAATACTGGGATTTTTTGAAGGGACTAACGTTCTTAATGCTAAACAAAAAGTTTCTCTTAATCTTAATTAATTATTGCCCCTCACAAGTGTTTACTACTACAATTAAACGATATTAAGTGAAGAGAGTATGTACATTAAATAAACAAGAGATACAGAGTAAATAAACATAGTAAGAAAAGTGTGTACATTAAATATAGAAAGAGATACAGAGCGTAAGAGATAATAAAGTATACACATTAGACATTACAATAGAAGGAGAAACAGAGCGTATGAGATAAATAAAGTGTATACACATTACAATATACTCAGATAAATGAACGTTTTTCGAATATATATTCTTCAGATTTACTGAAGGAAATCCATATGTTTGTTAGGGTCATTCGAACGGTATACTGTGTTAGTGTGGTCTGTGGTGTGTTTCGTATTCTGTGAACTGTGCAGTGGCGGATTTACGGGGGGGGGGGGGGTTCAAACACCCCCCAACAACAGGAAATCAACTGATCAACTTACTTACTTACTCTTTCGAAAATAATTCGCATGATGTTCGATATGAGGTTTGGAAATAATTTCACAACAAAAGGCCAGGCCAGGCCTAATACTTTTTCAAGTTTTGAAAAGGTTTTTATAGACGTATTTGCAAACGAGACTTAAGAAACTTGGGGTCCAACGTGCTCCCCAACAAATATGGAGTACCATAACCAACCTGATATTGTCAGGTGTATGCACATGCGCGAAAGGTTAAGAGCCACTATTGAAAATCAAAGTTTTAAACACCAACGCAGGAACACATACACACGTCTGAAGTGTGGAAAATGTTTCCAATCTAACAACGAAGATGAATTTCAAAAAGTCATAATGATGAATTCAAAAAAAATCAAAAAATCAAACTTTCCTTAAAATTGAAAAAAAAAATGGTTTTGTAAGTTTGATTGATCGAAACAGAGAAACGGTTCATTGTATTGATGCGAAATTTTTACTAAAATCAAGAAAATTTTATGAGCTTTAATAATTAAGCCTCAGATTATTTGTATCACTTAAAAACACAAAATAACGGCACTTTTTACGAAAAAGTTAAAAAATTCATTTTTTTTACCTTTTTTTTTAATTGACATAGATGATAGATGATGATAGATATGACAGGGGGTATAGATAAAAATCTGAAAAAAATAGAGGATTTTTTTAAATTTATTTGTAGACGAATGAGCAGATGGAATAAGAACCACCCTAATGTACACAATAAATAATTATGCAAATCCTTAATTGTAATTCTAAAAAAATCAAAAATCAAATTTCGGCTCGTACATGTTTATGTTTATTGAGTCTTTTATTACCACTGTGCCGTATGCGTGTTTTTATTCTCTAACCCGAATTTAAAAAAGTAGGTAAATTAAGTACATAAGTAGTATTCACATAAAGTTCTTGAATCTATATTCTGTCCCCAATCAAAAAAAAAAGTGCATGTCTAATTGCCTACATGTTAGGTATGATTGTATGTGTACCGATACGAAGTCAACGATCAACAAGCCAACGCAATACGCAACCCATGCTCACCGGCGGCGTTACCACTTACCAAAAAAAAACCGAAGTTGATTTGGGAGAAAAGCGATGTTATTGAGAACAAGGGACGTTTTTATATTCAATATTGACCCTGGATACATTGACGCATAGACAAATGCACGAACAAGAAAATATAAGAAAAAATTGAAATCACTCTACCCCATACACTCGCAGTTTGCTTGCACAGAGACAGCAATCTTCATGCAGGCATATGTAGTATTTGGCCCTATAAGTTTTTTTCAGAGTGAAGTAGATTTTAAGAAATTAGAGATGGTTCGATTAAAGATGTAAATTTTCAACATTTTTTCAAGAATCGGTAGATCTACTTCGAAAGGAGTAAAGTGGTAACGCTGATGCTCACACACAAAACACAATATTGGAAAAGAAAACGAAAAAAGAAATGAAAGAAAAAACTACCAAAACAAAAAAAAACAAAATTGCTTATGAGAGCTTTCATATGAACAGGCAGAGCTTTCATATGAACAGGCAGAGCTTTTTTATGCACTTAAAGAGCTTGACCATGAGCAGGCAACTGCCTGTTCATAGTCAATCGTGAATTTAAAAAACTGACTTAATTTTTTTGTATGGAGATGAGACGTCTGTATATTTTCTTATCTGTGATTATAGTAAAGCATCTATGTACTAATATGTTCTCAAAATGAAAACTAGTCTTAGGACCACTAATATATTGATGTATACTACAGTCAATATAGTAAAAGAAAGTAATTTCATCACTCACCCAAAAAGAAGCTTGTGTGTAAAACACGCTTTAACCTTTGTGTCGTATGTGGTTTTTTTGTTGTTGTTTGTGTATTGAATAGGGTGGGTTTTGTATTCATTTTAATGTTTACGGTCGTATGCTATGGTCGCACTTTTTTTGCACATTTGTTGTTCTATTTTTGTATGAACTTCAGTTTACGAAATGTTGATTTCAAAAATCATACTTTAAAGGTTCATTTAGAAAAGACAATGATAAAAAAATCAGCGTACAAAATTAAGTACAATCGACACAACAGTTGATCATTGTTCATTGGACTTTACAGGCACCATTGAACTATTTTTGCCTTTTGTAATGCCAAGAATCCCAACGGAGCGAGTTGGTTCTCTCAAATTTAAAACCCTAGACCCGTGTACTGGGCACTCAGTGCCCAATTCATTTTTCAAATCCAATTTGAACGTATTTCTTACCCGGCGGCCACACGAGCAAGTTCTGGCTAGCAAGTTGGCATACAATCAAATGTTTTACTCACACATTCAAACTTTCAGTACTTGCTTTAGTACTGGCTGGTCAACTGGCTAGCAAATTTTCCAACCAGTAAAACGAGCAAGTAAATCGGCAAGTAATTTGACAGGTTTTGCCAAACATACCAAAATTAACAAAATTAAATTAGAAAATTAGTTGAAACGAGGATTTTTATTTCTATTTTTGCTGGCGACATCTTGGAAATTAAAAATTGGATGTTAAAAGCAGGTAAGCTTGTAAAAAATCGTTGAAATGGAAAAAAATGTGAACTTGCTGGCAGGTTGACTAGCATGTTTTTTGCCACCTACGTCACACCAAGTACACCGATAGAGATTTGACAAATAATATATGTAGGCTACTGGCAAGCCAGAACTTGCTCGTGTGGCCGCAGGGTTACACTTTTCTATTCCAATTAGATTTACACATAGTTAGTTTAGTATGTTTAGGTCTACAAAATTATACTTTTTAATAGTTTCAGTGAGTATTGGTGACACAATAAGAATTAAAGAAAAATATGTCAAAACTGCGTACTTGGGCACTCAGTGCCCAGAGTTTTTTTGTGTGGAAATCATGGTCTTGTATTGATTAATTTGCTGATCTTCAACGGTATTTTGATATGAATTTGGTTTACAGTCGAATACCTCTTAGCCTTTTTTGTTTCTACCCAAAAACTGAAAAATCATATGACGTTTTAGCCAAGTTGAGGATATATAATAAGTGTAGGTTTGGGAATCATTGTTAGAGGCCGGTTATAGCAATCATTGAAATGGATCCGGAAAAATCTTTGAACGGATATTTAACTATGTTTTCTTTTGAATAGAAGTGCAAATTATATACCTATGGATCGGAAATCACTCCAAGAATTTTTATTGACATAAAAAAGTTCAATTACACACTTGTTTTTTCTTTAAAATGTGTTTTTCTATTTTCCGGTTGTAAATTCATTTTCCTGAACAGCTGATTGTTTTATGTCAA
The DNA here is from genome assembly GCA_943590905.1 of Sphaerophoria taeniata. Classification (NCBI taxonomy): domain Eukaryota; kingdom Metazoa; phylum Arthropoda; class Insecta; order Diptera; family Syrphidae; genus Sphaerophoria; species Sphaerophoria taeniata. Next base: position 69,802,620 of record OX016540.1, read on the forward strand.
AAAATGAAACAAATCGTTTCAATGATTTGCGTTTCAATTTTGTACAATTCCAATGATCTGTGTTTCAACTTCTCACAGTTCCAATGATAGAATTACGGCAGGAAAAAATTTCCGGACAGAAATTTTCAATGATTGCTATAACCGACCTATCAGAAAAATTCCAATGATGTGTTTCAATGATGAAAACCAATGATAGCTATAACTGGCCTCTTAGACAGAAAAACTGGGAGCCATTTGAAAAATTTCGAATAAGGGACAATTTATTTCTTTTACTTGTTACGGGACATCGACTGTTTTTACATTTTTCACCGTAGCTATCACTTCAGCAATCGATTTTTACAGTCACAGTATTCTAGTCACACTTTCAAAAATAAATACAAAATTGAAGAGATTGGTGCATGGATGCAAATAATATTATTCTGAAGAATGGTCACTTTCTTTCAGGAAAAGCATTACAAAGTTTAGAAAAAAAAATATAGGAATAGAGAGATTCTATTTACAAAGCTTTCGTATTAGAGAATTTTTACTGTTTTGCTAGGTAATACAGTAGTTTTTTTTTGATTTTACACCGGTTGAAATTTGTTTGCGTAAACAAGTGATTTTAGTGCGATTTCTTTGTGATCAAGTGCTTTTTTCTGAAAAATATTTTTTTATCTACTAAAGTAAGTACCTAAATTTTTTTAATTTACGCCTATTATTTATGAGATCCTATAATAATAGAGAATCATGGATGCTACAATGGATCGTGTTCTGTATCTCCTGAATGCTGAATGCATCTTCCAACCGGGATTTGACTGCGGCGGAGCAAGAGTTCTTTGATGAGAATTACTCCAGGTTCCTAGTTGCAGAAGAGGAGGAAGTTCGACGCATTGACACTGAGGAGGATAGTGATACTGATAACGATGGAGATTTATCGGATGCCGATGATCCAAACTATGAACCAGATACTGCTTTGTTGGATACACGGGTTTCACAGGCTGGTTTAGATATGGAAGAAGAAGAGGAGGCAGAAAGACAACAGCAAGGAAGCCGGAATGGACACGAATATGAAGACCCTATTGCAGCAAACAGAGGAATGCGGTATGTTGCAAGAAATGCCAAATTCGATGACATTTGGTGGTCAATGCCGGACGAAAGCGAAAGACAAAGAACAATAAGAAATCGAAATGAACGAATGAGACATGTTCCAAAATGCACCAACTTGTTTTCGAGAAAGGCTGAGGTTTTCAAGTCCTTAGTTACTCCAAATATTGTTGGAAATATTGTGCTGGAGGCAAACAGAAAGGCAAAGAGAACTTACGAGGAGAATCGTTTGTCTCTCAACCCAAAGCAAATGCGTAGATGGTATGACACATTTGAAGAGGAAATATATGCATATATTGCAATTTTGTTGTATGCTGGAGCTGAAAAAGCCTATGGGGTGGAAGCGAAGGATCTTTTTCATCCAACAAGTGTACCATTCTACCACGCCGTTATGTCTCTGGAACGATTTGAACAAATACGACGCTTTATCCGTTTCGATGACGGAAGAACTAGAGCGTTTCGTCTTCAAACTGACAAATTAGCTGCATTTAGGTATAAAAGATAAAATGTTTGATTGATAGGCTTACAAATTTTTTTTTACTAATTTTCTAGGTACGTTTGGGATTTGTTTCAACAAAATCTTGTTGAGTTTTACCAACCGTCAAAGGAGCTGACAGTAGATGAACAGTTGGTCGGCTCAAGGGGAAGATGTCCGTTCAAAATGTTTATGCCAAACAAGCCAGGAAGATATGGCATCAAATTTTTTTGGATAGTTGATGCCGTAAACAGTTATCCACTTCGAGGTGAAATTTATGTTGGCCAGCAACCATGCGATAATCGGTCCGATGGCATATCTCACCAGCTGGTAATGCGGTTAGCTGAGAAATATTTAGGCATGAATTACAACATAACGACAGATATTTATTTTACATCGGTACCATTAGCCTTGGAGCTTATGAGTAAAAGAACAACCACGATTGGTACTATAAAGTCCAATAAGCCACAATTGCCAAAGCCATTTACACCAGTGGATAAAATCTTCAAGCAAACGAGAGACAAATTTTCAATAAAATTTTGCTATTCGAGATGCTTGCAGTTGTGTAGCTAAGGTAGGTGACCCAAATAAGGCCCACCTTATTGTTTATCCTTAACAACTTTCACACCTTGATAAAAATGAACTCAAACTTAATATATTATAAACAATAGTTATATTATGCAGAGGAAAGCAGACTTTTATCTTTAAGATTCTGAAACTGAAATATATTTTTCGATCATTTTGAAAAACCTTACGTTGGGCCTTATTAGGAACACGGGTTCCTAATAAGGCCCATACATTTTTCTTTTAAATTTCACTGTAGTTTTTGCTGAAATCAAATATTTAATAAAGTAAAATGAAAGAAAAAGGCAAAATCTGTAATTATAATAAATTTAAATTGATTTTATTCATTAAAAAAAAAATAACAGAAAAAAGTCTTTCTGACTTAAAAATCTTAAAATCTCATGCTGGCATAATATGCCTCTTTGAACTGATTTCAAGGCCTGGTCCATTCGTTCTTCAGTCCAAGAAGCTCTTTTTTTCTTAGTAACGGTCTGTCTTGGCATATTGACTGAAATCCACCGAAATAAAAAATGAAATTTTTCATATACTTAATAAGGCCCAGTCATATTTTTAATGGGCCTTGTTAGGAACACGAAAGACTTTTGTTTATAAAATTATAAACAAAAATCTAGCATATATATATAAAAAAAAATTGCAATAAATAAGGCTACAGTTAATATATTCTACGAAAAAAATTAACAATTGTACTTACTTGATAAAATACGTGGAAACAGTAAAATTTTATAAACTTTTTTTTTTATAAAAAGCACGTGCACGTCACTAAGAAATTTTCAATTGTCTGCCAATTTTAAACCGATCGAAGTAACTGGTTGCTTTCTTTTGTATGAGTTCGAATGTAACGGCTGTACGAACACAAAGAACAAAAAGTCCCGTTACTTGTTGGCTATGTGTTTTTTTATGCACTGGGCCTTATAAGGGTCCGGGCCTTATTTGGGTCACCTACCTTACGCAAGCAATACAAAAAAAATGTGCTAATGCTGTCCACTGCTCATCATGAGGATAAAATTGATGAGGTCACAAAAAAACCTGCAGTTATTATGGATTACAACCACTGCTGTCGTTTTTGCTACTATAGTAGTATTTTACTCTTTTCGAGAGTCAAATGCTACTCTACTACCATTAGACGAAATATACTCCCCAAACGTAGTGAACAAAATCTATGTAAAAAGTTGAAAACTAGATTATACATTTATAATGAAATAAATAAAATTCAACTGGTGGAATTACTATAAAAAGAACTGTAAGAAAACCTACATTTTTAATAAACCTTCGTCGCAAGACAGCATTCAACTTATTCAAATCTGACGTGATATTTTCTGTGCAGTTCCGTTGTTAAATTTATAACTAAGGGACAACTTGGGGAACGGTTGAATATCAATTCGTCAGAAAAGTGGGAAAGTAGCGAAAAAGAATTATGGGCAAGAACAATTGATTTGGAGCCGTTTACTTCACTTATTTCAACTTGTGAACCTTTGCAGTTGACATACTCAAGAGTTGAATTGTCAAGCTGAGGATTGTTTTTCTTTACTTACGTAACTTTTAATTCAGAGTTAAGAATTTGAAAGTAGTATCCCCTGGGAAACTCATAACAATTTGAAGTAGTTATGTTAAAAACATGAATTTTTGTTTGTTTTTGGGGACGGTCAAAGCAGCTGCACGAGAAATTCTGAATCAAGAAGAAAAAAGACGACAGATACCTCTTCATAATGACATAATAGTCTCCTCCGGAAAAAAGTTCTCTTGGAGGTACCAGGTCAAAATGACGATACAGGAAACTACTTTTGTGTTCGAAGACCCTCCAATCAAAGGAATCTCTTGGGAAAGACTATAAACCCTTAAAAATAAAGAAAGTGCATAGTCACTATCACTAGTCAGTTAGATTTTCAAACTTTTTCTTTTCATACTTTCAAAGCCCAAGTCTTCATAATTTCCTCTTCGCTTTATGATGATAACTTAAATATTTGTGTAATTAAAAAAAGTTGTTTACTAAATGCAGAAAACACACAAGATCTGACAGAAAATTGTAGGTATTTTCAATGGTCTTAAAAAGTTTTTTGGCAGCTGAGAAAAACTAAACTTATTAATTTGAGAATGCATCCTCTAAGGAAGACAATTTAAATCGAAATTTAGGGATAAAATCCTCAAGTTTATATCAACTTCGAGTGAATAAAAGGCTCCTACTATCCGACAAGCACACAATTTGAGTTTTATAACTCCCAAGAATTTATAAGAAACTACAGTTTGCAAACTTCAACCATATCATTTTTGAAACTTCAAAACGATCTGCAAAACCCATTATAAGTGATATTTTTTTCTGTAGGCGATTTATCGGGCTACGTTCCTATAGTAAAATATTTATACTACCCAAATATAGAAAATACTCCTCAAAATAATTCAAAAATACTCCCCATTACTTTTTTGAAACGGCAGCACTGATTACAACTCAACCAAAGGAGGAGTTGATACATTCGAACGTTTGGCAACAGTTTATACCTGCAAGCGAAAAACTAATCGTTGGCCTGTTACTCTCTTTTACAACCTTTTGGATTGTGCAGGAGTTGCAGCGTATAGAATGTCTGATGTCTGTCACTGTCAGCCTAACTGGTATTCGAGCAAGAAAAGGTCAGAAAAAAGAAAGAAATTTTTGAAAGAATTGGCCTTTGAACTTGCAGATAGCCATATCAAAAATCGAATAGCCAGTGGCGGATCTAGGGAGGGGCGAAAGGGGCAAGCGCCCCGGGCGCCAAATCTAAGAGGCGCTAAATCGAGTCCGACTAACAATATATGTTTCGAAAATTCATATTTTCCCGCGGCGCTGCGCATGTAAACGCTCCCTATAGAATACAAGTGTAAGTGTTTTATGATGTGATCAAAAGGAAAAGGGATGCTCGAAACTAGTGATGTGCCGAACCGTTAATTTTGTAAACCGAGTTAACTCGAGTTGGTTTTTTTGCAAACCGAGTTGCAACTCGGCCCAACTCGAGTTGAACGAGTCAACACGGTTTGCCAACTCGGTTCACCAACTCGGTTTTCCAACTCAGTTTGCCAACTCGGTTTGCCAACTCGGTTTGCCAACTCGGTTTGCCAACTCGGTTTGCCAACTCGGTTCACCAACTCGGTTTTCCAACTCGGTTTTCCAACTCGGTTTGCCAACTCGGTTTGCCAACTCGGTTTGCCAACTCGGTTTGCCAACTCGGTTTGCCAACTCGGTTCGCCAACTCGGTTTTCCAACTCGGTTTGCCAACTCGGTTTGCCAACTCGGTTTGCCAACTCGGTTTGCCAACTCGTTTCGCCAACTCGGTTTTCCAACTCGGTTTGCCGACTCGGTTTGCCAACTCGGTTTCCAACTCGGATTGCCCTGAAAATCGATCTTGAAGACAGTTAAAAAGCGGAAAAAATGAGGTTTTAAATCCTTCAAAATCTCTGCCATCCGCTGATGGAATTTGAATTTTAATGGCTCAATAGAGAGATAAGGTACGAATCTAGGTCAGTAGAGGGATATTTCGTTCTAAATGTTACCGGATTGCCCCGAAAATCGCTCTAGAAAACATTAAAATACTAGGTTTTTAATCCGTCAAAATCTCTGGCATCCGCTGATGGAAATTGAATGTTAATGGGCCTGCACACACGGGATGAATAATTTTTGGACTGAAATAGGTTTTAGTATTTAGTCCAAGCACACACGAGATGATTTCAGACTGGGGGGAAAATGTATATTTGAACCTCTTTTATATGTGTGAGTATATATTTCGTACCAAAACTGTCAGCTTTTGTATATGTGTTAGTTTTAGACTTCGTTCATCCACCGAATTTCGGGTTGAAAATTTCAGTCCGTTTCATACTGTACACTTCGCTTCCCTTGCCCACTAAACTGATTTTATTCCGGATGAATTAGTCTCGTGTGTGCAGGCCCAATGGCGCTATAGAGAGATAAGGTACGAATCTAGGTCAGTAGAAGGATATTTCGTTCTAAATGTTACCGGATCGCCCCGAAAATCGGTCTGGAAAACTCATAAAAAATGGAAAAATTAAAAAAAAAATAAAAAACCCTTACCAAATTTTTTATCGATTGCCGAGTTATCGAACCGAGTTGGCAAACCGAGTTACAAACCGAGTTGGCGAACCGAGTTGGCAAACCGAGTTGGCAAACCGAGTTGGCAAACCGAGTTGGCAAACCGAGTTGGCAAACCGAGTTGGCAAACCGAGTTGGCAAACCAAGTTGGCAAACCGAGTTGGAAAACCGAGTTAGCGAACCGAATAGGTAAACCGAGTTGGATCGTTCAACTCGAGTTGGCAATCTTATCTCCGCACAACCATGAACCAAGACAGGCTGTCAAATTTAGTTATACTATCTATCGAAAATGAAGTAGCAGCATCACTCGACTACAATGATATTATTGCTGAATTTGCGGCAATCAAGGCCAGAAAAGTTATATTCTGAAAGTAATATTTTTTTGTCGTGGAAAAACACAAATAATAATGTTTTTTTCCGTTGTAACTGACAAAAGAATCGATAGGAAATACAATTCTTCAAACATATGAGCTTTTAATAATTAATAACCTATTTACACTTAAAATACTCTTAATGTTATTCGTACAGCAAATAGGGAGGGGGCGGAAATTTTTCGCTTTGCCCCGGGCGCCAGGAACCCTAGATCCGCCACTGCGAATAGCTAAGCCAACTCTTCAAAAAAGTATTAAAACAGCAATGAGTTTGATCGGGTATGAAATTTCATCTATAATTACCTTATCGACAATCCAACAAAACAAAGCAAAGCAACGTTGTGATACCTGCAAGAAAGAAAAAAGGGACAACAAAACTACGGCGGTCTGCGATCTGTGCTATGTTGCAGCTTGCAGTAAGCATTACATAAGAGTGTGCGAGAAATGTTTTGTGACCAAAACTGCAATTGATACTACCGAAACCGAAGAAGATGAAAATTTTGACGGGGATTCACTTCCATCAACTTCAGCCGGTCCACCAGCAAAGCGCCAAAAAAAATAGAAATACAAATTAATTTCAAAAAGTGGTGGTTGTAAATTACCTATTACTTTAAAAGTTTTCAAATAAATGATATCACAAATAATAATAGTGTTTGTAAAATATTTTTTTTTTATTTCACTATTTTATTTAAGTAATTCATAGGAAAAACCTTCGTGGGCACACTGTGCCCAAGTACACGTAAACTAGAATTTTTTAAGTACACGGGTCTAGGGTTAACCGTCCCATTCCGGTTTTCAAATTCCATCATCCGATTTTGACACCCAATCAGACAATCCCACATTAATAGCGTTTTTTTTTTGGTAATCCGGAATTGTACACAGAACTGTCCGATTCCGGATTCCAAACAAACAGGCAAACACATTTTTTTGCTTCTAAGGGTTGAATGGTTGTGTATTTGTGAATCCTCATATGAAGAATCGCAGATGACATGACATTGTTTTTAATTTCTTTATTTGTAAACATGTCAGCGAGTACGTATATGCGAGTGTGTGCATGTATGCGTGATTCTGTTTTTGATTCTGACTTCAAATTCGGAATCGTTTTTCTGTTCTATTCAGAACAAGAACTGTCATCTTGTGCCAAGTGAACGAGTACAGAACTGTTCGGAGCAGTTCCGGACGACCAAAAAAAAACGCTATAATTTGAGAGATTTTCAAACAGAAAAGCTTTTCCCTCAATTTTCTCGATGGGTTGCAATTGCAACAACAAAAACACCCTCTGCTATTTCATTTCTAATTGCATTCACCCACACCTTTGTATATGGATTTACCAGGTAATATCAAGAATGGTTTTCTGCTTGGTTTGACAGTTTTTTGACAGTTTTTTACATTAGTTTGTAATGTGTGTTCTCTGCTTGCTTGCTCGAAAACCATTCTTGATAGTACTAGGTAAATCCATATACAAAGACCCACACCAAGCTACATACTCATAAATAAAAATTGGCAATCTCGATCATTAGACCAATACTTAACCAAAATTGGGGAATTTGGTAATGTTTACTCAACCATTGGCAAAAAGTAGCGTGTAATAGTCACGGACACAACACAGGCACATAAAAGACAGAAATCGTAAATAATTACCTTTGGAAACATTCAGTACAAAACATCAACAAATAGATGTGTCAAATGGAAAGACGACAGAAATAAACACGAGTACAAGTTAAACATGTAAGTTGATTCAATAAGCTTTTATTTTTAATGAAGTTATTCCTTTAAATAATTCATTTGCAAAAAGGTAATAGTTCCCATTATTTTCTTTGCAGTTTTACCTATCCCATGATGATTGAAAGGAATCCTACAAACCCCAAATATGAATTCAAAGCGTAGGTAAACAAACGCAAAATCAAGGAAATTTTGTATCTATTATTTGGGAGTTTCAGCTTGTCTTCTCAAAATTATTCCTGGAAGCCTTCCGACAACAAACAATGCAAAATGTTTCCAATTTCATCAACCAGAATGTTCCCTCCTTGCTGTTAGAAGTATCTTTTCCAGATACTTGGCTAATGCTGTGCCAAAGATGAAAAAATAAACTATGAACACAGTCTCTATTATGGGACGTGTTGCTGCTGAACCCCAATTCTAGGATGACAAAGAACATCTCGTTGTTACGCTTTCTGTTGCCACTCATATTGACGCAAATCTGAATGTGGTGATTGGGCACAAAGCACCGATTTGCACCGTGTCGTGGTGTGAGCCAGTGATGGAATGCCTAAAAAAAAAACCAGGGAACTATGATCCGGTGTCATCACCACCCATTGCCCATGACTTTATTTACCTCCAATAAAACTAGAACCAGAGCAAGAGTGTGCAGAGCTCGTGCATTCATTGTTGTTGACAATGTCTCGAATTAAAATAAAAAGTGTTTTCGTTATGTCATTGCAACAAGAAGCAAGTTTGTTTTTTTCATTTATTGAAGACGACGAGCAGTTCCAATGGAAGTGACAACTGCCGAGCAACAATATGGTAAGCAAGTAATGTGTTTCGTGTGGTTCTTATTTTCATTATTGTACTTTCATTATCAGGTCCACAACAATTTTTAATATTTTTTTTTACAAAATAAGTCAATTTTTTAGAAAATTGCCCCTCCCTCCTCCCGGCTAAACGGGGGGAAATAGACCCCCATACGATTTTTTCTTGTCTCAACTCAACCTACACGCTCTAGCTTTTTGGCACAACGCTCATGAATCACCTTGTATACAAAGATCTGGACACAAACCCCTTCATAAATCAACACAAGATGGAGCACTATTCAATTGGCCAATGGACTGCCAGTGGCCAGCTTCACGATGATTCCACTTTTTGCGGACGACAAAGAGATCCAGCGGAAAAATCGTGTAACATTTTTGACAATTGAAAATGGCGCTTCTTAATTTTTTTTTCATGTTTATTCTGTTTGTTACATCACAGCTACACAAAAGTTAAAAAAAAAAACTTCTTGCCAAGAGATTCAGCTGGATATTTGATTTGAATCATATAAAACGTTGTGTTAAAGAAGAAATCGTCAAGACTGGTTTGTTTCTAAGGAAAACATTGCTTCTTGGTTTTATCTGTGTACTTTTCTTGCAGGTTTGGATGCCATGAATGTTAAGAATGTAAGCCACATCTCGGCAAAGACTGGCTATGGAATCGAAGAGCTAATAACTCAATTGCAAAAGATTTGGGGCCCATAAAGGAGATGTGTACCTTGTTGGCTGCACAAACGTTGGCAAAAGATCATTGTTCAATATTCTATTGAACTCTGATTACTGCAAGGTTAGCCTCTGACTCCTTCTAGAGAGAGTTGTGATTTATGTTTTCTCCCTTAGCTTGAAGCAACAGACCTCGTTAAGAAAGCAACATGTCCATGGCCGGGAACGACATTGCAAATGCTCAAATTCCCAATACAACGTCCCTTGGAGAGTCTACCAGAGATCTCGCAGGCTCTTCTCTGAGCGCGCTCAACGTGCTGCCGAAGATAAACTCCGACGACGGGATCAAGCAAACGAGACTGGAAGCATCAAAGCAGCCTCACTCATCGGGCATATTGGTAAGCTTTTTACATGAATGACGAAAATTTATTTTATCCATTTCAAATTTTAAGGACGGGCGGCGATATTGAGAGTACCAGTATAGTCTTCTCATCTACTCCTCATCGTAATCACTCCTATACAAGATGCTTCTGTTGTCTATCAGGCGTATCTAGGTTGTGATCTCTTTGGACTTCCCACCAGCGATAAAGAACTCCTACATTCTGTCGCAAGGCAAAGAACCGGCAAATTTGATGAAATCAACATCGACGTCCATGGAATACAAAGCTACAGGGAAAATCAATTCCACCAACAAATGATTCCTTCAAATACCAATCGGCCACGTTATGGAGGATGTTGTGCGGAATCTCTTAAAGACCCTGGATGAAAAGATACGCGCTGTCAAAGGGTCTGAAGGCTAACAAGTAGGTCCAGCATATCTCTGCGACTCTGGGTGGCAAAAGAGATGGTAAAGCTGAATCTGCTCAAGCTTCTGGACCAGACACGACCGAGTCGATGGAGTGTTCCATTTGCCATCGGTATCGCTAAAGCTAAATTGGGCTCTTAATTCATAGATATAAGAAATTACAATTTATGTGGCATTTTATTTTTCTCAAAATGTATACATTATCCGGCTTAGAGCAAGCTGTAATCAATAAAGATCATTAAGGCTTTTTCTATTTATATTTTAATTCTGGGTTTTATTGGTTTTTGTTTTCTTCTATCCATTGCACAGCTTACGGGCTTACGCGAAGTTTTCTTTGGCGGCGGTTTGGCAACGACGTTGTAGTATACTCTCCAGTTTGAACGTGATTGCTCTTCATTCCTAGTCCTTCCGCCAGGGAGCCTTTGCAACGTAACATCCTTACACCTCTTACATCACCAACCATAACACACTCATCAGCTTTGAGGCCCTTTGGTATTGCGCTTTCAAAAACTAAACGATTTGGCTCGCCAATGAGAATTGCATTAACTGAAGGTGTGTATTCCAGTCCTTTGACGAAGCACCCAGGACCGAGGGCTAGGCTATCACATTCCGCGAAAGCGAAACAAAACCATACACCCAAGGTTAGGATGGAGTGGCTGTCTAGATGTTATGGACTCACTTAGACCTCAAGCGTCCATTGTAATACCACTAAAAAAGTTACTCATGGAAGAGTATAATGAACTTAAACAAACCATTTCGTAATTTTAATGAAGTTAGAGAGACATTTTGTGTCGATCGTTGCCAGTTCACTGGTATTATCGAAGAAGGGATTACCGAGATAGTTATTCCTTCTATTGGAGAGTGCACACAGAAGGTGTTGGACTGTTTCCTCCTCCTCCTCGTCCATGCAGCTTCTACAGAAGTCGTTTGCGTAGACCCCAAGCCTCAAAGCATGTCTGCATATGAGGCAGTGTCCTGTTATGACTCCAATTGTAGAGCTTATATTTTGTCTGCTCAGGGAAATCAGGCCTTTTGACCGTTTCAGGTCTATGCTTGGCCATATTTGTTTGGTTGCTAGGCAGATGGTACCCTGTGACCATCTAGCATTTGCTGATGATATTGTTTGACAAGATATTTTCATGTAGCAAGTGGTGTTCCTATGTCATGTTTTTGTCTAACATTAGACAGAAGTGTTCCGTTTTGGCGAGCTCATCGGCTTTGCAATTTATCAAAATATGAAGGATAAGTAAAAAAACCTGCGGAAAATTTTGTAACTATATGATCATTCAAAAAGAAAAAGAGACCGATAACTTTTGACTGTTTTTATTTAATTTAAATAATAGTCTAATACAACTTTTACTGACTTATTGAATTTATGTTCCTGATGTTCAATTACACTCACAACATTGCTTATGTATGTATGCTGGCTTCGCATTTGTTTCCGTTTACATTTAAATCCTCTCTAAAATAAATTAAATATTAATTAAGTAAAATTTATTAAAGCTTCGATGATCCACAAGAAATCATACTCCATGAAAATAGGTTTGCAATGTGATCATAATCACCTCATTTTAGACTGAATACAATTTATTTTGCGTAGCCAAAAAAAACACAAAAGTAGATCTTGAAGAAAATAATTATAGCAGCAACAGAATGTAGATGTAGATTGTAGACTCTTAACTTTGTATTTCATAGTTTGTTTACAATGTTTGGTTTGCGCTCGGGATGTTATGTTATAATTGCATAGGACCTTTGTATAGGTACTACTCTAATACTGGCATCATCGAAGAGCGAGTTCCATGCCAATACTAGAGCAGTATTCATACAAAGATAACATCAAGTCAATACAATATGTTTGGATAAAATGCAAACACTACGGAGCTAAATACTTAAGGAGGCAACACTGCTTTTGAAATTTTTGTTTTGATTCACGTCTGCTATACATACTAGGATGTTGAACTATGTATACCTATTTAAATATAGTTTAGATTGAACTAGGAGGGGGATGATGAGCGTGAGGTTTGTTGGGTCGTTTTGTTGTTGGTTTACTTCTTAACCATCTTCATAAGGTCGGTGGAGAGTGATTTTGGTCGTTCAATTGGCAAGCCAAGGGCACGATCCCATATAAGTCCAGCTAATACACCAAGAGCTCGGGAAACACCGAATAGTACGGTGTAGTAGTTCATTTCCTTCATGCCGTAGTATTGAAGGAGAACACCAGAGTGAGCATCTACATTTGGCCATGGGTTCTTGACCTTGCCAAGTTCAGTTAGAATTGGTGGAACAACCTTGTAGATATTTGAAACCAATTGGAAGAGTTCATCATTGGGCAGATGTTTGAGGGCGAACTCGCGCTGGCAGGTGTAACGTGGATCTGTTTTACGGAGGACAGCATGACCCGGAACAACCTACATGCGAAAGGAAAAAACAAATTCCATTAAAAATACAAAATACAAGCAAATACTAAGAAATAGTTTTACCTGTCCTGACTTGAGTGTCTTCCAGATGAAATCTTTAAGTTCTTGTTCAGTTGGGTTCTTCTTGCCAACTTGTTGTTGGAGTTTCATCAGCCAAACGAGTACTTCCTGATTGGCCAAACCCTGGAGTGGACCAGCCAAACCATTCATACCAGCAGCGAACGAAAGGTAGTAATCGCTCAGAGCCGATCCAACCAAGTGCACGGTGTGGGCAGAAACATTACCACCTTCATGATCACTAATTTTTAGGAAAAAGTCATTTTTGTTTTTCTTTTCAAAAAATAAATGTCAAACCTGTGAATGGTCAGGTAGAGACGCATGAGTTCTGTGAATTCGGGATTATCATAACCCAACATCTTCACGAAGTTAGCAGACCAATCCAAACAAGGGTCAATTGACTTGGAGCCTTTGCCTCCTCTGTATGTGTTGCAGTAGATAGTTGCGGCAACAACTGGCAGTTTTGCAATCAAATCCATGGTATCCTCGTTGACACATTCCCAGTACTTGGTCTTGTGAACTCCCTAAAGTTGGATGATTAGTTTTGTTCGTAGTAAGAAGAATATAATTTTGCTTACCTGGGCATAACCCTTGGCGAATTTGCTGTCGTGATTCCAATCGTCACTTCTCATAGAAACTATGTAAAACCTCGTAGGGACACGGAAAAAATTAATCATTTACCGAAAGAGAAAATACTCACCAATGGAAAAGTTGCTTTGTAATTTAGTCCAGAAATTTGCGGCAGCAGACGTGCATTTAAGACTTCGATGAAAATTGGATTCGGATCCAATAAGGATAAGGATTCTTGCTATTTCAGGGCATTGATAACTCCGTTCTGAACGCCGGGCCAATTTAAATGGAAACAGCTCTTTTCCCCAAGGCCAAATAAATCTGTGAAAGGAATTCAATGAAATTACAGTTTTTGGGTTTTTAGTTTCTTCTTACCAAAACTCAGAGAATGGATAAAAGTGCTCTTCCAGTCATTGAATTGGAAGAGCGAAATTGTACTCGAATTGAAATACATGTGCAAAAAATAAAAGCCCGGCACCATGAAGGAAGCCAGACAACTCGGATCTTCACGCCAGTTACCAATATAATGCATTTCTTCTTCGTACCATTGTTTTCGAAGAGGAGTACCTCAGTTTTGAGTTCTTGTTCTTGCTTCCAACTAGGGACGGGATATAGCTTTTTCATTGCCTTCGAAATGCCCTGGCAGGCAACTGGAACACTCTTGGGGCAGTTCAGTGGAAGTTGCAACCTCACACTTGATTGAAAATCCTATAAAAGTAAAAAAATTGGCTGAAAAAAGTAAGAAATTATTTGAAAAAAATAATTTACAAAGAACTTACTGCTACTGCCTGCTTGCTTTTCCAGAAATGTCAAAATTTTCATAATTACATAAAAAAAAACATGGCATGCATCGTTTATCTCAACAAATTAAACTAGATGTCAGTACTTTCTATGCGATCAAAGCTTATCGCAACTTAAAGAAAGAGATGTCGCTAAGAATTTTATTTTCTTTTTTTGCCACTTGGTATTTTTACGCTAGTGTAAAGTGGAACCATTTTTTTTCGAATTTTGTATGGAGAATTCAGACGACTAGCAGTCCATAATTGGCCAGTTCCACCTAACAAAATCTCACTGAGATCTCAATGTCATTTTGACTGAGGCAAAATCATTTGGTGGAACATAAATCTCAGTTATCATTGAGAAATAATGGTAACCTTACAAATTAATGTTGCACATATGTCAGCCACATCAAAATAGCTGAGTGAGAAATCGAATCCAATATAATTTCATCTCAGAAATCTCAGAAAAAAATTTCAGTTCTCAGCTGAGATTTTTTGTTCCACTTAAAAAATCTCTTTTGTGGCTTTTCTTCTTGCGAGTAAGAAATGTGCAAAAACGAATCAATCCCTTTTTTGAATGTGTGTTGTCTGGTCAGCGGTAAAAACGTTTTGTGCATGATAATTACAACAATAGAAAACTCAGAAATGCCAAACACGTAGTATAGGTGTAAAATTCTTGTACAAGTATGTGAATCTCCAGAAAGAGATTCGAGAGAAATCAATCCTTCGAGGAAAAATTTCAATTTCTCTTTGAAAGAAATGCGTTTAAGGGAAAAAAATTGCCACTTTTACGTCACGGATCAATTCTTGGGTTGAAAGAAAATCCACTTGAGATCTCAGTGAGATGTTGTAAGGTGGAACTGGCCTAATAACCGTCAAAATGCACCACCACAGATGAGTTAAAAGGGAGATGGGAAACCAAGCTGTCAAAATGACAATGTCTACAAGCTGCGGTGAAAGTGTACTGCAAGAGTATGCATGTTTTTACCAATACTATCTCAGTAAACTTCGACATACCACCTAATTTTTGTTGCTGTTTTTTTCTCATTTATTCACATACACGA
This sequence comes from Sphaerophoria taeniata, assembly GCA_943590905.1. Lineage (NCBI taxonomy): Eukaryota > Metazoa > Arthropoda > Insecta > Diptera > Syrphidae > Sphaerophoria > Sphaerophoria taeniata. The sequence goes on from OX016540.1 coordinate 69,818,086, forward strand.
GTAACGGTAAAATAAAATTTGCGGTATCCGGGGGGTAAAACGCAAGTCAGTTTCCGATCTCCTTTTGTCTCTGTGCACCACATCACATATCAGCTGTTATTCCACTAGAAAGTCACAAGGAATAATAAAACCAAAAACAAAAAAAAAAAAATGACAAAAAGATAAGCAAACCATACTTTTAATCCAAATCCAAGTGAGTTTCAGTTTTCCAATCACTTCAATTAAAAGAAATAATTTCCAGATAGATTTATCAAAAACCAAAAAATGGGCAATCAATCATCCAAAACCGACTTAAACTCACTCCTAAACTCGGAAGAGACTCAATTTGTCGACAACTCATTCAAAGAACTGGCCGGAGACAGTGAAAGCAAAATAAAACCCGAAACCGTCACAAGAGCCTGGTCAAAACTAGTTGACCCAGAGTTTCTAGCTTTTACGAAAGAAAGTCTATTTGGGAAAACCGTAGCCATTACTTCAAAGCAATACTTCGAACATTACTACATCGTAGTCAAGGGCAGCCTCTATGAAAAATCGAACTATATTAATTCAAACATTTTCGGTAATTCGCCAGACGCCGAGGGTGGAATAACACCTGAAAATCTACTAAGTTTCATATCATCCGTGGTTCGGAGTTATTTCGTCATGTTAGACCACAAGAAAACGCAACAGTACTCGAGCTGGTTGAATCGAAATGTTCTGGTCAGCCGCAAAGACATCGATAAATATTCCCAATTTCTGCTGAGGGACCTTATCAACGTCCATCCGATTTCTCTGGGCGAGCTTGAGAGTTGGCTGCATTTCAATCCGCTCTGGCTGCAGATGTGGAAGGCTATTGTTGTCTTTCTCTACAGCCAAAAAATTTCATATATCCCAAGCACAGCTGAGGTTCATCCTCAAACGTTGCCATTTTGTGAATTGCCTCCGAATTGCAATCAACCAAAGAGCATCCTCGACATTGGCAAAATCATGTTCTTGAACGACCAATTGCCAGCTAATTTGCGTTCAAAATGGAGACTATTATTCAATTCACGAATACACGGCGAAAGTTTTGCTACATTCCTCGGTAAAATCTCCAACAAGGGGCCTACACTTCTCATCATTGAGGACGACCAGGGATATATTTTTGGCGGATTCGCACCGATTTCGTGGTCCTTACGTCCCAAGTTCGTCGGTAATGATTCTACGCTGCTGTTTACCCTCCAGCCGAACATGCAGAGCTTCGAAACTTCAGGCTACAATAAGCATTACCAGTATTTGAATATAAATCAGCAAACAATGCCCAATGGACTCGGAATGGGCGGACAATTCGGGTACTGGGGACTCTGGCTGGACTTTGAATATGGATTGGGCCAGTCTTCGGAGACGTGCACCACCTTCAAGAACTACAAGCAACTATCCAAAAACAAGGCTTTTAAAATCAAGAATATTGAAGTTTGGGGTGTGGGCGAACAGCCGGAGGAGGAATCCTTGGGGAACCCGAGATCGGTTTTAGATAAAAATATGGAAGATAAAGTAATTCTGGATTTGGCTGGAAGGCAAATGCATTCCGAGGGTTTGAGAGATCCAGATTTAGGGGATTAAAAGCACAGCGTTGTTGTTTTGTTGTGTAGCCATTTTGTTGTGAATAAATTACATTAACTTAAATAAAAGGAAGTTCTTATGGTCCATCTACAAGTACAGACAAGAATGCGGCGTGAACCAAATGTTTGATTGACTTCAGTCTCTTAAACTGAACCGATTAGTGCGGTTGGAATATTAAGAAAATCTTTTCCATGTCCCTGTTCAAACAATAAATCGATAACTTCTTTATTTACTATTAATTTGCCATTTGAGCTTCTTCAGCCAACTGACACTTGGCCTCCTCGCCGCATTCGTATCGTTGATAATCAATGACCTGGACATTGTTCTCATTTAGCACTTCTCCCACTGTCTTGTCTGCATCGACAAGATACTCCTGGAAGATGAGACAAGTCTCGTCGTCTTTGTTCTCCATTGGCTTATCCTTGTTCTGCTCTCCAATTTTCTTCGGATTCATTCCGACAATGTGCTGGCACAGATTCTTTTGCAATTCAGCATTCATCGAGCTCCCTATAAATGCAACAATTGTTCCGTACTTTCCAACTTGTGTCTCATTCGAGGGGGCGATCGATGAGCTGCTCGGATGGGTGTAGCCAGAAAGTTTCAAGTAGTTGCTTGTTTTGAAGCAGATGGCCCGTCGAATGGAGGCATTCTCACCTACGGTGCCGATAAGAAGTGCTAAATGATCGCCTAGGCTCTTGCCGTCCTCTGATTTGAGGTTTTTCAAAGCCTCCGCTTCGAAACCAAGCTGAAAACTAAAAACAGTTAGGAATATTAAGGACGACTGGAAACACTTACCTTCCACAAGTCACCGTCGAACTCGGTCATTTCGGTATATTTGGCGCACACTCTGGACGCGTGACCAACGAAATTTCGAAAATGTTCATTTCGTGCAACGAAATCTGTTTCGCAATTCACTTCGACCATGGCTCCAATGTTGCCCCTGATTAAAACACCTACTAGACCTTGAGCAGTAGCTCGTCCTTCGAGTTTGGTTGCCTTTGACCAGCCCATGCTTTGTGCTTGTTCATGCAGCCATTTCTCTGCCTGTTATTAAAATGTTATTGGATAAAACATTGATGATGGTTGCTTAGAACTTACCTTATGCAAATCGTTGTTATGCATTTCCAAAGCTTTCTTACAATTGGCAAATGTGTAGCCGGTCTTCTTCCGAAGAGTTGCTAGGGAACTCTTTTCAACAGCCGCAAAAATCGGCAGCGACGTGTGGAAAAGACGAACAGCCTGTTTGAGAAACATTTTTTATAAACTTGTTTGAGGGACTCCAAGGAAACACTGAAATCAATAGAAAAATAAATTATTTTCACATTTCACTAGTTTTGCTGAAAGTACGTATTTTTTCGGAGTTTGTGAAATAAAAGACAGATATATATTTGAATTAAGAAGATTTATTGGACATTTGTAATTGCAATAAGGAGTTGGAGCGATACATGGTATGCCTAATGTTTTATTTAAATTGATTTACCAGGATTAAGTAGAGGAATCGAAACAAAAAATTAACTAAAATCTAGATTGCACAATTTTTTCGGCTAATTTGACATTTCGTTTTCGATTTGACACACATGTTCACATGTTGGGTGGTGTTCGTGTGTGTTGAGTTAAATTCGGTTTTAAAATTCAACAGATGGCGTTTTATTCAATTCGATCTTTGTATATAAATTTAACAGGTATAATCCTCCTGGCATTCGCCTTTAGCGCTACCTAGTTACAAGCCGAGATAGCCATTTTTTTTGCATAAGTTTGTAATTACCAAAAAATTTTGATGAAGCCGAAAAAATTGAAAAACGTCAATCTTGATATTGATATTAGGTTTGTTCGATGTGCGCTCTGGGTCGCTCTGATTTCGCACTGAACTGTTCGATGTCGCTCTTTTTTCGCCCCGGTGCACTTCCACCGTGTTCGGTGTGTATTCAGTGCTCGCACCGAGAGCGCTCTGAATCGCCCCAAGTTTTTTTCGGGCGAGAATTTCGGAGCTGTTCGAATCAGCTTTTGCTATACAATAAAGAGAAAAGAAAAACAGAGCACTACTAACGCGTTCGATGTGAAACCAAACCCAGAGAAATTTTTCAGGTTTTTGACAGGTCCGTTCAGGGTAGTGAAAAGCACCGGAGCGCCCCGGGGCTGGTAATATCGAACGAACCTAATACTAGAAGGTTTCATATACAAAGAATTTGATTTTGAAGTTACAGCTGTTTAATTTATGGGATATTTTACATTCAACCACCACGAATCGCTACTTAAAATCAATTCTTTTTGGATGGAATGTAATTTGCAAAAGCAAAAGTAGCAATCTTTTTTTTTGAATGTGTGTGTGAAGCTATACAAAAAACGTATGATTAAAATTTAATATTTAGTTCACTTATGGGATTTTACATTCAACCACCACGAATCGCTACTAAAATTCGATATATTTTGGGTTCAATGTAATTTGTAAAGTCAAAAGTAGCAATCTTTTTTTTGAATGTGTGTGTGAAAGTTTATAAAAACAAATTTATGATTAATTATTCTTCAATTTAAAATGTCTACTTGAATTTAAATACAATTCGTAAATTAACGTTCGCCAAAATATTTTTTTCAACAAATCTTGCAACAAACACCAACACCCCTAATAATAAACGAAAATCAAACCTGAATTATTTTTAATCAGTGACTTAAGTGCAAAATCTTATCAATAAAACAAAAATTGAGTTAATTGACGTTACTTAACTTGTCAATTAACTAATACACCAAAGTAGGTGGATTAACGAGTTAATTGAAGTTCTAAACGTCACACGCTTAAATGCAATTCAATGAGACAGTGTGTGTGTAAAAGTTGAGATTAGATGAGAAAGTATATGTGCAAACCAATTTATAATCTATGGTCACTACAGGGTTCTTGTTAATTGTAGTAGATTTTGGTACTAATTTTTATCTAAACGTCAATAAGCTATCGCAGGGTGCTTATATTTTTATTATTAGGAAATGTTAATTCATGCATTATCTTTTAATCAATGTTCTTGTTAATTGGTGAATTAGAAGACATATCTGCAGTTTTTATTAATAGGGCTGCAAATGTTTTGAATTTTAACAAATATCAAACTGTCCGAAATGTCAAACTCGTAAATCTGTCTCCAAAAAGATATTTGAGAGAAATCAATTCTTCCAGCAAAAAGTTCAATACTTGTCCCAATGGAATTCATTTAAGGGGGAAAAAATTGGCACATATCCGTGAAGAATATGTTCGTTTGATGTAACCAGCTCCGGGGCGGTTCGGTGTTTGTTATTACCCTGAATGAAGCTGTCAACTGAAAAATTTCTCTGGGTTTGTTTTCAAATCGAACGCATCGTGTTATGTTTTTCTTCTTTGTTGTACAACAACAGCTGGCCGAATCACCGCTTCAGAAAAAAAACTGATAAAATTTAAGACGTTTATTTTGACGTTTAATTTGGCGCTCATTTCATCTTTTCTCCAACTCCAACATCCACAAATCGTTTAAAGTGATTTGTTCATACAATTGAATGAATTTTGTTTTAAAACTACTTCTTGGCATCTTAAAGAGCAAAAATTAAAATGTAGGTATGTTCAGCGACACTGTTCTGCACACTTTGGCACAGTTTGGAACAGAAAAGTACAGCTTTTTGCTGTTCATTGACACATTTGCTGTTCCAAACTGTTCTGCTTTGGTGTTCATTGACTCTGTCTAGAACAGTTTGGAACAGTTTAGGACAGGATTTTCTGTTCCATCTTTTTAGGTAGAACACATTTTGTGTTCTAAACTGTTCCAAACTGTTCTGACATTTCTCATGCAGCTGTGCTGTACTGTGCTGTGCTGTGCTGTACTGTGCTGTCTTTTTTCTCGCTGAACAAAGCTTGTAATTAGAATAAAAAAAGAATCACTTTAACATTAATTATCGAATGACGTGAATTGAACAAATTGGCTTTGATGTTTAACGTACAGCTGTTTGTTTCCCTTGTTTACGCAACTATTTTCTGCTGGGGTGTTCATTTAAATCTTTTGCGGAATTTTCTATTTTTCCGCAAAGTAGAAAATTATCTCGTTACGTGAATTTACATTGATCTGCATGCCATCATCTGCAAAAATAGAAGATGCAAGATACAAAACTCATACTAGTGTAATAGAGAAGTAAGACCAAAATGCAGACGTCTGCACGGATGAAGATTATAGGAAGTTCAACTCATGCAGAAGAAAATTATGGTGAAGACGAACATGTTCATCTTTTTTATAGCGTTTTCATCTGCACCATAATTTTTTTATCTGCACCATAATTTTTTGTTGTTGGCTGTTGTTGTTGGTTGTCACCGAGCTTTAAAAATTATAGCAAGTAAAAATGGGTAGGAATATGTGTACTCTTTCACTCTTTCGTGTTATGTCGTATAGCTCCCCCGCTTTACTTTTCTGCGAATTTGCAGATGCAGACGTCGAAGATTACATGTAAATCCACCATTATTCTGTGTCGAACCTGTCGAACGATTAAAATACATGGGCTCTAAAACAATGGCTGCCGCTGTTGCTAGCGCTGTTGCTGTTGCTGGTTCAATCTGTTTCTCGCTTTAGAAAAGCTGCTTTTAACATTGAGTAGTAACAGTTCAAATGTAACAAAAGTCTAATTCTTCGCAATCATTGTGACTCTTTCGTTATTGTGAACTGACTGCTGTCACTTTTGAAGTTGACAAATTCGCAAAACGTTAATGCTGAACTTCACGCTTACGTCAGTTCTGGGTCGTTGAAAAGAAAAATATTTTTTGCATTGAAAACAAAAATAACACATTTTTGTTGTTGTTGTATTAAGACTGGAAAAATGTTTGTTTATCTCTGCAGATTGACCAATGGGAACGCACGCGAAAAGCTCTATTGTGATTCTATCATTTTAAATTTGATTTAAGGCGTTTTTCTTTTTTAGTTCAGAGCTCCGAACTCTGAGTGTTCAGAGCTCGCTGAACACGCTCTGAACAAATGAAGCTCTGAACATTTTATGAACGCTCGGATTTCATTTTGAAATGCAATTGAGCATTTTTAATTCAGACATCGATAACTCGTATTTTTGAAAGCTGAAATTAACATTTTTTTATTAATAAATAAAATATTTAACTAATTATTCAAAATAAAACTTCCAGCTTTTCCTGAGCGACGTTTTTCCTCCACCATTTCAATTGTTTTGAGAAAAACACGCTTGCGTTCAATATTTCGTTCATTATGCTCGGTCTCTTTTTTCAGAGCGCGTCGGTCGAACTCTGAACACTCAGAATCAGTGCTCTGAATGAAAAAAGTAACACAACTTTGATGCTCTGAACACTCTGAACTAAAAAGGAAACACAATTTTTCGTTTGACAGTTCAAGCTCTGTTCAGATGTAAAAAAGAAAAACGCCTTTAGTTACAGGTAAGCTGCTTCTAAGCATATTTTTAGTTTAGAATTGAGATGATTGTTTTATTACTACTGATTTTTTGTTAAAATCGAATTTTGTCTAAATTGGGTTCTATTGCCAAGGGCCTATGAGATTGATGAAGCTTTGGCCATAAAATCGGCCATCATATTTTGCTGGCTATTCAATGTATTTAAGTTTGACCTTAAACGATTATTGGTTAAAATTTTCATAATAAATAAATCGAACAATAATATTTACATACTTTAATGACAAGTTCCTTCTATCCGTGAGCTCTTTATGTTTCGAATGAAATTCAGTTCGATAACTGAAAACAGAATTTAAAATTATTGTACCAGATGCTCGATAGATAACTCGATAACGTGAGAGGTAGTCCCAAATACACACTATTCAGTCACGTATTATTCGATCACTGATGCCGTGATTCGACCCCTGATTCGAACAGCTCCGAAATTCTCACCCCGAAAAAAACTTGAGCACTACAGAGCGACCCACAGCGCAAATCGAACAAACCTAATTTCTTGGCTGAATTTAGGCGCCGGTTATAGCTATCAGAAAAATCCATCAGAAAAAATTGAAACAGTGAAAACTTGAAACATTTTTCTGATGAGTGTTTATAGCAACCAAAAATTTTGTGTCAGAAATTGGATGTCAATTCAGCTTCGCGCTGTTTTTTATGACATCAGAATTTTTTTTTCATCAGAAAATTTTTTTCTGATGTGGTCGGAACAGAAAAAAATCGAAACACATCAGAAAAACGAAATGGAATATTTTTGAAGTTTTTACAATCAGTTGTTCAGAAAAATGAAATCTCATCAGAAAAAAATTTAAATTCAATTTTCTAATTAAATTCGGTTATAAATGTTTTAATTCTTTTTGAAAAATATATTTCAAACAAATGTTCGTCGAATTGCATAAATATTTCGCTCAAATGAAGTTCTAGAGTAGTCAAATTTGGAAAAGAATATTTTTTCTGATCCGTTTTTCTGATAGCTATAACCGGCCCCTTAAAACCCCATTAATTTGATTTATTTATTTTCACTGACCGTTAAATTTACAAATATTTAAATACTTATTAATTAGGTGACAACGTTATGAGTTGCTCAAAGCGAACAACTGGATCGATTCCGAAATCAAGTCAAATTCCGCCACATCCACGTCAAGCCGTTTTAAAACAAATAATTAGTTCGAAAGCAAATCCGGAATATAAATGTCGTCGATTGTGGTATGAATTGAATTTGCCCGAATGCACTAAGGACATTTTCAATGGCGAGCGATTGAGCATGGACGCATCTGAGGTGAAACACACCAAAAGCATGCAACCACCAAAGAAAAAAATTCGACGAGATGGAAAGACAAGTGAGGCATACACAATTTAATTTCGATATCTTACTATACTCGTATTTCATATTAAACGTGAATTTATATTTTCAAAGCATATCGATCCTACTTGCAAATGCGTCAAGATCGTGAGAATTTTCGGAAGAAGCTCGTCGATCTAATTGCTCGAAAAGATTATGAAGTAGAAACAGTCAATCGCTTTCCGAATGCCGAAGAGAAGGAAATCATGCGTTATTATTATTATATCAAGCATGGCATCGACACAATTCACGTGTCACCTTTGAGTACAAATGTGTTGGCACGCATCAAAGGAATGATTCCTCAATCAATGATGAGATTTGAAACGGAAATGTCCGATAATCTGACTCAAATTAAGTCAGATTATATTTTTAGCATGAAAAAGGCGGTAATAGATTTTGTATTGAGTAATGCACTGCAGTGTGGACAGAAGGAGAACAATCAGATAGACACGGAGGAGAGAATTGAGGCAAAGAAAACGTTTAATAGATGGCGTTACAGGTAGACGATTCATATTATTGGCACAGATAATAAATTTATACAGATGTCTCATCCCTGCAGAAAAAATGAAACATTTTTTGCTCTTAACAGACAAAGCCCTAACAGACAAGGAGCTTTTTGAAGCTTTTTTCTTCCTAAGTATTCATTTATAGGCAATGAAGTGAGCGAAAATAGATTTTGAATGCGTTTAGTTAATGTGTTAGGCTTTTGGAAAAAAGCTCTTTTTTTGTAGCTTTCAGTTTCATATATCATTTCTCGCCATAAGGGTGACACATCTGTATAAATTTGTTATCTGTGCTATATTGGTTTCAAAACGTGAGGGTAGATTTGTTTTTTGCTAATATCCGACTTTCTAGGTATGACGAAAATCGTGTAAGAATTAAGAGAACTCTTTTCTCAATTCATCGATGTGTGGCTCAAATTTTAGCTCTGTGGACAACAAAATTTAAGGACATTACCTTCATCCAAGTCGATGGTCTTAAGAGAAATGAAGCTTATGAGCTTTTTGAATTCACTGTGAGCCTGAATCTCTGTTGATATTTGAAACAGTTTTTAATGTCCCATTTCAGAATTTGTGTTCCTCTCAAATTGATAGAACAAAACTGTTAATATATGGAAAATGGTACGATGAAATCCATACTATTCTCTTACGTGGACACAAACGGAATATGCTTCCCGATGCTAAAAATCGAAAACTGTTATCTCGCTTTTTTAATTGTGTGGCTGGACTTATGACACAGCAGCTAGAGGATGCTTGCATAAGGAGCTTATCACTGTTTGCCAACTTTATGTGTGATTATGGGGTAAATTGCATTCATAACTCATAAAATAGAAAGAAACCTCAATAATTGGTTGAAACATTTAGAAATCAAATCCAGGGATTAAGCTCATTATACAACTTGAAGATCAAGACACGCTAGTATTCAGTCCAAGTTTTAGCAAAATCAAGGAGGAAATCCTTAGGATCATTGACAATATCATTTTGGCCATTCAGCAATTACCTCGAGCAGAGTCTAAACTCTTCACTGATAGGAAAGTTTCAAGATATACATCTCTCAAGCCAAGCATTCCCGAATCGATCGTACTCGCTGCGAAGAGAAAAATCGCAAACCTGCTTGAAGATCAACGAATTGGACCCGAACTTAGATTGCAGGACTTCGATAAGTTTATGAGCTTGATGAACGGCTCTGATGCGGATTCTATTGGTCGATTCATAGAGTCTGAACCTCCATTTGAAGATTATTGCAATAAATTGGTTTACTACCGTGAACTTGAAGATCGTATTGCTAAGGAAATTTGGGGTGTAATTCGGATGGGTTTGTATGAATTCCATCGGGAAGGACTAGTCACTAATTTGGAGAAGTTGGCACGATTTATGCAGGACGAGCTCTTGACAACAATGGTTGGAGATCAACAAGGGAAGATTAGTAAACTTGGAAAGGAGTTTGATGCAATTGTGAAAAAAGCTTTGACAGTTCCCGAGAATACGGCTGAATTGATGAGCTTGAAGGCGTTCGTGGCTGTAACAGAAGATCGGACCGCACCCGAAATGGAACAGAGATTGAAAGTTGTAAGTTTTTGTTTTAGGAGCAAGTTAGGTATAGCGATGAAATCCATCAGCAAAAAGTTAAACATTAGGAATCAGAATTTTTTACCTGATGAGGCAGATAATTTTTCCTGCAAGAATTCCGTCATTGGAATTTTTTGAAAATGAAACACACAAAAATTGGAACGATTTATTTCATTGTTGGATATAAATTCATCAGTTTTTCACAGTTTCCGTACAAAAAATGGGACGGAAATGTTTGTCTAAAAAAAAAAACAAAAAAAATTGTTTGTGTGTTTTCCGATCGATTTATCGTTTTTAATCAAAAGAACATTTTCCGGACTTATTTCAATTATCGTAATATAGCTGGCACCTTATACACTTCGCTTCAACTGAATAAGCACACAATTTTTCTGAAGTTTGTTGTCCATTTTTTCCTAACTTTGAACGTTTATGCATCGTTTGATGATGCTAACCGATAGCTTATGATGTTGAGAAAACAAATCAAAAAGAATAATTTAAAAAGGACCAATATTTTTTCCCTGGCTCTCATGCAAAGCTTTCCAGATTGAAAAACGAAGTTTTTGTTTGCGTCAACTGAATAAGCACAACTTTTAAAAATGCAAATAAAATCAAACGGAAAGAAATTAAGAAGATTTTCTTTAAATATTTTTTGTATTGGTTATTTCTATAGTATTGGGTACTACCACCTTTATTCTTGATTACTTCATAAATTCGGTCTGGCATGGAATCGTATATAAACTCTTTAAGTAGTCCAGCGAAATTTCTCTCCATGGTAACTTAATGGCTAGAATAAGCGATTCTCCGTCCCCAAACTGACGGCCTGATTCATAAACTTTACGTTCCAACCATCCTCATTCATTTTCTATAAGGTTCAGGTCAGGTTAATAGGGCGACCATTGAACCAATTTAACATTCTGGTCCTGTATCCCACTTTTGACAGTGCGCGACGTTTGGATGGGGTCGTTGTCATATTGGAAAATACATTTATAGGGTCCAAAAATATCCGAAAATGAAAGAAACTTTCTTTCCAATATTCTTTTGTAGGTAATTGCAGTCCTTTTTGACGTTTAAAACTTAAGCTCAATAGTCCCATGGCAGCTTACTGCTCCGAATATCATAATTCCACCTTCTCCACCATGATGCCACGCTAAAAATCGTTCTTCTTTTCTCAAATCGTGAAAGTAATAATTAAAACCATCAAGGACATCAAAATTGAAACTCTTCTCATCCGAAAAAACCACGTTGTGCCACACATTTTTCCAACTCAAATCGAGTCTAGAAAATCTTTTCGTTGCTCGTTTAGTGGTGGTTTCTTTTAGAGTTGCAATCGTTTTAAATGATCTGCGCTATTTGGTATTCTGTGGACTGTTATAACATCTGCAGTTACACCAACTTTTTGTTTAATTAAAAAATAATGATAGCTGCCCAGGTCCTGATGGTATTCCACCGTTAATTCTTAAGAATTGTGCAACGGCTCTCGCTGAACCGCTTTTCTTTATTTTTAATAGTTCCCTTAACTGTGGTGAATTTTTGTCAGGTTGGAAAAAATCTTTTTTGACCTCAATTTACAAATCTGGGTCTAAGCAAGATATATCCAACTATTGCCCGATTTGGAAGCTATCTTGCATACCCATCAAACTCTTCGAAAAATTAGTTTATACCAAACTATCTTTTCTTCTTAAAGAACTAATTTCTCCATTTCAACATGGTTTTGTTTCAGGCCGCTCAACAACTACAAATCTAACTATTTTCTCAAATTTCATTTTGAACAAACTTGAAGAAGGATATCAAATAGATGTTATATACACTGATTTTGCTAAGGCATTTGACCGGGTTAGTCACTCCATTTTGATTGATAAGCTTAAAGTATTTGGATTTCATTCAAATTTGTTGAATTGGATCGATTCTTATCTCAACCTCCGATGCCTCTAGGCTACGTAAAATTCTTTCAACAAATCCAGTGATGCCCAGCTGTCTAAAAAGAGCAGATGGCTCCTGGACAGCCTCAAGTGAAGAATCTCTTAACTTGCTGCTAGACACTCACTTTCCAGGTAGCTCTCAAAATGTAACTTGTAACAATCAGTTGCACTCAATTACTACTACATCACTTCCACAAGGTCTAATCACAAGGGATAAACTGCGGTGGGCTATCAACACCTTCGAACCGTACAAATCGGCAGGACCAGACGGCATCATTCCAGCTGAACTCCAAGAAGCCTCAGACATAATAACACCAATCCTTTAGGCATTGTTCAATAGCTGCTTGCATCTGGCCCATATCCCCTCAATATGGAGAGAAGTGAAAGTTGTTTTCATACCCAAGGCGGGTAAATGTTCACAAGTTAATCCTAAAGATCTCAGACCCATAAGTCTATCATCGTTCCTTCTTAAGACATTGGAAAGACTGATAGATATACACCTCAGGGCAAACATTGATACAAGACTCATGTCTAATTCTCAACATGCCTACTGTAAGGGAAAATCGGTTGAAACAGCGCTACGCACCTTAGTACGCACTATCGAATACTCCCTCCATCATAAAGAGTATACTATGGTTGCATTCCTTGATATTGAAGGCGCTTTAAACAACGTGGACACATCTGCAATCACATCTGCACTGTCATCTCTGAATGTGGAGAGTTCGCTTGGAGAGTTAATTCATTTAATGCTTAATAGCAGAATAATTAACTCAGAACTCGGCGGCTTTTCCGCAAGAAGATCTTTCAGCAGAGGTACGCCGCAAGGTGGTGTTCTCTCCCCTCTACTCTGGAATCTGGTAGTGAACGAAATTCTTACCTGTCTGGATAGAGAGGGATTCAGAGTGATAGCCTATGCTGATGACGTTGCTATAGCCGTTTCAGGAAAGCATCTAAATACCTTAAAAGAACTCTTACAAAACGCTCTAAATAAGCTATCACTTTGGGCAAATTGGTGTGGTTTAGGCGTTAATCCACACAAAACCGATTTGGTCCTATTCACTAGGAAATATAAAATTCCGCACATCGACCCTCCTTTTATAAACGGTGTCCAATTAAAGTTTTCAGATGAAACTAAGTATCTGGGTCTTATATTAGATAGAAAACTGAATTGGAAGAGCAACATACTTGAAAGAATAAGAAAATCTACAGTAGCTCTTTTCACCTGCAAGAAGGCCATTGGTAGCAAGTGGGGTTTGCAACCCAGAATCACTCACTGGCTATACACATCGGTAATCAGACCTATTCTTCTTTATGGTGTGTCAGTATGGTGGACTGCCTTGGACGTAAAAACGAACTGCGATAAGCTTAGTAAAGTGCAACGCTCAGCATGCCTAAGTATAAGCGGATCACTTCGTACGACCCCATCTGCGGCACTAGACACCCTACTCTATCTAACACCTCTGGACATAATCAGCAAACAAATAGCTGCTAGTTCTGCTATTCGCCTGAATGCCTCTTCACAGTGGACTAACAACAACATTGGCCACTCTGTTATTTTTAACTATTTAGAATCAATTCCTAAGCACACAGACTACACCATTCCTCAACTACAGTTCGATAGAAACTTTCAAACTTCTATCCCTTCCCGATCCTTCTGGGAAAATAAAACATTCCTGGAAGACGAGGCAATCCACTTCTATACTGACGGATCGAAAACTAATGATGGGGTTGGTGGAGGTGTGTACTCCGAACGACTAAAACTAAGTCTCTCATTCAGCCTTCCAAATCATTGTAGCGTGTTCCAGGCAGAACTTTTGGCGATTAAGGAGGTCCTGTCCTAGCTCAGAGAAAACGTGGTATCCACATCTGATATCCGGATCTTCTCAGGCAGCTATAAAATCCCTGGACTCTGTCTCTACAAACTCGATCACGGTCCAAAACTGTCGATCGTCTCTAATGGAGATGGCACAACAGTTTAACATTCACCTTCACTGGGTGCCGGGCCATAGAGACATTCCAGGAAACTGCAAGGCCGACGAACTCGCCAAACATGGTACAACATTACCCATTAAGCCACAAATGGCTAATGTTGGTATACCAATCGCTACATGTAAACTTTTGCTACAACAAGATGCTATTAACAACGAAAAACATTTGGCCAAATTTGGACTTAAAGAGGTCCAGATGCCTGATATCTCTAAGCAGAATGCATATAAGCTCCTTAATTGGTGTCATTACCGGACACTGTCTAATTGGAAGACACGCTGCGCGACTGGGCGTATTTTCTAATGACTTCTGCAGAAGCTGTATGGATGAGGAGGAGGAGGCGACAGTCCTTCACCTCCTCTGCACCTGTCCTGCTCTTGCTCATAAACGTAGGACCCACTTAGGGGAATACTTCTACAACGATCTAAACGATCTCGAACACATTAACTTAAATAATCTTCTACGTTTCGTAAGAAACTCTAATTGGTTTCAATGAGCTTCGAAGAATAGCCTTCTTAGATTCATGTGGTATCACAATGGGCCTTTGATTGGTCTAAGTGTGTCTCTTAATATCCATGACAGCCACTTTAACCTAACCTAACCTAACATATCTCAAGGGTCGTGTTCAATTCGTTCACATTGATGAAATACTTTCGAGTCCAGTCACTGTGACCTCAGGTGTCCCCCAAGGGACCCCCATCTTGGTCCCTTACTGTTTCTAATATTCATCAATGATTTATTTATGATATATTTTTGAATTCCAATCGTTTACTTTTTGCAGACGATCTTAAATTCCTCAGTTGTATTAAGACTCATTTTGATTGTGTTCTTCTTCAAAATGATCTTAATAGGCTAACAGATTGGTGCTTGACTAATCAGTTATTTTTAAACGAGACTAAATGTCAACAATTTTCATTTTGTCGCAATAATTATAAAATAATGTATGACTATAGGATCAATAATCATGTACTTGAGAGAGTAACTACGAAAAAAGATTTGGGTGTCATTTTTGATTCAAAGCTTAATTTTATCAATCATATTGAATATATAGTATCTAAATCGAATTCTATGCTAGGTTTTATTAAAAGAAACTCGAGAGACTTTAGAGATCCGTTTGCCCACAAGAGTGTCTTTACACTTCCTACGTCAGGTCTCTTTTAGAATACTGTTGTGTGGTATGGAATCCATGTTACAATATTCATGCTAACAGAATCGAAACAGTCCAAAAGAGATTTAAAAAATTTGCAATATGGAAGTTGGGTTGGATCAACGATATCCCTTCGTACCCAACAAGATGCCAACTTTTAGGCTTACAATCACTTGAAAATAGACGAAAAATGTTTGCAGTAATGTTCGTGAACGATTTACTATCATATAGAATTAATTGTCCTTTTTTATTGTCTCTTATTAATCTGTACGCTCCTACACGTCAGTTAAGAGAGCGAAATTTATTCCGAGAAAGTGAGCATAGACTAAATTATGCACTAAATGAACCTATAACTCGTTGTGTTAGAGAAACTAACCTTATTTCAAATTATGTTGATTTTGACTTTCATTTAAGTAGATTACAGCTCAAAAATCTTATTCTTTTGCATTTTTCAATTTCATTAGATATTCTTTCCTATACTTATTAATTCATAGGTAGTCAAATACATTGTTTTTTTGGAGTTTACTCCTTTAGAATCGATTCATATATAGACCCCGGTATGGAAAAAATATGGATAGGAAAATCAATCATTGAAAAAAGCGTTATAAAAAATTGGGTACTAACGCTATTTTGGTAGTAAGACAGACTAGAACCTGGAGAAGGGCACACGGTGTTTTTTAACGCAATAAAAGGGGTTGAAAAGGTCACAAGGGGTTGAAATGTTAGGTCAAAGTTAGTATGGAGGTCGATTAGGTTAGAAGTTTAAAACTCATTTTTATGGCTTTTGACTAAACATAAATAAGTATGACATTCAGAATTAAAAAAAAATAATCGAGGGGGGGGGGGTGAAAATAGGGGGTGAAAGTTTTAGTGCCACGTCGAATCTATTTTATTGAACAGAGATTTCAACGTAGAACGGTGAAATTTTCACACATGATACAGAATTTCATGCTCTTCAATTATTATACTTTAATCATAACGGTAACTCATTAATATGGCCAATTAAGACATTTTCACATAAATTGGTATATAAGTTTTAATCCAATAGACTGGTTGTTGATATTTCCATATGTCTAATATACATGAAATAACGGTGATTTTGATACCTTATTTGTAAGGATACGTCTAGTACAAGCCTCACAATCTCGATTTTAAAATAAATATTATTGCAAACAAACGACCTGCTTGGTTCGTACGAAATCACACATCACCTGTGGGAGAATCCCGCTATGGCCAAAATTACATCGGTGTTTTTCGATTAAAAGCATCCTAGCGTGCGTTCTAATAATCGGATTTTCAAGATTAAGATCTCTTAAGAAGCACAAGGCTTCAGGCTTTAGTTAAATGTACAATTCAATGACATTCAATTCCATTTTATATGCAACTAGCTGACCCTGCAGACTTCGTACTGCCTCAATCGATAATCGATAACCCTTTTCCTCTATCGTTTGCATTGTTTTTTTGTTAATTCGTATGTATGGATCCGTCTTTATACAAATAAGCGATATCAAAATGGTAAGTATACGCCCCGTTGCCTGCGGTGCACGGATTTGTAAAACGCGAATCATTTCGGTTTCACTTCGCTCCTCATGTTGCTGTTGTGTTCGAGTTCTTCGACCCTAATATGCGTATAAAACACATTGATCATGATATTGAATGAAAAAAGGATTTTTATGATTGCTCTGAGAACCGTTTTGGAGCAATACAGCAAAATAAAATTTTTACATTAAAAATATCAGTGTTTCAAAAAAAAAAAAAATTACCAAAATCAGGAATTCTCTATTTTCCCATTGTTTAAAATCCATTCAAAATTTGACTTGGGATTTTTTTGCTCTTCTGGAGTTTTCCATTTTACCACTCATTTTATCACAACTAATGCATTTCATATGAAAGAGTGTTTTTGAGATTTTTGTTTAGCCAATTTTTTTTTGCATTTCAAATTTTCCATTTTTCCAATTTTTTGTTTACTTTTTCTTGCTTTCCAGTTCCCCATCACAAATTTTCCAGTTTCCCTTTGTAAACCTATGAGTTTTCCGAGTTCCTTTCGAAAACCCATTTTGAAATTTTCTAGTTTTCCATTTGAAATTATCCAGTTTTCCATTTGAAAATCAATGCATCCACAATTTCATGCAATTTTCCATTTGAAAACCAATGAGTTTTCCGATTTTTCATCAAGAACTTTCTATTTTTTTATTCGAAAACCCATTTTGAACCAAAAAATTCCAAGCAAAAAATATCTAATTTCCGACCTTTGTTTGGTTTTTCCAGTTTTCCCACTCTTCCATGAGGTTTTTCCAATTTTTTTTTTCACAGAAATCATCACTGAATACAACAGTATGAACCATGAAAATTTCACAAATATCTGTTGGGCCATTTCGGAGTCTATAAGAGACATACAAACAAACAAACAAATAAACAAACAAACACACTTCCATTTATATATATATATATATGCAATAATGCACGATAAATGTGGACCCATTTGAATTTTCATCATTAATTAATGAAAAGTTGATAAGAAATGTAACTGTTCTGAAAATGTAATGATGCAGTTTTATAGATTTTTTCATTATTTACAAAAATGTTTGTAGAAGTAACTACATTGATTCATTAAAAAATACGTAAGAACGTTTTAAACAAAGTTGTTGACATTCATATTGCTTACCATAAGTATAATATACATATTTTA
The DNA here is from genome assembly GCA_943590905.1 of Sphaerophoria taeniata. NCBI lineage: Eukaryota > Metazoa > Arthropoda > Insecta > Diptera > Syrphidae > Sphaerophoria > Sphaerophoria taeniata. The sequence goes on from OX016540.1 coordinate 69,836,237, forward strand.
TCAAATTATTATGAATAGATGTATGAATATATGAATTCAATCCTTTGCGTATTATATATTTTAAGGTAATCAAATCATTCTTATTGAGTGAACTCCAGTCGCGCGTCGGAGCTGACACGTACAATTTTTGTTTTTGTTTTATTATTATTTTAATCTTAAGGTTATTTGTTTGCCGTAGTCTAATTGCAGTTGTTAAACTCTTATTGATGTAAATAAAATGAATAAAAATAAAAAAAAAATAATTATCACCGCGGAGGCACATGAACTGTGAACACATCTCAAAATTGCTCGTCGATCAACTTGGAATGAAAACTTTAAGAACTTTAAGAAGATAATAAGAGTGAAAGATCGTGTGCTTATTCAGTTGACGCAAAAAAAAAACTGAGTTTTTCAATCTGGAAAGCTTTGCATGATAGCCAAGGAAAAAATGTAGACGACTCGGTCGTACGAACTTGCTCCTGTATTCCAAATTATACCTCATAAAAAAACATTAAAAAAAATATAAAAATAAAATTCATAAATAAAAATTTAAAAATTGAAACATATACATACCTCGTAAATACATTTAATTCCAAAAATTTAAATGCCAAGCAAATTCAAAACTTATTTTTGATTTATTGAATTTTTTATTTGAAAATCGTCGGAGCCGTTTTCTTTTTAAATTAATTTTTTATATATAAAATTTTTCGAAAATGTCTTAAAATTAATTTGGGTATGCAGTATTTTAGGATGTGTAACTAACTATAAATTTTATAAGTAAATTTCGATTTTTAATATTGATTCGTTTTTGAGATACAGAATTTTGAAAAAAAAGTTTAAAAATATTTTTTAAAAATCCAAACAAATTTTTGAAATTTTTTTGAATACAAAAGATTATTTGAGCAGTATATACCGTGAGTCACAAAAGTAAGTGAGCATTCATAGTTTTTCTATGTTCATTCAAAAATAAACGAAAACCGTTATGAATGTGGAAACAAGTGCCATTTAAAATTGTGATTGGAAAGTAAAGATCACGTGATGAAGCACATAAATCGTTAATCATTTGCTTAAATTACAGATTTGCTCACACTTTTAAATTAGTTGCATTTTTGATGTCACATAAGTAAGTAAGCGTCACCAATAAATATTTCTTTAATACGCAGTGTTGTGATAAGCTTTGGATTATGTCCGTGTTTTAGAAAAACATTTTGTAAAAAAGATGGCTCCAAGTGGCAAACAGCTTAGTTTGGATTTGAAAAAAGTTGTCATAAGGCACTATTTGGACAATAAATCAGAGCGTGAAATTGCTAAAATCGTTGACAAAAGTCCATCTACTATACACAAAATAATAACGAAACACAATGACTATGAAAACTTGGAAAATCGACCCCGATCTGGATGCCCACGCAATTTCACTGAGCGGGAATGTCGGATTATTGTTGGGAAAGTGAAGAAAAATCCCAAAATTAGTGCACCGAAGATAACGACTGAAGTCACCATTGAAACGGGTAAGTCATGCAACCCACAAACAATCAGAAGAGTTCTTCAAAAGTTCGGTTATCATGGACGGAATGTGAGAAAGAAGCCTTATGTGAGTAAAGCTAACCGACAAAAGAGGATTCTTTTTGCGAAAAGCCATGAAAATATGAAAGTCGATTTTTGGAATACCTTTATTTTCTCTGACGAGAGTAAATTTAACATCCACGGTTCAGATGGTCGCGAAAAAGTGTGGAGAAAAAAAAACAGAGTTTGATCCATCGAACATGTCGGCAACGGTTAAACATGATGGTGGTAGCGTAATGGTGTGGGGGTGTTTGGCAGGCTCTGGTGTGGGCAATTTAGTATTTATAGATTCTTTGATGGATAGGTTTGATTACCTAAACATTTTAAAGAATATTCTTCACGAAAGTGCCAGCAAGTTGGGTATGGGTAGGTCATTTGCCTTCCAGCAAGACAATGACCCTAAACATACCTCACATGTTGTCAAAGAGTGGTTGCTGTATAACATCCGCACACAGCTTAAATCTCCACCACAGTCATCGGATTTAAACGCAATCGAACACTTATGGGAACATCTCGATCGACAAGTAAGAAAACATCATATAAGGACTAAAGACGATTTAAAATAAGTTCTTACAGAAGAATGGTATAAAATTCCCCAAAGTATTACACAAAACTTGGTTAAGTCAATGCTTTCACGAATGAAGGCAGTTATTAATCCCAAAGGGTACCCTACAAAGTACTAATTATGATTTAAACAGATATTTAATTGAAGTGCTTACTTAAAAAAATCAAAAAACGACCCACGCGAATTCGCTCAAACCTCTAATTTTCAAGTTTGAAGTCAATCGGACCAGTGGTTAAGGCTGTAGGTGCGTTTACAGACAGACAGACGGACGGAATCGCCGGACCCACTTTTTTCGACTTCTCTATCATCGTCTCAACTTTTTTTTTACGAATTCAATACTTGCCATATATTCTATAAAATGATTTTTGTTTGTTGCTTGCTAGCCACAGCATAGAAAAAGACCACAAACCAGACTTCGAAAACGCCAAAATTCTCCAAACCGAAAAACACATCTCAAAAAGGTACACTTTGGAAACCCTTCACATCTTAAACAACAAAAACACTATGAACCGGAAACAAGATACACAGTCTATTTCGTCAGTTTATTGCTCGCTAGTCACCAAATAACATAATTTGTTTATTCTATGTTTGTCATCATTATCTGTCTCTTTCCTAGTTGTTGACTGAACTTCTTACAAAGAAGTGCTCATATTTTGACCATAGTTTAAAAACATAATTTTTATACAAACTTTTCTTATTTTTGACGATCTTCTAATGTAACATAACGTAAATATCATTCAAATAATGTAAGTTCCTTCAAATCTAATTATGTATGTATATATTTACGCACTTATCATATTTGTCTTTGTATATCTTTTCTTCTGTTAATAAAAGTGCCCCTGAAGAAGACTAAAAACTTAGTCGAAACGTTGGGAAAAATAATGAATATCTTTCATTTATAAATTATTGAGACCAAAACAGCCGAAAAAGAGAAATCTTTAAAATATAACATAACATATATTCTATATGTCGCAAGTGGTCCTTTTTAAATAATTCTTTTTGATTTGTTTTCTCAACATCATAAGCTATAGGTAAGCATCATCAAACGATGCATTAACAACGTTCAAAGTTACGAAAAAATGGACAACAAACTTTTGAAAAAATGTCTGCTTATTCAGTTGAAGCGAAGTGTACCTATATAAAATTCTGATGAAATACTACTTTATCTATTAGTACCTAGGTTATAAGAGCTTATGAATTTTTGATAAATTGATTCTCTGATTTTTGCTTTTTGCTTTAAGAATATGGATCACATTCTTTGGCTCATGGATTACACTTTGTACACTCCTTTGGAAATAAAGAACAATAGCAATACATTTCGGTTGTTTCTGCAGCTTCCGAGCGTTTTTAAAGAACACCGCGAGATCATTGCAGACAAAACAATTGAATACCAAGAACTTCTCAAGAAGCGCATCGAATCTTTCCGGCGTGATCTTCAAAACTATAATGATCAAGTGCAAGACTACGAGAATTGGGGTGACATTAAAAGTCTCTCCAAATATAAACGTCGAGCGACAAATCTCGATAATCGCTTGGTCGTTGCAATGGACACAATCGACAAAATCAACGAAGAAGAAACATCATTCGGATGGGATCTCTCCCAGTATCCCATTCGAAAGAAGACTCACGATTATTTGATTCCTTTCAAAAAACTCTTTGACGCCGGCCAGGATTTCGTGGACAAACACGACCTGTGGATGCATTCCCAAGTTGGAACTTACGACCCGGATGATATTGAAGATGATGTTTCAACAACATATCGAGTTATTCAAAAGCTTGAGAAGCAAATGAGTGATAAGCCCCAAACAATGCAATTGGTTCACGATATCAAAGACGAAATTGATAGTTTCAAGCTTCATATGCCGATCATAAGTACTCTGGGAAATCCCGGAATGAAGGCGCGCCATTGGGAAGAAATATCCGAAATTATCGGATTTCCGATAAAGGTCTCACCCGAATTGACTCTTGAAAAGATCATTGAATATCAGCTGGACGAATATTTGCCAAGGTTTGAGACCATTTCGGAAAGTGCTACAAAGGAAAATAATCTCGAACGCGCAATGACTAAAATGGTTCACGAATGGGAAGACATATCATTCAATGTGTCACCATATAGGTAATTTTTGCTTCAAGATTTGCTCAACCTTTGTATTCATAGATAATGGGTTGGCTTTTTTAGAGATACTGGAACTTACAAATTGTCTGCCATCGATGATATTCAGGTGCTTTTGGATGATCAGATAATCAAAACACAGACTATGAAGAGTTCGCCTTACATAAAGCCCTTCGAGGAGGATCTTCTGTAAGTCACACGCTTTAAATAATGCTCCAGGGATTTACTCTGAATTTAATTGATTTCAGGAAATGGGAAGGCAAGCTTGTGCTCTTACAAGACATTTTAGATGAATGGGTAAAGGTTCAATCAACCTGGATGTACCTGGAACCAATATTCTCAAGTCCTGATATTCAGCAGCAAATGCCGGAGGAAGGTCGACGATTCAGCGCTGTTGATAAGGTTGGACTAGAATTTAAAATCTTAAAACTAAAAATGCTACTTATTTGTGTTCTTTAAAGATTTGGAAAGATCTCATGAAAATTGTAGCATCTGATCCTCGAGTAATGTCTGTCGTGGAGATAGAAAAAATGTCCGAGAAACTCAAGAAAGCTTTCAATCTTCTTGAAGTGATTCAAAAAGGACTCAATGCGGTAAGTATAGACCTATATACCTACTTGGTCTTGAACTCCTTTAAAATGTTTTTTTAGTACCTTGAGAAAAAACGTCTCTTTTTCCCGCGGTTCTTCTTCCTGTCAAACGATGAACTTCTTGAGATTCTTTCTGAAACTAAAGATCCGACTCGAGTTCAGCCACATCTGAAGAAATGTTTCGAAGGCATAGCCACGCTCCAATTCACTGAAGCCCTGGAAGTTACGATGATACGTTCTTCAGAGAAGGAAGAAGTCCTACTGGTTGAGGTCATTTCGACTGCCAAGGCCCGAGGCCAAGTGGAGAAATGGCTTCTGGAACTTGAAATGTATATGAAGAAAAGCGTACATTTTAAAATTCGCCAAGCTTTTGAGAGCTATCCAAATATTCAGCGTGAGAAATGGGTTCTCATTTGGCCGGGGCAGACAGTACAATCAATATCACTGACCTATTGGACAGCTGAAATCACTAGGAGTTTCTTTGCAGATGACCCGGTAGAGAGTTTGGAGAAGTTTTTGGAGCTTTGTAAGTCACAGGTAAGTAGTACTCTGTTCGATGATGTATTTATTGTGACAAAAGAAATTTTCTGACAGATCATGGCCATTGTTGATCTCGTTCGAGGTGATCTTAGTCTCCAAAATCGAATAACACTTGGGGCTCTAGTTGTGCTCGATGTTCATGCACGTGACGTCTTGGCGGAACTTTGTGAGAAAAAAGTCTCCGAATTAAATGACTTCCAGTGGTTATGTCAACTTCGATACTATTGGGAGGACGATAATCTTGATACACGAATGATAAACTGTTCTTTGAAATATGGCTACGAGTATTTAGGGAACACTACACGTTTGGTTGTCACACCGCTCACGGATCGTTGCTATCGAACTTTGTTTAGTGCTTTGCATTTACATTTGGGCGGAGCTCCAGAGGGTCCAGCTGGAACTGGAAAGACTGAAACTACAAAGGATCTTGCCAAGGCTGTTGCTAAGCAATGTGTTGTCTTCAATTGTTCTGATGGATTAGACTACCTGGCACTGGGAAAGTTTTTCAAAGGCTTGGCTTCTTGCGGAGCTTGGTCATGCTTTGATGAATTCAATCGAATTGATCTTGAGGTGTTATCCGTTGTCGCTCAGCAGGTAAATCTAATTTTTTGTTCAAAATTTCCGCGAAATTCATACCAATCATTGATCTAGATTTTAACAATTCAACGAGGTATCAACTCTGGTCATCCAACGATGGTATTCGAAGGAACAACCCTCAAACTTGACCCAACATGTGCTGTGTTCATCACCATGAACCCTGGATACGCTGGCCGCTCAGAACTTCCCGATAACTTAAAGGTTATACTTTTAAAGTTTAAGCGTTTATTTTACCTAACGAACAACTTTTTTAAAGGCCCTTTTCCGTTCAGTGGCCATGATGGTTCCTGATTACGCTCTCATCGCTGAAATTGAACTCTACTCATATGGATTCCTTTTAGCCAAGCCGCTTGCTATCAAAATAGTAGCAACCTACAAATTGTGCTCCGAACAATTGAGTACCCAACCGCATTATGATTACGGCATGAGAGCTGTCAAATCGGTTTTGAAAGCTGCCGGTGCTCTTAAGCTCCGCTATCGAAGTGAACTTGAAGATATTCTTGTTTTACGATCGATCAAGGATGTCAATCTTCCAAAGTTTCTCAATCAAGATGTGCCACTGTTCCAGGGCATCACCTCTGATCTGTTTCCGGGAGTTAATCTCCCCGAATCGGATTATGTACTTTTTAATGAGTGCGTACGGAAGGCATGTGAGAAGAACAACAAACAATGTACCGAGTTCTTTTTGGAGAAAGTTCAACAAGTGAGTTTGATGTTACTTACATACATTTACATTTGGATTTACATTTACATATTAAATATTAGCTTTATGAAATGATTGTTGTTCGTCACGGCCTGATGATTGTTGGCCTCCCTTTTGGAGGGAAAACGACATCCTATAGAATTCTTGCTGAAGCATTGCGTTACATTGAAGAGACAGTAAGAACCCTGAAATAAAATTTAAAACAATAGTTTGTAATTAATAATATTCTTGCTAGGACGGAAGCGAAAATGGTGCAATTTACACAGTCATGAACCCTAAGGCTGTTACCATGGGCCAACTTTACGGACAATTCGATATGGTCTCTCATGAGTGGAGCGATGGAATTCTAGCTGTCAGCTATCGTGAATTTGCAGTTTCCACAACACTTGATAGAAAATGGCTGATTTTCGACGGCCCTGTTGATGCTATTTGGATAGAAAACATGAATACCGTTTTGGATGACAACAAAAAACTTTGCCTGATGTCAGGCGAAATCATTCAGCTAGCTCCAACTACAAATCTTATCTTCGAACCTATGGATCTTGAGGTGGCGTCACCAGCAACTGTGTCTCGGTGTGGTATGATCTATATGGAACCAGATTCTCTAGGCTGGGAACCACTGGTAACATCGTGGAAAAATACTCTGCCACCATCGTTTCATAGTGTCAGCAAACAACTGATCTCCACCTTGTTTTCAAGGTTTTGTCCAATTCTCCTGTGGCTTGTTCGAAAGGGAAATCTTCGGGAGATTGCTCCTACTTCCGACGCCAATCTCATTACTTCCTTAATGAATCTCTTTGACTGTTTCATGAATGACTTTATGGACGATCAATATATGAATAATCTTTCAGATTTGGATGTGCGGGCTCAAATCGAAGGAGTCTTTTTTTTCTCATGCATCTGGTCTATCGGAGGATCTCTGAATTCAACAAGTAGAGATAAATTTTCGATCGTGTTTAGGGGATTGATGGAGAAGATCTTCCCAATATCCGTTTATGAGAGCTTTGGAATACCAGAGGAGCTTCATGTAGCCCCACTGACAAAGCCTTTTATTTTTCCAATCCCAAAACCAGGTAGTGTTTTCGATTATCGCTTCATCAAGGAGGGCAAAGGCAAGTGGAAGCCTTGGGAAGATGAGGTCACTGCAGCACCTCCAATACCACGGGACATACCAGTCAACCAAATCATAATTACCACTAGTGAGACTGTCCGTGTGATAGCATTACTCGATCTGCTTGTCCGACATGGAAAACCTGTTATGCTGGTTGGCATTACCGGAACCGGAAAGAGTTGCTACGCCATCGACTATCTTCTGAAGAAGACCAATACTGACGTGTACAAAGCTCTTTTTATCAACTTTTCGGCTCAAACTTCAGCCAATCAGACGCAGGATATTATTATGTCTAAGTTGGATAAACGCCGTAAAGGGGTGTTCGGTCCGCCCTTGAACAAAAAATGTGTAGTTTTCGTTGACGATGTGTCGATGCCTTTGAAAGAAAATTACGGAGCTCAACCGCCCATTGAACTTCTTCGGATGGCGCTCGATCACTGGATGTGGTATGATCGAAAGGCCATTATTCCAATGAAACTCATCGACATTCAAATGGTTTGTGCCATGCTTCCGCCTTCATCAGGAAATTCAGTAACTCCAAGATTCCAGCGACATTTCAATGTTTTGGGGATCGATGAGTTCAGTGATGTAATTCTGAGCGCGATTTTTGGGAAGATCGTTCTCTGGCATTTGGATACCAGGGGTTTTTCCAAAGAATTCGATCCTTGTATTGATGAAATAGTCAACGCCACTTTGGAAGTGTACAATAAGGCAAAACTGAATTTATTGCCCACACCATCTAAATCACATTATCTCTTCAATTTGAGGGATTTCTCAAGAGTGATCCAAGGAGTGCTGCTTTCAGTTCCCGAAGCCACTGAAGATATGGATTCAATGCGAAGACTTTGGGTGCACGAAGTCTTACGGGTGTATGGTGATCGTTTGGTCGATGATGTCGATCGAGCATGGCTGTTCGGTTCGTTGTGCCAGCAAATCGAGGTTCACCTTAAAACAACCCCGAATGAATTGTTCGCTAGATTTATCGAAAGTGGTCGCGATTTAGAGGAGAATGATTTGCGAAAATTGATGTATTGTGACTTCACCAATCCCAAAGCCGATACCAAGAACTATATTGAAGTGCAGGATTCCGAAGAGCTGCGATCGATTGTCGAAACTTATCTAGTAGAATTTAATAATATGTCTAAGAAACCCATGGACCTGGTACTTTTTCGTTTTGCAATTGAACATCTTTCGAGAATTTGCAGAATTATTAAGCAACCACGAAGTCATGCTTTGTTGATTGGTGTAGGAGGATCAGGGCGACAGAGTTTGACCCGTTTGGCATCGCATATTTCTGACTATGAACTGTTTCAAGTGGAGATCACTCGGCAGTACGGACCAAATGAGTGGCATGAAGATATCAAGCTTATTTTAAAGAAAATTAGTTCATCAGACTTACATGCGGTGTTTTTATTCACTGATGTTCAGGTAAAGTACTTACTTCGGCTTTCTGTCAAAAAAAGTTTGACAATTTATCAATGCTAGATCAAAGACGAATCATTTCTGGAAGATGTGAATAACCTCTTGAATTCTGGCGAAGTTCCAAATCTCTTCTCGAACGAAGAGAAAGTTGAGCTTTGCGAGAAAATGCGTCAGATTGACAAACAGCGTGACAAAGCCGTTCAGACTGATGGCAGTCTTGTAGCACTTTTCAACTTCTTCGTTCAGGTTCGTTATGAACTTTTATTTTTATAAACTGCTAAATTTTAGCAAAAACCATCATTATTTATAAAAGATCTGTAAGGATCAACTCCACATTGTCCTGGTAATGTCACCAATTGGAGAGGCATTAAGGAATCGCGTCCGAAAATTTCCATCGATAGTGAATTGCTGTACAATAGATTGGTTCCAGCCCTGGCCTACAGATGCACTCTTAGCAGTTTCCACGAGATTCCTAGCCAAAGAAGAATTGACAGATCTGGAGAGGACGGCAGCCATTGACATGTGCATGGATTTTCATACATCAACACAAAAACTATCGGAGAATTTCTATTTGAGATTGAAACGTTACAATTATGTGACACCAACGTCGTATTTGGAGTTGATACAAACGTTTAAGGGACTATTAGGAGCCAAGAGAAAGTGGGTTACGTAGACTCTTTAATTTTGGTAGATAATTTTGTATTCTAATTTCAGAGCAATAACCACAAACCGGAGTCGATATTTAGCAGGAATATCACAACTGGATATTGCTGCACAACAAGTTAGTGTCATGAGTGAGCAATTGACGGCTCTTGAACCACAGCTGAAAAAAGCATCGGAAAACGTAAGTTTCTCTCAAATCCCTAGAGTAAAGTTGCTCGAACCGGAAACTGTAATAATTTATACACTTTTCAACAACTCGTGAAAATTCCAAGTCTGTATTCAAAATCTTTTTAATTTTTTTTTCTACAAGGTCGCCGTACAAGTAGCCAAAGTCCAAAAAGACAGCAATGAAGCAGCAATTCAACGTGAACAAGTCAAACAAGATCAGGATGCTGCCGCCATACTCCTTGCTAAAGCAAGTGCCATCAAAAAAGATTGTGATGAACAACTCGCTCTTGCTAGGCCCCATCAAAGGGAAGCTCAGCAAGCCCTGAACACTCTCACAACAGCTGATATTGCTGTTGTCAAAGCAATGAAAAGCCCACCGACTGGCATAAGAATTGTAATGGAGGCAGTTTGCATTTTAAAGGACGTCAAACCCGAACGAATTGCAAACCCATCCGGAGTTGGTATGATTGAAGACTATTGGGGTCCCTCGAAACGAGTCCTTGGAGATATCAAATTTCTTGATAGTTTGGTGAATTTTGACAAGGACCACATTCCACCACCGATAATCCAAAAACTCAAAGAGCGAGTTCTCAGCAACGATAATTTTGATCCCGAAAAAATTAAAACAGTTTCAACAGCTTGCGAAGGTTTGTGTCGTTGGATAAATGCGTTGATCAAGTATGATGTTGTAGCTAGGAAAATTGTCCCCATGGAAATTGCCCTTGCTGCCGCAAATGCAGAAAATGATGTAAGTGTGAAAAACATCTAGGTAACGCACTTTTATTTATGATTTTTAATTGACATCCACCTCAGGCAGCAAATCAACTAGTCAATCAAAAGATTGCACAACTTAAACTTGTCGAGGCCAATCTGGCGGAAATACAAAAAAAGCTCGAAGAACAAGAAAACGAGCTTAGGTACCTACTTCGATAGAACAAGCTGTGATGGTTTCGTACAAAATATTTCTTTCTTTTGCAAACAGGAAACTTGAAAACGAATATGACAATGTTGTAAAAAAACTAAGTCGTGCCAGGGAACTCATAAGCGGATTGGGTGGCGAACGCTCTCGCTGGCTAGAAGCGGCACGAGAACTCGCTGAAACGTACGAAACCTTGACCGGGGACGTGCTCATTGCATCCGGGATTGTCGCCTATCTGGGGCCATTCACCATAAATTTCCGTGTCAGTCAGATCCGGAAATGGGTAGCAAAATGCACATCGTTTGGTATCGTATGCAGTCAGGAATTTCAACTACAACAAGTGCTAGGGGATGCTGTTGAAGTGCGCTCGTGGAACATCTTTGGCCTCCCAAGCGATTCGTTTTCCATCGAAAGCGCTATAATATTGAGGTAAGTGTAAGTAGTGTAAGCAAACGTGCTGGGGAATCATTCAAACCGACTACCGTCCAAACGATTGTCGTCGACGATATCGTCTCAAATTTGCTTCACGTAACTTGGGGTCTCCATTGAACAATTCGGCCTGTCATCAGATAATGCAACAGAGAACAACAATGGACGCATTCACTAACCTAGTCACTACGTAGCCAAAATTCAACTAGCTTTGTGAATGCAAAATTGCACTACAAAGCTAGTCGAACACAAACTGTCAAAAAATGATAGTCCAGCAATTTTAGGTTTTATCTGCGGAAAAATTAGGAAGTGACCCGAATTATTAATTAAGGCCGTGTGCGAATTGGATGAATTGTGGTTAAAAAATAAAAATGGATGAATTTTTAACCACTACTGTTCAACGCAAAATAATTGTTCACTTTGATTTAGCAGTTCCTGAGATCAGCGGGTTCAAGCAAACAACAGAAACATTCAAAAAAGAATATTTTTTGCCGTTTTTGCAATATTTTTAACTGACGCTTCGCTCCTATTGGTATCAGCGTAGTATGATATAGCTTCTAGCCTTCCTCGATAAATCCACCATTAGACACAAAAAGAATTGTTCAATTTGACTGAGCAGTTCCTGAGATAAGCGCGTTAAAACGCAGAAAAATAAATATTTTTTCCGTTTCTTCCACATTTTCCACAGATTCTTCGCTGCTATTGGTCGCAGCTTAATTTTAAGTAAAACAAAGCCTTCCACGATTAATGGACACAAACAAAATTTTACAATTCGAACCAGTAGTTCCTGAGATTACCACGTTCAAACGAACAATTTACAATTATATTGTATTGTAGTGTATTGTTAAACGTTTTTTCCACATTTTCCGCAAATTCTTCGCTCCTATTGGTCGCAGCTTAATGGTATATAGCTTCAAGCCTTCCTTGATAAATGGACCATTCAACATTAAGGCCGTGTGCGAATTGGATGAATTGTGGTTAAAAATTAAAAATGGATGAATTTTTAACCACTACTGTCATTTTTTAACCTGCTCAGCAGCTAGTCAAATTATGCGAAGTGTCAAAATTTAACCAAACGTCAATTTTTAACCCATTTTTAACTGAATTCGCACACGGCCTAAAAAAGTTGTTCAATTTCATTAAGCAGTTCCTGAGATAAGCGCGTTAAAACGCAGAAAAATTAATATTTTTTGCCGTTTTTTCCACATTTTCCACAGACTCTTCGCTGCTATTGGTCACAGCTTAATGTTAAGTAGCCTAAAGCCTAAGTCGATTAATGGACCATCCAACACAAAAAGAATTATACCATTCGAACCAGTAGTTCCTGAGATTACTGCGTTCAAACGAACAAACTCTTCAGCTTTATATATTAGTATAGATCGTGTTTTTTGTTTACTCTGATTAGTTTCTCTTAATTGTTAAAACTAGATTTAAGTAAGGCCGTGTGCGAATTCAGTTAAAAATGGGTTAAAACTTGACGTTTGGTTAAATTTTGACACTTCGCATTATTTGACTAGCTGCTGAGCAGGTTAAAATATGACAGTAGTGGTTAAAAATTCATCCATTTTTATTTTTTAACCACAATTCATCCAATTCGCACACGGCCTAAGAACAAAAATTTACTCTCTTCAACTTTTTGTGGCTCACTGTTATAAACCTTTTACTTCTGTAAAATAACTCTCACTAAATTATGTTTTAAAATGTATCTTTAATGCATATAATTTGAATTGTATTTTAGTTCGTTCAAGGATTAATGTTTTTGTTTAAAAATTGACTCACCGGCCTTCGCTATGTGGAGTAAAACTTTTAGACGACGCTGTTTCAATAACTTTCTTGATGGCTCGTTCCTTCGATAAATTATGTGCACAGCATAATTGAAGCAAGCTCGATCATTGCTAGAGACTGTATGGAAACAAAAACAAAGTTATAATCTTATGATTGCCTGATTTAGTGAGAATAATGTAAAGGTTTACACAATTAAATAATAGTTAACAGGTTAGTTAGTTGTGATTTTTTTCTATTTCCTTTTTTTTTCTCCTGGCAAGTGTTGAGGCGTAGACAGTGTCTTGGCCTCAGATCGTTGTTGCTGATCGGGTACAGCTTATATATTTGGACTCTTATTGGATCGAATTATTGACACCGTACGATCTATGAATCGAATGTCGACGATGACGGAGTTTTGCAACTGAAATTTAGCGTGGGCGAGCTATGCTCTCAAAATCTAGGTAGCGGGACAGCTGTTTGGAGACCTCCTCACAGTCAGTGCCGGTATCGATGTTCGGTGGGGGTGAGGGGGGGTTAAAACGTATGTTCGGAATGCAATCTTGGGCCGTGTGCGAATTGGATGAATTGTGGTTAAAAAATAAAAATTGATGAATTTTTAACCACTACTGTCATATTTTAACCGGCTCAGCAGCTAGTCAAATAATGCGAAGTGTCAAAATTTAACCAAACGTCAAGTTTTAACCCATTTTTAACTGAATTCGCACACGGCCTTAATAGCAAAACTCGAGTAGGAATAATATATTTTCACAATCATTCTATTCGGATGATCGATTTTAATTGATTATAAAACCATTAAAATTCACCTCAAATGAAAGAAAATTTATTTGCTCTTCCTTCTGCTTGCTCAATTTTGATGAGGATTACTTCCACTCTCGGCCAGACTTTGGATGAAAAATAATGATCTATCTTTCCGATTATTCTGAGTACCTTTTTTTTCTATTGATCTAATATGTCTACCTTCTATTTCACAGCTGATTGCAGTTCGAATTCCATTTGCGGAATGAAGGGGGTGATACAATTTTTAAAAAATGTGTATGAAATTTTTGCTACGAAGAGGTCCCCACACTAAAAGCACTTTTAGCAAAAATCTTTTTAAATTTTATCAGACCCTTAAAATGTTTGAGTTTCACCAACTTGAAATGGGAAATTTCAGTTAAATTTTTGTCAAAATTGACATCCTCATGAAAATTATGTGAGAAAAAATGGGAGCGTTATATTCACTTTTTAAAATATTCAATGACACTTTAAATGTTTAATGAGTTAAAAATTGACATTTAGTTTTAAAAAGTGTCTAAATGCTTGGTGAAACAAAAAGATCTCATTTTACGGTTTAAAAGCCTGTTAAGTATTTAAAAGTTGTTTTTGAAATCGGGCATAAGAAAGTTAGTTGTTTGTGTATTCATTTTGTTTTTATTTCTAATGTAACAAATGTAAGGCTTAATTTAGATGTCAACAAAGATTTTGTTAACTTTATTTTTCAATGCCACATAGAAACCTTGACACCTGATTATGCTCATAGCCATAAGCGAAACATCGTGAATAAAACTTATTTGTTTCATTTCATTTTTGATCTAAAGCCCATTTCATTAAACAGAAAATACGTATAGCCCATTTTTTGACAAAAATCTAAACTTGAAGTCTGCTAAAAGCCAAAAGAACATTTTTATGGAAAACTAGCTGACCCCGCGAACTTTGTCTCGCCAACTCCAATAACAATTTTCCCTTGGAAACCCAATGAGTTGTTTTTCATCAATAACTTTCTGTTTTCCATTCGAAAACCCATTTTGTAATTCTCCAGTTTTCCATTTGAAAACCAATGTACCTGCAATAGTTTGCAATTTTTCCTTTGAAAACCGATGAGTTTTCCGAGTTTTTCATCAAGAACTTTCTATTTTTACATTAGAAAACCCATTTTGAACCAAAAAATTCCAAGCAAAAAAAAATCTAAATTCCGACCTTCGTTTGGTTTTTCCAGTTTTCCCACTCTTCCATGGGGTTTTTCCAATTTTTTTTTTTCACAGAAATCATCACTGAATGCAACAGTATGAACCATGAAAATTTCACAAATATCTGTTTGACCATTTGGGAGTCTATAAGAGACATAGGTTAGGTTAGGTTAAGTTATATGGGCTGACGGTTGATTTTGTTACCATCACACTAAGATCAATGTAGATCCTTTGTGATACCCTGAAGTATTGTAACTTCTGAAAAAGTGATTTAACCTATGAATTCTATGGTTGGTCGAGCCATTTGGTGGACTTGACAAAATTCAGTAGGCGATTGCCTGGGAGTTCAGATAGTTCTTCTAGTTCATTAAAGAAATAGTTGCCTAAAATTTTTAATCTAGTACGGCAGAGTGCTGGACAGTGGCATAGGAAGTGAGCTGTGTTTTCGTGATATTCCTCATAGCCGCAGCCTCTACATATGTCATCTGTACTAAGCCCAATTTTCTTTTTGTGGTAGCCCAGTAGGTTTTGTCCCGTTATAACACTTATGAGGGATCTTAGGGACGGTTTTTTGAGAAGTAAAATCTTGTCGGATTTTTTCTTGTCGTAATAAGGCCAGAGTTTCCTGGTGTTACTGCAGGTTTCTAGTAGGTTCCATCTATCATTTGCTTTTTGAATGATATTTTTACTAATATTTCTTTTTAATTCGCAATGAGGGATTCTAATGTTATGGTCTATGAGAGAGGGATCAAGTACCGAGTCTTCTCTTGCAAGCTCATCCGCTTTTTCGTTTCCTGGCACACCACTGTGACCGGGAACCCAGCAGAGTTTTACATTGTGCTGCATACCAAGAACCCTTAGCTCTTCGCGACAGCAAGAAACAGGCTTTAACTTGATTTGCGTGGCAGAGATCGCTTTTATTGCTGCTTGGCTATCAATGAAAAAGGTGATATCAGTGTGTGATATTGCCATCATGGATATTTGATTAGCAGCGTTTTTCACTGCCAAGATCTCAGCTTGGAAGACACTACTATGGTCGGGAAGTCTGAATGAACTGGCAAGGCTAAGATTTTCTGAGTAGAAACCTGCCCCTACTCCAGTAATATATTTCGAACCATCAATAAAGATTGTAAAGTTTGATTCATTGGAGTAGGGTACACTGTTTTCCCAATCTTCTCTATTGGGGAAGCTGGTGGTAAAGTTTTTACTGAAGTGTAAATAAGGGGTCATGTAATCTGTACAAACATTATTGCCAACGTATTTCGTAAGAATCGTGGTATGGCCGTGTTGATTAGATCTCCAAATATTGGTCTAACTAAGTCAAAGAGAGCTATTTGCTGCTTATGCTTGTACGAATAGATCTATCGGGGTGAGATCAAGGATCGCTTCGAGGCCCGCAGTTGGGGCAGTCCTCATCACTCCCGTAGTGCTAATGCATGCCATTCTTTGTACTTTGGTAAGGGTTTTTAAGTTCGTGGATTTCTCCAGAGCTTGCCACCAAACCAAACTGCCATAAGTTAGAATGGGTCTAACAATGGCTGTGTACATCCACATGATTATCTTAGGATTTAGCCCCCAATTTCTTCCCAGAATCCTATTACACGAGTAGAGTGAGAGTAAGAGACATACTTTTTATGCCAAAATAATAAAGTTTTACGATAAAAATTAATATCAACGACAAAGTATAAAATTATAAAGTAGTTTATCCTTATTTTCGTAACACTACCCTCCACTTAAATTTTGTTCGTTGCGAACAAAGTCATTGTTGTCGCCTCTGTATTGAGCAAGTCTATCCAAATGAACCACCTTCATTTTTGTTCGCTTTCGTCCCTTCACTTGAATTCGATAGACCACTACATAAGGCCCTTCCCAATAGGTTTGCAATTTTGAACATACACCTTTTCTGCGTTGCGGATTATAAAGAAGAACCAAATCACCTTCCTTGAATCCTTTGGAATTAGCTTGGAGATCGTACCAGGCTTTTATTTTGTAACCTTTCTCTGACATTTTTATGAATTTCATCTAGTTGTTGTCGACTAAATATAGCCTTGGCAATTTGACTTTCCGCTGAAAAAGATTCCCTACTTGGTTTCATTCCAGCTTCATTTGCCTGTAATATTTTTGAAATATCGCAATCGCTTTGTTGAGAAGAATAACCATCGCAATGCGGCATGATCTGTTCTGATTAGAAATTCTTGTCCATAAAGGTATTTGTGGAATTGCTTGACATACTGAACTACAGCTAACAATTACTTTCTTGTTACGCAATAGTTCCTCTTTTATTTTTCTAACGTTTTACTAAAATATCCAACAACTTTTTCTTGGCCATCGATGTCTTGTGAAAGAACCCCTCCGATTCCGACATTGCTAGCATCTGTGTCCTGTCCAGTATAAACTTCTTACATGGAATTGGATACGCTAAGGTAGGTGCTGAACACATAAGGTTTTTCAAATCCAAGAACGCTTCCTCCTCTATTGTTGTCCATTCAAATTTCCGGTCTTTTCGAGTTAGCTCATGAAGACTTGATGACACGAGTTTGGGGCAAAGCGTCTATAGTACGTGCAAAGTCCAAGAAAACTTCGTAATTCATGAAGATTTTTAGGTCTTGGCCAATGAGAAACAGCTTTTACCTTTTCTTCATCCGTCTGAACTCCTTCTGACGTTATTCTTTATCCCAATTAATTGACTCCTTTCCTAAAAAGAGAACATTTTTTCTTACACACTATCAGAATTGGTCGTATGGGCTTATAGCAAGCACCATTTTACGACCAATGGTTTGCCAACACAGAAACTGTGTTATACCACCGACTCATCACTTAGTGTGGTGTTAGTTGTTAGTAAGCAAATATCGAAATTATAACAAATAACACAGCACACATAAATAATAACATAAAATAAACAAAGAACATGACAAAATTAACATAAAACATTTAAAAAAGTGGAACACTGGTTTTCAAAATTATTTTTAGTTGAATTTTACTTAAATTAAAATCAAAAAGTTTTGAGTTCCAGTTTATAAGTTTACCCATACGTGTCAAAGGCTCATGCATTCCATAGTTAGTTCGATGAATATCGATCTTAATCAGATCCTGACTACGGAGATTATAACCTCCTCCTCGATAGCAAAACAAAATTTTACAGAGAAGATCAGGAGCATCAGTGACTCCAGTTATAATTTGATGGAAAAATACAATATCATTATTATTTCTTCTCTGTTGTAGTGTTTGCATATTAAGGATTGACAAACGATTTTCGTATGGAGGAACATTAAGGGGATCAATCCACTGAAACCCTTTTAACAAAAAACGAGTGAAATTCCGTTGCACAGATTCCAGTCTTTCAATATAAACATCATATAAAGGGGACCACACCTGTGATGCATACTCTAGGTGGGGACGAACCAAACTGTTGTATAAAACACAGGTGACATTAGGATCCCGGAATTCTTTTGACCACCGCTTAATAAAACCTAACATAGAATTAGCTTTATTGACTATGCCGTTAATGTGCTCAGAAAAATCTACATTTTGTGTAAAAAGAACTCCTAGGTCCTTAACAGTAATAACGCGAGTTAAAATATGGTTTGAAATGACATAGTCATAAGATGAAGGGGAGCGTTTTTTAGAGAAGGTCATTGTTTGGCACTTAATCGGGTTAAGGTTTAAACTGTTCTTTTCACACCATAATGTAAAACGGTTAGTGTCATTTTGAAGTAAAATGCGATCATTTGCAGAATTTATGTTTTTATATATCTTCATATCATCCGCGAAGATGAGAATTTCACTATTATTTACACATAACGGTGCATCATTGATAGCTAATATAAAGAGGAGGGGTCCCAGATGGCTCCCCTGCGGAACACCTGATTTGGCCAAATATGATTTAGAGTAACTATTTCTGAATTTAACTTGATAAGATCTATTCTCAAGGTAAGAGACAATCCACGAAATAAAACAAAGTGGGAAGCCGTAAGAGGTTAATTTAAACTTGATAATCTCATGAGATAGTTGATCAAAAGCCTTCGAGAAGTCCGTGTAAACACAATCTACTTCTTGGCCACGTTCCAAAGCATGTAAACATTTATTTAAAAAAATAACCAGATTATTAACCGTGGATCGTTTTTGCATAAAGCTATGCTGTTGATTGCAAATAATATTTCTACAGTTGAATGCCAAATTGTCACACACTACTTGCTTAAACAACTTTGGAATACATGAAAGTTTGGAAATCGGCCTGTAATTACAGATATTGTTTTTATCACCTTTTTTATAAACGGGAGTTATAAAGGCACTCTTCCATACTGCAGGAAATTTACTTGATTTCAATGAAAGATCAAACATTTCTTCGGATTTAACCTCAATCCCGCATTTTGTATTTTTTAGAAAACTTGCTCCAGATTTCGTATATGTTCTTTGAAGTTCTGTCCCATAACAATTATGTCGTCTAAGTAGACAAGACAAGTTTTCCAGCCAAAACTCGTTCCATTAGACGCTCAAATATTGCAGGAGCATTGCAAAGCCCAAATGGCATAACACGGAACTACCACAAGCCATTGCAATCACTGAAAGTAGTCTTTTCTTTATCTTCTTCCGAGATCTCGACCTGCCAGTAGCCGCTCTTCAAGTCTAGCGTGGAAAACAATTTTGCATCAGCCAGTGTGTCATCGATTTTTGGTAAAGGAAAACTATTCTTCTTCGTCAAACTATTAAGTTTTCGATAGTCAACGCAGAACCTTTTGTTTCCATCCTTTTTCTGCACTAGGACTACTGAAGAAGACCATCTCAGATGGCTCAATTACTTGATCTTTTTGCATTTGTTCAATTAGCTTGCGAACTTCATCTCTCTCAAGAGGCGTTCGACGAGGTGTTTGACGAATTGGTTGAGCATTTCCTGTATTTATGCGATGTTTTACTTTTGATGTGCATCCTGACACATTCGAATCTGATGAAAATATACTGAAGAACTTCTCAACCAATTCTTTAGCTTACTTCTGTTCCTGAGTTGAAAGCTCCTCAATTTCCATTTGCATCTAATTAGTAGCGTCTCTACTCTTCTGCCTGGCATGTAGTTCATCATCAGATTCAAATTCAAAGAACTTCTCCACCAATTCTTTAGCTTGCTTCTGATCTTGAGTTAAAAGCTCCTCAATGTCCATTTGCATCAAATAAGTAGCGTCTCTACTCTTCTGCCTGGCATGCAGTTCATCATCAGATTCAAAACCTCCTCCCCTTTCTCGTGTTTTGGTTGAATCTGCTAAAGTAAGCACTCTCATAGGAATTTGTGATACATGATTGGATCTTACCAACGATTTTCCAACAATTAAATCATTAATTTTATTTTTTGCAAGAGATTCTACAATCCATAAATTATTTTTGCCTTCGTCTTCTTGAAGCTTTCCCCTAACGATTGCCTCAGAATATGGACTGATGCAGGTGTCTTCATTAACGATGATTTGTTTAATGGTTGCATTTTGCATTTTCTATTTGAAGTTAAATAGAGTGGCGCGACATACTGCTCATGAAGAGCCAAGGCCTAAGTGGCTTACTCTCATCAACAATTCTTCGAGTGCGTGTGGAGAATTGAGAGGACCTACAATTTAACGCCGATTCCGAACGGCAAAGTTGAGAAGCACTTTTTCATGACAGATTGATACTCTTGGAAAATTTGTCAGGTCTTCGCAAGAGGCAGTACCCGTGAAAGGTATTTCCGAATTTTTATACTTCAAGATACAATGTTCTAGATCTTTCTAACTCCGTGTTGTAACATAAAATCTAGGCCAAGAATCACTTCATCTACAATTTCTGCCACAATAAACTCATGTTCCGTAGTGATCGAGCCGAAAGAAATACTTTTCAGAGTTGTACCTAATATTGGAGCACTTTCACCAGTCACAGTTGTGAGTTTCGTCACATTAAATGGTTGCAATTCCAATGCCAAGTCTTTTCTTACGATGGAATGCGATGCTCCCGTGTCAATAGTGAAGATTGCTCTTTTCTTTCCAAGAACACCCATTACTGTCAAGCTATTTGCGGTACGTGAAATTTTTGAAATTATAACTTTGGGGCAACGACTCTCTAAAACCAATTCAAGCCCCTCTAAATTGGTATTTTTTAGTTTACATTTTTCTGAAGATCTCCTTCTGTGTATTTCGGTAGCTGTTTGCTACGAACCTTACAATTTCGGGCCATGTGGCCAATTTTACCATACCTAAAACATTTACCTTTGAAACCGGGATCTCCTTTCACCTCTTCGATTTCAGATCGTACAGCTTGGCACATAACGTCATAGGTAGACGTTGTATCCTCTATTTGTAGTTGTCTGCCTTGAAAGTTCGGTTTACAAACTATAGCTGCTGTTTCATGGGAGAGCGCTAAGCTAACTGTCTCTGGAAAGGATGTTTTGGGTGACGCTATTGTAGCTCGTTTAGTCTCTTAATCGCGAATGCCGTCAACAAAAGCTTCAATTTTAATTCTTTTGATAAATTCTGGAGTAGCATCTATATGTATGTATAGGTGATTTGAGCAAGGCACTCAATCTCCCCTGCGAATGTTTGAAGACTTTCAATTGTTTGTTGACAACGACCCTTCAGTTCCAGGAGATGGACTTGTTGCATATGGTCGTTGCTATATCGCCGATGCAAAGCTTGCGTTAGTGCAGAATATTTTCTCTGCTCTTCAGTTGATAGAGTTTGTAATATATCAGCAGCAGCACCTTTCAGAGAAATTATTAGTGCTGATGTACGGTCTTCTTCACTCCAGCGGTTTCTCTGTGAAGTGGTTTCAAATTGCAACTTGAAAATAGCAAAACTTGAAGATCCGTCATAAATAGGAGGCTTGAATGTTGCTGAAGAAACCCCAACGGGTGCAGACTTCAATTGGGAGAACTCTTCCCTCATTTGTGATATCTCCTGTTCTGTTTCCGTTCCTAGTTGACTCAGCTTTTCATTGGTCCTCTTTTCAAGTTTGCCAAATTTAGCATCGCAACCTTGTACACCCTGCTCAAGAAAATTAAACTGACTACCAAATCATACTAGAGCACTTTCAAAATTTCTTTCCATTCGCTTCTCCATTTCCGGTTACCGTCATCTTGCGGGTTTTCTGTTTCCTCAATCTCTTCCGATACTTGTTCCTTTGAGTTGTCTGAAAAATCTATTCTTTCCACATCGATGCCTTGTTCGGCCGTAGCAATCTGCAAACGTATTTGTAATTCAGCCTTGCTCCCAGTTGTAGGCTTGTTAAACTTGGTCAATTGTCTTGGTCTTCTACTTTTAGCTGAACGAATATAACCATCTTTACTTCTTAATTTACTTACTTAATTTAACATTTTTTTCCCTAAGTTTCATCTACAAACAAACACGAACAAAATAATAAAAAATTAGCCAAATCCGTCCAGCCGTTAGTGAGTAATGCGGTTACACACGAACAGGATTTCATTTTTATATACATACTAGACGTAGACGACCCGCGGGACGTTGTACCCACCCTTAAGAAATTGTAAGTGGAAGTAAACAGTTCGCTGTCGGCTTTATTGGGACAAAGGTTAGTTTCTGTTAGGGCGAAAATATCGAATGGTAATTTTTGAGTGCTAAGAAAAACAGCTGAAGTTTTTGATCGTAGACCCCTTACGTTTTGATAATAAACGGGCATGAATTGATTTAGCGATGGTAGTTTATTGCTAAACGAGGTATCCGTTTTTTCTTAGAAGAATTGAAATTTGTGAGGTTTAAATGAGAAGCGTAGGTGGAGAGATCAGTTGTGATAGTAGTACGGGATATATTCAGATTTCGTGGAAGTTGAGATATATGTATATCGAAGAGTTTGGAGTAATCTATTGGAAGACCTTCTTTTTGAATGGAAACTAGAACGTTTGTTTTGGTTTTGCCGTTGATACAAACAGTAACCGGTTGTTTGTGAAGAAAGTCGAGATAGAGGCGAACATTATCATAGATTTTATTGTCTTGCCATTAAGAAGCGACAATTTAAGTATTGCTATTACGTAAGATTAACGGTGGGCCAGAAAAGAGCCATTGGAATTTACGTGGAATGTCGATAGTATATGTAGTAAAGATGACACGATGGCAAGCTATTGGTCGAAAATGGTAAACTCTTTCGAAATATCGATGCATCATATCGCTGTTCATACGTTGAGGTACATTTGAGATAAGAAAGGTAACAGTTTGGTTATCGTAGAGTTTCTTCAGTCGTGCATCCCATTCAGCGATTTCCCATGAGGTTCCAAGGCGGTTGATGTGTGTTCTTTGATTAGGTTGTGATGTTGAGCTTAAAGATGACGTGACGTTGTTCGATGTGGTTGGTATACTTGAGACAGGTGGTTGGGAAATGTTGCGTGTATCGTGACAGGGTGAGAGGTTGGAGTTTGTGACTTCAGCCAGTTCGACATTAAGTGAGTTGAGTTGGAGAGCTGTGTTAGGGTTGATACTACTAATATGATGCAAGCGTTTGATTTCTTCGGAGAGTTCATTAATCGATCGATGAAATCCTTAACAAAGAATTCACAAATATTCTTTGTTAAGGATTTCAGCAAGAACAATAGAGTTCTCACTTATCATTTCATATCACATGAGAGTTTACTCAAATTACACTCTACGTTAGAGATAATTTTTCCATGATTCAAGTATTGAAGTTTTATGACAGATGATAGAGCATCGAGTGATTTGGTTAAGCTGTCGTTCTGTTCTTCCAAAGAGTCATTATTCATTAAATACAGACGTGAGCTTACGAATATTTAATTTTACTTCATTAATATCTTCTAAAAGTTTATGAAGACGATCGTTGTTACATTTTATAGCAATCATGACATGTCGATTTGTAATAGGTAGATCTACAATCAACGTAGTAATATACGAAAATTTGAGAAAACTCAGCCAAATAATTCTTTGCATTTCTGCTTATGCCGACACATATAGCGTGAAAGACTTTACCACAAATTCCTTTGCGGAAGTGCGTTCTGTTATCGAACATGAAGGATTTCCGCAGATTATTTGATCGATTTATACAATTGATTTTTTTTTGTTTTTGTAAGCGATATTTGTTTGTGCGAAGAATTTTGTGCAGTGTAAGAAGTTATTATATGGTTTGTGTATATGCTAACTTATTGGTAATTGACAGGGTCAGATGGCGTTGGAGGAGAACTATTGTGGGCGCAATATTTAAATGAAATGATTGTTCCACAAATAATACAACTCTTGATGCTTTTACTTTATAAATTTCAACTCTTTATTAACAATTGCAAAATTGATGAACCGCTGCGTAGGCTGTGAAAAATACATCTGCGTCTGAATGAAGTTCGTTGCGCCAGAATTTTGAATTTTTATTTCGACTCGTTCGTCATCTGGTTGTGGATTGTGGTATGTCATATCGCCACATGAGCCCCTCGGGAGTGGGACGAGTGTGGAGCGAGGTTCACGAAAGTAACTCTGTTTCGTTTTTCTTGGTTTTGTGTGAACGGGTGTGACTGTAGCTGGTGTTCGTGGTGTTGTGAAAGAGACAGCAGAATTATTTTCGACGAAGGATGGTTTTAATCTTTCTGTTGACATTGTAGTTGGATTTCCATCAATGTTGATTTTAAAAACAAAATCCGATAAGCGATCGATGACTTCGTAAGGACCACGATATGGCTGTTCCAATGGATTCTTGACGCTGTCGACTCGGATGAAAACGTGTGTGCATGAGAACAAGGTTCCATGGGAGAAAGCTTTGGTCTTGTTGTGGTGTGCTGATGGAGCTGAGCGAACTTCTCTCATAAAAACACGGATCTGGATTCGCTTCTTCGTCGATGAAGTACTCACCCGGTAGTCGCAATGTTGCTCCATAATTATAACATCTCAGCTGCGCTTGCCTTGATGTCATCTTTTAGACTGGTTCGCAATCCAAGTAGTACGACGGGTAGAATCTTTGTTCAGTTGTTTGTGCTGTGGCACATGATTGCTGCTTTCAATGACCGGTGCCATCGTTCCACCATACCATTAGAGGCAGGGTGGTATGTAGTCGTTCTGTTTCGAGTGCATCCGATGAGTTGTGTTAGTGCTTCAAAAAAACGTGATTCAAACTGTGAGCCTCTATCACTTGTTATTGTTGAGGGTGCACCGAATCGGCTTATCCATCCAGAGAAGAATGCATTAACGACCGTGTCCACTGTAACATCTTTTATCGGAACTGCTTCTGGCCAGCGAGTGAAGCGATCAATGAACGTTAAACAATAGCGATAGCCCTCGGACAGTGGCATCATGATGATATCGATGTGAATATGTTTGAAACGTGCACTGGGTATCTCTATTTATGTTGTGGTACATTTTTGACATGTTGATGTAATTTACTTAGTTGACATGGTAAACACTTTCGTGCCCAGTTGCCGATGTCACGATTCATGGAAGGCCAGACGTAGCGTTGGGCTGTGGCTTTCTTTGCTGCACGACTGCTTGGGTGTGACGGGTTGTGTATGTTTTCGAACACTTTTCGTCTTAGTGGCAACGGGATAAATAGACGAATGGTTTTGTTGGCAATGTCACAGTAGATGGGTTCTTCTGCATCAATTTTAAGCTGGAACAGTTTGAGTGCAGAAGCTGATTCTGATCGCAATAGTTGTTGAAGTTCCTCGTCGTTTGCTTGGTGTTCTGCGATGTCTCTGGTGGATATGAGCGTAGGCATGTTGTTGGTTTCGATCCTTGACATTGCATCAGCCACTACGTTCGACTTTCCAGGTGTATGGACAATGTTAGTTGTAAACTTGCTGATGTAATGTAACTGTCGTTGTTGTCTTGGTGAAGCTTTATCTGATCGTTGTGCGAAAGCAAAAGACAGAGGACGGTGGTCAGTTATCACCGTGATGTTTCGTCCTTCGATCATATGTCTAAAGAACTGTATACCTTTGTAGATTGCAAGCAATTCTCGGTCGTAAGCGCTATAATTCGATTCGGCTTTGCTTAGTTTCTTTGTGAAAAAACTAAGAGGTTGAGGAATGCCGTCGAAGGTCTGGTCAAGTGTTGCGCCGACGGACTTGTCCGATGCATCACAGCGTAGTGTTAGCGTTTTATTTGGTATCGGAAACACCAATTGGACGGCGTCCGTCGACCAGCAATTGCTTGCATTTTTCAAAGGCGTCTTCTGCCTATGTGTTCCAAACAATTTCGGTTCGGTCATTTTTCTTCACGGTAGGGGCCAATTCAATGAGAGGAGCGTGGACTTCGGCTGCGTATGGCATGTTCAGTCTGTAGAAATTCCAAGATCCCAAAAACCTGTGCAGTTCAGCAACTGTTTTCGGTTTGGGATAGTTACGGATTGCCTCGACTTTCTCTTCAGGTGGTTTGATCCCCGATTCGTTAATAGTGTAGCCAAGATAGTCGACAGTCGGTTGACCAAATATGCACTTGGATACGTTAATGGACAATCCGTGTTGGTGGAGCTTCTCTAGAACGATTCGTAAATGCTGTTCATGTTCTTCAAGGTTCTTCGATGCTATTAAAATGTCATCTAAATAAACGTGGCAGAAGTCAAGCTCTCGCAAAATGGAATCCATCAGTCGCTGGAACGATTGTGCAGCGTTGCACAGACCGAAGGTCATTACGTTAAACTGGAACAAGCCAAACGGTGTGATGACGGCTGTCTTCGGTCGGTCTTCTGGAATCACCAGTATCTGGTAGTACGCTCTAGCCAGGTCGAGGGTCGAAAAGATCTTGCATCCGTGGAGATTGAACATAAAATCACGTACGTTGGGAATCGGGAAGCGATCTGGAATGGTGATTTTGTTTAAACGGCGATAACCACCGCAGACACGCAATTCTCCGTTTTGTACAAGATGTAGAGGGCTTGCCCATTCACTCTTGGATGGTTCGCAGATTCCTTGTTGCATCATTTTATTGAATTTCGTTTTTGCGGCTTGGAGTTTCTCACCTACTAGACGACGAGCTCTTTCAGCAACTGGTTGACCTCTTGTTGTAATGTTGTTGTAATGTAGTTGTGAACATTGTGTGTAGGTGCCTTGCACGCCACAGGTTTGGTCACGTTCTCGAATTCCTTAAGTAGCTTAAAGTACGGAAGTTTGGAATTGACTGTGAGGATGGTTGGTTGTGAAGAATGGATGAGTTTCGATGGAGAAAAGAGCTTGGTCTCTGCGTCAATCAGTCTTCGTTGACGAAAATCGACGAGCAGGCCATGATGTTTATTGAAATCGGCACCAAGGATTGGTTGTGTGACGTCAGCTATGGTGAATGTCCAAAGATATGGACCTCGGAGGCCAAGGTTCAATGACATGGTTGTTGAACCGAACGTGTCGATGGTGGATCCATTCGCTGCAAATAGTTTGGAATTTGTTAGGGATTTCTTTTTGTCGTTCTCACCTTTTTTCTGTCGCCAAGAGATGACCGAAATGTCCGCTCCGGTGTCCACCAAAAACTTTAAACCGCTTGTTCGATCGTTTACTTGCAGGCGTGTCGTCAAAACGCCTCCAGAGGTGCCTGCGTGGTTGTCTGGAGGGTTAAGTGGTTTAAAGTTGTTTTGCTGAGTTGGAAATCACATGGTTCCCTGCAATTTCGTGCCTTATCTCCGAATCTCATGTGGAAATAACAATAAGTTTGTTTCGGGTTATTTCGTGAGCGACTAGAGGATCTACCACGGATATTATTTCCCAGTTTTGAACGTTAATCTTTAATTTCCTTTGAAAGGGCGTTGACCTGAGCTTCAAGTCCTGACGGATCTGGCTTTGAACAAGATGGTTTTGTTGTTTCTACTGCCAGAATGGAGAGACGTGAAAGGTCAATGATTTTGTTAGCTTGGGTGGCCAGTTTGGTTAGGTCTGTAACCTCACTTATTGCCAAGATGCCTCTTATTTGTTCAGGGAGATGTTCGAGAAAGAGAGAACGAAGAACGTTTTCTGGGAATGAGCTTCCTGCCAAATTTCTCAAACGTTGCAGGAGATTGGATGGTTTCTCTTCTGAGATCTCAGTGCCTCGGAGAAGACGTCGGAGTTTGGACTCGCTGGCTGGTTTGGTCGAACGAAGAAATTAAGCGTTCTTTTATAGCATCGTAAGCATTTATAGCTGGTGGTGCGGAAAGAATGTCTGAGACAAACTGCAGAGTGGATGAGTCTAAATTTACGAGAACGTAGTGATACTTCGTGGTGTCTGCGGTGATGCGAGAAATTGCAAATGCGGCTTCTACTTGCAAAAACCACAGTGAAGGGTTCTCTCGCCAGAAGGGTGAAATTTTCACGATTCTTACCGCGTTTACCTCAGGATTCTCGTTGTTATTTTCAGCGTTGTTCTCATCCATTTTGTAAACGTTTGTGTCGCAAGGCAATCGAAAAAAATCAAGAATATTCGTGTTCGTGTGGTCTCGTTGATCACGTCGGGGTCACCAGATTTGTGGGCGCAATATTTAAATGAAATGATTGTTCCACAAATAATGCAATTCTTGATACTTTTACTTTATTTAATTCAACTCTCTTTATTAACAATTGCAAAATTGATGAAGTGAAAAATACATCTGCGTCTGAATGAAGTTCGTTGCGCCAGAATTTTGAATTTTTATTGCGATGCGTTCGCCATCTGGTTGTGGTATGTCATATCGCCACACTATCTCACCAAGGCGTAAGAGTTGATGTTATTGAATGAAGTTAGTAACGAGTTGCCCGGTCTGGATAAGAGCTTTAATCGGTGCAGGGTAATTACTCCACGGGAATCTGCTCCACACGGGAATTTACTCCACTCAAAGCGAGAATTTGCTCCACTTTTTAAAGTGGAATAAATTCCCCCTGCCAGTGGGAAATAACTGCACAATTTTTTTGGTGGAATTATTTCCCAGCATGAAACTGAGCTATACCGGTTTTTACGAGGAATGTTAGTTATTATAATGCAATCAATATATGTGATAAATATAAGACTTTTTTTTATAGTTTACAGTTTTTTTACTTCAAATTCACCCTTTTACAAATCAAATTCACCCTTTTACAAATCAAATTCGCCCTTGTACAAATCAAATTCACCCTTTTACAAATCAAATTCACCCTTTTACAAATCAAATTCACCTTTATACAAATCAAATTCACCCTTTTAAAAATACAAACCATCTTCTTTATAAGTACAGGGTGAATTTGATTTGTAAAAGGGTGAATTTGATTTGTAAAAGGGTGAATTTGATTTGTATAAAGGTGAATTTGATTTGTAAAAGGGTGAATTTGATTTGTAAAAGGGTGAATTTGACTTGCAAAAGGGTGTATTTGATTTTTAAAAGGGTGAATTTGAAGTAAAAAAAACTGTATAAGAAAAAACTCAAATTCTGATTCCATGTTAAAAAAAAATATTAAAAAATAAGAAGTGCAATTGTTGTTTCTCACACTTTTTACTTTTAGTGGACTACTTTCTCACACAATTATGCAGTTATTTCCCACTCTTAGTGGGAAGCTATTCCATTTTAAAAAGTGGAGCAAATTCCCACTTTGAGTGGAGTAAATTCCCATGTGGAGCAGATTCCCGTGGAGTAATTTCCCTGCACCGCTTTAATCAGCTGTGGATGATAATAAAGTTGCTCTGTTGGGTCGACTTTATTTTTTGATGAAGGTCAGTAGAGTTGAGCGGAGAAAAGTTGCTAAAACTCAAGTTGATAAAGCTTAAGATTTGTTAGATGTGATTGAAAGCAATAGTTGTTTAGTTGACTATGTTGTGCGGCGAATGTTGACGTCTTCGTGCGGCTTACAGCATGGGGTGAAATATTGATGAGGTTAATAATTGTGGCATATGAAATGAGAATGCTTCAGAGGCAGAAACATATACTAAAAAAGTTTCACTCACCCAGCCAGAAAGAAATAATAGATGTTAGAGCGAAGGCGTTAGAACGATGAGGAGCGAAATACACAAGAAAAGGTTTACTCAATTGCTTGAATTATAATATTTTATAATTGAAAAATACAAATTGTAAATAAGGTGTATAAAGACACTATACAGAAGAGGCATCAATCAAAAGGTTAAAAAATGCTGCACTTTTTAATATCAAAATAAAATATTAAAGTTTAATGCACTTTTAAATTCTCAAACAAAAGGGTCTCTTTATTTTTCTTAAAAAATACACAATGGCATATACTAGATTAAAATTCATCAGAGCTTTACAAACTTTACTTCTTGACTTCTATATCTCGTGTGTCGGTCGTTATATTTTTCATTCAAATTAAATACAACGAGCTATCCTATTGGTAGATAGAACGAGTGATCTCATTGGTCGAACGGTCCGCCTTCGAGATCAGAAAATAACCGGAGCTTTACATAATAACCGGAGGTTTACATAATAACAGGAGGTTTACACCTTGCGTTCTACACGAGTCAAATATCATATTAATTATTATCATAGTATTACAAAAGGTAAACTTTTATATGCGAAAAATTAAGAAAAACTGGGAGCTGACTTGTAATGCGTGTAGGTTACTCAATAGATTTCACTCAATTCGGTAGAGGTATATGAATGCTCTGACCTGTTGTTTAGTTGGTATCTTATTGTCACCCGTTTTGATTAAAATTTGTTTTTTCTTAATAAAATACAGCCCATATTACTCCATAATATTTTCTGTGGAAGAATTTTTATTACCTATCGAAGAATAATATTTTTATGACAAAGCAGCGCTTTCTGGGTCAGCTTATAATAACATAAAGCTCAAATTAGGCCAACCACAAACCGAAGCGGACAAAACGTTCGCTTGTCGCAAGACAAAATGTCGTGTCGTAATCCACCCCACACCGAGGACGACACGGACAAAACATTTTGTCGTTGTCGCACTCGGTGTGTTTTGCCAGCGGACAAACAAAGAAAACATCCACACAAACATCCACACAAAAGAAATCTCTACGTTTTATTTAATTCTTCTTTTTCTTAATTCTTTTTACCATTACAACAACATCCATACCAAATTGAACAAAATACAACAAGAAATATCGCAATAAAATACAAATCCAACTATGAGCAACCGACATGTCCGTTTGTCGAAATCTGTTTGTTTGTCTTGTTCGCTTTGGTGTGTGGTTCTTCATAAGACGGTGTGTACTTTCAGGCTTCGACATTTTGTCCCGGACATTTTGTCTTCTTTGGTGTGGTTTGCTCCTATACAACCCCATGTATTTACTGCAACCGACGGACGGACACGACTTTTTGTCGTGTCGTGTCTTGTTCGGTGTGTGTTGCCTCGTAAGAGCAATGGACTTGTGTCCGCGACATTTTGTCGAAAGACAAAAAGTTCGTCTGTCCGCTTCGGTGTGTTTTTAGCCTTACTGCTATCCTTAATACTGTCACCCCTATCAGTGGCGTAGATAGGGAGGGGATCAGGGAGATATATCCCCCCCCATTGGGATCCATAATTGTTCAACATAACCAGTCATGCCAAAGAAGTTAAAGAAACGCACTCTGAAATTAAGTACCTACCTTCTATTTGAATCAAGTCTTATAAGTACTCCCAGGATTCCTAGAGGCATTGTAAATTGTACATTCTATATCTATACCTACAGCCTACGGGGAAAACACAAAGTCAACTTCATCTGAATGAAATTATTACTTCGGCAAATTACCTAATACATATTTTGAATTTCTTTTTTAAAAAGTATTTTTTTAACGTCTCTCACCAATTGATAAAAAGTAAACGTGCAAGACTACTTAGCTTCCATCCAGCTTTCCACAAAAGCCCACACCGACACAACAATTGAAAGTTGCTTAGATTTCTTCTCAACGTGTGTCACATTGTTAATTTTGTGTTAGAAACCGCCCCAAACACGCAACACACTCATCGAACACAAATGTTCGCACAACTGCGGTGAATTTAACGCGAATCCTAACGGTAACGATAACTCACACTAATTCAATTTAAAAAGAAAGCAAAATGCGCTATTACCCATTACATAAAGCATGCCTTACATAAGCGGTAGATTGACAATCATTCGCCGTAATTTTGCGAGTTATTTGGAGTGGCTTTTTTTAAATTAATTTTTTTTAATACAAAATTTTTCGAAAATTTCCAAAATTAATTTGGGTATGCAAAATTCAAGGATATGTAAATTTACATTTTATTAGTGAATTTCGATTTAAACTATTGATCCGATTTCGAGATATAGAATTTTGAGAAAAGTTTAGAAAGGTTTTTAAAAAATAACAAAAAAAATTTAAAATTTAAAAAAATACAAAAAAAATTTTTTTAATTTGTTTGAAAACAAAATATTATTTGGGCAATTTATACGTACTTTCAGATAAAAGTACGCTGATCGGGCTTGATCGGCTTCTATGAGAGATACCGTTTTGGAGGAAGTTTAAAAAAAACGTTTTTGAGAAAATTAAAACTTTTGGTTTTTCGCCAAAAAAAATAAAAAAATAAAAAATAAAAAAAAGACCAACGCGAATTCGCTCAAACCTCTAATTTTCAAGATTTAAGTCAATCGGACCAGAAGTGGTTAAGGCTGCAGGTGCGTTTACAGAAAGGCAGACAAACATCCAATTCTTTTCATATATTCTATACTAGCAGTTACCCGCGACTTCGTCCGTCTCTCCCTCGTGCTCCAGCCAGAGGTGCGTCTTGATTTGTGCATCATGCGCTTGAATTTGGTTGTGAAGTTATTTTACAATTGTATATTAGTCGACTCAACCTAAGTCAAAATTCTTCTTTACTCTAAGCCTTCAAATATGTTTTATTTTCCCCGTTTTAGTAAGACTTTTAACTGATGCTTTGCTCTTAGTGTTCGCAGCGTAACTTTGTAAAACTGAAAGCCTTCCTCGATTAATGGACTATTCAACACAAAAAGAATTTTTCAATTTGATTCAGCAGTTCCTGAGATCAGCGCGTTCAAACAAACAAAAATTAATACTTTCTTGCCGTTTTTTCCACATTTTCCACAGATTCTTCGCTCCTATTGGTCGTAGCTTAATGTTATGTAGCCTAAAACCTTCCTCGATTAATGGATTATCCAACTCAATTACAATTCGAACCAGTAGTTTCTAGGATAAGCGTTTGAACACACAAACAAACAAACTCTTCAGCTTTATATATTAGTATAGATGTCGGAAGTAAAAGTGAGCGAACTAGATCCATCCCCCCCCATAGCGAAAAGCTATCTACGCCACTGACCCCTATCACAGAGTTCCTCGTAGAAAAGTTCCGAACGTAACGCTCCGCTACGAATACGAACAAATTATAATCATAGGGCCCGAACAAAATCAATAAAAGCATTGCCACATACAAATCAATCATTCCGACTTTCGGAATCAGTTAACATATACTTCAAAATATGAAATTCAAAACAAATTAAATATCTACGAAGTTTTTGCAAATCGGATTTGAAGTTGTTATTTGAAATAAAAATGGATTCAATAGCAGTTGCAGTTGTTTTTATTAAATAAAGAAATCGACAGCAAAAACGTGCATTAAAAATATAAGGGAAAATGTTAAAAGATACATTTAATCCATTGATTCTTCAAGTTTTTTTTTCACAAATTTGTTTTATTCCTCCATCAACATCATCATATCCCTGATTTGCAGATTTACAACATCCAACTGTTTTCTCCAAAAGAACGGGTGTGCATTTTATTCTGACCACCTGAAGCTTAAATTTCTTTTTAAATATGTAGTAGTTTTCTTAAAATACACGCCTTCCAATCTAGCCAAACGCCCAAATCTTAAAAAAAAGGAATACTTTTAGACCGTTTCAGTTGAAAAATATGCATCTTCTCCAACTACTTGCATCCTATGCGGATGGACTGATGCTATTTAGCTATTTTCTCACTTGGTCCCAATAGGCAGATTTTTTCTGCTCGACTATCTCGCTAACCACTAATGATATTGACATGTAATTGGTCTCATTCGACGCGAAATTGCTTGATTGAGAACTGATAGTTATCAGCGAAATCAATTCGCGGTTTTTTAATAGGAATGAAAAAAACAAAAAAACAAAATTATTCCCATGAGTGGTCCTTATTCTAAAGAAGATATCGGGAGGGTGAAAAAACCATTTGGAGCCCGGTAGTCTTCAAAGCTCCGATGAATGAGCACAGCTCCGATCAAAAAAAATGTTCGTAGAAAAAATTATCAAACTTCCTATTCGTTCGGGGCTTGTGATGTCGATTTTACGAACTCCGAATTTCGTAGCAAATAATTTTATTACGACGGGATTTATGATACTTTTTTTCGGGATTCGTAGTACGAATCTACTACGTCGGGGCCTGTGATAAGGGTGTGTATTTTCTGTAAGTGAAAGAATTATGAAAATTGGATTAGTTTTTTCGTAGATATAGACACTGTGCACATGGCGTAGTGGTTATGTATGTTGGCTGTTACGCAGAACGTTGCGTTGTGGGTTCGTATCCTACTCGTGCCCATAAAGTTTTTATTTCATCTTTCACGAGTACTGTGTCTTGCGAAGAACTGACATAGCTTCAACTTTGATCGATTAAATTGTAGGTCCCCTCAATTCTTCACATGCACTCACAGAATTGTTAATGAGTGTAAGCAATTTAGGCCTTGGCTCTTCAAGAGCCGTACGTCGAGCCCCTCCATTAGATATTAAAACAATTTTAACTGAATCAGCTAGAAGGATAGAAAGTATCCTTCCTAACCGATTCCTGGTTTTAACAACCTCCCCACTTATTTTGAGACAAATCAATTCAGCCTTTTTTAGAAGTCAGGAATCGAAAGAAGAAAACAAAAAAATGGTTTTGGGATTATAGCACGGTAAGTATGTAAGTAAGTAAGTGCCCAGGCCTCGCAAATAGTATGACTGATAGAGGGACTGAAATGCAATGTATTAGCCCGTATCTTGTTTAGAAATTCTCTGAAATAGAGGGTCAAATTCTTCATATTTTTTTCTCAGCCTCCTGAGTCCTGGATATCATTTTTCTTATCTGTTTGTAGGTAAATATGCACGACAAAATTCGCCAACAAATTAATTCAAATCAACTCTCCAGTAACTCTGGCCATTGAAATCGTTGCAAATAATCTGCAAAATTCAAGCAACAAATCTGCGAATAGTAATTTTAGATTATAGTTTTTAATTGAATCTAAAGAAACCTGGGACTGCATATAAATTAAAACTGAGTAGGTACATGGTGGCCCCATCTGCTGAAAATGCTGAAAACGTTGGCAATAGTAAAAAAAAGAACTATTATGGTGGAAGAGCACGAATTCGAAGTGGTGTGATCCTTCAATTACCTTGGGTCTTTCAAGGCTTTTTAAATCCACAGACCTTACCAAAAATTCGAAATTGCTGCTTTATAAGACGATAGTCTTACCATTACTTACTTTAGGGATCTGAGACTTATGTGCTTAGCCAAAGGCACTCTATACTCTTAACCGCTTTCGGAGAATAGTTGGCCTCATTTGTAAGGAAGAACGATTCCGAAGACGGTATAACCACGACCTATATCAAATCAACCTGGGCATCTATAGCTCGTATGAGCGAAGAGGAATCGGCACGGAAAGTCCTTTACGGTAAAATTCATGGTAGGAGACAACGTAGCAGACCAAATTTGCGCTGGATGGCGTGGACCAGGATGCTAAAAGCATATAGTGCTGCTGAACTGGATGACATCAGAATACATGGAAAATCTTGTAGAATGAGGCCTGGACAGGATCCCGGTTGTAGCGTAGATGAAGGAGGAAACCAATGAACAGACTGACGATGATGATTATGCTGAAATTTAACCTACAGAATTTTATTTCATTCCAATTCTGTGTCGCCTTCGTCAATAAAAAAACAAATTTTCAATTTACATTTTATTTGTTTTTATTTTGATGGGGTGGAAAAGGTATGTTTTTTTTAACATTGCATTGGCACAATTTGTGATTTAAAAAGAATAAGTCCGCAAAAACCATTTTTGAACTTCAACGAACATTTAAAGAAAAGAGGTGGCCAAAATGGTCCAGGCGTTGGCGTTGTTGAGTTATGCGCTTACCAACACATTTTGCGATTCATTTTTATATATAAGAATATAGATTAATGATATGAAATAAAAGGTGTGTTTTTTTTGGCAAACCTATCCGTATCCGCAGTAGTAGACTACATGTATTACAAGTACAACACGATACTGCCGATAAAAGTATAGAAGTAGAATTATACTGCGGATAGATTTTAGAAAAAATCAATAATCGTCTTTAAAATGATAGCATTGACTAACTTCTTAATAAAAAAATTTAACAACCGCGGATGCGTTTTTTTGGTAAATCCTACTGCACTGCGGATAGATTTGCCAAAAAACACACCTATTAACTAATTAAATTTATAATTGAAGTGCGAATGTAAACAAATAATGAAAAAAAATTGAAATTGTACTTTAAAGTCACCGATGGTCAACACAAATTCTCTTTTGCTATTAGGTAGTTGATTTTTTTTGTATTTAGACGTTGAATTTGACTATTGGGAATCTCTGTTCTATTTGCTGGTTTGGTTTTCGGCTAAGCAGGGATAATATTGGCTGATGGTTTGCAAATGCTTAACTTCTATTGAATTTCTCAACGGCGATCACCTTCAACACGAACCGCAAAAATTTAACAACTTTAATTGTATTTAAAGCTTGGAGTTAGAGACCTAAATTATGTTGTTATTATTAAAATTATATTATTGAGTATTATGCATTGAACAATTGTAAGCCATTGAAACTTACACTAACTAAAAAGATTGGCGGAAAATTATAATCCGCTATTGAACAACTTTAGTGTGATACTAGCTTAAAATGACGTTTTAGTCATGTATGAAACGTCATTTTAAGCTAGTATCACACTACAGTTGTTCATTAGCATATTTTTTCTGATGAATTTTTTTTTTCTGATAGCTAAAACTGGCTCCTTAAGGAACCATTTATTTTGATCAAATGTAATAACACAAATATCATGAAAATGTATAGAAGCTCAGTTATTAGTTGCAAGCTTTACTGGCTTTTTAGGATCATTTATTGAAATTTCAGATTGGGAAAGTACAATTTTTCGATCTAATTTTAACGTGAATTTCGCAAAACAAAACCACAGCAGGTTCGACACAAGGTAATAGCATTTTTCGATGTAGAGTGGGTGATTATTTTTTTTCTCTTGTTTAAGGGGATGACTAAATTTTATTCCCCTTACCATCATCGGTATCGGTACACAAGACTACATCTTCAACTGCCTGAATGGAACTCTCCTGCCAGATCACTGATGATGCCAGAAGGAAGGAACAGCAGCAGCGACACGCATGGTTTCTAGCTGCTCCTGATGGTGGGGCATCAAAAGAATTGATGAATGTTGTATGCTAGATTAGAAAAACAGTGTTTAATTCTCATCTAATTTGTCACACCGAGCGGGTTCCTGCATCCTGAATTCTATCTCCCTTTTTTCCTCTGTATAGTTTTGGTTTTAATGTTTTTTTTTCCTGTTCAAACAAAACAACCCCCTTTCGAATAATTTGATGTGAAACTCCTGCGCTAATGTTTGTGTGTAGGATTATGCGATATACGAATTCGTGAAATTTACATGGCAGTATGACAAGGGGTGGGATTAGGTGTACCTCGCTGGTTCCTCAAAAGAGTCACTCATCATTTGGTGCAGTTGTTCGCAACTCGGGTACGCATTCGTCCCCAGAGGATTTTAGATTTTATCCTCGGGTAATAGTTAAGCGAATGGAATTAAAGATATTTTTCTTCTCTGGCCTTGCTTCGTTTTGGTTTTTCTTTACCTTTTCAGAAGCAGTGCTTGAATTAGGGAAAATCGATTCTGAAAATGTCAGAGTTCTTATCCATTATTATTGTTCTGTTTTCGAAAAAAAAATAGAAACCAACTGAAAGGAGATTAATCCGAATTGTGTGCGAATAGAGGGCAAATATTTGTTATCCGATATACCGATGTTGTATGTACACATAAGATGTTTGATTTTAATAGGGCACGTTTGAATAAGAAGATAAGTAGTACGTTTTGAAGGAATAGCGGCAGAACAGAAGAGAAAAGTTATTTTATAAGACACCGTAGGTAGAGTGCTAAACAGGGAATTTAGTTTAAAAAAAAGAAACTTTGCGTGTGCATGTAAATATTAGTTAAGTCTTAACAACGTAGCTTCTGAGAGTTTGTTTACTTTTAGTCAAGTTTAGATGTTGGGGTTGAATTGAGGCAAGAAGTTGATCAAATGTCAGATGTACAAGAACAAGTTTTGGGAATGCAGGAAGAGTTGTGCATGGTGAGATTTCTTTGGAGTTTGAAATATAAGATTGAAATGAGGCATAATTCTTCTTCAGAGAAGTAGAAAATCATATACCTACCTACACAAAATGTATACGTTGATCAAGACGGAAAAGCCATTGGGAGCTCGATTTTTGAGACTTAAATAAATCAAAATCTTTTGTTTCAGAAATTCTCGACGTTGGCCCCTGATGATCGATCCCCAAGGTCAGGCCAACAAGTGGGTGAAAAATATGGAAAAAGCCAACAAACTATGCGTGATTCGTCTCAACCAACCGGACTACACACGAGTTCTAGAAAATGCCATTCAATTCGGACTGCCAGTCCTTCTTGAAAACATCTACGAAGATTTGGATCCCCTCCTGGAATCGATCTTATTGAAACAGCTATTCAAACAAGGCGGAGCTCTGTGCATTAAGCTGGGAGATTCAGTAATTGAATATAATCATGACTTTAAGTAAAAAATTCATCGGTCCAATCAACATTTCCCGCTTTAATGTTTTTTGTTTTTACTTAAGATTCTACATCACAACAAAACTGCGCAATCCGCATTATTTACCCGAAGTGACCGTCAAAGTGACACTCCTCAATTTTATGATCACACCTCAAGGTCTCCAGGATCAGATTCTAGCTATAACAGTTGCTCGAGAACGTCCTGACTTAGAAGCTGAAAAGAATTCTCTCATCTTGCAGAGTGCCCATAATAAACGAACCTTAAAGGAGACCGAAAATAAAATTCTCGAAGTTTTATCATCGACAAGTAATATCCTTGAAGATGAGACAGCAGTCCAAGTGCTTAGCTCCTCAAAGACATTGGCAAATGATATCAATGAAAAACAAGCCATTACCGAAGTCACAGAGAAACAAATCGACATTGCACGCTTGGGCTACACCCCTATAGCAGCACATTCTACAATATTATTTTTTACAATCGGTAAGCACACTAACTCGCTCTTCATTAACTTGAATCCGCTGGATGCCTGGACAACAAAAATGTATATTCCATCCAGGACATGACACAGTAGAAGGCGGTTCTGGTTGGGATGATAGCACCTTAGAGCATAGCACAAACGAATTTTTATTCAACCAACGAAATTTACTTTCAGCTGAT
Source organism: Sphaerophoria taeniata (assembly GCA_943590905.1). Taxonomy (NCBI): domain Eukaryota; kingdom Metazoa; phylum Arthropoda; class Insecta; order Diptera; family Syrphidae; genus Sphaerophoria; species Sphaerophoria taeniata. Next base: position 69,875,614 of record OX016540.1, read on the forward strand.
CTGGCAAATATCGATCCGATGTATCAGTACAGTCTTGCTTGGTTTGTTGGACTTTATACGGCATCAATTGACAATACGGACAAAGTGGACGATATTATAGAAAGGATGGCGAATCTGCGGAATCATTTTACCTACAGCTTGTATGTCAACATCTGCCGTAGTCTTTTCGAGAGGGTAAGCTAATCAAAATCGACTGAAGATCCTGTTGGCGTTAGTTCGTCGATATAACGAACAGCACCTCCATTAAGTTTAATGTACAAAGATTTGCTGTTCGTTATTCTCTTTGGTGCTGATTTCATTTTCTTGTTTCCTTTTAGTGGAGTCAATGAAGGTGAAAAAGGCAATTTCAGAAAGTCCTCAGAAACACCTCGGATTTGGATGATTATTTTAAATTTTTTTGTTTTTATACCGTCAAAAACATTTCATTTGGGGGAAATAGTTATTTATGTTGTTTAAACAATATTTATAGCCGCGTTTTATTATCCTCACTAACCCATATGGGTTTATTTTTTGTACACAAAACAAAAACAATCTGAAACCTCGATAGCTATCGGGGTTTATTTTGTAACTCAAAAACTATGTTCTAAATATGGCGGATAGATGGCGAGTGTGAGACAAAAAAGAAGTTATTGCAGAAAGATTTAATATCAGCCGTATTAATAAAAAATAACGCGTATTCCACTCTTAGCCACAGTTTTATAGTGCCATAGGATAAGAGTCAATCCAATTAATTAATAAAAATGAGTTGTTTTCGGAAAAGCAAAATAAAATTTTATTGAGGGTTGCGTCTCGGATAAAAAAACATAGCTTAAACTTCAACCTTTTTAACCCAGATCGTTTTATTATCACGGGGTAACCCATATGGGTTAGTGAGGATAATAAAACGCGGCTTATATTGGGACCGTTCAAGTATTACGCAAGCACTATGGTGGGGTGGGGGGCTCTTCAATTTGCTTGGTTTGGATGACATGCGGGGTAGGGGAGTCTTGATGTTGATTACGCAATCGGTAATTTTTTCCTTTTTTTACACGAATAACAACCCTTACCTTGTCTATGCTTGAAAATGAAACGCATTTTCGAGGATTCCCGCAAATAATGCATACGTTTAGGCCAGACAGTAATTTACGTCGGGTCATTTGCTACGTTAACTACGCGTAGTTAATCAAATAAAGTACACGTCTCATTTACTACCTACATTTGTTACGTTTAATACCTACATAAAAAAAAATAACAGTGAAAAATATTTAACGACTAATACGACTAGTTATGTTTCATAGTTTCAAAATTCTTTTCAAATTCTAAATATTGAATTTTTAAACCTTTTTTTTAGGGTTCCGTACACAGAGTGTAAACGAAACCATTATAACATCACTTCGTTTTCTGTTCGTTCGTCTTTCACAAGCGATTTCTTCAAATCTACTAGGCCGATTGCAATGAAATTTGGTACACATATTTTAGTATTCAGTTGTAATCTAAAAATGTTGTTTTCATGTTTTTAAGATAAATAGTTTCGAAGTTTTGAAAGAGAAAAGATAAAAAAATACAAAAATGACAGTTATCCCCCTGATCTCCGAAACTACTAGGCCTAAAATTATGAAAAAGATACTGAGAATAGGTCTCAACCTGTAGATTACAGAAAAAAAATGAGAAGTCTGTACTGTTACATATAACACAGATATTACTCAATATTTGGGGTAACTTTTTAATTTTTGACTCAAGTTTGCATTTATTTCCTCCAAAACTGTTATACCGGTTGAGTTAAAAGTTGACCAATATATCAACGTGTTAAGTAGAAATACAATGATATTTTTTTTATATTTTTAAGGGAAATAGTTTTGTAGTTATTTAGGAAAATATGGAAAAATAGGCAAAAATGTCAAAAATAGGGCATTCACCCCCCCCCCCCCCCCTAATCGCGGAAACTGGGTGCCTCTTGTTTCACTTTTTTTACTTGGCCCCCAGTCACTTCGTTTTTCACACTACAACTTTTGTTTAATTCGCCAAACTATTTTTTGTTTTTTTTTTTACTTAGTTTTTCGATCACTTCGCCCCACTATAACTTCGCATTTGTTTCTTTTGTTTTTTAGTTGTTTTGCATTTCCGTTACAAGTGCACTGAGTTTATCTCGATAACGGTTGTTTCGCCTTTTGTTTAATTTGATTCAAGGTTGTTTTGTCAGTCTAATATTTTTGAGAAATTCTTTAATGTTTAATTTTTATATCTTAGTGATATGTGTTGATAAGAATTTTTAGAGAAATTTGGCCAAAAGGTAAGCAATCAATTCCAAAATATCTGGTGCATAATTTCTTTAATTATTTCGCCATCGTTTATTTCGTTCTCTTAACATCCACAAAAAAAAGAACGAATTAAACGATATGGCGAAATAATTAAAATCGAAGAGAACAAAAACGAAATAATAAAAGGCCAAGTGAACTTAAGACCAAATAATAGAAAGGCAAAATAATATAAATACGAAGTGAACAAAAACAAAATAAACCAAAAACGACAATATGATGAAGCGAAGTATATATTGGGCGAAATAAACGAAAACGAAACAAATAAAAAACAAAACTACAAAAATACGAAACAAGTAAATGGCGAAGCGACTTTGACGAAATAATCAAAAAACGAGATATTTGAGGCGAAACAAACCATACCCCTCCGAAACTACTTTACATAACAGGCAAAGTGCTGGTGGTAACCCTATTGACTTCAAATTAAGTACAATCATTCATTAATTGCCTGCAATGACAAACATATTTTTTTGTATTTTTAAGACAAATAGTTTTGAAATTATACAAAAAAGTATTCAGTAGTAATCTAAAAATGTTCAGCCGTATTTATAAAGATTCCTTAATAGCGCTTTAAGACGTTAATTAGTTAAGCATGCTTAAATATTTAAGTTGCCTTTAAGTAACGTTACTTAAATTCTTATTTATAATCGATTATCGATTGTTACTTAGTTAAGCGACGTCTCTGTCAAAAAAGTAATAGAAACGACGAATCTATTACAGAAAACTTAAGATTTATTTGTCAAATTAAATGTCTGACGTCAAAAAACAAAATTCAATAAAAACAAAAAATAGGCGATACGGTGCGGTGCAGAGAAGATAGTTTCTTTTATGGGTTTCGTAAAGAGGAAGAAAATGGTGATGACGACGGAACGATACCGACGAAAAAGAAGACTTCGCCGCGAACGGTCACTGCAACAAAATCTGGAGAATTTCTAATTTCTACATGTCAGAGAAGCTGGAAGATTTTTTTTTATTTATTTGGCAAACCAAACTCGTGGTCAATTGGTCTTTTTAAAAGCTGTGGCACTTTTATTAAACCATTTAAAATATCGTCGTTTCTTTGACAATTTAAATTAAAATCTTTTGTAAATTTTCGATGGAAAATAATATATTTTGCACATAATGTCATCTAAAAAAAAACCAAATGATGTTGTGTTTGGATATTCGCAAAGAAAATCTATTAGTACATCTTTCAACTACCATTCCGCATGCTATCTCAGGAGGGGTCTTGGTCTTACACCAGGCACGAATCATGCCAGGTCGTTTCGCTTACTGTATGGACTACAAACATTCTTGGTTCATCGTGCTAATCTTCAATCTTCTTCGAATACTATTCCGAGGAAACTGTTGTTTTTTTCTTCCCATATGAAGTCTTCTTTAACATTCCTTGACAATATTGAAGGTTGTGGAAAATTTTAGTAAAAATTGTAGTGTTAACACTCTTTTTATATTCCATATTCCTATTGAAACCACTAAAATAACCAAACGGAGAAGATATAATTTCACAATGTATGAAAACGTCAACATTTAATCAACATTTAAGCAACCTTTAAACAACAAATTTTGCGTTTAACTTAAGACAGCTTTAAGTAACGTTGCTTAAATCTTCAAATTGATTATAAATATGGATTTTCTACTTAAATCATACTTAAAGGTTGCTTAAAGTTAAGCAACCTTTAAGATTTGTTTATAAATATGGTTGGTTGTTTTTAAGAAAAATAGTTTTGAATTTATTAAAGAAAGAGGAAAAAACACGAAAAAAATTAGTTTTTTTTATTTTTTCATTGTTGAACATCGCAATAAAATCAATGCTTTATTTGCTGAAGAAAAAAATAAAGTTCGTTATTCCTTTCTTACTGTGGTGTTTCGTTTTGTTTGCCGATGGCCAACTTTTTTGTTTCTTTTTAGAGTTCTTACACAGGTGAAAACGAAATCCTAAAAGATCAGTTCGTTTTTCTTTTATTCGTCTTTCTCAAGCGATTTCTTAGAATCTGCTAAGCTGATTGCAATTAAATTTGGGTACATATTTTCTAGGTTGGGTGTTGTAGGATCTGGGGGCTTCGGCTGTATCTTTTCCTACACACCAAGTGCTTACTTTACCTCCTCGTGGTAGCCACCGGGTACTGGTTATATCTTAGATATAACTTGCGAAACTTGTAAGCGCGGGTGCAAATCGGGAAAAAAGAGCACCTTATCTACGGCCCAACAAATTTGGAGGTTAGTGCGAGGGGCTAACAACCCCTCCACAGTGAAAAACTTGACAGTTATGAGAGAGATACCAGCCTCGGATAATGAACCCCCTCTTATGGTAACCAGACCCGGAACGACAACGGACTACGCATTGAGAGTTTGTACCTGGAATGTAAGAACCCTCTACACTCCAGGTGCAACTCAGAAACTTGAATCTGTCCTCTCGCAGTATAAGGCAGATATTACTGCGATCCAGGAAATACGATGGATAGGATCAGGGACAATAAAGAGAAAAAATTGCGACATTTATTATAGCTGTCATCAAAGATTGCATATATTTGGATGCGGATTCGTCGTAGGAAATCGGCTTAGATCGAAAGTCATGGATTTCAAGCCAATAAGTGATCGCCTGGCTGTGATCCGCATCAAGGCCACATTACAGAACATCAATATAATATGTGCACACGCCCCTACCGATGATGCTGAGGAGTCTAGCAAGGAGGATTTCTACGACCTCCTGGATAGAGCCTACGGAGCCTGTCCAGAGTACGACGTCAAAATCGTACTCGGAGACTTCAATGCAAAAATCGGGAAGGAAGACATCTTTGGCGGATTAGTTGGAAAGCACAACCTCCACGAAGAAACAACAGATAACGGCTTCCGACTAATCGACTTTGCTGCAGCTTGTAATACGGTGATAAGTAGCACTAGGTTTCCAAGAAAGAAGATCTACACAGCAACCTGGCGATCTCCTGATGGTCGAACCACCAACCAAATCGACCATGTGCTAATCGGCGCAAGGCACGCATCCAACATCCTGAACGTGCGCACTTTCCGAGGAGCAAATGTCGACTCTGACCACTTTCTGGTAGTGGCTAAGTTTAGAGCTCGAATATCAAACGACAAAAAAACACGTGCAGCCCAAAGAAAGAAGTTCAACATCGGTTGCCTTAGCACATCAGAGAATGCCAGAGACTACAGCGAGCGCCTGAGCGAGCGACTCTCCGCCGTCCTCCCAAATACTACAGACGTCAACACACTGTGGAACCAATATCGAGAAGTAATAAAAAATGTAGCCGAGACCACCATAGGTTACCAGCCACCCCCGAAAAAGAACCCGTGGTATGATGATGAGTGCGTGACATTGAAAAGAGAGACGGAAAATGCACGCCTGCAGATGCTGCAACGGAAAACAAGAGCAGCAAGGGAAGAGTATTGCACGAAAAGGAGAAATGAGAAAAAGACCCTGCGAAGAAAGAAAAGAGCATCCGCAGTTTCTCAGCTCAAAGATCTAGAAGAGTCTCGGGCCAAGAACAACACCCGGCGTTTCTTTAAAAGGTCGAAGCAATTAGCTTCTGGTTTCAGAACCGGGACACAAGCTCTTCGAAACAGTGAAGGAAACCTAGTCACCGAAGCACAGGGAATTGTAGATGTTTTCAAGCAGCATTTCCAGCAGCTGCTGAATGCGCAAAATGTCGAGCAAGATAATGACGAAAGAGAAGCAAGACCAGTCAATGAAGACCCAGTCCCAGCCCCCAGCAGAGAAGAGGTAGAAAGAGCCATCCAAAAGCTAAAAAATAACAAGGCCGCAGGGTCGGATGGCATACCCGCGGAACTCTTTAAACATGGAGGAGATGTTTTGATGAACCGCATGCACCAGGTCATCACCAAAGTGTGGGAGGAAGAATGCATGCCCACTGACTGGTCGATAAGCTCCATATGCCCCATCTACAAAAAAGGCGATCCGATGTTATGCAAAAACTACCGTGGCATATCCCTGCTTAATGTTGCATACAAAATCCTATCCAACGTACTGTGTGAGCGTCTTAAACCTTTCTGCAACACAATAATCGGCACGTACCAGTGTGGCTTTAGGCCAGGCAGAACAACGATAGACCAAATATTCACACTGAGGCAGATCCTGGAAAAGACCAACGAATTTCAAGTCGAAACCCACCATCTTTTCATCGACTTTAAAGCTGCTTATGATAGCATCCACCGCCAAGAGCTTATGATTGCGATGTCTGAATTCGGGATCCCGAACAAACTGATCCAGCTGTGCCGCATGACGCTAAACAATACGCAGTGCAGTGTGCAAATGGGTAACAGCTCATCCGAGTTATTCCAAACTTGCGCAGGGTTTAGACAAGGAGATGCGTTGTCATGTGATTTCTTCAACATAGTCCTGGAGCAGATAGTGCGCAAGGCAGGTGTGAGCACGGAGGGCACTATCTTCAACAAATCCACCCAGCTCCTAGGCTATGCGGACGACATAGACATCATCGGTCGATCCAAGAGAGCTGTGCTTGAGGCCTTCACAGCGATTGAAGAACAGGCGAAACTAGTTGGTCTTGAAGTGAATGAGGACAAAACAAAGTACATGTTATCAACAAACAAAGCAACATCTGTCCACCGCCTAGGACAAAACGTCACTGTTGGTAGCAGCAATTTCGAGGTAGTTAAGGAGTTCACCTACCTTGGAACAAACATCAATCCCACGAACGACACCTTAGTGGAGATCCGAAGAAGAATTACCCTAGCGAACCGCTGCTGCTTCGGTTTGGCCAAACAACTGGGTTCAAAACTCCTCACTCGAAAGACAAAGTGTCTGCTATACAAAACTTTGATTTTACCAGTCCTACTCTACGGCGCCGAGTGCTGGACGATAAGTAAAAAAGGGGAATTGATACTGGGCACGTTCGAAAGAAAAATTCTTCGACGGATTTTTGGTCCCGTATGCGACGATGGCGAATGTAGAAGAAGATACAACCGAGAACTGTATGAGCTGTACCAAGATGTGGATGTAGTCCAGAAGGCCAAGAAAAGACGACTACATTGGCTCGGCCACATCGAGCGAATGGACGACAACGCTCCAGCCAAGAAAGTCTTCTCATCCCAGCCCCCAGGTTCAAGACGACAAGGAAGACCGAACCTACGGTACAAGGACCAAGTGACTGCGGATGCCAGAGCGCTTGGTCTCGGTGACTGGAGAGTGCATGCGAGGGATCGTTCACGATGGAAGACTGCAGTATCTAGGCTGTGACCCTTCATGGATCGTGAGCCGGTAAAGTAAGTAAGTAAGTACATATTTTCTAGAGTAGATATATACAAGTAATCCGAAAATGTAGCTACCAGATTTTTAAGATACACAGTTACGAAGTCATTGAAGGAAATAATCAGAAAGAATATTCAAATTATTTTCCAAGAAAATGTTTGGTTTCATATCTTAATCCTTGCATAAGATTTCCTTCAAAACTAAAAAAAGTAGGGTCGGATACTCGAGTACGGAACCTTCCTCCAGCGAGTTTATCTCGCACTTGTCCACTTTTTTTTAACTTCAAACTAATATTATGTAAGGGAGACAGGGGATGGTAGACTCAAAATTCACGTATCTTTTTTTGTTTTCAAAAGTAACTAAAGAAGATATCAACACGAATTAAATGCAATTTTACTATTTTTTGTGCTTTATAAAAAAATATGTCTTCTGTAATAATTTAATTTTAAGATCTTTTTCTCCTAAATTTATAAAACAGCCTCAAGTGGGTCAACCAACCCCAAACCCGGGGTAAGTTGACTATGACTATGGGGTCAGTTGGCTATATCGTTTTTCGAGCTTTTTGATACTAAAACTATAAAAAATTGCGCTCAAATTAATTTAGGTCGACACAAAAAGTAAAATTAAAAAGACAGCCCGGCAATAGAGATTGAGGGAAGCCCGAACATCTTTTGCTTAAATTTTTGCCGTTTTGTAGGTAACCCATAGTCATGACTCATGACTCATGAGCAACAGATCGTATGCTTTTTCCCTTTTCAAGAATAATTTTTGGACAAAAGCTCCAAAACTGGTTTTTCAGTAGCCTCCTTGTTGTTTTTCTACCAAAAACAACTGAGTCGATTTACCCCCAACAAACTGACGTTAAAAGCAAACACCTTTACGAAAGAAAAAAAAAATAAAAGAAAGCAAACAAATTACTCACGAAAGTAAAAAAGTGTTTTTTGAAAAAACTTTTTTCGCGATAACTCTTGAACGGCTCTAGACTTAATTAAAAGACAACATGTAACTGACCGGGCTGCTGTGCTCAATGTAATTACAAAGACAAACTTTAAAGAAATAGTTTTGTTTTGAAGTTATTGGCAGTTAGTCTACTTACCCCTGAGGCCAACTATCCCCGGTTACCCCTAATGAAGTGCTCTAGATCTCACTGAGAACTAGTGACAGCATTTATTTGTGAACAAAATTAGCACTTTATTACATAAAATTTCGAAAAAAATTAGTTTGAAGTTAAAAAAAAGTTAAAAAATTCAATATTTTGACTTTGAAGATGAATTTTTCGAAAACTATTACTGAAAACAGTTTTCTTTAAATGCAAGTAAAGGAAACACTTTTAAGCTTTGCAAGAAGGTATAACACGGCCCTGTGGACAAAGCCGATGATTTTTCATTTGTTTTTTTAAATATGCTTTTTTTCTTATAAAATCGCCCCTCCCGGCTAAACGGGGGACAATAGACACCCTCTTCCATTTATGATTTTTTTCTAGTCTTAATCCAACCTAAACACTACACCTAGCTAGCACACCGCTCGTGGATCACCCTTTATAAGCAATATAAAAATTGTTTAAACAATATATAAATAACTAGCAGGTAGCCGCGGCTTTGGCCGCTTTAAGTTTAAGTGAACTTATTATTTTAATATAATGCTGTACAGGATATAAGGTGAAACACTGAAACGATTCTGTACATTGGACACCCGTGAACACGCGCATATAGCTGTTCATAAGGGAAACGCAGCTTTTCTAGATTAGAGAACTACATATCTCAATTTTTCCAAGCTTTAAAACTAACTTTATACTTTCATTAAAGCATGCAGTGAAATGCGAATTTCGTTGAAAAATTCATTGAGGATTGAGCAGATAAAGAGTCCCTACCGGACATACAAACATACCAATGCACCTAAAATTATATGCAAAAATTTGATTTTAGATCTTAAAGTTCTTCGTGCTCTTCAGTGGCGTAGATAGGGGGGGGATCAGGGGGATATATCCCCCCCATCGGGATTCATAATTGTTCAACATAACCAAGTCATGCCAAATAAGTTAAAGAAACGCACTCTGAAATTTAGTACCTACTTCCTACGTGAATCAAGTCTTATTAGTACTCACAGGATTCCTAGAGGCATTGTAAATTGTACATTCTATACCTACAGTCTACGGGGAAAACACAAAGTCAACTTCATCTGAAAAAAATTATTACTTCGATTTCGAGATATATAATTTTGAAAAAAAGTTTAAAAAGGTTTTTAAAAAATACAAAAAATATTTAATTATTTGTTTGAAAACAAAATATTATTTGGACAATTTATTCGTACTTTCAGAAAAAAAGTACGCTGGTCAGGGTTTTGTTTTTCGAAAAAATCTTATAAGAAAGAAACGATTCTATGAGAGGTACCGTTTTGGAGGAAGTTTAAAAAAAAATCGTTTTTGAGAAAATTGAAACTTTTAGTTTTTGGCCAAAACAAATTGTATGGTGGCTTCCCTAAATTCTGATCTTAAAAAAAAAATAAAAAAAGCATCAACGCGAATTCGCTCAAACCTCTAATTTTCAAGTTTTAAGTCAATCGGACCAGTGGTTAAGGCTGCAGGTGCGTTTACAGAAAGACAGACAAACACTCAAAACTTTTCATATATTCTATACTAGCAGTTGCCCGCGAATTCGTCCGTCTCTCCCTCGCGCTCCGGCCAGAGGTGCGTCTTGACTTGTGCATCATGCGCGTGAATTCGGTTGCGAAGTAATTTTAAAATTGTATATTAGTCAACTCTCCCTAAGTCAAAATTCTTCTTAACTCGAGGCCTTCAAATATGTTTTATTTTCCCCGTTTTAGTAAGACTTTTCACTGAAGCTCTGCTCTTATTATTCACAGCGTAACTTTGTATAGCTAAAAGCCTTCCTCGATAAATGGACTACACAACACAAAAAGAATTTTTCAATTTGATTTAGCAGTTCCTGAGATCAGCGCGTTCACACAAAAAAAAATTAATGGTTTCTTGCCATTTTTTTTCACATTTTCCACTGATTCTTCGTTCCTTTTGGTCGTAGCTTAATGCTATGTAGCCTAAAACCTTCCTCAATTAATGGACTATCCAACTCAATTACAATTCGAACCAGTAGTTTCTGAGATAAGCGTGTTCAAACAAACAAACTCTTCAGCTTTATATATTAGTATAGATGTCGGAAGCAAAAATGAGCGAACTAGATCTATCCCCCCCCCATAGCGAAAAGCTATCTACGCCACTGGTGCTCTTGCAGTGTTTTCCGTGTTCGCAATCCAAAATTTTCCATTTTTCCGTTGGAAAATCAGTGCACCTACAATTTCATGCAATTTTCCCTTTGAAAACTAATGATTTTCCTGAGGTTTTCATCAAGAACTTTCTATGTTCTATTCAAAAACCCATTTTGAAATTTTCCTGTTGTCCATTTGAAAACCAATGCACTTTTCCCACTGTTCCATGAGGTTTTTCCAATTTTTTTTTTCACAGAAACCACCACGGAATACAACAGTATTAACCATGAAAATTTCACAAATATCTGTTGGGCCATTTCGGAGTCCATTGGAAATACAGGGAGGCTGATGAATATTGCTACATTAAGAAACTCAAATCACTTTTTTCCAGAATTCCAGGAATTCATTTAAATTTTGTTCATATTAAAGTTCATTAAATTTTAATAAATAAAGCTTAGTTAGTTTTAAAAATAATGGATTTTAAATGAACTTCGTCGGACATAAAAAGATAGTTCAACATGTTTCCGTCCTCTTCCACCATTTGGAACATCTTCTTGTAAAATTCCAAGCGAATCGGCAAGTCTGCTGCATTGAGTTTGTTGATCATTTGGATTTTATAGGGAAATAAGTCCAAGTCACTGTACATAATAATTGACTGCAATAACTGTCTGCTTATATCAATTTGAGCAGATAAGTTTCTTGTCGAAACTCTTCGGTTATTTTGTATAGCAGCAGCTACAGCAGCTATTGTTTCCTCCGTCCGAACTGAAGGATTTCGATGGTAAGGTCTTCTTTCGACCGTTCCATGCTCGGCAAAACTGTTGACAAACCTCATTATAGTCCATCTGCTCGGAGGATTGCCGCCAAACGTGCGCCTATAATCTCTTTGAACTTTGAACCAAAATTACGGACTCCAGTGCATAATAACGGCGGACATTTTTATTAAATCTAAGAATCAATCTGCAAATTAAAAAAAAATTAATAGATTCATTAAATAAAAAAAAAAAAGTTATTACATTTTTTTTTGTAGCAGCTATCGTCAGCCACCCTGTATACAAACATACATTCATTTTTATATACACTCCGCTTCAACTGAATAAGCACACAATTTTCTGAAGTTTGTTGTCCATTTTTTCCTAAGTTTGAACGTTTATGCATCATTTGATGATGCTAACCGATAGCTTATGATGTTGAGAAAACAAATCAAAAAGAATAATTTAAAAACGACCACTATTTTGTCCCTGGCTCTCATGCAAAGCTTTCCAGATTGAAAAACTCAGTTTTTTTTGCGTCAACTGAATAAGCCACGATCTTTCACCCTCATTATCTTCATTGGTTCTTAGAGTTTTAAGTTAATTGGTATACCAAATCAAAAGTTGAAGTATTCTAAGTGATATTTAGCCGTTTATTTAAAATTTAAGAAAGATGGTTAGATCAGAAGCTTTAATAGTGTCGGACGAGTTAAGATTGATTCGTTAAAAGAATAAAGACTGGCCGTGCGTGCTATAGCTACTAACATTGATCGGAGTCTTAGTGTTGTCTATTCGTACCCCAAAAACAAAAGTTTGTACGAGAAAAACATGAAAGGTGATAAAAAAAACGAAGTTGATCGACGAGCAATTTTGAGATGTGCTTCCAGTTCATGTGCCTACGCGGTAAAAATTAAACAAAAAGTTGGTGTAACTGCAGGTGTTTCAACTTTCCACAGAGTACCAAACCGCGCAGATCATTTAAAACGATTGTAACTCCAAAAGAAACCACCACTAAACGAGCAACGAAAAGATATTCGTTCAAGATTTTCTAGACTCGATGTGAGTTGGAAAAATGTATGGCACAACGCGGTTTTTTCGGATGAGAAGAGATTCAATTTTGATGGCCCTGATGGTTTTAATTATTGCTTTTACGATTTGAGAAAAGAAGAACGATTTTTAGCGCGGCATCATAGTCGAGAAGGTGGAGTTATGATATGGGGAGCAGTTAGCTACTATGGGATTATTGAGCTTGAGTTTTAAACGTCAAAAAGGAGTGCAATTACCTGCAAAAGAATATTGGAAAGAAAGTTTCCTTCATTTTTGGATATTTGTGGACCCTATAAATGGATTTTCCAATAGGACAACGACCCTATCCAAACGTAGCGCACTGTCAAAAGTGGGAAACAGGACCAGAATGTTAAATTGCTTCAATGGTCGCCCTATTTACCTGACCTGAACCGCATAGAAAATGAATGGGGATGGTTGGTACGTAAAGTTTATGAGTCAGGCCGTCAGTTTGAGGAGAGAGAATCACTTATTGCAGCCATTAAATTACCATGGAGAGAAATTTCGCTGGACTACTTAAAGAGTTTATACGATTCCATGCCAGCCCGAATTTATGAAGAAATCAAGAATAAAGGTGGTAGTACCCAATACTAGAAATAACCAATAAAAAAAATATTTAAAGAAAATCTTGTTAATTTCTTTCCGTTTGATTTTATTTGCATTTTTAAAAGTTGTGCTTATTCAGTTGACGCAAAAAAAAAACTGAGTTTTTCTATCTGGAAAGCTTTGCATGAGAGCCAGGGAAAAAATAGTGGTCCTTTTTAAATTATTCTTTTTGATTTGTTTTCTCAAAACCATAAGCTATCGGTAAGCATCATCAAATGATGCATTAACGTTCAAAGTTAGGAAAAAATGGGCAACAAACTTCAGAAAAATTGTGTGCTTATTCAGTTGAAGCGGAGTGTATATAGAATATTATTTCCCCCAAATGAAATGTTTCTGATTTTAAACAGTATAAAAACAAAAAATCATCCAAATCCGAGCTGTTTCTCAGGACTTTCCGAAAAAAGCTTCATTGACTCCACTATTTTTTTTTTTTTTTTAATGATTTTATGTTTCATCTTCCATGATAGTATTATATATCCGCTCTTTATCTTCCATCCCACTACAGGATAAGCTGCTTTTTTCATTGATTTTGAATATAAACCTTATGAAATCCGAGGGTGAAATCGATAACTCGGAATGGATGTTCCTGTTGACTGGTGGCGTTGGTCTCGATAATCCTTTGCCAAATCCAGCTAAATGGCTTCCGGTCAATTGTTGGGATGAGATTTGTCGACTAACAAATACGTCAGCAAATTTCAAAGGAATTCGTGAACATATACAGCAAAATATTCACCAATGGAAGGAGTTCTTCGATGCCGATAACCCCCAAAATGCTGAAATTCCACAGCCGTGGAATGAAAAATTGTCGATTTTTCAAAAACTTCTCGTTTTGAGGGTATTCCGTTCCGATAAATTACTTCCAGCTGTATTGAATTTTGTTGCAGGTAAGAAAATTCAAATACGTACCTATTGATTGTTTGCATGCAGAAACTTTTTTTGAATTAATGCGTATGAAGGATCTATCTTCATTGTGTTTTTGTTGGAAAAAAGCATTTCCATACCGTAAAATGAGTCACCCTCGATTTTTGTATTGGTGGGCGTGTGGACAAAATATACAGGAAAAATGCGGGCGTAAAAGAACGCGGTTTGGCAAAAATAGACAAAGAAACAGTGGGGAGGGTTCTCATAGTCAATGGTGTAAGGTTGACGCATCATCCTGGTATTCAGGAGAATTAGTGTATACTGCCTCTTAATAAGACATACAGTTTTATTTCATTTTTTCGACTACTCATACCGAATGAAAAGGTCACCAAAATCCCTAAAACGATTTTCAAGATATAAGACACATGCACAAATTAATAAACCAAATTAAATTGATTGTTAAATAACAGCTAAGAGTTGGCAGTTTCAAAGTGTTAACTTTCTTGAAATTTCAGAAAAAATGGGCCGCCAGTTTGTTGAGCCACCGCAATTTGACTTGCAAGCTTCCTTCAGCGACTCACATTGCTGCATACCATTGATTTTCATCTTAACTCCAGGAGCTGATCCCACAGCCACTCTCCTCAAGTTTGCCGATGATCAGGGTTTCGGCACAAATCGGTTGTTCTCGTTGTCCCTCGGTCAAGGACAAGGTCCCATAGCTGTCAAATTAATCGACGAAGGTACCAAATTTGGCAATTGGGTTGTGTTACAGAACTGTCATTTGGCCAAGAGTTTCATGCCAGTTCTTGAAAGAATCTGCGAAACTTTGCTGCCAGATCAAACTCATCCTGATTTCCGTTTGTGGCTGACGTCATATCCAGCCGATCATTTTCCGGTCGTAGTACTACAAAATGGCATCAAAATGACAAACGAACCACCAAAAGGTTTGCGGTCGAATATTGTACGGTCATTCCTAAGTGATCCTATAAACGACCCCGAATGGTTTGAGAATTGCAAACAGCCAACGACATTCAAACGACTTATCTACTCGTTGTGTTTCTTCCATGCCGTCATACAAGAACGACGTTACTTCGGACCAATTGGATGGAACATTCCATATGAATTCAACGAAACCGACTTGCGGATTAGCTTGATGCAACTTCGAATGTTCTTGGATCAATATGTCGGAGTGAATTATGAGGCGTTGAGATATTTGACTGGAGAGTGTAATTACGGTGGACGAGTGACTGATGATTGGGATAGGCGAACACTGAAGACGACATTAGATCGATTTTATTGTCCGGAGATGTTTGATGAAACGAAGATGTATTACTTAGATGAATCGGAAGTGTATTATGTGCCGGAGTTTAGGGAGCACGAGGCTTATGTGAATTTCACAAAAAATCTGCCGTTGATACCGAAACCAGAGATCTTTGGATTCCATCCGAACGCGGACATTATGAAAGACCAAAATGAAACAGATGCGCTGCTGACACATACGTTGCTAACTCAGGTGAGATTGATTGATTTGAATGACCTTTGACTTTCTTAAGATGCACAACAACTATCTGCACGAACCACCCAATAGGCCATAATAGTACAGAAAATGTACCTTATAACATGTTTGTTAACGCAATTTTATCCGGAAGCCATCTTATGTCCGTTTAACAAAATTCTCCTGCCTTAATTTATTAGTTTTTGCACACATTAAATTCAAATAGAAAAACTTGATTGAATTGAAAATAATTTTTTCCACTCATCAAACGCTGCGAAAAACAAGGACCGAGTGGTAAGTATACACCTGCCATCATAGCCTAGACCCGCCCGCATTACGACTTCGTACATACATATCTTTACACAAAGTTAATTAACAATTTAAAGAGAAAATTTTAATATTTGATTGTATTTCCTTTGCTGCTACTACTTTGTTAACGCCAAAAAATAAAAGGACCTCGCTGCTCAACGGGTAAGTTTGTGTTACACACACAATACAATCATCAGGCATAATTAACCCTTGGAAGTTGCTTTGGGGCGATTTGACTTGCTCTTCGTTCATATTCCTTGCTTCCATTTTTTTTTTGATTTTTTATTCCTCTATCACCGATCGACTGGATGCTGGATTCTTAACACAACACTAAAAAACAAAAGAAATCCCTGACACAGCAGGCAATTTACATTAAATTCTTTTCCCGGAAATTTCCCGAAAACCTTAATTTACCTAATGTTCCTAAATGTCCTGAATTCCTATCCCTATTCCTCACACAGGACACAACTGGCGGTGGTGGTGAGGGTGGCAGTGCAGCACTAACACCTGACGAAGTGGTAACTAATGTTGCATCAGATATTCTAGCGAAGCTTCCTGAAGACTTTGATCGTGAAGTTGTTTTGGCTAAATATCCAACAGTCTATCATCAGAGCATGAACACGGTTCTGTTGCAGGAAATGGTGCGATTTAATGTTTTACTGCGAACAATTCGCAGCAGTTTGATAACTTTGAAAAAGGCCATTAAAGGTGAGTTAAGTATACCAAGTTTCATAATTTGATATTATTATTTATGTATATTTTTGCAATGAACTGTATCTGTCGTGAGAGTTACGAGGGTGCCCGGGATTGGAGCAAATCGTTTTTGTGACTAAATGTATCCTATTAATTGTAGATTGGGATCCGCACATACCTCCTCCTACACTCCACTACACAAAGTGTATTTAAGTTTTAAGTGGGAGGAAAATGGGTGTTTGGTTATTGTAATTACGATTGATGCAGGGGCTTCAAGCCTTAGTTATAGGCCTTTAGGACCAGTGATATATTATTATATCCGTTGGTCGTTGATTTTCATTAATTTTTGGGTTATTATTGATTAAATAAAGTCATTACCTCCCTGCTTCTATGAATTTGGAAAGTGGTCGTTCTGATATTTCAATAGGTTTTGGAATGGATCAACTCATCGCATGTGTGTCAAGATATTTGCAGGGGAAGAATCGTGTTCAAAGCTGGGGCCCTACTATGTAATTCGATTCTACTTTTGATTCAATTCGAAACTCATTTGCGATTCTACTTTTAAATCGAACTTTGTATGAAAATAGAATAGAATGCTAGTAATGCCAAGCTATTTGCTAGAACATTTACGATTTTCGAACGAGTCTCGGATTTGTTGACACAATAGTATATAAAAGACTCATTCGTTAAATTCCTGTTATCTTTTCAGTTGTCAACCGGACGACCGATTTTCTAAATTTTTTTTCTAAACCAAACGGGAATAAGTTTCGAATTTTTATGACAAAAAAAACTTCATGTTTTTCAGATAACAAATGGTG
The DNA here is from genome assembly GCA_943590905.1 of Sphaerophoria taeniata. NCBI lineage: Eukaryota > Metazoa > Arthropoda > Insecta > Diptera > Syrphidae > Sphaerophoria > Sphaerophoria taeniata. Next base: position 69,892,974 of record OX016540.1, read on the forward strand.
CAAATGTTAAAAAATAATGATTTTTCCACTTCAGCAACATATGTCAATATACGAATACTCGATTTTGTATGAAAATTATTTCAAATTTTTTCGTCAAATTAATATTGTTTTTTATCGAAAAAAACATAAACAAAAAACTTATATTTGACATATTTTGTCGATGATTTGTACGTGACAGGGGTCCTACTATGTAACTCGAGTCTATTCTGCATTTGATTATATTCGAAACTCATTTAGTCATTTCCGATTCTACTTTCAAATCGTACTAGCTACGTATGAAAGGAGAATAGAATGCCAATAATGCCATTTGTTTGGACAGAACCGGTGCATCCCGTCTTTTCGCGTGCTACGGTCCTTGAGGAAATTTATTCCATGCAAAATGTGTTGATTCAAACAACGCACTTTTAGACAATGCATCTCAGATAGCGTTTTAGTATTGTCCCACATGTATTAATATATCTTTGGCTCACTTTTCTTTCAAATTGTCTTCATTGAAAGATGAGCTCATAAATATTACAAATTTAGCCACTACCGCTAAGAGCATCCCTACCCCAACACTAATGGTTGACAAATCCTCTGAAATGGATGATATTTCACCACCTGAAAATACCCCCCTTCAAGTTGTTTCCAAAAAGAGTAAAAAGAGAGGTAGGGATATGGCTACCTCACCAACCAACAAAGAGCCGGCTCCAAAAAAGTCCTCCCTTAATAGAGACAATTTACCAGATCCTGCCCCTTCAACTTCTCAAGACAGTCACCCTCCCCTTATTGTACAGGAAAACCTACGAGATATTTCTGACCCCACTGCCAAAGACCTTCTTTACAACCGATTCCATTAAATACACCCCAAACAAATCTGGCATCAGTGCCAAAACCAAAATATATATTCATTTCTCGGTTAATACCTGAAACAAAGCCTGAAGACATATTGGCTCATTTGGTCGATTCAAAGGTTATCACCACACCTTCAAGCCTTAAATGTTCTAAAATAAGTAAACCGAATAGTTTTGTAGCATCATTTAAAATCATTGCCCCTAGTTCTCTTTTTGATCCCATTTGTAATTGTTCCTGGCCTCCTAACACTTTAGTTAAGGAATTCACTGCTCCCTTGAGAAAATCACGTCCCTCAACTTCAAACCTTAATTCAAAAAACTGCAGAGACTCTCCCTCTACTATCAAAACGTAAGAGGACTTCGTAGTAAAACTACTTCTATTTATAAGAATTCTCAGACATTTCCACATGATGTTTTAGTTCTCTCTGAAACCTGGCTCAACGCCACAATACTGGACACAGAGCTCTTTGATAAAGAGTTCTCAGTTTTCCAGAAAGACCGTCATGAGAATGCTATAAACTTAGTTGGCGGGGGAGTCCTCATCGCTGTGAGAAATAGTCTCTCATCTTCCCTTGTTGTTTTCCCATTACAGTTAATATTGAACTCATCTGTGTTAAGTTAACTTTACGGCAAAAATCAATGTTTTTATTAAATGTATATATTGCTCCTAAAAGTCCAATGTCAGTGTTCACTGAACTTTCCTTAATCTTAGACTTTATTTTCAGTATTGCTGATCTTGACAGCTGTATTCTTTTGCTCAATCTTCCTCTTATTGATTGGGTTCCCTCTGAAGACGATTCCTATTTTGAAGCTTCTACAGTTTCTTCTCAACTGGAGCTTCAATTGTTGGATAACATTTTTTCTTCCATTTTACAGCAAGTAAGCTGTATCAAAAATAAAATTAATCGAATACTAGACCTAGTATTCTCATCTGACGCAGTAAATACTGCAGTTGTAGAATCTACATCTGCTTTATCAACCATAGATAATTTCCACCAGATATTTTTCTTGACTTGAGCGGTCATTTAATTGAGAATAGTAATCCCCATGATTGCTCATATGAATTTGACTTCCAAAAAGCTGATTTTTTGCAGCTTTCAATGCAATGATATTGACGCAATTATTGCAAATTTCTATTCTTTGCTTATGGGTATACTAAAGAGCTAAAAACACTTCGTAATAAGAGAAATAAGGCCTGGAAAAAATACCTTAAATCCATGACCTTCGAAAACCAATTAGTTTATATCTCATTTTTTGAAGAATTTAAGAAACTGTCTAATGAACTTTATAGTGAGTATTTACTTACTATAGGAAGCTCTCTGACGTCTGACACGAAAAGTTTTTGGAAATACATCAATTCGAAAAAGAAATGTGATGTTTATCCAATGAACTTTACAAGCAATAATGTAGCCCTCAACTCAACTTCTGAAATGTGTGAAGAATTTGCAAATAATTTCAGCAAATCTTTTATCGATTCCCTCGCTGTTGTGGATAAAGATTTTTTTCAGTATTTACGTGGCTGTCCACAAGTATTGTTTAACAACATCTCAGTAGAGACTGATGACATTATAAACATTCTTTCTCTTCTGAAAGAAGACTTTTCGAGTGGCCCAGATGGTATTCCACCTGTTGTTTAAAAAAAGTGTAAGTCTGTGTTAGCACCTCCCCTCCGTTCTATTTTCGAATTGTCTCTAAAATTAGGAAAATTTCCTTCAATTTGGAAAAACGCTTATATTATTAGAAGGGAGATAAGCCCAATATCGCCAATTATAGACCAATATCTAAGCTTTCCTGCATTCCTAAGGTGTTCAAACAAGTTATTTGTGAAAGTTTGGCATTTCATTGCAGGAACATCATCTGTCACCAACAGCATGGTTTCATGCAGAAACGTTCCACTGTCACAAATCTTCTTGTCTTTATAAATCAATGTGTATGCAGTTTGGAATGTGGTCAGGAAATCGATTGCGTCTATACAGATTTTTCGAAAGCCTTCGACCAACTCTCTCACGCCATCATAAAATTCAAACTAAATGAATTCATATCTCGAAAATAGGTCTTACCAAGTAAAATTCGGTGCAGGGAATCTGGTCCCGAAGTCAGAAGTCCCGAAAATGGTTTTCGGGACTAATGACCCACTATGGTGGGTCATAAGTGCCGAATTTTATTTTGGGACTACTGACCCACTATGGTGGGTCATTAGTCCAGAAACCAAATTCGGGGTTTCTGACCTCCGCGATTAATTTTAAATATTTTGTAAGCAATAAACTGAGTGGACAGTTTTTGCATATTTTCAAGGTTTTCTTGTGCATTACGGTTGAAATTCACCTCATGATCTAAGTCTATGTTTCGTAAAGGAAACTCTTCCCAAAGCAAATGTTCTGAACTTAGGTGTTCGGTGAGAGTAGGGAATTCTACAAACACACTGTACTTGAACCCAGTTTCATCTTATTGCATTTTTTTGTCATATTAAACAACTGAGCTGTTTCAATTACACTAACAGCTCTATCAGAAAGACATTTTTTTATTATGAAATCTGGTCATGTCTATAAAGTTTTTATTTCGTCTTTCACGGGTAGGTATTGCCTCTTGCAAGGAACTGGAAACACTTCCAAGAGGTCCCCTCAATTCTTCACACGCACTCAGAGAATTGTTGATGGGTATAAGCAGCTTAGGCCTTGGCTCGTCAAGAGCTGTAGCACCACTCTATTTATTAATTTTTTTAATTAACTATTTGAAGCTTGAACCAAAAAACGTAGCATGTAAAATTGCAATAGCGAGCGAAGCGAGCGGAAAAAATTTTGCCCAAAAGAGAATCAATTTGGGGTGTGAAAATAAAAAAATTCGCGCGAATTTTTTTATTTTCACACCCCAAATTGATTCTCTTTTGGGCAAAATTTTTTCCGCTCCTTTCGGTCCCAATCAAACCAAATATCATCATCCTCAGACGAAAGCAAAAAAATGTGTGTGAAAATGAATAATTGAAATTCAGTATATGCTCTCCAGACACTAGCATGCATTACAATATGTGTGGTGGTTGCTTTTCCAAAATAAAATAAACGGCAACAGCTTTGAAAATCAATTGTTCACGGATTAAAGTTTTTTGTTTTATTTCTTCCATGAACATTTGTTTTCCACATAATATTGACGAGTACAAATAAATTAAGTGGTTCTCATAAAACATTTTTTTTATCATTTGGGACTTTTGTCCCAAAGAAGACAAAATAAATTTGGGACTACTGACCCACCATAGTGGGTTAATAGTCCCAAAATAAAATTTGGCACTTATGACCCACCATAGTGGGTCATTTGTCCCGAAAACCATTTTCGGGACTTTTGACTTCGGGACCAATGTCCCTGCGCCGTAAAATTCAGGCATTTTATCTCTAAGTAATTTTTTGCTAATTCGAGAGTTCCTCAGGCTAGCCATCTAGGACCTCTACTTTTTTAATTTAGCTATAAACGATGCCCCGTTATGTCTACGCTATAGCAAAATTCTCGTCTTCGCAGATGATATGAAGATTTACAAAAACATCAGTTCTAGTAATGACCACATTCTTCTACAAGATGACATTAATAGTTTTGCATTGTGGTGTGTTAAATCTAAATCCAATAAAATGTCAATGACCTTTTCAAGGAAGCGTGCACCGTCTTCATATGACTACGCCATCTCACAGCACATTCTAACCCGTGTAACTTCCGTAAGAGATCTTGGAGTTTTTTTTACCCCTAAATTAGATTTTTCTGTGCACGTTAACAACATCGTGAATAAAGCAAACTCAATGCTTGGATTTATAAAGCGTTGGTCAAAGGAATTTCGCGATCCAAATATAACCCGCGCTCTATATTATTGCTATGTTTGTCCTCACTTAGAATACGCTTCCCAAGTTTGGTCACCTCATTACAATATTCATATTGAGAGGCTAGAATCTGTTCAAAGAATTTTTACTAACTCTCCAAATGGAAACATTGACAAGTAGACGAAACAACAACGATATAGTATTCTTCCATCAAGTTATTACTGGTGTAACAGATGCATCGGAACTACTTGGCGCTATATCTTTCAACCATCGGGGTGGTGGTTATAATTTTCGTAGGAAGGACTTGGTACAAGAACCAAAACATCGTACCAGCTATGGATTCTATGAGCCCTTGACACGTATGAGTAGGCTTTCAAACTTCAACTCAGACTCAACCCAATATAAACAAAAATAAATTAAAGTCTTTGCTCAAGACCAGTGTTCTACACTTTTAAATGTTTTTCTGTTTACTTAATGTTTGTAATTATTATTATATATATTAATCTTGTTTTGTTACTGTCTTGTTTTTGTTTCATCCATGTGAGTGTTTGTTATGTTATGTTTGCTTATTAACAACTAACACTGCACTAAGTGATGAGCCGGTGGTATAACATAGTCTACTATGTTGGCAAACCATTGGTCGTAAGACTGTGCTTGCTATAGTGTAAAAAAAATGCCATATGCCAAGCTATACTTCTTACCAAATTTTCGATTTTCGAACGAGACTCGGATATTTTGACATAATATTCAATATGAACTTAAAAATAAAATGCTTTCCATTAAGACCGGGTCGATTTGAAAATTGAATAACACAAGTTTTATTAAGAAATCAATAAGGTCTCATCTTTATTTGAGAGCCCTATCAATGACATCATGTGTGAAATATTACATACAGCCCTATATTCTGCTATTCATAGGTGGGAATTTATCTTCAATTTTCACTTCACACTATTCTACTATCCATTCGAATCGAATCTGAATTCACCTCGTGAACGCGTGTCGGTAATACTTCGCTTCGCGGTATTCTGTTATTCATACGAACCCGTTCATTCCATACAATTCAAATGCGCACATTAAATGTTGCGGGTTTTTCATTCAATGGATTTTCTATCTGGTTGGTGGTCAATAAAATGTAATTTATTGATTGATTTATTTTTATAAATAAAGATTATTAACATTTTCAGGGGCAGAACATTGAATAGAGACCTATTGATGGCAACAATTTGCACCATGAAATTAAATCCAAACTTTACCAAAAGTATCTAATGCTAAAAGCCAACCCGAGGGCCTTAAAGGTTCTTGGAATACTGTTAAGGATAGCGTAAACCTGCTGGAAAACTTTTTAGTGATTTTGACATAAGCAGCTGTTAACTTGTAGTGTCAAATTGGTTTGGATAATGTAGTTCACCCGATGGATAGCATAATATAAAGACAGTGTTCGAGGGAATCGAATGGGTGAATCGAATATTCGATTCACGTGGATAGCAGAATAGCGCTGATAGTTCAAACATCGATGGGTTTGGCGCATGAATTAGGCTGTCGATGGCATCCATTAAGTTGTTTTTTAGTTCCGCGGAATTGACTGCTTCAGATTCTGCTGCGACTTTCACGAACTGTGGCGATATTTTCGGCAGATCTTACGTTTCGTTTAAGTACGGCTCTTGACTGGTTATTCACTAAACCGGTGCGTGGAATCGAATTTGGCCACTAAACTTTGAATAGTGAACTTGGAAGAATAACTATGTACCTCATCAAAAGGGCGCAGTGTTCGCATCGTTGCCTTAAGAGTTTTATCATTTGCCCGTAATGCTCGACGCTGTAACTTGCCATGATGATTTGTAGTCCTGAGTGACTGAATAAAAGATAGCTAAAGAAACAATATGGCCGTCACGAGACACCAAAATCAACCCGTCTCTATTGGATAACCCTATAAAAATATGGAAAGTGTCGCGATTTGGTTAGACTTGTAATGACTTAATCGCAGCTTTGTTCAAAACTACCGCCTTTCAAAACAAACTTCTTAAGCCGATCTGCTCGCAAACACATTTGGTTTTGCCTTGTTTTGAAGTCTACTTTCGAGTTACGTAGTTCCTTGGTTATTCGAAAGTTTATAAGAATATAGTTGCCACTACTAGAACTATTCGATTCTCGTTGGTTCGAAAGTTGTTAAATAGATACACAGTTGTAATTTTTCGAATTCGAGCAATTTTATTGTAGAATCGAGTAACATAGAAGAGCCCCAGGTTTTTTAAGCAAAGGAAAAATCGAACACGAGTAGGGAAATAAAGAAGGCTACATAAAACATTGCTAACGGGAATGTATACAAAGGTTGGTATATTTGGAAAATGATTTTGAGTGTAACTGCTTTTGGACAATCTTTAACTTTTGCTTCTGTTCATTCTGCTTGCTTCTTGCTGTTTGCTGGTGTGGGGATAGGTTAGCTAAGGTTGGAGTGGCTGTCTAGTTGTTATTGACTCACTTAGACCTCAAGGGTCCGTTGTGATACCACTTAAGAAGTTACTCATGCTGAGAGAAATGAACTTAAGCAAACCATTTCGTACTTTTAATGAAGTTAGAGAAACATTTTGTGTCGATCGTTGCCAGTTCACTGCTTTTATCGAAGAAGGGATTACCGAGATCGAGATAGTTATTCCTTGTATTGGAGAGTGCCGGTGTTGGACTGTTTCCTCTTCCTCCTCGTCCATGCAGCTTCTACAGAAGTCATTTGTGTACACCCCTAGCCTCAAAGCATGTCTACCTATGAGGCAGTGTCCTGTTATGACTCCAATTGTAGAGCTTATATTTTGTCTGCTCAGAGAGATCAAGCCTTTTGACCGTTTCAGGTCTATGCTTGGCCATATTTGTTTGGTTGCTAGGCAGGTGGTACCCTGTGACCATCTAGCATTTGTTGATTCTAGACTAGAGCATATTGTTTGAGAAGATATTTGCATGTAGCAAGTGGTGTTCTTATTTTATGTCTTTGTCTAACAGTAGGCAGAAGTGTTCCGTTTTTGGCAAGCTCATGGGCTTTGCAATTTCCCGGGATGTCTCTGTGGTGTGGGGATGTAGTTTTTAGTTTTGAAATGTCTTTCGGGGTAGGTACATAATGAACAACGGGCCAATAAAGCTTTCATGAATTCTCTTTTGATGAGCTTCGGGATGGGGTATTCGAACGAGAAACGGTGTAATAATGTTTGTTTTTGCGTTTGGAGAAAACCTTTTAAGTTTAAGCGATGGCCATGGCCGAGTGAAATGTAAATAAGATATGTATACATTTTTAGCTTTTCACGTTGTGTTATACTTACATAATATGTTAATGATAAAGTGGTCGTTATTATATTTGACAATGACAGTTGACCGCAGTCAAAAGACTTACTGACCAAAACCAAACTCGCTAAAATTAAATGACTTTTTAGGGACAACTGACTAAAGCCAGTTAACAAGTATTGCAATTATTTACGTTTTAGCCACTTGACTTTTTTCTATTGACTGCAAGTTAATGAACGCTCCTTTCCAGTTAAAGTACTTTTGGAAGTTTATAAACTTAGTCTTTTTTTAAGTTAATTAACTGCGATTACCAATGACTGCAGTCTTTTATATCACTGGAGATTGGTAACATTTTTGGATGAGGTGAAAATGAAAAAGGAATTGTCGCCTATAGGATGTTTGGCTATTGCTGTAACATGTTTCATTTCTATACATTTGTTATACTTAATCTGGGCATATAAAAGACTACTTCAGTAAAATGTTGGTGCTCTTAGTGGACAGCTGGTTGAGCGATTTTTAACTTTCCAGAGGAAGTTATTGTAATGGGTCCGATTTTGTGAATCTCCAATTTTTGCATATCTCCACGTTTCGAGGTCACTAGAATCCGAATCCAGCGTTTTTATGATGATGTCTGTGTGTGATCATATGTGCGTATGTGCGTAACGTTTTTTCAGCTCCATTATCTCGCGAACCACTCATGGTATTGTCATAAAATTAGTCTCATTCGACGCGGTATTGTGTTGTTAAGAGCTGATTAGGTTTTGAGCGAGTAAAGTGAAAATTCAAGCACATTCTTGGACGTTTTCTTCGTTCATAATAGAAACAGTGTTTTGCTGTATAATCAACTGTCGGCTCCTGCTTTTTCTAAACACGATCTTCTCTACTTAATTTTTTATTCAATAAACTTAATGTATTTCCTAAAATCATCAGTTTTATGGAATTTGACTTTGAACCAACATGCGTGTACAACTACAACGGGATGCATCGGCTCAAAATTTTGCAAAACAACTAATGTTTTCACCTATTTTTCTACTCTGGAAAGTTAGTCGTGTGGACTCCATGGGTCGCACTCATATTTTCTTAGTTTTCTTTTAAAAGAGGAATATGGTTAGAAAGCTTATGACAAAAAATTTGTATTTTTCAAATCACAAACGGTGCAAATTTTAAGAAAAACCATCGTCATTATTTATTCATACCAAAGAACGAAAAACAAAGAATGTTGTTCATTTAAAAGCTTTAGAAAAAATATTGTATTTTATAAGTAACAAAAAAAATTGTATTTAATATAATTTAATTGGAGAATTCCATAAAATTAATTTTATTTTGCCCATCAAAGAGGGCACGGGTAAGCTAGTTAAAATATAAAATATTGACTGCGCACAAATTATTTTTGTTCGTGAATTGATTTTCGACTCGTTTTTCGAGAAGTGATATCGTCATTCGCGCTTGTGGGACGTTTTATTATCAACGTATGCATAATTGTGCCATTTTCATTGTTCAATGAGCCGGTGGACTCGAATTTGGCCACCAAACATTGATTAGTTTTCTTGGAGTGACGATGATGTACCCCATAAAAAGACCGCAGAGCGCATATGATTGCTTTTAGAGAACACCCATTTTGATAATAAAGTTTTAACATTTGTAGGTACATAGGTAAGGGGTGCCGTGAACGAAGGCCATATGAACTAACGCCATAATGGCCTTAGTTCTCAATTGAATGTGAATTAACGCCATAATCCGATTATGGCCTTAATTCACAGTCGAATGAGAACTAAAGCCTTCATTTGAATGAGAACTTACGCCATATGGGGTAAGTTCACATTCAAATGAGAATTGATGCCATAAAATGCTTTGAGCTTTGAAGCAAAGTTAGCAGCAAGTAATTACCTAACAAAATCTCATCGAGATCTCAGGGACCTCCGATATTTCTAAAATGAAACAAGAGATCTCACTCTTAGCGAGCGCTGATATTTTCCTTTAAAATTTCTTCGTTTTCTTGGTCAGAGATCATGTGTTAACAATATTAATTTCAAAAAATCTCACTGAGATTTGAGAATTGTGTTCCACCAAATAATTTTCGTAGATGCTGCGTTCGGAAAACTAGTTTTGTAGACTCTGAAGTAATAAGAAAATCGCGTACTAAGAGCCGAAATTTTTTTTGGCAAACACCCCAAATTGTTTCTCTGTTTGCCAAAAAAAATTTCGGCTCGCTTCGCTCGCTTGCCAGTACCTACTGCAGTCCGCGATTTTTTTTTTACTTTCAAAGTCTTTAAAACAAATTTTCCAATTGAAGCATCTACGAAAATATTGAGAAACGTACTCATTCTGAAATTCAACAGAAATATGAAAAACCAACATTTTTGTATTGATTTGTTTATTTGTTTATAAAGCAACTTCATTCGATTACTTTGCAAAACATTATCAACAACGATTTTATTTTTTTTTTCCATCCTCGTAAATCTGTTCATATCTCCGCCGTAAAAACGAAGATTTAAAAAATATTATCGAAATCGCATGATTTTCGATTCTGGAACCAAAAAAAAGAGGGGACCGCGTAAGTATAAAATAACAAAGACATTTTTCAAAAATTTGCAAGTTATAAGCGTGTTTTTAATTTGATTTATATTTATAGTAAATCGTGTCTAAAATAATTGTTTTTCAGCCGATGGCCTCAGTCGCCAGTGCTGCTATGTGTCTGTAGCTCGTTACATTCATATGCGAAGAACTGTGAAATGTCAATGTCAATAATTGTTTTTAACGCCTGCTTAACTAATAGAGCGTTCATCCTTTTTTCATTAAACCATATATTTCATACTAAAATTATTTGGATTGCTGTGAGTGGCTTTATTTCACATTGAAATGAGTACTTGGGCCACTTCTTAAAATGAACTAACGCCATATTACTCTAGTTCTCATTCCAATGTGAATTTAGGCCATAATCGGATTATGGCGTTAATTCACATTTGAATGAGAATTAAAGCCATTATGGCGTTAGTTCATATGGCCTTCGTTCACGGCACCTAGGTAAGGTACCTACGTATTTCTCCGCGCTGTATCTAGCCATGATGCGATTATTTGTCCTACGTGCGTGAACAAAAGACAATAATGTTGGCAGGTGCCACGAGCTGTCAAAATCAACTAGCTCCTATTGGAAAACCCCACATAAATATGGACAGTGTGATATGACTTAGATTCAGATAAAAATCCGGAACGAGTTCAACAAATAGAACGAAGGTGGATTAGAGATAAATATAATGTACAATTTTTTTTAGGCGGGGCAAAAACTGAAAAATGCCGCCCCATAGCCAACCAAAAAAATTAAAGGAACGCTTTAATAAACTCAAAAAATTATTAATGGTCTTCGGAATGAGATGAAATAAAAAGATTTTCAAGGCTTTATCATTTCTTACTTGCGACATATATGTACGGTGAACATATTTCTGGGAGCAAAACCCGGGACAAAAAATAAACAAATTGAAAACGAAGAAAAAACAATGTATTTTTGGAGTTTACTCCTTTAGAATTGATTCATATATAGAACTAGAGCCCGGTATGAAAAATGTACCTATGGGAGTAAAATAAAATGTTGAGAAAAAGCGTTACCAAAAAAGTGAGGGGTTAGGCATATTTATAATTTAATTTTTATTTTTTAAAAAGATATCCTGGAGGCCTAGAAAGGTTATTTTTTAACGCAGTAAAAGGGGTTGAGAGGATTGCAAGGAGTTGAATACTAGGTCAAAGTTTGTATAATTCTTGGTCAGGCTAGAAGTTTGAAAGTTATGTAAGTGGATTTTGATTAAACATAAATAAATACGACATTCAAAGTTTTAAAAATTTTACGCTGAAGGGGGTGAAAATAGAGGATTAAAGTTTTTGTGCGATGTCGTCGCTATTTTATAAACTGCAAATCGCACAAAGATTTCAGTCTAGAACTGTGAAATTTTCGCACATGGTAAAGAATTTCATGCTCTTCAATTTATGTTACTTTTATTCTAACGGTTACTAAAACTTATAATATTTGTATGTTTAAATACGGGACTAATAGCTTAACCCGGGACACTTGTAGGTCCCGGGTTTCCTTAAAAAAACCGGGACGGGCTATTGAAATATGGGAAAGTCCCGGGAAAACCGGGACGTATGGTCAGCGTACATATATGGCAAGTATTGAATTCGTGAAAAAACTCGTGACTTCACGATGATAGAGAAGTCGAAAAAAGTGGGTCCAGCGATCCCGTCTGTCTGTCTGTAAACGCATCTACAGCCTTAACCACTGATTCAATTGATTTGAAATGTGGAATATAGTGGTTATTTTGATTTTATTTTTAGATCAAAATTTAGGGTAGCCACCATACAATTTGTTCGGCCAACAACCAAAAGCTTCCATTTTCTCAACGGCTCCTACTATTTTTTTTTAAACATCATCGCAAAACGCACTGGTATTTTTGATGTAAAAAAATTATTTTTGTATTGCTCCAAAACGGTACCTCTCATTGAAACGTTTTTTGATATTATATTCTCTCGAAAAATATAAGGCGGATCAGCGTCTGTCTACACCTACTAGACTGCAGGAGTACAAATAATATTTTGTTTTCAAATTTTTTTTTGCATTTTAAAAAAATATTCTTAAACTTTTTTTTCAAAATTCTTTATCCCAAAAGGATTATTAAAAATCGAAATTTAGGTACTTATAAAATGTATAGTTACATATTCTTGAATACTGCATACCCAAGTTAATTTTAAAACATTTTCGAAAAATTTTATGTATAAAAAAAACCGCTCCTAGAATTAAAAAAAAAAAAAACAATTTGAAAATCAAATTTCTTAAAAAATCGTATGGCATCAATTTTTTTCAGATTGAATGTATTTTTGAGGTACATATTTCAATTTAAATTTTTATATAGGTACTATAATATAAATATATTTTTTTTTTATTTATTATTTTTTATAGTGACACTTTATATTTAACAATTTAAATAGTGATAAATGACACTCAATATAAATTAATGACTTATGACTTATGACTTATGTGGGGTGAACAACATTAATAAAGATTAACATAACGAAAATATATAAAAAATTAAATACAAGAATGAAACAAAGAGAAAAAAACATTATTTTTGCTTTAAGAGACAATTAAATAAGTTAAACATTGATTGATATTAAAACTAATTGATGTAGGTCAACAAAACTTCGATTTGGTTATGATCAATTTCAAGAAGCCATATTTTAATTTTTTGCAAGAATATTTTTAAGTTTCGAATACAACGAATATACTCAGGAAACATGTTAAAGAGCTTGTAGGACACAATGGAGTAGAAGTTTCTAAAGTGAGTCGTTCGAAATGAGGGGACGGATACATAGCTGTCAAGGTTGCTTCGCAAATTGCGGACCTCTGAATTTGGACTCTGTAGATATCCACATCTCATAAAGAATATCTTTGAAACTTTAAAATAATATAAGTGTCTCACAGGTAGTACGCTCAGTGATCTAAAGAGCACCATAGAAGGATACAACCGGTTGACTCCGCAGATTTTTCTGATAGCACACTTTTGTAAAATGACCAGAGGCTGAATTTTAGTTTGATAAGCACCACCCCAGCAACTAATCCCATACTGAAGTTTAGAATGGAATATTCCATAATAAACTGTTTTTAACGTTTTATTATTACAAATTTTTTTGAGGTGGTAAAGACTACGGATCGAAGAACGTAGATATTGCTTCAAGATTAAAATGTGATTTGTCCAACTCATATTTTGATCAAACGTAATACCTAGATATTTAAAATTATTAACCATTTCAACACTAAAACAATTAGCACAACAGACTTCACCTTCATCAAATCGCGAGAGAGCACCACCACCATTACATGCACAGTTTAACATTCTATAACGTTGGCAGTTTTGAGCATGGAATAATAAACTAAAATCAGGAATCGCTTGCATTCTTAGATTGAAAAACATTAATTTAGTTTTGTTGCTTACATTAAGTTTGTGTTTTGCAAACCAGATACGCAGTAGGTGGATATCAAAATTTAAATCAGCCACAAGGCTTAGTGGGCTAGGTGAGGCATAAGCTATACCAAGGTCGTCAGCAAAAGCCGTTACTTTACCAACGAATGGAAGGCTGAACACAGAGTTTATATAGACGATAAACAGGATAGGACCAAGGACCGACCCTTGTGGAACACCAAGGTTTGAAACCCTTGAGTTACTTAAAAAATCACCAATTTTCACTCTTTGGATCCTGTCTTTAAGATAGGACACAAGCCAGTTATAAAAAAATCCTCGGAATCCGATATTATGTATTTTTTTAAGAAGAATGTTATTGTCGACTGTATCAAAAGCTTTGCTTATGTCTACAAACAAACCAGCATAATATTTCTTGTCATCTAAGCCTTTATTAATTAAGGTGCAAAATTCAAGCAGAGCATCTTCAGTAGAGAGCCCTTCTCTAAAACCGAATTGCGAACTATTGAAGAAATTTATTTTGGTAAGATATCGTAACATTCTATATTTAACAGCTTTTTCAAATATTTTCGATATTGAAGATAGCAAAGAAATAGGTCTATAATTATTGACTTCTTTTTTATTACCTTTTTTAAAAAGTGGAATAATGCTAGCACATTTTAATTTAGATGGAAAAACTCCAGTGCAAATGCTTAAATTGATAAGATGAGCTAGGATATCAGATACATTAAGTGCGATTTGTTTTAGAGTTTGATTTGGAATACAATCATCACCACAAGAGAACGAGTTATTGAGCGAATTGATTAAACTACTTATATACCTCAGAACCAGTAACTGGATCAAAAAAGAAACTACTATTATATGTGCTATCTACCAATCCAACTTCGGCTTCACATCGGTTACAGAATTCAATTGATTCCGAAGCATGACCTACAGAACCAAAAAAATCATTGAATTGGTTAGCAACAATTATAGGGTCTTCAATTTCTACACCGTCACTATTAAGTACAATCGAGTTGCTTGTATTGGATGAGTTAGCGTTAATAATACTGTTTATAGCCTTCCATTGCTTTTTAGGGTTGCCTTGCGACCTACCCATTAAAGAGGAATAATATCCATCGCGACGCAATCAAATTTCGTAATTAACTTTCTTGCACATTCCCTTGTAACGATTTTTTAAAACATTATTAGATGGATGCCGAGAACATTTCTTACGTAACCTATTTTTGATTTTAATTTTCTTCAATATGTTACGGTTTATCCAGGGCTTCAAATTCATTTCTGATTTTTTAATTACTAGGTTGAAGCTGTAGGTACTTATATAAGATTGTAAAATTTCTTGAAATACATCATATGCATTGGAAGCATTACTTTCGGCAAATACTGCATCCCAATTTTCAAAACGTAGGGAAATATTCAGTAGATGAAAATTTAATCTTTTTTTAATAGATGAAGATGAAGCATTTTTCCTAGGTTTCAAGTTTTTCATTGTGCTGAGCAAAATCCCAGTCATACAGTGATCAGATATATGGAGATCAAAGTTAACACCATAACATTGACTCAAAGACAAATCTTTAAAACGGGCAAATACGTGATCTAGACAGGAACCTGAGGCTGGCCTTGTAGGTTCATTAATTAAGGACGTAAGACCATGCTCGGCTATCAGAAAAAGATACGAATCAGAAACAGTACAAGGAGTTAAAATATCAATATTTAGATCGCCCAATATTACAAGATTAGGTGATTTAATATTGTTTAACAAAGTTGAAAATTCATCCAAAAACGAGTCTAAACTATGGGAATGAAGTCTATAGACACAAACAAAATTAAACAGTTTATTACAAATACGACATGAGACCTGGATAACATACGCAGACAGCAAACAGTGACGTACAATATTATCTCCCAATGACTCCCGAACGAAGACTCCCACTCCACCCGCTGAATATGTTTCGTTTGTTTTTGAATAGAAATTATAACCCTCAATTGAAAAACTATCGCGTTCGTAATCAAAAATCCAAATTTCAGAAACAAAGATAAGGTCTGGTAAGTATGCAAGAGCTTCCAAATTACATACAAGCAAATCAAAGTTTTGCCGCAAGCTACGCATATTTTGGTGAACAACAAAAAATGAATTGCCTTCATCAGAGTTACAACAAAAAACATTATCGCTTATATCTCTTATAGTAGTAGGGGTTGGGTTGTTACTTGTGTGATCTAGGTTTTCGAATGAATTAAACATTATCATAGAGATTTTATTTAAAAAATAAAAGAAAGACAAATTAGTCTTCCAATAACACCAAATCATCAAATGATCTTATAGTAACAACCCTACCCTTATCTTGTTTTCTTAATAATATATTTGAGTTCTGGAACCAAAGGTATTTGTAATTTTTATCTTTCTTACATTTCTTAGCTTCAGTAAATAGAGCCCGAGTGTAGCTTGTAAAGCAATTGTTGATAAATATATCACTCTTGCCATCAGGAACGAAGAGAGAAGATTTAAGTTTCTTAACAGCTTTCCTCTTGCTCTTCATAATCAGTTGTTTGGTGTGAAGGGAGGCAAGGTGAACACAGAGAACATCGTTAAATTTCTTTTTATTTTCTGAAGAGTCAGTAGAGCTCCGTATGCGCTTAACATAGCATTGCTGAATGTCAGCTGGAGAAACAGTAACATCCAGTCCACATTGAAATATTTTTTTGTGCACATTCCATCGCATTGTTGTTGTTAGCTCCAGGTACCCCAATAATTTCAATTACGTTTTCCATAAGTTTTTGCTCTCTCCAATTCAATTTGCTCTCGAGAGTATTAATCTTTTGTTTCAGCATTTGGTTTTCGTTTTTTAGCTGCTGGACTGTGATGAGAAAGTCACAGTTAATTTTTTTCAAACAAATAATTTCCTCATAGAGCATATCCAAGGTGATAGAGTTTTTTAATTGTTGAACGTTAGTCGCAGTGTCTGTTGTGAACTGATGCTCGCCGGTTGATTCATCGATAGGCTGATGTGTCAATTGCTGATTTGAGTCGAGCTGCCGCTGTCCGCTCCCCTGATCATACTTGTCTTCTTTTGAACTCGGAGCAGTTAGCATTTCACTTGACGATCCGTGTTTACCAGAAGAGCCTGGCCTTGAATCAGTTGTTAGAGGCAACGGTTTCAGTGGAATCTCCTGACGATGAAGAGAGACACGCCGAAGAGTAGTGCATTTAGCACATCGAAAGAAAGAGTCTTTAGAATTCTTAAAAAACTCAATGTCAGCAGAAGTTAACTTCGCACACGACCCGTGGGAAAATAATTTACAATCAGTGCACTTGATCTTAAAAGCATCATTACGATCAATTTTTTTATTACAATATAGGCAAACCATTTCTAAACTGACAAATCAAAGAAAGAGTAATTTATTTTCAACTATGAGAAGAACTTGACTTGAAAACAAAAATGTGCGCACCCCACGACACGTCCGTTCTCGGCCACGACTTTCTCTTTTTTCAAATTTTTTTCAATATAAATGAATTCTAATCACATGTTTTTATTTTTTATGTTTTTGTGATTTATGTAAGTTTTGTAATACAGGAACAATTTTGTGGGACCCAGTCGTGCACAATTATTTTAAAATCATTTAGAGTTAAGAAAACTACCGTTTGTTGTTTGCACTTGAGCGTAAAAAATATTCACTAATCTTCAATATGGAAAAATAGGAAAAATTTTGATTCGTCATAAAGTGAGCGGAAAAATGTTTCCCAATCAAATTGATCCATGGTTTGAAAATATTGTTGTTTTAATATACTTTATATTTTAGATAGCTACGACTTTTTCTCTTATCACAAAATGATTTTGACAAATTTGACTTGGACCCCAATATGTCTGCTTAAAAATTTACTCACAAAAAAAAAGTTTTCTGCAACAAGAAAAGTAAAAAACAAGAAAAACATTGTTTTTTTTTCATATTTTTCTATCGATTTAAAAAAAAGGTAAAAAAAGGAACAATTTTGTGGGACCCAGTCGTGCACAATTATTTTAAAATCATTTAGAGTTAAGAAAACTACCGTTTGTTGTTTGCACTTGAGCGTAAAAAATATTCACTAATCTTCAATATGGAAAAATAGGAAAAATTTTGATTCGTCATAAAGTGAGCGGAAAAATGTTTCCCAATCAAATTGATCCATGGTTTGAAAATATTGTTGTTTTAATATACTTTATATTTTAGATAGCTACGACTTTTTCTCTTATCACAAAATGATTTTGACAAATTTGACTTGGACCCCAATATGTCTGCTTAAAAATTTACTCACAAAAAAAAGTTTTCTGCAACAAGAAAAGTAAAAAACAAGAAAAACATTGTTTTTTTTCATATTTTTCTATCGATTTAAAAAAAAGGTAAAAAAAGTGTAAAATGTCGTCATATTATGAAATAATGTGATTTTTTTTTAGTTTATTTTTTATTTAGTGTATGATACAATTAATGTGATTAGACAATTATTAAAGTTCATACAGTGTTCTTGAATTAAGTGAACATTTCGCATTAATTTCGATTTACTGTTTCCCTGTTGTGTGCAACTTGCAAGACTGTTTTTTTTTCAATTTTTAATTAATTTTCAAAAAGGCTTCCTAACGGTTTTTCTTTTCTTTTTGAAAATATAGAATGTACATGAAATGTATGTATTCTCCTTTACAATTGTGAGCTTTGCCTCGAAAACTTCGGTTGTTTTCATTTAAAAGAAAAATGAAAGGAAGCGGTGCGTGGTAGAAAATATTTAGAAATTATACGAATCGAAGAGAATATTGCTCGGATCGGGGACGGTGATAAGGCTGAATAAAAAAAAAACATATTCAACACAAAACAATTGATATGGCCGTACAAATTCTATACTTGGACTATTATTTATTCCGTGAACAAAGTAAGGTAAATTATGAGTGTTCCATTCGTCTGTAGAGTATGAATTTTGCCCCCTCCCCCTAGATCCGGGGCTGTGGAGTTTACGGAGAATATATTTCACCTTGGAGTATTTATCAAAGACGACATCCAATAAAATAACTTAATACCAGTTTCGTTCCAAGCTACCGCCTTTCAAAATGTATCTGTTCGAAACTAAGTGTTAAAACATCTTTTTACTTACTACTCGCAAACACATTTGATGTAGAGCGATTATTTACGATTTTGCCTTGTGGAATATGCGAAAGAACATAAAAATATATTTGGCACTACTAGAACTGTTCGACTATCCCATATTAAAACATTCTTACAGAGTACGGAGTTGCCCGTAGCTTAGTTGGTAAGTGCGTTGGCTGCTAAGCAGAACGTCGTTGGTTACAGTCACGGGCACTGCCTCTTGTGAAGACCTGACAAATCTTCCAAGAGTATCAATCTGTCATGAAAAAGTGCTTCTCAACTCTGCCGTTCGGAATCGGCGTTAAATTGTAGGTCCCCTCAATTCTTCACACGCACTCAGAGAATTGTTGATGAGAGTAAGCCACTTAGGCCTTGGCTCTTCAAGAGCTGTCGCGCCACTCTATTTATTTATTTTTACAGAGTACGGAATTTGCGAATTCGAATGATTTTTTTGTAGAACCGAATTACATAGTTAGGCCCCTGATTAATAGCAAAGATTCTATGAAGAATCATGAATATTTTGTTTTGAGAACATTAATCCGACAGCAGCAACTCCGAAAAATCGTTTTCATTGACTCATGTCCTCTTAAAATTTATATTTTATTGGTGGTCTTATACCTCTGGTCCCTTAATAAGTAAAAAAAACGGTCTTGTTCATTATATATCAAAAATTTAATTTCATCAAGAATTTCAAAAAAAAAAAAACAACCTTTGCACGGTTTAAAATATCCAACACCAAAGCCTTTTATTAACAAGAAGACCTCCTGTTACCATCTATAGGCTTGGCACAACTGCATCCCATTGGTTTTTCTTGATGAACACTTACTCTATCAAAACAAGTACTTGCTCTCACATAACTCTCATCGGTCATCAATCTAAATTTATGGCATTCGATTGGATCGGGAAAATCCGGATGAATGTGCTTCAAAAAGCAATGGGCATTATCCTTCGCAATTAAATTTTTATAATGCGATATAAGTGTCACATCTGGTTCCTCACCTGACGAAGAAGTCGTATTGTATGAAACAACTTTGCCAAAGCTCGAATCGCTCTTTAAAACTGTTAAGTTGGAATTTTCCAGTAAATTGTAACGTTCATGACAATGAAACACCTTTGAAGGTTCATACCAGACCGCAGATCTCACGTAATAGTAATGTTGTATGACTTCGCTGTTTATACTGGACGTACTTCCTGAACTTAGATATGTAGGAGCCACACTAAAAGATTTATATTTATGAATGTCATCACAAGGGGGTATAGATTTGAGAGACCCAGAAGACGAAAAAATCGATAACGAACTTTCTTCAGGGGTCTTAATTTTTTCCTTGAGCCCATAATCTTCCAGACGATTGTAGATTTCTGAAATGACTTCACTGAGTCTGTCATCGGCATGAACTTGCTTTGAAGCTTTTAGACACTCGATCTCATTAAATGCTTCATTGAAAGTATCACTCAAAGTCTGCTCAACAATTCTGAAATTCTGGGTTTGCCAGCGTTCTTCTGGAACTGCTCTTCTTATCAGTTTTCTTATCATAGCCGCTGCTTCTTTCTCAGCTGTCATCTCTATTGTTATATCTGTTGAATCGAAGAAGTCGCACTCGTCTCGAGAACCTAGAGCTAATAACTTATTGATGATATCATTGACCTCCCTTACCGTGTCGAATTCTTCTTCTGATGAAGATGGCGTAAAAATGCCAAAGTCATACGTAACTGCATTGTCAATGAGGTCATCTAGTATTTCTCCAACAATACAAATAGCTTCAGGAGTTTTAAATTCATTGTATAAAGCACGTTCCACACTCGCATACACTAGTTCTTCGATTGCTTCCACACGGGCTGCCAGAAGCCTATCGGCTTTTAACTTTGCAAAACGTTCTTCGGCTACAGCGAAGACTTCATTTCTTATACATTCACCAACGATCATTCGATCATAAGCTTTTCGATCTTTGCCCTTTAGGAATTGGATCGCAAAATCTGATCTTTCGTCATCGTCAATGTTATTGATAGTTTTTTCAGCAAGTTCAGCAATTTTTTGTGACGATAGAGTACTTGCAGTGAAATTGAATTCTCTCTCAAGAATCGATTCGAGGAATAAGGACGAAGTGTCTTGACGTGTTTCGTATACTTTAGCAAATTCTTCTTCGAGTACATCTCTTGCCTTGTTTTCCTTCTGTCTTTGGCCAGCTTCAGCGGCCTCTCTCCACCAACGGTCTTTCTGGGCAAGCAAATGAATTGCTTGAAATTTCTTCTGCAACTTTAATCGTTCAAGTTCATCGTTCAAAAATTGTAGAAGATCGCCAATAGCCGTGCCCTCAAATTCGCCCAGGATATTGGCAGTTTCATCTTCGTCCTTAAGACTTTTAAATGGAAGTTCTTTTAATGACTCTTCACTAACTATTACATCCGCCTGATTCGCATTACTCACATCCTCTTCAAAGCTGTCTATTGCGGGAACCTATAAAGGGATAAATATATTTCAGACTAATTAAGCTTACCTTAGCGGTTTTCTAAGTTTACCATCAAAGCGTCGACTTCATTTTTAAACGATATGACTGATTGAGATTTCTTTTCCAAGGGTTCTTTCGCTTTCGGTTTCACAACTTTCTTCTTGAGACACCTTGGAGCTCGCTTAGGAGCTTCAGCTATTATACGAAGACCCTATAGCAATATCACCAAAAATTGAAGGAATATTGTTTTATATCCAACATTATTCATACGAACCTTAAGACTTTCATACATATTCCTCAAGTTCGTATCACTACAAAATCTTTGAGTGACTTCTTTCATTCGCTCCTTTGGCTTTGCCCAAGTTCTCAACTTCCTAAATGGACAAACCAATGCCAATGCCGATACTTTCCCATAACTTTCCCTCTGCCTATCCAGTTCATCAATCCTTTCATCGAAATTCTTACGGTAGCCAACATAATGCCTTCGATTCGGATTAACTCCAAAACGCATTTGAGGCGCACGTAAATCAGAAGCCGGATTAATTTGTTCCTGAACGATGTTCTCCTTGTGGTAATTCCTACTAATCTTTTTCTGGTTTGAATCTAGCCTGCGCATTTCCCTATCATACTCGACTTGAATTTGTCTCAACTTGGAATCTTGTTTAGCCAGAATTCGCTGAGTACTCAGCGAAATTCGTTGTTCTGACATTTGACGTAAATTTTTCTCACGATTTTCAAACATAGTTTCAACAACTTTCATTCGTAACATTTGACATCCCTGAATGTATTCCTCGCGAGCCACCCATTCTTCCCATTCAAGAGCTTCGAGAACGAATTGGTGTTGTTTGGAATTTTTGTTGAGCAATTTTAGAGCTGTTTCATATTGACGACGACGTCGGGCGCGTTCAACAACTTTGACTTCATATTCGCCCGGTGGTAGATAGTTATTCAGAAGTTTGGAAATTTGATATACCTCGAAGTTTTTGTAGGAGTTTTCCTTGTTTTCCTTGGCTAGTTCCGGAAGGTATGATCGGGTCTGAGCTGAAGATTCTCTGAAAAAAAAAACAGAAAAGCTGGAAAATTCTTCTATCTGACTACAAGTAGCTTTGGATTTGCCAAAAAAGAATAAAGGTTATATACTTGAACAAACAACAAAAGGTGACATTAGCCGTGTTTTTTCACTACTCAAGCCGCGTTTTACTATCCTCACTAACCCATATGGGTTTATTTTTTGTACACAAACCAACAACAACCTGGGACCCCGATAGCTATTGGGGTTTATTTTGTAACTCAAAAACTATGTTCTAAATATGGCGGATAGATGGCGAGTGTGAGACAAAAAAGAAGTTATTAGCCGCGTTTTATTATCCTCACTAACCCCTATGGGTTTATTTTTTGTACACAAAACAACAACAACCTGGAACCCCGATAGCTCAAAAACTATGTTCTAAATATGGCGGATAGATGGCGAGTGTGAGACAAAAAAGAAGTTATTGTAGAAAGATTTAGTAATAGCCGCGTTTTATTATCCTCACTAACCCATATGGGTTACCCCGTGATAATAAAACGATCTGGGTTAAAAAGGTAGAAGTTTAAGCTATGTTTTTATCCGAGACGCAACCCTCAGCTAAATTTTATTTTGCTTTTCCGCAAACAACTTGTTTTTATTAATTAATTGGATTGACTCTTATCCTATGGCTTTATAAAACTGTGGCTAAGAGTGGAATACGCGTTATTTTTTATTAATACGGCTGATATTACTAAATCTTTCTGCAATAACTTCTTTTTTGTCTCACACTCGCCATCTATCCGCCATATTTAGAACATAGTTTTTGAGGTACAAAATAAACCCCGATAGCTATCGGGGTTCCAGGTTGTTGTTGGTTTGTGTACAAAAAATAAACCCATATGGGTTAGTGGGGATAATAAAACGCGGCTAATATCAGCCGTATTAATAAAAAATAACGCGTATTCCACTCTTAGCCACAGTTTTATAAGGCCATAGGATAAGAGTCAATCCAATTTATTAATAAAAACAAGTTGTTTGCGGAAAAGCAAAATAAAATTTAGCTGAGGGTTGCGTCTCGGATAAAAACATAGCTTAAACTTCAACCTTTTTAACCCACATCGTTTTATTATCACGGGGTAACCCATATGGGTTAGTGAGGATAATAAAACGCAGCTAATAAAGGGTTTCCCAAAATTAACGCAAGATTTGAATTTGCCGCCATTTGTGCAGTGAAGTGTTGGCAACCCTGAAAAAAAGCAATTTGACAGCTAACAGTATAGGGTTATTGAAAATGGAGCGTTACACGATAGAACAACGTGTCTTCATTATTAAAGAATATTTCAAAAATAGTGAAAGATAGGCTGCGGTTTTCTGTTTTCGACTAAAAATTAACAACGACATTGAATTTTTAAAACAAAATCAGTGCTTAATTACATAAAATTTTGAAAAAAATTAGTTCGAAAATGTTTTTTTGCTTTTTTTTTTTTTTTTGAAAACACTATTCCGACCATATTTTGTATGAAATTTTCGAAGTGCAGCCGCCAAGCTTTCACTATTTTTGAAATATTCTTTAATAATGAAGACACGTTGTTCTATCGTGTAACGCTCCATTTTTAATAACCCTATACTGTTAGCTGTCAAATTGCTTTTTTTCAGGGTTGCCAACACTTCACTGCACAAATGGCGGCAAATTCAAATCTTGCGTTAATTTTGGGACACCCTTTATATATATCGCACGAATTTATAAGACCAACAGATAAGAGTAAATCCAATTATAGTTTATAAAAACAAAATAGGAGCGTTTTATTATCCTCACTAACCTATATGGGTTAATTTTTTTTCACACAAATCAACAACAACCTGGGACCCCGATACCTATCGATTTATATTGCAACCCAAAAATTAGTTCTTATTATGGCGGATAGATGGCGAGTGTGAGACAAAAAAGAAGTTATTGTGCAAAGATTTATTAATAGTCGGGTTTTTTCACTACTCAGTAGCCAGCGAATAAAACGCTCCAACTCACTTTATCTGTCAAATTCAATTTGTATGAGGGTTGTCTTGGATTAAGAAAAATAGCAAATAGTTCAACCTAAGCAAGTGCA
Source organism: Sphaerophoria taeniata (assembly GCA_943590905.1). Taxonomy (NCBI): domain Eukaryota; kingdom Metazoa; phylum Arthropoda; class Insecta; order Diptera; family Syrphidae; genus Sphaerophoria; species Sphaerophoria taeniata. The sequence continues at coordinate 69,917,507 of OX016540.1, forward strand.
TAGATCAAATCATTAGATTTGCGTAGCACAACTGTCATTGTTTTACTGGCCTTTTTATCGACTGCAATCCAAATTGGTGTTGTTTGCCAAGGGAGATTTTGTTGTGCTGGCTACTGAGTAGTGAAAAAACACGGCTAATATCAGCCATATTAATAAAAAATAATGCGTATACTAGTCGTGTTTTTCACTACTCAGTAGCCAGCATAGTAATCAAGTGCGAATAAAACGCTCCAACTCACTTTATAGCCGCGTTTTATTATCCTCACTAACCCATATGGGTTACCCCATCATAATAACACGATCTGGGTTAAAAAGGTAAAAGTTTAAGCTATTTTTTTTATCCGAGACGCAACCCCCAGTAAAATTTTATTTTGCTTTTCCAAAAACAACTTGTTTTTATTAATAAATTGGATTGACTCTTATCCTATGGCTTTATAAAACTGTGGCTAAGATTGGAATACGCGTAATTTGTTATGAATATGGCTGAAATTAATAAATCTTTCTACAATAAGTTCTTTTTTGTCTCACACTCGCCATCTATCCGCCATATTAAGAACATAGTTTTTGAGTTACAAAATAAACCCCGATAGCTATCGGGGTTTCAGATTGTTTTTGTTTTGTGTACAAAAAATAAACCCATATGGGTTAGTGAGGATAATAAAACGCGGATTATATATAAAACTCAATTTGAATGGCAAAATGGACCTGAGGGTTGCATCTCGGATTAAACAAATTGAGCAAATATTTCAACCTTATAGCCTATTCCCACCGACTTGATTTAGCTCATATGATTTATAAATCAAGAAAGGCGTTCCCACTGAACTTTTTACCTGATTTAGCTTGACACTTAAGACAATCTTGACATTACTTTTGAATTTTTCAATAAATATGACACAAAATTTGAATTTTGACTGTCAAAAAGAAAAAAAAATGAATTTAAAATGAATTTTATTCATTACTTGAATATGAAATCATTCAGCCTGGAATCATCGAGGTGATTTATGTATACCTAATTAAAAAATAAAAAACTTAAATCAGGTAATTTCAAATCTGAAAAAGTATGGCAAATCATGAAATTGATTATGTGATCAAGTTGATTTAGCAAAATTTACTTTATTTAGCTGATTTAGATTGTTTTTTAAACAATAAAAGTTTCTCTTTCAAATTCAAAACGGTAGCAAATTGAAATCAGCAGAACACCGTACAAAGGAAGTAGTCAATAGCAACACACACTTTTTTCTAAGGTCGGAAATGTACTCAATCGTAAAACCAATTAAGGAACAAATAGAGGACGGAAGACATTTTGTTTAAATACAAATAATTAAGAAAACGAGCCTAAGGATCGCTACACACAACAGCATGCTTGACAAGCATGCTTGAACAATCTACAATGCGTGACCTTACGGTCACTACACAGTACACACACAACAGGTTGTTTTTTTCTCATTTTGGGAAATTTTGTTTGTTTGCGAATTGCGAGTCAAAGGTCTTCCTGACACAAAATGAGATTTCCTGTTTCCCATTCGAATCCATACAAAAACTTTCACCCTTGCGTTTTTGAAATCCGTTTGCAGTTATTTTACGTGAAGATGAAGCCTATGAAAATACCATGGCGTTGGTCAATGGTCAATATCATTGTAATCATTTCGAGGGAGTCTTAATTCAAATTAGCTCTCCTCTTTAGAACCGAAAAGAAGAGTAACGAAAACATAATAAAGTATACCTGTAACGTGTTTGAGTACATCTCGTTCTAGTTCGTCCTCTGCAAATTACCGGAGGACGACTCTTACAGTCGTCACTCAATTTAGCACAGATGACGTTAACTTTATTCTGAGTATGGTGGTAAAATAACCCACGGGACTTTCCTCTAATGTCGACGGTCTCAATGCCACGGCCATGGTTTCTATTACTGCAGTTCGAAGCTGCTCTCGCCGTCTTCTGCTCTTGAGATCCACCTACATTCATCGAAGAAAGAAACGATACCTTATTTTCCTGTTTACTCTTTTATTTTCCTTACTCACTTCCTAGGGGCAGGTTTAATGGATTCTTGTCACAGAGATATGTGTGGCAAGCTTCTTTCGGTCGATCGGTGTATTGATATTCATACTTCGGGTAAATAGGCCTCAGGCTATCTGCATGGAGTGCCATTTATACATATACATATAGTGATGTTGAAGCCCAAACCGAAGCTAAGCAAAATCTTTGTTTGCTGTATGTACAATGTTTATTTTTCTTGTTCCGTTCGTCCGTTTTGTTGTTACTGTTGGTGCTTGACAAGCTCTAGGGATAAGGAAAATATCAAATTCCAGTTTAATTAGATATCACAGATTCAAAAGAAACCCAGAAAACCTTTCAAAATATAGAAAATATACATAAGATGATTCAATTTATTTCGAGTATGATAAACTATCAACGTTTGACTTTTGAAAAATTTTGAACGAAAAATCGAACGACACCGCTTACTTTGCGAATACTGTAAATTTTGTTGTCTCTTATTTCAGGTCTTGTTGTGATGTCACCACAAATGGAAGAAGTATTCAAATCGGTTCTAATAGGAAAAATTCCAAAAATGTGGGCTGGCAAGTCCTATCCGAGCCTGAAGCCCCTTGGGAGTTATGTGCAGGATTTCTTACAACGACTTGAATTTCTTCAAGTATGCACGCAGTTTTTGTTTTATTTGTTTGCTTGTTTTTTTTTTCTTTTTTTATCGATTAAACAAACTCACAATCACTCTACATCATTTTTTGTTTTGCAGGCTTGGTATGAAAAAGGTCCACCACCAACATTCTGGCTATCGGGATTCTATTTCACTCAAGCTTTCCTAACTGGTGCCCAACAAAACTTCGCCCGAAAATATGTCATTCCAATCGATTTGCTGGTCTTCGACTATCAAGTCCTAAATCAAATCGAAGGCGATGGTGGACCGTCTATTCAAGCCCCTCAAGACGGTGTTTACGTGTATGGAATATTTTTAGAAGGTGCTCGTTGGGATCGCTCCAATGGATTTTTGGCCGAATCATACCCTAGAGAATTGTTTGATAACGTGCCGCTTATTTGGATGCGTCCGTGTAAACGGGACGATTTAGTAGAAAGGCACGTGTATGTATGTCCGCTGTATAAGACAGCCGAACGTCGAGGGATATTGTCGACAACAGGACATAGTACGAATTTTGTGGTGGGTATGTTGTTGGAGTGTAATCCAAAAACGCCCACGTCGCTTTGGATTATACGTGGCACAGCTCTGCTTTGCCAATTAAGTTTTTAAGATACAATTCCTGGAATCGGCGAGGCATACTTAAATGGTTTTTCTCTCCAGTTCCTTCTTTTTGGGATTGTACCTTAGCCGTTGAGGCAATAAACGGTGTTTTATATTTTGGGGTTTTAATAATAATAAAAAAAAAACTTGACTATTGTTTGCTTGTTTTATTAGATACAATGTGTGTGTGAATGAAAAAAAAAAGTAGAACTTGATTTTGACTCGTGATATTCAATTTGCATTGCAAATCGTGTTGAAAGGTAAGGAAACAAATTTAAATGTGACACTTGAGAGTAATTTCGTTTTAGTAGAAGGAAGATAAAGGAAGTGCCTACGAATATATATGTATGAGCAAAGAAAAGCCAGCCATTAAATGGGAGGGATAGCCATTAGAAAAAGACCGAAGTGGGAATTGGATTCGTAAGTAGCGGTTGAATCGTTGAATGTTTCGGGATAAATCATCACAAACACTTGCGAACAACGGTAAATAAAATAAAATACGGTAAACGAAATTATTTTGGCTTCGCAATCTGTAAAGAAAAAGACTAATAGTCCGGGAGGGCGGGCGGAGGAGACCGTAAGATTACCTACCTCATCAGCAGAGTAGAAAATTTAGCCACCACCTAATGGTAAATGACATGAAATTTTCAAAACCAGTGGTCGGACAGACTTTTCCTATGCCTTTTGGCGCCTAACGCACTTCCGGTTGCGTTTTTTGATGTCAGCTTATGCCATGGGGACAGTGGAAAAAGTAAGTAGAAGTCAATAGACATTTGGTCGTAGATACCAAATCATATGGTCGGACAGAAATAACCTGAGCCTTTCCCTTTGTCCGACCATTTTAAAAACGGTATTTTTGGTGTCGTCCTACCTCATCGTGTAAATGGGCATATGGGGTATCAAATGAAACCTAAGAACGTCTACATTAAGAATCTACTGGTCGGACAAACTAAACATGAGCCAATCATGCAACCGACCGCATTAAAAAAAAAAAGTCTTAATTACTAATATTTTTCTAAATGAGTTAATCGAAGCAGATTTTATAAATATCAAATAAAAAGTAGATCTACTTAAAAAGGAGTTAAGTGGTAAATCTGTTTTTGGAGGTGTGATGATGATGGATTGAGAACTGTTATTCAAAGAAAACTCGAAGCGTTTGCATCGTAACGCAGACAAAGCTGAAGCTGAAGCGTCTTTGTGATTCAGCCTTTATCCTGAGGTTCCACAAGAGTAAAATCCAATCTAACTTCTCCTCCGCAATCTCATCCGCAATCCAGTGTTTTTTTTTGCCTGGGCATATTATGTCTTTCAACCTCAAACTGTCACATTTCACATTTGTCAAAAATATGTAGATATGTACATATGACCGCAATCGATGACAATTTAAACGAAATGAAATTCGAATGTCAAAAAGTCTGTGCAAAATGGACGCTCACCAACGTCTATTAAGTTGGCAAACCAATATGGGTACAAACGATTGGGAGCTTTACCATAATAATGTGTTAATTATGTGTGCAGTTCGCGTTTTTGTACTGATCAATTTTTGTATATGTATAAAATTATGCCACCTTAATATTAAGCTAGCACAACTTATTTCCCAACAGAATTCAATGAAACCTAGACCATTATTAAGATCTATTTATGTGCTAATTATGTGTGCAGTTCGCAATTTTTTTGCTGATCAATTTTTGTATGGTGACCTCCCTCACTAACTTTAGATCATTTACCTCTTAAGACTGGGTTTCCTTTTTTCTTGAACTCCGAGTTCGTGTAAAAGCATGCACGAGTGTTAGTGAATATTTCCCTTTCTTTTTTTTTTATTTCCGTCTCACATAGCCACTTGAAATTTCTAGTTTTCTAGTTTTTTTTTTCTCACTCAGAATTCAGTTTCAGTGAGCGATATGTAAGAAATGAGTTTCGCTTACGAAGGTCCACAAAATAGGGATGAAAAAAAGAGGTATTTTCGCATGTATCTATTTACTATGTGGAATTATGGACTGTGGTGTGGACATACACAAAAATGCATCTACATTCTACATATGTACGTCCTATTATGTTATGTGCACTTAGAGTAGGAGTAGCATTCATGAATTGTTGTTTTTCTTTTTTCTACGCAAATTTTGTAATTTGGGATTATGATGGTTTTGAGTTTTGCTGACATTTGTGTTCGAATTGTTTCTTTTTTGGGGTCCTGACGAACGATTTTAATTTTTCTTTGGTTTCATCTTTATATTTATCTATAAAAAGACGAAGAGGTACTTTTTGACAAGCTATGAACAATTAAAAAAGTTCAAGACGATATTTTGATCAAACATGATTTAACGATGATAGAAAAATCAAAAAAGTGATTGCCTCAATTCTGTCTTTCCTTGGGTATTTAGGCAAAAGTTACCCGATTGTCTTCAACTACTACGATTGTTCTTTAACCGATTTGGGTCACGGATGGGAGATTATTTGTTTTTTTTTTTAAAATAGGCGAAAAATTACTCAAACTATAACATTTTTTTATTATTCCCAAATGCATTGGGGTTTATTTTCTTAAGGTTTCAAGGAATATAATATTGACATTGCCTTTTCACAGTACTTCGCACATTAATGTAACGAAATACAGACACATAGCAGCACTGGCGACTGAGGCCATCGGCTGATGAATATAATATAATATAATAAAATTTATTTTTCTAAACCTACCTACACCTGCAAGTAATAATATTATGAAGAAAAATGATTCCAAGGAATCAAAAATTATTTTTTGTCATCTAGTTATCTTACAAAACAAGATTAGGTCAAGATTAGACACTAGATTGATTTTTATAATTCTATAAAACAAAGAATTCGCAAGAATTCGATTTGAAATACAATAAAATAACCATAATTCAAATCATCGGCTTGTTCTTCTTCAAAAAAGAATATTACGATCCCACCAGCACAGCATAGAGAAACGATAGGAAAAAAATGTCACTGCTACAAAAACATAAGCAAAACAAAAACAAAAAAGAAACAAAACCCTTTACATAATCCTAAGAAATGGCACACACCACCACGAAAAAAGATCGTTTCCTCATTGCGTAACAGGATTTTACTTCTCAAGCCCTTGCACATAGAGAATATTATTACCTTGCCCTTACTCATTTTCAAAAAATACGCGCATTCACATACATATTCGAAATGTATGCCTGCAAATATGACAAATGTAGGGAGGTATTCAAAACAACTTTTTCATCGAATACCTACATAGTACATAGTAGTGATCACAATTGCCTATCTACATTTATATGTCTGCATATCATAAACATTCCAGAAGTATAAAAAAATTAATTTTCATTCTCAAACGAATTCTATGAGAACGTTTGGTATGAACATTTTTTTCTCTATCCTATAAAAATAAAACGAAGGAGAAGAGAATGAAATATAAAACAACGCCACCTAGTTCAATTCGTTTGAACTGAGTACCTTAGTGTGTGTGAGCAAACGCGATTTTTCTTGTAAAAATCTAAAAAAATTCCCATTTTCGAATATTAATATAAAATAAACGGGATATCGTAAAATTATTTTAATTTCTGATTTCTATATAAAAAATATGAAAAAAAATTAAAAAAATATTTTTGAAAATATTGTTATCTGCATTCTCCTCATAATTGATACAAAAATATTGACTTTTTTAAATGCATTTTTAAATATGTTTTCATTTTTTTCTTTTTTTTCTAAAAACGTTACTGAGTCGCAGAGATGTTCAATTTTCATAAAAATTTTTTTTTGTTGTTGAGTCAAACTGAATGGGGCTGGAATCTTGTTCGCCGTAGAATATTCTAAGAAAAACATGCATTTTTTTACTTTGCACTTCAAAAAAATCTAGTAAAATATTTTATAAAAAAATTAAAAAATTATTGTGATATTATGTATATTTCGACAATATAAAAAAAAATATTTTCAATTTTTTATCTTTTCTAATTTAGAAATTATTCCAAATAAATCAGGCCTACTTTTGCTAAATTTCAACCATTTTTCGTGATTTTGTTAATTTTTTTTTGACGAAACTGGACAAAATATTAAAAAAAAGGCCACGTTACTGAGTCGTGAGATATTTTAAGAATAGATGAAAAATATAAAAAGAATAAAAAATAAATTTTTAGGGCAACAAAACTTTTCCCCTGCAAACGTCTCCAAAAATTTCATAATTTTTCGTTACGCATGACCATTTTGGGATGAAATATGTTTTTAATATTTTTTTTAGCTAAATAATTTCTTAGCTTATTAAATGAATAATCTATACCCGTTGATTTCATTTAAATATTCGGAATATTTTGGGAGCTACACAGTTTTACGCAAAAGACCAACGAAATTTTCAATGGGAAACCTAGACTGACCAGTCAGCAATTAACTTTTAATTTTGAAGAATGACTGATCAGCATTACCATTTGAATTCATTTACCTTAAGTTTCCGGTAATAAGAAACTTGACTGATCAGTCATCAATTAATTAGAATGACTGATCAGCATTACCATAAGGTAAATGAATATCAAAATAATTTTAAGTCAGTCGTAAGAAGAACGATAACCAATAAACATCAAAATCAAATTATTGTGTTGCATTATTTTTTAACTCGCGCGTGGGAATTTTATTGCGAAGTTATTGTAAAATTGTCTCCCTAGGTCATAATTCTCTTAAACTTGAAAAATTTGAGCATTTTTTTATGATTCCCTTCAGTTTTTCATACTTAAAGCATTCCCTTGGTCGAACTCTCCCTATTTCTAAGATCTCTCTTACTTCTGCATCGTTTTTTTCCTTAAGTCAATTTTTTTCCTGTTTCTTTAAACTGAGCATATTTTTTAGTTAAGAACAATATAAAACGATATTGTTTAAACACAATAATCTGCACAAATAGTGCAATCAATCACATTCACTGCAATCAATCACATTCACAAATCAATTGAACTCTCAAAATTTTAATTTGAGCAGTTATTAGGCCAGTCCTACCTAACAACATCTCACTGAGATCTCAATGTCACCTTGACTCAGTCAAAAAAAATCATTTGATGGAACCTAATTCTCAGTTATCATTAAAATATAATGGTTACCTTACTAATTGTTGTTGCACATATGTCACCCACGTCAAAATAGCTGAGTGAGAAATCGAATCCAAAATATTTTCATCTCAGAGATCTCAGAAAAAAATTTCAGTTCTCAGCTGAGATTTTTTGTTCCACTTAAAAAATCTCTGAGATCTCTGAGATCAAGCCTTCGCAAATGAATATTTTTTTGCCGTTTTTTCCACATTTTTCACTGACGCTTCATTCCTATTGGTTTCAGCGTAATATTATATAGCTTCAAGCCTTCTTCGATAAATGGACCATTCAACATTAAAAACGTTGTTCAATTTGATTAAGCAGTTCCTGAGAATAGCGCATTAAAACGTAGAAAAATTAATATTTTTTGCCGTTTTTTCAACAATTTCCACAGACTCTTCGCTGCTATTGGTCACAGCTTAATGTTAAGTAGCCTTAAGCCTTCCTCGATTAATGGACCATCCAACACAAAAAGAATTATACCATTCGAACCAGTAGTTCCTGAGATTACCACGTTTAAACAAACAAACTCTTCAACTTTATATATTAGTAAAGAGTAAAGATTATGCCACCTTCATATGTACACTCGGGCGTTTACGTGTTTTTTTTATTTTAAACATTTCTTTTTACTTTTTGTTTGATAACCTTAGAATTTTTGTATCAATTGTTATTGTTATTTTTACCAACCTCAAGAATAAAGTTTTTGTTAATGACGACGATGAGTAAGCCGAGTTAATGATTCAAAAAACTGACTTCTCGGTAATCGTTTTGGAATCGTTTCATACTAGAACAGCCATACTCAACCTTTTTTTGTAATGGGCCACATTGATAATTTTGTAACGCTACCCCGGGCCACATGAATTTTTTTATCGTAAATAATAATACTCATTTTAATGTGCATAGTAGTTGTAGTAGAAATGGCAGAAACGAGCAGTCTAGCTCGGTGACCCAATTAGCACTGGCTTGCACCGTTTTGATACCATAAAAACTCATTTGATCTAAAAAAAATTAAAGAGGGATTATATAAAATTCTGGATTTTTGTTTTTAATTCGCTAGCTGGCGATCTCAAGCTCGAAGAGGAACTGAAATAAATAGTTTAAAATACGCCTCAAATCCACTTTGTTGCGTTTGGAAAGGAGATCAAATCTCTGATCTTTAGTTCGGAAAGCTCATTTAAGTTATTGAAGAAGGACTTTCCTTATGATTTGGTTCTCGTTTTGGCTAGGGCAGGACACTTACACAAGAAGTGAAGAACAGTTTAATTTTCTTGCTGGCCCGCACAACTACGACGGAAAATATTGTGAGGAATGCCCAGCTAAGATGCGTGTTAACCAACAGGCCAGTGTCCGGTGCATGTTGCAACAACCCTGGCTATGTCTTGCCTGGGTCTGCAAATAAGGATATTAGTGCAGGACCCTTCTACATATGACTAAGCGAGAAAAATTAAGAAGATCTTGCTCTTCATAGCACCAAGAGGAATGTTGACTCTTTCCGCGAGTGAGCTATGAAGGGCTGATCTTTGCCTTGCCAGCTCGTCAGCCCGTTCATTGCCCTCAAAGCCACTATGACCCGGAATCCAGACAAGAGTTACCCTGAGTCCAATGTTCATGCCCGCTAGCTCACTTCGGCATTGTTGAACTAATTTGGAGGATGATGTGGACTAGCAAATCGTTTGAATAGTCGCCAAACTGACCGAAAAGATAGCTGTATTGCGGTTTTGATTTGGACCTAGTTTTAGTAATTTGCATGCTTCCTTAATCGCGAGTAGTTCAGCCTGAAAGACACTAGCAAAGTCAGGAAGCCAAGATGACCTGGAGAAATTTAAAGACTCAGAGAAAATACCTGCACCAACCCTACACTCCATTTTTGAGCCGTCAGTGAAAATAGATATGCCGAAGCCACTCGTCACTAAGTCATCATCCCATTCTTTTCGAGATTTAATGATAACTTTAAAATCTGCACTGAGGTCCACAGTAGGAGTGCAGTAGTCGGTTTTCGTCGAAAAGATGTCCATTCAATATTTGAATAAAATGATTCCAATTATCCAATTCAATTTCGCAATGGCAAGAAAAGTAAGGAATACTCAGCGACATCTGTTTTTCATTTAGTTGTTCAAACCTTTCCTGGCGTAGAAAGGAGTGACATCTAGAATAATTTTTTGAAGACACACGATGTCCACTTTTCCACTGCTGTACGTTCTAGTGTTGCTTCCATTTTGAAAACTCAAAAGGATATATTTTTCTCACGTTTTTCTGCAGTCACTCGATATTTTACGAATTTATTAAACCACGCCGCGGGCCGCAGGTTGAGTATAGCTGTACTAGAATATCAAAATATCACTCGGAAAATCCGTCGACAAAATCAATGGTATGAGTACGATGGGTTACCACCAGCAAAAAAAAAACACTTGTCACAAAAAAAATGTCTCCTGTTTATATAAAGCTCTAAGCAAGTGTTCTGAGGATTATAATTTGTTTTCTTTGACAACTGACTTTATTTACGCTGGGCCAGCGAAGACGTTTCAGATACGCTTTTGAATTGTTGATTTTCGACTATGTTTTATATCTTGTTTTCTTCTTAATTACATCAATTTATCGCTTGAACTTAATCTTTCATCATTTATAATTTTTTTCATCATTTAATGAAATAATCCATACAAAAACGTTTTTAGAAATGTTATTTGACAGTATTCGTTTGCATAACATTTTTGCTTAAAGCTGAAAAAGAAACTCTACTGTAATTTTTAAAAAGAGTTTGTCAGTTTGATGTTCTTGTAGAGTGGAAATCGGGTTTTCCGTCGGCTGTTTTGGTTTGCATATTTGCGTAGACCGTAGGGTAGGTTTTGAAAAAGAATAGAAACATTATATCTGAACAATTGGAGCATTAAAGACCATACGATGAAATTTTACAGCTACAACAAACATTTGAGAAGTGTCAGGTTAATGATCATCACATAAGAAATAGAGGTGTAAAATTTATAATTGATATTTTTTGATATTCTAGTATGAAACGATTCCAAAACGATTACCGAGGAGTCAGTCGTACGGTTTTTTGAATCATTAACTCGGCTTACTTATCGTCGTAATTAACAAAAACTCTACTTTTGAGGTTGTTAAAAATAAGAATAACAATTGATACAAAAAAAGCCTAAGGTTCTCAAACAAAAAGTTAAAAGAAGCGTAAAAAAACACGTATACGCCCGAGTGTACATATGAAGCTGACATAATTTTATATGTACATACAAATTGATCAGTACAAAAATCACGAACTGCACACATAATTAACACATAAAGAACACATTATTATGGTAAAGGTCCCAATCGTTTGTGCCCATATTGGTTTGCCAACTTAATAAACGTCGCTCACCACTACATACAACACAAACGTCAAATTTGATGACAGGATTTTGATCCGCTTGAAAAATTCAGACTGCGAAGACCGGATCATGGACTGGATGTTGGATTGTTGGTCGCTATTGTATTATCTGATGATAGGCCGATAGTCCTGTCATCGGATGTGTTCAATGGAGACTCCAAGTTAAAAAACAGCCTTTGGCTTCCGAAGAAAGAAAATTTATTATAAAGATATGTTGTTTGAACAGAGTTTTGAATTAGAATGAAAAATAATATAAATGAAAAGTGATAAGTCCGGTATTACACGGCGCATGTGTGTGTTCGACAAATAACAAAATATTGGAAATATTTTGAAGAAAAACGCGCTTATTTATTCGACCGATGAATACTCAGATAAGTTTATTTGCCAGTTTCTTATTTTTTTTTGTTCGATGATTGAAAAATCGGCTCTTAATAAATAATTTTTTTAGACTTTTAGCTTTCATTTTTGCAAGCAAAATTATTTTTTGTAAGATCTTAGCACTTCGGCAAAGAATATGAAATGAAAAGAAATGTCAAATACATGCGCAGTTCTAAAATGAGAAAAAGTCTTCGTGTAATATCTTGCGCGTCACAGAATGTCTGCTTAAAAGAAAATAAACAAGACTTAGGCATTAAAGTCATGCGCCCTGTATCCTGTAATATAGGACATGTTTCAAGATTCTTCTTCGAATTCTCTTTTGAAATTTTATCCTCAGAGTCGAACACTATTACCACAGATAATGAATTTATACAGATGTCTCACCCTTATGGCGAGAAATGATGCATGAAACTGAAAGCTACCAAAAAAAAAATGCTTTTTCCAAAAGCTTTAACGCATTGACTTAATGCATTAAAAATCTATTTTCGCTCGCCTCATTGCCCATAAATGAATACTTACATTTATCTGTGCTATGACTTTTAAGTCAGGACTCAAATTTTGGCAACACTCTTTCATTCACATTCCTTAAAATGAAATGAAAAACATTCTTTCTCACTTTTTCAAAGAGCAAGGTATACATGTGAACTGGAAGCAAGACGAATTTAAATAAAACAGAATCAAAAACTATAGAATGAGAACAAAACAAAATTAAAAAATGAGTGGTACGAAAATTTGCCAACCGGGCAAATTATTTTCCTTTTCAGCTTTTCGAATTTGGTATCCTTTTTACACCAACGTAGTTCGAAAAAAAGTCTGACTCATGAGTCACCGTGTAAAAGCACACAAACAGATGGTGACGTGAAATAATCGCCCTTAATATGATTGTCGTTTTTCTTAAACGACAATTATTCTCACTTTTTGAGTCGAGTCACTTTTAAGGCGTTTTAGTATCGGTATAACGATACTTAAACGCTAGTCGTTGTCGATCAACTTGCGTTCCACGAAAAAAAGAGATTTTTTGACAAATATAAATTTAAATTCAAATATCATTGGCCTTGTTCACACATGAAGAAAATCGAAAATTTTCTTTGATTAGTGATGGCAAGCGGGGTGGCTTGCAGAAGATGTAAGGGGAAGGAAAAAATCAAAAAATTTAAAAAGATTGAGTGTAGAAATTTGACGTTTTTCTTTATTCTTCGCTTAACCCCTTTTTTTTCTTTCTTTCTCTTCAAAACTTAATGAAAATACAGATACAAACACAAAATTTTGTTTTCCGAGTTCCGATTCCGACATATAAAAGAAAATAAAGAACATAAAGGAATAAGCAAAATCTACAGAAGAAAAATACTCACGTATGAGCACAATCGTTCTTCACATGTGAACAAGGCCATTAGATTTAAAAAATATTCAATTTTGTAGGATTTCCTCTCTTCTTGGAACTTTTTCCTCAGTTTCGCCAGATTTTCCAAAACTTCCGTGATTTGGGTGCCGAAAATCCGCTTCCTGGCATCATAGCAGCGATAGACGTAACAAATTTTTGGATTGGAAGGTCCAAAAAGCAATTCCTCCGGAATAGTGAGCATCGAGGATATTGGGGAGGGATCGTAGTTTTCCATCCACAAAGGAATCTCTGCGGGTGGTGGGCATTCGAAAAACGAATGCCCCTACCTTTGCAAGTCCACCAAGTGTAATTGCGAGTGTACTTTTCTCTTACTTTAGAGATCGCACAACGACGGGCTGCTGGAACTGTGGTAGGTCCTAAAAGGGTTTTCGCGGTTTCGCGACATTTTTTTGTGTTTTAGAATGAAAGCGAAGCGGCCATCCAGCATTTAGGCTCCCTACTTACGAGCTAAGCGCATTAACTTATATGCCAAAAGGGGCTGGAGTCGGGAAATTTCTTTGTCTCCTGCTGCACAGACCAGACCAGTAGGTATGGGGCTATGTGCACGTCTACGAGGAGTAGAGGAAAACGTTGAACGTGAGTTCCGTAATAATTTGATAAAATTCATAATTATGAATAAAGGATTCGGCTATATGAACTCCTATACCTATGCCATTTAATTTCTTTTTCAGTACATTGTGCGACTTTCTCTGAAAAATTGTTGCAACAGTCCATCCATTCCACGAGTAACTTCATTTGCTATTGCTACGTATTAGTAATTTGTACCCTTTAATAATTGAAATATGCCATAAAAAGTAGATATAAACAACAATTGGCCAACATTTTTTGTAAGTTTTGCACCGAGTCGTCTAAAAATTTGTCATCGACAGAAATCGGCGTTTAAGTTATCGAATAAACAAAGTGAAACGCCAGTTACAATTTTCAAAAAAAATTACGTTCCACAAAATAGAAGGCGTAAAGGTCCATTCATATGGAGATACGACCTGCGTCTGCGAATTGCGAATGGTTGTTGTATTTGCTATTTCATTCATATGAGTAGTCGCAGAGAGCTGCGAACTGTCATAAAAAACAAACCAGACATACAGAAAATATTTATTTATTTGATTTTTGAATTTTGATTTTTTGAAATCCGAGCGAATTTTTTATTCGTAGCTTTGTGGAAAGCGTTTCGTATTTGTGGATTGCGAATTCTCATTTGAAAATTCGCAGTTCGTAGCTGTTGGTCGCATAGAAAATATTAAAATGTGTTTTTTGTGCACTTTTAACTATTGAGTACTAGTTAAAAGTGCACAAAAAATACATACAATTTTGAAAAAAATAGTTTAAAATTAAAAAAAACATAGTTTTTCAACATTTTGAGTTTAAACATTAATTTTTCAAAAACACAGTTTTATTTAAATACAAAATGAAATAAGTACATTTTGGATTTACAAAACGGTATAACACGGTATTGTATGTGTAGCTGGTGATTTATAATATTTTTTTTTAAATAAGTGATTTTTTGTTTCTTATGTACTCCACTAATTAAAGTCATGGCAACCCATGTTTGCGGCCATTTTAAAAACCATGGATTTTCGTAATCAGTAAACAAAAAACTTTAAGTTTGCATTAAAATTAAAAAAATAACAGATGAGTGCATTTTTTCTCGCAAATGTACCTCTTTAAACGTGGCAACCCTAAATTTGCGGCAGACTGAGACCTGGCAACCTTGATTTTTTTTATTATTTACATCATTATCTTTAAAATGGCGTTGGAATTATTAAAAAATCATATACATGCATTTTGGGTCCGAAAATTGACATTTTAAAAATTTATTAAAAATAGTAGCGGCCAATTGTTTATAGGCAACCCTACGAAAATTCATTGCATACTATCTAAAAATTCATTTAAAATTGGTTTCATCAAAATGCATGCAGAATCGAGCGGTAGGATCTTAGACTATAAGGATTGGCCTTCTTTTCGAGATATTTTCTTGGGATCAGTTGACACTAGGCAAAATCTTAATGCAACTCATAAATTCCATTATTTGAAGTCTTATTTACGCGGTGATGCAGCTAATCTTATAAAACATATTGCTATAAACGATGCTAATGTAGCCACACATTTGTTGCCGTTTATACTAGCTTACACGGTCAGGCTCTTGTTGTCACTTTTCGTTTGAGAAACTTGCACGGTGTTTGTTAAAAGAATATACGAGTATTGTATTTCCAACCAAAGACCTTCTTCTGAACCTTTGTATATGGATTTACCAGGTAATATCAAGAATGGTTTTCTGCTTGGTTTGACAGTTTTTTGACAGTTTTTTACATTAGTTTGTAATGTGTGTTCTCTGCTTGCTTGCTTGAAAACCATTCTTGATAGTACTAGGTAAATCCATATACAAAGTTCTGAACATTGTATTTTTTAAACTCGCCCTATTATGAAACAACACTATAAAGCATCATTCTTTCTCTTGCACACATATTTTCCTTTTCTTTGCCGCTTAAATTATAAAATACCTCGCTATTAAAATTACTTAACCTTAAATTGGACTAACCTAAAGCTAATTATCAAGAATTGGACTAGTCTAAAGCTAATTGCAAGAATACTTATATTATATGAATTTTACCAAACGAAAGTATTGTAAGTAAAAGAAAATGTATAAATTGAACTAACTAATTAACAAATTTATTTAATAAAGGAATTTGTAACTCATTAATTCACTAAATCCGTGTTTGAGCTCACAAAAAACTTTCGGTTGTCGCCAAACTGCGCCAACAATTTACAAATTCTATACTTTCGTTTGGTAAAATTCATATAGTTTGTAATCCCGCTAAATATGCCCGAAAAAGCACCCGTCTCAAAATGAAGAATTCAACTGTAATCTCTGCTCAGATCCAGATTCAAGAGAAAACATGGTACAATGTGACCTTTGCAAGGGATGGAATCACTATTCATGTGCTCAGGTCAATAGTTTCATCGCGGAAGAAGCATTTATATGTAAGGAATGTTGTGCAGGTAAGAATATCTCCTATCCATTCTCTTTCGAAAATAATTCTGCCCCTGTTGCTAAGAAACCAGTATTGCCTTCGAAAACGCCGCCACTACAAACTCCGAAACTGCTTCCACGACCGCTGCTGTAGGCACAATGATGTCTAACCTTTCTATCACTTCGACTACTGCCCAATCAAACGTGGTATCGACAATAATATCCCCCATTACAACATCACAAATCAATTCGAACACAACCCACTTTAATATGTCGAGATCCAACACTAATGACGCTACGACAACGACAAACAACACAAAACCAACTTCTTAGAATCCGATTTTAACTTCATGGTCTACACTTGCTTCGACCTCCACCAAAGCTTTTGTGCCGGCTTCCAAGCGAACTGATAATGACTCAAACGCTTCTATTTGCTTTAGAAACTCAAGAACTCCTTCATCAAAGCGCCTCCAATTCGAGTTACAAAGGCTGGACGAAGAAAGAGCCTTAAAGAAAATGAAAATTAACGAAATTCGTGAACTTCAGATGAAACAAGACGATGAATATCTTGCAAGAAAATACCAACTATTGTCAGAAATGGCCGACAACTTGTCAGATGATGAAGGAGCTTCTTGTGCATCAAAGACAAATGTGGAAAATTGGTTATCTGAAAATCAGATTGACGCCGGTCAACAAACAACTGCAAAAGCAAACGCGACAAGCTTGACTCAACCAAGACCTAATCAAACGAGTTCTCCGAAACGACAAATTAACACAACTTGGACTCAAAATCCTGAACCACATTCTCAGCCATGTTCTCAGCCACATTCTCAGCCATGTTCTCAGCCACATTCTCAGCCACATTATCAACCACGTTCTCAGCCACGTTCTCAGCAAAATTCTCAGCCACGTCACCAAGTTACATTCGTAACACAAACTCCGTCAAGACTCCAACCACCTACTACAAATGGTTACGCTCCTCGTCCGTTCCCTCCGACTGAACCCCCGCACCTACAACGTGGAAATTCAGACTATCTTTCTGGAAGCCAAATTGCAGCCCGTCAATTGCTATCACGAGATCTTCAGCAATTCTCAGGCAATCCAGAAGAGTGGCCTATATTCATATCACACTACAATTGAACCTCAGAGTTATGCGGATTCAGCAATGAAGAGAATATGATGCGCTTGCAGAAGACTCTTAAGGGCAAGGCATTTGATGCTGTAAAGAGTTTATTAACGGTGGTTGGGTGTTGTAGGATCTGGGGGCTTCGGCTGTATCTTTTCCTACACACCAAGTGCTTACTTTACCTCCTCGTGGTAGCCACCGGGTACTGGTTATATCTTAGATATAACTTGCGAAACTTGTAAGCGCGGGTGCAAATCGGGAAAAAAGAGCACCTTATCTACGGCCCAACAAATTTGGAGGTTAGTGCGAGGGGCTAACAACCCCTCCACAGTGAAAAACTTGACAGTTATGAGAGAGATACCAGCCTCGGATAATGAACCCCCTCTTATGGTAACCAGACCCGGAACGACAACGGACTACGCATTGAGAGTTTGTACCTGGAATGTAAGAACCCTCTACACTCCAGGTGCAACTCAGAAACTTGAAACTGTCCTCTCGCAGTATAAGGCAGATATTACTGCGATCCAGGAAATACGATGGATAGGATCAGGGACAATAAAGAGAAAAAATTGCGACATTTATTATAGCTGTCATCAAAGATTGCATACATTTGGATGCGGATTCGTCGTAGGAAATCGGCTTAGATCGAAAGTCATGGATTTCAAGCCAATAAGTGATCGCCTGGCTGTGATCCGCATCAAGGCCACATTACAGAACATCAATATAATATGTGCACACGCCCCTACCGATGATGCTGAGGAGTCTAGCAAGGAGGATTTCTACGACCTCCTGGATAGAGCCTACGGAGCCTGTCCAGAGTACGACGTCAAAATCGTACTCGGAGACTTCAATGCAAAAATCGGGAAGGAAGACATCTTTGGCGGATTAGTTGGAAAGCACAACCTCCACGAAGAAACAACAGATAACGGCTTCCGACTAATCGACTTTGCTGCAGCTTGTAATACGGTGATAAGTAGCACTAGGTTTCCAAGAAAGAAGATCTACACAGCAACCTGGCGATCTCCTGATGGTCGAACCACCAACCAAATCGACCATGTGCTAATCGGCGCAAGGCACGCATCCAACATCCTGAACGTGCGCACTTTCCGAGGAGCAAATGTCGACTCTGACCACTTTCTGGTAGTGGCTAAGTTTAGAGCTCGAATATCAAACGACAAAAAAACACGTGCTGCCCAAAGAAAGAAGTTCAACATCGGTTGCCTTAGCACATCAGAGAATGCCAGAGACTACAGCGAGCGCCTGAGCGAGCGACTCTCCGCCGTCCTCCCAAATACTACAGACGTCAACACACTGTGGAACCAATATCGAGAAGTAATAAAAAATGTAGCCGAGACCACCATAGGTTACCAGCCACCCCAGAAAAAGAACCCGTGGTATGATGATGAGTGCGTGACATTGAAAAGAGAGACGGAAAATGCACGCCTGCAGATGCTGCAACGGAAAACAAGAGCAGCAAGGGAAGAGTACCGCACGAAAAGGAGAAATGAGAAAAAGACCCTGCGAAGAAAGAAAAGAGCATCCGCAGTTTCTCAGCTCAAAGATCTAGAAGAGTCTCGGGCCAAGAACAACACCCGGCGTTTCTTTAAAAGGTCGAAGCAATTAGCTTCTGGTTTCAGAACCGGGACACAAGCTCTTCGAAACAGTGAAGGAAACCTAGTCACCGAAGCACAGGGAATTGTAGATGTTTTCAAGCAGCACTTCCAGCAGCTGCTGAATGCGCAAAATGTCGAGCAAGATAATGACGAAAGAGAAGCAAGACCAGTCAATGAAGACCCAGTCCCAGCCCCCAGCAGAGAAGAGGTAGAAAGAGCCATCCAAAAGCTAAAAAATAACAAGGCCGCAGGGTCGGATGGCATACCCGCGGAACTCTTTAAACATGGAGGAGATGTTTTGATGAACCGCATGCACCAGGTCATCACCAAAGTGTGGGAGGAAGAATGCATGCCCACTGACTGGTCGATAAGCTCCATATGCCCCATCTACAAAAAAGGCGATCCGATGTTATGCAAAAACTACCGTGGCATATCCCTGCTTAATGTTGCATACAAAATCCTATCCAACGTACTGTGTGAGCGTCTTAAACCTTTCTGCAACACAATAATCGGCACGTACCAGTGTGGCTTTAGGCCAGGCAGAACAACGATAGACCAAATATTCACACTGAGGCAGATCCTGGAAAAGACCAACGAATTTCAAGTCGAAACCCACCATCTTTTCATCGACTTTAAAGCTGCTTATGATAGCATCCACCGCCAAGAGCTTATGATTGCGATGTCTGAATTCGGGATCCCGAACAAACTGATCTAGCTGTGCCGCATGATGCTAAACAATACGCAGTGCAGTGTGCAAATGGGTAACAGCTCATCCGAGTTATTCCAAACTTGCGCAGGGTTTAGACAAGGAGATGCGTTGTCATGTGACTTCTTCAGATAGTGCGCAAGGCAGGTGTGAGCACGGAGGGCACTATCTTCAACAAATCCACCCAGCTCCTAGGCTATGCGGACGACATAGACATCATCGGTCGATCCAAGAGAGCTGTGCTTGAGGCCTTCACAGCGATTGAAAAACAGGCGATACTAGTTGGTCTTGAAGTGAATGAGGACAAAACAAAGTACATGTTATCAACAAACAAAGCAACATCTGTCCACCGCCTAGGACAAAACGTCACTGTTGGTAGCAGCAATTTCGAGGTAGTTAAGGAGTTCACCTACCTTGGAACAAACATCAATCCCACGAACGACACCTTAGTGGAGATCCGAAGAAGAATCACCCTAGCGAACCGCTGCTGCTTCGGTTTGGCCAAACAACTGGGTTCAAAACTCCTCACTCGAAAGACAAAGTGTCTGCTATACAAAACTTTGATTTTACCAGTCCTACTCTACGGCGCCGAGTGCTGGACGATAAGTAAAAAAGGGGAATTGATACTGGGCACTTTCGAAAGAAAAATTCTTCGACGGATTTTTGGTCCCGTATGCGACG
The DNA here is from genome assembly GCA_943590905.1 of Sphaerophoria taeniata. Lineage (NCBI taxonomy): Eukaryota > Metazoa > Arthropoda > Insecta > Diptera > Syrphidae > Sphaerophoria > Sphaerophoria taeniata. The sequence continues at coordinate 69,938,079 of OX016540.1, forward strand.
ATGGCGAATGGAGAAGAAGATACAACCGAGAACTGTATGAGCTGTACCAAGATGTGGATGTAGTCCAGAAGGCCAAGAAAAGACGACTACATTGGCTCGGCCACATCGAGCGAATGGACGACAACGCTCCAGCCAAGAAAGTCTTCTCATCCCAGCCCCCAGGTTCAAGACGACAAGGAAGACCGAACCTACGGTACAAGGACCAAGTGACTGCGGATGCCAGAGCGTTTGGTCTCGGTGACTGGAGAGTGCATGCGAGGGATCGTTCACGATGGAAGACTGCAGTATCTAGGCTGTGACCCTTCATGGATCGTGAGCCGGTAAAGTAAGTAAGTAAGTAAGTAAGTAAGTAAGTAAGTAAAGAGTTTATTAACACAGCCTGACTGTGTCTCTCGCGTGATGTCTACACTCGATGCTCTTTATGGTAAACCTGTCATGATCATTCAAGCTGTTCATAGAAAAATCCAATTGACTCCAGCACCGAGAGCAGATAAGTTTGAGACAATAATAAATTTCGGTATTGAGGTTCAAAACTACTGCGCTACAATTGAGGCTTCTGGGTTACACGCCTACATTAATAACCCAACTCGGGAGACGGACATAATACCGAAAATCAAAATCCCGAAAACCCACAATCCCGAAAACCCAAAATCTAGAAAACCCAAAATCCCGAATGGCGAAATTTCTTAAATTTCTGAAATTTATTTCAAAATAAGAAAGAAAAAAAAACTCAACAATAACAATTCAGTAGTAAAATATTCTTATGAAAAAAAAATTTCAAATAGTTTAAGAGCAAGGAGATAAATCGTCTTATCTATATATATAAAAATGAATAGCTGTTCGTTAGTCTCGCTTAAACTCGTCAACGGCTCAACCGATTTGGCTAATTGTGGTCTTGAAATAATGGTGGAAGTTCAGGTAAGGTGTAAACGGTTAGAAATTTTCAAAAAATGCACAAACACACACGTTATAAGCAAAATTCCTTTTCCCATACTTTGCAAAGAAAAAATCATTTTCCCATATACTTTGTATAAATAATAATCTTCAAATTGAAGAAATTGAAAATTGAATTTGAAGAAATTGAAAATTGACACTTTATAAGGCCAGCTTAACCGTCCTCAAGATACGTCAAATAAAGCATATGCAGCTTCATATTTCTTAACTTCGGTTAACTTCCTTTCCTATTTTTGTTGTTGTTCTTCTGTGATAGTGACTGCTAGGTGTGCGACAGCTTTTCTTACTCAAATCAATTATTCCAAATAAAGATGACGAGGAGAAGACGACCCGATGTAGGCCGTCGCAATCAGTCAACGGGTTAACCGCACTGATGACCAAAGAGAGACTGACCAACAAAACAGTTGTATTACTATGTCACAGTTGCGTTCTGTAGTAAGTAGCAATGCAGTAGATAGGCTTAGAATGCAACGAGTTCGTGCACGTCAATCTCAACAACAGCGAGCACGACATAATGTAATTGAGCGATTCCGCAGACGCAGTGCTGCTGTGATTCTGGAACGAGCTGCATTCCATTGTGATCCAGCATTAGATTACTGTGCCCACAAATCGGTAAATATTGGAGAAGTGACAGTAATTTGTTCATATTGCAAGGCATTAAAATACTGTTGTGAATCTACTGGATTATGTTGTGCTGGAGGCAAAGTAAAATTGCCACAGTTGGTCCCACCGCCAGATCCATTACGCTCTTTTGTGTCTTTCATTCACCTATTAAAGTAGTACGAAGTCTGCCGGGTCAGCTAGTTTAATATAATTGTGTGTTATATGAAATACCTTTTAGGAAATTAATATAATAACGTTCCTTTCGTTCCGAGTAAATTTTTAAATTTTTGTTTCTTTTAGCTTATACTTTTTTTTATGATTGGCATGTCTCCGCAGAAACCTTGTAATGACTCATTACAAATTCACTACAAGCTGTTCCTAACCAGCCACCAACATGTAAACAAATCACCTCATGCATGTACTGTTAGCAAGAACATCCGATCATCATCCCACCGCCTGTTGCTAACCGTAGCAAACAGAAACAATGCTGTTGCTACCCGAACAAACAGCAAAACGGTAAATAACACAGCAGCCAGACTATAAATAGCCGGCTGCCAGCACAAGGAAAGTCAGTCGCAGCCAGGCAGCAGAAGCGAGCAGACGTTTGCTCCAGCAGTGTTGAGAAATAGACTTCCCCCCACCAGTGGTAAGGGGTCTTGTCATTAACCCACTTTCCAGGTACAAACCAAACTAACCCGACATAGACTTCCCCCACCAGTGGTAAGGGGTCGTGTCACTAACCCATTTCCAGATTCGTCTGTGATTTACCGGGTCCGCCCGTGATTTACCGGATCTGTCCGTGATTTACCAGATTTGTCTGTGATTTACCGGATCCGTCCGTGATTTACCAGATTCGTCTGTGATTTACCGGGTCCGCCCGTGATTTGTCTGAAACCGTACTAACCCGACATAGACTTCCCCCCACCAGTGGTAAGGGGTCTTGTCATTAACCCACTTTCCAGGTACAAACTGATCTAACCCGACATAGACTTCCCCCCACCAGTGGTAAGGGGTCTTGTCACTAACCCATTTCCAGATTCGTCTGTGATTTACCGGGTCCGCCCATGATTTACCGGATCCGTCCGTGATTTACCAGATTCGTCTGTGATTTACCGGGTCCGCCCGTGATTTACCGGATTCGTCCGTGATTTACCAGATTCGTCTGTGATTTACCGGGTCCGCCCGTGATTTACCGGATTCGTCCGTGATTTACCAGATTCGTCTGTGATTTACCGGGTTCGCCCGTGATTTACCGGATTCGTCCGTGATTTACCAGATTCGTCTGTGATTTACCGGGTCCGCCCGTGATTTACCGGATTCGTCCGTGATTTACCAGATTCGTCTGTGATTTACCGGGTTCGCCCGTGATTTACCGGATCCGTTCGTGATTTACCATATTCGTCTGTGATTTACCGGGTCCGCCCGTGATTTACCGGATTCGTCCGTGATTTACCAGATTCGTCTGTGATTTACCGGGTTCGCCCGTGATTTACCGGATCCGTCCGTGATTTACCAGATTCGTCTGTGATTTACCGGGTTCGCCCGTGATTTACCGGATTCGTCCGTGATTTACCAGATTCGTCTGTGATTTACCGGGTCCGCCCGTGATTTACCGGATTCGTCCGTGATTTACCAGATTCGTCTGTGATTTACCGGGTCCGCCCGTGATTTACCGGATCCGTCCGTGATTTACCAGATTCGTCTGTGATTTACCGGGTCCGCCCGTTATTTACCGGATTCGTCCGTAATTTACCAGATTCGTCTGTGATTTGCCGGGTTCGCCCGTGATTTACCGGATTCGTCTGTGATTTTCTGATTTTGTCCACAGCAATCAAGCGAAGAGTCACTCCTCCCAACAGTGTACGGCAATCCCCGCACCAGTGAGCCTAGCCGGTCTAAACACGCAACCATCCAGTCTAACCTAACTCGACAGCGGGGGAACTTTCCGAAGGCGAAACAACTTACACAGAAGAGGATCTGCGACGCTGTAGCAAAAGCTACTATATAGGTTAAACCGAATTTAATTTAATTATACAATAAGCAATTGTAATCGAAATAAGAAATAAATAAAGAATTATTGACCAAAATTAAAGTTCTGGTACACTTTAATTTAAACCCTGGGAAGACCGGCGAGCTTACCTCAGCCCTTGATAAAAGTACCTCACAAATTCAAAATCAATATTTCATCAACCGAGCATCCGAACTACGAATGAAAAATTAAAACGCCGTAACCCGACCGAAATCCGACCGTACCGAATAGCTAGATAAATCCAGCCAGCAACCGAACCCGTTATCTAGCTATTAATATTCAACAAACCGCACCGCATCGAATATTTATTTATTTATTTATTTATTTATTTATTTATTTATTTATTTATTAAGCTTAATACAAGCTTTAACTTAAAAACTAAACTTAGAAGCTAACAAATGGTTTTTTTTTTTTTTTTTGGTTCTTGTTATCAATTTTGCAATTACTCATTCATGTGGGCCCTATGGCCCCCATAAAGTTCTTTGATGAACAAGAACCAACAAGAACATTTACGGCTTAAAATTAAAGGGACAAGGTATGGAGTGTAACTTAAAATTACGACAAATCGGAAAGTTGGTATAGGGTGGTACGTAGGGATGAAGAGGAGGTGTGGAAATCAAAAACGTGTTGTATATTATTGGCTGACCACACCATTCTGTTAACGGGATTGAAATGGGCGTAATTGGTCCTGTGAGCAGAAGGCTGAAAGAGGGGGACAGTTCTCAGATTGCGCGGAGTGGTGTTAAATGAGAGCATATTGAGAAGGGATTGGCTGTCAATGGCTCCTGTAGCTAATTGGTGGATAAAAATAATCTCCGCAATTTCACGGCGTTTTTCCAAAGACGTGAGTTGGATAATATGCAAACGGTGTTCGTAAGGAGGTAATATGAGGGGATTGTTCCAAGGGAGGTTACGTAACGAGAACCGAAGGAACCTTTTTTGAACAGCCTCAATTCGATGGGAATGGGTTTTATGGTAAGGAGACCATACTATGCTGGCGTATTCTAGAATAGGTCTAATAAATGTTGTAAACAAAGCCTTTGTTACATAAGGGTCATTAAATTCTTTTGACCACCTTTTAATAAAGCCTAGAGCTGAATTCGCCTTAGAAATTATTGACTCGTAGTGAGATCTGAAGTTTAGCTCTTTATCACAAATTATGCCCAGATCACGAATGAAGGTGACAATTGGTATAGGTACGTTGGAAAAATGATAAGAACGCTGTAAAGAAGGGAATCGTTTGCGGGAGAAGGTCATGGATTGGCATTTGTTGACGTTAAGTTCGAGAAAATTTTTGTTGCACCAAGTAATGAAGACATTCAGATCACTTTGAAGCAGTGAGAAGTCGGATTCGGAAGAGATTTTTTTTAATGATCTTTATGTCATCGGCGTAGATCAGGACAGTTGAGTGAGAAATAATGTTCACAACATCATTTATGGCAATGACGAAAAGAAGAGGGCCAAGGTGACTACCTTGAGGGACGCCTGAAGAAGCAACGAAAGGATTGGATAAGTGGTTTCTGAACAGGACACGATATAGCCGGTCCTCCAAGTATGATTTAACCCATTGGATGAACGAAGGAGGAAAACCAAAGGTTCCAAGCTTAAAGTAAATTATTTGGTGATTAATTTTATCAAATGCTTTGCTGAAGTCGGTGGTTATTACATCGACCTCGAAACCTTTTTCCATATCATTAAGGGACTCAGACACAAATTGGGTTAAATTCGTTGTAGTAGACCTTCCTTTGATGAAACCGTGCTGATGGGGACTAATCATAGATTTAACATAAAAGAAAATCGAGTCATAGATTATGGATTCGAAAAGTTTGGGAATGGCAGAAAGCTTGGCTATTGGGGTGCGAGGAAATAACTCCACGGGAACTAACTCCACTGAGGGATTTACTTCCCACCAAGTGAGAACTTACTCCACTTTTGTAAAGTGTAGTTAGTTCCCATGTATAGTGGGAATTAAATTCTTCAAAAAATTAGTGGATCTAATTCCCTTCAAATTTGAAATAATTTGTCACTTTAATCGAGAAAAGTTTAAAATAAGAATTCAAGTACCTATACTGAGCAATTTTGTTTGTGAAATTAAAATAAATGTCTTAGGAACGAAGTCATTCCGAAATTCAGTTTTTAAGACTGAAAATAATTTAAAAAAATCGCATGTACAAAAATATTGAGAAACTTACTCATTCGGAAACCCATTTTTAAGAATCTGACCCCCTATATGGTCTTTCATTAATTTTAAACATTTTCTAAAACGGTATATAAGATAGATAGATAAATTCATTTTTTATTCAACTTTCACTTAAAAAAAAGTACAATTATAAAAAGTATAAATACATAAGTGTAGGATTGATTGAAATATACCGCATGCTGTAAGTTTATGTGACATAAAGAAAACTTTTTCCAATGCAAACATTCTTCTGAAGTTTGGTGTTCGGTGAGAGTAGGGCATTCTACAAGCACACTGTACTTGAACCCAGCTTCATCTTGTTGCATCTTTTTGTCCCCTTAAATAACTGAGGTATTTCAATAACATTAAAAGTTCCATCAGAAAGACATTTTTTTACTGACTCTATAAACTCTACAATCCCTCTCAAATGGTTTAAAAATTGTATTATTAAGGATTTGGAGCTTGAACCAAAAATTGCAAGCGAGCGTAGCGAGCGGAAAAATTTTTGCCCAAAAGAGAATCAATTTGTGATGTGAAAATAAAAAAATTCGCGCGAATTTTTTTATTTTCACACCCCAAATTGATTCTCTTTTGGGCAAAATTTTTTCCGCTCGCTTCGCTCCCAATCAAACCAAATTGATTTGTGTGTTACAGATAGTCATCATCCTCAGACCAAGGTGAAAAAAGATACTCAAAATGAATCATTGCAGAGCAGCAGTGCTTTCCAGACATTAGCATGCTTTCCCAAATTAAAGGAAACGGCAACAGCTTTGAAAATTAATTGCTCTATCCATTTTGTCGACAAATAGGTAGTAAATAAAAATGATCTTATTTATTTATAAGACATTTTGGGGTTGTACTTAGTTATGTATGTATACACGAATGACCCACCATAGTGGTCCCATTTTCGGGACTTCTGATTTCCGGACCAGTTTCCATGCGCCATGTATAAATGTGTTAACTTAACTCCCATTAGAAAGTGAACTAAGTTCTCACCGTTCATGGGAACTAACTACACTTTGCAAAAGTGGAGTAAGTTCTCACTTAGTGGGAAGTAAATCCCTCAGTGGAGTTAGTTCCCGTGGAGTTATTTCCCCGCACCGGCTATTGGGCGATAGTTAGAAATATCGTTCTTACAACCTTTTTTGTGGATGGGGAAGATGTAGGAGTCTTTCCAAGCGGAAGGAAAAATAGCTTGAGAAAGAGATAGACGAAAAAGAGATGCTAGAGGGCCATAGAGGTGAGAGACACATTTTCGGTATTTAAAAAATTCAGAGTTTGGAGCTTCATTGTATTCTTTATAGGACTGGCAAAAAAAGTTTGCAAAAAGATTGGCTATCATTATGGGATCATCGGAAGAAATGTTATCAAATTTGAGAGAGGGAGGGAAGTTGTCAGATTTCTTTTTAGCATTAATGAATTGATAAAACCGTTTGGGATCTGAAGTTAAGGACGATTGCATTCTTCTCAGATATTCCTGATATGATGATTCGCAAATTACAGAAAATTCGGAAGAAGCTTGTTGGTATTGTGAAAAATCAAGTGGGCTCATTGATTTCAAGTAGGTATTCCAGAGTTTGTTTCTCCGGTTACGGAGTGAGCGAAGTTCCTTGGAGTACCAAGGAGGAGAATATGAACAGTTTATCTTTCTAGTGATAGGACAACAATGCATGATACAATTGAAAATTGAAGTGTAAAAGAAGGAAATTGCTATGTCTACGGGAGTGGTTGGGCTTAAAAATTGATTAAAATTAATTTCATTTAAGAGTGTATTTAGCGACTCAAAATCCCAATTGCGGAAGTTAAAAGAGAATGATTCTTCACAATCATTCATGGGCATGTTGTTAGAGTAGGAGAAAATGAGTTCTAAAGGAGGGTGGTAGCCATCTAGTGTTGATAAGAGATGTTGACTTGGTTTGACAAAGGAGTTACAAGGGTCAGATGATCTAACTGTCTGGCCAAGTTATTGCAAACTGCGCTGATTTGGAAAAGTCCAGATGCAGATAGCCTGTCAACCAGAATAGCCTCTTTTTCAGATAGAATGTTATGAGGGCTGAAGGAGAGTTCATCATCGGACGGGCACCAGACCAAATCAGGTAGATTGAAATCGCCTAAGATAAAAATCTCATCATTAGGGGTGGTAGCTTCGATAAGAGAGTCGATGAAGTCAACAAGAGACACATATGCGTGGATAGGCTGTGACGGGCGTATGTAGCAGCATACAAAGTAAAAAGAGCGAGAGGAGTTTGTTATTTTAACGGAGACAGACTCAAAAAGTGGAGAATTAGAAATCGTGAGTAAAGTTGCGTTGAATTTGTTGTGTATGGCTAAAAGGACGCCACGACCGGAACGACCATTATCGAAAGAGGAGCCATCCGCACGAAAGACAATGAACTCAGAAGTGAATAGTTCGCTGTCAGCTATGTTGGGACAGAGATTGGTTTCAGTTAGGGCAAATACGTCATAGGGTAGCTTTTGTGTGTTTAGAAAAACAGCGGAGGTCTTTGAGCGTAACCCCCTAACGTTTTGGTAGTAAACTGACAAGGAATAGCTAGATAAACCCAGCCAGCTACCGAACCCGTTATCTAGCTATTAATATTTTAAATAAACCGCACCATACCGAGTATCTAGACAAAACTACCCAGTTACCGAACCCGTCATCTAGATACTAATCTGAAATCATAAAACCGACTGAAAATCGAAGGAGCCCCAGCATCCAACCCAAAACCCTACCGATTTACCACCGTTACCGACGCCGATATCAACATCCCAACTCAGGATTCCGAGTCAAGGATAACAAAAAAAAAAAACACAACCAGAAACAAGGAGAAATAATTATGTCCGAATCAGAGGAATTCGACATCTTTCCCAGCATTGGAGCAATCTACCTCCTAAGCAAAAAGGAAATAATCGAACACATGTCGAAAGCCAAACTAGATACAGAGGGTACTCTAGATACCCTCCGCGCCCGATTTAGCGCGCACTTGAAAGCCGCTAGAACTCGGAAGTCAACCCAAAACTTATGCGAAGAATTGGGAAAGGCAGTAATCGCCAGGACAAAACGACAGCCAACAAAACGCCAGCCAACAAAACGCCGGCCAACAAAACGCAAACCGACAGAACAATAGCCAGCAAAAGGCCCAAGAGGAGACCGAAAAGGATCGAAACGGTCAGGAGGAGACCGAAGGAGACCGAATCACCCAAGAAGAGACCGAAGAAGACGCAGCCGCAGAGTTTGATAGGATGTCCCGACAGCCGGATGTGCGTGACTTCTATTACCCGATCCCAAACTATTCGTATCCTCCAATTAGTACGATGACCACGGAAGCATACAATGCGATAAGCACATTCGACCGCATGACAAAGCACCCCGACTACAGTCCGTTCTATTATCCAAATGGTATCCCAGCCACCACGGTTACTGTAATACCATCAACTTCCACCAAAACACAGCCGACGGCCCAGCCCGTAAACAATAACCGACCGACAGGCGTGACCGTAACAGGACTTTCAGTGGAAAGCGAAGTCGACACGATGAACACCGTAAGAAAATGGGGAATCAAGTTCGACGGAAGCGGGAACGCCCTAGAATTCATGAGACGGATGGAAGAACTCATAGATTGTTACCGGGTTCCCGCCAATGGCGTCATAAGAACCCTTCCGGAAATCTTCCGAGGAGTAGCGTTAGAATGGTATCGCATTAATCGGCACCAATTTGCAAACTGGCTCAACTTTAGACAGGCATTCTTACGCCATTTCCTTCCGGCACGTTATGTTAACAAATTGGAGGAGGAAATTTCCAGAAAAAGACAGGGTCCAAGGGAGAAGGCTAAAGACTATATCCGAGCGATGCAATACCTCATCCATCAACACCCAACGATGTGGCGTGAAAATAACATAGATAAGATCTATGATCGATTAAGCCCCGAGGACCACCTCTATGTCCGCCGCCGAGACTTTAATACATTAGAGGAGTTGATGGAACTGGCCGAAGAATATGAATACATATGCCAAGAAAACCGTAATGCAGCGCACCAGACACCCAGACCCCCACCTAGGAACAACATGGGAGCTCAAGAGCACCAGATAGTGCGCCGGCCGCCTCAAAATACGGAGCCCTATGACCGAGCTACCCATTGTTGGAACTGCAAACAACGCGGACATAACAAAGCCAACTGTCGCCGCCCGTTCCGGCTTTTCTGCTCCTTTTGTGGACAGGATGGACGCATGACCCTAGATTGCCCATGCCATTCCAACCAAACCGCCGTGCTCATGCACGACCCAGAACAACCCAGCCACAACAGCGTCCGCCGCTCCAGACCGAATACCCAACCCAGAGAGGACGAATTTAAAGCACCGCCCGTTGAACTGCCCGGTCGAGAGATAAAATCTACCAATTCCGAACTGACCAGGAGAGGAAATGGACTGATCCTAGGTGTTTCGTTCCTGTAACGCTTTGTGGGCACTCCGTCTCTGCCTTAATAGACACTGGGGCCACGACATCTTTCATAAACGAAGACGTACGGCAGATCCTCAAGCAACGTAACACCCCGGTTAGGTTGCAGAAAAATAATATCCACCTGGCCAACGGTGCAGCAGTGGAAATCAACGAACACTACGCTGTCACCGTGGGTATACAGGACAAATACGCTGAGGGAGAGGTAACCTTCTTAGAGCGACTTACAGTAGATAAGGAAGCTAAAAATTTCGTTAGGAGACACCGACATTGTCTATACTGCCAACAAACACCTCGAACCCAGCCAGTTATGTTCGATAGGAGGAGAACCGCTGTCAACAGAACAACAAGCTCAGCTTAAAATACTGTTAGACGAGGAGCTAACGAAATTTGAAAACTTAAATGGCACCACCACCGCCGCAGTCCACAAGATTCGGTTGAAGACCAACGAGCCGTTCCGCCAAAGGTATTACCCCAGGAACCCGGCCATTCAAGAGGTAATTGACGAGGAGGTGAACGAACTCCTGAGCTCAGGAAAAATTGAACCATCCAATAGCCCGTACAGTTCGCCTATTGTACTGGTGTAAAAGAAAAACGGGACATAGCGAGTCTGTGTGGACTACAGACAGCTCAATGAGGTCTCGATAATGGACGCATACCCCCTTCCCCAGATCTTCGCAATTCTCGACAAGCTAAGACAGGCTAATTATATATCTACCATAGATCTCAAGCAAGGTTACTGGCAAATACCCCTGGAACCAGAATCCCGCCCCGCTACCGCCTTCACCGTCCCGGGTCATGGGCTATATCAGTGGAAAGTCTTACCGTGTGGACTGAACTCCTCTGCCGCTACGTTTCAACGAATGTTAGACTCCGTATTAGGACCCGAGATGGAACCCTATGCCTTTGCATATTTAGATGACATTATTATCATCAGCGACACTTTCGAGAAACATCTGACCCACCTGAAGGAAGTTTTCCGTAGGCTGCAGTCAGTGCATTTAAGAATTAACCGTGAAAAATGCGAATTCTGCAAGCGGGAATTGAAATATCTGGGCCACGTGGTCAGCGACCAAGGGATCAGCACGGATCCCGAAAAAATAGCCGCCGTACAAGAGCTTAAAGCTCCCAGGAATATAAAGGAACTACGACGCATTCTGGGGATAGCATCATGGTACCGCCGCTTCATCAAAGATTTTTCCGTCATTGCCACTCCCTTGACAAAGTTGCTTAAGAAGAATCAAGAGTGGGAATGGACCGACAGCCAGATACGGGCTTTTAAATCGCTCAAGGACAAACTTACCGAAGCCCCCATTCTAAAATGCCCGGATTTTGGGCTCCCGTTTACCCTTCAAACCGACGCCAGTCAATACGGACTAGGAGTAGTCCTATCTCAGAACACAAAGGGGCAAGAAAGAGTAATTGCTTACGCTAGCAGGACGCTTACCGATCTAGAATGTAAATATTCCGTTACCGAAAAGGAGTGTCTGGCGATCGTATGGGGAATACGGAAGATGAGGCTGTATTTAGAAGGATACCATTTTACGGTCGTAACTGACCACCATTCATTAAAATGGCTACATTCTTTAGAGAACCCCTCCGGAAGGCTAGCACGCTGGGCAATAGAGCTACAACAGTACGACTTCGACATCCAATACCGTAAAGGCGCAATGAACGTCGTAGCGGACATCCTATCCCGAGATCCGTTACCCCTCAAAGAAGAGGACATCCACGCGTTAGAAATCGCCCCCGCACCGCAAACCGTTGATTGGACCCAAGAAATAATGGAACGCCTGACCGCGAATCCCGAACGTCTCCCCGACTATAAAATAGAAGAAGGCCGGTTGTATCGGAAATTTCAAACTCATGCCTTCGCCGCCCAACCCCAGGAATGGAAATGGTGTGTGCCTAGTACCGAGCAGGCCAATGTACTCCGGGAAAACCACGTTGCAGTCACCACCGGCCATATGGGCATAGCCAAGACCATTGCTCGGGTGAAGAAGCTGTATTATTGGCCCGGAATGACCCCAGACATCGTCAAACACGTCAAACAGTGCGTGACCTGCAATAAATATAAGGCTTCACAACAAAAACCCTGCGGGCTCATGTTCACGAAAAGGGTTGAGAGGCCCTGGGATACCGTATGCATAGATTTCATGGGACCGCTCCCTAGGACGCAAAAGGGGAACACCATGCTGGTGGTATTTACCGATAAATTTACGAAATGGGTATGCGCCGTGCCTATGAAAGCCGCCACGTCAGCAGGACTTGTGAAAATACTCCGGGAACGTCTGATAGCCCAATTCGGAACTCCACGTATATTGATATCGGATAACGGATCACAGTTCACCAGCCGACAATTCCAGGACTATCTCGCGGACATTGGGGTACAAACCCAGTTCACGGCCCCGTACACGCCACAGGAAAACCCCACCGAGAGAGTGAATAGGTTGCTGAAGACAATGATGACCCAATACGTTGAATAGAACCACCGTACTTGGGATGAACACCTGCCAGAATTAACCTTCGCGATTAATACAAGCAAACACTCATCGACCCATTTTTCGCCGGCTTACCTAAACTACGGGAGGGAGCTGAGGGCCCCGAGACAGCCGGAAATCCCAAATAGTAAACCTGAAGAAGAACAAGAGGTTAACATAAGAGGAGAGAGACTGAAAGCACTATATCATCTCGTCGCCACCAACCTGCAGAAGGCCTCTGAAACGCAAGGCCGATACTACCACCGTACTTGGGATGAACACCTGCCAGAATTAACCTTCGTGATTAATACAAGCAAACACTCATCGACCCATTTTTCGCCGGCTTACCTAAACTACGGGAGGGAGCTGAGGGCCCCGAGACAGCCGGAAATCCCAAATAGTAAACCTGAAGAAGAACAAGAGGTTAACATAAGAGGAGAGAGACTGAAAGCACTATATCATCTCGTCGCCACCAACCTGCAAAAGGCCTCTGAAACGCAAGGCCGATACTACAATCTTAGGCGCCGACCATGGAAACCCAGTATAGGAGAAGCCGTCTATAAAAAAAAACCACGTGCTTTCCTCAGCCGAAAAACACTTTACTGAAAAACTAGCACCCCGTTATGAAGGCCCGTATGAGGTAATACGTTACTTATCACCCGTTATTATCCTACTCCGCAATTTAGACAAAAGGAAGATCGGCTTGCCTTTAATACGAGCTCACTTAAAAGATATAAAAGGGGCAAACGACTGGAGAGAAGATTTCAGTATTAAAGAGACCGCCGCAGTGTTAACATCGTTGAAACCGAAGTCGAGTCCAATGTCGCATAAGGCAAGCAAAAATCCGTGGGGAAGGCAAACAACCTAGCCCCGTCGAGTGACCGCATCGCGTAGTCGTCGTGGAAGCAGAGAAAAGCCCGTCATCCAGTCGGTAGTGGTGATCAAGCCACCATCGTCGCCTTGCAAAGCACCGACCAACCAGCCGCAATCTAGAAAAAGGGAAGTGGAACACAACGTTCAGGCCAAATGGAGCGAGCAAAAGGGGAAAAGAACAAGAGTCATCGCAGAACAAAATCCCGTCCGACGCCGGCCATCGGAAGAATACAATGTGGACCCTGATATCATCGTACTCGACCCCGACACGCCACCGCACTTGCAGGGGTCCTGGACCCCTCCGCTACAGAACGCCCCGCGACGCCAGAGGGAGTCGACCTCAAACTCTGAGGATTGGTCCACCAACACGCCACATACACCGCCTTGGACACCTGTCCAGCAAGTGGTAAGGATGTTGCCACCACCGCCGCCACAACCACCAACCAACACACCATGTCAAACACCGCCTCCCCCACCACCAAAAATCAACAGCCGAGGAACATGGAGCGCGGAGGAACCTATAGACCAAACAGTAGAAGGAACAAATCCGGCTCCCAGGGCTATCGCCGAGCTAGCGGCAATGATTGAGCAAGCCGCTGAGGAGTTCCTGAATAGCTCCCACGATGGGAGTGTGAGCGAGGGAAGATCTTTGGAAGGAACGTCGACAAACGAACAGGATCCATTCCGGAACATAGGTATACCAAAGCACCGGAGGTATAACAGAAACTACCGTAGACAACGCCTGTTCTTCTATCGACCATGGGGGACCGTGGTGGCCGTCATCCGGAGACCAGGAGTCGCGGAGTTACAGTTTGGCAAAAAGAGGAAGACCTTGCGATTTAAACCTTAAGGATGTTGGTAAACCTCAACAAAGGTCCCGTTTTTTTTTTAAGAAGTAAATTTAGTTCTTTTTTGGAAATTTTCCATTGTTTTAAGATAACCTTGAAGTACCTGTTATTAGTTTTTTTGAAAAATTTCCATTGGTTTAGTTTAACCTTGAAGTACCTGTTTATTTTTTTTTGACAAGAAGAAATGTTTTTTTTTTAAGGTTTAATTATGCTATGTTATACATATATAGGATTCTTTTTTGTTATTATTTTTTTTTGTTTTTTTTTTTTATACGAAATGATATTTGTTAAAAACAAAAAAGTAAGGTGGAACAGAATGTTCGTTTTTTTTACATATAAAGCCTAGTATACAGTTCTTCAAAAAAAAAATAAACTAATGTATTTCTTATGGGAGAGATTTTTGCCGAAAAAAAAATATTTTTCATTTCACCAGTGTGTCATCCGAGCTGTAAACCAAAATCAAAAAAAAAATTATACTCACCTCGAATTTTTTTCACACAAAACAATGTGAGTCTCATTGTTTTGGCAGAAAAAAAATTAAATATTCGACATAAGTTTCACAGTGACAGCTAATTTATTTCTCAGAAATTTTTTCATGGACAAAATTTTTTGTTTCACCTCTTATTTTTTATTTTTTCGCAAAGAACTGTATACTAGGCTTAAAGCCGAACTAAAAAAAAAAGGAAAAAAATGGAGTTTTATTTTAAAGACGAGAAGGTTCTCGTCTCCGAAGTGGGGATGGATTGTAATGACTCATTACAAATTCACTACAAGCAGTTGCTAACCAGCCACCAACATGGAAACAAATCACCTCATGCATGTACTGTTAGCAAGAACATCCGATCATCATCCCACCGCCTGTTGCTAACCGTAGCAAACAGAAACAATGCTGTTGCTACCCGAACAAACAACAGCAAAACGGTAAATAACACAGCAGCCAGACTATAAATAGCCGGCTGCCAGCACAAGGAAAGTCAGTCGCAGCCAGGCAGCAGAAGCGAGCAGACGTTTGCTCCAGCAGTGGTGAGTATCAAACCGACTAACCGGACATAGACTTCCCCCCACCAGTGGTAAGGGGTCTTGTCATTAACACGATTACCAGATAAAAACCGAACTAACCGGACATAGACTTCCCCCCACCAGTGGTAAGGGGTCTTGTCATTAACCACAGGTACAAACCAAACTAACCCGACATAGACTTCCCCCCACCAGTGGTAAAGGGTCGTGTCACTAACCCATTTCCAGATTCGTCTGTGATTTACCGGGTCCGCCCGTGATTTACCGGATCCGTCCGTGATTTACCAGATTCGTCTGTGATTTACCGGGTCCGCCCGTGATTTACCGGATTCGTCCGTAATTTACCAGATTCGTCTGTGATTTACCGGGTTCGCCCGTGATTTACCGGATTCGTCTGTGACTTTCTGATTTTGTCCACAGCAATCAAGCGAAGAGTCACTCCTCCCAACAGTGTACGGCAATCCCCGCACCAGTGAGCCTAGCCGGTCTAAACACGCAACCATCCAGACTAACCTAACTCGACAGCGGGGGAACTTTCCGAAGGCGAAACAACATACACAGAAGAGGATCTGCGACGCTGTAGCAAAAGCTACTATATAGGTTAAACCGAATTTAATTTAATTATACAATAAGCAATTGTAATCGAAATAAGAAATAAATAAAGAATTATTGACCAAAATTAAAGTTCTGGTACACTTTAATTTAAACCCTGGGAAGACCGGCGAGCTTACCTCAGCCCTTGATAAAAGTACCTCACAACCTTTCTCGATGCATGTTTTTACACGTATTTGCTCTCCACCTAAAAGAGCAATTAGTGAATAAACACCGATATGAGAGCGCCCTGCAAGTACTTTAAGCCGTCGCGTCGGAACCACACTTCTACACAATTTTGTACGGGGCAAATTTTCTTGCAACAGATGAGAAATTGACCAAAAACTTGGTGGATAAGATGGATTAGCTGGAACTGCAGCCCTTTTCGGTTTCTTTTCCTACTTTCTTTTCCTGCGGACAAAAATGTATAAATTAAATGTTTTATTGTTTTCTTTACCATATACGTAATTTTCGGCAAACCATTTCATAACTGGTTTAGAATTTTCCAAGCATTCCGACCGAAGGTTATCAAAAAAGCTAGAAATTTCTTCGGGTAGAACGAAGGCAAGGCTTTTGAGCGTCCTCATTTGCAAACTGAAATCTAAAATGTGTACCTACATACATTTTTTAATGTTTTTTCATAAGATAAAAAAAAACATACCTTCATCATTTCCGTATGATCTTGTAAGTCCAGATGATTGAATTTTACGCCAGATTATTCGGCCAAAATGAAATAAACATCCCTTGCTTTCAGCTTCAGTAAAACCAACAATGGTTGCCTTCACACTGGCTTTCTCGAAGTCGGAGAGTATATATTTTGGGCGAAGAATCATGTTTTTTTTTAGATATATTCACAACGAGTAACTCGATAGCTGCCTTAAGTTTCCCACAGTTCCTAAAATTATAATTTTTCCGCTGTCAAAACTTTTCTCCGACAATAGGAACATTTCTCCGTCTACACATCGAAGTTCATCTGCGATGTTAATTTCCATGATAGAAGCTGGCTCGACCTTGGCAAATTGTTTATGGATTCTTCTTATTTTTTTCTGTAAGCTAAGCTTGGCAAGTAAACTCGCTTGTTTTCCGCACATGCAGCCTCCGTTTGCAGCAAGATTTTTGAAGGCGGCAGAAAAGTTGTTTTTGCTTTTTCTTTTAAAATTATATTTCCAATAAAAATTGATTTCTTAAAGGAAAGCGGTTCATGGCAATGGTCAGAAGGTGGCTTTTTCACAATGTGAATTTCTTCATCATTTAAAGTTGTCGTCATTCGCAACTTACACGATCTTTCTTTCCGTTCTTCACACTCCCAATAAAAATAATCTTTATATTTTTTATTCAAATGGTAATTAAAACCATCAATACATAATTTTTGTTTGCCTTTATTTGTGTTTACTGTTGTTACGTTCATTTTTGCTTAGAAAAAAAATTAACACGATTTATTTAACATTTTAGATACAAAATTATTATTAATGAAATATTTTTACTCA
Organism: Sphaerophoria taeniata; assembly: GCA_943590905.1. Taxonomy (NCBI): domain Eukaryota; kingdom Metazoa; phylum Arthropoda; class Insecta; order Diptera; family Syrphidae; genus Sphaerophoria; species Sphaerophoria taeniata. The sequence continues at coordinate 69,955,596 of OX016540.1, forward strand.
CAATGTTATTAATTTAAGTTCCACGATATATATATTTGCACTTTATAAATCACAACACATCACACCACTGAGAACTTTGACAAAGAACAGATTATGTTAAAAGAGAGAGCATAATTATACGAGCATAAGAAAATTGAGAGAAAAAATATGTTCCGTTACTTTCTCTTCTAATGTTTAGAAATGAAAACCAGTTTTTTTTCTGCATTTCAAAAGTATAATCGCACAATTAAAAAAAAAAACTTTTAACATAAACATTCTTCTTAACATACAGAATTTTTTTTCTAAGGTTTTTTTATTGGTGACCTTAAAAAAAAAAAATTGTAGGTTGTCTTTGCAATTCCCGATGTTATATAAAAACAGTTTGATTTGATGCTATTATGCTTTTGCAAAACATTTCGCAATCGAAATCCAGAAAAATTATATAAAATGAAAAATTTGCGCAAATTGCGCAAATTAACACGATTTATTTAACATTTTAGATACAAAATTATTATTAATGAAATATTTTTACTCACAATGTTATTAATTTAAGTTCCACGATATATATATTTGCACTTTATAAATCACAACACATCACACCACTGAGAACTTTGACAAAGAACAGATTATGTTAAAAGAGAGAGCATCATTATACGAGCATAAGAAAATTGAGAGAAAAAATATGTTCCGTTACTTTCTCTTCTAATGTTTAGAAATGAAAACCAGTTTTTTTTCTGCATTTCAAAAGTATAATCGCACAATTAAAAAAAAAACTTTTAACATAAACATTCTTCTTAACATACAGAATTTTTTTTCTAAGGTTTTTTTATTGGTGACCTTAAAAAAAAAAATTGTAGGTTGTCTTTGCAATTCCCGATGTTATATAAAAACAGTTTGATTTGATGCTATTATGCTTTTGCAAAACATTTCGCAATCGAAATCCAGAAAAATTATATAAAATGAAAAATTTGCGCAAATTTTTCGTTTTATACATATATTTTTTCGGGATTTTGGGTTTTCGGGATTTTGGGTTTTCGGGATTGTGGTTTTTCGGGATTTTGGGTTTTCGGGATTTTGGGTTTTCGGGATTTTGAGCTTTCGGGATTTTGAGCCCAACCCAACCCAACTCTGCTCCAGGAACTCGAGAACAAGTTACCTCCTGCGCTTCGTCTCAACTGGGCCTTACGCCTTACACAAACAAACACTGACAGAATGTACTCTCTCAAACTTTAGCGAGTGGATGTTTAACATCGCCGATGCCGCCAATGGTCTGACAGACCCGCTACCGCTAACAACACCAGAACAAAGTAAACGCAATGCAAAGAGCTATAGAGAGAGAGGTGGGAGCGTATCGGATTCCCGCTTTTTAAAATCCCGTTTTTCAAGAATCCCGAAAAAAAGTTTTAAAATCCCGTCTTCTAAAATACCGCTTTTGTTAAATGCCGAGTTTTAAAATCCCGTTTAGTCAAAATCCCGACCTGCTATAATACCGCTTTTTAAAATCCCGATAATCCCGTTTAATCCCGCCAACCGGTATTCAAAAGATTTAAAATAAGACTAAAAAAATGCATGAAATTGTTCTCTTGGATTAAATTAAAACTGCTTTTAACTACTTTTACAAAATCTAGCGTTAACAGACGCTGCTTATGGATTTCCTGTTATAATTAAGCTATGTTGCAGCAACAAATGGTTGGGCATCACCACATGCATTACCTATGTACCTAGAGATATCTTAATATTTAGTATTGTGCAAGTTTTGTTATATTATATCTTTGATTCTTGGAATGAATACACTACTTTCTTTTATGTTTTCTTTGTTACAATAATCTATGCTATTAAAAAAACTCATGTGTTTTAACTTCATTTATTTTGCCGTTTTCACAATCAAAAGCGTTGCTTTGTTTTGAAAAATCCCCTTTTTACAATCAAAAGCAGTTGCTTTGTTTTGAAAAATCGCGCGATTTTTCGCGGCAAAATAAATGAAGTTAAAACACATGAGTTTTTTTAATAGCATAGATTATTGTAACAAAGAAAACATAAAAGAAAGTAGTGTATTCATTCCAAGAATCAAAGATATAATATAACAAAACTTGCACAATACTAAATATTAAGATATCTCTAGGTACATAGGTAATGCATGTGGTGATGCCCAACCATTTGTTGCTGCAACATAGCTTAATTATAACAGGAAATCCATAAGCAGCGTCTGTTAACGCTAGATTTTGTAAAAGTAGTTAAAAGCAGTTTTAATTTAATCCAAGAGAACAATTTCATGCATTTTTTTAGTCTTATTTTAAATCTTTTGAATACCGGTTGGCGGGATTAAACGGGATTATCGGGATTTTAAAAAGCGGTATTATAGCAGGTCGGGATTTTGACTAAACGGGATTTTAAAACTCGGCATTTAACAAAAGCGGTATTTTAGAAGACGGGATTTTAAAACTTTTTTTCGGGATTCTTGAAAAACGGGATTTTAAAAAGCGGGAATCCGATACGCTCCCACCTCTCTCTCTATAGCTCTTTGCATTGCGTTTACTTTGTTCTGGTGTTGTTAGCGGTAGCGGGTCTGTCAGACCATTGGCGGCATCGGCGATGTTAAACATCCACTCGCTAAAGTTTGAGAGAGTACATTCTGTCAGTGTTTGTTTGTGTAAGGCGTAAGGCCCAGTTGAGACGAAGCGCAGGAGGTAACTTGTTCTCGAGTTCCTGGAGCAGAGTTGGGTTGGGTTGGGCTCAAAATCCCGAAAGCTCAAAATCCCGAAAACCCAAAATCCCGAAAACCCAAAATCCCGAAAAACCACAATCCCGAAAACCCAAAATCCCGAAAACCCAAAATCCCGAAAAAATATATGTATAAAACGAAAAATTTGCGCAAATTTTTCATTTTATATAATTTTTCTGGATTTCGATTGCGAAATGTTTTGCAAAAGCATAATAGCATCAAATCAAACTGTTTTTATATAACATCGGGAATTGCAAAGACAACCTACAATTTTTTTTTTTAAGGTCACCAATAAAAAAACCTTAGAAAAAAAATTCTGTATGTTAAGAAGAATGTTTATGTTAAAAGTTTTTTTTTTAATTGTGCGATTATACTTTTGAAATGCAGAAAAAAAACTGGTTTTCATTTCTAAACATTAGAAGAGAAAGTAACGGAACATATTTTTTCTCTCAATTTTCTTATGCTCGTATAATGATGCTCTCTCTTTTAACATAATCTGTTCTTTGTCAAAGTTCTCAGTGGTGTGATGTGTTGTGATTTATAAAGTGCAAATATATATATCGTGGAACTTAAATTAATAACATTGTGAGTAAAAATATTTCATTAATAATAATTTTGTATCTAAAATGTTAAATAAATCGTGTTAATTTGCGCAATTTGCGCAAATTTTTCATTTTATATAATTTTTCTGGATTTCGATTGCGAAATGTTTTGCAAAAGCATAATAGCATCAAATCAAACTGTTTTTATATAACATCGGGAATTGCAAAGACAACCTACAATTTTTTTTTTTTAAGGTCACCAATAAAAAAACCTTAGAAAAAAAATTCTGTATGTTAAGAAGAATGTTTATGTTAAAAGTTTTTTTTTTTAATTGTGCGATTATACTTTTGAAATGCAGAAAAAAAACTGGTTTTCATTTCTAAACATTAGAAGAGAAAGTAACGGAACATATTTTTTCTCTCAATTTTCTTATGCTCGTATAATTATGCTCTCTCTTTTAACATAATCTGTTCTTTGTCAAAGTTCTCAGTGGTGTGATGTGTTGTGATTTATAAAGTGCAAATATATATATCGTGGAACTTAAATTAATAACATTGTGAGTAAAAATATTTCATTAATAATAATTTTGTATCTAAAATGTTAAATAAATCGTGTTAATTTTTTTTCTAAGCAAAAATGAACGTAACAACAGTAAACACAAATAAAGGCAAACAAAAATTATGTATTGATGGTTTTAATTACCATTTGAATAAAAAATATAAAGATTATTTTTATTGGGAGTGTGAAGAACGGAAAGAAAGATCGTGTAAGTTGCGAATGACGACAACTTTAAATGATGAAGAAATTCACATTGTGAAAAAGCCACCTTCTGACCATTGCCATGAACCGCTTTCCTTTAAGAAATCAATTTTTATTGGAAATATAATTTTAAAAGAAAAAGCAAAAACAACTTTTCTGCCGCCTTCAAAAATCTTGCTGCAAACGGAGGCTGCATGTGCGGAAAACAAGCGAGTTTACTTGCCAAGCTTAGCTTACAGAAAAAAAAATAAGAAGAATCCATAAACAATTTGCCATGGTCGAGCCAGCTTCTATCATGGAAATTAACATCGCAGATGAACTTCGATGTGTAGACGGAGAAATGTTCCTATTGTCGGAGAAAAGTTTTGACAGCGGAAAAATTATAATTTTAGGAACTGTGGGAAACTTAAGGCAGCTATCGAGTTACTCGTTGTGAATATATCTAAAAAAAAAAAACATGATTCTTCGCCCAAAATATATACTCTCCGACTTCGAGAAAGCCAGTGTGAAGGCAACCATTGTTGGTTTTACTGAAGCTGAAAGCAAGGGATGTTTATTTCATTTTGGCCGAATAATCTGGCGTAAAATTCAATCATCTGGACTTACAAGATCATACGGAAATGATGAAGGTATGTTTTTTTTTATCTTATGAAAAAACATTAAAAAATGTATGTAGGTACACATTTTAGATTTCAGTTTGCAAATGAGGACGCTCAAAAGCCTTGCCTTCGTTCTACCCGAAGAAATTTCTAGCTTTTTTGATAACCTTCGGTCGGAATGCTTGGAAAATTCTAAACCAGTTATGAAATGGTTTGCCGAAAATTACGTATATGGTAAAGAAAACAATAAAACATTTAATTTATACATTTTTGTCCGCAGGAAAAGAAAGTAGGAAAAGAAACCGAAAAGGGCTGCAGTTCCAGCTAATCCATCTTATCCACCAATCGCGCGATTTTTCAAAACAAAGCAACTGCTTTTGATTGTAAAAACGGGATAATAAAAAACGGGATTTTGAAAAGCAGGATAATAAGAAACGGCATTATATAATACGGGATTACAAGAAATCGGGATTATAAAAATTGGGATTTTAACACGCGGGATTATAAAATCGGGATTTTGAAAATCAGGATTATAAAAATCGGGATATCGTACCCAACCCGAGAGAGGTTACATCAAGATACACAGCGAAAGTGACATCAACAACCAAGTTCCTACCTCCCAAGTTGAATGTTGCGTTTGTATGGGCAATTGCGCTAGTGTTGCCAATTGTCTTAAATTTCAACAACTCAACCGATCAGACAAGTGGTCAGCTGTGAGAAAAAATAAGCTTTGCAGACTTTGTTTGTGCTCACACCATTACAAATGCTCAACTTATCATAAAAAAAGGTTCAAAAATTTAGTTACTAATTATCGTCCTATAGCAAAACTGTTCGCTATTCCTAAATTGTTTGAATCCCTTGTTTGTGATATAGTTTCTTTTAATTGTTCATCTGTTATATGTGAAAGTCAACAAAGCTTTTGCCAAATTAAATCACGATATTCTTCTTAGTAAATTGAGTAAAATTGGACTTAACGACTGTTTTGTTATGTGGATTTCGTCATACCTTAAAGATAGATATTATAGTGTCATGTTCAGATGTAACCCTTCATGTCAATTTAAAGTCAATTCTGGTGTACCCCAAGGTAGTCCCTTGGCCCGTTGCTGTTTGTTTTATTTATTAATAATTTGCCTTCTGTTTTAAACAATTCTTTATCACTTATTAATGCAGATGATGTAAAAATATTTCGAATTATTAACTCGATCAATGACTGTGAAGATCTACTAAAGGACCTAAATAAGTTTTGGGAATGGTGCAAGAATAATCGCTTGATTTTAAATATTGACAAATTTAAAACAATGGCGCAAAATTATAGTCCGCTAATGAACAGTTTTAGTGTGATACTAGCTTAAAATTTCGTTTCAGTCATGACCCAAACGTCATTTTAAGCTAGTATCACACTAATTTTTCTTAAAATCGCACTATAATTTTGCGCCAATGTGTTTTTCACGCAAACGCAATATAATAAACTATGATGTTGTACTTGGTTTCGTCAAAAGATTTTCGCGTGAGTTCCGTGATCCATATGTCATAAAAATTCTATACGTTTTTTTTTGTCAGGCCAATTCTCAAATACGCTTGCTTTGTATGGGTGCCTTACTACTCTATTCATATAAATAGAATAGAAAGTATTCAACGTAGATTTTTAAGATTTTGTCTTCGTTTTTTCCCCTGGCCTGATAGACTTCATTTACCCCCATATACTCAAAGGCTTCCCTTAATAAATCTCCCGTCTCTGATTGAATTTCAACTTGAGTCAGGCCACCTTAAGAAGAAATTTACCTATTCGAACTATTTTTAGCAGATCTAACTATGGCGTTAACAGTCCTCTTAATCAATTAATCAGTATTTTTAATAAATTTTCTTTTCTTATTGACTCTACTAATGACAATCATAAATCTGCAAGTTTTAAAGGGGTATGCTCATTTTCGGCCCGGAGTGTACACCAATGAGTTTGGTATCAAATTAAAGGTTGTTCCAAGCCGGATATATCTGCACAAATATTTTGTCGATAACTCATGGGAGAGATATTTGAGATTGAAGTTTGAAAACTGCAAACAATAAAAATCAGCACTTTTTCGACATAAATGCTAATATCTTTGGATTTAAAAAAGCTAGGAAAATCAGAGTGGGGTTAAATTAAAGCTGCCAAACATATCTTTCAAGTGAAACAACAATTACATTTATATTATTTATATATATTGAGATATTTTTAATTGAAGCCTCGAAAAACGGCATTTTTTAGGCAACCTTTTGTGCGATAATATCTTTTGAAATTCAATGACGACATTTATTTCTTTTCGCACCGTTAAATTCCCTAGTTCACAACCTTTATTTTCATATACAATTTATCGGGATTTCCTCAATAACTTTTGATTATAAGCAACAAATCTTTCAAAGTATGCCTCAAACGAAAACAATATAAAGTTTCTCTTTTTTAGTTATTCTTATATATTTAGTTATGTAAACATGCATTTTTGAAAAGGTACTTAAAACATCCTGAGCAATACCATGATATAGTTCCTGAAAACTTAGAAGAATCTGAGTAGATTTTGATAACCTTCATCTCTAAATTGTTAAAAGAGTATCATACATATGAGTGGCATAAACCTATCATACTATATAGTTTTAACCACTTTGCAGCACTCACGCTATTATCTATACATGAATTATATTCAAGCAGATTTTTTTTTATTGAAAACAATTTAAATAGGAGACGAATTTATTTTACGATTATAAATGTTTCTTTAACAGAAATTATGGCTCTTATAATAAACAAGGACCCAACCAACAATCTCCTAGCAGGTTTACCCTTAACGATATATTCTTAATTATTATGTGGTAGGATTCCAAGCATACATATGTATAAGCCGGAAAGTATAATTTGCATATATTTAATAAAATAACTAGCTTACCCGACAAACGTTGTTTTGTCAACGAAAAACATTTTTTTGTGTGAATCTTCTGTTTTTGTCTGTGCAAGAAATGTATACCTTTTAGGTCATTTGAATAGTTAAACAATTTTATTTTATTTCTGAAGATATGACGTGTGACCTTATTGAAACAAAACTTTTTCCTATAAAAAAATTATGACGTCGCTTCCATTTTTCTTTTGTAACCCAAGAAATATAAGACTTTTTATATATTTTGAGCTCATGACCACCCACAGTATCGCAATCTGTAGGGGTCTTAAAGAATTTGCATATCCTTATGAGTTATAATATTATAACACACACTTAATAGGCTTTCAAAATTAGTTTTTGAACTTCCAAGCGCCATGGATCTGGATACCTATTTTAAATAATCAAAACTAAAAAAGATTTCGTTCATATTTCGAAAGATATTTTGTAAATAGTCGGGGAAGCTTGTTTTAATTTTTTAATGTCAGGTTAATTAAGTATTTTAATGAAAGAAACACTTTATTTTGCTTTTATCCTTCAAAAAGTATGGAAAAATGAATTTAACTCATAACACGTGTGTTATGATGATGATCAACAGGACATAAAAGCAGTTGTTATATGTTACTGCAATTGCCCAGTAGGTTGAAGAATGGTTGGACGCTGCGCTCGTGTTATGGCTATACTATGGTTTTTAAGTTGGGGAAGATATGAAAGTAATTTAAGACTCCCTTCCCAATTCTTAAATAACTTTTTAATAGCTAATTATTCACATTAAGAATAACCTATGTTTTGCCAAGCCCATTACCATTAAAATTATTTATTTTTCTTTCAATTTTCCTACCATTCTCAACAAAATTATTAAAAAAAAAAATAGAGTGGCGCGACAGCTCTTGAAGAGCCAAGGCCTAAGTGGCTTACTCTCATCAACAATTCTCTGAGTGCGTGTGAAGAATTGAGGGGACCTACAATTTTACGCCGATTCCGAACGGCAAAGTTGAGAAGCACTTTTTCATGACAGATTGATACTCTTGGAAGATATGTCATATCTTCACAAGAGGCAGTACCCTTGAAAGATGAAATAAAAACTTTATGGGCCTGAGTAGGACTCTAACCCACGATGTTCTGCTTAGCAGTCAACGCACCTACCAACTAAGCTACGGGGAACTGCAACAAAATTATTTACTTATTGTTTTAATTTTTCCACCATTACTATACGAATTATTTTTAGTGTCATAGATTTTTTATGTATTTTGAAAGCATATTTCTTATCTATTATTGTCAAAATGAAGAAATTGTTAAAGAAATCCCGATAAATTGTATATGAAAATAAAGGTTGTGAACTAGGGAATTTAACGGTGCGAAACAGGCCCGGATTTACCATGCAGGCACAGTAGGCAGTTGCCTCGGGCGGCAAGAATTGGAGGGCGGCAAATTTTGAGAGAAAATTTCAAAACTTGTTATATTCGTGGGAATTGAATTTCCCGCCTATTTCGTCAGCACGCGTACCAACATTATGAGTGTAAAATGCTCGAATCGAAAAAAATCGATTCGGACAATTCTCGATATTGGCCTAATATCGAATATTCGATAAGTTTCTATATCGAAAATCATCTTGTTCAGACTTGTTCTATATCCATCCTACAGTATTCTGATAAACATAACCTTTTGTCTGTCGTTATTACTGAAAATTGGTGAACGATCATCAACGTTCACGTCAACGTCAAATTGCGTAAAAATTATAGTGTTGGAGAAAGCTGCAAAATTGAATGTAAGAAAGGCGCATTATTAACAATTTATTGTTCATCGCTCGTAAAATACGCTTATAACAAAAATGGCTAAAAAAAATTGTATAACAAGTGAGGTTAGGTAACAAGTAAACAACGTTCGACTTCAGCTGTTGAATATGAATGAAAATAATGAATCTTCCATGAATTCTGTGAGTAAAAAATTACAAAATATCAAGATAACTATTGTTGAGGTAATTGAACTTTTAGAAGGGTTGAACAAAATGATTAATGATACGCGTGAAGGTTTTGATTCGTACGAAAAGAAAGCGCTCGCTGTTTCCATTAACAAAGAATATAAAACGGTTACTTCGCGGAAAAAGACGAGAAAACTTAGATGCGATGAATCTAGAGGTGGGGAAGTTGAACTTGTTGGTCGAGAAAACTTTAAAATAAATACCTTTAACGTCATTTTAGACAAAATTTTATCTGAGTTACAAAAAAGCGTACAAAGTTTTCTATCAGAAATTTTCAGTTATTACAGACATTCATCGTTTGAATGAAAAAGAAATTCGTGAAAAATCTGCTCAATTGATAAATTTCTACGATCAAGATATCGAAGCATCGTTCGCAAATGAAATGATTTTATTTCAAAGTTATTGCGTCAACAAGAATATAGAAAAAAATTCTCCTATGGATCTGCTCAAATTACTAAGAAGCACACAGTTTTTCCAAATGTTGATATAGCGTACCGAATGCTCGTTTGCACACCCGTATCAAATTGTAGCGCTGAACGATCATTCTCCGTACTGCGGCGAGTGAAAAACTACTTGAGATCAAAACTGGTTGCAGAACGATTGAACGCACTCGCTTTGTTGACTATAGAGTCAGATTTGCTTATGTCTTAAGATTTCGATTCCATTATCGATGAGTTTGCCGTCCGAAAATCGAGACGTAAAAACTTCAACCAATAATCAATAATCGCATACACAATGCTAATTGTTAAATGATTATAATAAACTGACTATAATAAAATGAAAAATCTGCTCTCAGAAAGGTGCATTTAATTTATTGAAAAACTTTCCGAACCAAACTTATTACACCATTGAAAAAGTTTCGTAGGGCGGGGGTGGCAATTTTCGCAACTGCCTAGGGGCGGCAAATTTCTAAATCCGGGCCTGGTGCGAAAAGAAATAAATGTCGTCATTGAATTTCAAAAGATATTATCGCACAAAAGGTTGCCTAAAAAATGCCGTTTTTCGAGGCTTCAATTAAAAATATCTCAATATATATAAATAATATAAATGTAATTGTTGTTTCACTTGAAAGATATGTTTGGCAGCTTTAATTTAACACCACTCTGATTTTCCTAGCTTTTTTAAATCCAAAGATATAAGCATTTATGTCGAAAAAGTGCTGATTTTTATTGTTTGCAGTTTTCAAACTTCAATCTCAAATATCTCGGATCTCCCATGAGTTATCGACAAAATATTTGTGCAGATATATCCGGCTTGGAACAACCTTTAATTTGATACCAAACTCATTGGTGTACACTCCGGGCCGGAAGTCCCTTATAAAATGAGCAATCCCCTTTAATTTATTTGTTATTAGTAGTTAAAATAATGTTAGTTTTAAGTTTAGTTTTTTTTTTAAGTACCTAATCATTGATTATCTCTGAATGAGATGACGGAACAGTTTAATATTCACCTCATTTGGGTGCCGGGCCACAGAGACATTCCGGGAAATTGCAAAGCCGACTTCTGCCCAATGTTAGACAAAAACATAACATATTAACACCACTTGCTACATGCAAATATCTTCTCAAACAATATGCTCTAGAATCAACCAATGCTAGATGGTCACAGGTTACCACCTGCCTAGCAACCAAGCAAATATGGCCAAGCATAGACTTAAAACGGTCAAAAGGCTTGATATCCCTGAGCAGACAAAATATAAGCTCTACAATTGGAGTAATAACAGGACACTGCCTCATAGGTAGACATGCTCTGAGGCTAGGGGTCTACAAAATGACTTCTGCAGAAGCTGCATGGACGAGGAGGAAGAGGAAACAGTCCAACACCTTCTATGTACATGCAGTGGCGTAGATAGCTTTTCGCTATGGGGGGGGATGGATCTAGTTCGCTCATTTTTACTTCCGACATCTATACTAATATTTAATATATAAAGCTGAAGAGTTTGTTTGTCTGTTCGAACGCGCTCATCTCAGAAACTACTGGTTCGAATTGTAATTGAGTTGGATAGTCGAGGAAGGTTTTAGGCTACATAACATTAAGCTACGACCAATAGGAGCGAAGAATCAGTGTAAAATGTGGAAAAAAACGGCAAGAAAGTATTATTTTTTTTTTGAACGCGCTGATCTCAGGAACTGCTAAATCAAATTAAAAAATTCTTTTTGTGTTGAATAGTCCAATTATCCAGGAAGGCTTTAAGCTATACAAAGTTTAGCTGCGAATAATAATCGCAAAGCTTCAGTTAAAAGTCTTGCCTACTAAAACGGGGAAAGTAATGCATATTTGAAGGCTTCGAGTTAAGAAGAATTTTGAATTAGGGCGAGTCGACTAATACACAATTTTAAAATAACTTTGCAATCAAATTCACGCGCATGATGCACAAGACGCACCTCTGGCCGGGGCACGAGGGAGAGACGGACGAAGTCGCGGGCAACTGCTAGTATAGAATATATGAAAACTTTTGGATTTTTGTCTGTAATGCTGTAAACGCACCTGCAACTTTAACCACTGGTCCGATTGACTTAAAACTTGAAAATTTGAGGTTTGAGCGAGTTCGCTGTGGTCTTTTTTTTATTTATTTTTTTTTAAGATCAAAATTAAGGGAAGCCACCATACAATTTTTTTTGGCCAAAAACCAAAAGATTCAATTTTTTCAAAAACGATTTCTTTTTAACTTCCTCCAAAATACAAAAAAAAAATTAAAATTTGTTTTTTGTATTTTTTAAAAACCTTTTTAAACTTATTTAAAAATTCTATATCTCGAAATCGGATCAATATTTAAAATCGAAATTCACTAACAAAATGCAAATTCACATATTCTTGAACGCTGCATACTCAAATTAATTTTAGGAAATTTTCGAAAAATTTTATATATAAAAAATTAATTTAAAAAAAAACACTCCAAATAACTCGCAAAATTACGACGAATGATTGTCAATCTGCCGCTTGTGTTAGACATGCTTTATGTAATGGGTAATAGCGCATTTCGCTTCCTGGTAAAAATGAATTAGTGTGAGTTATCGTTACCGTTAGGATTCGCGTTAACTTCACCGAAGTTGTGCGAACATTTGTGTTCGTGTGGATGTGTGTGTTGCGTGTTTGGAGCGGTTTCTTACACCAAATTAACAATGTGACACACGGCGAGAAGAAATCTAAATAACTTTCAATTTTTGTGTCGGTGTGGGTTTTTGTGGAAAGCTGGATTTAAGCTCTTTTTCTTGCGCGTTTACCTATTATCAGTTGGTGAGAGAAAAAAATACTTTTTAAAAATCGATATAATAGCCGAAGTAATAATTTCTTTCAGATGAAGTTGACTTTGTGTTTTCCCCGTAGTAGGTATAGAAATAGAATGTACAATTTACAATGCCTCTAGGAATCCTGTGAGTACTAATAAGACTTGATTCACGTAGGAAGTAGGTACTTTATTTCAAAGTGCGTTTCTTTAACTTATTTGGCTTGACTGGCTATGTTGAACAATTATGAATCCCAATGGGGGGGGATATATCCCCCTGATCCCCCCCTATCTACGCCACTGTGTACATGTCCAGCACTCTCCATTAGAAGGAATAACTTTCTCGGTAATCCCTTCTTCGATAATACCAGTGAACTGGCAACGATCGACACAAAATGTCTCTCTAACTTCATTAAAAGCACGAATTGGTTTGTTTAAGCTCATTGCTCTCCCATGAGTATTTTGTGGTATCCCAACGGATCCTTGAGATCTAAGTGAGTCAACAACAACTAGACAGCCACTACAACCTAACCTAACCTAACCTATGGTCAGATCGTACATTTCATTTTCTTGTAAAATTGATTTTCTACCATTTATTAAGTTTTTCAGGTGCCTCATTTTTCGATTTGAGAAAGTAAACTGTTCAATAATGTGATAAAAAAGCTTTTCAACAGTTGACCAAATCTTCGCTCTATCATCCATTGTCAAAGCGTTTCATTCCAGGAATAAGAAGGTTTACGCGTTGTTTGTCGATTTCAAAGCGGCATTCGATTTGGTAAATCGTAATGCTCACATATACAAACTTATGCCCATTTTCTTGACTCTCCATTAAGTTTAATGGCTGATTAATTCCATAATTTTTCCAGATTTCGTTTTCTTCACTCCAAGTTAGCTTTAATGTTACTTTTAAAGACCTGTCAATTAAAGTTAACTGAATCATTAGTTAATTGACCTCAAGGGTCCCATTAGCGCCTTCAATGTCAGTATTAGCATTGGAATCCAATTTCTTCACAGAACTTTAGTTTGTTTTCTAACATTTTGCTGTTATGTTTTTAGAGCCCCTGAAATTTCTGTTTTTTTTTTTTTAATTACTATCAAACTACAATACGGCTCTTATGTTATGATGGATCATATTTGGGATAATTTATTGGTCTTCTGATTCCGATGATGAACAGCTAATTGTGGAAAGGCGTCAATATAAAATGCAGGAGCGCATTGATTTAAATAAATGGGATGATGAAGATTTTATTTATCGATTTCGTATATCAAAACAATCTCTTCTTTATGTTGCCGGGCAGTCACCCCGACGCACGACCCCCAACCTGGAGGACAGGTCCTTAGTTTAACTCCAAAGACAGGGAGCCGGTGTAACCGCTCCTTCCCTAGCCCTATAAGGCGTTCACTAAGTTCCTGACTGAAACTGTAGACGCAACCGTTGATTCCATCTGTTCATCTTACTACAGTAGGTAAAATCAATGCAATTGAGGATGTTTGCTATACCTGCACAAGGAAATCTTGCATAAGAAAGTTATATATGACCTTTGAAATCTTATTGGCATGCCGTATAGCTTTCACAAGCAAGTTCTATTGCAGAAGTAAGTTTTAGGCTAATAAACATAACGAGTAAATTTGAATGGTTTCCCTTCACACTTTATCAACTGAATGTTGGCGCATCAGCTTATTGTTAATGGTCTTTTTGAAGACACATGTTGTAGCAGCAAAAATGACATTAGAATGGAAATATTGGAGACTAGTTTCTTTTTATATTTATTTTTTCATCTAATTGTAAAACAAAACAACTTATGGATAGTAGGTCTTCTTGAACCTAGGCTTGCTCTTCGGTCCCCCTGGACGCACAGCTTGAGGAATATACTCTATACTCTATTAATGCCTTGTTAAATTGAGTGATTAAACGTGAAGAAAATCAAATTTTAATTGCAGCTTTAAATGAGTGGATTAAATTTAATGGCAGATTAGTTAACCTAAAGTTTAATGGGGAGTCAAGAAAATGGGCATTAGTCAGATAGGCGTCTCAACCGGATTTCTGCATCTCATCAAAGACATGTATGCAGACACACAAACAACAGTTTGGGATGGATTGAATTACTCTGAACTTTTTCAAACTGATACAGGTGTCAAACAGGTTGTCCTCTGAGTGCACTCTTATTCGCAGTGTTTATAAATGACATTGTTAATCATCTGCCTGGAGGAATTAGAATAGCTGGAACCCTAATCAATGTATTATTATATGCCGACGACTTGGTCATTTTATCGGAATCGAAAGAAAATCTGCAATTGATGATGAACCGGCTGTCTGCATACTGTGGAAAATGGGGGCTTGAAATCAACACTGAAAAGTAAAAAATTATGATTTTTTCTCATTCAAATCGGACTGAAGCTGGAAGCAATTGGAGGTTCAATGGAAGGATCTTGGAAGTGACTAAAGAATATAAATATCTTGGAGTAAACCTAAACCCATCGCTGAATTTTAGTAAGCACCTAGTCGAAAAATCCAAAACCTCTCAAAGTCTCATAAACCTAACATGGAGAAAGATTTTTGCAAACGATTACATAAAGTCGACAAAATATCAAATCTTCAATTCAGTTGTGAAGTCAACTCTGTGTTATGCAGCTCAAGTTTGGGGAATGGATGAGTATGAGGAAACTGAGAAACTTCAGAGGAATTTCATCAAAAAAATTTGCAATCTACCAATCAACACTCCGAATTATGCGATATACCTAGAAACCGGCCTGCCAAAGATATATACAAGTACCCTAAAACTACAAGCTGATTACTTAATTAAAGTCTTAGGTTTTCGAGATGTGCGCTTGAGCAAAATCCTGCTGCTATACGAAGTAAGAAACAAGGACTGGTGGTATGCTAAATGGCAACGAATAGCCGCTTCAGTTGGTGAAGATATACAAATCGATCCAAACAACATTATAAACTTAAAGAAAAGTCTGTATAGAATTATTCAGCTAAATGAAGACGCAATGCGAAATTCATTCGTAACATCGGCTACTGAATCAGAAAGCCGAATTCTATATAGCTGAAATTTAATCTGAGTAACAATAATTATTTCCATGATTCTCTATGTCCCAAAGACATTTCTCTGATATTCAAAGCGAGGTGCGAAGTATTATGTCTCAACGGTCGACCATACAATGGGAGCTTCAATCAATTCTGTTCTGTATGCAACACTAGAGCCAAGGAAGATTGCTTCCACTTTATAAGTGTATGTCCAATTTTTAGACACACCAGATTCGGGTATTTTGGAAAATTCTCTCTGGCAATGCAAGAGACAGTACAAATATTGAATGGACCAAACTGGACAAAACTTAGGAATTACCTGAAGGAAATTATCAGATTTAGAGAATTACTTATTTCGGAATATGATTAATCTTTGTTAAAAATCAAAAATATTAAGTGAAAACTGAGTTTCATTTATAAAGTAATTATATATGCATATGTATTATTAATCAATAAGACAAATTAAAGTTGCAAATCGAGCTCACGGCAAAGCCAAAGCTTTTAAATTCTAAGAAAACTTTCACTGTAAATTATGAATTGTAAATAAATGAATTTCTTACTTACTTACTTACTAATGTGATAAATCATCCTTCATGAGAAGAAAGTATTTGGCTCCTCCTAAAGAAGGCATATTCATTTCACACAAGTCAACATGAATCATGTCCAAAACATATTCAGAAACCTTCGGATTTATTGGATGTGAAACGCGATGTTGTTTGCCATATACGCATCCAGTACAAACATTATCATTCCAATCATCAATATAATTTTATTTTATGTTTGTTTAAAGTATCTCGGACGTACTCAATGTTTTGGTGAGCAAGTCTTTCATGCCATGTTTTAATTGATGCACTCACCATACATTTTTCATTTGATTCCTGACGAAACATCATCTTAAACAAGTTTCCATCACGCTCTGAAACAGCTACAGTCGTTTCTTGATCTGATGTTTTAAACAAAGATCCACTTGAATCAGCAACCTGCATATAACCATCAAAGGCTTCCAAAATGTTATCACCACTTCCAATACCATCTAATTTCGTTGCATCACCAATGAAAACAACGGCTGGCTCTTCAAACGCTACAAAATTTATCAACCAATCTCTTCATGAAGTCATATGTTGGGTTGCAGCACATTCCTGGTGCCACAATTCACTGCTGTCATAATTTAAATTAATTTTGTCAACATGTGCAGTTGTAAGACCAACAGTCATAAATGCACGACGGTTTGAATTTGTAGACTTATCTTTACTATTAATCGGATTTTCTATTTGACCGTCTTTGGCAAAGTGTCCTTTTTGGTTACACTTGTTGCACGAGTAGTTCTTTTTGCAATATTTTGCACATGGTCTGTTTCTGCAATATTTCTGTCATGTCCCTTCATACCGCACTTAAAGCATTCAGCTGACGAGTTTCCTGACAGTGGTGATCTTGAAAATTTTGAGTTTTGCTTTGACATACATAAGAGCATTTTAGGCAACGAGTTCATCAGATTCTTTGGACTGTGTTAATCTGTCATCTTCGAGTCGCAGACGTTCAAACATTGCTGTCAGACATTTGTCAACACCACTGACATTGTCCCAAGCAGTATGAAAATGATGGAGTTTGGGTGGCAAAATACTCAAAATTCTTGTCATGATCCAGCTCTCCTTTATCTCTTCACCTTCAGCAGCTAGTTCCTCGGCATATTGTTGAATTTTCGTGCAGTTTTCTATAGCTGATTTATTTGTATCATAATTGAAATTAAAAAATAGTCTTTGCAAACCCTTAATAAAAGATCTTACTTTTTACCATACAGTTATTCTAATTTATTTAACATTTCATATGCTGTCCGACAATTTGAAATTTTTATAACAATATTGCTACTTACATTCAGTCCAATCAGAGTTTGTGCTTCAAGATCTTTCTTGATCCATTCTTGAACTGTAGAGGCTGTGTCTGCTACTTCGGGCTTGACTTTCACTCCTGTTGCTATACTAGAAAGAGATCCTTCGATTTCAAAGTTAAATATAGTTTGAACCTCCATGAGAAATAATTAACATTTCCTTGTGAGTTTTCCGACAGACTTTCCAAATGTGATTTGACGGTGTCCATGACGATTGACTGACTAGTGACTGACAAGTTGGCTTACAAAATACTTATTGTTGGAAGACTCAGTTCGGATGTAAACTTTCAATTATCTGTAATATTCAGTAGAACTCTTCTGGGCCCATAACCTGTTGAGCAATCGAAGGTTTTAATTTGACGATGGTTATGATAACGATGGAGGCTCCAGACAAGAAAAGTATATGACAACTACCATTTCTACCTACCTACCTACCTTGTCGAAGGAATATGTTTGCTACATGATTTCAGAGGTAGACGGACACAGTTCCGAAAATCCATAATTCCGAAAACCCTAAATCCCGAAAACCCACTATCCCGAAAATCCACAATCTTGAAAAACCACAATCCCGAAAACCCAAACTCCAAAAAACGCAAAATCCCGAATCGCCAATATCCCGGAATTTTTTCATGTCTGAAACTTTATTTCAAAAAAATAAAAAAATGTACATACATAAATAAACCAACCTCACAAAATATAATTCGAAATACCGAAAAAATATATAAAATGAAATATTTGAGCAAAATATAATTGCAGCCTATATAGATAATGGAAGCGAAGAAAATGATCTAAACGATCACAGACAGCTTTAACTTTTAAGTAGGTCCTTAACTATTGTATAAGTTGCGCGACAGCTCTTGAAGAGCCAAGGTCAAAGTGGCTTACTCTCATCAACAATTCTCTGAGTACGTGTGAAGAATTGAGGGGACCTACAATTTAACGCCGATTCCGAACGGAAAAGTTGAGAAGCACTTTTTCATGACAGATTGATACTCTTGGAAGTTTTGTCAGTTCTTCGCAAGAGGCAGTGAAGGATGAAATAAAAACTTGATGGGCACGAGTAGGACTCGAACCCACTACGTTCTACTTACCAGTCAACTCACCTAACCACTAAGCCACGGGCAACTGCAGGTAAGAATCTTACGAGCAAAAATTTTGCTGAAGGTTCAGATTTCCTTAAGTAAATATGAAGATTATTTATTCCAAAAACCTTAATTTATTTAAGTAAATTTGTTAAATGAAGGATTTTCTAATCGGAAATGAGTTTCTGATCCTAATCTAATTATATAACGAATAATACATTTCCGGATATTTTCTTCCATTTTATGAACCATTTATGGTTCATTTTCGAAGGGAAATGTTAGCTCTGTTACTTTCCTTGGCACCTTTATACTTTCAGACAACCAACGGCTTTGACTGTCAGTCAGATACCGATCAACCTTGGGAATAGCTATAGAGACTTATCCGCTCGAAAAAAGGGTAGCTTAAAACTCTTCGCTTCACCTCCCTTAAAGCATGCTCCTGGCACAGAAAACCCGACAAGCCCAATCAGCCAAAGCCACCCAACGAGCAATCCAAGTGTGATGTCCAATGTGGCACTGTGGCAAAAATGTATACCTACAGATACGAACATTAAGAGGGGGTGGATGGATCTTGTATGGTGGCAAGGCGAGGCAAAGTACAAGCAGCAAGCATTCACATACACAACAAACACACATCCTAACAAAAGCTTAAATAATGAGATTTTCTGGAAATCAACCATATTCTGGTTTTTTTTTTCTTTTCTATTTTAAAGGTCCTTTTTTTCTTGTTTTGTTTTTTTAACTTTTTGTTTGGTTGTGTGTTGCTTCGCTTTATTTTTCTCTTATCCTGGTTATTCCGCATCCCTTTATTTGTCCGAGGGATGCTGCTACTTTTGCTACTGCTTCAGCTAACACTGATGCAACTACTACGATTATGTCTACACCTAGACTCAGAGCCTGTGTTGTGTGTGTGAAATTTAAAGGGTGTGCAAATATTTTGCCGGTGTTCGAGGCTCGACGCTCGAGAGGTAAGCCGGAGCTCTCAACGAACATTCATACAAACAAAAAACACGTGGGTGGACCTGTCAGCAGGATAACGATAAGGAAGTGAGGTTAAATCCTAAACGGGAATGAGTCGCTATACATTATTTTACTAAGCCGCCTTCACCCACTTTGGCTTGCCATGTTTGAATGCGTTTGCATGTTAATGTGTGTTTAGATGCATGGAGATTCCTTGTGAACTGTGCACAATCTATTTAACTCCCTCAGAAGGAGCTGGAACTAATGCAGTTCTAGTTCAAACATTTCAAACAGAGCCGTAGCTAGTTAGATTTAAGCGAGATCAATATAAACATATTCTTACGAACCCTCAATAAAAAATTCTCTTAAAATTTGATGGTTGTACCAAATAAGCTTGAGGTGCGCATTGAACAGGGTTGCTTTTTCGTAAAAAATGAATGAGATTTTTGAAAACCTATCTAGAGTCAATCAGACTACGGCACTGTGTTCATCTGAAAAATCCAGGGTTAAAATAAGAGCAGCTGCCTTCTACTCCAGAACCCTCATCAGCCCGCACCAGCCAGCAGATTCTGAATAGCACTCGAGTAAATGAGACCAAAAGAAAGGGACGTACAATCATTCTAAGACACCCGGTCTATGTAGTATATGTATTTGCTTAAAGAACGGTGCGTTAATGGACCATTTTCACTTGTGTATGTGCAATTTTATGTATTTCGCACACTCGAGCAGATGAAAAAGTGTTTACAAGTTTCCCATATCTGGCATTTATTTTAACAAGGGGTGGACAGGGGATGAATTGGTTTTATTGTCTTTGTCATCCCCTGTGCCCTTGTTGCACCCTTAACAACCCGAAAATCGATCTACTACAATAACAAATCACTGGCAGGAGCAACAGCCAACAATACAGGATACGAAACTAAATGAATCTGTGTAGGATAAAACAGCCCTGCTGCTACTGCCGCTTTTGCACACATTCACGATTTAGATTGAGATGAAAGAACGAGAACATACAACTACATTTTCAATGAAAGCTATGCCCGGGCCTTTTCTATATACAAAGCTCGGCTCCAGGATCTTTTTTTTTTTGCTGCTAGTTGGTTTCCATTTGTTTGGCTTGAGTTGTATTTGTATTTATAGTATTAGAGAGCAAAACGAGGACTGACAGAGAAGAGCGAAGAGACGATGACGAAGTAGGGATGCCAAAGCAAAGATACAATGTGCACGGATGTTGGATGTTGGAAAACGCTTTGAATGAATATTGGTGTGTTTGAGAACAGGGGTTCGCTACATCGACCGTTATTCGTAGTAGACGTTTAGGCGTCAACTAGTGCGCTTGGTGCGCTTTTATACGGTGGCCACATATATTGAAGGACAGCATCATCATCCATTCAAGGAATAAAGCAATTTTCTTTCTATACACATCATCAGTTAAAAAACAAATAAAACGAAGTGAGATAAAAAACTACAAATGGTTTTTTTTTTTTGTTATTTTAATTGTTACGGCATGAGTAGTTTTGTGAATCAGCGAAAAGGACACATAATTTTAGGCTCGACGAGTTATGTTTTCTTTAATCTGAATTTGTTATCAGATAAACTCATACTTTATTCGAAAAACTTAAATTTTTCGTTGCAAAGTTTCGCGAAAGTGATTCGGAAATCGAACTAAAGTGAACAAAAAACCTAAATTGCAAGAAATCCTTTTTTCACTTTTTTATTGGAAATTCTGTCCCTGTAATATACGTCGCCAAGGACACCGTCATTATCATCTCCCTCATCATCATCATCATCCCATCTTTGACACTCGTCTTGTTGAAAAATATAACGAAATATATCCCCAAAGAAAAAAGGTAGGTGCATGCTTAAAAAATCGATGTTGTAATGTAAATGTTGTAAAAGTAAAAAAAAAAGAAAACCTATCGGGCTAAATGTTTTTTAAATGTCTTAAAATATTTTTCTTCTTATTAGAAAATTTGCTATATGTATCTACCTTAATTAATAAGTATTTTTGTTTTTCAATTTAAAACTTAACTTCAAACTAAGGAGAAAAAAGTATACACCTCCGTACATGCGTCGTCGCTAGTCGGGACCGCGCCCAAAACTTCGATCAGTTTTCGATAAAATTTTGTGTGTATACCATAAAATAAAATAAAATAAAATAAAAAAAGTTATGTACTCATACATATATAAATCTGTGTATGTATATATGTGTGGAGATGATGAAAACGTATCGTGTGTGAGAATGTGTGCCTGCAGGACGCGAGATATGGCAAGAAAATTGCTGGTACCTATAATTTTTTTAATATCTTACTTCGTTATCTGGTTCCTGTTTCATCTGTAGAATGCGTATTAGTGTTGGTGTGCGTAAAATTAAATTTATTTAGCTTTTATCTTCGAGCGGACGATATGAGAAATTACATGTATACCTGCAGAATGTCTCTGTGTGCGTAACTTTTGCTTTTTTCCACGAGTGTCGAGTTAAAAGAACTTTAACTTTGTGCTTAAAATGGATATGTAAGTGTCTTATTACATTTCTAATTCTTAGTTAGATTGAAGCATGACTAGATTTTATAAGTATTAAATTAAATCTTTAAATCTATAAAAAAAATATGAAATTTTAATTTTTGTATAGGTACCTACTGATTTATGGGAACTTCTCATTTAAAAAAAAGGGTGTGGCACTTACAGTACATTACAGTTTAATTTAATCTATAACCGAACATTTTTTTAAGGAGGTTGTTACAAAAACAATTAAAAAAATTAAATTAGAAGTATCGGTTCTTAGAAAAATCGTTTTTCTAATGCAAATAAAATGTAATTTTTAGTGCCTGCTTCTGTATAGGTAGGCTGACGCTGAACAAAAGTAAAAGTTGTCTTGGGTTCTAAACTTTCTTTTTGTATTCTCTCTTCTGTTACCAAACCCTTTTTTGAAATATTTTCAGAAAAATATTGCAGATTCCAAAAAGAATTTGAATTTCTAAGAATTCTTAAAATGCACCAATATTTCAAAATAATAATAATAATAATTCTGTTTCGTGAAAATTTTGGCATAGCTGTTAAAGTTGATTTTGGAGAAATCATTTATGAACACATCGACGATTCTATAAGTACTTACTTTTACTTATACTTTTATTGCCAACGTTCGAATTGGATAGACCTTGCTAGAGAATTGACATGTTCAGTCCTTTGCGCTTCCTTACTGCGATTTACTTTTTAAGAGAGCTTTGATTCTTGATTTACGAGTTCAAGCTTAGATTCTTTGCATATTTATATTCTTGACTAGTGGCTTCTAAATGGAAAGAAGCTGTTTTTTTGTACATAAGTTGGTATTGGAAAAAACAGCACTTATATACAAAGCCTTGCATACATACATATGTCAGAAGTCTCAATTCGCAGTCGTTGAGGCCTTAACATGAACTTTACTTAGGTCGAATGCAAATAGGAGCTTCTTATCATCAATGTTTCACTTGATAGATTTTAATCAAATAACTTTTCAAAAATACGCAATATTTCATTAACAGTTTCTATAACAATCGTTACTATACAGAACGTTACTTGTAGGTAAACTACAAGGCATTATAAAAGCTTACTTTAACATTTACATAGATTTCCAATAAAATACCAACCTTTCGAATAAAATAAAAGTTGAACACTAAATTAGATAATAAAAAATCGTTTATATTTTTTATTATAAAATAATATTCTAAATAACTTTCTCAGTAAAACAATCTTCTGTATTCCAAAACTTCTTTCACAAGAAAAATTAAAATATGTAGGTAGGTATTAAAATATTTTCTTCAAAAACAATTTTTTTTTCTGAAAAAAAATGTTTGCCATAAAGTTTCTTTAAACATCTTACAAATTTGTTTATGTTCTTAGAAATACGAAAAATAGGACTAACCACCAAGGGTTAGAAACATTAATAAATAAATAAGTTGTTTTTTTTTCAGCCTATCACGGCTAATATTATCAAGGAAATCAATTTAGTTACCAACAGAGTTGGCCTTTCTGAAGCAATTAGTAATTGGTTTGTTGAGTCCATAGTTCACTCTATAAAAAGGTTCAAAAAATACACAATGGTCCGAGATAGAAAAGATAGAAGAAAAGAGCATTTAATTTGATACTTTCTACGAATTTCTTAAACCTGCAAGCTAATAAAATTACATCTAGTTAAATAAGTATGTAATCTAATCTATGGACAACTAGCCTAGAAAAAAGTTTTTGGACCTTCTCGATTCGATTCGTGTAAGTGGCATAGAACGGGATCCATATTACACAGCAGTACTCAAGGACTGGTCTTACATAAGAAATATACATATATAGGGCCTTGAAGGTGTAAGAATCAGAAAATTCCTTAGAGTTACGCATTATGAAACCGAGTAGAGAATTTGCTTTAGCCACAATGTAATCGATGTGAAGACAAAACGTTAGCTTAGTAGCTTAGTATCACTCAAACCAATACAATATACTGAATGGAAGCCAATGAAATAAAGATTCTTTATTTTAAAATTATGTGGTTTACCTTATCAAAAGCATTGGAGAAATGAGTATAAATGACGACCGTTTGGTACTCATTTTCAAGATTTTTGATAATCTCGTTAGATAGGATCGATAAGTTGGTGGAGGTTGAACTTCCTGAAACGAAGCCATGTTGAAGAGGGGAGAGGATTTCCCGGACAACGAATGATAACTTATCATACACAATTTTTTCAATCATTTTGGGTATCGTAGAGAGTTTACTTATTGGTCGGTAGTTGGAAAAAATTTGCTTAGGACCAGATTCATGGATGGGAATAATATTAGATACTTTCCTTTCGTCTAGAAAAATGCCTGTTTTCAAGTAGGCGTTAAAGACATTTGTAAACGGACCGGTAAGAAATGCTACGCAGGATCTAAGAAAAATACCCGGTATACCATCCGGAGCAGGTTGTTTCCTAAAGCCTAAAGCCTTTTCAACATCCGTATTACTCAATTGATTTAGTTCACAGGTGTAGTAGTTGAACAATTATCTGGAAAAACATGTTACAGATAATAGTAAGGTCATTTGATGTTGGCTCAGTAGAATTAAGAATTCCGTAAGAATATTTTTTTGCTATTTACGAAAGTCCAAAAACCTTTACTACTTTGCTTCAACCCAGATTCACTTCGGTAAAGAAAATCTTTGTATAAAAACTTATAATTGAGTGCATCGAATTCTTTTTGAAGTTGTTAATAATTGTTGAGCAAAGTAGAATTGTTTGCGGACTTCCGGAAAAGATTGTAAGCTTTTTTTTTGTTACTTAAGTTACACAATCTCTTATTGTACCAGACCAGAATTATTACGAATGGCAACTTTAGGAATATAGATGTTCATTGCCTTAGTTAAAGAATTTTTCAATAATTTATAGACATCAGATACTTAGTTAGTGAATACTAAAGAAACAGCTCCAAGGGCGTTTATATAATTATTTATAGAGTTAAAATCAGCGTCATTATAATCAAATTTAGTAAAATAACTAACAAAGGGTTTAAAATAAATATAAGATTCGTAATGTATGCATCAAAGCTAAGTGATGAGTTGTGTTTGGAAAGATTGGACAAATATTTTTCTCTATATCTGCAGTTCTGGTGTTCCACAACCACAGGGTAGTCATTTGGGACCATTTTTATTTATTTTATCTATAAATGATGCACCGTTATTGTGTTCGAAGCAGTGAAACTCTTGTTTTTGCAGATAATATAAACATCTTTAACAATGATCGCATTCTTCTGCAAAATGATATAAATAGCTTTTCTGTATGTGCAATAAGAACAGTTTAAATCTAAACCTCTCGGAATGTCAGAAAATGACATTCTCAAAGTAGCGAGCAACTTCGAGTTATTATATTATCTCAACAAATACTATCTCGTGTCTTTAAAAAAATAAGGGACCTTGGGCTTCTTTTAATACCAAATATAGATTTTACAATTAAAGTCCCAAGACATAGGGCCAATTACAGATTGCATGAGCCCTTGACAAGGAAGAGTATAGACTTTTGAATTATAATACAGATCTTATTGACTTTCATATTAAATAGAATAAATTAAAGATTAAAGCAGTGTGGCACCCCAGCAAACAATTTTCTGAAGGTCCAGATTTTTTCCACCAAAAATGTTTCATTTCGGCGGAGGAAAATAAAAAAACGATCATTCACTTTTCATTCACTTATTTGAATAAAACTGAATGTGCAAAAGTAAGCATATCTCATAAAATATTATTTGCAAATCCTCATTCTAAGTTGATAAGCAAATTGTTGGTCTTTCACGAGAATCTCTTTCGTTCTTTTCTTATTTATTCTTGTATATGAGACATGCAGAATTGCACATGATAGCGGGACATTGAAAAACAATTTTACAGTGGGTTCAGCTGTTCGGCACTAATTACGATCCTTTCGAATATTCACTTTCCTTAAGTTTGCGTAGAGTGAAGACGTTATTTTGTGTTATTTTGTTGTGAATTAAAATGAAAATTAATAACTGAGAAATCAGAAATTTAAATATATTTCAGAAAAAGAAAAACAAACAAATAAATAAGAAACAAACCTAAAAACATATTTGTGAAAAAAACAGTGCAAATGATAATAATAAAATTAATAAAGTGTTGTGAGGAAACAAAGTAAATAATTATTTAAAAGTGGTACCTACATATTAACATTTTTCTGAATTTTTGAATAAAATGTGAATTATTACATACTTCAATTATTTTATTTTCAGTTAAATTTCAGTTTGTTGTTTTTATTGCTGAATTGATTTTAATTATTTTTTATTAGAAATAAATCAAAATGTGATAAACATTATCTGAAAATAAAATTGAATTAAATAACTAAGGAATATACTTTTCTTTCTGCTTGAATATATCTTACATTTTTCTGAAGGATTTACGAAAAAAATTTAAATATAAACTGCGTAACGAACAAGTATTAAATAAATTCATTTTCGCGTATCTTATTTAAATGGATGTCAGTTATTGTGCGAATCCACTAATATGAACGATTTTTGAGTCGTAAATGAGTAGGTATTTGAAATGGCTTACATTCGATTTAATTATTATCCTCATAAATTAAAATACATATAATCGCTTGTGTGCCTCCATTTAAATGAATGATTTCCGAGTCGAAAATTAATCATTAAAAAAAATCAGATTCGGATGTTTTCTTCACTTTAGTGAATGATTTTCTAGTCATTTATGAAGAGAAATGTTTGCTGGGACGCCGTTTAATGTTTTTTGTTGCCTATTCAAGTATTGTTTTTTATTTCTCTGAATTCTTTGAAAACTTTGTCATTTTAAGAAAGTGGTCATTTATTTTAGACTGCCTACTAACAACTAACACTACACTAGGTGGTGAGCCGGTCTGTTAACACAGTTGTCTGGGTTAAAGACTATTTTTCGTTAGTTGCTACAAACTCTCCTCGACTTTATCTGATAGTGAGAAAAAATACGGCGTCGTTTTTATTATTTTTTTTTTTTTAATATTCAAGTTAGAATATAGATTTATTAACAGCATAATGTATACATATTGGCCTTGTAACCGCACAATTTACACAGAGTTATGATAATAATATCTTACTACTGAACAATTTTTTAATGTTTGAAAAACAATGGTTAATTAGGGAATGATTTAATTGAAAGGAAAAGCTGATACAAAACCTTTCATATAAAGAGAAAAAAAACAAAACAAAAACAGTAATAGTTATAATATAAATAGTATGGCTTAACATAAATATAAACTAATATCACAGAATGGTTAAATGCATATAACAAGACTTAAAACGAGAAAAAAGACTAATAAATAACGAGGTAAATAAGAAAAAAAATAGATACAACAATAGAAAGAACAATAATAATAAATAATATACAAATGAATAGTAATAACGAAGGAAAAGGAACACAAAATTCAGAAAAAACAAACAATTTTGCAATATTATAAGGGTTATAAATAAATAAATAAATAAATAAATAAATAGATAAATAAAATAAATAAATAAATAAATAAATAAATAAATAAATAAATAAATAAATAAATAAATAAATAAATTACTTAATAAATATATAAAAACAACAAATTAGTTTGTAAGATTTGAAATCAGAATGTTATCTGACAATGAACAATTAAATGAGTATCTTGTGTAAAGTTTTGAGATTCTTAATGAAACAGTGTCGATGTTAGCCTGTTCATGAAGTTCACGCGTTGAAAAATGCCAAGGAAGCTTAAGCAGTAATTTTAGAACCTTGTTTTGTGATACTTGTAATTTTTGTATATGGGTCTTCGCACACTTTCCCCAAACGGGGCAGCCATACAACATGAATGATTGAAAAATTGTTTTGGAAATTATGAGTTTGTTTTCTCTACTAAGCAATGATTTTCTATTTATTATAGGATACATTATTTTAATGGTCTTATTAACTTTATCCACAGTGTTGGCAATTTGCTTGTTATGAGTAAGTTTAGTATCAAGAGTTATACCCAGAAATTTAGCACTGTCTTTCCAATTAATATCAATGTTCTCCATTTTAAGAGGGTTAGCAGGATAAAAGCAAGTCTTTCTTTTTCTTGTGAAAAAGAAAGCTTGCGTTTTCGACGCGTTAACCTTAATTTTCCATTTGTGGAAATATAATAATATAGTATTCAAAGCTGATTGAAGATTGGTTTCAACAACAGAACCAAACACATCAGAAGAATAGATTCCTGTATCATCTGCATACATAGTGATGTCACAGTTATGGATTTCGGGAAAATAAATAAAAAAAATAAAAATAAATATTGTATAAAAACGGGCCTAAAACAGATCCTTGTGGAACACCAGCAGGAATATTCTGTTGGGCTGACAAGTTAGTATTAACAGATACAACGTATGAGCGATCTGTTAAAAAACTTTTTATGAGTTTGACTAAATAGTTTGGGAAGCCGAACCTTAACAATTTGAACAATAGACCATCCTGCCACACTGAGTCGAAGGCTTTTTCAACATCAAGTAACACTAAGCCTGTAGATTTCTGTTCAGCAAATGCATTTTTAATTTGTTGCTTGATTCTATCTACCTGATGAATTGTGCTGTGCTGTTTTAGAAAACCAAATTGTTGAGGAAGTAAAATACTTTTTTCATTTAAGACCTCCTCGATTTTTTCACTTATTAGTTTTTCAAACAGTTTGCTTAAAGAGCTGAGCAAACTGATTGGTCTGTAATTAGAAGATACACTTGCAAGCTCTGCAGGCTTAAGAATAGGGATTATCTTTGCTTTTTTCCAACTTTTGGGAAAATACTGCATTTTAATGCAAGTATTGAATATAAAGAGAATAGCCTCTATTCCACGTTTGGGTAACTTTTTAAGGTACAGATTTTTAATGTTATCTAGGCCAGATGATTTTCGAATGCTTAAATCGGATATCGCATCACAAAGCATTTCAAATGAGATTAAGTTGTTACGGTCAACTTGTAATGGTGATGTGCTCAAATTTTCAATGGCGTCAGCAACCATTAATGAGGTGGCATTGTCACCCAGTCCATTAGAAACAAGGTGATTGTTTTGGAAATTAGAAGCAAATATATCGGCTTTTTGGGAGTTTGTAAATGAAGCGGATTGCAAATTATCTAGAGAAGAAATGACCGTATACTTTTTTTTCATAATTTTGGCAATGTTCCAGAAGGGTCTACACTTATCAAGACCCTGCAGCTTGCGATTCCAACTATGATTACGAAATATGTTTATCTCTCTTTTTATTTGTTCGTTAAGAAACTTTACATGAATGTTCAAGTTCATTGCTCATTCCAACTAGTATTAAACTATTTACTTGAAATATTTTATTTGTTGGCAATTGCTGTTGCCAAACACTCACAATTTAAATTTTATCCGTTTCACCCCTAAAAGCTGCAACTTTTGCATAAAAACTTGATCAAACCCAAAAAATAAACCAAATACAAAAAAAAGGAAAAGGAAAAGCTGTTTCAAAACATTGAATTATATTTCTGGAATAACTATTATAATATAAGTTTTTTCGATAAAATTAAAACGGTTTGTTTTTTTTCCTTATTTCTTTTACATATAACATTTTTGAACAAGGTCGTAAAATTGTATTATTTAGTACCTACTTAAAAATACATTTATTGCGATACTTGAGATAATGAATTTAAGAAAAAGAATGGTATTTTTTAAATTATTGTTTGAATAAAGCACAGATTTGGAACAATACAAAAATATGTTTTCTTTGTTAAAGCTTTTTTTTTAAAGATATGTGTAGGTTAGGTAGGTATTTTTTTTTTCGTTACCCAAAATGTACTTATTGTTGCTCAAAAAATTTGTATCGAAGCATTAATTAGTTTTGATCTTTAAAATTTAAACTACGAATGGTCTAAATTGAACTCTCTAGTAAGAAATAACTATGTAGTCTGTCAAAGCATTGGTCTAGTCTTAAGATGTGAAGGCTTACCGAAAATTTCACATTCAAGTAACAAAATATAACAAAATGAATAATGCACATACATTCTTAAAAAACGTGCGCTCGAGATAAAAATGTCAAATTTTTTTTTTGCCTTTTTTAAGCAGAAATTTTTTTCTATTATTTAAAAAAAAATATACTTAAACATTTTATGAATTAAAAAAAAAATTATTGGTTTTTTTTTATTTTTTATTGATTTTTTTTATCAGTAACTCGAAAGTTGGACAATAGCTGATTTGATTACGGAATTAATACACTAAAAGTATATTTATATATTCTAAGTATTGCATAACCGGATCAATTTCAAAACATTTTATAAATCTTTAATTTATGAAAAATGAATATAAAAACAAAACCACTCGAACTATAGAAACATATCTTTTTTTAGGACAAAAGTGTTTTTCAGGCAGATTGGCAGTCACGTAATCAGGAGGTTAATTTGAGGAGCTGAAGTCCCTCTCAAAAGAGTCTGTTCGATATCAAGATAATGCCAAAAATGTTTTAAAGAGCCTTCTCAATCAATCAATTATTCTGATAACTTTTTGTTTCGATGTTGACTTTTCGGACATCCTGTGTACAGTTTTTTCTTTAAAAAATTCTTCGTAAGATTTGGAAGCTTGCCAAACATGAAACCCAATTTAAAACAAAAAGTATTGCATATATCTTTTTTTTATATTTAGACATTTTTTAGATAAATGAACAGATAGGTAAATGAACAGAATTTGCATTTTCAAATCAGATTTTTAAATAATTATGCAAAGCCAAATTTGGGTTTTAAGGTTTTAACGCATTTACTGGTCAGAAATGTTTGCTTAATTATTATTTAAAAAATATTTCTTACAAAATCAATACAAGAATTAAAAGGACGAAGAAGGCAAAAGGAAAACTTAAATTTTATTATAAACTAAAAATATTCAGTAAAATGCAGCTGGTACATCTTGTATCAATTTTAACACAATTAAGGTGGGTACCTACCTATTTCCTCTTAAAAGAAATGCGAAAAAAATCTCATCTTCCCAACCCTCCTGCCCTATATGATATCTAAAGACTAATTTATCACAGGCAGATGACACAAACTCATCATCATCATTAAAAATCGCATTGACAAGAATGCATTGTTGCATTTGAATCAATGTAATTAAAGTCATTATGCAGGGATTTTGAAAAGGTTTTTTTTTATTGTCATAATAATATGTTCACCTGGTTAGGTACAAAATGAACAGAATACGTAAACCAAAAGGAATGAAAACAATTCAGCAAGGAAACAATACACAACTCTAAAGATGTCCCGTACTCGTATAGAAAAGAAAAGTACCAAAGAAGTCCCTATAATAATTTTTGATTCAATACAAAAGCAGTTTGAAGGAAAGGCACACGTTGCAGAGGGATAAAACACGAAACACGAACCCAGTCATAATCACATGTGCGGCTATGTGCATGCGCCTAACTAAAGTCTTCTTTCTCAGCAAATACAATAACAAAAGTGAGGAACCAAATACAAATCCATTACGAAATTACCGACAATCTTTTATTAATTGTGACGTAAGCTGCACCATGTCCCCGATTCATTTCATTAAAGGACATTTTTTTAATTCCAACAGGGAATTCTAACGATTTTTTTCTGGTTCGCATGTCTCTTTCTCCAAATCGCAATCTGCGCTTTCTGTGGCATGTTTTATGATGAACTTTTTCTAGGATTTGAATTAACATAGAAAAAAACGAGGACTTCAGAAATGCAAAATGCATCTGCAATTCTGCATTCCGTTTTTCTGAGCGCGTATGAATAGGGATGACCGAGAGATGGTGTGTTTCGATTCGAGATGAATCTTTCATGCACATTGTTTTGCTTTATTTTCCCCGCCCGTTTACCTTCAATCTTTACATGGAAAAATGAACTTCGTGGGAAAATGGGAACATATTTATTTGAGAATGTACGAAAAACCTAACATTTTGTATTATTCTTACCTAAATAATAATGTACAGCTTCAACGATCTGAGGAGGTATTTTTGTAAGTGGACAATTTATTGATTTTTATTTTCGTCTGTCTAAAGAAGGACGATCACGATGACTCATCTCACACAAAATCGATTACTGTCAAAACAAAGAAAAACAGCAGGTTGTTGCTTTTGAATTTCAAGCCAAGTTCATGAAAATGTTTAAGTATATCAAGGTTATTTATTCATAAAAAGAAGCTTTAATACCAAAGAAATATAGGAAAAGATGAAAGTCTACATTAAATAGATGTAAGCTTTAAGCAAAATTAATTTGATTCGCGCTTTTGGATAGGTCTTCGTTTTTACTTGCGACATATAGAATACATGGCAAGTATTGAATTCGTAATTTTGATCAAATATGACATTACGATGATAGAGAAGTCGAAAAAAGTGGGTCCGGCGATTCCATAATAATTTTTTTAAAGATCTATATTTAGAGTAGCCCCATACAATTTTTTTTGTTCAAAAACCAAAAGTTTCAATTTTCTCAAAAACGGCTTCTACGATTTTTTTAAACTTCCACGAATTTTTTTCTTTTCAATCTCGAATCTCGAAAACGGATCGTAATTAAAAAATGAAATTCCATTATAAAATGTATATTTATGTACATATTCTTGAATACCCAAATTAATTTTAAGATATTTTTGAAAAATTCAGATAGCATTGTATTTTTGAGGTTCATAATTCAGTTTAGATCTGTATTTATGAATTTTGATTAAAAATAAAAATAAACAGGATGGCAAGACAGATATTGAAGAGCCAAGGCCTGAGTGGCAAACTCTCATCAACATTTCTCTGAGTGCGTGTGAAGAATTGAGTTTAACGCCGATTCCGAACTTCAAAGTTGAGAAGCACTTTTTTCATGACTGATCGATACTCTTTGAAGTTTTGTCAGTGTTTCGCTCGTGAAAAAGTTGAGGCAGAAAAGAATCTTTCTGGAAAAATACTTCTCAAACCAGAACTCGAACTGAAGTTTCTAATTCAAACAAATTTGTTCTTGATGAAAATGAATTTTATCGGAATTTAAAATTACAAACAAAATTGTTAACCTATGCCGAGACGGTTCGCCGGATTTAAATAAAATAATATGATAACGAATTCGAATCGGAGCGAAAATCATGTAAGAATTGGAAACGGAAACGGAAACCTAAATAAGAATAACTATTTCCGTTATAAATTAACAGAAATAGTTTGCTGAATGAAATG
The DNA here is from genome assembly GCA_943590905.1 of Sphaerophoria taeniata. Taxonomy (NCBI): domain Eukaryota; kingdom Metazoa; phylum Arthropoda; class Insecta; order Diptera; family Syrphidae; genus Sphaerophoria; species Sphaerophoria taeniata. Next base: position 69,988,915 of record OX016540.1, read on the forward strand.
TTTGCTTTATTTTTTTTTGTAGGAAATTGTTTGTTTGAAAATGTGTCCTTTTTGATGTACACAAGTTATAACAAATATAATGATTATATTTTCCCACACATATTACATTTACTGACATAGGTATACCTACTTTTTTGGTGAATTAGAGTAAGAACGAAAGCATTATTTAAAAGTGCAAGTGGCCATGGCTCAGCGGATAGAGTAGTTGATTGCTAATCCGAATGGTATGGGATCGTCAGCATTCTTTTTCTACAAAAATCGCCAGCTTATCTGAGGCCACCTGTGCGATGATATGAGACAATTAAAATCTGTGTCTCCTCCTCTGTGCCACATAGGTTTATGTTATGTGTTCTTCCCTTCTATGCATCTATCTGTCTCTCTCTCTGTTGTACTAATGTCTTGTTCTGTCCAAGCCGATGGCCTTAGTCGCCAGTGCTGCTATGAGTCTGTAGTTCGTTACATTTATGTGCGAAGTACTGTGAAGTCAATGTCAATGTCAAAATTATTTAAAAGTAGAAGCAGTATGTTCGTTCGACATAACCAGCTCCGGTGCTTGTCACTGCCCTTAACAGGACAGGGACATTACTCCGTAGGTCATAATTAGTCCAAAATAGAATTATGTCTCACTTAGGTGGGACATTAGTCCGTAAATCGATTTGTGTTGGGACAGAATTCCTCAATATTTGTTTGATAAATGGGACATAAGTCCAAAAGCCCATATAATTTTTTATTCATTAAACACTATTTCCATGAACAAAGTAATTCATTTTTTTGTTAACTTTGAGCCTTTATGGTCAGAAAATAGAACAATAATGATAAAACATAAAACATTCCAAATAATTTACATTACCTATACATTTCTTCTGACTTGCTATTAATTAAGTTGTCGTTTCATATACAGGGTGATTCACGAGAGTTGTGCCAAAAGGCTAGAGCGTGTAGGTCGAGTTGAGAAAAAATCGTATGGGAGGGGGGGGGTCTATTCCCCCCGTTTAGCCGGGAGGGGCAATTTTCTGAAAAATTGACTTATTTTGTTTAAAAAAATATTAAAAATCAACGGCTTCGTTTACAACACCGTGTTATACCTTTCTGAAAAGCCAAAAACTTTTTCTTTCACTTTGTTTTTAAATTAAATTGTTTTAACGAATAGTTTAAAATAAATAAATTTTCAAACTAAAAATTTTCAAAAAAAAGCAAAAAACACATTTTTGAACTAATTTTTTTCAAAATTTTATGTTATTAAGTACTAATTTTGTTTTAAAAATTCAATGTGTTTGTTAATTTTTAGTCGAAAACAGAAAACCGGATGCAAAAATGTCTTTTCGTTTTTGAGAAATTAAGAAAAAACCAAAACCACTTTTTTCCAAAAAAAATCTTTGTTTTTATTTTTACCTATCTGGACTTTTAGTTTAATTTATTAGTTTAATTTATAAATTTAATTTTTTGTGATTGGAGTTTTATGAGGACTCAATAAAGTAGAAAAGTATTGGATTTTCCCTGGATTAATCATTTTTTTCATTGATAACGTCTGCCATTGACCTTTCACTTCTAGCTCTCAGTGCTCTCGTCGGCGGATTCTTGAAAACATGCTACGACTTGGGCGCCATCTATTGGGATATCTTTCAGCATAGAGTCTTTCAGCTTCCCGATCTCGACAATAAGTTAAACCGTAGCAGAAGTTCCTGTCCGCTAACTCTTCTCGAGCGTATGAGTTTGTTATTGTTATGTGTTGATGAGTTAATATTTTAATTGTAAATGGTTGTTTAGTAAATATGCGATGCCTTTTATTTACCTATAGGTTGTTAATTGTTTTTTCATTCAAGCAAAAATGCAGTTTAATTATCTTAAGCCCCTAGCAGGTAGAACTCTTCGCCAGTGAGTGGCCGCGGCCCCAGGTATAGTAAGAAAAAATTACAGGTCAGTTTTCAGACGTTATCAATGAACAAAATGGTTAATCCAGGGATAATGTAGTCCTTTTCTACTTTATTGAGTCCTCATAAAACTCCAATTACAAAAAATTAAATTTTTAAATTAAACTTATAAATTAAACTAAAAGTCCAGATAGGTTAAAATAAAAACAAAGATTTTTTTAGAAAAAAGTGGTTTCGGTTTTTTCTTAATTTCTCAAAAACAAAAAGACATTTTTGCATCCGGTTTTCTGTTTTCGACTAAAAATTAACAAACACATTGAATTTTTAAAACAAAATTAGTACTTAATTACATAAAATTTTGAAAAAAATTAGCTCAAAAATGTTTTTTTTCCTTTTTTTTTTTGAAAATTTTGAGTTTGAAAATTTGTTTTTTTTAAACGATTACTTAAAACAATTTAGTTTAAAAACAAAGTGAAAGAAGAAGTTTTTGGCTTTTCAGAAAGGTATAGCACGGTGTTGTAAACGAAGCCGTTGATTTTTAATATTTTTTTAAACAAAATAAGTCAATTTTTCAGAAAATTGCCCCTCCCGGCTAAACGGGGGGGAATAGACCCCCCCCCCCTCCCATACGATTTTTTTTCTCAACTCAACCTTCACGCTCTAGCTTTTTGGCACAACGCTCGTGAATCACCCTGTATATAGAGAGAATCAATTTGGGGTGTGAAAATAAGAAATTCGCGTGAATTTTTTATTTTCACAACTTAAATTGATTCCCTTTGGCAAAAAAATTAATTTTTTCAGATTTTTATCTATACCCCTTACTGGCCCTGTATCGAAGTGAAATTCTAATACAAGGGACTTTGCGGCTGATTTTTTTGATTATTCCCGTATATCTCCATTTCAGCTTTACCAATTTTGTTAAAATTTTGCACAATTTTTAACCGTTTTTTGACTTGGGATGATCATATCACTGGACTAGTTGGCAAGGTATATGGAGTATTCCGTACATTATAGGTAACACAATCTTTCACTCCACCAAAAACGCGTTTGCTTCTCGCTAAAACCCTGGTAATACCTATTCTGGTCTATGGTTGCGAAATCTATTGTAACTGTAATTTCATGAGCAGGCGAAAACTTAATGTAGCTTTCAACTCAATCGTGCGTTATGTCTTTGGATTGCGACGGTATGATAGAATATCTAGTTTTGCTCCGCAATTATTGGGCATGTCTTTCGAAAAATACATAGAACTTCGTAGTTTGATTTTGCTTTCTGACATACTTCTCACACGCCAACCAAAATATTGTTTTGAAAGAGTAAGAACCGGGTCTTCAAACAGATCTCATCAGTTGATTATCCCTCCTTACGCATATTTAACATCGGAACGTCAATTTTTTGTAAATTCTATTAAGCTTTGGAACACCTTACCTCGTAATATAAAACAAAATCTGAACACAACAAACATAAAAAGAGTGCTTAGATAGCGTAACGGATACAGTTATTGGCACCCCTAAGGAATTTTGAGATCCAAACGCGTGTATATCTCGTTTTTATGGAATCTAAAATACGTCAAATATACCAAATTGTAACTTGGAAAATTCTGTTTTCAAAAATATTTTTTTATTTTTATTTTGTTTTTATAAAGATGGTAAAAATGGTAAATTAAAAAAAGCTTACCAAAAATTACAATTATTGGCACCCGACCACAATCGTTGGCATCTTTATTATTTACAATTATTGGCACACTTGAAATCAAAGAAATTTTTATTTTTGTTAGCTTTTTTTATTCACTGTAGATAAATACTCTTTTTAATAAAAATAAAAATATATTTTTAATTTAATTAAATTTAATAAATAATAGAAAAAATAAACATAAAAGAAAAATTTGTAGGAAGTACACATAAGATACTACAAGTTCAAATAATTTTCATTTAGTATTATGTATTTTTGAAATAAAACTTAAAATCTATTTATTTTAATTTACAGAAAGAACAGACAAAAGCTGGAAGAATATCATGTTTAAGCATTTTTAAACATTTAATATGGTACTCCCTAATACATTTTGTGCATCTTATTCCACAATTTTCGGAGCCAATCGTGTTTGTCATAAAATTTGTACAACAAAAACACATCTGTCCACTGCAAATTTTATTTTCTCCGATTTCTTCTGGATTCAAAAACAAGTTCCTTACATGACTTCTAACCTTTGGTATGGTTTGAGAAATAACATTTTCCTGGCTGACTTCGTTGTAGATTTCAAGCAATATCTGTTTTTCGGGAGAGTTTTTGAGTAAGATCTGTCTTTTGGGAGAGTTTTCATTCGATATCTTTTTTTTTGGAGAGGTTATTGTTTGTAAAAAAGCTTTTGGAGGAAGCATTTTTGCAATTTTATTTTTTTTCGGATTCCTTTGATTTTTTTTAGTTTTAACTTTATTAATCTTTTCGAGTTCCTTAGCTTTTTTCAGTTCAAGTCTTTGAACTTTTTTTTCTTCTTTTTGTTTTTCAAGTTGTTGCTTTTCTTCTTTTTTCTTTTTTTCTTCTTCGATCCATGTAACATTAGTGATAACGAAGCTTTTATTTTGTTTTTGGGGTTTGATACCTTTACGTAGTGGTGTTTCAGGCCAGTCTAATAAATCGCTCACATTAAGGACAGGGACATTATTATCGTTTGATATTATTTGTGTATCTGTATCGTTCGTATTTAAATTTTCGATTTCGTCTCCAACAAACAAAAAATCGTTGATCGCATTTATGTCTATTTCATCGATTATGTCCGAATCAAAGGGATCAGTTTGTGTAGCACTGTTAACAAATGTTTTTCTCTCTCCAACTCGCTTAAATTCATTGGTCTTGAAAAAATTGTAGAGCTCATGCATCTGTGCTAATTCATCGGTGTTTTCGCTATCCAAACTAAAACTTTCGAGCTGTTCTATTTTCTGTCGTCCAATTATATTGCAAAAACTTTCAAATGCATCGTTTTGGTTCAAGTCGTATTGAAGGTTTTTGGAATAGCTGTATTTGGATCTGCCTAAACATTTAGAGAAATGAATGGCGTTCTTGTCCCAAGGAAACAGTCCGCAAGCCTTAAAACCATTAACAATGGTAGCTGGAGAAACACTTTTGTCAACAACTTCTTTTAAAAGAGGAGCAAACTTCACCTTCGTGAGATTTTCTCCTGGATTCTTCCGCCTCCAATCTGCTACTCCATTGTTCCAGGCGTTTTTCAGGGGTTTGAAAGCTGCAACATCTGCAGGTTGCAAAATGCGTGTAGAGTTGGGATAAAGAGCTATCAGGATAATGCCAAGTTTGACACATAGCTGGCTTACTTGGAGTGTAAGATGTGTGCTATGTCCATCAACAAAGAGTATTACTGGTAGTTTTATTTTTTCTTGAGTCAAAAAGGGGTAAAACACCTTTGAAATATATTCGTAGAATGTTTGTTTTGTCATCCAGCCGTTTTCACTTATTCCGCAGCCCCAGGTATCAGGAATGGTTTTGCGTATATCGTCCTTTAATCTCTTATAAGGATATATGATCATTGGAGGGCACATTGATCCCATTGCGTTGAATGAAAACATTACAGTTAAATTCAATTTGGCTTGGCCTCTATCAACTTCATAAATGTTTCTTGATCCTTTTGCAGCTAGAACGGATTTAGATTTAGGACACAGTAAAAAATTTGTTTCGTCCCCATTAAATATTCGGCTAGGATCTTCAAGGATTGAGAAAAAGTGGTTTTTGATCAAATAGTCCTGTATGGAGTCAAACCAGCCAAAAATATCTGTTACCGCCACATTTGCGCTTGCTGACGAAACTGGATCAACTGCTCTGAAAGTCAAAGTGGTATGACGCTTCAAAAAGGATCTAAACCATCCTTTTCCTGGTATTGCCTCAATACCAAATGGATGGTCTCTATTACTTTGCCTTAAAAATTCTTGGACAGCATAAATAACATCTTCCTTTCTTTTTGGAAACCCTTTCTCTTGTGAAACTTTAAGCCATTCAACAATAGTCGCTTCTTCTTCGTCAGTTAAGACCGTTGCGGGCCCAGGACGTGTTTTTATAAATTTTGAACTCAATCGGAATTGTAGAGTAGATCGTGGTATCTTGTAGTTCTTGGAAGCTGCTTTTTTAGACATTTGTCCATTTTTTATGGCCAATAGAGCAGCTTGAACATCCTTTTCCTTGTAATTTTTATTTGTTCTTGGCATTTTTCAAACCTTAAAAAGTAACGTTTGTATGATATAGTTATTGGCAGTCTTAAAAGTATATTTATTGACAGTGCCAATAGTTGTAGTTCCATAGAACCAATTATTGGCACCCGGGTGCTGATAATTGGACCCCCAACTTATTTGGAACCAACTATTGGCACCTTTTTTATTATAAATTTAGCAATAATTTATACAAAAAGTGATTAAAAATGTAAAATTTATTTAGTTCTGATATGAAAAAACCTTACTTTAAAATAAAATAGACATATATTAATAGATAAATAAGTCTTACCAAATTGTTTGTCTTAACAGGAACACACACAATTTTGCAATAATTTTACTTTTTTAACACGTTTTCACAACTTCACTGACACACACTGAATGAAGAGTTAATTCGCTAAAACAAAAACGCACAATTGTGGGGAATAATTTGCAGTCTACGAAAAAAAATACGTTGGCTTGCTAGGATGATAATTTTTATAAAAAATCGTTGATGAATGAACGGGTGCCAATAGCTGGTTCAATATAAGGGGGTGCCAATAATTGTATCCGTTACGCTATTATTTTTCAGTATAAAAATTGAATGTACTTTTATTTATATTATGACAGTTTTAATAATTAAAGTAACTTTTTTTTCAAGATCAAGCATTTTCGATATTGAATAAATAAATAGAAGACACTTATACTTAACATTATCCTTAGTGATATTGCATTCCAGGATTCTATTTAAAATATGTTCTTCAATAACAAAAAAATCTTAAAAAGATTCATTTTTGTAGTACCTTTTGGGTTTAAAACACTATTTTCTAGATTTCTCAACAACGCACGGCTTAACCAATTTTTTGGAAATTTTGTCAACACGTTTGTATGCAATGTCTTAATAATGTCAATTTCATAAGTGTTTTACTTTCCCTGATTTTTTTACATCAAGAAATACAAGAAAATAATTTGGACTATGGAATTGGAGAAAAAACTTCTATAGATAAAAAACAAAAACTAGCGAGTTCTTGTTTTATTTATTATTTTGATATTTATTATTTGAAAATAACAACTGTAAACTAAGATTAACTTATAAAAAGTACAGGATTTATAACATTACTTATATAAAAAAAAAATTACAAGTACAAAATATTGATAAATGAACATATTGTAGTTTATTTTATTTTATAGTATTTATTTAATTTAAAAGCAGAAAAAAGAAAATAAAGCCTTTTCAGTTCAAATTTGAAAAATATTCAAAACAAAGGCGCAAATTTATAGTCAGCTCCTATTAAGTAACTTTAGTAGATACTAGTTAAAACCATTTTAAATTTAAAACCAGCTACTAATTTCATATCAAATTATAGACATTTTGTAACCTGCCTGTAACTAGTGTAGGTAAGCCTTAGGTTGCACACACAATACATTTTAGTCGAAGAAACCAAAAAAATACAGTTTGGGAAATCAAATACAGTTAAGGAGCGATTGTTTTAAACAACTAAATACAATTTGGAGGAGAATATACAACTTGAAATCAGAATTGAAAACGTCAAGACCTTCACGTTATTAAAAAAAATGAATGTTCCACCACATTTTATTTATTAAAAATTACATAGGAAGTATTTATTTATAGAAAAATTTATTTAAAGCTTGAAAGGGAGTCTAATTGAAGATATGAGCCACGATGAAATAGAAATTTTGAGGCAATTGGTCCAGAAGCACATTTCAATTATATAGGACAGGGGCAACGATGCGAAGTTAATCCGCTTGGCAACATTCCATGCAAGTGTCTTGAAAATGTGGAATAATAAATCTATTCCTTAAGAGTGTTCCGGAGCGAAATTGCGATTTTCAAATGGTATTGTGAAGCGACTGTATGTCGTATCGAAATGATTTAGGTGTCACTGTGTAGACAAAAACTGTTTCTAAAAAATTATTGGAGCACAATTTCAATTAAGTACTTTGTTACTTAGTAGTAAAGGCTCAAAAACGCCAAAGTTGCCAAAAATCGTACTTTTTCAAGGAAAATTCCATCAAAATAAAAACATTTTTCGCTAACATTTCTTAATGAACATAAAATTCGACTTTAAAACTGTATAACTATTGGAGAACAAATTAACTTTTTAAACAAAAAAGAATTAAAAAATTATGAATAAAATTTTTATTATTGATAAGCAATTTTTCTTATTATGCGATATTTATTTTTTTTTAAATCTCTTCATTTATTTAGCACGTAATTGTTCTCAACACTAAACTGAATTTGATTTCCCAGACTGTATTTTTTTTGGTTTGTTCGACTAAAATGCATTGTGTGTGCAACCTAAAAGGCTTACACTAGTTACAGGCAGGTTACAAAATGTCTATAATTTGATATGAAATTAAATTACTCGTAGTAGCTGGTTTTAAATTTAAAATGGTTTTAACTAGTATCTACTAAAGTAACTTTAGGAGGTGACTATAAATTTGCGCCATAGTATCAGCTTAGTATCGACTAAAATAATAATTTTAAAGTCTACTTTATCTGACTATAAATTTGCGCCAAAGTTTTTGAAAGTCTCTCGATTCCGGACCTCATGTGACTGGGAAGTTTATTCCACATTCACAGTCTAACAGCATAAACGAAAAATTAGGTCCGTGATATCAAACACGTAAATGTGGAAGAACGGAATAAGATAAAACGATTTGAAAAACCGAAATTCAGTCTGTGAAAAAGGTAGTTTGGAGTCTTATTAACAGTCAGTTTTTTGTTTTTGATCCGCACGCCTTAAAATCTTTTTCAAAATGAAATATTTTCCTGGATTGTAAAATCACTGAAATATCAAAAATTTTATCAAATTTGTCAAACATTTGGTAATGTGAATCCCCCTATTGAATTTACGGTCTACATGCTACATCCCTCGAAATCCTTTCATATCCAAAAATTAACAACGAAACCGTAACGATCTCTCGTGTCATTCCAAGGGATTTTCGATCCCTTTGTTCAATTCACTCACGTTGTGTGTAACTAATATAAAATCAAAAAATGTTACACAATTACCAACCAACGAACACCCCTCTGCAATTTCCGCATAAATTCGCTATATTTCCCGCAAGCTGTGCTCTTGTGCCTGACGAACAAAACAACAGAAAAAGTGGAATACCGTCAACAGCATTGGCACCACGACGACGCAAGGGCGGCCTTAGTAATAAGAATGTACTGGATATGGATATGTTTTGCCGTGAGATCTCGACCAGGAAATTTAGCGGTAGGCTGTACCATTGCGTATTTTCCTCCTGTTTTTGTAGTATTTTGTGTGTATTAATGTTGATATCTTCCCTATACCGAGAGGTAGCAGCTGCATGGTCGTCGTCGTCGTATCGGTCGTCACTTATTTACTACACACACGTACGTCACATTGGTGTTCGGCCTCCTCAGATCGACTTTGAAATAATTCCTTCGAGAACCGAATAGGTTCTTGTTCTTACCGAACAGACGACCAACCGGTATTGTTTTTTGGGTGTCCTGTTTGTCTGCTTGTCGGTTTGTCCTTTCTTTGGGTTTTATAGTGTTAGTGTGTTAGTTTCATTATTTGGCAACTGTCTTGTGTTTGTGTTCGATATTCATAGAGCCAACAGCCAACAAGGACCTTCGGAGCCAATAACCTCTGAAACGAAGTTCATGTGAAAAATTGCAATTCGATCAGTTTATACGTCCTTGCAGAGCAATAGTAAGAGTAACGTCACGTCACGTCGGTCGTGGGTCGTCGGCGACAATAGACAAAAGGAATACGCGAAGACAAAATCGTAAGACGTCAAGGACTGGGACAAAAGGGGTAAATAGGAATATGTATGGAGGTACATGCACAGTTTTGCTTCTGTCTGGGATGGGTCATTGTTATTAAAATATTGTAATTGATGTGCGTCGTCCTTTCGGTTAACTCTTTGTCAAAAAGATGAAATTGTGGTTGTACTTGTAATACTAAATAAAAAGTAAATTGTGAAATAAATTTAAAATAGTGTGTGCAGTCTGCAGTGAATTTTAAAACAAGATCCTGATCAGCTGATACTTGGACATGTTGCTGTTTCCTCAGTTAAATAATGTTATCTGAGGAGTCGATTACTCCGTTTTTCTCCTGGTATCCACTGTAGGCCTATATGTATATTTGTCATAAGGCACGCGGTGAATGCCAAGAGCGAACGAAATACACCTTACGGCACTAAAAACGAACAGCAGTGGTTAAAAATCAAATTTTAAAATTCTTAAAACGTGAAGTGAAATTTTGTGCTTTTAATTTTTGCTTTGTTTAGTGTGGTGTGTGATTGTGTTCCACTTCCATGTTACGTAAATGTGAAATCATGGTGATCGTGTTCGATCAGAAAAAGATTGTAATCAAAAATTATTTCAAAAGCTCGTGAAGAAAGAATAACAAACCTTCAAAAGAGTTTCAGAATAATTTAACAATGTACATGTACATGCTAGTAAAGTGGTCTTAATCGGCAATGGTTGGTATAATGGTACCTAATAGCCCTTGAGGCTATGCTGTGATTAATGAAATTTGAAGTGCATTATTGATAAAACCTCAATTATATCGTGTTGATTTATTTAAGGTATGCATACCCGTAGGCGACTTTTTTTTTGCAAATTTTAAGTCTTAAAAATACTTATAATAGCAGCTGTGTTTTTTTATTACTATGATCTGATCCGGATCAGATCAAGAAAATAAAACATCTTCTATCACCTATTTACTTTTATTACTTATTATTTATTACTTCACGTTTGGCAGTTGTTTAAAATTTATTCATTTTGTCAATTACATCGGAGTTGCCCTACGATAATTTTATTGAATGATTGATTATTCAGTTGTTTTTTAACTGAAAAATCATTTTGTGAAAAAATATACAACTTTTGCTTTGTTATAAACATTTCAAATTGTGTGCGGAAGAAGAACTAATTTTTGGATCACAAAAATTGATCCAAGTAAAAAGCAGGATTTCGATTTTTTGTTGTTTCACATATTAATCAATTAAAAAATTAAAAAAAAAATCGAAAATAAAAAATACAAAATAGTTTGTTTGTGTATTTATGTAGATACCTAAAATTTTCCACAAGTAATCGTACAGCATACATATTTAGTCACAATGCTTTAAAAATTCCACTGTAAACAAAATTTCAAAAATTGTTAACTTAAGTTCCTAATTTTAATAGGTAACAAGAAAAGAAACAGTTTTGCCATACATAAATGAAAAAAAAATTGCGCTAAACACATCAATGCTCTTCCACAAAAGTCGTTTCTAAACAACTGTGCAACGGTAAATTGTGAATTCGTTTTATTTAGAGTTTTAGACAGTTAACCTTGTATCTACGCAAAACAATATTGTGTGTGCAGAGGCGGCGTAAGGCGTGGGCGACGTGGGCCATCGCCCACGGCTTCGCGGTACAAGGGGCCTCGCGCCTCAAAAATGTTTATGTATTGCTTCAGTGAGAATAAAATAAAAATAGAAATTAATCAATTTTGTTGTGAAATATTTTTTTTTCTTAGTCTGGCAACATTTGCTTACGTTGCGTAACTATCGTGAGTAAGTCCTTGCCGCGCCGACCAATGCGGAGAATTTCTTGTTTTATTTGTTTACTTTCTTTGCTAGAAAGCCAACAAATCAAATCAAAGTACCACACGCCCGCAACGTAGTCGCTAGCAAAGATTAGGTTAGGTTAGGTTTAGGGGCTGACAGTTGATGACATTACCGCCACACTTAGATCAATACAGATCCATTGTGATACCCGCGAGTATTGCTACTCAAACTAATAAGAAAAACCTATGTGTTCAGTTAGTCAAGCCATTTAGAGGCCTTGACGAAGTTCAGGATGCTAGTACCTGGCGTACTAGAGAGTTCTTCTAAGTTCTCAAAGAAAAAGTTGCCAAGCATTTTCTTCCTTTGCTGGGAAAGTGCGGGACAGTGACACAGAAAGTGCGAAGTGTCTTCATGCACCTCCTCGTCTCCGCATCCTCTGCATAGGTCATCTGAACTGATTCTCATCTTCTTCATATGATAACCTAACAGGTTATGTCCAGTGATTATGCTTACAAGAGAACGAAGTCATCTCTTGTGTAGTTGCATAATTTTTTCAGTTCTTTGTTTGTTAAAACAGGGCCAGATCTTTCTTGTTGTGCCGCAGGTGTCAAGAAGGTTCCACCTTTCATTGGCCTTGATAGTTATTCTTTTTGAGATTTCCTGTTTTAAATAACAGGTAGGGGTGCTAACTAGCTGAGCTTGGCTTACGTCAAGCATTGACCCTAATCTTGCCAATTCATCGGCCTTCTCATTGCCTAGTATATCACTGTGGCCCGGGACCCAGCAGAGTCTAATTTTGTGCTGAGCGCCAAGAACCTTAAGCTCTTCGCGGCAGCATGAAACAAGCTTTGATTTTACCTCAGTTGCAGTAATCGCTTTTATTGCCGCTTGGCTATCAATGTAAAAGGTGATATCAGCTCGTGGTATCGCCATCATTGATACCTTTTTAGCAGCTGTTGTCACTGCCAGGACCTCCGCTTGGAAGACGCTACTGTAGTCTGGAAGCCTAAGCGAGGCGGCTAACTTGAGAGATTCGGAATAGAAGCCTGCTCCTACACCAGTGTCCATTTTTGAGCCATCAGTATAGATAGCTATTGACGATTCACTGGAGTACGGTATATTATCTATCCATTCCTCTCTGCTTGGGAAGGCAGTCTGGAATGGTTTGTGAAAAACAAGCTCGGGTGTTTTATAGTCCGTTGTAGTACTATGACCCATAACTTTATCGAGGATCTGGGCATGTCCTATGGAACTATTTTTCCAGATTTTAGTTTGACTCAGTCTCAGGGCACTTTTGGCCGCAGATTCTTGAACAAAGAGGTCTAAGGGGATAAGATCGAGTATAACTTCCAATCCCGCAGTTGGAGTGGATCTCATTGCCCCCGTAATGCCAGTGCACGCCAGTCTTTGAATAGCAAAGATTAACTAAATAATAAGATGGGAAACTGTCTTCCGTTTTACTCCCTAGATTCCGCAGTTTACATTTTTTTTTCTTTCCATGTACATGAAGAAATGAGCGTTGTAAAAACAAAGAGAAGAGGTGAGATTTTCTATTCTGAAAATTCTCTTTTGTTTATAATCGCTTTTGCAAATTTACTTGATAGAATTTTGAAATTGTCATAACACGTTTTTCTTAAAAGCACCACGAAAACAATAAAAGTTATGATTTTGGATGTGTTCCAAAACTTTAGGCCGATGACATACTTAGGTCTTATATTAAGGTATGTTGGAAGGCAGGAACGCACTCAAATATTTAAAAATATTGGCGCAAAAATAAAGTTCGCTATTGAACAATTTTAGTGTGATACTAGCTTAAAATGACGTTTCAGTTATGACTCAAAAGTCATTTTAAGCTAGTATCACACTAAAATTGTTCATTAGCGGACTATAATTTTGCGCCATTGAATTTAGGAGTTATCAAGTAAGTTTCATTGTCAGTTTGATTCTTGTTCCCGAAAAATAGAAAAAACATGAAAAAAAGCAAACAGTGTTGCTGTTCTTCTTTTAACCTGGACAAAACGTGAAAATATTCGTCATCTTAAATTGCATTACATAAACAACTTCTTGTTTCATTTTTCTTTAGAACGTGTCAGTGGCGTAGATAGGGGGGGGGGATCAGGGGGATATATCCCCCCCCCCCATTGGGATTCATAATTGTTCAACATAACCAAGTCATGCCAAATAAGTTGAAGAAACGCACTCTGAAATTTAGTACCCACTTCGTACGTGAATCAAGTCTTATTAGTACTCACAGGATTCCTAGAGGCATTGTAAATTGTACATTCTATACCTACAGTCTACGGGGAAAACACAAAGTCAACTTCATCTGAAAAAAATTATTACTTCGGCAAATCACAAAATATTTTGAATTTCTATTTTATATCGATTTTTAAAAAAGTATTTTTTAACGTCTCTCCCTAATTGATAATAATAGGTAAACGTGCAAGAAAAAGAGCTTAACTCCAGCTTTCCACAAAAGCCCACACCGTAACAAAAATTGAAATATATTTAGATTTCTTCTCACCGTGTGTCACATTGTTAATTTGGTGTAAGAAACTGCCCCAAACACGCAACACACTCATCCATACGAACACAAATGTTCGCACAACTGTGGTGAAGTTAACGCGAATCCTAACGGTAACGATAACTCACACTAGTTCATTTTAACCAGAAAGCAAAATGCGCTATTACCCATTACATAAAGCATGCCTTACACAAGCGGCAGATTGACAATCATTCGTCGTAATTTTGGGAGTTATTTGTGCGAATTATTTTGAGTGGCTTTTTTTTTAATTAATTTTATATATATAAAATATTACGAAAATTTCCTAAAATTAATTTGGGTATGCAGTATTCAAGAATATGTAAATTTACATTTTATTAGTGAATTTCGATTTTAAATATTGATCCGATTTTGAGGTATAGAATTTTGAAAAAAAGTTTATAAATGTTTTTAAAAATACAAACAAATTTTTAAAATTTGTTTGGAAATAAAATTTTATTTGGGCAATTTATACGTACTTTCAGAAAAAAAAATTAGTAGCTGATCAGGGTTTTGTTTTTCGAAAAAATCTTATGAGAAAAAAACGATTCTATGAGAGGTAACGTTTTGGAGGAAGTAAAAAATCGTTTTTGAGAAAATTGAAACTTTTAGTTTTTGGCCAAAACAAATTGTATGGTGGCTTCCCTAAGTTCTGATCTTTAAAAAAAAAAAATAAAAAAAGCACCAACGAACCTCTAGTTTTCAAGTTTTAAGTCAATCGGACCAGTGGTTAAGGCTGCAGGTGCGTTTACAGAAAAACAGACAAACACTCAAAACTTTTCATATATTCTATACTAACAGTTGCCCGCGAATTCGTCCGCCTCTCCCTCACGCTCCGGCCAGAAGTGCGTCTTGACTTGTGCATCATGCGCGTGAATTCGGTTGCGAAGTTATTTTAAAATTGTATATTAGTCGACTCTCCCTAAGTCAAAATTCTTCTTAACTCGAAGCGTTCAAATATGATTTATTTTCCCCGTTTTAGTAAGACTTTTCACTGAAGCTCTGCTCTTATTATTTGCAGCGTATCTTTGTATAGCTTAAAGGCTTCCTCGATAAATGGACTATTCAACACAAAAAGAATTTTTCAATTTCATTTAGCAGTTCCTTAGATCAGCGCTTTCACACAAACACGCGTTTCACATTTTCCACTGATTCTTCGCTCCTATTGGTGGTAGCTTAATGCTATGCAGCCTAAAACTTTCCTCAATTAATGGACTATCCAACTCAATTACAATTCGAACCAGTAGTTTCTGAGATAAGCGTATTAAAACAAACAAACAAACAAACAAACAAACAAACAAACAAACAAACAAACTCTTCAGCTTTATATATTAGTATAGATATGTCGGAAGTAAAAATGAGCGAACTAGATCTATCCCCCCCCATAGCGAAAAGCTATCTACGCCACTGGAACGTGTCATAAGTCTCTCGGCCACTTATCGTTTCCAAAAACGAATGCAATTCAGTTTTTCATTGTTTTTGCAGAGAGCATCTCCGTGTTAATAATACTAAGCTTCATACATAAAAGTTTCAAAAAAAAGTTTAAAATCTTTCATCTTCATGCCTCAGTGCTGGAAATTAAAAATACTAAAACTTTTAATATTAGGCGTGTTTTTTCTACTACTCATTTTATCAACTCACTTTAAAAATAGAAAAAAACTGTTATACTCACTTTATACACATTTTAAAATATTTTATTTAAACTGTCATTGAAGAAATCCAATTTGATAATATTTCCTCAAACAAGGCAAATAAATGGATAACGAAACAAAAAACGTAAAAATCTCAAGATAAGTTTTTGAAAATATTAATTTTGTCCAGCCGAAAGCCTTGTAGCTAGTGCTGTTAGTTAGTAAGATTAATTTGTAACATTTATGTTCAGATTAATAAATAATAATAATAATAATAATAATAATAAAAAATATTAATTTCGTTATCGGCACAGATATACTCTTACAACTACTTGAAAAGTTTTATTTGCAGACAATTTTAAAACAAAAGCTAAAAAAATATCTACTTTTTTCGTTTGACATAAAATTTCTTAATTGATTCGAGCGCTGCCTGAATTTCAATATAAATATTTTATCCTCACTATTCAGTTGCCCGTAGCTTAGTTGGTAAGCGCGTTGGGCTGCTAAGCAAAACGTCGCGTCGTTGGTTCGAGTCAGTTTTTATTTCATCTTTCACGGGCACTGCCTCTTGCGAAGACCTGACAAATCTTCCAAGAGTATCACCTGTTATGAAAAAGTGCTTCTCAACTCTGCCGTTCGGAATTGGCGTTAAATTGTAGGTCCCCTCAATTCTTCACACGCACTCAGAGAATTGTTAATGAGAGTAAGCCACTTAGGCATTGGCTCTTCAAGAGCTGTCGCGCCACTCTATTTATTTTTATTCGTTTACTGAAAAAATATTACACAGTTTCGTTTGTTTTTGTTTCTCGATGAAAATAAAAAATGAGTAGCTACAATAAGTTTACCTCGACTTTCCAATCATCTGACGTTGCTACACTTCCTAATTACCCTATTGATGACGATTCAACAGTTGTCAACTGTTCGCTGAGCTTCAATAGAATACAAGAAGAAGACATAGTTGAGGCAATGTTATCTATTAAATCGAATGCTACTGGCCTTGACCTAATGGAACCCAAGTTCGTTAAGTTGTTGCTTCCATACATACTGCGCTTCATAAATTATATATTCAATAGTATCTTGACTTCATCGGAGTTTCCTTCAGAATGGAAGAAAGCTAAAATTATTCCCGTTCCTAAAAAGCAAACAGGGATTGTTGCGGAGTTCCGACCCATTGCTATCCTACCGTTCCTCTCAAAGGTGTTTGAAAAAACTATTATGAAACAGATACAAAAATATCTATCGATTAACAATCTGTTAACCACCTGTCAGTCTGGTTTCAGACCAAAGCACAGCTGTAAATCCGCGCTACTTTTTGTTACAGATGAAATAAGGACCGCGATGGACAGTGATCATATTACATTTTTAACGCTTTTAGACTTTTCAAAGGCCTTTGATACTGTGAACCATTCAATTTTATGTAAGAAACTGCGTAATTTCTTTGGTTTCTCTATAGAATCCTGTAAGTTGATGTTCTCATACCTTAATGGAAGGCAACAACGCGTGGAAGCAAATGGTAAATCATCAACATTTCTAAAAGTTTTGAATGGAGTGCCACAGGGATCTATTCTTGGCCCAATCCTCTTCTCACTTTACATAAACGAGCTCCCAAAAGTTGTCAAAAACTGTATGATTCATCTCTACGCAGATGATGTACAGCTTCTGATAAGTCGACCATTTAGGGAAAAGAATGATGCCGTTGAATTAATAAATGAGGACCTTTTATCCATTTCTCGTTGGTCTAAGAGCAATCATCTGTACTTAAACCCTGTCAAATCAACATCCCTCCCCATCTATCGTAAAAACTTTGACTTCTTAGCCTTAAGTCCATTGAAAATTGAAAACGAATCAATCGAATATGTAAGCAGTGCTAGAAACCTAGGAATGGTTTTCAATCGTTTTCTCACTTGGGATGACCACTTAAATAAAGTTATTGGTAAAGTGTGCGGTAGCCTCCGTGTACTCCAAGTCACTCAAAGTTTCATCCCCACAAAGACCAAACTCCTTCTTGCCAAAACGCTCGTACTACCGATTATGCTATATGGATGCGAAATTTTCTGCAACTTGGACTCTGCTTCTAACCGCAAACTAAATGTGATATTGCATTCCAAGATTCTATTTAAAATGTATTCTTCAATAACAAAAAAATCGGAAAAGAGATCCATTTTTGTAGTACCTTTTGGGTTTATAACACTCTTTTCTAGATTTCTCAAAAACGGCTCAACCAATGTTTTGGAAATTTCGTCAACACGTTTATATGCAATGTCTTAATAATGATGCATACCAAAAAATGTGTGTTTTAATTTCCCTGATTTTTTATACAAGGAAATTAAAACACTTATGAAATTTGTGAAGTATTAGAATTTCACTTCGATACAGGGCCAGTAAGGGGTATAGACAAAAATCTGAAAAAATTAGATGATGTCTTCATTAATTTTCAAAAAAATAAGCAAATAAGAACCTCCCTAATGTATATATATATATTTCGAGTGACTTGGATCACTCCGACTACCTGTCAATAAAAGAAGATAGTATCACAATGAGTTGGTTTGAGTTCTCAAAATTCACAATAATAACGGTCAACAAACAACTTGATGCAAATATCAAGGACAGAAAGCGGTACCTAGCGGAACTTTTTTTGTAAGTCTAAGTAAACATGAATTTTAAAGAAAAATTTGTCTAGAACCGCAATATAATATTTTAATACTTACCATCACATTGTTTTTTATCAAACGGTCTTTATTAAATGTACATACCCGTAGATTTCATATTCTTGATCACTGTTTGTATTTTAGCACGAGATTGAAATAAAAATGCGTGATGTTTCGTTGACGTTTCAGAGAGCAATTAACCGTACCATCACTTCGCTCATTTGCCGGACTCTCGCAGTCTTTTGTTTTGAACATAATAGAGGCGACTTATGCTCTTTGTGATTCCTAGACCATCTGACTAAAAAAATACAAACTTATTTAGACTCTATCTTTATTTTGATAAACCGCTTTTTGGCCTCTTAAAGCAGTAATTTTGCCGTGTGTGCGTCGCTATGATCACGTTTCCTCTTATGCTATTCGGGTTTCTGGCTGCAGTCTAGATAATTTGTTGAAGTTTCGCTCACTTAGCTATCTACATGAAATCATTCAAACAAAACAACCTGACTATTTACACGGTAAGCTGAACTTCAATCATTCAACAAGGGGTTTTGCTCTAATTCTACCTAGATACAATTTTCTCGTTACTGAGCGTCAATTCTTCGTCCATGTAATTCGCCTTTGGAACTCCCTGCCCATAAGTATGAGAAGTGAAAGAAGCACAAGAAAATTCAAATCCTTACTCTTCAACTATTTGGCAAATAATTGATAATTTATAGCATCCATTCATTTATTTCCTGCTTGTTATTTGTTTTCATTTTCTTTTATGTTTTTTTTTTTTTAATCTTGTTTCTTTTTCTTATATACAAAATATAGATTAAGGTATAAATTAATTCAAAATCTTAAATTTAACTAAAGGCTTCAAAAATTTATAAGACTCTTGTCCTACTTTTTAAGCGATATTAAAATAAATAAATAACATAAATAAAGTAGCTACTAAGTAATAGAAAAAACAAGCCTATTGTTAGTTCGAATGAAAATAAAAAAATTAAATTTCTTAGTTTTCGAGAAAATACAGAAATTCATTGTTTCAATTTAACTTACGTGTTTTCTTACTTTAATTACTCTTAATTTTAAATTGATAAGGATGTGCACAATTTCTATCACCGTCACGATTAGGAAGAGCCAAATATTGAATTTCCATGAGCAAATTTTACTTCTTTTTTTTATATTCGTTTCCCTTACACAAAGTTACACTGTTTGCGCACAATTCCAGTAAGAACAGCCTCTGCTGAAAGGAGTTTTTCAAAATTAAAATAAATAAAAAATTATTTAAGAAACACAATGAGCCAGGAAAGACTTTCAGCTTTGGCTGTTTTATCAATTGAATCAGACATAGAAATAGCATCTAGGCTGAATTACGAAACAATAAATTAAATAATTTAGTAAAGTTTAAAGCAGGAAATTTCTGTTCCTTTAATAAAGAAATACAAATATTTAAAATTGTTTTATTTAAGAAATGTATACAAGGTGGAGACGACAGTTTGTATTTTTATGAATAAGAACTTTGCAGTGTTAATTGTTTTTTTTTTTTAATTATTTTATAAAATCCGCCTTCAGGTCGCCACAGAACAGGGCCTCGCAAAATCTGTCTTGCCCACATAACATTTTGGTCTTGCGCCGCCACTGTGTGTGTGCTTGATCCTGTAAATTTTCTGTGTAATTTTTGGTGAAAAAGTCAAGGAATTGGGAAAATATGTGCACGACTGGGTCCTGCGAACTTGCTCATGCATTCCAAATTACCTACTTATAGCTCACAAAAACCATAAAAAAATAAAAATATATAATTGAAATTCATAAATAAAAATTTAAATTTATGTGCATAAAATAAATATATAGAGTGGCGCGAGTTATGCACAGCACACTCTGTGTCCACTTGATCGATGACCAACTTATATTTTGCGCATTGCACCAAAAACCAAAAACGAAAACCAGTATTCTTAAAGAATAACGTACAACTTAAATAAACCAATATTTGAGATCCATACTAAGTTTAATCATTGTCACTAAAATGTAGAACTAACGAGAGCAATGCAGCAAAAACGAAAACCAGTATTCTTAAATAATACTCTTCAACTTAAATAAACCAGTATTCGAGATTCATACTATGTTTAATCACTGTCACTAAAATGTATAACGATAAACCTGTATTTGAGAGTCCATAATTTAGCATTAAGATTAAATAAGAATGACTGATACTAGAATTAAGTTAGTCAGTCGTTTATTGTTTAAGCTTCTGACTAGTTATACAAATTAAAGTTAATAAATTTGTTCAAAGAAAAACTGTTCTTTTTTTTGTATGATTAAATAACCATTACTCGCGACAGCTCTTGAAGATCCAAGGCCTAAGCGGCTTACTGCTTACTCTCATCAATAATTCTCTGGGTGCGTGTGAAGAATTGAGGGGACCTACAATTTAACGCCCTTTCCCGAACGGCAAAGTTGAGAAGCACTTTTTCATGACAGATTGATACTCTTGGAAGTTTTGTCAGTTCTTCGCAAGAGGCAGTGCCCGTGAAAGATAAAATAAAAACTATGGGTACGAGTAGGACTCGAATTCTGCTTAGAAGCCAACGCATCTAACCACAAAGCCATGGACACTACAATTATTAATTTTAAGCCTATTCACGCGATTTCATTTGTAATTTAAGGATGCGTTCAGGCGTTGAGGTATTTAAACGACCAAAAGCCATTCAACAAGATTTTCGTGCCATTTAAGTATTTTAAGACAATTTCACTTTTTTGTTCATGCGGTATGAGTTGAGTTTGAATAAACAAGTGAGGGTATTATTCTGTGGGAGACTTCATTTTTGCTATTTACATTTCATTAAAAAACTTTGTTTTCTTCCTTTGATGTTGCCGCTTCCACGTCCTTTAGTTCTTACTATAAATCAGTTTAGCTTATTCCGACTCTAAAACTTGTTTATTTTTTTTATAAATAAGCTTTTCAGTATTAAAGGAGTATTTAGGTCGGAATAACTTTATTCTGCTTCTAATACTCGTTTATAAATAAGGCTGCTGTTGTTTATTTCTCTCCTTTTTTTCTCTACGTGATTTAAACGAATAACAAAACGTTCTTGTTGGCATAGGTCGGTGATAAAATCATTTTTTTTTCGTTGTTGGGAAAGATATAATATTTCAAGGTTATTTCAATCCAAGCGGTTTGGTGAGTTAGCTCCAGAATTTTGTGATAGTTTTATGGCAAGAACAGAAAAGTCTAATTCACAATTGCTAGAAGAAATCCTTCAATTGGAAAAGCGATTAAAAGACCAAGGTGAAGAAATTCAGAATTTCAACCACCATCTGTTGCGTGAGCTTAAGACTATCACATCTAGAGAAACATATTCCCTTATTTTCTCGCAGTTAAGTTCACAGTGGGGTAAATTTACGAGGTTCGAGACTACAGACTCAATACTTGCTGAGTATTCAGAGGCAGTCCAAGGGCTCCAAGATAAAATAAAAGAGAAATTCAGGAGCTAAGAGCTGAACTGAACGATATTCAAAAAATTCGTTTGAGTTTTAATCAAAGTCAGCT
This sequence comes from Sphaerophoria taeniata, assembly GCA_943590905.1. Taxonomy (NCBI): domain Eukaryota; kingdom Metazoa; phylum Arthropoda; class Insecta; order Diptera; family Syrphidae; genus Sphaerophoria; species Sphaerophoria taeniata. Next base: position 70,010,877 of record OX016540.1, read on the forward strand.
TGAAGCCGAAAACGTAAACCAGCAGGCCGAAGAAGAAATTTCAAGACTAAGCTTTGAAATCTAGGTTCTTAGGTCAAATCTCACGAAGGCAAACAGTGAGTTAAAAGCTGCCCAGAACTCTGTAGTAGAAAAAGAAAGCAAATTAGGGAAAGTACCTGGTTTAGAATTAGGGTACACCTCGAAAATAGAGGCTTTGAAAAACAAACTTAGAAATCAAGAGGAAACAATTATTTCGTTGTGATTTCTTGAGATTTCAAACGCAAAAGAAAAGAAGAAGATAAACCAACCATGTCGTATGAAAAAATTGTTAAAATTGTAGCCCAATTGGTCCCACAATTCTCTGGAGCAAGAACTCCTAACTTGTCTTGTGAAGTTTATGAGTTCTTGAATGCTTGCGCTTTGGGATTGAAATGTATTGACGCGGAAAATGAATCAATTTACGTGTCAATACTTTCCACAAGACTGGTTGGAGATGCGTTTGAACTTGTGAGGTCAAGCAAACCAATTTCCTTAAAGGAATTGGAAACCCTGATTAAGGGAACGTATCTGACCGTCAGAACACTGGATGGTGTGACTGGCGAAATTAAACAGTCCCACCAACTTGCAACAGAGGATATACACGCGTTTGCCTGACGTTTGGGGGGCCTTCAAATAAAGGCTAACGACATAATAGACGCAAGTTACCAAGCCTCTGATTCAGTGGCCTTAAAGCGGGAACTACAGAACTCGATCGTTACCAGCTTAAAGATGGGGCTATTGGATCCAGCCTTGCGTCAATTTATGTTGACGGTTTCCGGGGAAGATTTGCAGACACTGGCAGACACGGCGCTTAAAACATCTCAGCTTCTTCATTCTCAATACTCTAGTAACTTTTCTTTCCCATACAACTCCCAGTTTTCTAACCAAACGTTTGCGTACAACCAAGTGCACGTACCACAACAACAGCCACAGTTTTCAAATAGTAACCCTTTATGGAACACCACTCCAGCCATATCCCAAGTTCAGGCGACAGGTAATTTTCATTAAGGTTCCATTCCCGGTAAAGTCACTTCATTAAAGTGTGGTTATTGTAACAAACCAAATCACACATATGCAGATTGTAGGATAAGGCGTAATACTCCCTATTGCGAATCCTGCAAGCCATATGGCTATGGACCTGGATCATGCCCTAACGCCCAAGTATTTGCAGCTTCTGCTAAACCATCACGAAAGCCGAAACTTAAGTGCGATTGGTGTTCGACGCCAGGACATTCGGAAAACGAATGTTTTAGTAAAAATAATTACTTAGCCAAACATGCATCGGGAAACGCGATAGGGGCCAGCCAGAACCCTTGAGCTGTGCCCCAAAAATCACACCCCTACCACATAAAAAAACAAAAAAAGTCAGGAAAAACCTGATCAACAAGATTACACAAAAGCGGAAAATGGTTTTTTCTTTTGCGAACCAAATATTTCCATCAACACTACGGCAACCAACAAAAAACAAACTAAAAAATATGAAAACATTCAAATGTGGATAGATTTCCTATGCTTTGAATGGCTTACGATGATTAACTTTTTACTTTTGACCACTAATACAAAAGTAACACAAATCATACAAGAGGCCAAAAACTCATATCAAACAGTTTGAATTATTTAGTTTAGTTAGTAGGTTGAAAAATAGGAACTTAATTTGGAGAGCAAATATAAATGTGATCAGAGAAAACGATGTGTATGTAGAGTTACCTATGTCATTAGCTAAAAACGGAAAAATTTTAGTGTTAGTAGACACTGGAGCTGACACAAGTTTACTCAAACTAAGTGTTTTAAAAAATATTCAAAACATTTGTAAAAAGGAGACTAAGGAATTAGGAGGGGTCTTTGGTGGTAATGGAGTAACGTTAGGGACGGTCAGAGCGAATATATTTTTGTCCAAAAAATTTAAAGCAAAATGGCACATTATAGACGGTAAGATTGATATTCCAGTCGATGGTATACTAGAGTGGCGCGACAGCTCTGGAAGAGCCAAGGCCTAAGTGGCTTACTCTCATCAACAATTCTCTGAGTGCGTGTGAAGAATTGAGGGGACCTACAATTTAACGCTGATTCCCAACGGCAAAGTTGAGAAGCACTTTTTCATGACAGATTGATACTCTTGGAAGCTTTGTCAGGTCTCCGCAAGAGGCAGTACCCGTAAAAGATGAAATAAAAACTTGGCCTGAGTAGGACTCGAACCAACGACGTTCTGCTTAGCAGCCAACGCACTTACCAACTAAGCTACGGGCAACTGCAATGGTATACTAGGCCGGGATTCTTTAGAATCATTCCGTTATAGATACAGTGACCAAAACTTTGAAATTTTTAAATAAAGAAAATTGTGTCTGAATATCCCTTAATACATGCGTTTGAGAGAAGTAACAATATTCTATGCATGGTTAGCAACGCACGTTTAGAAAAACGGGAAATAAAAGCCCTTACTCAAACTGTTGTGACGTTAAAAGTGCCGTCAAAAACTCCAGAAATTCTGGTTCATTCACAAGAAATTTACCCAGGCATATATTTGGCTAGCACTGTGGTGAACGTGAGGGACGGGAAATTCCAAGTACCGGTCTTGAACTCAACCACAAACAATTTTTATCTTCATGAAAACCTTACTCCCAAATTTACTAATTTCAATCAATTTAAGGTTAAGAAGAATAAGTTTCCAAACATCTTTAATATATATGGCTCAAAACTAGCTAGTAAAAGAATAGATTCCTTGCTTAAGGCATTAAATTTAGATCCGTCTTTGAATAATGAGGAAAGAGCATGCATAGAAGAAATATATAGTCAATACAATGACATATTTCACTTGGATGGTGACATCTTAAGCTATACGGATGTTCTTTCTCATAAAATATCGGTGAAAGTGGATCAAGGACCTATAAATCAAAAACAGTATAGGTTACCTCAAATTGCTGGAGATGAAATAAACTCACAAGTCAAAAAAATGCTTGACGATGGAATGATTGCTTCCACTAAATCACCATGGAATTTACCTCTTTTAGTCGTTCCTAAGAAAGCAGGACCTGATGGAAAAAAAGTGGAGAGTTGTGGTTGATTTCCGCAAATTGAATGAGGTGTCAGTGAAAGACAGTTTTCCTCTGCCTAGAATAGAAGATATTCTGGATCAGTTAGGAAATAGTCGGTATTTCACAACCCTTGATTTGGCCAACGGATACCACCAAGTTCTTATTGACAAAAAGAATCGAGAAAAAACTGCCTTTAGCACAAGTCTGGGTCATTACGAATTCAACCGAATGCCATTTGGACTTTCAGGAGCACCCGCTACTTTCCAAAGAATAATGAATAATATTTTGACGGGGCTTTAGGGCATTGACTGTTTCGTCTACCTTGACGATATTGTGATTTATTCTAAGACTTTGGGAGATCATTGTCAGAAATTAGTAAATGTTTTTGGAAGACTTCGAGAAAATCGTTTGAAACTAAATATAGGTTAGGTTAGGTTAGGTTACGGTGGCTGCGGATACGGAATCCACACACTTAGGCCAAAAGAAAAGGCCCATTGTGATACTACATGAAGCTAGAGAATTACAAATTACTTCTTACTAGTCGAACCATTTTGAGCTTTTTATAAAGCGAAGAAGATATATGATATCCTCATAAGCTAGTTCACTGGGATTATCATAAAAGTACTCTCCCAGATGAAGTTTGCGCCTTAATGAAAGAGCAGGGCAAGTGCAGAGAAGGTGAGAGACTGTTTCTTCTTCTTCCTCGTCCATACAGCTCCTGCAGAAGTCATTTGAGGCTACACCAAGTCGTATTGCGTGTCTGCCTATAAGACAGTGTCCCGTAAGGACACCTATTAGGGAGCTAATATGAAGTCTGTTTTGAGATTACAAGTCTTTAGAGCGCTTTAGGCCCAGTGAGGGCCATATGAGTTTTGTAGCTGCGCACGTTGGTAAATTGTGCCACCTAGGGTTTTTTATCGTTAAGACTGTTTCTTTCAGCAAAAGTTTACATGTAGCTATCGGTATACCTTTCTTCTCCCTTTCAGGTGAAATAGGTATTAAGGTTCCATTTTTAGCGAGCTCATCGGCTCTACAATTTCCTTTGATGTCTCTGTGACCCGGCACCCAACAGAGGTGAATGTTAAATTGCTGCGCCATCTCCATAAAAGACGATCGACAATCGAGGGCCGTTTGAGATTTGGTTGCGACACCGTCGAGAAGTTTAATAGCAGCCTGACTGTCAGAGAAGATGCGGATATCAGAAGTTGATATCACGTTTTCTCTTAGCCAGGAGAGAACCTCTTTGATCGCTAAAATTTCCGCTTGGAAGACGCTACAATGATTAGGGAGGCGGAATGAGATGCTTAGATTAAGCTTTCCTGAGTACACACCACTACCAACTCCATCACTTGTCTTGGATCCATCTGTATAAAAATGAATGCTTTTGTCATCCAGAAGTTTTTTGTCTTCGCATTCATCTATGGATGGAATGGATATCTGGAAGTTTTTACCAAATTGGGGTTTTGGAATGGTGTAGTCTATGTACTTTGGTATAGAACCGAAGGAGTTCAGAATGATGGAGTGTCCCACATTATTGTTGGTCCATTGAGATGAGGCGTTGAGTCTTATAGCTGTACTCGCTGCCACTTGTTTGCTAAAAATGTCGAGGGGTGTCAGATGGAGGAGAGTGTCTAACGCTGCTGATGGTGTGGTTCTCAATGCTCCGCTTATGCAGAGACATGCAGTGCGTTGGACTCTGCTCAGTTTGTCGCAGTAAGTGACTTTCTCCAGTGCAGTCCACCATACTGCAACCCCGTACATGAGAATTGGTCGGATGACCGATGTGTATAGCCAATAGGTTATGCGAGGTTGAAAACCCCATTTCCTTCCTATGGCTTTCTTGCAAGAGAAAAGAGCTACCGTAGCTTTCTTAACTCTTTTCTGAATATTAGGTTTCCAACTTAATTTTTTGTCTAATATCAGACGAAGATATTTGGCTTCATTGGTAAAAATTAGTGGTACACCTTTTATTGAAGGGGGTGCAATTACTGGGATCTTGTATTTCCGTGTAAAAAGGACGAGGTCTGTTTTTTGAGGATTAATACTAAGTCCGCAGTGATCAGCCCATCTAATGAGCATATTAAGTGCGTTTTGGAGGAGGTCTCTCAGTGTATTAGGATGTTTTCCTGTGACGGCGATAGCAACATCATCGGCATACGCAATCACTCTGTAGCCTACCCTCTCAAGGGATATTAGCAGTTCGTTAGCTACTATGTTCCACAGGAGAGGGGACAGAACACCACCTTGAAGAGTGCCTCTACTGACAGACCTCTTAAAGTTGATGATCCTGCTTTTTAGCATAAGATTAATCAACTCACAGAGTGAGTATTCGACGTTTAGGGTCGTCGTAGCAGAAGTGATAGCAGATGTTGAAAGCACCTTCAATATCCATGAATGCAACCATAGTATATTCCTTTTGCTCTAGGGAGTATTCGATAGTTCTTACCAGGCTGTTTCTACCGATTTCCCTTTGCAGTAAGCATGCTGAGACATCGATAGTCTCTTATCAATGCTATTACGCATATGGATATCAATCAATCGTTCCAGCGTTTTAAGAATGAATGATGATAGGCTAATAGGTCTAAGATCTTTCGGGTTGACATGCGAGCATTTGCCCGCCTTGGGAATGAATACTACCTTTACTTCTCTCCATATCGCTGAGGTATATAGACCAGATCTAGACAACTTTTGAAGATCATCTCAATGATGGGCAGAGTTATATCGGTGGTATATAGTAGCTCAGCTGTTATGATTTGATCTGGACCTGGAGATTTATAAGGTTTGAAACTATGCAGAGCCCATGTCAGTTTTTCTGTTGTAACAAGACCTTGAGGAAAAGTTAAGTTAATACCCGACAAAGGAATGTTTGTTGTATTAACGGATTTGGAGCTATCTGGGAAGTGGGTGTCTAAGAGCTGCTGCTTCACTTCGAAAAAACACCAACAGTGATCTGAAACTAAGTGACATTGGTTTTGACTCTCCTAAAAGCTTTCATCTGAAAGAGAGCCTTACCAATCGCATCTACGCATCTACCATACCCAAAGGCAGGCTCTGAAACTCAAACAGCGATCGCTCATCTCCTCTGTGCACACCTTCAATGGAAATCTCTTCATTCGCATCAATCAACAACAATCTCCAATACAAATTCATTCAATTGAAGAGCTGAGAAATGTCATCGGAACAGCTTTTGATTATGATCGAAATATTTCTACTGCGAATAATTAATTTTTTTTTCTCTCTTTTTTAACTTTATATTTTCTCTCTTAATTTACTCTATTTATTTGTTTTGTTCGAGATTATCTCAATCTCAGTGATTTATTTTATTTTGAGCTTTTTTTTCTCTGTTTTGTTTTTTCTCTTTCTGTTTGTTATTATATTAACTGCTGTTTAGCAAAAAAACTAAAAAACAATAATGTCCAACAGATTTGATGGCAATAATGAAAATCTACGATAAATGATAAATATTTTCTCTGTAGAAAAAAATCGGGTCTTACAATTTGTCATCTTAATGCCCAAAGTTTAACCAATAAAACTGATGAATTTAGACAAATTTTTGTAAATTGTGAAGCTCAGGTTATTTGTGTTTCAGAGACATGGTTTAATGTAAATGTTTAAGATGATTTTGTCTCCCTTCCTGGATTTAAACTTTATATCGTTCTGACCGCATTGGTAGAAAAGGCGGTGGAGTTGCAATTTATCTCCGCAAAAATTTTAAAGCCAGATTGGTTTTGCGTTCTGATGAGGGAAGTGATTGTCAGTTTATTTGTGTTGAGATTTTTAATGGGGTTGAAAATTGCAAGATTGGTTGCCTATATCTACCTACATGCCTCCTAGCTTTGCCTGTGCTGAAGTCGTGGAAGATTTAATCAGTGGTTTGTCTGTCAGATCGCAAAATATAGTGCTTTGCGGTGATATGAACATAAATCTTCTTAATAATTCAACAAGTGAAAACTTCAAGCATGTTATGGAGTCTCTTGGCATGAATTTTGCGAATGTGTCTGAAGCTACTCATTTTAAACCTAACTGTATCCCTTCACTTCTTGATGTTTTTCTTTTCAGTAACCCTAATCAGCTGAAGTTTTATAGTCAAATCTCTGCACCAATCTTTTCATTTCATGATTTAATATTTTCTACAACAAATTTTCAAATAGAAAGGAATAGGCCTCCAACTAGTTATCAGTATAGAGACTTTCGAAATTTAAACCTTCCTGCTCTTTTTTCTTCTTCTGATACCCTGAACTGGTCTTCCATCCATGAAACATTCAACGTTAACGAACAAATACTTTTATTTAACAACTTCATAAAGTATCTCTTTGAACAATTTGTACCGCTTAAAACTAAGACAGTCAGAAATGCAGGTTGTCCTTGGATGTCATTTCCAATAATTAAAGCTATGGCTTTGCGTGACAAGCTTTTTCGTAGGTGGAAAACTTTCAACTGTGCTGTTATGTTGAATGATTTCAAGAAAGCTAGAAATAAAGTGACCTGTATGATACGTCAAGCTAAGAGAACATATTATATTCATAAGCTAAACAATGCCACCTCATCGAAGCTTTTTTGGAAACATATTAATGACATTGGAATTAGTAAAAACAATTCCAACGAAGACTCTGAGGAACTTGATATCGATGTCTTGAATGAAAAATTTATAAATCCACTTAACAACACTCAGGGCACAGGTCGTATTACTTTTATGGACAATCTAGATGCTTGTGCATTTAGATTTTCCGAAGTTGATTCATTTACTGTTGGGAATGCAATATTTTCCGTCAAATCAAAATGTGTCGGTCTAGATGATATTCATCCTGATTTCTTAAAGATTCTTTTCAATTATCAAAAGTAATGAATACCCGATGGATTGGAAACGCGTAAAATAATTCCAGTACCAAAAAATTCTGGTAAAAATGTTGAATATAGACCAATTGCTATTCTAGCCTACCTCTCGAAGGTTTTCGAAGTTTATTTATTTATTTATGTATTTATTTACTCTAACAATTACAACTTTCTTTGAATATCTTAAAGCTAAATTTAAATTAATTATAATTAATAAATATTATTCAATAGTAAAGCCTTACATTCGTATCTACTATAATGGAAATCTAAAAAATCTTCAAATTGATTGTAATAAGAAGCAGCATTACATATTGGATTATTCAGACCATAATTAGTATTATGTCTAGGAATATAGAAGAAGTCGTTTGTACGAGGACGCAGGGAACGGGCAGGAGCATATGTATACAAGAAGGATAACAACTTAGGGCTGTCAATATGACTACAAATAATGTCTCTCGCAAACATAGCTAAGTAGTAGACACGTCTGCTATTGAGTGGTTTTATACCCAGCAATTGACATCTTACATTATATTCGGGCAATCTGATTGCAAAAAAGTTTTATGCAATGAAATTTTTGTATACCTTTTCTGAATACGTTCAATTCGTAATGATCCTTTGTTATAAAAAGGAGACCAGATCACGCAACAACCTTGATCTTATAAGTGATAATGAAAGACTCTTTATAGTGTGAGGATCACTGAATTCCTTAGAGCACAGCTTTGTATATGGATTTACCAGGTAATATCAAGAATGGTTTTCTGCTTGGTTTGACAGTTTTTTACATTAGTTTGTAATGTGTGTTCTCTGCTTGCTTGCTTGAAAACCATTCTTGATAGTACTAGGTAAATCCATATACAAAGGAGCACAGATAATAATATTTATACTGATGTCTCACCCTTATGGCGAGAAATGATATATGAAACTGAAAGCTAGCAAAAAAAGCTTTTTCCAAAAGCTTTAACGCATTCTTAATGCATTAAAAATCTATTTTCGCTCGCCTCATTGCCCATAAATGAATACTTAGTCAAGGAAAAAAGCTTCAAAACGCTCCTTGTCAGTTAAGGCGTTGTCAGTTAAGAGCAAAATATGTTTCATTTTTTTCTGCTGGGATGAGACATCTGTATAAATTTATTATCTGTGCTTAGAGTTTCTAAAAACGAAACCAAGCATAGCATTTGCTTTTGAAACCAGAAAATCTAGATGCAAGTCAAAAGTGAGACGAGAGTCAAAAATAACACCCAAATCCTTTTGCATCGTTACTCGAGATAGAATGCACCTAGAAATGTTGTATTCAAAAATAATTGGATTTTTAGATCTTGTAAATGACATGACAGAACATTTACGAATATTCAAGTGCAGACAATTGATTTTACACCAGTCAGTAAGCCTATCAATATCTTCTTGCAGTTTTAAACAATCCGAATGTGATTTTATTTTCCTATAAAGCTTAAAATCATCAGCAAAAAGTAAACCATTTGAGTCCAAAATGAAATCCGGTAAGTCATTGATAAAAAAAATTATTGCCAATGACCAAATGAAATGTTATCTTGACCGTTAACACCTACTTAACCCTCTTCAATGTGGTTTTAGGAAAAATCACAGCTGCACAACTGCCCTCATAAAAGTCACTGAAGATATTCGTGCAGCTGCTGAAGAATCTAAAATCACTCTTTTGACTCTTTTGGATTTCATTTGACTCCGTGGAACCCACAATCTTATGTTACAAACTAAGTTCGCAATTCAACTTTTCCACAACCGCGACCGAGCTTATTTTCTCTTATCTCAGTACCTAATAGAGTGCAGACTGTCTTCCATAAGAAGAAATTTTCTAAAATTCTTGACTTAAAAAGAGGAGTGCCACAGGGTTCAATACTTGGTCGATTGCTCTTCTCTCTTTTTATAAATGATCTACTACTTTAACATTGTCAGCTTTAAAATAGGACTCATAGAAGAAGCCATTGTCAAAATAAATGAAGATCTATCTTTGGTTCATGATTGGTCAACTCAAAATCAACTGCTACTCAATCCATCGAAGACCAAATGTATTCCAATCAGCACTCAGCCTTTATGCTATGACGATTTTCCACACATCATCTTATTAACACGAGGTTGAATATGTTTCTAAAGCAAACAATTTAGGTGTTATATTCAATAACTCATTGACCTGGAAAGACCATATTAACCATACAATATCAAAAATGTACGCTGCTATACGGGGCCTATCTAATAGTAGATACTTTCTTCCTTGTGAAGTTAAATTGAAACTGGTGAAGACCTTGGTTCTACCTGTGATGACATTTGCCTGTGAAATCTTTGCTGTTTTGGATTGTGAATCTTTTCGCAAGCTGAATTTGGCACTCAATGTTGCCACCAGGTTTGTTTTTAATCTTCGTAAATTTGATCATGTCTCTAATTTTCTTAAGCAAATTTTAGGTTGCGACCTCCGATGCTTCCTCAAATTCAAATCTCTGTCCTTACTCGTCAATCTAATAAAAAATAATTCACCGCACTATCTTTCTTCTAATATCTGTTTGTCTTTGGCTTCCAGAAGTTTATCTATAAGACCGATGTTTTATAATTGCGTAACCTCGCGTCGTCAGTTTTTCATTTTTGCCGTAGCGTCATGGAATAATCTTCCTCTAAGTCTTAAAAAAAATATACAACAAAACCAATTTCTTTCTTTAATCTTCTCTCATTTATCACTAGAATCTTCTCATTAATAATCTGATGTTTTTATTTTGCAGTTCAAATCTTTGCATTTTGTTTTTTTGTTTTTCTTTGTAAATAACTATCAATGTTTAAATTATAATATTAAAGAATGTACATTTCACTTTTTTAACACTGAACCTGTACTAACTTTAAGAATTTTGTTCTTACTGTGCAGCGATATATTAATAAAATAAAATGAAAAAAAAAAATAATAGCAGTTTTAGCGTTTCTTCGCAAGAGTTAGTCCATGTACCATCTGAGTTTTTAAGACAACTAGGCATGGTTGGATTTGTCGAGAGAATCTTCCTTAACCTCGATGCCTCCGAGGATTCTTCTATTGAGCTACAGAAGGATTTCCATGAGGATCTTTGGGCTAATCTCAATTCTTGTTTATACTTTTTGAGGGATTCCTTATAGGAATCCCAATCTTGGGGGTGTCTAGACTTTTTTGCACGATTGAAAAGCCTTCTACAACTTTTCCTGAGTATTTCTAGTTCAGCAGCCCACCAATACGGTTTCTTCTTTCCCCGCACTGTAGTGAGGGGGCAGGCAGATTCTGAGGACTGCTGTAAGCTCATCAACTTTTTGATCAAGTTCGAGAGCGCACAAGGGAGGATCAGAAAGTTCTGGTTTATTCAGACTTTTCAGAGTTGTCCTATATTTTGGCCAATCAGTTTTCCTATAATTCCGGAATTGGATTGGTTTTAGGGACTCTTCAATAAGTGTGAATTGGAGGTATCTATGATCGGAGAACGAGTGCTCCTTTGATACTCTCCAATTCAATATTTTATTTGAGAGATGTAACGAGACAAGAGTGATATCTAATACTTCTTGTCGATTTTTAGTAACGAAGGTTGGTTCATTACCTACGTTACTTACTACCAGATTAGTTGTTAAAATATAATCAAAAAGAGACTCACCTCTGTCATTTATATCGGTACTACCCCACGTAGTATGGTGCGCATTGGCGTCACAACCGATAATCAAGTTGGTTTTCTGTCTTCTGGATTCAGCGACCGTCTTCTCCAAAATGGTACCAGGCAGTGGGCCCTGGTGGTCGTGGCCCAAATACGCTGATACCAGCCAGTAGGTATGGTTGTCTATTACCATACTGGCTGTGGTGACGTCTTTATCACTGAAATTAGGGAGTAAAAATACATTTAGACTACGTTTTACTAGTACCTATGCAGGACCTTGGGTTACCTTTTCCTGTTACATATAATACGTAGTAGCCAGGAGTTCTCAATCCTCAAACCAGGGATTTCACAATCCAGGGCTCTTGGATAAGAACGACATCTTCCCCAGTTTTTGACAGGCGGAGAAGAAGGGAGGCCGAAGCCTTTATAGAGTGTTGGAGATTAATCTGTACTATTTGCAGCATTTTGGCTACAACTAGGCTGATCGACCTCCACCACTGTTAAATCCAGCTCATCCAGATCAGATGAAGAGGAACCTAACAGTTCATCTTCTTCCTCACTGGGGAGAACTTTGTTGGATGAGTCATCAGTCTCCATTTGGGATAAAATTCTGACAGTTTCGGAAGAAGACTGTGCCGCGACAGAAGAGGGCCCTGGTTCATCATCATCCACATCCAAGGATGGGAAGGTGATGGTAGCACTGGGACCCCCCACGTCTTGCGACACAGCTTCTGAAGAGGGTTTGGAAGAAGACTCTGCTGCGACAGAAGAGGGCCCAGGTACACCATCATCCACATCCATGGATAGGAAGGTGATAGTAGCACCAAGACCCCCTACGTCTACGTCGACACAGCTTCTGAAGTGGGTTGTGGAGGCTCGCATGAAGCGTCTACCTCATCTTGTTTGTAAATACGGAGAGTAATCGTCTCGAACCCGTATCTTATCACTCCCTTGTCTCGCGCCAGAGAGGCCGCAGAGTCTTTATTGATTACGATGATCGCACTTCGATAAAGACCCTTCGGCTCCTCCAGTTTCGCGATCTTCCAGTCGTGACAAGAGAGGTAAATATAAATAAATGAAAATTTCTTTGTAGAGAGGTTGTGTACTTGGGTCACAACTGCTTTGAGGATGGTGCCAGACCGGACCCGTCGAAGACCAGTTGCGTGACCAGTTATCCGCCTCCCAAAAATGTAAAAGAAGTCCAGTCCTCTATGGGGTTTGTACACTACTTCCGCAAATTTGTACCAAATTTTGCAGCTATGGCTTATCCCATAAACAACCTCCTTCGGAAAGCCACAAAGTTCGAGTGGAGTGAAAAATGCCAAAAAGCGTTTGAAGATCTTAAAACAGCGGTAACATCCCCTCCGGTCCTAACTTACCCCGATTACACTAAACCATTCATCCTAACAACTGATGCTAGTGGTAAGGCTTTAGGTGCAGTGTTATCGCAGGGGAAAGCAGGTGACGACAAGCCGATTGCATACGCAAGTAGGTCTCTAAGTCCCTGTGAAAAAAGGGACCCCACAATAGAAAGGGAACTTTTAGCCATCGTATGGGCGACTAAAAATTTTAGAACCTATTTGCTTGGGCGACCGTTTGTAGTCTATACTGACCACCAACCGTTGAAAGCAGTTTTCAACATGAAAGACCCAACCACCCGTCTTGTAAACTTCCATCAGAAGCTCTCGGAATACGATTACATAATTGAATTCAAACCCGGGAGGAAAAATACAAACGCCAACGCCCTGAGCCGCATCTCATTGCCTGAGGGTCAGTGTTTAGCAGTAACGAGGTTACAGATGGCAAGAGAGCAGGAGCGACGGGTGAGTGGTCAGGATACTTATACCAAAATAAATGAGTCAGCCCAATTTGGTTGAAAGCAATACAGGCAAATGGATTACACTCTCGAACCCAGAAGAAATTCGAATGGTTTTAAAGGATTTTCATAATTCTGCACTCGGAGGTCATCAAGGGTATAAGAAAACGCTGGCACGTATTAGACAACAATTTAAATGGAAACGTATGTCCAAAGACGTTAAGAATTACGTTAAAAACTGTCCACAGTGCCAGCGGAATAAATGTACTCCCACTAATAATATGCCCATGGTGATAACTGACACTCCAAGTCTACCTTTTGACAAGGTGTATATGGACATTGTATGTGGTCTTCCCCTGTCTTATTCGGGAAACAGATATATTTTGACTTTTAAGGATGACATAACAAAGTTCATGGACTGTGCAGCTCTTCCTGATATGGAAGCTTCGACAGTGGCTAGAGTGTTTTACGAACAAATCGTGACAAGATACAGAATTCCAAAGATACTCGTCACTGATAATGGTGCAAACTGCACGTCAAACATTTTTTCACACACATGCAAGTTACTAGGCGTGAAGAAACTTCACACGACAGCGTACCATCCTCAAGCCAATGGTTCATTGGAGCGAAGTCATAGACACCTAGCCGAATATCTTAGATCTTTTGCGGTAAAAGACGAAAGAAACTGGGATCAGTGGTTAAGACAGGCCCTGCATGTTCATAACAACCACGTTCATACCGCTACGCAGCTAACCCCTTTGAATACTTTATTTGGTTTTAATTTCAAAATGCCAACTAACCTGAAGAGAAAAACCACGTCACTTTATAACGCCGATGACTATCCTCTACTACTCAAGTATCAGCTCGAGGAAGCCCACAGGTTAGCCGACAATAATCTTGAGAGAGCTAAGATTAAATCGAATGTTAATTACGATAAGGGTGCTAAGTCCATTGTTTTTAAAGTAGGGCAAAATATTTTGTTGAAACAACAATCAATTAAAAGTTTTTTTTTCATAACCACCATTTAATGCCAACAAAGACACACCATAAAGAGATAAAAAAGAAAAACACAAAAACCAAATATTAGTTTTTTTCTCTTCAATATCAATTTTTTAACAATTTCTGCCTTTCTTTTCAGTATTTATCAAGGGAAATTTTTCCTCTATTCTTTTTAATTAAATTGCTTAAGATACCAAAACTTGAAAGTATTAAATATGTATATTAAACTTTAAGTATTATTGAGGTACTACAAGAAAAAATAAAAAAATTCAAATTATATTATTTTGAAATAACAATGTATAGGTATGCTAATTATTGACATCTACCCCGGGCAGTCACAGAAACCCTACAAGATGATATCCAGAACTGGTCAAATGCTCAAATCCCCTCGAACGAAGAAAACAACTTCTCATTGTCGAAGGACGACAAATCAACGCCAACACAAGTTTGCGATGAAACCACTTTAAAAAGTATTAAGTCCATTGACAATAGTACAAATTCAAAACATCCAATAGATCCTCCAGCATCAGTTACAATAGCCACCATAACTGAAATTCAAGAAGATCCTTCAAAAGCAAATTCCGTAGGCACCGAACAGCACCAATCAACGATGACAACATATTCGTTTGCATTCGAAGACGTAAACAGTTCGTCGAGTCAAGTACGTTCGAGTGTCATAATGAGACCACCGTATGTGCCTCCAGCCCATGGCAGCCCATATGACCACAATTTTCCCATCGGAAGAGCGAATCAAAGATATCACATTTCGACGCACGAAAGAATTGTATCATGAGATTCTTAACATCGAATTAAAAGACGAAAACGGAAAGAAACCATCTTCCGTGCTGGACGAGAACATAGCAAACATTTACAAGATAATAAATCTAGATATCTATACAAGGAATATCTAACCGAATACAAACAACCAATGATGGATCACTCGGAACTTGTGCAACCATTAAAAACAAGTTCGGTTCCAGCCCAAGAATTATCCACACCAATACTTCTCCCAATACTTACTTACTTACTTACTTACTTACTTACTTACTTACTTACTTACTTGGGAGGTATCACTACACAGTTACTCCATTATGTCGATGGTTACTTTGGGAGCGGTTTCTGTAATTGTCATATTTCTAGTCCGTTGTTTTCGATCCAGATCAAAATTCATTCAATCCACCAGAACAAAAACACCATCACTATAAAGTCTACCACTACGTGAGCTGAATATTAACCAAGTGCCGAAGAGACGTGCCCCTGCAACACCACCAGCCCAAACAAACAACATCAAAACAGTATTCAGTATTACCTCTGCCCGGGTGTAAGCTAAAACAAATTTATATATGCATAGTATATGAAAAACAAAAATATATATATTTAAAATTGATAACAAAAGAAAGCAAAAGAAGAATTGTTAAACAGTTAAATTCTATCATTTTCGCTAACTATTATATTATTCTTTTTTCCTTTTTATACATATAATATTTTTATAAGCTTATAAGTAAACAAAAAATGTTAGATTATGGTTATTATTATTATTTTTATATATAAAGAAAAATAAAAAAGAGGAAACTAAAACTAAATAAAAACAATATTATTTCATATTAATCAACTTAATAAAAAATTATAAAAGAAATGTTAGAAATAAGTACTTACAATTAAATAAAGAAAAACGAAGCAGTTCTGGAGACCTGGCTTGAATTTTCTAAGGGGGGAGGGATGTTATGCTCAGATTGCATCACCCAGAGCTGACCCGCTCCACTTTATTGTATTAATACAATAATGCAGAACAGCATCTTTGTGTCACACTTAGTGTGACACAACGCTCAGTGGGTCAAGCCAATTTCTAGAATGCAGCTCAGTAGGTCAAAGCTGAGTAATGCATTTTGGAAGTTCATGAAGTTCCAGGCCTCTAGAACTCAAGTTGAGTTTTAACAGAACAACCAACCGCGACGGTTGACTTCTTTACTTTCAAATATTTTTCTTACTTAACAGCCATGTGAACTATGTAATATTTCACACATGATGTCATTGATAGGGCTTTCAAATACAGATGACACCTTATTGATTTCTCATATACAACTTGTGTTATTCAATGTTCAAATCGACCACAGCAAATATTTTTTTATTTTTTTAGTATTATGTCAAAATATCCGAGCCTCGTTCGAAAATCGAAAATTTGCAAGCAAGTAGCTTGGCTGGCATTATTGGCATTGGCATTCTATTCTACTTTCATACAACGTAGTACGTATGAAAGTTGAATCGGAAATCAGGGGCGATTCCTCATAGTAACCAAGTATATCGGCGGTAAACCAAGAATTTAAAAAAATAAATGTATTTTCAGATATTTAATATTCTTCCGCAAATCAACAGTTCAAAAATTTATAGTTTCAAACACTTTAATAAATGCCTGAACACAAAAAAAAAACAAAGTTTAGCGCAAAAAAAGCGATTCCCTTTGAACCAGAACGTGGCATACACAAGAAATAACTTGTGCAGAAAATCTATTTGATACACCGCTTTGCTACCGTAAACAATTGCGGTTACTATTTTCATACAATCTTCAAAAACAGTAGACACAAACATTCCAATAAACGCCTGTAAAAATAAAGAGAAGGTTAAGCGCAAAAAAAGCGATTCCCTTCCCTTTGATGAGAATTTGGCATATACACAAAAAATCTCTGATACCGTAAAAATTTGCGGTCACTATTTGCATACAATCTTCAGAGAGAGATAGACGCATACATTCCACTAAACGCCTGTAAAAATAAAGAGAAGGTTAAGCGCAAAAAAAGCGATTCCCTTCGACTGAGAAGGCACACAGATACACATTTTTAACTCTTAAGCAACTTTCGTGGTCGTAGTCGTAGTGTTTCTAATGTTTCTATATCAATTAGCACGACGACGTACGACGACGCACGTGTTCGCCAACACGAAACGATTATGCTCATAGTCGCTGTTTTGATTTAGGTACATCAATTTCTTCATTTTGAGTACTTAGTATATAGTCCAGTCAAATTAGACATAAAAAAGCCCAAACCCAGAAATAATTCGCATAGAGCTGAAAATTGGTACAGAGCATTAGACCACCGTTTAAAGTAAAATGTCAAAAGTCCCCAAAAATTCCATGTGTGCATAAAAAGTTATTCAAGGTCAAATGTCGAAAATGTTGGTTTTTCATACATATCTTTGAAACGGGGGAAGCTATCAAAAAAAAAGTATATGAAAGGCTTGTACGCCTTGTAATTTTCTAAAAAAAATATTATGACACTTTTTTTTCCTACGAGCAAGCGTTTAGAAAATATTGCGATTTTAAAATGTGTCAAATGTCGAAAATAATGGTTTTTTGCGTATTACTCTTAAACGGTGAGTCCGATTGAAAAAGTTTCTAGGAAAAACTTGTAGACTATGTGGTTTTCTATATAAAAACATTTTTTTTTTAAGCTGTCAGAAAAAAAAACATAATTTGGTCAAAACTCAAAATTTCGAATTTTTTATAATTAGCTCCTAAGCCCTGTACAAAATTCGCATAGAGCTGAAAATTGGTACAGAGCATAAGGACATCTCTCTTTATATATGTCCAAATTCCCCAAAAATCCCACTGGTGCAAAAAAAAATATTCAAGGTTAAATGTCGAATATGTTGTTTTTTCATATTTAACTCTGTAGATTTTGTTAATCCCTGCAAAAACGAAAGTAACAGTTTTCAAACTTTGATTCCTATCCAAAAGTTGTCTCTTGCCCACACTTTTTTCCACACCACCCATGAGGTAGAGTCCTTGGCTTTATCCTTTTTTTCGTTTGAGCGATCAATTATATGATGTGCACTCAAAATTTTGAATTCTTATAATTAGCTCCTAAGCCCTGTACAAAATTCGCATAGAGTTGAAAATTAGTACAGATGTCAAAATTCCCCAAAAATCCCACTGGTGCAAAAAAAAATATTCAAGGTTAAATGTCGAATATGTTGTTTTTTTTATATATAACTCTTTGTTAAATATAAAATATTAAGAAAGTCAAAAAAGGTTTTGTTCTTAAACTGAAAATTTGAATTGAAAAAGAGTTTTCTAGTACAAAATTTAAATTTATGAAAATTTTTTGTTTTGAAAATCGTTAGAGCGATTTTGTTTTTTTTATAATTTTGTATTAATCAAATTTTTTGAAAATTCTTGAAAAATAAATTTGGTATGTCAGTTTGTAGGTTTTATAAAGATACATGTGAAATCTGGAATTTTGAAAAAAAAGCAAACAAAAATTTTTAATATTGTGAAATAAAAAAAAATATTTTTTTTCGTTGATCAATCAAGAAGAACATAGAGAACAAAAAAAAACATTGCCGATTTTTGCTCAAAAAAATTGAATAGCTACTAAGGTTAATTTTGACATAAAAAAAATAATAAAAAAAACATCCGTCATGAATTCGCTAAACACACTAACTTCTTCTTTTAAGAATTTTTGAAACATTTTATTTAGAAGAAGAAAAAAAATTCTTTACGAAAAAATAGCTCTAAGGATTTGACAAATCTTTTTCTTTTTATAACTTCAATTTAATATATAAAACTGAATATAAATTGTAATTTCAATTGTGAAAGCAGTTTTTACTTTACCTATATTTAAATTTTCACTAAAAATATTTTTCGAGTTTCTTAATTATTTTGATTTTTGTATTTTAATATTTGTTTTAATTCATAACTGTCGGACATTATGTGTTGTTATTTTATTTTATTTTTTTTGAAATATATAAAATTAACATTTTTCCTTACTTAAAATTTTATCATAAATTAAAAAAAAAACTTTTGAACAACAACAGTTTTGAGTTTTTTTTCTTATTATTGTCTTAACTTTCCCGAGGGTCGTAGGTAAACCAAGGATGAGGACCAGGAATCGCCACTGTCGGAAATGAGTTTCAAATAGAATCAAAAGTAGAATCGAGTTACATAGTAGGGCCCGAGACTTTACCGTAGAACAATATTTTTCTTAGAATATGACCTAGAATCACATGCCAAGGTATGGTAGACGAATTACAGGACGCCTTGTACAAAGATTTACTTAATTTCATCTCTGGCCTTGTATAACCAACGTTTCATTTATTATGATGGCAAGATTTTTGTGAACAATTACTTAAAGAGTAAAACGAAATGAAGTAAAATGTTTGTTTTATTAACAAACATGTTTTGAAAAGGACATGGCCCACTTTTGGGCCCAGTGCGTTCATTAACGAAATTGGTATCAAATGAAAGCTGCAGTGGTCAGTGGAGCAGATTATTGGGGTGAAATATTTCCGAAATCGTTGGTGGGGTTTTCGAGATATTCGGGCTTAAAGTTGGATAACTCTGAAAATGAATTTTAGTGATTTTCTTGAAAAAAGCGTTTATAGCGTGTGATCTGAGGCACGTAGAAAATTAGATTTTGGTATCAAATGAAAGGTATTTATTTTGTCTTCTAATAATGTTCAAAATTATATTTTCAAATATTTAGTTTTTACTTTTTGAAAATCAAGATTTTTTCACTTACTTTTTGAACAACGATATCTCTAAAAGACCAACGGTCACATGCAATTTTTTTTGCATCATTTTAAAGATTTATGTCTCACCTTTAATTATATATATAATTTAGGGCTCTTTCTCGCAAAACAAAAAACTATTTTACGCACTTACTCTAGGGAGCTTTTTTTCTTAATTATTAATAATTTGGGAGTATGTTTCTATTTTCCTTATGACGACCAAATTCAAATTACCAGAAATTACTTACAACTTTCACTCAACAACTCAAAGTTCTCATTTCACTTTTGCTCCGATGCAATGTTCTCTAAAAAGTATTCGTAGTTTAAAGTGTAAGTTTCCTTCAAATTGAATTATAAGGTGTTTTCAATTAGTGAAAAAAAAAATTGTTATAAACATAAGAGCATTTAGTCTTTGAACTGTTACAATAAAGAGTGAAAATGAATAGTGTACGAGGAAACTTTTGTGTAAATTGCAGAATACGTATCCAACTTAGAAAGCAAGCTCGCAGGATTGAAGCGCTACTTAATTCGCTTCGAACAATTTTAGTTAGTTGGATATCTCCAGAACAAGTAAGTCGATACTTTTCTTAAGACCAAAGTAAATGTACCTATTTGCTTCATATAATATAATAACAGGGCAAATGTACATAGGGGAGAGTGGGTATTTTTGGGACACAGGAGGAATGGGACTTAGGCATTTTCTCAATTCCTACAGTTTTTTTCTCTTTCCTTGTATGACAGATTCTGTCTTCAGTCTGTCCCCATCCCTCAACAAAATAAGTTGTGTCTAGGAAAAAAATCACGGAGTGGAGATTAAAAAAAGGTAATTTGTGCATCAAAAGTAAAACATCTGCGTAAACTTTGAGTGAATTTTTTTTTTTAATGTGTGAACTTACTGTGCAAAAGAGTGTAATAATTAGGTAGCAACACCATGTTTGAAGTGAATTCATCGTTGTTTTGTTTAATTATTGCCAAACGAAAAGTGATATTATAAATTATTTATTCAAAGTGCCACGCAGGATGATTGGGACATCACTATTCCACCCTATAGTTGTCCCAATCCTATTGATCGCAGGAGGAATGGGACAAACCCAATCCTCCTCCTCGCAGGAGGAATGGGACAAAGTGAGTTGGTTCATGAAATGATTTTTTGCTTTTCTTCTGTCGGACTTTCGCCTTCTTTATAGCTGAAAATAGGTTGCCAAAATGTTATTTTATCTTTAGAAATCAATTTTGCTCAGATACGATCTATAAGATCTCGGCAAATTTAATGTATTCGAAAAGTGTCCCAAATATACCCACTCTCCCCTACATACATGATAATGCACCTTGGAATAAATTATTATCAATAGAATTAAGGTTTTCAATTTACAATAGCCGTTTTCTTTTTCTTTTACCTAGAATCTACACATTTATTGTTTTAAAAGGAAAATAAAAACAATGATTTTACAAATAAACGAGTACGAAAAAACTCAAACGAAATGTTTTAGATTTCCAAAATCCTTATATATCCCTTCCTATCCCTTCCTTTATACGATTTAAGATATCTGATTCTGACTTGATATGTTCTGATTGCGTTCGGATCCTGGAAAGAATCAGTTTAAGAAATAACCCTAATCCAATATGCGTGTGATCATACACACTAGAACTTGCCTCAGCTGTAGAGTTTCGTAAAGATCTTCTAGAACTCAATATTAAAAAAAAAAAAAAAATAATAAAAATAAAGCAAAACAAATAATTAACATTATTCATGTCTTTTGAAAGAAAAAAAAGTTGGTAAGTTTCCTTAAACAAACTATTTCTTAGAAAAAGCATGGTGCATATTTTCTTGAATGGCATCACCTTTTTATAAATTACTTTGAAGATTATTTGTTATAGTTCAAGTCAGTATTTACAAAATGTATGGCTACAAAAAAGCTTGATAGTGGAAGTGCGTAAAAAAGTATTTTTTTTTTGTGAGAAAGGGCCCTCAATTATATACATAATTAAAGGTGAGACATATATCTTTAAAATGATGCAAACAAAATTGTATGTGACCGTTGATCTTTTAGAGATATCGTTGTTCAAAAAGTAAGTGAAAAAATCTTGATTTTCAAAAAGTAAAAACTAAATATTTGAAAATATAGTGAAGGTTGACATATAATTTTGAACATTATTAAAAGACAAAATAAATAGGTACCTTTCATTTGATACCAAAATTTTGTCTACGTTTTTCTACGTGCCTTAGATCACACGCTATAAACGCTTTTATCAAAAAAAATCACTAAAATTCATTTTCAGAGTTAACCAACTTTAAGCCCAAATATCTCGAAAACCCCACCAACGATTTCGGAAATATTTCACCCTAAAAATCTTCTCCACTACAGCTTTCATTTGATACCAATTTCGTTAGTGAACGCACTTGACCCAGGCTTCATAGAAAAATGGGCCAACTTCTTTGTATTTGTATAGTGAGCAAATAACAAATTAACAAGCTAAAAGCAGAGCAGAAAGATCCTCACAATAATAACATTGGCATGGAAGAAGAAGTGTACCTCTGCCTTACAAGGGTCTTTTAACCTTACATCATAAAGGACTCTCTTTCCTGGACCAAGGACCTGAACTCAGTTGTAGATAGAGAAAGAACCAGATGTTCTTTTTCTCTCTTCGGTATGGAAATGATGGCCTGGCAAAAATCCTCGTATCAAACCCTCCTAGTGGGTGCCGGGCGGTAATGATCACCACAGTTTTCTTGTGCGATGTCAAGAAGGGGATCAGCTAAGGTCAGGTTGAATTGTTGAAGCGTTTCTAAGCTCTTCAATAGTTTAAACCCTCAGCAATGCAATTTGACCATAGATACGGGGTCCCTAATTTTCAGTGGTGGTGTGAGCTGGGGGGTAAACCAGTCGCAAACGAGCTCATTCAGATGCCTTGGCAGGGTCCGTCTTACATCTTGCCTTGCCCCGGTATATCGGCTCTGCCGGGGCTGACCTTTCCCTTTCCGTACTACTCGTGGGACCAACATTAACTCTCATAATTTTTTCCAGGACGTTTCAGACATGACGAACTTAGGACCATCCGCCGACTATGAGGATGAACTTTTGGCCTCCAGTCAGGAGACCATTGTGGGGCAACCCGCAAAAACTGGAGGTGCAGCGAGTACCAGCCATAGTACTCCTGTGCCTCGATCTCAACCAATCCAAAATCCAAATTCCTCTAACAGCAATGCCAGCCATAGCAATGCTGCTAAAGGAAAGAATAAAAAGTCGTCTGGTGTCCGCATCAAGAACCAGTACAAGAAGGCCTCTTTCATTCTTAGCAAGATCGCTGATAATGAGAAGGCTGGAATTGTGCTGGAGAAGGATCGCGAGGACAAGATCATGTACCAAAAGATTGTTGATGAATACAACAGTCTCTTGGCTACAAAAAAGAAGGCCGACAAAAGAAACCGGTCTCGTGAAGAGACCGTAAAACCCTCAAAAAAGCCAAAACCAAATGCGCAAAACTCAAAAAAAGATGAGAAGGCATCATCTTCCAGAGCGGCGCAACAGCGTACTTTAAGTGAGGTTGTCAGAGACGAACTCCAAGTAGCGGTTGTGGATGAGCTCTCCACAAACAGCAGAGGTCTGTTGGCTGTGTGGAGTTCTATCGAGGCCAAGCTCTCGGAGATGGTGTTTTCTTACACAATCTCGGCAATAGAGGGTCCCTACCCTAGTTTTGACTCTGGCGAGGTGCTCAGGGGACACAGGGTAATCAAGTGCGATGACGTGTTTTCCAGGGATTTCCTTAGTTCATGCATTGCTAAGATAAGCAATGACTGGGAAGGCTTGAGACTTAAGCTTATCCCAGCTAAGGACATCCCCAGACAACCGAAGGCTCGCATTTGGTTGCCCCTCATGAGTATCAAGCCAAGCGGACAGGAGCTGATCCGTGGTCTTCAGAGGCTAAACCCGTTGGTTCCAATGCGTGACTGGACAGTCATCAAGGCTGAAGAGCCGCAGAAGAACAGCGCGTCTTATCTTTTGAGGATTAGCGAGGAAAGCTTGGGGGCCCTTGAGAAGGCTGAATATAAGCTTCGGTTCGGCATTAGAAATGCCAAGATTAAGGTCCTGCATAGTCAAGGAGCAGACTGCGACAATAATGATGGCAAAGTCACGACCGACGATGACATCATTGTTGCCGAAGTCCCCGGCGAGTCGCCGGGCCCTGAAGGTGCAGGCCCTTCTTCAGGCAATTAAAAAACGCGCTGCGTTCCATACAGATTAATCTGAAGCATTCGAAATGTGCCTCAGATAATCTAAAGGTCTTCCTGAGTCAGGAAGACTTGGACGTAGCGTTTGTTCAAGAACCTTGGGTGAATGGCCTTAGAGTTCGAGGCCTTCTTGATCATAAATACGACCTTTTATATAAAATCCCCAATATCGACCAAGGTAAGCCTAGAACCTGCATTCTAGCTAAGAAACACTTAAAAGCTTTTTTGTGTCCCAACCTTAGCACCCCCGATCTGACAGTTGTCAGAACTGAAGGAAGGAATGCGGGCTTACTTCTGGCATCGGCTTACTGTGGCCACGACCGGCAGTCACCGCCGGAAGAGTTGCAGACCCTGGTAACCGCTTCCAAACAACAAAAGATAGGCCTCCTGATTGGGTGCGACGCCAACGCACGGCATTCTCTTTGGGGCAGCACGG
Source organism: Sphaerophoria taeniata (assembly GCA_943590905.1). Taxonomy (NCBI): domain Eukaryota; kingdom Metazoa; phylum Arthropoda; class Insecta; order Diptera; family Syrphidae; genus Sphaerophoria; species Sphaerophoria taeniata. The sequence continues at coordinate 70,035,370 of OX016540.1, forward strand.
TAATTAATGAACGAGGTGAGTCACTTTTTGATTTCATTATTAACAATAATTTAAATGTATGCAATAGAGGTAACACCCCAACCTTTATTTTTCCGAGCTCGGATAACTTCGAAGGTTGGGAAGATGTACTTGACGTTACTCTATCAAATAACAATCTTCATTCTATGGTGGAAAATTGGAGAGTCTCACTTGTGAACTCTTTTTCTGATCATAGGTGGATACTCTTCAATATAAATTTTGAGTCTGAAATTCCCCACCCCCACAGAAATCCCAAAAAAACTGACTGGAAGAAATTCAGTCAAATAATCAGCACGAAACTGCGTAATACACCAAGTCGGTGTCCAGAGTCGGTAAGCGATCTCGAGTCTAAAGTAAAGACCTTCGAGGCAGCTTTTGACACGGCTTACAAAGTCTCGTGCCCTATTAAATACAGTCGCAAATCACTCCCTATGTGGTGGAATGAAGAACTGTCTAGTCTCAGGAAAAAGACTAGAGTGATCTTTAATATTTGCCACAAACACAAATTTTACCAACCGTACAAAGACTGTCTAAGAGTTTACAAGCGAGCCATTGCCAATTCTAAACAGCAAAGCTGGAGAGATTACTGCCACAAAATAGAAAACATAAAAGAATCCGCCAGGCTTAGTAAGATCCTATCGAAAGACCATTGTTGTCCTTCCTTTCTTAAAAAGTCTGGCGATTCCTGGGCAGCCTCTCCTGCAGAATCCCTAGAACTGTTGTTGGCGGCGCATTTTCCGGGTTGTGAGAATAACAACCCTCAAACTCTTAATGCCAATGGCGCGTCGACGGCGGATATAGAACAAATCGATACCTTGATAAACAAGGAAAATATTGCTTGGGCAATCAACACATTTTCCCCGTACAAGTCTCCAGGCCTGGACGGCATAATGCCGATCATGCTTCAGAAAACGCAATTTCTGGCGATTCCTTGGCTGGAGATGATCTTTAAAGGATGTCTCTGTCTAAATCATGTTCCCGAGTCTTGGAGACATGTTAGAGTAGTTTTTATCCCGAAGGTCGGCAGGCGAGGACATGAATCCGCGAAGGATTTTAGACCAATAAGCCTTACTTCCTTCGTGCTTAAGACAATGGAGCGCATTCTCGATTACCATATCAGAGGCATTTTAGATGTATGTCCTCTTGAGAGTTCTCAACACGCTTATCTTAAGGGCAAGTCTACGGAGACAGCCCTACATGAGGTAGTGCGTACAGTTGAAAAAACCATACATTACAAAGAATTTACTCTTGCTACCTTCTTAGACATAGAAGGAGCTTTCAACAACGTCTTAACAGAATCTATTCAAGAATCACTAGTCGATCAGGGTGTAGAGGACTACATCAGAAACTGGATTGTATCCATGCTCAGTGATAGAAGAATTCAAGCTACCTTAGGTAACACCTACTTAACCAGACGCGTAAACAGGGGAACACCTCAGGGGGGTGTTCTGTCCCCCCTTCTTTGGCTTCTGGTCATGAACAAAATTCTTATTAAACTCGAAAGTTGTGGTGTGAAGGCCGTTGCTTACGCAGATGATTTGGTGATACTGGTATCAGGAAAGTTCACTTCCGTGATTAGTGAGATCACGGAGATGGCATTGCTAAAAGTAAGCAGCTGGGCTACAAGCTGTGGCCTGGGTGTCAATAAAAGCAAAACTGAACTGATGCTCTTTACTACGAAAACAAAAGTACCACCCTTCACCCTCCCCCGCCTCAACGGTGAAACTCTCTCCTTGTCCTCCAGCGCTAGATATTTGGGAGTAATACTTGACCCAAAGTTAAACTGGAAACTTAATATCGAAGAAAGGGTCAAGAAGGCCAGCATAGCTTTCTATGCCTGCAGTAAAACCTTTGGCAAAAAGTGGGGCTTGCAATCGAAGATAATCTTGTGGACGTATACAGCCGTGGTCCGTCCAATCTTGTCCTATGGTTCGATTGTTTGGTGGCCCGCGCTTAGTAAAGCCTACAATATAACTAAACTAAAAAAGGTTCAGAGAACAGCTAGTGTTGGCTCCACTGGAGCTTTGCGCTCGTGTCCATCGGACGCCCTAAACGTTTTTCTCTACCTCTTACCAATAGACCTGCATATCAAATACTTAGTATCTTGCAGCGCGTTGAGACTTAGGGAATCGAATAGTTGGTATTCTAGGCCCTATGGTCATAGTAATATTACTAACCTCATCCCAGCGGACATTTTTTCGACAGAAACCGACTACTGCACCCCTACTGTGGACCTCAGTGCGGATTTTAAAGTAATCATTCCATCTCGAGATGAATGGGATGAGGAATTAGTGACGAGAGGCTTCGACACAACTATTTTCACTGACGGCTCGAAGATGGAGTGTGGGGTCGGTGCAGGAATTTTCTCCGAGTCTTTAAATGTTTCCAGGTCTTTGCGACTTCCTGACTTTGCAAGTGTTTTTCAAGCTGAACTACTCGCGATCAAGGAAGCATGCAAGTTACTAAAACTAGAGCCAAATCAAAACCGCAATACAGCTATTTTTTCGGACAGTCAGGCGGCTATTCAAGCGATTGGCTCGTCCACTTCATCCTCCAAATTAGTTCAACAATGCCGAAGTGAGTTAGCGGGCATGAACATTGGACTCAAGGTCACTCTTATCTGGATTCCGGGTCATAGAGGTCATGAGGGCAATGAACGTGCTGACGAGCTGGCTAGGCAAGGATCAGCCCTTCATAGCTCACTCGCGGAAAGAGTCAACATTCCTCTTGGTGCTATGAAGGGCAAGATCTTCTCAATTTTCCTCGCTGAATCAAACGACAGGTGGAACAGCCTAACCAACTGTGTCATATCTAGAAGGATATGGCCCACCTACAACAAATCCCGTACTAATAATCTTATTTGCAGACCCAGGCAAGACATAGCCAGGGTCGTTGCTACATGCACCGGACACTGGCCTGTTGGAGAACACGCATCTAAGCTGGGCATCCCCCACAATACTTTCTGTCGTAGTTGTGAGGACCAGCGAGAAAAGGAAACTGTTCTTCACTTCTTATGCAAGTGTCCTGCCCTAGCCAAAACGAGAGTCAAAACATTGGGAAAATCCTTTTTCAATGACCTCAATGAGCTCTCAGAACTGGAGGTCAAAGATTTGATCTCCTTTCTAAACGCAACAAAGTGGATTTGAGGCGCACTCAAATCTCAGTACTATTTATAATCCCTCTTTTAACTCTAAAGGTCAAACGAGTTTTTTATGGTATCAAAACGGCGCAACTCAGCGCTAATTGGGTCACCGAGCTAGACTGCTCGTGGCCACCATTTCAACTACTACTACTATGGAAATGATGAAAGAAGAAGTCTCGTTGTTATTTCAGGCAAAAGTATATGTTAAGCCGACTTCACAAAAGAAAAAGAAAAATCTAAAGAAAGATGAGGTTTTCTCGCCTTAAATTTGAAACGTTTTTTTTTATTCACAATCAGATTAAAACTTTCATAGGTAAAAGATCTTTAAAAAAAAAAAACTTACATTTGAATAAACACCAAGCCCAGCGTGACATTCTGTTTTATTTTCATTTGTGTGGTTTTTCACTAAATTTTTTCGAAAAAAAAACCGAGATAAGTAGAGCTCCTTTTTTATATGAGAGACATTATCTTCTTCTATCAGAGCACAGCATCATCCAGTTTCTCTCACTCTGTTTCTTATAGTCGTTGTAGTGCAGAAGACCTTGTTCTGTTCTTTTTTAAATATCCTTGGAGATTTCCTTCCATTCGTGCATGCCCATAAAATGTGTATACAACAACGCAACGCCGATAAATGTTTCTATACATTTATATGTAATATATATGTAAATTGTATATGCATCAACGTGTGCCATTCTTGTAATCTGTGCTGTCAGTTTATATAAAATTTCTGAATTTAATATAAAATTAAGTGCTTGCCGTGAGAGGGAGAGTAAATGGACAGGGCAGAACGATTCGCTTAAATTTTCCGGGACACAAAACGACCATAATATATTCTCCCCTTTGCAAAGCCATACACAGTACCTACACAAGACTACAAAGATCCTGAACTATGTAAGAAAATTCCCGAGTATACTTTCAGCTTAGTGAGTAAGTTTGGGTAGTGGGTGGAAAGGCTTCAGCATACACACACGAACAAAAGAAGACAACTCTTCTTGTTCATGACTTTTGCAGGTACTGATGTACGTTCAATATTTTTGAAATGCAAAATAATGGAAATAAATGCTCGTAATAGGCCGACATTCATCTTTGCCAGGCTAAAGACTACGGCAGAAAAAGGACAATATTTATAGTTTCTGAATACTTAAGCATTTGATTTCCCAGATTTTAAGAATATGTACTACAGTGCTCCTCATCACCAATACAAAAGTATTTAAATTAAATGCATCTCGCTGACATGGTACTCGTCTGCAGGGTTATATTCTCAATTTTTCAAAAAATAAGACTGGGGTTGTAAAAATAGAACGAAACAAAAAAGGAATACAACTGGAAACTCTTTGAAACAGTGTTGCCACTCAAAAAGAAACTCAAACTCAAAATCTAAGTTTGTGGTGACATCACCTTAAATAAAGTTTGTTATAAAAAAAAAAAACAAGTTGTTTTTTTTCGAAATTTTGGAAGTAAGGTACAATTACGGAAAAAATGTTGCCCAAAAGAGAATCAATTTGGGGTGTGAAAATAAAAAAAATTCGCTCGTTATGCAAGTGTAAAAACTTGAAAATGTTACAAACTTTCTACTCAGTTTATTTTTTATTATTAAAATTAACCACAAGGGTTAGAAAACCCGAATTTGATTTCTAAACTTATGATCCACCAAAGTGGGTCAGTATGAGTAGTCTCAAATTCAAATTCTGCCCTTATGACCCACAAGTCTGTTTTTTCAAAGAAAAAACGCCAAAGTTGATTTTCAACATTTTTCAGGAGAGACGTTTGAAATTTTTATGAAAAGTGCAAGATTAAAAATTGCTAAAGAATAATATTGGAGATTTAATCGCCTTGAAACTAGCATAGAATTGAAGGTATTTTAGATCGCAATTAATTCAAATTCGCCCCTTATGACCCACCAGTTTCTATTCTACTAAGAATCCTTGTTGCAGGGAAATTGTTAAGGTCACATTTCAAGCATTTGTGTAACACTTTGGGGTGGTATATTTCATTATCTTACTAAGTTATTTTTATGAAAAAGACGAATTGCATTTTTCCAATAAAAGTAAAACAAGTTGGGGCCTTATTTAATTTATTTTGCGGTGTTTGTTGCAGGAAAATTGTAAGGGCCACCATTTGAGCGTTTTTGGAACAGTTTGAGGTGATATTTCATTATCTAACTAACGGTTTTCTTATGAAAAAGACAAATTGGGGCTAAATTTCACAGTTTAGGGCCTAATTTCATTAATTTTGGGACCTTACTTCATTTCGTTGGGGCCTTATTTCATTGGGGCCTTATTTCATTGGGGCATAATATCATTATGAAAATATACCCCAATTTGGGGCGTGGGGCCTTATTTCAATTTTTCTTTGGGGCCTTTTTTCCTGGGGCCTTATTTCACAGAGCCGAATTTATTTGTTCTTGATTTGTAGTTTCATCTGTCAAAATAACAAAAAATCGAGTTCAGGGGCGCATTGATTTTTGTTGGTGATCGTGAGGCGCCGAACAATTTCTTGTGCTCTTTAACAGCTGATCAAGTTGTTCATAGAATGCGCTTTCAAATATGATCCAAGAAACTGCAATAAATGTGATGAATGTGAAAAAAAAGAGATGAGAATAATACCCTGCACTTCAGCGGCAGCGGCAGCGAAAAAAAACTTTGTCAATTCGTCGGTGATATTGGCAAGATGAAACTGAGTTGAACGAACCAGAGTGCTGGACGATCAGCATTAAAAACAGGCGGTCGAACAACGAAACGTACGCGCAAGAATTGGCGCAAGATGGTCATCGTTGGGCCTCAGAGACAGCGATTAACGAGCAAAAGTGAAATGAAGTACCTCCGTATCTGGTTGGACCAGTATCTGTATTTCAACAGACATATAGATGCTGCTCTGACTAAGGCCAGAGGAGCCTTCGCTCTGACGAAATGGCTGTTTTACAGCAGTCGGCTTTACCCCAGAGTGTAGGAAATTTGCTACATGGCCCTAATACGGCCGATGATCGTTTATGGCTGTCCAGTGTGGTTCAACGTTGCACCATCTCAAATGGAGAAGATTCGGGTGTTCGAGAGGCAGTGTCTTCGGCGCTGTCTCGGTTTGTATCAGACACCGGAATTATCTTACGTACATTACTATTCTAACGAGGTTCTGTACAACGAGGCTCAGATCAACAGAATTGACAATTTCGTGATAAAACTTGTTCGGGGTCACATTGCGAGAGCTATAACTTCGACGAATAATTTTATCTTTGGGCGTTCTATCCGAACGACGAATATTTTGATAGTGCACGCTCGAGCAGCTTCATTCCACCAAAGGCATTCCTCCATTTAGATAAATGCGGTCTGATACAGGACAGATTGGCGGTGCCGCTAATCTACCACGTCAGGCTGAGAACCGTCGATCGGCGGCTCCTTTACCATCGAGACGTCCTCGCACAGCTCCTTCGGTTCAGTAGGGCTATATCCGAACGGGACCAAATCGATAGGGCGAAACAGGAGCACCAGTTCTGGTGGCTTCAGTCAGCACTTGATAATGGGTAGTCGGGGTGGGGTTTTGAGCCTTGACCGGCTTCCATACTTGTTTTAGTCTAAAGGTTTTGGGTTAAGGTTTAAGTAGAGTAGGCATGGTGGCACATTTATTGACAAGGACAACAAATATAAAATTACAAAAAACTAAAAATAAAATAAAAAGAAAATTGAAAAAATATATACAAACAAAAAAAGAGAAAAAAAATATTTATATACAAAAACATGAAAGAAAAATGATAGAGATTTGCTGCTGTGGTTGTTCTAGTTTGTAAGTAATTGTTAGGTAGAATAGGTAGTTTTAGTTAATTTTAAGTTTTATTTTTAAGGACCTTATTTTAAATAGCATGTAATAGCCAGTTCCCACCAACGTGATTTAGCTAAATGCACTTGATTTAGCTACATCACATGATTAATTTCATGATTTGCCATACATTTTCGATGATTTGAAATTACCTGATTTAACTTGTTTATTTTTTAATTAGGTATAAATCACCTCGATGATTCTAGGCTGAATGATTTCATGCTCAAGTAATTAATACAATTCATTTTGAATTCATTTATTTTTTCTATTTGACAGCCGAAATTCAAATTTTGTGTCATATTCATTGAAAAATTCAAAAGTAATGTCAAGATTGTCGTAAATATCAAGCTAAATCAGGTAAAAAGTTCAGTGGGAACGCTCATCGTAATTTATAAATCATATGAGCTAAATCACGTTGGTGGGAACAGGCTATAAGGAACAAATAAAACGGATATTGAAGTTAGTTTTTTTTTATTTTTCGAACAAAAAATATACATTGGAAATAAATAAAATAGTTCATAGGCCGAAAGGCAATAATTTTAAGACGATCATGAATTCCTTAGAGCTCCCGGTTGGGGCCCAGTAAGTTAAATATAAGATTTTAGATAATAAGCAAGTTTGAATTCTTTTGTCTAGTAATGAGTAGTTATAAGTGAATGAAATAAAAATGAATTTTGAAAAAAAACATATCCATTTCTTTTTTTTTTCATTTAACTGTTCTTTTTTTTCGTTTAAGACCTTGTGCGAATTGAATAAAAAAGTGGTTTTAACTTGACGTTTGTTTAAATTTTGACATTTCGCATTGAATAAAATGTGTTAAAATTAGGGTAGCTGCGGAGCAGGCTAAAATATGACAGTAGTGGTTAAATTTAACCTGTATTTTTAACCAAATTCATTCAATTCGCACACGGCCTAAGAGCTGAACAGAATGCGGTGGCGTATCGGATATCTTGTTTTTTCTAACTAATTCTTAACCACAAAAAAAATCAGTAGGTAAAGTTTACCTAATTGAGTTGAATCGAAAAATTATTGCTTTAAAAAAAATTGTAAACAACAACACGATATAAAAAAACAAATGTCGAAACTCGTCGCGCGACTAAGTTGAAAAAAAGTTCAACTTTTGAGCGACTAGTCGGGCGACGAACGACGCATTGTGTTGCTAATGGGCGACTTCCAAACAAATTTCAAATATTTGACAGCTGTCACTTAGTCGCCGGGCGACTGGCGACGCATTCTGTTCAGCTCTTCAAACAATATCCGAATATTAAAATAAAATGCAGTCGCTGGACATCTGAACAAAAAATGCTTTCGTTTGATATGTCTGTAATTTATTAATTCGGTTTTTGTAGACCGCGTAAGGTGTACTAAAAAAACAGTGTTCGCCGTTTTATGATATGGTTCCCTTTCGTTTTAAGCTGGCACCGTTACTTCCACTCCTTCCTGCTGCTAAAAGAAACAGATTTCCTGACTAGCTTGCCTACAAAATTAATCCATATTTGAGGATTGGGGCAGGGGTGAAGCTAATGTGTACCTACCGATGCAAAAATACTCTACAACTGTATTTACTCCAGTCTCCCGTCTGCCGGAGTGCTGGTTTATTAATGTGGACTGAAACAATCGCAGCAACATTATAACACAGAGCACAGATACGATTTTTTGTATAGATGATGTCCGTGACGATGTTTTGGTCCACCAACGTCATTTATATAAATCCGTATTTCGTACCTACTCTACTGTTGTAGTTCTTTGCCAGACGTGCCTTTGTTTTGGGAAATGATAAATATTATGTATTCCAACTTCCAAGCCAACAAGAACCACGAACATTACGTTGCTATTGGGAGAAAATGAAAATGGAAGTACAAGAAACAAACATGGTCGCTGAAGTTCCCTTTCATAGTTGGTTTGCGTTCGGTTTCAAACATGCAGACAGCCAGCGCGCAGCGTTGCCATAGAAACAAACTGCAGTGCTTCTGTAATAGTCCAAAGTTTTTATATTATGTCCTTTTTTGACGGTCGGTGGTGGGTGAAACCAAAATGAAGATGACGATGATGAATTGATGATGTTAAAATCGGTAACCATAGCCATAACAATTTTTTTTTATTTGCATTAACATCGTTGCCAGGTGATTAGAAACAATCAAGAATATGAAACACTTCCTCCTAAAGCTCCTCTTGGGTTGATGGATTGCAATTTTAGAAGCATATATTCATTTTTAAATGAATTTGTCGTTAAATTTTATGTTTTAAAACTTTCAAGACTTACGTTGAAGATATTTTCAGAAGAAACTTCTCGATGTAGTTATAAAAATCACGAACATCGCGGGTTAAATTGATTCACGTCTCCTAAAACGTACCTTACTGATTGCTTTATTTAATTTGAAATTTGAACATAATCTAATAATACAATATTTGCTTCATAGTTAAGCAGAATTCCTAATTCTACGTGAAGTAACGTACAAGGTGCAACTTTAACATTTTGAAAAGTTTAGCCATACAAAATTATTTTCTCTTAAAAGTTCCTGCCTATCGTTTATAGTCCTTAAAATTTTCTATATCAATGAAAACCCTGTTAAAGTAGACCCCCCCCCCTCCCCACCCACTCTCCAACTATAATCACAAAACTTTTGAATAAAACAGCCAAATCCCCAAGAGGGGCTAAGCTTTGAATACAAAATGTTGCATACACTTTCAAATATTATACATTGTTGGTGGTGCAATATCTGTACCTGGACGTGGACCTGGATTTTATTGCAGAGAGCAATAAAATAGCAGAAAATCCGGGTGAGCGCAATGAATACCAGCAAATAGCAATCCCGTCGAATGGCACGAAACTGTAAAAGATCAATAACGAACATGATGCCGCTACACTAACACATCATCGTTTTTTAGTAGGTACATTATGTAAGCCATCAGGGAAACGTCAAATGGCTGGAGAAAACCTGCAAACCCTGCAAGCCTCTAAACCACCCCAACAGAAGTTACTACTATCGACCACCCTAACCCCTAAGTACTTCTGAATTAATCCCTCATACTTCCCACGTGTCATCGACAACGATAACAAAGGATTGGTGTGAGCTGTAATATTTGTGCAAGGATGCTTGTCGAGTTCTGAGCTGTTGGTTGTCTCCATGGATACACTGTGGTGTTAGAGTTGCCATCCAGATATTTTTAATGTCTTATTTTTTTTATATTTTATTAAAAAATCTTATGACATGCATCTTAAATTAGGTTAAGCCGAATTGGAAAAGTCCATTAGTTTACCCTGCATTCATTTCATCCAGCCACCCCGCAAAAGCAAATACCACCTCAAAAACCAGATTTACAAACATTCCAAAGAAGGTTTAACTTTCTCCCCTTCTATGTTCTTCACTTTGCAACTCTTAGCGTTAGCACTCCTGCTCTTGAGAGCTCCCGCATGTTATCTTCTGGTCTTTCGTCCCAGTTCGTACACCCATTTCTTGTCGTGGACTATTGGATTCTCTTTGTTTTGTTGTTTTTTTTTTTTGCTCGAATTTTTTTTGAATTTAACTGCTAACTGCCTTTGAATGATGATCGAAGCGAATGGTTTCTAAGAGCACTACACCACCGAACTGAAGTGTGCGTACCGGAGATTTTTAGCATAAATATTTTTGCAGCACATTCACTCACACCCACATGGAATAAACGTCGTCGTCGGTTGAAGCTTGTCATGTAGACACATAATGTGTAGGTGTAGGTTGTAATAATTGGTTTCCGTTACGTTTCAACTCAAGATCCGGATCCGAATGCAACATGATCAAACGTCGAACTTAACTCTGACTTCATCCTTAAGAGCTTAACAGAATGCAGTCGCCAGTCGCCCGACGACGAAAATTATGAATTTGAATGAATTCGCGGGATGAAGTTGAACTTTTTTCAATATGTCGAGCGACGAGTTTGAAAAGCTAGCTACCGTGCATCCATTCACGTTGGGTCACCCATTGTGATGCTGATGCGATGTACTGATGTAATGGATGTTTTGTTATTCTTTTGAAAGTACATGATTTTCTTAAAATGACATTCTTTTTAAAGTACATGATTTTCTTAAAATGACATGGCGTGGCATATTTTTGTTCAGGTGCAGGACCCCGGAATCATCAAAATAATTTAATATTTTTTATTTGTTTTTTTATTTACATGAGGTCATTTTCATTGACATTAACATTGACATTACAGTACTTCGCACATGAATGATACAAACTACAGACACATAGCAGCACTGGCGACTGAGGCTGAGGCCATCGGCTGGGACTGAAACAAGACAAACGACAGAGAGAGACAGATAGACGCATAGAAGGAAAGCACACATAAACATAACATACATAAACCTACGTGCTACGTGGCACAGAGGAGGAGACATAGATTTGGCCTCAGATAAGCTGGCGATTATTGTAGAAAAAGACTGTTGCCCAAGCTGGGGCTTGAACCCGCAACGTTTGGCTTAGCAGTCAACTACACTATCCTCTAAGCCATGGCCACCTGCAGGTCATTTTCAACATTGAATCATTTCCTTTTTTTATTTCTACGTGTTAAGCGGTATTTTCATTTTAGCCGTGTTTTTGCACTACTCAGTAGACAGCACAGGAAAATTTCCCTTGGCAAACAACAAAAATCTGGATTGCAGTCGGTTAAAACGCCAGTAAAAAATTGACAGCTATGTATGCCCGCGATAGAACGTTCAATTATTAAAAATTAAAATGAAGACAACGCTGATGGCGCTACGAAGAATTATTTTGCTACTCTAATCTAATGATATGAGTTATGAACTGCTGTCTGACTGAAGCACATATTAAAAACTATAGGTCCGTTCTTTTACTTTTTCGGGAGTTTTTGTGAAAACTGTCAAATTTCCAGGAGTGGAGATGAAATCTCGTGTTTTTCCTAAAAAGTAAAAGAAGACTTGACAGCCGCAAAAATCGGTGCCATGACATTTGGCCATATGCCATAAGGCCATATTTCAAAATATGGCCATATGACACTCTTGAATTGTGTCATATGGCCATATTTTAATATATGGCTATTTGTCGCTTTGGTAATGTGTCATTTGACCATTAAAGCAGAAACACAATGGCGCTTTGCCGTCGATTTTGACAACTGCGAAAAGTTCAGCTATAGGAAATCTGTGTAACCTCACACAATGACGCTTTTCCTACGTACGCTTTTTTTGACAAACGTAAGAAAACGTAAAGAAGCCACCATCTGTCAAAAAAAAGTTCAACTTGGTTGAACTTTTGCTTTGTCTGACAGCTCAACAGCTGTTTGTTCATTTGTTGTTTGGAGCAGCGTTACCACTTTAAAAAAAATGGAAGCGAAGTAAATTTGGGAATAAAGCGAAGTAGATTGAGAAAAAGCGAAAAAGATTTTAAAATAGTGTATTTTATATTGACCATGAATACATAGACAGATCTACAATTAGAGCCGTGTGTGAATTGTATTAAAATGTGTATACAAACTTGACTTTCGATTTAATTTTGACACTACATGGCGGATATGATGTGTTAAAATTTAACTAGCAAGCTAAAATATGACACTAGTGCTTAAATTTAACCAACATTCCAACCCAAGTTGCGCACGGCGTAAAATATTAAACACTTTAATACAATCACGTAACTCATACTTTGCGTATATGTATGGGTTGACATTTCGTGTTTGTAAAGTGTGTCCGCTTATTGTTCGTGTATAAGGATAGAAACTTATCGATTATATATTTTCCTGATGAAAATAAGAGAACTGTAGAGTTAATCGAAGCAGATTTTGGAAATATCAAGTAAAATCGAGTGAAGTAGATTTCAAAACATTCTTGATGGTGCGAAGTTGGAATAGATATTCAAAGTTTTTCAAAAGTGGCAAATCTGTTTGATGATGATGGAGGGAGAACTGTCATTCAAAGCACACGTGAAGCGGGTGCATCGTAACGCAACGACGCGTCTGCCTAAAGCGCCATTGTGTTTCTGCTTTTATGGCCAACTGACACTTTCAAGCTTGCAGTTTACTGCAAAAACAAAAACGAATAAATACAATATATTTATGAAAATATGGCAAGTAACTGATCTCAAAAAGTTTATTGCAACGTTTTAATAAATAAAAAAAAATAATCAGACAGAAAGAAACAGACAGGGCAATTAATTTTACAAAGCTGCTGCCATTTCTTTAATTTGGAAAAGGAACCACCACGCACCCATGTAATGCACGCTTGTGTCTGGAAAGCAGGTGCTGCATTGCAATAATTCATTTTATCTAAGCATCTTTTTTAAATTTTGTCTGAGGATGATGACGATCTGGAACACTGGAACATTCAAAATTGATTTGGTTTGATTGTGAGTGAAACGAGCGGAATTTTTTTAAATAATATTTTAAAACACGTGAGACTGAGTTAAGGTTTAGTATTTCAAAAATAGGACTTACGTCTGCATCCACATGATGGAAGAAAACTGAACATACCTTCAATACAAAAATGTCTTTCTGATGGAGCTGTTAATGTAATTGAAACAGCTAAGTTATTTGAGGATTGAGGTAACAAAAAGATAAAATAAGATGAAACTGGGTTCAAGTACAGTGTGCTTGTAGAATGCCCTACTCTGACCGAACACCAAAGTTCAGAAGAACGCTTGCATTGGGAAGAGTTTCCTTGACGAAAACTGATAATGTTTTAGAAAATCTCAACAAAAAACAATTTTAACTTAACAACTTTGCATAATGTTTTCAAAATTATAAACATCATCAATGATTCTTATTTATAATTTCTCAACCCAAATTGGAACAAAATGTAAATTAATAGGTATGCATATCTTTACTAACATGGTTATCATGAGCGATGTGCACAATTCACAATTATTTGTAGCCGCAAGCTCTTACAACACTAAAAGTACCATCTAACAGATAGTTCCTGCTCGAACCATTTTGCATATTTTGTGTCAAATGACGCTTTGAAAATCTGTCAAATGACAATATTAGAATATATGGCCATTTATGGCTTTAAGAAAGCGTCATTTGACCATATGGCTGAATGACACAAGAAAATATGGTCAAATGACACATTACCAAAGCGACAAATAGCCACATGGCCATATGACACAATTCAAAAGTGTCATATGGCCAAATGGCATGGCACCGCAAAAATCTCATAAATGCACAAAATTATATCAAACGTCAAAAACATTCAATGTATTTATTATGGTTTGACATGGTGCATAAGTAGGGGGAGTCCGGGAGACTTGACCATATGGGAGACATCAGCCACTCTAAATAATTATCTCAAATGACTCATGAGTATACCAAATTTGTTCATCTTTCGATGTTCTACTTGCAAACAAAAATTATTCTAGATCCTCAATTTACTCTGGCTGGTGAATGCAAAAATTTGTTTTTTGTCGAAAATAGTAACTTTTTTTTGTTATTGTTTTTCAAGATAAAAATTTTATTTAACGTGGTAGGTAAAAAAAGTTGACATGTACTCATAAAACATTTAATCGACTTTCTAAACATTAAAAGAAAATCAAGCTATCTTCTATTTTACAAAATTTTTTGATCATTACCTTATTGCGCAAAAACGTGAGTGGGTTAGGTTATGTTAGGTTACAGTGGCTGCGGATACAGAATCCACACACTTAGGCCAAAAGAAAAGGCCCATTGTGATACCACATGAATCTAGAGAATTACTTCTTACTAGTCGAACCATTTTGAGCTTTTTGTAAAGCGAGGAAGATATTTGATATCCTTATTAGCTAGTTCACTGGGATTATCATAAAAGTACTCTCCCAGATGAAGTTTGCGCCGTGAGTGGGAGACTTGAGCCATTTTTTATGGGGAGACTTGACCATAGGCTTTTGTGGTAATCTATGATCAGATGTGTTGAAAATGCACAAATTTCATTCTTTTTTAGATATTAACATGCCATTAGCATTATTGAAGAAAAGAAGGAGCAGCGCAAAGTAGTGTTTTGCAAAGAAACTATTGAAAAGTCATTAACATATTGTGATTTTAGTAAGGAATTAAGTTATTTATTTTATTTTTATAAAACACGTTTAACACAGATTTTGTGTCCATACAAAACACCTCAAATATAATGAAATTGAGGTTTAACAAGATACGAACGGATTTTATTGTCTTTTGTTTTGTTTTACTAGAAAATTTTAAGTATGATCAAGTCTCCCCAAGAGGGTGTTCTCACTTATTTTGCATTTGGAAAAAATCACTTGATAAAGAAGTAGATAAATGTACCTTTACAAAGATGTATGCAACATCTGGCTGAAATGAATATTGACATTTTTATGAACGATTTAACAAAAAGTGGCTCAAGTCTCCCGGACTCCCCCAACATTTTTGTTTGCCATGAATCAAAGTGCCCCATAGTATGTATCAATGTGCCCTGTCTGGGGCAGTTTGATATCTACAGATTTCGACTTTTATAAAAAAGCTTTAAACTTTTTTTGTTAATCAAGTTGTGAGAAATATCCTTTTGAATAAAATGATACTGATCAGCATAAAAACTGTACCTTCTTTTTAAGCTTAATATTTTGCGACTTTTTGTGGTTTAAGTGAAAATCGTATCAAGGTGCCCCACTTCCCCCTATACCGTTATGGAGCAACAAAAAAATAATGTTTTACATTAAGAACACGAACACCCCATCAAAATTCGCTCAAACCACTTATTCCCAAAGTCAAATTCAATCGAACCAGTTGCGTGGTGGCTGTATGTATACCTACAGATAGACAGACAGATAGACGGATGGAATCGTCGGACCCACTTTTTTCGACTTCCCTACAATCGTACTGTCATAATTGATTAAAAACTCCAGTTCCCTTAAGAATACAATACTTGCCATATATTCTTTATTGCGCAAGTAAAAATCATAAGCAATGAAAATCTTTGTATTTCATCTCAATCCGACGACTATGTACCGAAATACTCTAATTTTTCGAACTAAAGGGCGGCATTTTTCAGTTTTTGCCACGCCTAAAAAAATTGAATATCCGGAGCTTCACTTAATGTATAAATCTGTCCTCATGCTGCCAAAAAGGTCTTGAATTAAATTAAAATCAAGAGCAAGGCAAAAAGCAATTTTAAATAATTTATTCCTTCTTCCTGACCAAAACAAGTAAACACCAACATCACATCTGTTGCCCTCGGCTTCGGGACCAATGACACAATTTACGCACGTAAAAATAATCAAGAAAAGTTAATATCCATTATTGTCCTTAATGTCCATTAATTTCCAAATTTTTTATCCTTCGCAAAACAATATTCACGCATCTGAGATCTGACAAGAATACATTTATTCCATGTCAGGAAATTTTCGTTTCATATTTTAAGTAAAGAAAAAACTTTCTACAACATTTTTCGATTTGTAAAGAATTTCAAAACTTTATAACAGTCACGTTGATGTGTATGAAAATCTGTAAGGTTTCAAAGAAAGAAAATTATTTTGATAGATAAGCATGCAACAACATCCACCCTTGTGGAGGAAAAGAAATTAATCACGGATTGAATTGAAAGAGTTTCATATTTCTCAATTTATTACCAGGTGTGGATTTATTATGCTTGTGTCTTTGACGTTCAAGCACTATCCGCATGAGCAGAACCAACGAACGACGAATGGATGAAAAAAGTGATTTCAGATGCGTTTCAAGCCCTTTTTCCCCACAAATTCTCAACAAAACTATAAAAATATAGTTTATCATTGATTTACGATGCATAAATCTACCTCTTCATCTCAAATGTTAATAAGTTTGAGAAAACAGATTTATTGTCGCGAAAAGAATTTATTCGCGACGAATAAATATACTTATTTTCTCAAATTTATTAACATTTGAGATGAAAAATTAAACAAATGCATCATCAATCAAATAATAAGCAATAGGGGTATTCATGTAAACGCGGAAAACCCATAGAAACCGTAGAAACCGTAGAATTTTCTATCGGTAGAAATGAGCTGTCAAAATTTGTATGGGACAAATTTTCTGCAAATCGTAGAATTTTATCTCACAAATTTGAAGCAGAAACTGCAGAAAAAAACCTGATAAAATTTATGACGTTTATTTTGAAGTTAAATTTGGCTCTCAATCATCATTTAAAGTGATTTGTTCATACAATTGAATTAATTTTGTTTTAAAACTACTTCTTGGCATCTTGAAGAGCACAAATTAAAATGTAATTAGAATAAAAAAAAAGAATCACTTTAACATAAATTATCGAATGACGTGAATTGAACAAATTCACTTTGACGTTTAAACAGCTGTTTGTTTCCCTTGTTTACGCAACTATTTTCTGCTGGGGTGTTTATTTAAATCTTTTGCGGAATTTTCTATTTTTCCGCAAAGTAGAAAATTATCTCGTTACGTGAATACCCTTAATATTTCTTTGTTGAGAATTTGTGCGGAAAAAGGTCTCGAAAAGTATCTAAAATCGTATTTTTCCATTCATTCGTCGTTTGTTGGTCGTGCTCCTGTGAATAGTGCTTAAGAGTTGAGAGAGAAACAAACGTCTCTCGGCTACCCTCAAAACGAATTTATGTCCAACAACTTTTTCTTAAATATCCTTGAACATCAGATGCCTAAGTATTTTAACTTTCAAGTTCTGCAGGAAGTTGTTGTTGGCACCAAAAAGATCCTGCAGTAGATGAGCATGTGTCCATATTTGGAGTTTAATTGAAACCTGGAGGTCTAGGTTGTGACTTTCCAGACACATAATAACAACGACCTTCGGATTTGCATGTAGAACATAGGTGCAAAGGTACGACTGTGGATATCTCATTCTCAAGGAAATGCTTAGAGGCAATTCGAGGGCTGCAACTGCTTATCCCAAAAGACCTTCAAGTCCTATAATTCTGATCGTGTCTCCAAAAAATTAGTTAAAACTTAAAATTAAACGCCTGAAACCATTAGTCAAGGACATAATAATGGCGTGGCCTAAAAGCAGGATATTTCATTCTACAGCACAAGACACACTGTTACCAGCCGCTGGATTTAGAATTTTGAACTGTAGCAAAGCTGCAAAGCTTTCAATAAATGCGCTCCTGATTTTTGTTCTATGAAAAGTGCTCAGAACTAAATAATAATTTCTGATTTTAGAGCCATGTCGTTCAAATGTGCTATGGGCTTATTATTTTCGGTCCATGTCTTTTCCGTATCCGCTTGGTTACCTTTTTGCGATATTCTATAGATTAGTCATATTTTTTGTTTCTGTCGAAATAATAGGACAGTAAGGCATACAAACTCGCTGAAACTTCTCTGATTTTTGACTGGAAACTGGGTCCTGTTTTCTTATGGTGTTAACGTTAACTATATATATATTTTTTTTTGACCTGAGGGAGTTCGGTAGGGTTGGTAGCATATAAGGATTTAGATCAATATTTTGCTGCTTTAATTTACCTTTTGCTATTTAATATCTGATGACTGATTGCGGACATACAAAAATAGAGGAGAGGGTGCCAAATTAGAATGATTTCCTTTTTTTTTAAGGCAATAACGAGGATAAATTCCAAACATCTCAAGGGACTTGACTTTAATTTATCTCGATATGCCGAGCTACGCTTAGTTTGGCTTGGCCTTTGTTGAATTTTATACGCACATTCTGCGTTCCACCAACGATGATGACTATATGAGAACGACGACAACGGACCATAAGGGGTGAAGTCTTTGGTTCTTTATAAAGACCGTCAGTCCAAAAACCCCCTTGTGTTGGAACTGGAACAGCACCCTTCGAGTTGTACGGATGTCGGGAAACAAGAGTCCATTATTAAATGTCCTGTCATTGTGCTTCCGATAAGAATGGGAGGAGTTTTTTTTCCTCTGTACAACCAAGTTGGAATGTTTTAATAAATTATCCCAAAATATTACTCGTATATGCGCCTGTCATAAAAACGAACTCGTTTTAGACGCTGATACAGGATGCATGTCTTAATGAATGGTAAAGAGGGACAGGGACGTTTTTTTAAAATCATATTCTGCCTTGTGTTATTAATTTAATAACAATTTGGAGAACTCTCAATTTTCGTTTCTCCTGAAAAGGACCTCGTTTACCTCGATGCAATTTATTTTGTGAGAAGCAAAAATCGCCTTTCGAATTGAAAAAAAGGTAATAACAATGGATTTATTGACATGACATCAGACTGAACGAATCTTCCTGTCCGAACATGCGTCTGCGTTTCCTCTGAGTGAGTGGTCACTGGGCATTTCTTATTTATGCATGAAAATCTATGTACCTATGCGCTTTTGTGCATGCATAACTAAATTTTGGATTTGTTTTGGTTTAATTATGAATGCAAAATGGTGAACATGCTTATTTTGGATCTATGTTGGTGTTGTTTTTGTGTTTTCTTCTTTCTTCTTTTTATTTGACAATGCAAAAAAAAACGCCACGAGAAATGTAGGTAAACAAGAGGGCTAATGCTAATAGTTAGGTTACGTTGCGTAGGCTGAAAACAGACCGAAGCCGACAAAAACAAAACCTTTTGTCGGGTTCAGTGTGTTCTGCCATCGATCGGACAAAAAAAGAAAACAAAAACCGACAAAAAATTAGGTTGGGTTGGGTTGGGTAAAAATGCAATATTTTTTATTACCTTAAGACTGCATTTCAAAAGATAAACAACGAACTGCATTTATTCAATATCAACTTTCGTCGTTAGTTGAAATTTCAAAGAAGAATTATTAAAAAATACCTTCTGAAATCAAAAATCAATTAATTTAAACTGAAAAATACTTCACATTGACATCGACGTTTCCAATACAGTGATAGCAAACTGAGCAAAAATTTCCCATATTTTAAAATTTGTTTTCAAAATCTATACTAATGTCGTTTTCGATTGGTTTCACTCAAGAATTCACTCATTCTGAAATCGAATGGAACAGGTCAAATCGCTTCCACTGAGTTCTGTTTTTTTGTGTTTGTGTGAAATTTCAAAAGTCAAATATCTGATTTTTCTTTCAAAAATCCTCAAACAAAACTGATTGAGTATTATTTTTGACTTTTTATTATTCATGTATTAGTGCTTCTTGAGTGGATTCTGATTTGAAATCAAGAAGAGAATTTCTCTTCTAAGAAGCGTTCTGTCTGTCAGTTTCGTGCGAATAAAACGCTTTCAGAAGGCTTCGGAATGATTCCGGACGCTTCCGGAGAGCCAATCGAAAACGACATAATATTAATATATAACGTAAGACTTTTGTTTGTTTGTCGGTTGTATGTTTGTAGTCGATAAACCAACAAACAAACAAAAGTCATACTTTATAAATGAAGCCGAATTCTTCTGGGATGCACTGAATGTGCAGTAGGATATTCTGAAAGTAAAAGAAATAATTATTAATAGGAAAAAACATTGATTTTAATCTACTTAGGCCGTGTGCGAATTCAGTTAAAAATGGGTTAAAAATTGACGTTTGGTTAAATTTTGACACTTCGCATTATTTGACTAGCTGCTGAGCAGGTTAAAATATGACAGTAGTGGTTAAAAATTCATCCATTTTTATTTTTTAACCACAATTCATCCAATTCGCACACGGCCTTACTCGAAAATTTTGTTTGGAAATTCAAAAAAACTGACAGGTGACATCAACTTTTTGAAACGTCTTTCTATTTTCATTTCATTTCATTTAGTTTCCTTTTCATTCCTCCTTATTATATTTAAGGCTGAACTCCTACTTAAGCTTTTGCACCAAGACAATGTTTACACGCGAATTCTTGGGCACGATTTTCTGTACAAAAGAAAATTTTAACATCGATATTCAAAAAGAGAATGGATTTTAGTTTCCAATCTTTGTGCATGTACATTTCGCACAGTCAAAATTTGGCCTGTGTCGTAAGCTCATTAGTTTTCAAAGGGAAAATTGTACAATGTAATTGCGCATCGCTTTTCAAATGGAAAACTGGAAAATTTCAAAACGGGTTTTCGAAAGGAAAATAGAAAGATGAAAAACTTGGAAAATTCATTGGTTTCCAAACTGCAGGTGCATTGGTTTTCAAATAGAAAACTGGAAATTTTCAAAATGGGTTTTCGAATGGAAAATAGAAAATTCTTGATGAAAAACTCGGAAAACTAATTGGTTTCTAAAGGGAAAATTGCATGTAATTGTAGGCGCATTGCTTTTCAAATGGAAAACTGGAAAACTTCAAAATGTGTTTTCGAATGGCAAATAGACCGTTCTTTATGAAAAACTCTGAAAACTTTTTGGTTTCCAAAGGGAAAATTGCATGTTATTTTAGGTGCATTGGTTTTCAAATGGAAAACTGGAAAATTTCAAAATGGGTTTTCGAATGGAAAATAGAAAGTTCTTGATGAAAAACTCAGAAAAGTCATTGGTTTTCAAAGGGAAAATTTTATTTAATTGTAGGTGCACTGATTTCCAAATGAGAAACTGAAAATTTTAAAATGGGTTTTCGAATGGAAAATAGAAAGTTCTTGATGATGAAAAACTCGGAGAGCTCATTGAAAGGCATTTAATTGTAGGTCCACTGATTTCCAAATGGAAAAATGAAAAATTTTGGATAGGGAAACTCTGCGAGAGCACTAAGAACTTCAACACCTAATATCAAGCTTTTGCATAGAATTTAAAGTGCATTGGTGTGTTTGTTTGTCCGGTAGGGACTCTTAACCCGCTCAATCCTCAATGCACTTACATAAATTTTCACTGTGGGTATAGGCTTAGTCAAAACAAATATTTGGGACAAACTTACTGGAAAGTCACTAAACAAGGGGGGCAATCGAAATCTGTATTTAATTTTGATTTTGGTGAAATAGTCAAAACACACCGGAAAAACGAATTTTTCAATGAAATTTGATTTTACTGCATGCTTAATTGAAACTAGAAAGTTAGTTTTTAAGCTTGGAAAAATTCAGATATGTACCTATGCGAGACGAAGTTCGCAGGGTAGGCTAGTAATAAATACGTAATAGAATTGCTTTCTTACGAATTGCTCGTCAATAGCATCAAAAAATGAAAGCTTTGAGTTGAAAAACAATTTTCCTTCATTAAACTAGCCATCCGGATTGAAAGAAAATATATTAAAATTTTCGGTTATTTGAAAAGGAAATATGTGGGATATTTTTTTTTCTTGAAAACTGTGTTTTCTTCTTCACTATTCTTTTTATTCGAAATGTCAATACAAATTCGAAGTGAAATCTTGTTCGGGCGAGATTCCCGATAGCTTTTGAAATTCCGGGCGGATAGAATTCGTTCGGGCGGAATTGATGATAAGGCTGAATACCTTGTTTTCATATTCAGGCCTATTGTGAGTTCCGCCCGGAAAACCATTCCCCCGGAATATTTTCGTTCGCCCGGAATTTAAAACAGCTATTGTGAGTTTCGCCCGAACAGAATTTCACTTCGAAAAAGAACTGACAGTTCGAATAAAACAGACAGTGATAGATTGCTTGCACAAAAACACTGTTTTCAGGGAATGAAAATATCCCATTCATAATTCCCTTCCTAATTTATTAAACATTATTATATTTTTCTTTACTTACATTCCAAATGGCTAATTCATTAAAGAAATATTCTTTTTCAACTCATAGCTTCAATTTTTTTTAAGGTTTTGATACGCAAATTGTAATATATCAATTTGTTTCATTTCATTTCAAACACAAAAACTGAAACATAGGAAATTTTCGCTCAGTTTTTAATACTGTATTGAAAACATCGACGTCAAGGTGAAGTCTTTTTCAGTTTAAATAAATTAATTTTGATTTTGATTTACGTACATATGTATGTATGTATATTTCTTGTGTCTATTTGGTTTGGGAGTTGAATTATAAAATCGAAAATTGATGTGAAAAGAATGAAATTCGTTAGTTAGGTATTTTTTTTTTTTTAGTGCAGTGCAGTGTTGAGGTAATGGAAAGCATTGCACTCTTGAAAAAAACCAAGAATTTGATCAAGCTTTGGAAAGGATGTTCTGACCAAGTGATTTTTATAGATTCACTCGTCCGTCCGCTAGTTTGTACTGAGTGCACTAACTTGACAAACCCCACATTTTGAATAGTTGTCGAAGCCGTTTTCGAGTATTTCATCTTACTAGATTCATTTTTGGTCCAAACTATAATAAACGGTAATTTTTCTAAACTCTAATCTTGTGGTTATTTATCTTTTCAACACCAAAAAAAAAGTGAACATTTTAAGGTGAAATGTCGTTTTATTTCTCCCGGAATGATTGATGCCAATAAGGGGAATTTTTCGAACATGGAATTTTTTCAACCGTAACTCACAATAATGGAACAAAAAAAAGTGATTTTTTTTCGGGCGGAATGCTGTTCGGGCGAAACTCACAATAAGGCTGATTGTTTTTATTTTACAAAAATATTTTTTAACTTTTTTTTCAAAATTCTGTATCTCAAAAACGGATCAATATTAAAAATCGAAATTAACTTATAAAAAGTATATATACATGTTCTTGCATCTTGATACCCAAATTAATTATAAGACGTTTTCGAAAAATTTTAGACATAAAAAGTTAATTTACAAAAAAAAAACCCTCCAAGGATTAAAAAAAAAAAAATGGAAAACCAACAATTTCTTAAGAAATCTTATGACATAAATTTTATTTCATATTGAATCTATTTTTGAGGTACACATTGCAATTTTAATTTTAATGTATGAATTTAATTTTTTTTTAATGTTTTTTATGAGTTATAATTATTTGGAATACAGGAGTCAGTTCGTACGACCCAGTCCATGCATATATTTTTTGAAGTTGTAGTAAAAAAAAAAAGATGAGAATTTGTATAAAAGAAAAGAAAAACTGTTGTTACCGCATTGGGAATTATTTAATTGGTGTTGGTTCTATTTATGCATGTAGCAGTCGAAAATTTACATACATTTTGCAGAGAGCGTATACGTTTTCTATATTGCAAAAAATAAAAACAAGTAAAACCTATCCGAGTTGTAGAGTTAAAATTGTTTTAAAATGCAGAGATTTAAAACCCTCGGTGCACCACGTGGGGTTTTATAAACCCCAGCGAAACAAAAATCGTTGTATATTTTCAAACGGCCGCGCAAAATCCACGAAACGTCGTGTAAGTAGCTGGAGATGCGACATTGCTGGGTCGCATAGTAATAGTCATTTATTAGTAGTGTTGCATGTTTAGCGGACTGTCGCTTTTAAAGTTTGGCAGGGTGTCACAAACCCCACGTAGTTCGGGACGTCGTCTAAAAGATTGGACTGGGATCTCAATAGGACTATTTATGTTTAGTTATTTTTAGTTTTTTTTTTGTTGTTCCTAAAGTCATGAAGCTCTTAAATAAATGGCAATAAGAAGTTTTTTGTTATAATGCTAAGCCTAAGAAGTTGGTATCCTTGAATTATTAAAAAAGTAAAATTTTTGTTAAAATGCTAATAAATATAAAAAATGTTTATTATACAGGGTGATTCACGAGCGTTGTGCCAAAAAGCTAGAGCGTGTAGGTTGAGTTGAGACAAGAAAAAAATCGTATGGGAGGGGGGGGGTCTATTCCCCCCGTTTAGCCGGGAGGGGCAATTTTCTGAAAAATTGACTTATTTTGTAAAAAAAAAATATTAAAAAATCAACGGCTTAGTTTACAACACCGCGCTTTACCTTTCTGAAAAGCTAAAAACTTCTTCTTTCACTTTATTTTTAAAATTAATTGTTTTAACGAACAGTTAAAAAAAAATAAATTTTCAAACTCAAAATTTTCAAAAAAAAAGCCAAAAAAATTTTTTTGAACTAATTTTTTTCAAAATTTTATGTAATTAAGTACTAATTTTGCTTAAAAATTTCAATGTCTGTTAATTTTTAGTCGAAAACAGAAAACCGGATGCAAAAATGTCTTTTCGTTTTTGAGAAATTAAAAAAAAACCAAAACCACTTTTTTCTAAGAAAATCTCTGTTTTTATTTTTACCTATCTGGACTTTTAGTATAATTTACTAGTTTAATTTATAAATTTAATTTTTTGTAATTGGAGTTTTATGAGGACTCAATAAAGTAGAAAAGTATTGGATTTTCCCTGGATTAATCATTTTGTTCATTGAAAACGTCTGCCATTGACTTCACTTCTAGCTCTCCGTGCTCTCGTCGGCGGATTCTTGAAAACATGCTACGACTTGGGCGCCATCTATTGGGATATCTTTCAGCGTAGAGTCTTTCGGCTTTTCGATCTCGACAACAAGTTAAACCGTAGCAGAAGTTCCTGTCCGCTAACTCGAACATATGAGTTTGTTATTGTTATGTGTTGATGAATTAATATTTTAATGGTTGTTAAGTAAATATGCGATGCCTTTTATTAACCTTTAGGTTGTTAATTGTTTTTTCATTCAAGAAAAATTGCGGTTTAATTATCTTAAGCCCCCAGCAGGTAGAACCCTTCGACGGCGAGTGGCCGCGGCCCCAGGTATAGTAAGAAAAAATTGCAGGTCAGTTTTCAGACGTTATCAATGAATAAAATGGTTAATCCATTGAAAATCCAATACTTTTCTACTTTATTAAGTCGTAAATGAAACTAATAAAAGGCGTGTTTTTTCTATTACTTAGTAGCTACTCATTTTTT
This sequence comes from Sphaerophoria taeniata, assembly GCA_943590905.1. Taxonomy (NCBI): domain Eukaryota; kingdom Metazoa; phylum Arthropoda; class Insecta; order Diptera; family Syrphidae; genus Sphaerophoria; species Sphaerophoria taeniata. The sequence goes on from OX016540.1 coordinate 70,060,851, forward strand.
ATTTTCATCGAGAAACAAAAACAAACGAAACTGTGTAATATTTTTTCAGTAAACGAATACTTAGTATAAGATATTTATATTGAAATCCAGGCAGCGCTCGAATCAATAAAGAAATTTTATGTCAAACGAAAAAAGTATTTTAAGCTTTTTTTTAAATTGAAGAGTGAAGTAGTAGGAAATACACTCCGCTTCAACTGAATAAGCACACAATTTTTCTGAAGTTTGTTGTTAAAGCTTTCCAGATTGAAAAACTCAGTTTTTTTTTTGCGTCAACTGAATAAGCACAACTTTTAAAAATGCAAATAAAATCAAACGGAAAGAAATTAACAAAAATTTTCCTTAAATATTTTTTTTATTGGTTATTTCTAGTATTGGGTACTACCACCTTTATTCTTGATTCCTTCATAAATTCGGGCTAGCATGGAATCGTGTAAACTCTTTAAGAAGTCCAGCGAAATTTCTCTCCATGGTAACTTAGTGGCTGCAATAAGCGATTCTCTGTCCTCAAACTGACGGCCTGACTCATAAACTTTACGTACCAACCATCCCTATTCATTTTCTATACGGTTCAGGTCAGGTAAATAGGGCGACCATTGAAGCAATTTAACATTCTGGTCCTGTTTCCCACTTTTGACAGTGCCTTACGTTTGGATAGGGTCGTTACCCTATTGGAAAATCCATCCACAAATATCCAAAAATGAAGGAAACTTTCTTTTCAATATTCTTTTGCAGGTAATTGCACTCCTTTTCGACGTTTAAAACTAAAGCTCAATAGTCCCATAGTAGCTAACTGCTCCCCATATCATAAATCCACCTTCTCGACTATGATGCCGCGCTAAAAATCGTTCTTCTTTTCTCAAATCGTGAAAGCAATAATTAAAACCATCAGGGCCATCAAAATTGAATCTCTTCTCATCTGAAAAAACCGCGTTGTGCCACACATTTTTCCAACTCACATCGAGTCTAGAAAATCTTAAACGAATATCTTTTCGAATTTTAAAGTTTATATCTTTTCGTTGCTCGTTTAGTGGTGGTTTCTTTTGGAGTTACAATCGTTTAAAATGATCTGCGTGGTTTGGTACTCTGTGGACTGTTAAAACACACCAACTTTTTTTTTATTTTTACCGCGGAGGCACATGAACTGGAAGCACATCTCAAAATTGCTCGTCGATCAACCTCGAATGTTGCCGTTTTTTTAACACCTTTCATGTTTTTCTCGTTTAAACTTTTGTTTCTGAGGTACGAATAGACAACACTAAGACTCCGATCAATGTTGGTTGCTTTAGCACGCACGGTCAGTCTTTATTCTTTTAACGAATCCATCTTAATTCATCCGAGACTATTAAAGCTTCTGATCTAACCATATTTTCTTAAATTTTAAATAAACGGTTAAATGTCACTTAGAACACTTCAACTTTTGATTTGGTATACCAATTAACTTAAACTCTAAGAACCAATGAAGATAATGAGAGTGAAAGATCGTGTGCTTATTCAGTTGAAGCAAAAAAAAAACTGAGTTTTTCAATCTGGAAAGCTTTACATGAGAGCCAGGGAAAAACTAGTGGCCCTTTTTAAATTATTCTTTTTGATTTGTTTTCTCAAAATCATAAGCTATCGGTTAGCATCATCAAATGATGCATTAACGTTCAAAGTTAGGAAAAAATGTACAACAAACTTCAGAAAATTGTGTGCTTATTCAGTTGAAGCGGAGTGTATAAAATTGGATTTCTTCAATGACAGTTTAAATAAAATATTTTAAAATGTGTATAAAGTGAGTATAACTGTTTTTTCTATTTTTAAAGTGAGTTGATAAAATGAGTAGTAGAAAAAACACGCCTAAAGTAAACTAAAAGTCCAGATAGGTAAAAATAAAAACAAAGACTTTCTTAGAAAAAAGTGGTTTTGGTTTTTTTTTAATTTCTCAAAAACGAAAAGACATTTTTGCATCCGGTTTTCTGTTTTCGACTAAAAATTAACAGACATTGAAATTTTTAAGCAAAATTAGTACTTAATTACATAAAATTTTGAAAAAAATTAGTTCAAAAAATTTTTTTTGGCTTTTTTTTGAAAATTTTGAGTTTGAAAATTTATTTTTTTTAAACTGTTCGTTAAAACAATTAATTTTAAAAACAAAGTGAAAGAAGAAGTTTTTAGCTTTTCAGAAAGGTAAAGCGCGGTGTTGTAAACTAAGCCGTTGATTTTTAATATTTTTTTTTACAAAATAAGTCAATTTTTCAGAAAATTGCCCCTCCCGGCTAAACGGGGGGAATAGACCCCCCCCCTCCCATACGATTTTTTTTCTTGTCTCAACTCAACCTACACGCTCTAGCTTTTTGGCACAACGCTCGTGAATCACCCTGTATATAACATATTTGTTTTATTTTTATCTCCTTAAATTCCAAAAATAATATAAATACCTACATACGAAAAAAAAATAAACATATTCTTTATATATAAAAAGAATGATGTTGTGGTATAGGAAACCCCACATAGTGCAGGAAGCAACTTTTGCCCAAGTGGTGCACGGAGGGTTAAAATACTAGGTCCGTTCTTTTACTTTTTCAAGTAACTTTAAGCTGCCGAAGGTTACTAAAAACTGCTAAATCCTGTTCCCTAACACAAAAATTTCGTAAGAAAGAGAGACGATGAGAGAGTAAAACATTTCCCCTCAAATGAGAGAGTTACTAAAATCTGCCCAAGAAAATTCTTCGGGCACTTTTTAGCAGCTAAAATTTAGCTGTCAAAAACAGCTGTCATCAGCTTTTTGAATTCAATTTCAAAATATCAAATCAAATAGAAAATGGAAATCACTTTCTTTTGATTCTGATTAATCAGCCAATAACGATGTTAAATGGAATAATTGTTTATACTTGTTGATTTAGTTTTATTAATCACGATTTACAAAGAATTATTTTGGTTTTGCGTTTGACGTTTGAAAAGCGTAGGAAGCGTAGGAAAAGCCCTCTCTCGAGCAACTAAGGTCAAACCACAGATAATAAATTTATACAGATGTCTCATCCCTGCAGAAAAAAATGAAACATATTTTGCTCTTAACAGACAACGCCTTAACAGACAAGGAGCTTTTTTAAGCTTGCCGAAGTATTCATTTATGGGCAATGAGGCGAGCGAAAATAGATTTTTAATGCATTAAGTGAATGCGTTAAAGCTTTTGGAAAAAGCTTTTTTTTTGGTAGCTTTCAGTTTCATATATCATTTCTCGCCATAAGGGTGAGACATCTGTATAAACTTATTATCTGTGGTTAAACTGTACAACACTCTCATCATCCCTGTCCTGCTGTATGGTGCAGAAGCATGGACCCTAACAAAATCGGATGAATGTGCCTTAGGCTGTTTCGAGAGGAAAATTCTTCGGGTCATCTTTGGCTCCGTGTGCATTGATGGGGAATGGAGAAGGAGATACAACAGCGAACTTTACGGGTTGTACAACGACGTGAACTTAGCCAGAAGGGTCAAGGTCCAGAGACTCAGATGGCTCGGTCATTTAGAGCGCATGGACACCAATGCTCCGGCCCGGAAAGTCTTCGACACTATTCCCGAGGGACGCAGAAGGAGAGGAAGACCGCGACTCAGGTGGCGCACACAAGTGGAAGAGGACCTCAATCAACTTAGAGTGCAAAACTGGAGACAGCTAGCTATAGGGACCGAGCTGACTGGCGGAGACTGTTGATTGAGGCCCAAGTCCACAACGGACTGTAGCGCCACCTTAAGTAAGCAAGTAAGTTTGACGTTTCTGTCATGAAGCTATTTTACTTAAACTTACTACAAAAGCGTTCCTTTACTTTTTCGTAACTTTGACTTTCTGTGAGAGAATTTATCCCCACTCCTGCAAATTTGACAGCTTACTTGAAGTTACTTGAAAAAGTAAAGGAACGGACCTTATATTTGTCGAATTTTAGTTAAAAAGGAAGTAAGTGAATTGCCAAAAACGCCGTAAAAAATACTGTCTCAAGTGTATGGGGTGTGCATTATTAAGGGTTCCGTGGTAGGTATCTTATAATTTTTTTTCAAATATTTCTCAGACTTAAAGTAGGGAGGATACTTTTTCTTAGATTTTGGGGGAACTGGTGATTATTTTAAAAATATTAACGTACCTAATTACAAAATCTTAACAAGAAAACATAAACATCAATTTTAATGACCTATGGATTATGTGCATATTGTTGATTCTGTATTAAACATTTGTCTTTTTCCCCAAGAATGTTGACTTTGTTTCCAATTTTGTTACAAAACTAACTATTTTCTTGATAACATTAGGTAAGTTTTACTTTTGTATATTTTACACATCAAGTGACTTTCGTTACTTTGTAAAAAAAAATTAACTACCCACTTGGTTTTATCTTGTATGTATCGTATCCACCATGCCGGAGGATTAGAAAATTGTCATTAAAACGTATAATTTCAATTTTGAAATTTTAAGAATACATAAATCTTAAAATCAACAATTTAAGTTCGTATGTTTTAAGTTTTAAGGTTCATTTTTCATGCACTCCCATAGAAACTTTAGTATAGCATGCAAAAACAACTGCACCGAAAAATAACTTGATTGAATCAACAATCTTTCATTGTTCGCTAATAATAGCCGAAAAACAGTTCTATCAACTAAGGTTTTTAATAAAATCAACCAAGGATCAATCAAACAAATAGAGGATTGTTAGCATTCTTAGCAATTAATATCTAAAAATTTAAAAGAATGGATCATGTACTTATGTTGTGTCTAAAACGGTGCTTTGTTGATTGCATTGTTGATAAATCACTTTCGTGATCATTCTTGTGCACCAGATGGATGCTGTAACGGCATTTTTAAATGCCAAGTTAAAATAAGATATTTATGTGATTCAGCCAAGCTGATTTGGAGATGGTTCGGATCGAGTATGTAAGTTTCGAAAATCTCTTTATGGACTCAAACAAACAAGTAGAGTATAGAAGCTCAATCATTTTCTGATAAATATAAACCTAAGGGGCAGCGATGTCGATCAGTGCACACATTTTTGATATTCTGGAGAGCAGATGTTATTCAATTTTTTCGACCTCACTTGATCTGGTGAATATTTCTCATTCTAGCTATCAAAATCTTAAAAATGAAAGACATGGGCGAAGCCACATCAGTTTTGGGCATGAGGATCCTATAAAGTTTCCGTATTCCGCTAAAGAGTTCAATGATGTTAAGACAGGAATTTATCGCACAATACATTTTTACTGCTGTCACTTTTTAGCTGCGTTTATTGATCATTTCTTAGTAAAATGGTTTGAGTATGATACTATATATCAGTTTATTGAAGAAAATGTTTAATATGCTGACAAATAGGTACCTACTTTCTTAGCACCATGCTGAAGTTAACACAATGCTAACTAGTATCGCATTATATCCTTAATAGAAGGCGGAATATAATTTTGCGCTATTATTTTTTACATTGACCCCGTTTGTGATATGAAAAATATACATTTTGTTTGTCCCTAACCTTCTACCCTTATTCCTCTGAACCCGCCATTGCATTGGTGACGTTAATTTCAGTTAGTTAAATGGTGAAGCCGGTCTCATAGACCGGGTTTTTCAACACAATTTTTTCAGAACTCTACTAATACCTCGGGTAGGTATATATGTATCTTGAAAATTAAACAAAGATAATAAATAAACAAACGCTCTTTTATTTCAATATAAAAACTTACAAAATTATTTTTCACGAGCATGAGCAAAAAGTTATACGCATTTTTAACCAAGCCCGGTCTAACAGACCAGTACGTATAAAGAAAATCAGTCAACCGGCTTGGCTTGGCTAGCATTCGTACACAAAAAATTATTGAAGATGTTCTTATGTGACCAATTATTTTAATTAGATTTTGAATTTGTTCAAGCAGGCTCTTTTGGTGAATTTGAAATGTAATGCAAATAAAACGAGTTTATTTCATCTTTTTCCCGACGTTTCGTCGTTATTCACGACTTCTTCAGGGGTCTATTTATTTGAATTAACTTTATTGGCTTTACATTTGAAGAATAATTTTATTTGGATAGTTATTTTTAATATTTAAAAACTTTAATTGAAACAAAACAAAATAAAATAAATTAACACCAAAATAATTTAACATAAAAAAGACTTATTACTATTATTAAAGAGCCTGCTTGAACAAATTCAAAAAATTATATTTATATATATATTCATTATAAGTGTACATATATGTAGGTAGGTATATATATTATATGTTTACACAAAAAGACATCCCAGAAACCTGGTTCTCAAAGTATACTACTATGGAAGAAGGTTGCATCGAAAGTATGAATATGAAGATCCAAAATATCCGACAAATAAACTGCCTATATTAGGTATTTCAAAGAGAAAAAAAAAACAGACAAACCTTATGTTAGTTTTTCATTCCTACAAATTATCCGTGCTCAATATGCTAATTTTTTAACATTTCACTGCCAAGTTGCGCTGCAGGCTGCTGATTCTCTGCTACACAGCACAGTCCCTTTTGTTTTCAACTCTCAGTCTCAGGAAACATCTCTTAAACTGCATCTGTCTGTCTATATTTCAGTATATGTATTGCATTATCGCTTTCATACCTCTCTCCACAGTACACACATGCTGCGTGCTGGGATCAATGAATCTTTATTTAATTTCTAGACAACATCAGCTATGTACATTGTGCATATGGGACCAGAGTACATTAAAAAAAAAACCCTTCTAAATAGGATTCAAAAGGAAAACGCAATGTAACAGCATGCAATTTCCATACAAGTTCCCTTTTTTGTGACTATATTTTTGACGGTTTTTTTAATCACCTTTTACTTTATTCAAGTAATATTATTCTAACTAATCTAAATACATCTAAGTTTGTATTCGTTAATGGATCCTTTATTGTAAAAACTGCATTTGAATCTCATGAAAATAAAACGCCCAAACAATCGAGCATCATCGGCAGGAAAACAATTTGCAAAAGATAAAAGTTAAATGGCATGGAGAATGTTTCATCATGGCAACTGACATATACCAATATTTCTACCCATCCGAATTATACGTTATATACTTTTTTCACCTCCCAAATGCCAGCAATTATTGTAGACAACCACCCACTTCTATCCACTGTATTCTTTTCAGCGCGATTTGCCTTTTGTGACTACAAACCTACTCAATCAACAAGAAGCGGCCATTTACGGAATCCCTGGAGAAATAATTGAAAAGGGATGGCAATGTCATGTGAAAATGAAAGCGCGATAAGCGGGCTATACGTTTGTGCTTTCCGAAATACCTTTGTGTGTGCAGTTTGCCATATCTAAACTTTACCTAACGCCCAGGCGGTACGGCGTTGTATCTTATACTAGTATGAGTTGAAGCATCACCCACAGCCCACAGCAATTGGATGTTTTTCCATTGTACATTGAAAAAACAACACGCGTGTATAGTTTTTGCCAGTCATCATAGCTCATCGGACTAAAACGGAGTTCAATAAACGAACACAAAAACAAAATATCAGAGCTCATATAAGACTCAAGCCAGATATTAACTTCGGAATCGAATTGGGCTTGTGCTTCTTGGAAGGATGAAAAGCTAAGCTACCACTCGATTGGTGGAACTTGCACTTTCGGCGTTAGACTTTTGCTTTTATGATCAACTTTTTCAATTTAGCATTTTCAAAGGTTTCATATTATCTATATAAAAATTTGTTTAAAAGTTGAACAAGATTTGGTAAATAGTTGCAAGTTGCAAGTGGATGGTTGCAGTATACATAAATACATACACAGCTTCTGATAGAAGAGAACATCAAAAGAATACAAGATAAGGGAGAATTGTGTTTCTGTTCTTTATCGATTTTCAGATTTAACTCCAGTAAGAAAATGAGAAACCATACCCCGCTCAGCTTCCTATTCAACCCCTGTGTCAAATGCCATTTTTCATTGCCAATCGAATTTGTTGCTCGGTAGAATCAGAAAAGAGTCGACTTGTCAAAAAAAAAGAAAGAAATTGCACGATTATGTCGAGCCAAATGATAGTAAGCCAAGCTTTGTAAGCGCAATAAATAACATTTATTATCTATTTGCATGACACATGAGAATTTTAACTATTAGAGCCTTATGATGCTATCGCTTCTTAAACAGAATGTACTTTTTCCCTATAAAAGCAAAATAAGTTATATTCTGCATTCACTTTGAGCTAAACATCAAGCTTTAGGGTTCTTAAATGTTAAATTGTCCCTCTTATTACAAAAAACGATTGCAAATGTTAAATTTTTGGTCAGAAAAAAGTGTTTATATTTACAACTTCAAATAAGTTAGGTTTGTTGATTCCTTAGTCGAACCATAGAGGCCGTTATTGATTAAAAGTATTGTTACGAAATTTAATTTTGTGTCGGATCGGCGAATGAAATTTGGTGACGGATCGGCGAATGGAATTTTGTGACAGATCGGCGAATGGATTTTGATAGAAAACGAGATGAAAATGGCCACAGTACACAGAATACAAGCATAGCCGTAGCTAGGATTTTGTTTCAGGGGGGGGGGGTTAAGATAAATGATAATTTTTTAAATTTTTGTAATAAAAAAGGAAACATATTTATCAAATGAATCGAAGTCTTATTTATGTAGTCGTCTTTTCTTGGCTCTCTGGACTTCATACGTCGCATACGGGACCGAAAATCCGTTGAAGAATTTTTCTTTCGAATGTGCCAAGTATCAATTCCCTTATTTACTGTTTTATTTTTTTTTATATAATTATCACACACTCAAGCGGTTTTTTTTATACCCTTATTATGCCAGAGACACAGTGCTCAAGGAAATTGGAAAGGGGTTGGAAAGGAGGTGCCGGTGTACATTGGTCTTAAATACCTGAATATTATGCAATGAATTGGAAAGTCAGAGTGTAGAAGGGAGTTCCACACTCGTCTAGTACGGCTAAAGAACGATTACCTTTACTTGAGAGTATGTCCGAAGTTTGACTTATGGGCATTCCTAGAAGCGCGAGTATTACGGGTGAATTGTTTAAGGGGAGGATTGCAACTGGATATTTCACAAGAGCACTTACCGTAAAAGTAACGATAGAACCGAGAGGGACACGAAACGTTTCGACGCACGGTGGTCTAACTAGGTGAAGCTTTGGACGGATATAAGTCTTATAGATAAGTAGTTGCCCGTAGCTTAGTTGGTAAGTGCGTTGGCTGCTAAGCACAACGTCGTTGGTTCGAGTCCTACTCAGGCCAAGTTTTTATTTCATCTTTCACGGGCACTGCCTCTTGCGAAGACCTGACAAATCTTCCAAGAGTATAAATCTGTCATGAAAAAGTGCTTCTCAACTCTGCCGTTCGGAATCGGCGTTAAATTGTAGGTCCCCTCAATTCTTCACGCGCACTCAGAGAATTGTTGATGAGAGTAAGCCACTTAGGCCTTGGCTCTTCAAGAGCTGTCGCGCCACTCTATTTATTTATTTTATTAGAAAACGTCCAGTTCAGACGGGAAAAAAAATTCTTGCACCGTCTTCACGTCTGCGTGCGATATCTATGTAACTCTATTATCTGTGATTTAACTCTACGCGAATTTGTATGCCCCATTGTACAATGCTGTTTTAGTCAGAGTTTAATGAGCTTATCATATTTTGCCCTTGCAGTTCCACATCCAAAGAGGGATGTGAGTCTGGAAATGAATAAGAAAAGCTAAGGGTAGGTACTATCGTCAGCAAACCAATGGATTGGTTTAGAAGTTACAGACAAGACATCATTAATAAAAATGAGAAAGACGGTCGGAGACAAAATGGAGCCCTCGGGCATAGCAGCATTTATATTGTGGGTTTCAGACTTGAATCCGTCCAATACAACTTGTATTATTCGAAAACAAGTTTCTTATCCAAGGAAGGAGTGATTCATCAATACCGAAAACACGCATTTTCGATAAAAGAGCAAAATGCCAGACTTTATCAAATGCCTTTGAAATATCAAGTGCAGTAATCTTACTTTCTCCAAAACGATGTAAAGATTTGTTCCTCTTATTACACAGTTGACAGCACTGGACGAAGAATAGAGAAAAGAGAGATGGGGTTGAGCATGTAGTAACGAGAACATTCGTTGCCTAGAAGTTGTACGCTACGGTTGTGACTGGTCAAGAATTTGAAACAATAAAATTTGAGAATTTAATTTAATTGCGTTTGGGGTCTTTAATTTCCCTAAATCAATTTGTTAAACTCTGTTCGGTGAGATAAACCATCAAATCACTAGTGGACCTGTTGCTGCGAAAGCCGTATTGCGGTCATTAAGAAGCTTTCGGTCTTCGAGATATTTCTTGAGCTGATAGTTTATCAGCGTTTCCATGACCTTAGAAAGAAGGGACGTAAGTGCAATCGGACGATAATAAGAAGGAGAAGAAGATTTGCCGTTTTTTGGGATTGGCTGAACAAATGCTGTTTTCCAACTGTTCGGAACGAGCCCATCAGAATATGATAGATGGAAAAGCTTACGCAACAGCACGAGTGCGGAAGAAGATTTTTCCCATGGAATCATTGACGCGCTCAAAAACTGGGGGAATCATGTCACTCTCTAGCAACTTTTGCGAGAGAGCTAACAACTGGAGTTTTTTTATTGTCATCGAGCGTAGGGACCGAAGAATTTTTTTTATTATTATATTTTACAAAAGACCAAAATTCTTACTGCCTTTGGGACATTGCAGTACTTTTTGCCTTAATTTTTGGTCATGTAACGACTTATGTAAAAGAAATATGGCTAATAGTAAATGATATCTCGATTATACGAAATCAAATAAATATACAAAGATTTCTGAAAGAAAATAGAAAAATGCCTTTTAAATTCAATGGAAACTTATAAGTTCAGTGTCCCAAGACAAAAAAAAAACATTTTTAACTTACTAATCAATAGTTTTGATTTTGCTTTACAAAATTATTTCGGGGAGGGTTAAACCCCGTAACCCTCCCCCTAAATACGGCCATGAATACAAGGTATAATATTCCCGATTTTCTTCTTCTAAAGTTTGCGCATATGTCACATTTCAGAGACCAAAATGTCAAAATACAACAAAAGTTGTTGTTGTGTTATCGGCATTTCTTTTTGTGCCTTTTCTCACTTCTGTCATCTTGGTCTCTGAGAGATGCGCAATATAATACCTTTTATTCTGTGTACTGTGGAAAATGGCTACATGCTAAGGAATGGCGAATTTGGATTTCTCTTTTCTTTTGGACACCGAGCGAGTAAGGTGGCATCAACGATCAAGACGTCTCGGAAATAAATTGTGTAGACTACATTTTAACTTAAAAAAAAACGACATTAAAAAAGAACCTCTCGGGAACCAGAACCATTTCAATAAATTTTAATTGAGAATAAGAAATTCGTCTACCTTTTTATTCCATTGCGTTCTTTTCTTCACTCTATCCCGCAGCTCCTCAGCAGATTTTCGTTACAGTATGAAAATTTTGTGTCATTGAAAGTTTGAAGCATAAGTAGGTTAATTATTAGATATTTTATTTCTTAGGACAATCATTGGGTTGGGTACGATTTGCTGATTTTTCAAATGTCGATTTAAAAAAGTCGACCATTACCTATAATGTCGAAAAGTCGATTGATAAAAATACCGACTGAACAAAATGTCGACTCTTATAATGTCGATTTTGAATATATCGACTCGTAAGAGGTCGACAGTGACAAAGTGAATGATGTTCACATCAACAAGTCACTCTCGGTTAACTGTTAATTTTTCCATTCGCCACATGCATGTGAATTTGTATTTTTTATATGAACCTATGTATATTGTATATATCATTGAATTAAAAATAAAATTGAGTTTCCACATTAAGGAGAGAGTTTCTTGTTTTTTTCTTTACAACAGTCGACATTTTAACCGACAACTTTTCAGTCGACATTTTTTATAGTCACATTTAAATTGACAACTTTTTTTTTGTCGATCAAACTTCAGTCGACATTTTAACAGTCCGTAAAGTTTTCAGTTGGCCTGTCGACATTTTTTTTGTCGATCATTCGTACGCCACCCACAATCATTACCTACCTTAAAAAATGTTTAATACTTTCGACAGGTACTCATATAAAAAAGATTCCTGGGCAGGCAAATTTTAGGCAAAACAATTTTGCACGTAACTTCTCTTTTTGTGAATTTGCCGAGAGTTTCTCACTGATCAGGATCAAAATCATCCAAATTAGTCCAGTTATTCTCGGCTATTAAATGAATATTGATGAAAATCTAGCAGATGATATGCTTTGAGTTCTGCTGAGTAATTTTGTTTTTATTAAAATTGACGGAATATACATTGCACTTAATGTCAAACAAAAATATACAAATACAGTCAGTCTCAACATGTCGGTGGTCTCTTATGTTTTTTATGATATTTTCTGTCAATATTTTCATGCATGCAAGTTTAATTTCTACAATACTGATAAATTGGCTATACCAAACTTAAAAAGAAAACAACCAACTCTTCACATCTTTCACTGCATTCTTCAATGAGTTTGCGTTGCAAATTATGTACAATGTACATGTATGCACATTGCAATATCCTCATGCTCTCAAACAAAAAACAAACAAGATACACCTCCGTCAAACTCGAAAAATGTTGACCACATTCCCCAAAACACACACAAAACTGTTCGATAGAATTATTCTAGAATCCTGATACTGCATCCCTTTGTTTACGATTTTAAAAGTGTTCACTTAAGCTTCCTATTGCTATAGACTCTCAGCAGCATACCGAAACCAATGTGAAGAATTAGATATGAAGATTTCATTTCGATGGAACGATACAGGGCCTGCCTCCCACTACCAAGGGGAAAACATACACATCAACGATAAACATAAGCCTAAAAAAAGAGAACATAACGCTTCCAAGGGGAGGATGTGAATTTTTCCAAATGTCCAAATGAGTGTTTTATTGGCAACAAAAAAAGTACAAGCGGTTTTTTTTGTGTGCTCTCCGAACATCCTTTGTTGCTTTATTTGTTTTCTATTCCGCTTCCGTAAGGACAAGAACGTTTGTTGGAACGTATTATATAGGTACAGGGTACACACCTGGGTTGTAAAAGTTGATACAATTGTACTTTTTTCGATACACTTGCCTTTCCTTAAGTACACAAATACACTTTTACTAAATTCAATACAATTATGCACTTCCACTCTTTCACTTGATGTAATAAGTATTCTGCTAAATCATAAATATTTTTTCCAAAATCCATATGAACATCAGGTATCCTTTTTCTTAACGCACTCATTTGTTGCACTTGCAAGTCAATAAAATTGCTAGTTAGGCAACACGTTTAAATGCCATTGAATGAGACGTTAAGTAACGATGTAACATGTAAGCCGGAGGAATCATCTATCTCATTCGTTTTAATTCTCATTTGTTTTCATTCCGTTATCCATTTCCATTTTCATTTTTTGATTTGGTTTTGTGAGTTTTTGAAGACAACCTGGAGAGTTAGGTCTTAGGTGCACTTACTACATGTGAAAATCCATACGGTGTCAGAGCGTCACGCAATAACTACTAAGGCGATCATCATGAAACTTTGTAAATATATTCTTGGAGGTATAAGAAGAAACATTTTATCCTGATTAAATGTACGGTTAACCTACTTTTTCATAGAGCAAAGGACTTGCACATTGCATAGGTAGTCATAGTTTAGGGGTCAGCAAATCACGTAGGCTACTTTTCATCCCGGTTATCCCGGATAACACCGCGGGTACAGCTATTTGTCATAAATTAGAATCCTCTATCGTCACCAAGTCCACCCAATTATTGGCATACACAGACGACATTGAAATCTTTGGAAGGAACCCACAGATGTACAATCCTCATTTAACCAGAACGAGCAGGTGGCAAAAACCTACTGGTACATATAAACTAGGGAAAAACTAAGTATGTGGTGGCGCCGACTGCTGAAAACGTTGGCAAAAGTAGAAAAAGAACTATTAAGATAGGGGAGCACATCATTCAAAGAAGTGTGATCCTCCAATTACCTTAGGTCAGTAGTAGCAGCCGATAACAGTATGGAAACAAGTAAGGCTCTTTAAATCCAAAAATGTTACCATTACTCCGAAACTGCTACTATATAAGACGATAGTCTTACCAATACTCACTTACGGATGCGAGATCTCAGTGCTTAGTCAAAGGTACTCTGAACTCTTAGCCGCGTTCTAGAGAAAAGTCTTACCGAGAATATTTGCAGACTTTATGACAAAAATTAAGCTTTGTAGACTCTTAGCTCATGTGAGCGAAGAGGAACCGGCCCGGAAAGTCCTTTGTTGTACAATTCTTAGTAGGATAAAGCGTGGCAGACCATTTGGGCTGGAAGGATGGCGTAGACGAGGACGCCCAAAGCTTTGTGGTGCGGAACAACAATCGGGATACATGGAAGAAGAAGGTCGGCTAGTTATTTATGTTTTAACTATGGAAAAAATATAACTTTATTCTTAAAAAGAAAAATAATTTTTATTTATTCTTCAACTAAACTTAACAAATCAAAAAGTACAATTCGATACACTTTTTATATTGATTTCGATACAATGCTGAAAGACGATTTTTCATCCCTGGTACACACTACACACTCTTTCCTTTGTTTTGTTTTGTTTTTTTTTTTCGTATCCTCTCCTCTGGCCCTCAAGTCCCAGTGGTTGGTATGGTGTCTTTTTTCTCATTTTTGTAAATGTGTGTTGTAAAAATGTATTCGTCCTTTTGTGCTTAACGATTATTAAACATTCTTTGTTGTTTGCTCTTTCACTCCAAATTGCGGCAAAGAGAACAATTTAATTAATGCTAATTAAAAATTCTCAGGATCATATGAACACCCAATCGTCTTTTAATTAAGCACCATTCGAACAGAGACAGAAGACACACAATTAAGTGTCCTGTGCAGACAGCAAATATGAAATAGTACATATTATAATATTTTTTAATGTTCTGGCCTGGCCATGATGTCGATGCAGCAAAATATTGAATCATACATTTTTTATTGCTCTAAAAGTTTTCATTTTCGTTTTAGTTTAGTAATTTCGAAAACGAAAGAAATACGAGGCAACCTGGCATGGCAGAAATTGAATTTTTTTTTTATTTGCTACATTTGTTACGTCCGTAGTATAAAATGTAGTTTTGTAGTTAACGTAGTTAAATCTTTGTATATGGAATTTATAGTATTTTCAGCCTCGAGAATTTTTAGTTTTAGTTCTGTTTCGCGTTCCGGACGTCGCTGTCGTCGATTCACGAGGCTGCAACTACTATAAATTCCATATACAAAGGTTAAATGAAGCAAACGTAGTACTCAACGTAAAATTCAAATTCAAATTCAAATCGAAAAAGAAAACTGTGAAAGTCTTCACCTCGTGTTATCGCCTTCCAAATCACTTTCTCTTCGTGTTTCTCCCCTTATTTTAAAAATTGGAGCCTACATTGCATAATTGTAAATTGTAATGAACGACAAAAACAAAACAAATGATTTAATTAAATGCCGAATTCCATGATTGCTTATTCTGTCAGCAAAATCTAACTGACAGGGTCAGGCCAATAACAAAATCTTTTTTGAGAAAAACAACTTAAATTTTTTCTTCTAGTGAATCTGAGTTGAGTTGAGATTAAGAAACATATAGCCGTAACATACGTAACAAATTTAGGTAGTAAATGAAACAAATCAGGCGTGTAGTTTATCCGATTAACTACGCGTAGTTAACGTAGAAAATGACTCTGCCATCTCTGGAGGCAACACATAAAGCAGGGTATTGAAAACAAGACCTTAAAATCTCAACTCCACCACGATGTTATATTTGATATTATTGTACATATTTATATTTGATATTAAGTTTCTATCGAGCGGCTATTAATGGTTGGTTGGTTGCACTTGACACACTGTATCATGGAAGAGTGGATAAAGGTCCCTTGAGAGAGAGTCCTTCGTCAGCATAATCATTTTTTATGTAGTTTTATGTTGTTGAGGAACAAGCCTGTCAGCTTTCAAAACGTATGACAGTGAAAAACGACTGAACGGAGATCAAGAAGACCTGGGCGTTTCATTTCATTGATTAAATTGGTAAAGATAAGAGTTCTTGAAAGACCTGCCGTTTTTTTTATGTTAGTATTAACAACAAGCGAGTTATTTATTAAAACATTTGGAAATCGTTAAATACTAACGTTAAATAAATGAAAAAATCTTAAGTCTAATTACAAATCTAGGGATACATATTTGTTGATTCTTAGACCCTCTGTATAGGTACTTCTATATCAATTCTGACATTCTGATAAAAAAAAAACTTTCTAGAACTTCATCAAAGAAGAAAACGGTAAAAAAAATCTTAATACAGCAATAAAATATGAATCCATTAACTTTATTTCCAAAACACACATAAAACAAACACAAAAAAGGAAATCCTCATCCGGAGTTATCTTCCTTCACTGTAGCCAAAGGAACATAGAAACCCAAAAACCCTCTGGTTAGCAATTAAGTGAATATACATTTGCCTCAAAGGCTCTTTCACAGAGAAGAAGCTCTAGCTCTGTTTCTGTTTGTATATCACCATTTTTGAAGGCACTTAAAACATTAAAAAAAAAAAAGGAAACACTATTAAATAAAATAAGGATGCCGAAAAAAACTTTAAGTTACACGAGAGCAGCGAATGGATATGGCGGAGGCGGTAGAATTGTTTTAAAGCGGAACCCTTTTACACTTTAACCCTTTTTTCTGGCTTTCCATGGTTTTCCTTCTTGTATGAGAATAAGTCCAAACGGAAAGCAACGCAAGACGGCAATGTATGCAGCAGCTTTGCGAGTGGCTGGCAATAGGCGATAATATTATGTCGTACACTCTAATGTTCTAATGTGACTAAATTCAATAGACTAGAAACACAATAAGATAGATAGATAGATACCTATTCTTATTTTTAATTAAATGGTATTTGGTTGCTCTAGCTACCGCTCAGTTTACACAGAGATTTGATATTTAGAATACATATCTTTCTACTGAATTATTCTTACTTGAAAAAATGTTTATTTGAATTAAAAATATTACTATAATAATAATAATAATAATATTATTATTATTATTATTATAAGAGTTAAGCGTTTGCACTATCTCTACATCTCGTAGGATACCATTCACCTGCCCTTAAGGCTAGGCTCTGATGAGCATACGGGCATAAGGCCAAACATTTCATCGGCTTGTTGTTGTTCATCTTAGATTAAGAAATTCCCTAACAATCCTGCAGCTATCTAGTATGACAGCTTTTTGCTGTTTTTGATTCAGGCACCAATCCAGTGGTAGAAAGAATGACGGGAATAGTTGTCACACTGTCCGCTCTCGATCTCGATAAATCTTTCAACTCATTACCCAGGGCCACGTACTTTTGAATCTTCGTAATGTAGGTTGAATCCATATTGTTGTTATTTACAAATGCAAAATCAACAAAGATTATTTTCTTTTGTCGTTTACTGTGGATGACAATATCTGGTCTGTTATATTGTACACTGGTGTCAGTCAGGACCGTCCTATTCAGTATAATCTCTGCTTTCTGTAACCGAACTAGGGGCGTACTTAAAATATGGAGTGTAGTTTGGAGATCTTGTCATTAGTCCATATTTTTATTTTTATTTATTATTATTATTATTATTATTATTATTATTATTATTATTATTATTATTATTATTATTATTATTATTATTATTATTATTATTATTATTATTATTATTATTATTATTATTATTATTATTATTATTATTATTATTATTATTGTTACTATTATTATTATTATTAGTATTATTATTATTATTATTACATTACATTCCACAGTCCACAGTACTTCGCACATAAATGTAACGAACTACAGACACATAGCAGCACTGGTGACTGAGACCATCGGCTGGGACAGAACAATACATTAATACAACAGAGAGAGACAGATAGACACATAGAAAGAAAGCACACATAACAGAAACCTACGTGGCTCAGAGGAGGAGACTTAGATTTTTTGTATTTTGTAGAAAAAGAATGCTGCTGAAGCTGGGGTTTGAACCCGTAGCGTTCGGCTTAGCAATCCACTACTCTTTTTTTTTTTTTTTTTTAATTCATTTTTTTATTCAATTTATCTTAACTCTACTTACATGCTAGACAAAATGGGAAACTAGCCTAATTATTACTACTTATATATAACTTACTGGCCCTAACCGGGCGCTCGAAGTAATTCAATATTCTTAAAATTAATGCCTTTCGGCCTACGAACTAAGATTGTTTTATTTATTTCAATTTATTTTTTTGTTTATTAGAAAATTATAAAAACTAATGGCTTTATCATTTTTTGGGGTTTTTCACTTACAAACTAATATCCTTAAAATAAAACTTAAAATTACCTAAACTACCTACAAACTACTTAAAACTAGAACAACCACAGCGGCAAAAACTATGTCCTTGTAATTGTGTTCTTGATTCTTGTAATTGTCTTTGATTATTTTTTTTTCTTTTTTTTCACTTTTTTTTTATTAGTATTTTTCACTATTTATTTACTTATTTTTTTTATTCGTTTTTATACATATTGTATAGTGCCACCATGCCTACTCTACTTAAACCTAAAACCTAAGACTAAAACAAGCATGTAAGCCGGCCAAGGCAAAAATACCCCAACCCGGATTACCCATTATCAGATGCAGTTTGAAGCCACCAAAACTGGTTCTCCTGCCTCACCCTATCAAAACGGTCCTTTTCGGACACAGCCCTACTGAACCGAAGCAGCTCCGCTCCATCACGAGCGAGGATGCCTCGTTCATACAGAAGCCGCCGGTCTACGGTTCTTCGCCTGACGTGGTAGATAAGCGGTACTGCCAATCTGTCTTGTATCATGCCGCGCTGGTCTAGATAGAGGAATGCCTCTGGTGGGATGAAGCCGCTCAAGCGTGCATTGTCGAAGTACTTGTCGTTCGGATAGAACGGCCCGAAAATCAAATTGTTGGTCGAAGTCATAGCTCTCGCAATGTGGCCCCGAAGAAGTTTTATCACGAAATTGTCAATTCTATTGATTCGAGCCCCGTTGTATAGAACCTCGTTTGAATAATAATGCAGATAAGAAGATTCCGGTGTCCGATACCAACCGAGACAGCGCCGAAGACACTGCCTCTCGAACACCCGAAACTTCTCCATTTGGGAAGGGGCAATGTTGAACCACACTGGACAACCATAAACAATCATTGGCCGTATGAGGGCCATGTAGCAAATGACCTTCACTCTGGGGTCAAGCCGACTGCTGTAAAACAGCCGTTTCGTCAGAGCGAAGGCTCCTCTGGCCTTAGTCAGAGCAGCATCTATATGTCTGTCGAAATACAGATACTGGTCCAACCAGATACCGAGGTACTTCACTACACTTTTGCTCGTCAATGCCTGTCCGTGAGGATCAACAATGACCATCTTGCGCCAATTCTTACACGTATCTCGCGAGGCTTTAGCCAACGGAGTCCGGAACAAAATTGTCTCCGACTTTTGGACATTTATTTTCAGTTTCCAATCGTCGCAGTATCGCTGAATCTTCTCGAAGTCACGCTGCAAGAGAATTCTAATAACTTCAACCTTTCGAGCCGTTCTGTACGCAATCAGGTCGTCGGCATACGCAATTGCGTTAGTTAAGCTACCTATCAGATCGCTGGTGTAAATGCTGAAGAGGATCGGCGAGTTCACCGCTCCCTGTTGAAGACCGTTTTTAATTTCAAAGGTGGTGGTAGAAGTTACATTGCCACTTTTGACAACAAACTTTCTACCGTTGAGCATATCATAAAGCATATACAATAATGGTTTACTGATGCCTAGTCTGGTGAGCTTTAAGTACAAACCTTCTAACCATACGGTGTCGAAGGCCTTCTCCAAATCCACCAGAACAGCACCCGTGCACTGTTTCTTGGACTTATTCCATTGGATATCACAAACGAGCTTAGACGCGGCATGAATGGTGTCATGTCCCGCCTTGAACCCGAACTGGTTATCCGGAATTATACTGTTATCCGCAGCCCACTCAGCCAGAGCCCTATTGATTACCTTTTCGAATACCTTGCTGATGCTTGGAAGAAGACTTATCGACCGGAGATTCGAAGGATTGGAGTTGTCCTTTCCCTTTTTCGGAAGAGGATGAACCACAGCTGTCTTCCAACGCACTGGATAATATGCATTATTCAGCGCGTTATTGAAGAGTGTGGTATAAATGTCGATGGCTTCAATCGGTAAGTGTCTTAGTACAATGTTGGATATACCGTCGACACCTGCTGACTTCTTATTCTTAATTGAATCGAAGATGAGCTGGAGTTCTACCTTCGTGATGAGCAAGGGACTTGGGCCCGTTCGCTCGGCGATTATAGCGTTTGCTAGGAAGTCGTCATCAAACCGGGTAAAACCACGGTTCTCGGATCGCCACTGCGAAATATCATTCCTCAGGTAGAAGTGATGAAGTAAGGCTCTGTTCTCCAGGTCGTGGTTCGGGCGAGTGCAAGCATTCACCTTATACACTTGCTGGAAAGCAGCACCAACTGTTTCCACTTTCTCCTGCGGATCTTCAATCACAAAGAAGTCATCGTCCAAGACGGCTTCTTCAGGATCGATTTGCGCTGTCAGGAGTACGTCTCTGTTCTCTACTGTTCTCTGGAGCTTAAGACACGGAAGGTCGTTCTGATTCTTGGACCTAAATATTTTATTAATCTTAGGGAACACACTCGGGTCGCTAGAATTAACGGCCCGAATTTTCTTGTCCCAGTACAAGTTAATAGATAACCTGTAGTTTTCCTTGATCAGGGTGTTGACGTTTTTAATTGACGACTTCAGTGTCCTAATCTCCAGGTCGTTCGGGTCTGTAAATCGTCTGTACAAGTTTTTTAGTCTTGTCAGTAGTCCGCTTTTCTGTCTGTGCAGTGCGTCTATTGTCGCGTTACTGTAGACGTTGTTTTGGTCGCGTTCCTTGTACTTCGGTATTGTCCGTTCCATTGTTCGTTTTATTATGTTGTCCATCTGTTCAAGGTGTTGGTCGATTTCCGCATTTGTCAAGTTTCTGTTGTTTGGTGGGGCTATGTCACTCAAACGAAGTTCTCTTGCAAGGACTTGGTTGAAACGCGGCCATCGCATCTTACTGTAATTGTAAGAATGCGTTGGAACGAATTCATCCAATTCCACAAGCTCGTTCGGAATCTGAATTACAGCAGCGAGCCCGCAGTGGTCACTGTCGTACTCGACTGTCTGTAAGCAGTTTCGAGGGTGATTACCCACTTTGTCCGTTATTGTCAGTCTGGTATCGTACAGCAAAAGGTCCAGGAAGGAACCGCTCCTTGGGAACGATGGCCTTTCAGTAGCCAGCAGGTCGACACCATATTCAACACTGTGAAGATTCATCAAATTAAAAAGATGATTACCTCTTGGATTATTTGTTTGATTTCCCCAATCTTCATGTTTCGCGTTCAAATCTCCGGCCATAATGAAGTAGTTTTCTTCCAAGCTCAGTTTTAGTACCCTGAAGAGAATCTCGAGCTCTGAAATAAAGGTAGTAGCCTGCGGAGCTTCAGCCGCAAAAGCCGCAATCATATACATCCGCTTCCCTTGAGTGAGAGAGATGCATACGACGCAAACTTCTAGCGTCTTGAGCTTTCGCAAATCATTATTGTATATAACTTTATAATTAATGCCCTTTCGTATGAAGATTGCAACACCGCCTCCTTGAGTAGAGTCGGGTCGATCCCTTCTTACGATATTGTAATTGTTGTTAGTCAGTTTATGTTTCTGGTTTAGCTTGGTTTCGCTAGCCATAAACACATCAGGACTGTGGTCTTTTAACAGCTGGAACAAATTGGCTCTACGTTCGATCCTAATCAATGAATTCACATTCAAACCTAGGATCCTAAGGCGCGTCTTCGGCAGCGCGCCCTTAACCCTGAATTTGCGCTGGGCCAGCCATCATAGAGTAGAGTTTATCTACTCTTCCGGCTTGCTCCACGATCTGACTTTGCAGTCCTGCCAACTGGCCTTGAATGCTCAGCAACAAGGACAGAATGTCTGGCTGCTCCTCCGGCGCCTTAGGCACTTGGGCCTGTGGGGCGACCGGTGGTGGAGCCTGTCTCGCTTTACCCATTCCTTTCGCAGATCTTGCGTAAGAAACACCGGGTCTCACGAGTGAATTTGTTGTCGGAGCTTGTCGTACGGGTCGACTTTCTGCGGCTTTTTGGCTGGCCTGTTTGTCCCGTATCTCTTGGACCTTAGGACAGCCCCGATAATTTGCAGGGTGCCCCTCGTTCCCGCATATAACACACTTGAGCTGGGTCATGTCTTCGACCCGCTCAGTCCCTAGCCTGCATTCACCCCTATTGTGGGTTTCGGCGCATTTCACACAGCGCAACTGCATTTCGCAATTGGCTGCAGCGTGACCGAACCTTTGGCAGCGCATGCATTGCAGCATGTCGTCGTGCCTCATTAATTTTTCCCAGTGTATGACCTGGTAGTCTAGGACAGTAATTTTCCTGAGACTCTCCAGTCTACTTTGGGGCGACAGAGTTACGATGAAGATTGGCAGTTTATGCCCCTCCCGTCTGGACTTTACCGTAGTAAACGGCTTGACTCCGATGAATTCGAGGTCATCGCTGGCATTCTGACGGAGCTCAGCTAGGAGCTCTTCTGGTTCCGTGCAGGAACTGATGCCCTTCAAAAGGACCGTCTTCGGTTTTTCACTCCTAGGAGTGAAGCTGAAGAATTCAGCAGTGGCTGTTTTCAGACACTCTTTGACTAATTTGTATTCGGCCAATGTGAAGCATTGGACCGAATACCGCTTTTGTTTCTCGTTAATAATTTTAATGACGAAATTGCTACTAGTGGCCGACTTACATACCTGTTTTACGTCCTGTAGGTCGACCTTGTAAGTCCTGATTGGTGGCACTTTTTCGGACTTAGGCTGTGGTTGTTTCTGGTGTTGCTGTTGCTGCTGCTTCGCTGCTACTGAGGTTGATGCTACTGGTGGAGCTTCTGTAGGTACTGCTGCTGATGCTGCTGCTGGTGCTGCGGTTGGTGCTGCAGTGCGCTGTGGTGCTGCTGCCGCACTTGGTTTTGGGGCCCCCGATGTGCTGGGGCCTGGCTGTGCCGCCCCTGTGTTTGGTCTGGGCGGCTGCTTTTGTTGTTGTTGGGACACCGTTTGTTGCTTGGGTGCCCCCTGCTTATTTGGAGCAGCTTGGATCTGCTGCTGCTGTGGTTGTAGTTGCTGGTTTTGCTGCTGTTGTTGTTGTTGTTCTCTCTGAAGCTGCTTTTGCTTCTTCTCCTCGGCGAGTTTCTTACGGAGCTCTGCTTCCTTTTCTCTGTTCGCCTCTTGTTTCTTCTTCAGGAGTTGAAGATACGGCTCCATCTTTTTCTTTATGGACGCAATTTCGGCGTTCAAATCATTAATGATAGATTGGGCGTTTTCCGCCTCAATCTCTTCCTCCTCTGAGGACGACTCTGTCGACAGGAGCGCAAATTTGTTGCTGTCCCCGGACCTGTACAATACCTCACCACCATCAGACATTAATTCGAAGTCGTCATCAGATGGTGAGGTATTCAAATGTTGCTGAATTTTGTTGGCTGCTATGGTCTTAGATGACCGGTCTCCGTTCCCCTCAGCTTGCAGCATAGCTGGGGTGCCTGGTGCCCGCCTCTTTACCAGAATTGGTTTTGGTCTCTCGGACCGCCTCCGTTTCTGCGGTGCCTCTTCGTTTTGCTTTGTTGTTGCTGAAGACGTTGGCTTCTCTCCAGTAGCTGTATTTGGATGGTCCGATTTTACCGCAGACTCATCCGATGTATTCGCAGAGGCATCTTTCGATGCCCCCGTCTTCTTCGCCCTTCCCATCTGCTTTTCCTCCCAGAAAATTAAATTTTCCACTTCACGGTTGTGAAAAAAAGCCTCGATGTTTTTCGTTGCCTCTGACCGGGTATTGAACCCACGACCCCTGGATTGGTAAGCCACCACTCTACCACTGAGCTAACGAACTAATTGAAATTATTGCGTCTAACTCACTACTTTAAACTTTTGCTTATTTTCACACACTTGAAAAAATTACTCACTGCTGAAGTCTTTCCTGAACGAAAGTCAAAGATCGACTGAATCCACTACTCTATCCTCTGAACCATGGCCACCTGCATAATATTTTTATTACAAGATTTTTTTAACTATTGTTGAAATTTTTGCAGAAATTATCATAATTTTCATTATATTAAGGTTTTCTTAGTTTTTTGTTTCCCATATTAAAAAACCGCTAAGCGGATTTCGTTCAAAACCTAATCAGCTCTTAACAACACAATACCGCGTCGAATGACCATGAGTGGTTCGAGAGATAATAGAGCCGAAAAAACGTAACGCACATACGAACATACGTACATACGCACATACGAACATACATACACACACACACACAGACATCATTATAAAACGGGTTGATTCGGATACTAGTGACCTCGAAACATGGAGATATGCAAAAACTGGAGATTCACAAAATCGGCCACATTACAATTACTTCCTCTGGGAAGTTATAAAAAAAGAGCTTTGAGATTTCGTCTTATGACTTTAAATTTCGGTTCACAAAAGTGTTTATACTGCTTATCTGTACAAGTGTAAACAAATAAATAAATAGGTTGGCTCGATAGCTCTTGAAGAGCCAAGGCCTAAGTGACCTACTCTCATCAACAATTCTCTGGGTGCGTGTGAAGAATTGAGGGGACCTTCAATTTGACGCCGATTCCGAACGGCAAAGTTGATACTCTTGGATGTTTTGTCAGGTCTTCGCAAGAGGCAGTGTCCGTGAAAAATGAAATTAGAACTATGGGCCCGAGTAGGACTTGAACCCACGACGGACGTTCGGCTTAGCAAGCAACGCACCTAACCACTAAGCTACAGACACCTGCAAGTGTACACCCTTGAAAATAGTCGGTTCCGAAATATCGATTGAACATAGTTAAAAGACTTCAATAAAATGTTGAGGGTATGTTTTAGGCCAGAATGTCTACAGACTAAATCGTTGCGTTGATTATGATTAAACTGAGTAATTCCATCATTCTTCATCAACTTGCCTTGGAAACCTTAAATAATTGGATGTCGTGTAAAGTCGTAAAGAACATTAAATTTCCCTTCAATTGTGAGAAAGTTAATCCGACACATAACTCACAGTTCACAGGTCACACAATCTCATCAAACCCAGCCGACTACTGATAGTCTCTCATTACAAAAAGAAGAGTAAAATTTAGCTAAGCAATAAGTGCCATCATTTGCTGAATAATATAAATCACGTTGAAAAACCATGTCGCTTGAGAAACATCATCGTCATGCATCACCATGATTCTTTGCTTGATAAAGCCCAATATTTCTTGTAGTCCTAGGAATCTGTTCAAAACATTAAATACATTTTTGCCACTGAGACAATTATTCCAAAGTTTGCTGGTATAGGAATTTGATGTGTGCAAAAATCGATTTCTTTGTTCTCGTTGCTTTCTTTTTTTGCTTTCTTGTGTTAGGTTGAATCCTTATTCATCATTACTTTTCGTCAGCCCGTCAGTACAAACTCCGATAGGTAACTCAGTGATCGAATAAATCACACATTCCTGCCACGTGTGCGGTTTTTTTTTACGTTCACGAAGGAGATTTATGTTTCTGTCGTCAGTCCTGATTCTTCATACTTCACTGTACGTGCGGTAGGTATATGGTTCAGGGAGTGGTTCACCTTCTCAAAAAGCAACCATGCCACAGAAGAAAGCACTGTGTCGCTAGTCGCTACTGAAATTCAGATTCACCGTCAATCGTTCTATCGTTTATTGCAAGCTATGCTGAAAGTTATTTGTTCTAGCTTCAAATTTTAACACGCTCACATAATATGCCATACGGTTTTGTATGTATCCATTTCATTTCCATTACGTTTGCTACGAAATATGCGGTGAATTAATTTGGGAATTCATGTGAAATATTTTGGGTTGGTATATTCGCCAGCTATTTGCTTTGTGTAGAAAAAAGGTTTCTTGGAGTTTCATATGTACTTTGTTACAGTAATATTTTTATTCTTTATTGTTTTGCTTCATCAAGCACTTTGTGGGCTTTATTATTTTTAATAGTAATTGAGTAGGGGTGTTGTTTTGAAGTTCTTAAGATTCTAGGGACATATTTTTCTAACAGTCAGACAAACTTTATCAAATAAGATATGCATTAAATAAAAAACTCAAAACGAATTTTCCATACAAAATTTAATAGTATTTTTATTGTATTTTTTTTTATATACGTTTAATGAGTCTTTGTTTTTAAAAGAGTAAAAAAAGGAGCGGGTCATAATTCTGGTTTCAAAATGCTGCTTTTTAAAATTCTGCTTTTTAATCTTAAATTCTGATTTTCAAAATTCTGTTTGTTTTTGCATTCTGGTCACCAAAATTCAGTTTTTTTTAAATTCTGCTTTTCAAAATTCTGGCCGTTTTATATAAAAACTTTCTGCTCGAAATATTCATGGCTAAATTTGAATACTTACTCGAAGGCATAACAGATCAAAGGTCACGGTAGTGCCCAGCCAAGTTCTAGCACTACTCCCTTTTTACGAGATCCAACTCAAGCACAAGTTCACTTGGCAATTTTTCGTTTGATGCGTGATTAGGATTACTAACATTTTAAAACTTGAACAGTGAACTTGTAAATTTTCATCCAAACTATTTTTTATTTTATTTTAATATTGTTGTATTATCTTCTTTGATTTAAAATATTCAATTCAACACTTTGACATGTAAGAACTTGGCGTTTTATGTTTTTGTTCTTATTAAACTAGCCTTACAACTTACAGGAGATAAAGTAGGTACATACATATTGACGTAACTATGTATGCAAACAAAATATAGTCTTCTGCTAATCTCTAATGACAGAAGGTGTTCTGCGAATAATATAGAAAAGAAAGGTTTGAAAATATTAAAAAGCGCGCGCTTTTTTATATTTTAAAACCTTTTCTTTTACTGTGAATACTTTTTAACCAGCGCTTTTTGTTGCTATAGTGCTTATTTAAATCAACTTATCTAATATATAAATTTCTTCTGTCACAGTTTTAGTGGTCATACTCCTCCGAAACGGCTCGACCGATGTTGACGAAATTTTATAGGTAGGTATGAGAATAGGTTTCTTACTAATTTTTATACCGCTAATTGGTAAGGATGGCTCACCCACACATTTTGTTTTTGCATTTTTGGGGCAATTTTTTTTTATATAATTTTTGTAAGGTGTGACATGAAGAAATACATTAATTCCTTAATTTTCAACTTTTTACCACTTACCCCTATTTTTAAGAGCTTTATAAATTCTTTTTCATGATAGGACCATTAAGGACTTAATTCTAAAAGGTAGGTTAAATAATAAAAGATAAATAAACACATTCATACTATACTGTTTGTCATCATTAATACAGCAAACAATGCCAATGCGGGTTAGAGGGCGGTCTTGGTAGTGGGTAGTGGGGTGCTCAGGTACAGAGATGATATAAGGTAAGGAGATGGGAAACAAAGCTGTCAAAATGACAATGCCTACAAGCTTTGGACCATAGTTACTGTGAAAGTATGGGTGTTTTTACCAATACTATCACAGTAATTATGGTTCTACCATATTGTTTTTGTTTTTGTATTATTCATGTACAAGAAAGGAAAAAAAATGAGGGAAAATGAAAATTGCGGGATCTAGGGAGTTAAACGTAAGTCAGTTTCCGATCTTGTTACTTATTTAATCTTTGGTCAGGTAGTGGGTAGCGGATTGACGGGTTGTGAGTAATGGGTAGTGGGAAGCGGGGTAACGGTGTAGCGGGTATGGGTAGACGTAGCGGATAGCGGTTACTCCCTAGTAACCACGCAAAGTGGGTAGAGGGTATTGGGTTAACGGGTAGAGGCTAGCGGGTAGAGTAGTAGCAGCATATCAAAGCCTAGAGCTCTTATAATATTGATTGAGGTAGTACGAAGTCTGAGGGTCAGTTAGTTTTAATATAAATATTCATTCTGAGTCAGTCTTTTCTTTGTTAGTTATTAACTCTATTTTTTTGTTTTTTTTTCTTTCGTTTTTTGGTTAGTCTCTTGAAAATATTGGCGTAAAATTATAGTCCGCTAATGAACAATTTTAAGAGAATTTAGTGTGATACTAACTGAAAATGACGTATCAGTCAATTTTAGTCCGCAAAAGAATAGTTTTATCGTTAAACACTTGCATTAAAGTTAAAGCCATGAAACCCCTACTTTATCTTTTTAATGCAACGTTAGCTGTGGTTTATGTGTCATTATCATTATTCTCAAGTTTTTGCAAAATATTTTCTGAAGACGAAGATTTTGATCTATTTGAAGATTTGGATATATGTATTAGAAGATTTTGAAGTTATCCGAAAACCAAAAGTTTGTAAAATATGAGCTGATCCGTTTTCAGAGCTAGACGATGAAGAATTTTACTCGCGTTACAGATTTGACAACACAACTGTTCAGTTTTTAGTCGAAATAATATTCCTGAACCTGTGACAAATCGTGGACTTCCAATTCCCAAAACACTAAAAGTGATTGTAACACTTCATTGTTTTGGTAGAAATATTCATCAAAGTTATGTTGGTATGAATTATAATGAGCTTGTATGAATTGTATGAAAATGAGATAACCTAAAATGTGTCCTAGCAGGGTCCTTACATGGAATTGTTCAATCAACAGTTGGGAAAATAATTGCAACTGTGTCAAAAAGTATTGCTTCATTGCTACCTCATTTTATTAAATTTCCTTCGTCCTGAAAAATTCAATGAAATAAAACGAGAGTTCTATAAAATTGCAAAATTTCCCAAAGTTATTGGAGCCATCGATTGTACACATGTACACATATAACGACCAACCAGAACGGTCGGACCTGTAATGGTTGGACATTATATCAATAGAAAAGGTACACACCATAGAATCAAATATGCATAAAGCAGAAGAATCTTTAAAATATTAAAATTATACCTACATAGGTAACTATTCATTTAACGTGTTGCTGTAGCCGTTCTCCACAACATAGCTAACGAATGAAATATTAATTTCCTTGTTGATGAAGATGTAGCACCAGGTACGTTGAGATCGAACCAAGTAGACTCGAGTAATGATGCCATGACAACAGCAGGAATAACTGGAAGAGC
Source organism: Sphaerophoria taeniata (assembly GCA_943590905.1). Classification (NCBI taxonomy): domain Eukaryota; kingdom Metazoa; phylum Arthropoda; class Insecta; order Diptera; family Syrphidae; genus Sphaerophoria; species Sphaerophoria taeniata. Next base: position 70,089,965 of record OX016540.1, read on the forward strand.
ATTTTGAAACGCATTTGTGAACCAATGTTTTTAATATTTGATCAAAAACAAACACTTGAATTGCATTAAATCATTTGTTTATTTACCGTAAAGTTAATTACATAAATTCATTCTTAAAATTTAATTTTTGCATTCTTTTCTCATGCAGTTCTCGCATTTGCTGCATGTCTTATAAATGCTTATCACACACATTTGCTGTGTTGATGGCTTTGCTTGCAACAACAACTCTTTGTCCAACTCTAAGACCTGCTTGACATATTCAATTCTGAGCCGGTGAAGCTCTGCTGTCTGTGTACTGGACTAAATAATTGATCTTTGCCGCGTAGCCATAAGCTCACCCTTCGAAACTTGTTTTTTTGATAATTGCCTTAATTTACCAAGTAGACTTTTTTTGGCAGTTGAACTGAAGTAAAACCGCAGGCGGGTCAATTGCAACAGAACTTTCATCGTCAAGTTCCTCTGTTATCAACGGCGGCGGTGAGTTGGATATCACTTCGCAATAGCTTATGCTTGCAAAGTCTAGACCAGCTTCTTAATCGTCAACAGGAACGGTTTTGGGTGCTGGCATCACTTCGGAATTGCTGTCTATAAATATTGTATCCTCTTCAAATTGGTCGGATATCATCCCCTGCACTAATACATCTACCGGATCAGCAACTGGAATCGATACAACATTTCCGGTCGCGTTAACTGCTTTCTTGATGGTAGCCCTTGAATGCTTCGCAGCAATTTTCATTCGTGACCGCTGCTGTTTTATTTTAATAGTGCTTCGGTTATACCCAGCTGCTATCATATACCGACTCTTATGGCTTTCCAAGACGATCGCTTATTGGCAATCATTTTCGTTTGATTTGTCCTCAACGACATCAAGCCTCTCTTCCAACAATTGCCGTAGGATCTCCTTCTCAGCTTGATCCCAGTTTATTTCCCGGTCTCGTTTAATCTTAAATAATAATTGTATTTAGTTTTGCTTTTGAATTTATCATTTAAAATACCTATTCCATTTCTTTTCTTTCTCGATTTATTCAATCTTTTTCTTTTCGAACAGCTTTTAAAAATCTTCACAAACCACAATGTGAAAACAACGCTTAACTTTTTTTCAGTAAGGCTTAAAAATGTAATACAGGTTTCGTTAAATTTTTGACGAAATCTATTTTTCTCACTTACCAACCGTTTTGCACATATGCATTCAAAGATGAAGCACTTCTCCATATAAAACTGGGCCCTATTGCACCAACCACTTTTCACTTTGCAACTTTTCACTTTAACTTCTGTTTCACCCAACGCAAATTCACAAAGAGGAAATTAATTTTTTGAAAAGTAAACAAAAAAATCCTTCTTTGCAAATTTTGTTTCACCAACCGCAAATTTGCAAAGTGAAAAGTACTTTTCTGAAAAGTGAAAAGTTTTGTGAGTTTGCAAAGAATTCTTCGATTTCGTTTCACCAAACGTAAAAACTTTGCACTTTGCATTTCAAATACTGAAAACCTTTTCAATAATATCTAAAGCAAAAATTTCATTTGCGGTTGGTCATTTCCATTTGTCGTGATAAGTTCGGTTGTTTTTGTTTTTTATTCAATTTATTGTTTAATTTCGTTATTATTTTGAATAATTAATATACAGAATATATAAAAATGGATGTATGCTTCTATGTTTGTGTGTATTATGTCCGGTATGAATTTTGAAATGACCAAACCAATATTTATAAAATTTTCATAATAAAGTTTCATTTAAGTAGTTGGGCAACTGGAAAAATCAAACATAGATCGAAAACTTAATTTTTTGCGTGAAAATTTTTGTTCGAGAATCGCTTATATCGAATGAAAAAATGAAAAGCCCTTGATAGAAGACTCGAAAACCTAATTGGTTTTCAAAAATAAACATGTACACGACTTCGTACGAAACTGCTCCTGTATTATAAATTATAACTCATAAGAAACATTTAAAAATAAAAACATGTAATTTAAATTCATTTATAAAAATTTAAATTGAAACATTTACCTCAAAAATATATTTTACCTGAAAAAATATATGTCATATGATTTCTTTAGGAATATTTGATTTTTAATTATGTATAAAATTTTTCAAAAATGTCTTAAAATTAATTTGGGTATGCAGTATTCAAGAATAATTAAATACACATTTTACAATGGAATTTTGAAAAAAGAAGTTAGAAAATATTTTTTAAAAATACATACACAAAAACGTTTTGAAAAATAAATATTATTTGGGCAATATATACGTACTTTCAGAAAAATACGCTGATCGGACTTTTATTTTTTGAGAAAAAATTATAAAAAGCAATGAAGCAACGCAAAATTTTTTTTACATAAAATAAATCAGTGTACCGGAAAAAAATTACAAGGATGTTTTAAAAAATCGTAGGAGCCGTTAAAAAAAAAATAAATGAAACTTTTCGTTTTTGGCCAAAAAAAATTGCATGCTGGCTACCCTAAATTTTGATCTTAAAAAAACAAAAAAATCAAAAAAACGACCAACGCGTATTTGTTCAAACCTCTTATTTCTAAGTTTATTTCTAAGAAATCAAACGGACCAGTGCGTGGTTAAGGCTGTACACAAAGACAGACAGACTGTTACGGTAAATTTTTGCCGTAACAAACACCATCCTACGGCTGGTTCTTTTCTTTTTGTTGTGGCTGCAAAATATCGGTAAAGTTGAGGGCAACCGTGGTCTCATCAACCATTGGTGTACCGAGCCTTTATTTTGCAAAAGCAACCCAAATAGGTGTACGAGTATACGAGTTCGAGGTGTCGGCGGATGTGCCGAAGAAGTAAAGAGTCGAGCGGACTCTTACTTACAAATAACAACTACAACAACATAAATGCAACAGTATTACACTTATATAACCACATATACTTACAACGATACATACAAAATTATATATTATATTTACTTTCCTGTTGTTAAATTTAATCTTTAACGTAATTTAAGGATCATTTAAGATGTAAATTTAACGTAAATTAACTTCTGAATTTTATCTTTTTAACGTAAAACTTTTTTAATTTTAACTTTTACAAAATGGGTTCTTAACGCGACGTAATTTAGTTTTTCGATTAGCTCAAAAAAAAAAAATATGAGTGCGACCCATGGAGTCCACACGACTAACTTCCCAGAGTAGAAAAATACGTAAAAACATTAGTTGTTTTGCAAAATATTCAGGCGATGCATCCCGTTGTAGTTGTACACGCAAGTTAGTTCAAAGTCAAATTATATAAAACTGATGATTTTATGAAAAACATCAAGGTTTTTGAATAACAGTGGCGCCATTTGTTAAAAATTGATCGTACCAACTCGTGGACTCATTCACAACTACTTTGCACAGTAAAATACAGCCTATATTGCTCCTGAATATTGTGGTTTTATATTATTGGAGCAATTTTTCTAATCGGATTAGTATTTCCGAAAATTAATATTTATACGGCAAAGCAGCGTTTCATTATATTAGGGTTGTCTTAGATTTTTGATTGCCATTAAAAAACCGCTAAACTCAAAATCTAATCAGCTCTTAACAACACAATGCTGAGTCGAATGAGACCAATTTCATGATAATACGATGAGTGGTTCGCGAGATAATCAAGCTGAAAAAACGTAACGCACATACGAACACACATACACACACACAGACATCATCATATTAAGGGTTGATTCGGATTCTAGTGACCTCAAAACATCGAGAAATGCGAAAATTGGAGATTCACAAAATCGGCCCCATTACAATAACATCCTCTGGGAAGTTAAAATCATTAATCATCTCTCGATAGCGCAATCCATTGAGCGTAACTGTTCCTCCAGCCTCATTTTCGAAAAAGTAAGGTCCAATGAACCCGCGGGACCATAAACCGCACCAAACAGTCACGCGTTGAGGATGGAGAGGCTTTTCAACAATAACTCCTATGTTTTCCGAGCCCCAGATGCGACAGTTTTGCTTGTTGACGTAGCCTCCGAGGTGGAAATGGGTCTCATCAGTCAAGATGATTTTTCGATGAAATTCCGGATCATTTTCATGCATTTCAAGGACCCAACCAGCAAAGACACGACGTTATTGATGATCAGCCGGCTTGAGTTCTTGTGTTAACTGAATTTTATAAGCCTTAAGACTCAAGTCTTTATGCAAAATACGGTGTAATGACGTTTGTGGAATGCCTTATTCCAAAGAACGACGAGGAATGAACAAACCTGGGTTTTCTTCAACACTTTGGGCTACAACAGCAATATTCTCAGTTGTTCTTGAGCGACGTGCACGGGTTTTATTCACATCGCTAACTTGTCCCAACAGCTCGAATTTGTCCACCAATTTCTGTATTGCGGTCCGACAAGGTGCTTCACGACGACCAAATTTTCACCATTTTTTATAGTGAATTTTAATAATTTCAATGCGTTGTTGAAGCGTGTATCGTTCCATTTTTATTAATGGCGTAGTTTCTACTTGTCAAATGCCAAAAAATGATAGCTTCAAAAGTGACAACTACCGAAATAGCGGGCTATTCAAAATAACACCTCATATTGGAAAACCCTTTTTTATAATAAAAATAACTCATTTTTTATAAGGTTGTCTTAGATTTTTGATTGCCATTTAAAAACCGTTAAGCGGATTTCGCTCAAAATCTAATCGGCTCTTAACAACACAATACCGCATCAAATGAGGTTCGCGAGATAATCGAGCTGAAAAAACGTAAGGCACATATGAAGACACATACACACACACACACCGATGTCATCTTAAAAACGCTTGATTCGGACTCTAGTGACCTCAAAACATCGAGAAATGCGAAAATTGGAGATTCACAAAATCGGACCCATTACAATAACTTCCTCTGGGAAGTTAATAATAATAATTGAGAAATGTATTCCTCTCTATATCTCTAAAATAGCATAGCTTTGAAATTCTCTCACTTCGAATCCTGCGCGGTAATTTAACGTAGTTTATTAGGCGAATGCCTAGAAAGACTAACTATAACTAACTATAAAAGACATCAGTCTTATTTGTACTACCAATAAAAATGAAAAAATGAAAAAAAAAATGAAATGAAGACTTCTTCTCGATTTTAACTTTTTCAATTTTTCGCGAAGAATAAGTTTAGTTGGGAAGGGGTCTGAACTCGGCCATAATGTTTCGGAAAGTTTTGGAATTACATCCAACAACTTGTTTGTGTGAGTGAAAGTAAAGTTTCGTTGAGATTCACAACTCTCTCGGTTAGCGTTAAGCTTCCAGGAAGCCGTAAATCCGTGACCGATGATCACGAAAACGATTGTTTGGTGAGAATGTATGTGTGGGTGAATGTGATGGACGAAGGAGGAGAATTATTTTTGGAAATAGCTTGGAAGGCACGCTGGGGAGATCCAACCAAGTGACCGACGAGTTGAGAAAAAGAATTCGAGGAATTTTTGAAGAAAAAAAATCGAGGAGGAGTTTTGGAGATAATTGGATAGAAAGTCGAGGATTTAAGAAAAAAAAAAGAAAAGGATTCGAGGTGGAAAAAGGAGGAATAATAGGAGATACAGGGGAGGAGAAACAAAAAAGATAAGTAGTTTGATAATTTTGTGCTAAATTCGTATTTTAAATTTCGAGTCGTGTTCTATTTGAAGTGTTAAAAGCCCATTTCAAGTCTTTAGTTTTGCTTTTAATTGTTCACCATTTTTATTTTTCCTTGTTCACTTTTTTTCCCCTTTATACTTTTAGTTCAATTTTGAAAACAGTTTGGGTTTTAGTCCAGGGATCTTCTATCCCACGGTTTCCCAATAAAGATTTAAAAACAAATTAAATTCGTTCTTTTTTATTTCGCAATTGCTTCAATAACTCTTAAAATTAGTTTTGGAATTTTTCTCTAATTTAGTTTTCCAAAAAAATTACTGGCGCCCATTTTCTTTTGCACCCCACTGTGCATAAAGAACATTTGTTTTTAATAAATTGATCGATTTCATAAGTCGATCAATTTAATAAAATCAAAATCATTAATTCTTCCACTAAGCCGAATCCAACCCAGCTGAGCAGCAGCGGTGACAGCTTTATCAACGAGCTGTGTTGTTGCATTTTCTTTCTTATTCTCTTTTGTGTGGCGTTCGTACTTGCTCCAGTGCAAGTTAGTTGTTTGTTTTAATTCGTGCGTCACGTTGTGTTATAAAATAAACACAATATCGTTTATATTTTTTTTAATAAATAAGTATTATCGCGTATTTAGTTATTCGTTTTGATATTAAAATAATAGAAACATAATTCCCTCCGTGTCGTGAGAAAAAGTGCAATAAGACGGACGGACGGAATCGCCAGACTCGCTTTTTTCGACTTCTCTATTATCAAAATGTTGTGATGCTTCTTTTTCTAAGGCTGGAAAAGCTCGCCGGGTAACCAGAGGTCGTATCGAGAAAGCACAAAACTCGAATATAGAGGAGCAAAAATCCGAACCACTTAATTGATAAGAAGAGTTTAATTAATTATTTCAATTTATTTTCTTCTTTATTACCATAATTCATAAATCGTAATACTTATAATCTAATACATATTAATAATTATAATACTTATATATAAATATAATGGCCTAGTGAATACCCACTCGCTAGTAAATGCGAGGGAAAATCGGTAAGAGTGCCCACGACTTGAAGAGTGCGAGGGAAAATCGGAAGAAAATGCCCACGACTTGAAGAGTGCCAGGGAATATCGGTCAAAGTGCCCACGACTTGAAGAGTGCAAGGGAAAATCTGAAGAAAGTGCCCACCACTTGAAGAGTGCGAGGGATTATCGGTCAAAGTGCCCACGATTTGAAGAGTGCGAGGGAAAATCGGAAGAAAGTGCCCACCACTTGAAGAGTGCGAGGGAAAAACGGTTTCTGTTATCGCACAGCACGCTATGTTATAACAGGCCCACGAATGGGAATATCGAGGGAAGCGAGCACTTCGGTGTAAGAGGCAATACACGCAATATCAATTACTTCGGTAGAAAGCTTCGGATTTTCGTTGATTTTTACCATTCACTTATAACTTTTGTGGCAAAAACAGGGTGTGTATTTTTATTTTGCAAAGTAAAAAAAGGTTTATATTTTTGTTGCTTTGCTTTTCAGTTGATGACGGCGCGGCGATGTTTGGTAAATTGTTGGCAGCAGCAGCAGTGTTCAGTGTGGTGTGTGGATAATTGTGTTGGCGTGGCGGTTAACGGTTGTTGTTGTTGGATGCTGGATTTGTTATATGGTGGCGGCGGTGTTTTGTGTATTGCATAGGTGATTGTTGTTGGCTGTGGTTTTGGTGTGGTTTTTATGGTAATGATAATGTTGGCGGCGGCGGGCAGTGTTATGTATAGTGTATGGATGGGAGCGTTATGGTTGTTTAGTGTAACGCTTCGTTACATACCTCTCTTTGTTTCGGAGACGAGAACCCTCTAGTCTAAATGCTCATCTGCAATGAACAACAAATATTTTAAATTCAATTAAAAACAATTTACGTTTCTTGTTTGATCTCTTTTGTTTTTGTTTTTTTTTTCTATTTTTGTCTTTTATATTAACATAAACATAATTCAAAAACTCAAAAAAAAACCAAATTAATATTTTCTAAACTTAATTTAACTTCAAAAATGTGACTTGTTATTTTAAATTTTTATTTCGGCAGTCTAATTTTCTTCTTTTGTTCATTAATACTGTAATTGGGCCCCATGGACGGTGGATCAGGAACTTCCTCTGATGTTTTTCGTTAGTTAATTTGATGCCTGCGAAAGGGTCGGCAGGAACAAGTTCATTTATGGTTTCGGCGGTCGTGTTGGTAGCTGTGGTTGTTCCTCGATGCTCGCTGTTGGTCTGGGCGTATGCTAGGGCCTGGCTGCTGGTACATGGATCGTTTCGAGGTTGAGCCGTTGCGGTAGGAATTGCGAAGTAGTCGTACCCTGGTGGAAGGGTAGCGTTGTCCAAGACGATCCTCGTTGACATATCCTCCGTTTTCTTTTTCGCCTGCCATTTCTCCATTGCCTCGTCCCGCATGGCTCTTGCTCTAGCCATCTCCAAGCTAACTGGTGGTTTGGGCTCGATAAGTTGAGCTGCTCCAGTGTCATGTCTCTCCTTGGCCTTTTTTGCTACCACCACCAAGGGTTCTGTTGGTAGCGGTGCCAGAAGGGGCCTTGGCCTAGTTGGAATTCTCTGGCAAGGGTCGATGATAGGCTGCGGACGTTCTGGAGGAGCAAATGGCACGATCTTTCCTTCTTATTTAGCATTGTTGGTCTTTGCTGGTTGACGGTTTGGGAATTAATGAAATTTGTTTTTAATCTCTTTGGGCTCGGTATTTTACTTGTTTCTTCTGATGGTCCGTTTTGTTCGCTGGTCGGCGGTTGAATAACTTCATTCGTCGAGGAAGACATTGTTTCAGTGCAATACCCTTTTAAATCTCTCACGTGAGCACGGAGTAACGGTTTGCGCTGGTTCTCTCCTCTTTTCCTGAGGAGCATGATAACTGGTGAGGTGAACTTTATAACTTCATAGGCTCCGTCATAGCGGGGAGCTGATTTTTCAGTAAAGTAATTAATCCCTGATGAGAGAACACGCACTTTCTTATAAACTCATTATCCGATATTGGGTTTCCAAGGGCGTGTCGGCGCAAGTTGTATGTTCTGGCTTGAATTTGGCTGCATTTTTGTAAGTTAATCTGGACTAATCGGTGTAACGCCCGCATACGTTCTTTCTTAGAAGACATATTTTCGTTCTCGTTTTGACTTTCGTCTGATTGGAAGCTGGATGGCGTTCTTATTTCTCGCCCGAAGTTAAGCATGGCAGGGGAGTACCCGGTTGATTCATGACGGCTGCTGTTGATGGCAAGGGTTAATTCAGGTAAATATTCATCCCAAGTTCGCTGGTTTCCTTCGACATATTGTACAATCATCGTTTTTAGCACCCTGTTTACCCTTTCGGTAGGGTTTTCCTGCGGTGTATATGGTGCTGTCAGCCGATGTTGTATGCCGTAGTCGGTGAGGAATTCCTTAAATTGGTTGCTAATGAACTGTGTTCCATTATCGGACAAGAATGTTTTCGGTACACCAAATCGAGCGATGATTCTTTCCCTCAATCCTTTTATTAAGCTAAGGTTAGTCGCAGCTTTCATTGGCACAGCTTCAACCCATTTAGAAAATTTGTCAACCATTACAAGTATCGTGGTGTTTCCCTTCATTGAGCGGGGCAGGGGACCAATAAAATCGGCGCAGACGATTTCCCAAGGTTGAGAAGTCGGGGTTGTGTACATGAAGCCACTAGGCTTTTGTTGAAGGGCTTTGTATCGGTTGCAACTTTCACACTTCCGTACATAGTTGCGTATGTTACGGAACATACCAGGCCAATAGTACAGCCTCGCCATTCTTGCCGTGGTCTTTGCTATTCCTAGGTGTCCGGACGTGACAGCGTCGTGGTTTTCGTACAACGTTTTCGATCGTTCTCCTTCGGTGACACAGAGTTTCCATTGGTCGTCTTGCGAACTGGTGAGCGGGTCGGTTGTCGAGAAACGTCGGTTCAACTTGTTGTCATGGATCTTATATTCGGGGTATTGGCTGGGTTCTTGAGTAACTTTGCGTATCATGGTGTGTACCCATTCTGGTTTGGAATCGGCGGTGGCGGCTAGTTTGTCAACTTCAGTGATCGGTAACGGGTCGCGGGATAGGGTATCTGCTACCACATTCATAGAACCCATACGGTAACATATATTAAAATCGTACTGTTGTTATTCGAGTGCCCATCGGGCGAGTCGTCCAGAAGGATTTTCTAACGAGTGTAATCATTTACGTGAATGGTGGTCCGTAATGACGGGAAAATGATAACCTTCGAGGTAAGGCCGCATTTTTCTTATCCCCCATAGAATTGCTAAGCATTCTTTCTCTGTTACGGCATATTTTTGCTCCAGATCGGTTAGTGTGCGACTTGCATAGGCTATCACTCTTTCATGTCCGTCTAGAACTTGTGTAAGCACTATTCCTTACCTGAAATGGCTGGCGTCGGTCTGGAGTGAGAAAGGTTCATTATAATCAGGGCAGGCTAAGACGGAGGCTTCGGTGAGCTTTTTCTTTAATAGGCCGAACGCTTCTTGTTGAGCTGGTCCCCACATCCATTGAATTTTCTTCTTCAGTAGATGGGTGAGCGGGGTGGCAATTGTCGAGAAATTCTCGATGAATCGGCCTGTCCAGAGATCCCTTGTCTATCAGAGAGGGTGATTTGCTAGCGTTGGGTGTCGAGGCAGAAGACTGGGTTCAAAGACGTATTAAGCAAATGGAGAAAAACCCTGAACAATTTGCCGATTATAAGGTAGAGGGGGATCAACTTTTTAGGAAGTTTTCGGCTCACCCTTTAGCTGACCATAACTTCGATTGGAAACTATGCGTACCCGCCAACGAACGAGACAGGGTACTCAAGGAAAACCACGATGCTTACACCACAGGTCACCTAGGGGTAGCGAAAACCATAGCAAGAGTTATGAAATCATACTATTGGCCAGGCATGTTCCGGGATATTACCAAGTATGTAAGTCTATGTGTCACTTGCAACCAGTATAAAGCAACACAGAAAAAACCCAGTGGGTTAATGCATACTAACCGAGTGGAAGCCCCGTGGGATACGATTTGTGTCGATTTTATGGGTCCCCTACCGAGGTCAAAGAAGGGCAACACGATGCTAGTGGTGTTCCTCGATAAATTCACCAAGTGGGTAGAAGCCGCACCCATGAGGGCAGCAACATCTGCGGGACTGATCAAAATCCGGCAAGAAAAGATAATTTTTCAATTCGGTGCGCCTAGAGTATATCCGACAACGGGTCCCAATTCACAAGCAACCAATTCCAAGAATATCTTAAGGAAGTAGGTATACAACAAATGCTCACAGCTCCGTATACACCGCAGGAAAACCCCACGGAGAGGGTAAACCGGGTGCTCAAGACCATGATAGCACAATACGTCCAAGAGAATCATCGTACATGGGATGAACACCTGCCAGAGCTCATTTTTGCGATTAATACCAGCAAGCATTCCTCAACCAGGTTCACCCCAGCCTTCCTTAACTACGGTAGAGAGTTAAGATCACCGCAACAGCCCAAACTGCCGGATAGCTGTTTCCAGGAGACCGCGGAAAGTATATCCATCCGCAAGGAAAGGCTCAAGAACCTATACGAATTAGTTAATACTAATTTGCAAAGAGCCGCCTTAAACCAGAGCAAGCATTACAGTTTGAGAAGACGACCCTGGAAACCGAATGTTGGAGAATATGTTTATAAGAGAGTGCGAGTTCTCTCTTCTGCGGAAAAACAGTTCACCGAAAAACTAGCTCCCCGATACGAAGGCCCCTTTCAAGTATTAAAATTTATATCACCGGTAATTGAAATGCTAAAGAAAGCAAACGAAGGAGTGAACCAGCGAGCCCCCTTAGTGCGTTGCCACTTAAAAGATATAAAAGGAGCAAGTCATGACGAGAGGAATTTCAGTTTAACCTCGGCAACCGATCAGAAAGGAAGTATGGACCAACTCCCAGATAATAATAAAAATAATAAAGGTACCACACCAGCCGAAGAGCCCGTGGCTCCATGGGTACGTCAACGGACTGTACCATGCCGTCCTGGTACATTTCCTAGGATGCTGCCGCTAGTGCGTTCCTGCGTGGTGATCCCTCCATTACCGTAACCTCCGGCCACGAGGAGGAAAATACCAGGTAAAGGGGAGCCGAAACAAACTGCGCACAGCAGGAAGCCAAAGGGCACAGAGGCTACAAAGGGCAAAATCGCCAGCAACAAGCCCGAGGCAAGGAAGGCTCAAGTACACCACGACAGAATGCAGAAGCAGCAACAACATCCAAAGCCATTACCACACCAGCACCAAATCCCAGACCACAGTAACCAAGAACACCAGCAACAGTCTCAACGCCAGCCTCAACCACCCAATAACAAAGGTCCAACATCCCAGAACCAATATCCTGACCCATCATCACAATCACAACAGCTCAGGCAACAAGACCAATCCATTTTACCGAAATATCCTCAGCCACAACCTCAACAGTCCAACAACAAAGGTCCACCACCCGTCACCACAGCTCAGGCAGCAAGATCTACCAACCAATGATGTTTATGCTCTTCCGCCGAGAACTTCGGGGCTAGCTACAGGCGACTTACCTCGCCCAACAATTCCAGGTACAAGCCGTTGTGCCCACTCACCAAGTGATATACCATCCCTAGCCATGGATTATTTGAGCGAAGATGCCATTAGCATGACACCGGGGTCGACTGGATGGCTCGACGCCATGGAATGGATGGAGGCTGTAGAGAATGAAGGCATCGCCACGCTAGCGGCCGTAACCAGTAGTGTTAAGGCAACCCATCCCGTTCTGACTCCTGTTGACCGGATCAGCGGCTCCGACATCCGACGACACCGCCTATATAATCGGCTGTTTAAGCGTCAAAAGCTTGTTTTCAAGAGGGGGGGTGAAAGACGTTACCGTGTTGATAAAGAAACCCGGGATAGCAGAAGTCATTTCGGGGACAGAGAAAAGAACCATTAGGTTCCAACCATGAGGCTATGCCGAAGAAATTATTTACTTTTTAATTATTTAATCATACTATGTATGATTTTTTTTTTTTTTTTATTAAACATAACGTTATTTATTTTCAATTTCTTTTTTGCCAATGGAGTTGTTTTTTTTTTTGTTATGACGAATGTATTTATTTTTTTTTATGTATAAGTTTTTTTTCAATAAAACAAAAAAAAGGGTACGTGTAGTACATCAAAAAAAAAACAAAAACAAAAAAAGGAGAAAGAGAACAAAACACAAACGAATTCGTATTTATTTAAAGAGAACTAGTAAAACCCAGTTTTTTTAGACGAGAAGGTTCTCGTCTCCGAAGTAGGAGGGGGTTGTAATGTATCATTCCATTACCTACTACCGCTTCCCTACTAAAATACTTCTAATACGATTTTACACCAATCAGTAGTGTACAAAAGTACTTAATGTACGACCAAATTATATGCTGCCTTTAGCGTTGACACACTTTACCAATAAGTAGCGTACTAGAATTGGACTATAAATAGAGCTGCTACGACCGACCAAAAATCAGTCTGGTGCCGATCGTCGTCGAGGCAAGTTGTGTTCGCGAAGTAATACTAACCGATAAGACTTCCCCCCACCAGTGGTAAGGGGTCTTATTAATAACCAACTCTTTTGCTGGATTCATCCGTTGATAGCCGGGTTCGCCCGTTGATAGCCAGGTTCGCCTGTGATAGCCGGATTCGTCCGTGATAGTCAGGTCCGCCCGTTGATAGCCAGGTTCGCCTGTGATAGCCGGATTCGTCCGTGACAACCGGGTTCGCCCGTGATAGCCAGGTTCGCCTGTGATAGCCGGATTCGTCCGTGATAGCCGGTTCCACCCGTGACAGCCAGGTTCGCCTGTGATAGCCGGATTCGTCCGTGATAGCCGGGTCCGCCCGTTGATAGCCATGTTCGCCTGAGGTAGCTGGATTCGTCCGTGACAGCCGGGTTCGCCCGTTGATAGCCAGATTCGCCTGTGATAGCCGGATTCGTCCGTGATAGCCGGGTTCGCCCGTGATAGCCGGATTCATCCGTTGACAGCCGGGTTCGCCCGTTGATTGCTAGTAAAACAACTATTGAAGCTGCTACAGTATCGGACACCATTCCCAGAGAAGACGACTAGCAGCCTGGATCGATTCATCACAGAGGTACCCAGCCGTGAAACAAGGAGAACCCATTGATACCATTGATAACATTTCAACTTATATACAGGGTGATTCACGAGCGTTGTGCCAAAAAGCTAGAGCGTGTAGGTTGAGTTGAGACAAGAAAAAAATCGTATGGGAGGGGGGGGTCTATTCCCCCCCGTTTAGCCGGGAGGGGCAATTTTCTGAAAAATTGACTTATTTTGTAAAAAAAAATATTAAAAATCAACGGCTTAGTTTACAACACCGTGCTATACCTTTCTGAAAAGCTAAAAACTTCTTCTTTCACTTTGTTTTTAAAATAAATTGTTTTAACGAATAGTTTTAAAAAAATAAATTTTCAAACTAAAAATTTCAACAAAAAAAAGCCAAAAAAAATTTTTTGAACTCATTTTTTTCAAAATTTTATGTAATTAAGTACTGATTTTGTTTTAAAATTTCAATGTCTTTGTTAATTTTTAGTCGAAAACAGAAAACCGGATGCAAAAATGTCTTTTCGTTTTTGAGAAATTAAAAAAAAACCAAAACCACTTTTTTCTAAGAAAATCTTTGTTTTTATTTTTACCTATCTGGACTCTTAGTATAATTTACTAGTTTAATTTATAAATTTAATTTTTTGTAATTGGAGTCTTATGAGGACTCAATAAAGTAGAAAAGTATTGGATTTTCCCTGGATTAATCATTTTGTTCATTGAAAACGTCTGCCACTGACCTTTCACTTCTAGCTCTCCGTGCTCTCGTCGGCGGATTCTTGAAAACATGCTACGACTTGGGCGCCATCTATTGGGATATCTTTCAGCGTAGAGTCTTTCGGCTTCCCGATCTCGACAACAAGTTAAACCGTAGCAGAAGTTCCTGTCCGCTAACTCTTCTCGAACATATGAGTTTGTTATTGTTATGTGTTGATGAATTAATATTATAATTGTAAATGGTTGTTAAGTAAATATGCGATGCCTTTTATTAACCTTTAGGTTGTTAATTGTTTTTTCATTCAAGAAAAATTGCGGTTTAATTATCTTAAGCCCCCAGCAGGTAGAACCCTTCGCCGGCGAGTGGCCGCGGCCCCAGGTATAGTAAGAAAAAATTGCAGGTCAGTTTTCAGACGTAATCAATGAATAAAATGGTTAATCCATCGAAAATCCAATACTTTTCTACTTTATTGAGTCGTCATAAAACTCCAATTACAAAAAATTAAATTTGTAAATTAAACTAATAAATTAAACTAAAAGTCCAGATAGGTTTTTTTTTTTAATTTCTCAAAAACGAAAAGACATTTTTGCATCCGGTTTTCTGTTTTCGACTAAAAATTAAAAAAGACATTGAAATTTTAAAACAAAATTAGTACTTAATTACATAAAATTTTGAAAAAAATGAGTTCAAACAATTTTTTTGGCTTTTTTTTTGAAAATTTTTAGTTTGAAAATTTATTTTTTTAAAACTATTCGTTAAAACAATTTATTTTAAAAACAAAGTGAAAGAAGAAGTTTTTAGCTTTTCAGAAAGGTATAGCACGGTGTTGTAAACTAAGCCGTTGATTTTTAATATTTTTTTTTACAAAATAAGTCAATTTTTCAGAAAATTGCCCCTCCCGGCTAAACGGGGGGGAATAGACCCCCCCCTCCCATACGATTTTTTTCTTGTCTCAACTCAACCTACACGCTCTAGCTTTTTGGCACAACGCTCGTGAATCACCCTGTATATATATACACTAGGCAAAACAATTAAGGGAACACTTGAAAAAACTCAAAAATGTAGTGGTTTCTTATCAGGCTGTATCTCAGTAGAAAAAAGTCGGATTGAAGTGAAATAAAAAGTTTTTCAAAGGTTATTATTTCTTCTTTTCAAATTATTTTAAGTTAAAAAAGTACCGTTAGTCGTTTTTGCTTGAGCGTAAAAAATGTTCACTCAATTTCAAAATCGAAAAAAAAATAAACTTTGAGTTGTCATAAAATGAGCGGAAATTTTTTTTCAATCCAACCAATCTAAGATTCAATTTGAGAATTTTGCTGGCTATAATTCACTGTTTGGTTCAGATCGCTACGATTTTTTTTCTAATCAAAAAATGGGTTTACATGCAAAAACACAATTTTGACTTTGGAACCTAATAACTCTGCTAAATATTGACTTATAAGAAAACTAAAGATAGATTTGAAAAATTCATTAAATTTTCTACACAAATGATGACTTCTATAATTTTGAATAGACTGCCCTAGATAGTTTTCAATATGAATACCATAGTTTTCGATTTAACAACGCAAAGAATCATTTTTTTGTGACATTATTAAATTGTAATATTTATTACTTCGGTCATTGGCTATAAATTGACAATTTAATAGTCAGTTAAAATCACGAAATTATTAATATTACTACTCTTCTTGGTTTTGTCCGATTCCTAATGAGATTTTCAAAAGTAATTTAGATTACTTAACTTGGCTTGAAACGTTGATCATGGTCAGCCTTCATAATCTTGTGAGTTGTTTAAGTTTGAATAAAGTTCTAACCTTGCAATGGTGTCGCATTAAAGCCTTTAAGTCGATCGTATGTTTGCATTTCTAATTCTAGACATTTCTCAATCTTCTGTCTTGACCAGCACCATGCTTCGGCAGCATTGAACCTGTCAACCTTAAGTGGGCTAATACCTTTTTGAATTCTGCAGAACTTGGTGGTGGTTGCAGCTCGACGTTGCCTTTTTTAATTGAAGAAACACAGAAGTTTACTAGTGCATGTGTTTAAATGTAAATATTGGCCGACTCGAATTTTAATTAGTCCGAACTAGAGACGGTATTTCAACTATTCGTCATGGATGCTACTTACAAAAACTTTCTGTAAAACAAGTGTGTTCTAGGCCGACCGCTGAGCATTACCTACAACATTCAAAGTGTTCATTGTTTTTTTTGAGTAACAATGACATTGTTTTGATTACAAATCTTTTCAAACCTCAAGAAAGAAGGAATAAACAGTGTCTCCCAGAAAGTATACCCACAAACTTCGTTCATAGTTATTGCAATTTTCCTTTTGCACATCATCCAACGTTCGAAATCTTCGTGTGCATTGAAATATCCTTCAGGAGAAAAATTTCATGGCCCCAGGACCAACATTCTGCTGGTAATGTAAATGTAAAATCTATATCTGGAAGTACACATTCAATTCTTATTGTCTATTTGAACTTCTCTTTGCCGAGGTTATATGGCAATGCCTATGTCATGCCACAGCATCCGGATGAAATTTCAACATCTCTATATCCTACTATAATACACATCATCCCCCTCCAATCTGAACGAACTACCTATATAAAGACGGAATTCATTATATTAATATAATATTTGCTTTTGATTGAGTGTAAAAATGGGTAAAAAGCAGCATACGAATACACATTCCAAAAGAAAACAAAAGCAACGGGTACAGGGTGTTTACTACACCCACATTCAATATGCCTCCTTGTAGATGTGAGAATATTCTGTTTTTTGTTTGTATCCCAAACCATTTCTATGAATTTCCTGTTGTAAGCCATTGCCATGCTTTTCGGTGTACATATACTGTATACATATGTACCTCACTGCTCGTACGTAACGTTACGTGATGCCAAAAAACGGAAAATAGAAGAGACAACAGACAAGAATGAAAATCATGATGAAAAGCTAATCCTGGAAGACCCCAGAGGTTACCTTGGTTACGGCCAGGGTTTTCCGAGCTTTCATCTCGTTCTAGTTCAATTATGTGGGTGGCATTCACACACTTATACAAACACAATAAATCCCAGCTCCCAGATACAACTGCACATACTTTTTTTTGCTATGATATTGTGTGTATTGTAAATGGCAATGTGTGCGTGTGTGTATAGATGATTGTTGCTGTTTTTAAAACATTATTGTTGCTATGTTCCACTAGTGCCTCTTTAACTATCCTGTTGCGGGGAATTTTGCTATAGACCTTTTTTTGTGTTCTAAAATTTCCCCTTATTCCCCCCTCTTGATTCTCTTGTACCTAATGCAGACAAAAAGAAAACCAAAAAACAGACAACAAGTGAGTACAAATATACGTTTTTTTTTGTGTATATCACCTCGTCTAACAATAGCTTGTGGATCGAAATGGCCAGCCGGCAGCCGCCCAGCCCTTCTTGATGAAGCCCTCTCGGTGAACTTGATGATGAGTCTTTATCGGAAATTACAACGTAAATTTATATTAAAGGAAATTTTCTTCATACCCTTTTTTGGTGGTATTATTTTCGCTCTTATAAGAACCAGGACACACATACACTTATTTATGCACATAAGAGGGGATAGTAAGGTTCGGGTTGAGGAAAGTGTTTGCGTTTTTAAATTTGATTTTTTGATGCAATTCATTTCACATCCACTGAAAAAAAGCTTTCCGAATTTTTCTCCCATTGTTACTAGCCCTCGCTGCCCCTTTCCTCTTCGCAGTAAAAGCTAGGCCAGCAGGGCTTAGAACGTTAGAAGTTAGAACATCATCGCCCTGAAAGTCTTCGTATCTTGTTCTCTCAACAATGTACGAATTGCAGTAGCTGCTAAGGAATTATTTTATGTGGGCTTCTAACTTTCCGTAGTTTTGCAGAGGCATTCTTTGAATCCATTTTGTATTATACACATAGGACATACCTATGACTTTTATTTTTGTAATTTCTCTTCCTTTTTTTTTTGAAAATTAAGCCAAACTGCATTTCTGTTGTTCTCGAACTGGCCCTTAGGCCCATTTGCTGATTCGAAACATAAATTTATGTTCAACTTAAAGTTTTCATTTTTATATGGGACGTTCCGGAATTCTTAAGTTCCACATAAAATCCCCATACAAAAGGAGAACTTTAAGTAGAACATAAATTTATGTTCTGAAACTCGTCATAAATCTATTTCTTAAGTATTCTGAACTTAGCTCTAAGTAAAATTTAATTCTTAAGATTCACTTAGTTTATTCTACGTTGCTAGGAAAAATAATATTTCGTCTCAGCTATGAATCGGTTTGACAAATAAATAATTGAAATAAAATTTGATTGTCTTTAAAAAAATAAAAAAATAATTTATTAAAACAATACCAAAAGGCAGAAAAAAGGAAAAGCAATCCAAACTTCACAAGCCGTGAAAAGGCCATTTTACTGCAATGTGTCTTAGAGGAAAAAAATATAATAGAAAATAAAAAAACAGACGGGTCAACGTGGAAAGAAAAAGAACAGGCCTGGCACAGAATCATCAACAGCTTTAATGCACAATCTGGAGTGGCTTGTTACAGAAGCACGGACGCGTTAAAAAAAACTGTACATAGTGTACAAAAAGGATGTAAGAAAAGAAGCTGCAGCGGAAAAATTTTCAGCACTTTAAACAGGAAGTGGTAATCCATACATAGTTAAGCATCCTAATTTTGACCTCGCGGTTACAATTATGAATCCAATAACTGTACATGGATTACCAAATTCGTTCGATAGTGATTCAGTTGAAAATTTAATTGTTAATTTGGTATCACAAGATAAAGAAAATGTAAGTGGATTTAAACATAATTTTGAATACAATTTATTATATGTACATATTATTAAATATATGTACATAGGAATCCCCAGAGGTCGAAAATGTAAGTAAAGATTGGTCATCCTACAAGCCAGAGCAACTAAGGGCACCTGTTTCAAAGAAGCTTAAACCAAATTCATCGGAAGTAGTTCATGAGGTAGATTTGGGTTTAAAAGAGCAGGAGAATGCAACGCTCCCGGCTAAAAACGCAGAAAAACAAAACCTATAGGCTTTAGCTAGTATTTTGCCGAGTTCAAAAATTAGCGAACAATACTCACAATTATCAAAAATAAAAACGGAGTTGGTTGAGCTGCAAATTCAATCTATCAAGGTGGAATTGGAAAGTGAACTTAGAAAAAGGTCATTGCAACTTGACATTGAGATCAAATACGAAGTAATAAAAAATATTAAGGGCTCAACTTTAACAAAAGATCATGTTGATCTTTTGCAGTTGCATAAAAACGTTATTTAAATTTATCCTTTTTAAAAATTGTATTCATCTTAAATTGTACTCATTATAATTTTTTTTTTTAAATCCCACGCCTCTTTCCCCCCCAGATACCGCACGCGCTGGGGTCCATTTTCACCGAGTACGATTACAATTACGGTTGCAAGTCGTATCGGCACTTTATTTGAAATTATTTGAAATAAATAAAATAATAAAAAAAAAGTGATGGCGATACGAATAGGTACCAGGAAGACAAGAGTTTGGGACTGCTTAATACAAGCAGGTACAACAAGAAAGACAAAATAAATTAAAATTTTATATTAAAATATTGCAAAAAGTAAAAAAAGAAAAAATGCAAAATTTTAAAATCAAAAATTTTAAAAATTTTAAGTCAAAAAATTTTAAAAATATAAAAAACAAAGAAAAAAGTAAATACGCGTTTAGAAAACAATTGTCAAGTTCGTAAAAAATACAAGAAAAAAAAGAAAAAAGAGTCAGTTTCTTTTTTTTACAAATAATAAAAAAAAAGAAAAAAATACGTTAGTAGACAACAAAAAACATTTAAGAGCGTGCCACACTGGTTTTAAGTATAATCTTTATTTTATTCTTATTAATATGAAAGTCAATAAGACCGTATTAGATATAATTCAAAATTATATCAAATCTGCACATTAAAAATAATTTATTTAAAAGAATGTTGTTTTAATTTATGTGAAATTTGTTGGTAGAATCAACTGCGAGAAGATTTACAAATGATATCGGTCCGTATCAACCTACATACATTGTAGGTATATGAGTTTTCTATAATTGGTGCAATAATTCTGTAATGATAACAAATTCTGGAAACTAATTATAATTTATGACCATTTATAAATTTGATTTTTATTGAAAATAAAACAGTTTTTACAGACGTGCGAAATAATTATTAATTAAATGTAAGCGTTTTTGCATGCCTGAATTGTTTGACGTTGAGCTAGAATTGTTATTTTTATTGAATTATATTGTCCGTTAGTAATGGCGTTTTGCAAATCTTCCACACTAAAGTCCAAACTGTCAGGTGGATCATCAATTATTCCATTTTTCCGCAACATGTTATGCAAAACATAAGTTGCCACTATAATTCTTAAAACAGTACTTAGTTTTAATCGAACACCATAGGCTAAGACGGGAAATCTTCTTTTGAGAATTCTAAAAGCTTTCTCGATAACACCTCTTGATCGAACTTGAAATTCATTATAACGTTGCTCCGCTGGGGTGCGTGGATTCAAAAGTGTTGTCATCATATATGACTTTTGTGGATAGGCCGAATCACCTTTAAAAAAAAAATAACATTCGAAGCTGTATATGACGTATGTGCATTGTGCATATTATAAATTATGAATCTACATACCTAAAATAAAGCCATCAACATTCATAACAGAATTTCCTTCGAAAACAGTTCTAAGCCTAGAGTTTTTAAAAATAGTTGCGTCATGAGTTGATTCAGGCCACCTAGCTACCACATTAATTTGTAAATATCATTTTTGCGTTGCAAGCTGCTTGAACATTTACAGACAAATAACTTTTTCTGTTGCGGAAAACCTCTGCATCAAGCCCACCTTAAAAAAAGGATTTAAATAAAGAAATATATTTCAATGCATTATTACAAAAACTATAAAAAAAGCAGACCAGGAGACTGAATTCTCACATGTGTGCAGTCAACGGCACTGATTACATTTGGAAACGATGCGATATCGAAGAACTCTCGCTTGGTTTTCAAAATTTCAGATGTGGTCTCTGGAAATTTTATGTAATTTACTCCAAGTCTAGCTATTGCAATTGAAACCCGCAAAACAATTCTTGATACCGTCGATACATGCATTCCTTCAAAATCAGCTACACTTAGAAGGTGATTCCCAGTAGCAAAAAAACGCAAAGCAACCAAAAGTTGGTTAATAGGAGCAATTGAATTATTACTGAAATATGAATTTTTATATGTATGTTATATTAATATCTTTTAATTAATGCATGGTACTTTATGAATATAATATATACATATGTACATACATTTGTACATATATGTACATATTTTCTTACCGGTTTAATGGACATTCAAGCGAGCTTTCGATCTGCTCCAAAATATGAATTGTCATATTCTTAGTTAAACGAAATCTTTTATACAGTGAAAGTTCATCAAAAGAATAAAAATATTCCTTTCTCTCATAGATTTGGAGTTTGAGAACTTCAACATCATCTATTAAGTAAATCATGTATTTCAAAATTCATCTTCAACAAATTTATTAATTTTTATTCACAGCAAAATTATTTGTCAAAACAAACTTCAGTCACTATGTTTCACTTAAGAGACTTTTAGGTTGTTGATATTCTTCCCCCTAATTTATGTCCTACTTAGCAACATTTATGATTAGGAATATTTTTGGTGCAAACTATTAAGTAGATAGAACTTAAGGGTATAAGGCCCATTTGCTGATTCGAAACATAAATTTATGTTCTACATAAAGTTTTCATTTTTATATGGGACGTTCCGGAATTCCCATGGGGATTTTATGTGGAACTTAAGAATTCCGGAACGTCCCATATAAAAATGAAAACTTTATGTAGAACATAAATTTATGTTTTGAATCAGCAAATGGGCCTAAGTTATACTTAAATATTTATGACTCGTTTCAGCAAACGGCCCTTAGGGCCAGTTGCTCAATCGAATCACAAATTTAAGTTCTACATAAAGTTTTGATTTTTGTATGAGACGTTCCGGAATTCTTAAGTTCTACATAAAATCCCTTAACTTAAATTTATGATTCGATTGAGCAACTGGCCCTCAATCTCTTAAACTTAAAAACTATGCATATACTTTAGAAAGTAGAAGAAGATATCGATATCTACTTCCTTACGAATAAATAAATATAAAGATTGCTTAAATATAAAAGTCATTCTTAGTTCTGAACCATACCAATAGTCAATTTAATACTCAACGTAAGACTCCACTTTGAGTTTAAAGTTGTGAAACCTATGTTTAAACTGCCCAACGTTTCCATTTTGTTTATTTTGCCAAATGTTACGCCTTACGCGCAGTGTACCTTAATATAGTTACGTGTACCTAAACCTATACCTAATTCAAACACAAAATGACTGTCGAATTAAAAATAATAGATAATATATGTTACAGTCTTAAAGTCTTATGCAGCTTACCGATCAATAATTACTGGATCCGATGGAGTCTCATTTCGGTTTCCGCAACTTTTTTTATCACAACAACGGCTGAAAATAATAAATGAGATTTCAGTTTATAGGAATTTATTTGGTTATTTAAATATTTTGAATATTAAATATTGAAAAGGCTGATTTTTATTAGTATTCATTAGCAATTCGTTTACCAAAATTAATTGTGTACTTAGTTTGTTGACTTTAACCCGTCAAAAAAATAAACTAAATAATTCATTCCCAAATTCAATCTTATATCTCGTAATTAATAATATTGGAACAATAGCTGAAAAGCAAGTACAGACATCCCTTCCTTAAGGAGTTCTGAAATGTGCTGGAATACGGATAGACTCGATGAACACAAAATACTCGTAACAATAGAGAATATACTTTTTTTTCTACACACTATCAGATAAATTCGAAGAGAGCCTAAAGCAAGCAACATCTAACGACAAATAGTCCCAGAAAATTTTATTTTTTATTTATTTATTTATTTGTATGCTTACACATTAAGAAGATAATTCTTATAAATTAGTGTTAAGCTGATATTTAAAAACAAATATATTACAATTATCGTAAAAGAAAAGAAACAAAAAACAAATTTTTAGAAGAAAAGCAAAATTTAAACAAAATTAATTACAATATTACAACTTTATATTTTAAGTACAAAGAGAAAAATAAAAATAAAATATAAAACATACACTGTATCTCTTAGTTCATTTTCAATTCAGATTTATCAGTTCAAACTCTCGTAAAAAACTCGAAGCGATCTTCGAAATTGACTTTAATTGCTAATTTGTCTTAAGTGAACAGGAAGTGAATTCCAAAGGCGGATGACACCGACAAAAAACTGTCTTTCAGAAAGAAGGCAACTATATCGTGGATAAATGAGTTGAAAAGATCTATTCGAGGAACAAAATTCTATCCTGTTGTATAAACTGCAAGGTTGTTGAGATTGGATGATTTTGAATAATAGCATAAGACAACGAAAACGCAAAAGTTGGTCTAAGGTCATGTTATAGATTTGTACTGAATAAATCGATACGTGGTCAAATCTGCGTAAGCCATATATGTACCGTGCAGTATTATTGAAGGCTACGTTAATCTTCCTCTTACTTGCTGAGTCGCACTCACGGAAAACTTCACATCCGTACGTCAAGACAGGTAAAACCAAGGTTTTCGCAATTATGAGACGAGTTCTCATTGGGGTAAATATTTGCGACGACCAAAGGAGTCTAAGAATACCATATACTTTGCCAATGGTTGAGGTAATATGGGTATCCCAAGACAATGTTCTGTTAAATATCATTCCGAGGTTTTTAGCTGTGGAGACGTATTCAATTGCTGCATTGTTCAAATTCAGTGTAGGGAAATAATCAAGACTCAAAACTTTTCTGCTAACAACTATACACTTTGATTTTACCGGATTAAGGAAAAGCCCATTACAATCAGACCAGCGTGCTATATTTTCCAAGTCCTTATTTATTTTAAATGCACAGTCCTCAATTAACCCAAGAGGGCAGCTTTTATACAATTGAACATCATCCGCATACATTTGTACAGAGCAGTCTTTTAGAAGAGCAGGGAGTTCATTGATATATAGGGAAAATAGCAAAGGACCCAAAATTGAACCTTGGGGAACGCCTCTAAGAACCGGTAGAAGAGAAGATAGCTTATTTTGGCTTGAAACCGCTTGTTTCCTGTCCTTAAGGTAAGAAGCCAGTAAATTAACTGCGGATGGCAGGAAACCATACAGAATCGAAAGCTTATGACATAAATTATTATGATCTACGGTGTCGAATGCTTTCGAAAAATCTAACAGGACGAAGAACTTTACTTCGTCACTGTCAAGAGCAAGCCGTATGTCTTCGACCACATTAATGATGGTGGTCGTACAACTGTGATGTTGACGAAAACCTGCCTGCTTCCGAGAAATAATCTTTTGCGACACAAGGTGTTCATTTATTTGCCTCTGCATAACACGCTCAAATACTTTAGACAAGTACGGAAGAATAGAAACTGGTCTAAACTCGTCTTTTTTTCCAGGTTTTGGTATTGGCAAAACTTTAGCCAGTTTCCATTGAGAAGGGAATAAACTTTTGGTGAAAATTGTGTTGAAAATGTGAGTAATATATGGCAGTATGAGGGCTAAGATAGATTTCACAAAAACGGGATGTATATTGTCCATTCCAGCGGCATTTGACTTGACAGATAAAATGCTCTCCACGACATCTAGGGTCTCTAAACACGCACGCATTTTGAGAAAGGGTGGGAAACGGAAGAGAAACGAAATCATTGTTTAAGGAGTTTACATCGATGTTCTCCTCTACTCGGTCTAACTGTTGTTACGCAGCTGACGATATCTTAACAGAAACAAATCCAATCGAAAACGTTTCCAATGAGAAAATGCCTGATTGCGTTGCAAAATGAGTGACCGAATTTCGTCGGAAAACCAACGTGGTCTCCCAGCCTTAGACGAACAGGATCGTAATTTTACATTGCTATCAAATAAGTGCGAGACATTCTGGTTTAAAAATTCAACTCGTTCATCCGGTGAGGACAAGTAATAAATTCTCTCCCAGTCGACAGATCGAGTTTCATTTTCTAGGCGTAAGTAATCAATATTTTTAAAATCTCTATATTTATACGAGGTTTGCGAGTTCACAAACGTAAAATTGAAAGTCATGGAAATTAAATCGTGTCTTGAAAACGCAGGAGCTGATAATTAGTCGTACAATAAGACATTATCGAGGTTACTCACAAAATAAACATCAATAAGTGTTTGAGATTCACGACAAAAATGAGTAGGATTGGTAGTATTCACCGGAAACAAGTTAAATGTTCTCATACCATCAACAAGAGAAGAATCTTCCAACAAATTACTGTTAAAATCTCCACAAATTATGATTTTAGTAGCACCAAGAGAAATTGTTTCTAGTAGCGAGAAAATGGTACTAAGATTTACATTATTATTAGGTCTATAAACAGCACCTAGCAGAAGTCTTTCCTCATTGTTGATAACATCTAAAAATACATATTCAATCTCACATCCTAATGCCGATATACAATTCACTTTACAAGCTATACCGTTACGTACATAAATTGCTGTACCACCCCCTCTCCTGCTTATCCTATCACCACGAAAAAGTTTGTACCCATGCAGTCCATACAACACATCATCATTTTTGTCTGAAAACCAGGTTTCAGTAACAAATATTATGTCCATCATCGATTCCTCAAATATATCCCTAAACTCATCCATTTTGCAAAATAAACTTTGAGCGTTGAAATGACTTATCCGAAGTCCATCCTTCTGTTTACTTAAAACTCTGATCATAGAGTGAAGATTTATGTTGGCCCCAACAACTGCCAAGGTCACACTACCATCACCCATTTGAATTAACAATGAACGAAAAGAAAAGGCAAACAAAAATAATAATAATGAAATTTTAGAGATATTGTGTATAGAATTATTGTATTATTATTATTATACTATAAAGAGAGAAAGAAAAAAACAAAAAAGATTTACCTATATATAATCAATAATTAATAAGTAAAATAAAGTAAGAATATAAAAAAAAATTAATTAGTTGCATTAGGGAGGCTGGCAATTTTATTAACAGACCGACTCATCACTTAGTCCTGTTAAGTTAGCAAGATGATTGTTCAAAATTTAATAAAAAAAATGAGAGTTTCCGGTAGCAAACCAAGAGTTCTAGAGTTCCTCATACTTTTTTTTAAATAGTTTTGGCGAATTAAGGCTAAAATTCGAAAAAAAAGTTTTTTGGGCTAACTTCACGCAGCAAGGAGTTTGAGTTCTGATGATGTATTTCAACTTAAAATCAAGAGTTCTAGAGTTCCTGATGACTTTTAGAAAGAGTTCTGCAAAATTGGAAAAGATAGGGTTCCTATTGACTTAGAGCAAAATTTTGAAAAATCGAAAAAAATCAAAATAGAGGAATTCTGATTAGAGTTCCCGGTAGACAACGAATAGTTCTAAACATTTTATTAAAAACTTTTTTTTCTAAAACTACTAAAAATTCAAGAGTTCTCGCAAATTAAGGTGCCCATCGACTTGTTTGTCATTGCATGCAATTAGTTAATGATTGCACTTAATTTGATGGGCTCCTGCAGAAGTCATTTGAGGCCACACCCAGTCGTATTGCGTGTCTGTCATTTAGCGAGTTCTACGGCCCGGCAGCCGGCACCCAATAGAGGTGAATTTTAAATTGCTGTTCCATCTCCATAAGCGATGATCGGAAATCTAGGGCCTTTTGACATTTGGTTGACACTCCGTCGAGAGATTTTATGGCAGCTTGACTCAAGTTTTCTCTTAGCCAGGATAGAACTTCTTTGATCGCTAAAATTTCCGCTTAGAAGACGCTACAATGATTTGGGAGGCGGGATGAGCGGCTTGATTAAGCTTTTCTAAGTACACACCACTACCAACATCATCATTTGTTTCGGATCCATCTGTATAAAAATGAATACTCCTGTCTTCCAGGAATTTTTTGTCTTCCGATTCGGTTCTGGATGGAATGGAGACCTGGGCCCTATTGCACCAACGACTTTTCACTTTTCACTTTGCAACTTTTCACTTTTACTTTGCAAATTCTGTTTCACCAAACGCTAATTTGCAAAGAGGAAATTAATTTTTTGAAAAGTAAACAAAAAAATCCTTCTTTGCAAATTTTGTTTCACCAACCGCAAATTCGCAAAGTGAAAAGTACTTTTCTGAAAAGTGAAAAGTTTTGCAAATTTGCAAAGAATTGTTTGATTTCGTTTCACCAAACGAAAAAACTTTTTCAAATACTGAAAAGCTTTTCAATAATATGCAAAGCAAAAATTTTCTTTGCGGTTTGTGATAAGTTCGTTTATTTTTGTTTTATATTCAACTTTATATATAATTTCATTATAATAGATTATTATCTAATATATAAAATTCTTCTGTCACAGTTTTAGTGGTCATACTCCTCCGAAATGGCTTGACGGATGTTGATGAAATTTTATATGTTTATTCAGTATCAGTAGGTATGAGAATAGGCTTATAAGTTATAACTAAGTTTTATACCGCTAATTGTTGAGGATGGCTCACCCACACTGTCTGTTTTTGCATTTCTTGGGCCGTTGTTTGTTTTTAATAATTTTTTGTGGTCTGTCATTAAGAAATACATTCAGTCCTTAATTTTCAACTTCCTACCACTTTTTGGACGCAGCGTTATTTTGGAAGGAAGCAAAGAGAATATCCTTGAATTGAAAAAATAACGAAATGATAAAGCTTGTTTTTGCAATCGTAATAAATTTAAAAATTACTTTTTTATTTCTTACCACTTCCAAAACAGCTAACTTTTTGGCGTTCTTATCAGTACGACTCATTTTGAAAATTTTGAAAAAAACGTGCACTGTTAATATCTCTTTCTATGACATTCTGTCATTAAATTTTGTTTTTGACATTTGCACTTTTTTATCACTAGTGGAGTTGTTTACTTTTTACTTGCGCCACATAGAATATAGTATGGCAAGTATTGAATTCGC
This sequence comes from Sphaerophoria taeniata, assembly GCA_943590905.1. Classification (NCBI taxonomy): domain Eukaryota; kingdom Metazoa; phylum Arthropoda; class Insecta; order Diptera; family Syrphidae; genus Sphaerophoria; species Sphaerophoria taeniata. The sequence continues at coordinate 70,118,347 of OX016540.1, forward strand.
AAAAATAAGTTGAGATTTTGATGAGATATGACATTACGACGATAAAGTCGAAAAAACTGGGTCCGGCGATTCCGTCCGTCTGTGAGTCTGTCTTTCTGTAAATGCACCTACAGCCTAAACCGGTCCGACTTCAAACTTATATGTATTTTTGAGGTAAATATTTAAATTTAAATTTTTATTTATGAATTATAATTACATGTTTTTATTTTAAATGTTTTTATGAGTTATTATTTGGAAAACAGGAGCAAGTTCGTACGAAACAGTTGTTCACATATTTTTTAAATTCGTAATAACAAGGAAAAGAAGCCCAAATCTTATATTTGTTTTACTTTGCAACTTTTCAAATTAGGACTGAAAATGAAAAGTTACATTTTAAGTTGGTGAAACGCCCACACTTTTCACTTTGCAAAAAAACATTGAAATTGCAAAGTGAAAAGTCGAGAACTTTTCATTTTTGGTGAAATACTTTTTACTTTTACTTTGCAGAAAACTATTATTTTGCAAAGTTGCAAAGTGAAAAGTGAAAAGTTGTTGGTGCAATAGGGCCCTGGAAGTTTTCCCAAATTAGGTCTTGGAATGGTGTAGTCTATGTACTTTGGTATGGAACCGAAGAAGTTCAGAATGATGAAATGACCCACGTTATTGTTGGTCTATTGATAGCAGGTGTTGAGTCTTATAGCTGTACTCGCTCCCACTTGTATGCAGCAGATATCGAGGGGTGTCAGATGGAAAAGAGTGTCAAGCACCGCTGAGGGGGTGGTTCTCAATGCCCCGCTTATGCAATGAGATGCAGTGCATTAGAATCTGCTGAGTTTGTCACATTGACTGGCTTTCTCCAGTGCAGTCCACCATACTGCAACCCCGTAAATGAGTATAAGTGGGATGACCGATAATATACTGTGTACTACTGTCGCTTTCCTATAACTCTTTCTAAATTTTTTGTCTAATATCAAACCAAGATGTTTGACTTCATTTGGTAAAAATTAGTGGTACCTACACCCATTATTGAAGGAGGTACAATTAGAAGGCGGTGGAATTTTGTATTTCCGTGTAAAAAGGACGAGGTCTGTTTTTTTGGGGATAATATTAAGTCCACAGAGATCAGCCCATCTAGTGAGCATATTAAGTGCGTTTTGGAAGAGGTCCCTCATTGAATTATGATGTTTTCCTGACGCCAATAGCAACATCATCGGCATTCTATTGGGTCTTCCTTCTCGATTCATATTAGCAGTTCTTTAGCAACTATGTTCCATAGGAGAGGGAACAGAACACAATCTTGCGGCGTGCCCCTGCCGACAGTCCTCCTCGTAGAAAATTCACCCATCTTGAAACACTTGAACATGTATTTAAAAATTAAATAAGCTCAACAAAAATAAAGTATTTTTAAATGAGAAGCATGTGATCGATCATTTTTAGAAGTGTAAAATTCCTATACATAATTACTGTTGGAATAACAAACTCAGTCGAACAAATCAATAATCAGTTTTTCATGTTACTTTCTGACAAACTTAATTTTATTTTATTCTCCGTAAAAGCTTACTTGTATCCTGTTTGTTGTGTTCAAAAGACGTTCATGTTTTTTCTATCATTTGTTTTTTCTGTTACATAATAAAATTTTCATATCAATTGTTATTAATAAAAGTCTTTATTATTGGTCTACAATCATAAACAAAGAAGCTACTTTGCAACAATTACGACGTATTAAAAAACAACAATCACTTAAAATGAATGTTTCTACTGCAGAAGGCACTAATTGTACACAAAAGTATTTTTAAGAAATGGTTAGATAATAAAAGACATAATCCCAATACCCCACTAATACTAATTGGAGTTTTAAAACTAAGCTATTCCCAGACTTTTCTATTCTTGAACCTGAGCCATTCAAACCAACAATACTCCTCCTCGACGGGCCTCCACCTCGCCATTGTTGAGGAGGCCTACGCGAGAACCTCAAGTAGGTTCAGTTAGAGATTCAAGCTCTCGAGCAGCTCTCAGTCATCAACTTAGGCTTAAGCAAACTAAGAGAGTCCCACCGCTATGAATATGGAAGAATCATTTAAAGAGAATACAACCATAGCAAGGATATACGCTATAAGGTCGGTAGAAGTCACGGCAGTCGACTTGGGCCTTGCCTCGCGGTTTCAATACCGAGGAGAGAAGTCACCAGTGACAATTTTTCGTATATATTTCGTAGATATATTTCGTATATATATATATAAGCACTTCGGATATCTCAAAATGAGCTCAAAAGATCACGGTTTAACTGAAGAAGAGGAAAATCTTTTTCTATATCCCTTCCTAGATACGGAGGATGGAGACATCGCGATAGAGGTCGATGATGACGTAAGTAAGATCTGCTCGGTCGCTAGCTCCAGCCTTTTGACTGTATCTAGGGCATCAAGAATTGACTGAGCAGGAGAGGAAGGGGCTGCATAATATGCGTGCTTTTCTAGATAGGGAGTGTTGAGGAGAAGACATGCACACCGCTAATCAAGCACCGAACTCCCCCTCATCAGGGAGTCCGAGCGTTAAAACCATGATGGGACGATGCGGGTGCATAACTTCACAGGTCATAACTTCACATGGGTCATAATTTCACCTCTAGTGAGTTATAATTTCACTTTCTTCGGGTGAAGTTGTGTCCCATCTAAGGTGGGAATTAGCTTCACTTTTTTGTGGGCCAGAATTTCACTTCTGTGTGAAGTTATGTCCCGCTCAAATTGGGATATAATTTCACTTTTTACTAGAGTTGCAAGAAATTATCATTTTGTACTATTTACCTATACATAATTTGTGTACCAAAAACTGCATTAATCTGGCGCCGATTTTTTAATATTTTCAGAGACTTGAAAACTGAATTTCCGAACTACTAACTATAGCAACAACTACAAAAAGTCTAATTAATAACCATTTTTATTTACTTTTTATCGACAAAATGGAGAGAGCAATTTATTTTTCAAAGCTGTTGCGTTTTCTTTAATTTGGAAAAGCAACCACCACACATCTTGTAATGCATACTAGTGTTTGGCAAGCAGGTGCTGCAGTGCAGTGATTCATTTCGAGCATGATGACGATCTGTAACATTCAAATTCAATTTGTTTTGATTGGGAGTGAAGCGAGCGGAAAAAATTTTGCCCAAAAGAGAATCAATTTGGGGTGTGAAAATAAAAAAAATTCGCGCGAATTTTTTTATTTTCACACCCCAAATTGATTCTCTTTTGGGCAAAATTTTTTCCGCTCGCTCCGCTCGCGTACAATTTTCGTAAAACAATTTTCTTAAACTTTTAAGAGTGATTGTAGAGTTAAGGTTTAGTATTGAAGAACTCAATAATGAATACGTTTTCTTGATAAGAATTGCCGACTGATAGTATTGAAAAATATTGCTTCCGTCTGCATTCACATGATGCAAGGACACTGAACATCCCATCAATAAAAAATGTCTTTCCGAAGGAGTTGTTAATGTCATTGCAACAGCTCAGTTAGTTTAGATGATAAAAAGGTGCAATAAGATGAAACTGGATTCAAGTACAGTTTGCTTGCCTTACTCTCACCTTACCGAATATCAAAGTTCAGAAGATCGTTTGCATTGGAAAAAATTTTCTTTACGTCACATAGACTTAGAGCATGCGGTATATTTCAACCGTTATGCACTGAAAAAACACCCACCATAGTGGGTCATAGTCCCGAAAACCATTTTCGGGACTTCTGAATTCGGGAGCAGATTCTCTGCGCCGTGGAATGACTAAATAGGTGGGAAATAATTTCACCCAAATTTTAGGTGAAATTATTGCTCACCTAAGGTGGGAAACAATTGCACCCGAAAAAGTGAAATTATAACCCACTAGAGGTGAAATTATGACCCATGTAAAGTTATGACCTGTGAAGTTATGCACCCGCACCGATGGGACCACCTGCCCCATTGTGAACTAGTACAGCGTAAAGAAGGGTGCCCCCCACCAACGGTTGCAGTAACTCTTCAAGACATTGACGTACTCATAGATCCTACGGACAAACATTGAGTTGCCAATCATACCACCTGCTGATCCAACACTGATTGCTCCGATAATATTTGGTGTTAATGAAGCAAGTGAGAGAGCGGCACTCAATGAGGGTAAGGATAAGAGGGATTGAGAAAACTTAAATAGGTAGAAACGTAAATCAACAACCAGCTTTTGATGCGCCTTGCTCTTAAATTACAAGGAACGAACTTTCGTCCCCGACCCACTCTTCGCCTAACAAGTTAACGAAGGTGGTTAAAGATTTCAAGGGCAACCATGAAGGGACAACAAGTAGCCATTGCCGATTTCGGCAAACCCTCACGGAAGCTGACTGAGGATGACTGGAAACTTCTGGAGCTGAGAATAAAAAGTCAATGAGGCCATCGTCAAAAACAGCAGTCTTACAAATCAATTTTCAACACAGTAAAGCCGCAAGCGCTAATCTAGTCCACATCAAGGAGAGGACCGGATAGTCAAAAGCTTTTGACTTTTTCATTTATATTTCCACTACAATTTTCTTCCATAATATGAAACAGATAGTTTTGTTCACAACACTGTTGAACCTGATTATCTTTTAATTGAAAAAGAAAATGTTGGTCTTAGGTTTTCCAACGCCTATTATTGGAAAAAAATAAATAGATCACGGTATATTTTGACTGTAACAAAAAATTGCTTTCCAAATCATATACAAATAATTCACTTAAAACATGTCAAGAACATAAATCAAATGGTATATAACAAAACAACGTATGGCGTATGCGTGTTTTTTTTTCTAATAGTGAACATTTCATTCACTAATAATTTTGTAGATCGCAAGAAATCGCACACAAATTTTTATAATAAGATTTGAAGAATAGTCAAAATAACCATAAATCTTCATTTCAACGAAGAATGGCAGGGTATACTGTAACAAAACCCTTAGATTTGAAAAAAAAAATGCACATTTGGATATTAAAATATTTTACGTTAAAAAGAACACACACTCACCATCAATTTCTGAAGCAAATATCCACAAATTACAAACAAATGCAAGTAAATAAACTGTTGACTTCAAACTTGATTTTTCACGTCACATAATTTACAATTACAAAAATGCATTCTATGAATCCATGTATATTTCCCGACCACTTTGCATTGAATTTACTTCAAAATTTTATTTAAAAAAAAATTGACTTTTGTCCAGGTTTTCGATCAGAATCCTCATTTGTGCTCCGATCTGGTCTACCTCTGTAACGCACATATAAGGATGTACGGATCTTGGGGACCCCTGCAAGTTGGAATTCTTTCACAGCTGCTCTGGATCTTGGTGATGGACGTGATCCTGATAAAACTTATGAATAACGGCATAGTAGTGGTAACCTTCGCTGATGACTAAGCTCTTTTGGCGACGGGAAAATACCTTTGCGCTATTAGCGAACAATTAACGCTATAGCAAAGGTCAGCAACGTGACAAAGAAATGCAGCCTAAAGGAATGCGTGTGTGTGTAATGTGCAAAAGAAGGTAGCAGAAAACTTAGCTCCACATAAAGTTCATTTAAACCTTTGTTATTTAGTCATTACATGTCGATAAAGTTTATCAAAGTTTGCATAAAGCATAAAACTACTTACATATATTACTTGAATATCCAAATTTCACTTTCCTGGCATTAAAAAAGAAGATTTAATTTTTAGATTTTACAACATACACTTTTTTGCGATTAAAACTTACTGGAAATGTCAGGTTCTAACGAGCAACAGACAAAGCTGCGGTCAGCGGAAAAGCACACAAACACAAGTACTTCTTCTAATGTAAATTCTCCTGCATCAGCTTGTTCCAGACTTTTGTGGACCAAAATCGAGTCCCGACTCGATTCACTCACGAAAACCTTGACAGAGTCAATTGTGGCACAGATAAAAATAGAAATGAATGCTATATGCGAATGTTTATATCTCCGTATTAACAAAATTGAAACTCGACTTTGATAGAAAAATAAAAACTCTTGAAAACACTTTCAACGAGAGACTCAGCTCCTTTAATCGCTCTCTTGTGGTGATTTTTGTTTCCAGCTGGGGTAATACTCAGTTTTGTCCAAGGTTTATAAAAGAAACATCAACAACTTATATTTTTAGAAAGTTATTCAAACACATTCACCCCTGTTCTGATTTTCGTTTACGAAAACAATACTTTCGTTTTTAAAGCTGAGGTGTTCTCAATTTCTCGTTTTGATTTCGTTTCGATTTTGCTGACCGAATTTGAAATCGTAAATTTAAGAATTTAAGTAATTTCAGAGAAATATTTGTCCAAAATTGAAGGCAAATTCGTACGAATTTAGGAACACAGTTTGTTTAGCTTTGCGAAAATCAATTTCGAAAACGAATTGAATTCGTAACGAAAATCAGAACAGGGGTGATTGTGTTCTTTATTTCAATATTTTTCTTTTAACAAACCAATACCTTATTACTACTTACGATAACTTAATAGCTAAATGGGATAGGTTCCCCGGCCGATGAAGGCACAATTAATTTTCTAGCCCTTGCTAGAGTTTCACCTCTTACTTCCATCTCGTAAGTGTTAGGTGAGAATGCTAACTCTAAAGTTGCTCACGAGGCAAACTGTAGTTATTAGCATGAAATTACTCAAGATTTGTACATCTATTTGGCACTTTTGCTGCCAAACTTAAATGTGAATCGAATTTTACAAATAAACTATATCAAAGATTATTTAATTTTGCCTTAGATTTCTAATTTTGTTTCATACTTCTACTCATAGAGAATATAATAACCGACCATAGCAGCGTCTTCCAAGCCAAGATTTTGGCAGTGAAAAACACTTTTAAGCATTTATATCTATGATGGCGATATCACACGCGGACATCACTTTTTTCATTGATAGCCAAGCAGCAATAAAAGCGATATCTGCCACCTAAATCAAGTCGAAGCTTGTTTCTTGCTGTCGTGAAGAGCTAAAGGTTTTTGGAACACAGCATAATGTAAGGCTCTGCTGGGTTCCTGGCCACAGCGATGTGCCAGGTAACGAAAAAGCGGATGAGCTTGCAAGGGAAGACTCAGCTCTGGATCCCTCTCATAGACAATAATATAGGAATCCCACTATCTAAACTGAAACAAAACGTCAGTAACATTATCCATCAAAAATCCAACGATAGATGGAATCTCCTAGAAACCAGGAAACTATAGCCTAGATACGATATAAGAAATGATCTCATTGGATTTTAATTCTTAATAAACCCTCTCTAAGATCCCTTATCAGTTTAATAACAGGACATAACCTACTTTTGGCTACTATAAAGAGAAGATGGGGCTTAGAACCGATGACCTTTGAAGAGGCTGAGGTAATGAGGACGAGTATTAAGACACTCATTTCTTCTCATTTTCTTTGCCACTGTCCCTCACTTTGTTTTATTAGGAAGAAAACTCTAGGCAACTTATACTTCAACGAAATAAAGGAACTATACGAAGTCAGGATAGTGCTGAGCTTTGTCTCCTCTAACAACATTGATCTAAGTGTGACGGTAACAACACCAACAGTCAGCCCACTAAACCTCACCTAACCTTAACCAACAGTGCTTATTTAGCTAAACCTTCTCACTCTTCTCTTAAACGTAAGACATCCCCCACTTCTATTAAAACTTCCTCAAAACGTATGACTTTCAACCTGCCTTCTCCAGGTCTTGGCTATCGCCCTCTCACAAATCCATCTTTCGCAATCTCACTGTCCTGCAACGCAACAGAAATTATCGCAACCTTTTTCTCGTTTCTAATCCAAATTCCGCTTAAACATGTGTACAACTCCTTCTAACTATCTGAAAATTCTGAAAATGTAAGAGGTCTTCGATCTAAAACCAACTTAGTCTTAAGACAATCACACTCCATCCATTTTAATGTCTACGCTTTGACCGAAACTAAACTGACCCCCAGCATCAATAATGAAGATTTGTAACCCTTTTCTTTTTATGTCTATCGTAATCCCCATCGCAGTCTCTCCTTGCACAGGAGCCTTTGTAGCAATCAAAAATAATCTCAAGCACGCCTGAAGTTGGTTTTGTTTCAGTTAAAATAAAATGTAACTACTGCCCTCCCTCCCCGCCTCAAATGAACAATGTCAGACCGCGGATCATAACATTTGTAATCCCTTCTCGGTAAAGAGTGTTTTTATCTATCAGTTAATGATTCAAGTCTTAGTCAAGGCAGCGGGCGGCGCGGCGCGGCGGTTGCTTGACTTTCTTTTCTACATCTATTGATAATTTTTAGCGTTTGTTTGATTTACATAAAGCCATATTCTCCCAAATTAACGATTATATAACACAGTAAGCAAATGAATAAGCTGTGGGAAATTTTCCTCACTCTCAATGTCCTTCTGACTTCTCTAAGTACTTAGTGCTTATCATTTGAATGAACTGTAAAATCTCTCCATACAAAGAATATTTACATAAAACTCAATCTGCCTTTAATAACTATCCCAAGTCCTTCTTTCAAATCGTTGATCACAGATTTCAGATGCGTATCCTAGCATAGCTAATTTCTTTGCATCAGATTTTTCAGATTCATTCTCCAAGGTCTCGTTTAAACCAGATTGTAATTTTTGTTGAGTATTTATCAACTTTTTAGCTAGGTCCTTCTTACCCGATTGCATTACTCCATCGGCAGTTGAAAGCAAATGTTCTCAACTTAAGGATGAGTTTACTCCTGTCCCTGACAGTCTTCCTGCCATTTCCCAAAAAAAGTTTTACACTTCATAAATTAGGCAAAACCAATAACCATAATACCAATTCATAAAAAGGGGCCGAAAGGTAACGTAAATAACTATCGACCAATGACTAAACTTTCTCATATCCAATATTTTTGGAAGCATTTCATAGGATTCCCGTTATACACTGCTTACCTCTTTTGGGCCGCATACATCTGTATGTACTAATTCCAGGACGCATTTATCGATTTTGAACAGAACCCGAATCTTTCGAAACTCAATCGCCTCTGCATCCCTACGACCGAGTACACGGTGCCATTGATGCGTAAGCAATTATCTTAGGACTAGCAACAAAAACTCTGTTTGCCTGCCTCAATGTGTACCTGTACATATTATTTAAAAGATCCGCAACACCAACTTCGACACCGTCTTTTAGAAGTCCACATATTATTTTTTCAAAAACTGCTTCAATTCCTTTTTCAGAAAGACATGACACCGACAAAAGATTACCATCCATCTTTGGAACATAAAACACATTTGAGAAAGATGCTTTCATTTCAACGTTTTTGCTAATCAGGATCTTGATTTCGCACGTACCTTAACTTCCGAGGATAAATCGTTACCATCCCCAACGAAAACTTTTTTAATTATAGCGGGATCGAAATCCACGTAAAAATCTTTAACATTAGTTATATCACACGTCCAACTTGAATCAACTATCTAACCATTACAACCATTAATACCTACCTCATTCTTGGGTACTTGGGTTCACATGTTTAAGCCACATGTGCCTTTTGTTTGTTTTTATTTTTCCATTCTAGGCACTGCTTTGTTTTTGAAGTGACCCTTTGATGACAAAAGTAGGTGACATTCTGATCCATTAGCTTTTTTTGGACGCACCACTTTTGTCACTTTCATCACGGTTTCATGTTTTTTTACAACGAGTTTCTTATGCCATGGTTAATTTGTCGTAGCTTCTCGGTAAACTTGCTCAACAGCATTGCGGCACTCCACTGCCCTGATAACCGATCTTCTCCAATTGCCGCCAGGTGCTTAAATAAGGAATTCCCACCCATCCACCACCATCCAACCGAAGACGGGTCTCATGAGTTGAACCTTATTATATTACCAAAGGTATTCATTTCGTGATTTTGGTGGATTTTTTGAAGTGCTATATCTGACTGTCCTCGACCGATAGTGCAATGGTTGCACAAACGTCTTCATCTTTCGAATTCCATTAAAAAGTTACCGGCTCCTCCGACCTGATAATACCACCGGATACATCCCCCTGTACACCTTCTTTGATAAGCATCATCTCCATTTTATAATACCATATGAAATAATTTTCATTGTTGAATTTCTGGAATGAAAACTTAAGATCCTACATTTTAGAGTATAAAACTTTACTTATGAAAATCTCCTCATCTCCTTATGAGAATGGGCGCATAAAAAAAAAATTAAAATAAACTGGCGCGACAGCTCTTGAAGAACGCCTAACGGGCTTACTTTGATCAACAATTCTCTGAGTGCGTGTGAAGAATTGAGGGGACGGGACCTATAAATTAAAGATTCACAACGACAAAGTTAATTTCTCGAAGAATGCTGAAGATGAATTTTTTTTTAGAAAATCAAGAACAGTTGATTTGTAAAGTGAAGAAGCGTCAAAGTAATATTAAGCTTGTTTAATTAAGTGCAGCACATATTACATTTCTTTCAGATGTCTCGTCTCTGCAGAGAAAAAAGAATATTTTTTTCTCCTTACCAGACAAGGAGCTTTCAGAAGCTGTTTTCTTTGAAGAAAAGAAGCGAGAATAGATTTTGTGTGATCTAGTGAATGTGTTAAGGCTCTTTTGTTGGCTGATTTCAGTTTCGTATCATTTCTCGCCGCAAGGGTGAGACGTCTTCCGTATAAATTTACTGTCACAAAATTATAGTCTGCTAACGAACAATTTCAAGAGATTCTAGCTTAAAATTACGTTTTTGATGACAAACTAAATTCTCTTAAAATTGTTCATTAGGGGCCTTTAAAATATGCTCCATTGTCTGTGGTTTTAGTATGATACTTGTTATCAGTTTTTAATTTTATGTTGGAAAAATTTAGCACCTTGCTAACTTCTTTTCATGTCCATATTAACTTTTCTCAAGGGTTGAAATCCCTCGCACCCGACCAATTTTGAATCCAATTTTTTCCATCTGACCTCAATACGAAACATATGTGAAAGCCAAGAACGTTAGAAGTTCTGTTCGTTGCGCATTAACTGCATAGTTTATTTACTCCTACAAAATAACTCTTCGATTCCAATTAGAAAATATGTTCATCTCAACCGCAATTGCTAAAAGGATGAATTGCAACAAATTTCTCTCCATCTTATGAGTTAAACAACTATATTCCACTACTTCTGCACCGGTACGACGAGCAAGAAGACGGACGCACCGACGAGAAAGCACTCAAGATTCAAGAACCCAACTTAAAGGAAAGCTGTTCCCCACCCCCCATTCTATCCAATTTTCGTCATCATCGTCATCAAAATACTAGTCGAGTACGACATCCTCCATTTTGTATCCGTACTTTTACGTTCTCGAAAGTCGAACCGAAGGATATTTTGTGTAATGAATGTGGAATTGTGCGTCCGTTCTTTCAGTCCCTGAAGAATAATGAATGCTTTGAAAGTCTTTAATTAAGATCACTTCATATATAATTTCGTTAATTGACAAAACCGAATGTATATTTTACTCCGCTGTCTCCACATAGATGTTGTTGCTTGTTGGTTTATGAATCTCCTTCAAAAACTAGATGGAATGAAGTCCAAGCTGAAGGAAATAAATATTAAGATGTTCATTATAATATGAGATGGAAATTAAGTGGGATTGGAATTTTCATATGATTGCCGTCCGATGCATATTATGTATCATCACATCATCTACCTATATACACATGATAAATAAATATACCGATAGCGAACAAGGGAGTGCATAAATAATAATCAACATGAAGGTGAAAAGCGCTCCAAGGAATCTACTATGTTGCTGATGCACTGGTTGACAATAGTGATACTGACACATCGTCAGCGTCATTCAAAAACATATCATCATCGTGACTATGTTGATGATGGGGTCCTGGCCTGTCGCCTCTACTTTTACCATCGACATCTGCTTGTGCACAACAATTACATTTATCAATAGTGCGGTGAGAGGCGTGGGTTTTTGCGGCGATTGGCGGGGAAGCAGTTGACTGCTGATGTGAGAGTGATGTCTGATGTGTTGATGGTGATAATACGGACGACCAATAATGGATAGTCGTTGGAAGAACAACGAAAGACAAAGAACAGAACAGGGTGCCGTTCAGAAAAGTTGATATCGACATTTAGGATACTAGTTAATAGTCTTTAAATAATTCAACTAACAGGACGCCTACTTGTCCTTTTTAGTTGAATAAAATCAAGCGTCTTGTCCAGATCAGTCGGCATTTTATCAACACCAGCACGATGAAAAACTTTATACGGTAGGATGATTGCAGATAGCAGGAAGAATTATCATTTGTTTGCGGCAAAAGGGTCCGTCCACTCGACCTTAAGCAACAGGGTCTTCATTATGTACCGGCAAATCTTCATCCATCAAGATAAAATGGTTTGGAATGAGAACAGTACAATGTACAACCTACTGCCGAAACTTCAATATATAAACTATGATTTATGATTTAATAATTATGAAATGATAGGGGTATTCACGATTCGGTGCATATGGTCTTGTATTGTTGCAAAAGTGTTTTTACACTAACACTTGTGAAATTTTCTTGCACTAAAGCAACAAAATATGCAGACTACAATTTTGCTACACATTTGTACTTTTGCCCTATTGCAACAGGAAAATACAATGGTGTAAAATTTGTCTAGTGTAGTTGACAATTTGAAAGCTGTCATTCTCTGTCACAAATGTTTAATTTTGACATGTTTACTCCGGTGTAGCTATGATTAAAAAAAAGTGGACAAGTGTGAGATAAACTCGCTTGACGAGGGTTCCGTACTCGATTATCCGACCCTACTCTTTTCAGTTTTGAAGGATATTAAATACAAGGATTAAGATATGAACAACATTTTCTTGAAAAATAATTTGAATAGTCTTTCTGCCTATTTCCTTCAATGACTTCGAAACTATGTACCTATCTTAAAAATCTGGTAGCAACATTTTCGGATCACTTGTATCTACTCTAAAAAATGTGTACCGAATTTCATTACAATCGGCTTAGCAGATTCGCCGAAATCGCTTGTGAAAGACGAATACCTAAACAGAAAACGAAGTGATGTTATAAGGGTTTCGTTTACACTCTGTGTACGGAACCCTAAAAAAGGTGTGTTCACGATTTACAGACAAAAATAAAATTTTGCAATCCTTCGCCTTTTCTTGCACCGGATCGTGAATACCCCTGATGCTTGATTTTACTAACGCTGGCGTTAAGTCAAGGACATCCAGGGTCTCATGCAACAAGCCCTGATAGTCACACAGGTTTATTAAATATGTACATGTTTGGTGAGCTTTACTTTGGTGAGATTTACTGAATACTGCATCTACTATCATTTTTATAGTTATAAACTAAACAGTAAGCAGATCTGTTCACAAACGCAAAAAGCTCTGTTTTTACAACTACCTATGCCAACGTCTGTCTGTGGCGTACCCGAGTGCTTAAAGAAATATGTATGTACCATTTTCGTGAATTTGCACAAATGTATAAGTTTCACCGAGACAAGAAACCAGTCATTGATTAATCTGCTTGTCTCTATAGACGCCGCCGTCATACGTGGCCTTAAAATCGGTTATTTCTATTTATATTTCACACTGTGTTTTTGCCGGATCTACTGCCTTGAACACGTCCGAAAGCTTAGCCCCTGACACAAACAGAAAAACCAACCATAATCGTAATATGTCAAAAAAACGCTTCGATATAATAAAGTAGAAGAGTTTGTTCGTTTCTTTGTTTGAACGAACCTCAGGAATTATTGGTTTGAAATGAAAATTTTGTTTGCACTGGAAAGTAGATATCTTGACGATCGATGTAAATTAAAAAAAAAAAAAAACAGAATTAAAATAAACGTATATTTTTAACATTTAGGCCGTGTGCGAATTCAGTTAAAATGTTGGTAATCATTTCTACCACGATGAAATTTTGACGTTTGGTTTAAAATTTTTGCTGTGCGAATTGGGTTAAATGGGACTTTTTCTTGACACTACTTAGATTAAATTTCCCTCAAGATAAAACAAAGTTATCCACAAAAATGGTTCTTTCTATGCTCAATTAATTATTTTCCTTGTATGTAAATCCAAATGCAATATTATCTTTTATGAAAATGTAAGAAATTTTCAATTTCACACACTTAGTATGTTTATTCAATTTTCGAACACTACTTATTCATAGTTCACCGCTGTCAACGAAATAGAAAACAAACAATCAATAATTCGTACCTACATACCTATTCCCTATTGCAAGATGAATGATAGGTTGAGGAAGTATTTTGTATTAATAACTAGCTGACCCCACGAACTTCAGAGCAACTCCAATAACAATTTTCCCTTGGAAAACCAATGAGTTGGCCGAGTTTTTCATCAAGAACTTTCAATTTACCATTCGAAAACCCATTTTGAAATTTTCCAGTTTTCCATTTCAAAAACCGATGCACCTGCAATAATATGAAAACCAATGAGTATTCCAAGGTTTTCATCAAGAACTTTCTATTTTCCATTCGAAAACCCATTTTGAAATTTTCCAGTTATCCATTTGGCATGCTCCTAGTTAGTACACCTTACATGTAAGTAATTTAAAAATTGTTCCCCTAAGAACCATCTACAGACTAACACAAACAAAATAAATAAGGAATCCGCTAAATCCGTCCAGCCGTTTGTGAGTTATTCGGTCATACATGAACAGGATTTCATTTTTATATATATAGACTAGCTGACCTGACAGTCTTCGTACTGCCTCAATCGATATAAGAAAGACCTAGACTTTTGTAGCCCGCTACCATAATACCCGCTACCCTCTCCCCGTTTCCCCACTACCGTCTAGCCGCTACCCCGTTATACCCAGTTACCCCTTTTACCCGATACCCCGCTACCCAAAACTTATACACGTTATCCGCTTAACCGGTAATTGCTACCTACTACTCGTTACCCCACTACCCTCTACACGCTATCCCGTTATACCCAGCTACCCTGTTACCCGCTACCCCACTTCCCGTTACCCAATACTTCTAAACGCTACCCGCTACACCAGTAATTGCTACCCACTACCCGCTACCGACTACGCCGCTTCTAAGTCATGACAAAATAAAAATAAAAATCTTGCCAAAAAAAATTAGAGTTTTTAATTAATGAATAAAAAATAAGGGTTGATCATAGAGGAGTGAAAATTTAGGGTTGTATGTATTTTAGTATGATGTATCATATAAAAATAAAACAAAAAATTTGTCAAAAAAAAAATAAAAAAAACTAAGGGTAGACTTCCCTTAACATTTAGGGGGATGTAAAATAGATGTTAGGCGATTCTCAGACCTACTCAATATGCTCACAAAATTTCATGAGAATCGGTCAAGCCGTTTCGGAGGAGTACGGGAACGAACATTGTGACACGAGAATTTTATATATAAGATCTTACAAGTTACAATTATTAAAACATCAACGAATCATAACACGAACTGAATTACTCGGAGAAGTTTCGCGAGGTAAATATGTGTGCATGAAATATATATTGAAGTTGAAAAAAAATTGATTCCTTACGTATGGGAGAATGCGAGTTTTTTGCTGACGCGACGTGAAATAGCGCCAAACGAAATAACGCCAAATTCTCAATTTGAATTTATTTCGATATAGAAATCGAAATAATACCAATTTGGCAGTATTTCGATCTGAAGTTATGCAGAATTAGGTCCCGAAGTCAGAAGTCCTACTTATGTGGGTCAATAAGGTGGGTCAGTAGTTCCAAATTTATTTTATCTTCTATCGGACAAAAGTCCCAAATGAAAAAAAAAAAAAACAAATGTGTTTTATGAGAATCAATAAATTTATTTGTCACTATTAGGTATATGGAAACAAAAAATGTTGATCGTAAAAATAAAACAAAAGCAAAAAACCTGTATACACATAACTACAACTAAAGGGTTTTCCAATAAGAGGTGTTATTTTGATATTCAAAGAAAAATGACATTTTTTGAGATAAATGATCGGATGTTTATTTCATTATAAAGAAGAAGATATGCCGTTAATAATGGAACACAACATCAGCCAAATGGCCGCCACGACCACGCTTACAGGATATGGTCCTGAAATATCATGAAATTTTCCATAACCAAATCGCAAAGTGGCTGCCCTAGGTCCTCGATAGCCTCACGAATTCCATCTTTGAGGTCTTGAATCGACGCTGGGCTGTTGGCGTAGACCTTATCTTTCATGTGGCCCCAAAAGAAGAAAAGATCTCGGTGGCCAATTGTGATCACCTCTTCGAGAGATAACACGGTCCGGAAACTTTTCCCGTAAAAGATCGATGGTTTCATTGCTTGTGCCAAATTTTCAACATTTTTATAGTGAATTTTAATAATTTTAATGCGTTGTTGAAGCGAGTATCGTTCTATTTTTATTAATGGCGTAGTTTCTACTTGTCAAATGTCAAAAAATGACAGCTTCAAAAGTGACAGCTACCGAAATAGCGGGCTATTCAAAATAACACCTCTTATTGGAAAACCCTTTATAAAAAAGTCTTATATTATAAGAAGGACAATTTTTATTTAACTATATACTATTTGTCGACAAAAGTTAACAGATCAATAATTCATTTTTCAAAGCTGCCGTGTCCTTTAATTTAGAAAAGGAACCACCACGCACCTTTGCAAAGCAAGCTTATGTCTGTAAAGCAGGCACGGTTTTTCTTATTTTTATAAAACTAGAAACAAGAGACTCAATTTGTTTGTTTTTAACTAACTGTAAAGTATTTCTGAGGAAATGTAATTATTTTCTCATTTTTGTTTTATTCCTGAAAATCTCTAATGGCTGATAAGGAGATAAGAGACTGAATTTATTTATTTTGTTGTTATTTTTCAGGAAAAAAATGTCAAAGAAAAGATTTTTTGTTTATTATTTTGCAAAATTTTCTAGCGACATCTAGCGACTTTTTTTTCTCCGAAATTTAAGCCAATCTAGCGACTTTTATAGTTGTGCCTAGCTACTTTTTATTTCAGCTTGCAGGTGATTCTTTTTGAGCATCTTTTTTTCATTTTCGTCTGAAATGACGATATGGAACATTCAAAATCGATTTGGTTTGATTGTGAGCGAGACGAGCGGAAAAATTTTGCCCAAAAGATAATCAATTTGGGGTGTAAAAATTTTTTTTGTGCCATTTTTTTTTTATTTTCACACCCCAAATTGATTCTCTTTTGGGCAAAATTTTTCAGCTCGCTTCGCTCGCTAGCTATTATTGTACCTTCATTTTTTAGTTCAAGTTCAAGTTCAAGCTCTTATTCTAATGCCTTACTCTCACCGAACACCAAAGTTCAGAGAACGTTTGCATTGGGAAGAGTTTCCTTTACGTCACATAGACTTAGAGCATGTGGTAAATGAAAATATGTTCAAAAGGGTTTTTGTTAGTAGTTTTCCCTTAATGTTTATATATTGCTCCATATGTATATATTCTCGTTATACAAATATCATAATTATAGTTGTAAAGGAATTGTATTATGTCCTAAATCTCTAAAAAATAATAATATAATGTTATATTACTCTTATTCTGCTACTCAATAAATAAATAAATAAATAAATAAATAAATAAATAAATAAATAAATAAATAAATAAAATATGTTCAAACAGTCCACTCAATTTTGATGCTCAATTTATTGTTTTAGAAAATGTTTAAAACTAATCACGAAGACACGAAGGTCAGAAACCCCCAATTTAATTTCTGGACTGGTCCCAAAAAAGAATTCGGCACTCATATCCCACCATAGTTACTGTGCGAAAAAATAAATAAGGCCGTGTGCGAATTGGATGAATTGTGGTTAAGGCCGTGTGCGAATTCAGTTAAAAATGGGTTAAAAATTGACGTTTGGTTAAATTTTGACACTTCGCATAATTTGACTAGCTGCTGAGCAGGTTAAAAAATGACAGTAGTGGTTAAAAATTCATCCATTTTTAATTTTTAACCACAATTCATCCAATTCGCACACGGCCTAAAAAATAAAAATGGATGAATTTTTAACCACTACTGTCATTTTTTAACCTGCTCAGCAGCTAGTCAAATAATGCGAAGTGTCAAAATTTAACCAAACGTCAATTTTTAACCCATTTTTAACTGAATTCGCACACGGCCTAATTATTTAATTTGTAAAATTATGTTCATATTCAATAAATTTATTGAACTAATCACATGTTTTGATTGCATTATAACAACATTCCTCATAAAAACCTGGGGTGGAATCGTATAAGGTGATAGTTGACTATCAAATTTTTGACTATCAAATGTGATTGTCAACAACTTTCCATCTGTGTAAAGTGATCATTCTGAAATCAAATTTTTTTCTTGGATTCTTGGCATCACTCTGTTAAGTTCATGTTTAAACCCAATTGTTATTGTTGTTTCACATGCTTTCAAATTTTTAGAGAAACAAACAAGGAAATAAAAAAAGAGACGGGAATATGAATATTGTATCTTTGTGTCCTTTTTTGATTCTTATCCATTCAGCTGACTGTGTGTCAAGAAGTTTGTTTTGTAAACAATCAATTTTTTTTTTTTTTAATTGGGAGCGATAAAAATTTTGTTAGAGAGAATTAATAACACAAAAACTTTATTTAAGTCTTTTGGGGGAATATTGGAGAGGAGTGTAATGTGAAGTGAATGTTTTTCCGAGGATAGATAAAGTGTTGGTACAATACCTATACCTACTTGTTTCTTGAAAAATAATTTCTTTTTCTTTCTGACCAAAATAAAGGTGTGAATTTAATTTCATATTGGTTTTGATTTTCATTGTTTTGCAACAAATACATTTGCACCAACCAAAAAATATTCATTTTCCCCAAAAAACAGAAAAAACATATACCAAAAATGTGCAATTGTATCAAATTGACACCTAAATAGGTGTCAGCTGAAAAAGTCAAAAAAAGATGACTGTCACTTTTGACTATCAGCTTACACAGACGAATTTTCTTGAATTTGACTGTCAACTATCAAAAATCAGCTTACACGATTCCACCCCTGTATAGCTCAGTTTCATGCTGGGAAATAATCCCACCAAAAAATTGTACAGTTTCCCACTCACAGTGGGAATTTATTCCACTTTAAAAAGTGGATTGGAGTAAATGCCCGTGTGGAGCAGATTCCCGTGAAATTATTTCCCTGTACCGATTTCGAATATTAAAATATTCGGGGTTACTTCCATTGTATTTTTGGCCTTATTTCTTTTTTAAATCGAAATAAAGCCAAATTGGTTGTATTTCGTTTTGAAAAACGAAATCAGACCGAATTTGGCGTTATTTCATTTAGCATTATTTAACATCAACGAGTTTTTTCGGAAGATGTCTATGCCAACGACTTTAAATGTCGGGAACACCTGCGTTTATATGTTTGGGCATTTAAACGCATTGTGCGCCTCATGCCAGACAAACGGATGGAAAAACGAATACGAGCTTGTCGTATTCCTCTATTAGTCTATTGGATGGCATCCGGCTGCAGTTACAGACTTGCTGGTAGATTTAAAGGAATGAGCCGGTACACTGTATGGGATATAGTTTACAAAATGTTAAACTTATTTTGTTGGTCTATGCGACACCTTATAACATAACACGACGAGTTCCTGAACTACAAACGGTTCTAGTCTATCTAGTCACAACTCACAAGCTGTTGTTGACAGCAAGTTGATGTTCAACGACATTTTTGTAGGATTTCCTGGGTCAGTCCACGACAATCGTGTGAGTAAAATCAACATAGTTTTTATAAAGCAAATAATAATTATAAACCCGTTTTACTGTTTCGAAACATACTCATCACTTCATCAGTCAGCACTCAAGAAATGTACGAAGAAGTGCAAACAAAATTATATTAAGTAATGCGTTTCATAATAGAAGTTGTAGTTTTTCTTCCACTAAAGTTTTCCTTCAATCGATTGTCATTACATTTCTTTAGGTTCATGTTCAAAAATACATATACACAAAAAGTACCTAGAAACATAAAATATGTACCTACCTACTTTTTTTATTTTTCAACTCTCAACTTTACCTTCAAAACCAACAAAGAACAAGATTCACCTAAGGAAAACCATCGTTTGTCGGTTTCCATTTTAGTTATTGATTTTTTGTGAAAAACAAACAGATTTATATGAAATGAAGGGAGTAAACATTGGAGACACTTTGGAGAATTGATAGCTCGTGGATAAGGTACGAGTGGGAACAAGAAAAGGAACGGCAAAAGCAAAGCAAAAATATGTGATGGTTCTGATATGGACACGATTTTCAGGGCGAAACACCCGAACAGAACGAGAATAGAGTATATCGTTTGCTGCAATCTACAAATGTCGACAAAAAGAAATTAAACCACAAAAAACAGAAAAACAGAATTTGCTTTCCCGTGCAATCCGCACAGATCCACGAGCAATTGCATTTCTACCTAAGACAAAAAAAAAAAACAACGAAAATTCACAAAAAAAACAAACACAGTTTGTATCAGAAAAAAGTTTTGAAGAGTAGGGGAGAAAAGGGAGGAATAGTCGTGGGTGTACTCTGGAATTTTTAGTTCATGTGGTCCTGGACCTGGATGCAACCAACCTCCACCCAATCTACTCAGACCCCTTAGCATCCTATTCCCTTGTACAGAAAGGACATTCTTTCCCCATAACATGTTCATGTACATAACCCAACACACCGGTAATAAGGATTTTTGTGGCACATAGGCGTTTTCTATGTGTGAATGGAAGGGAAAAGCGTATCTATGTATAACGTTTTATGTACTTTTCTCGGCCGGGCGTTGGCACATACTTACTAACTGTACTCTCATCTGTATATTGCATGAGCGAGACGACCATAATTGTACAGCATCCAACATGATTGTATTTGATAGAAGGGAGGGTGGTATAGGAAATTTCTGGGAAGTGGAAGTTGATAGGTATACATAATATATTGGAGGATTTAAAAATATTTTTGTCTGTTCGTTCAGCAGCAGATGCTGTTTTTATAGTTTCCTTTGTGTCCGTGTCCTTGTTCGAGAGAAAATTAATTACACTGCGCGGCGGCGATGCAAGAAAAATCATGTGTAGGTACAGTACATATACATTACATACTTTACTTGGCCTATGATTCATTCACAATTGTAACTTCGAGCTGGGAGGTTCTCCATCAAATTGTGAATTTGGTCAACCAAATTTGATGCGCCATCTAGTAGGCTTAATTTTATCGGCATCCATTAAATAGAAAGGTTAATGTTAGGGTAACGTAAAGGACTCATCGTCATCACAATTCAGACATGAAATTTTTACGTAAAGACCTAAAAACCACTCAGTCAATTTTGATAAACCTTTTAGCTTAAAAATCAAGAAATTTGCATGTTTACACCCAGCAACGATTGGTTAAAGGTTCGTTGGGCTTGGGCTCAACCTCTGCAACGGGCTACCCTAAGGTTGATATCAAGAAACAATAAGTAGGTAGGTACAGATGCACGATGCACCGAATACCGTTTTATAGTGATATAGAAATTAGATAACTGAAAAATTCTATTGAAAAAGCCGAAAGGGGTGGTTGAATGTTAATATTATGAAATGATTATACTTTTCCTGCAACTCCTGCTCCTTGTGGCGTGAAACTAGCTCTCTTAACTCTACCTTTTCCCCTGATATGATAGCTAATAGCTTATGTATGTAATGTACTATGTATTCATGTACAATGTACATACATATATTTTATTTAGGTAGGTAGGTACTTACTGCATTTGATGCGATACGTGACGATTATTGCAAGGATGACGATAAGGACGATGATGAAGATGAAGACTGACAGTGATTCTATTATTTCGATAATTTATTTTTATTCTTTGATTTTCGTTTTACTTTTATTTTCAAGCGTTTTTTTCGCCTTATTTTATGGAAGGGAGATAAGCGCATGGATGTTTATTTATATAATATGAAATGCAATGAAATTTTTGTTTGCATTTGAATAAATACGCCATCTGTTCAAGAAAAATAATATATGTAGTTAAAAATGTTTTTTTTTTTTTACAAGGAATATTTGTTAGCATAATTATCATGAACTGTGTTGAAAAGAGGTCTTATTTTGACAGAAAATAAAGGATTATATGGCGCAAGGGTTTATTATATAATAAATTATTAGGCACAAATAGAATTAGAGTGGCGCGACAGCTAAGGCCTAAGTGGCTTACACTCATCAACAACTCTCTGAGCGAGTGTGAAGAAATGAGGGTACCTATACCTACAATTAAACGCCAATTCCGAACAGCACGAGAAACACTTTTTCCATGACATATTGATACTCTTGGAAGTGTTGTCAGTCCTTCGCAAAAGGCAGTAGCGAGTAGGATTACCCCTGAGTTTTGCACAAAACGCAAGTTTTGAAATGTAACTGGCACTTTCAAATGGCTGACACGCTCTTTTTTTAGGGAATTTAGTACCTACGTTACATAGATAGCAAAGAGGTTTGAAAACAAAAATTTCAGGTAATATCGTGTGCATGGTCTAAATAAACAAGCTGTTTTTATTTTCTCGATATCCTAGTAATTCTAAGCAGAAACTTTTTAATGTGGCTTTTCTTACAACCAAGAAGAATTGCTACTAAAATTCAATGTTTTTTGGTGTGTAAGAAATGTTTGAAAACGAATCAATCCCTTTTTTCAATGGCTGTAAAATTGTATTGTACATGGTAATTACAACAATAGAAAACTAAAAAATGTCAAACTCGTAGTATATATGTAAAATTCGTGTAGGTACAAGTATGTGTCAATCCGTCTCCAAAAAGAGATTCGAGAGAAATCAATCCTTCGAGAAATAAATTCAATTTCTTCGTGAAAGAAATGCGTTCAAGGGAAAAAATTGCCACTTTTACGTCACGGATCAATTCTTGGGTTGTAACAAAAGCCACATAAGTAGGTAAGTAAGTTTTTCAAGTATTTTTGGAATCTAGAGTTCATGACAAGGTTCAGTCTCAACAAGTACATATTGTATAACAATCAACGTTTAATGTATCTACTAGCGTAAAGATGTAGGAGATCCAATTAAATCTTCTTTTTAATATTTCTGAACTAACCTTTTACCAAAAAAAAAAGAATCCTCTAGTAGGTAATGATTCCTTAGTGCATGGAATGAATGCCGATTATAACTTATCGCCTCACTAAGTTTATTTTATGCAAGATGTACCTTACCCTCCCACTTCCATTAAAGAACAAAAGAGAATAATAAACGCATGTGAACTGTGGCTCCCCAAAGTTTTCTTAATTCCGTCAAATACATAATATATTCGTCAGCATAAAAGTGAAAATAATTCAATGATCATGAATATTCCACAGTGGCGGACTAAGCCCCTTAGAGTCCTGGGACGGCCGAGTTGATTTGGGCCCCTTGTATGTGTAAGTGCATTTGCATTGAAAGATGGATAAAGAAAACAAAATGTGAAATCGACAAAGAAAAAAATCTGTTTTACTTTAAAAATAAGTGATTTTAATATACCGCGTTGATCGAAGAAACATCACTCGCAAGATGCAACAGAGATACAAATCGGCACAAAAGATGTACTGGCTAACGATTCGTTTTAGTCCTATTTAACTATGAGTTAAAGAGTAGATAACTAGTTATCCATTAACCAGCAACGTCCACACTCGTATCGGTGGCAAGCATATTTTAAATTGGTTTCATAGCCATGGAAACATGCTCACAGTTCTTGAACAGATCGGTCCATGCATTTAAACATAGAGCGGATTCAGTGGGGGGGGGGCGACAGGGGCGATCGCCCCCCCCCCCCCCCTGAGCCGCCTAAATTTTGGTGATTTGACAAGCAAAATATAATTATAAAATAATGTTAAACTTAAATCATCTCATCACGATTGTGGCATGTCGCATGTGGTAACATTATATTCAGGTGAAAACAAAATAATGAAATATGAGTGCGACCCCTGTGGTCCACACGACTTACTTCCCAGAGGAGAAAAATAAAAAAAAACAAAATTCAATTGTTTATAGAAAGTTAAACTGTTGTCAAAGAAACTAATGCGTTTTTACCGAAGCTGCTTTTTTTTTACATAAGTTTGGTATTGTTTCGCTAGCAGAAAATCAATCTTGAAACTACCCAAGAATATAATATACAAAGCTTGGGATGCTTAACAGCTATTGATCAAAACATTTTTCCTATGTTGCGCGTGATCTTCCAAATTTTTGTTTCCTAAGTGTTCAGTGCAGCAAGTGGAGAGAGAACTTTTTCGACTTTCAGGAGAACTCCAATTTTGCTGCGATCAAGCATGGCAGAAGATCGACTAGTTGAATTAGCGCTATTAGAAAGATAGATTTGCCCAAAGCAAACATCGATTAGATTTCGCATTGTAAAATTGTACTCGTTATACCTCTGTTCGATTAATTGTCATGTGATTATTATTATTAGTAAGCTGTTAATCTAGAGCTTCTTTTATCCTTAAAATTTGTGATAAATAAGTACAAAGTACTTTAAAACTACTTTTGAAGACCTTTTTTTCTTTACCTATTAAGTCAACCTTTTCGGGGGCGCGCGCCGCCCCCCCTAACAAGAGTCTCTGGATCCGCCCCTAGTGTTCTCCATCAGAAATTTTCATTTATGTGCTGATGATGGGAAGTACGTTTAACGTTTAGATATTATTGTTTCAAAGGATGTTACGATGGAGACAAGAAATGCCTGAACCCCGCATAGATTCAGCGAGTGAAAAGGCCCATTGGATTTACTTCTCGGATTTTTCGCTGTACCCCTACATGATCAACTGACATTGAGGCAACATTGCCATAGCCTTGAGTGCAGGACGCATTGAATAAGAAGTACAGGAAGGGGTCTTATGAAAAAGAAATGAAGCATTTTTCTAAGTAGTGTGAGTTTCACACACACAAACGCATTACAACAGGGCTGGTCTGCAGTTGAATAGTTAATCTCAGGGGCGCCAAACGAAATATGATTGAATCAAGATTATATCAATTGTGCATCAATTTTATTTTTCAATTTCAATCCTTTTTTTGGACTACATGGTGTTTTAACGTTCAGGTGTACATGCACGATTTTTTTTTTTTTTCGTTACATTTTCTTCATTTTTCATCCTTAATTCATCATATTTATTGTCCTTTTTCGGGTCGTTTTAGAAAGCGCATTCTGTGAACAACTTGATCAAGTGTTAAAAAGCACAAGAAATTGTGTAGCGCCTAACGATCACCAACAAAAATAAATGCGCCCCTGAACTCGAGTTTTTGTTTTTTTTTGACAGATGAAACTACAAAACAACATTTGACCAATCACAGCTCGGCAAAATGACAACAAGTCAAAGTTTGACACTACAAAATCCAAAAATTGACATTACAACTTCCCAAAATTGACGTCATCAGAAATTTTTGTTGCCTCACTCACGTACACTGTACATGTAGCTAACACCGCTTCCTGTACTTCTTATTCAATGGCAGGACGCAATATCTAGTCGTGTAATATACATATTGTAATGGACGTATTATGTCCCTCCCTTGTCATAACTTCTGTATTTTTCCTGGCCTAAGAAAATAGCACAAGGAAGATTTTCGAACTTCTACAATGTCATTTTCTGCAACATATCAGATGATTTGACTCAGTAGGTCTGTTCTACTTTCGTAAGGAATATATGTATAAACAATTTTTAACGTCTGCAATAAATTGTTGTCTTAGTCTTATGTAGGAGTTCTTTCGAATTCCTTTCACAAATTAATAAGAAGGAACTCTCTTTATCCACCAGCAGACTCTTCCAGGTTTTGGCCAATTTCTTTCTACACTGAATCATGTTTAACCAATTATATAAACTCCCTCTGTTTACTGAAGAACTGTCTACGCGGTGGCCCCAGAAAGCTAGATTTTGTTAGTCTAGAAATAGCTCTGGTGGATCAGCAGGTACTTGTACGACCCCTGGTGGCATGTTAAACAGCAGGGTTAATGTCCCCTGGTAGCACTAAAACAGCAGGCAATAGCTCTGGTGGATCAGCAGGTACTTGTACGGCCCCTGGTGGCACGCAAAATAGCAGGATTAATGGCCCCTGGTAGCACTAAAACAGCAGGCAATAGCTCTTGTGGATCAACAGGCACTAGTCCGGCCTCTGGTTGCACGAAAACAGCCTAATACCCTTGAAACCCCTTACCACTGGTGGGGGGAAGTTCCAGGGAATTCGCGCAGTACGGCTAAAGAATGATTCTCTATACTTGAGCGTACGTCCAAAGTTGGGCTCGAGGGTGAACTGAAGAGTTTGATAGATAGTATCAGTTTGGCTGCTTCAGGACACATATTTTTTTTTAAAAGTCACGATTAAAAAAAAAAAAAAAATTTCAAATTAAAAAAAAATGACGACAGATACGTATAAAAGCGTAAGGATTAAACATTTTTTTCTGTCAAACAAAAATTGACGGATATGATTGTTTAAAGAGCGCGTGGCAGCGCAATCACAACATCTCTTAAGCCCTTTAACCCTTCACCGTTTTAGAAAAAGTTTTGTTAACTATGTATTGCAATAAAGGATATTGCAGCTTTCTTAATTAGAATTACCTTTACAATGGTTTTTTATAAATTGTGATAGCTTGAAAATTGAAGGAGTTATGGTCCAAAAACTTATCATATTTTTTTTTCTACTTAGTAACTGAAAATTTCGGAGTGTGAATATTGCGAATTTTCAACTGCAAATAACTTGAAAAGTATTGGATTTTTTGAAAAACTTTATAGATGATTTTTTCTCTTAAATTAGGCCTTCTATCGATATCTGAGGTTATTTTGAAAAAAAAAATCACCCCCAAGAAGGGGTTGCAACCACCCCCAGGGTGGTTGCGGAGTTAAAATCATTTTCACTTTTGAAGTTAAGGGTAAGATGAACCTAATTCCAATATTTCATGCAAATCGGTTCACAGTAAAAAAATTCGGAGGTAAGGCCGTATTTTTCGCTTCAATGACTGCACTATTACCTCCGCCTCTGAGCTTCTGAAGACGATCGCTCTGCTTCTACTCCGCTCCGCGGCCAGACACTGAGCCTGACTGACTCGCAAATATTATTTCTTCCTGAGGTGGTTTACTGTTCCACCACACTAAACGGATTACCTTTGGTGAATATTCTTACCACGGCGCGGCGGCGGAATGGTTTATACAAGTATAAGTGAACTACGGCGGCGGCGGAATGTTGTGATTGTGAGAAATTGCAATCGAAGATATTCCTGAGTTTAATAATAAGATTCGAAAAATAGTTAGAAAAAGTATTTTATTAAAGTAAAAGAAAAATAACATTTTATGTAATCAGAACAGCGTCTTAAGAAGGAGTGAAAATAAAGTAAAATATATTTACTTAAGTCTCACAACATGTTTTGATCGAAAAGTTTCAAAGTAGTTTTAAAGTAGTTATATA
The DNA here is from genome assembly GCA_943590905.1 of Sphaerophoria taeniata. Lineage (NCBI taxonomy): Eukaryota > Metazoa > Arthropoda > Insecta > Diptera > Syrphidae > Sphaerophoria > Sphaerophoria taeniata. The sequence continues at coordinate 70,145,629 of OX016540.1, forward strand.
CAGTGCTTTGCAAAAGTATAATCGCACCATACAAAAATGGTTTTTTTGGTTCCTTTTGGAAAAACATTTTTTCTCCTATCTAAGATCATCTCAATATCCATTGGGATTTTTTTTTCGTCACTGAAAATAATCTTTAAAAAAATGCTTTAGACTGTGGTATTTGAAATTAGGTGACTAAAAAAGAAAAAAAATATTTTTCCAAAAGGAACCAAAAAAACCATTTTTGTATGGTGCGATTATACTTTTGCAAAGCACTGTACAATGTTTAATTAGAGTAACTAACACCGCCTCTTAATTTAATATGGATATTAAATTACATTATAAACAAATTTAAAATTTAACACAAAAATCAAATTGAATCAAAACATAATGAATAGAGAAATCATAACAAAAATTTAAAAAAATAAAACAACTTAAATCATATTTATTTAAATAATTCCGTAGTTTTTCAAATTGAGTTCTGCCAAGTCCTTTTGTCATAATATCCGCGAGCTGCTCACCAGTTGGAATATATTTAAGTTCAACAAGTCCTTTTTCAATAGTATCGCGAACAACTTTGTATTTAACAGCTACGTGTTTTAGTCTCTTATGATTCTTTGGTTTTTTCTCGGCTTAAATCATTGCTTCACCATCTTTTATATAGCATAGGCATAATCATCTTCAAAAACAATCTTGTACTCCCTCTCCACCGGTTTTCTAATTGAAAGCAGATTGCATTTTCAATCTTCAACATAAATACGTTCGGAATTATCTTGATTGAAGTGTCATCATTGTGCATAGTCCAGATATGAATGTCACCTTGTTGAGTGGTAGATATTTTTTCATTTTGCTTCGCAACAGAAATATGCAATTTTCAATGTCAACCAATTTATTAAAAAAATTCTTATCATTACATATATAAATATGTCAGAATCCAATGTAAACGTTATTTGAAGCGGTTCACATTTGTTCGCTGATAAACCATCCATTTCCATTTCAACATTGCTTGCATCTGTTATAAGAGCTTCCTTTTCAACATCTCTGATCGCACATAAGATTGAAGGGATGCTAGCAGCATTTTTGACATCTTCTTCTTCTTGACCATAACTCTGCATTTAGACTTGATGTGTCCTTTCTTTCCACACTCGTAACAAACGATATTATTAGGATTTTTCACCTTCATATGCATTGCATAGGCCTCATTTGAATTATAGCGTTTTTTTTTTTTTGTAATCCGGAATTGGTTCACAGAACTGTCCGATTCCGGATACCAAACGAACAGCAAACATATTTAATTGTGTGTATTTGTGTGTGGTTGTGTATTTGTGAAACCTCGTATGCAGAATTGCAGCCCAGCAAACATTTTCATTCAGAAATGAATCATAATAAAATCAAAAAAGTGAACAACTCGACCGAAAAAGAATACAGAAAAGAATCATTTTGAGTTCTTTTACCTGGGCTCTTAGACACCGATTTGAATCATTAAAGGGAATCATTTAGGATTTTAAAATTCTTCATTTAAATGAACGTATATAATGTTCTATATATTCATTTAAATGATTATTTCATGAATCTTGTCTGAATCATTTAAATGAATATAATATGATTCGTTTAAGTGAAGGTTTTCAGTTCAATTCCATTCAACCAATTCATAATTTTAATTTTTTTTTTCAAGTGTCTTCGCCTTTGTGCTTCTGCAAAAGAAAAGGAATAATATTGAATAATGTACGTATTTGTTTTCTGAAAATAATTGAACATTTTATATTATTAATAAATATAAGTACTTACTCAAACGTGTCAGCTCTTAACGAAATCTTTGATGAAGTCAGGAATGTTAGTATTAACAATGTTTCACTCTTTTCGAGACAAGGTGCCGTTATCATTACCCCTTTGTCAAAAGAAATAAGGAAAACAAAGATAACGCAAGTGCGTTCTTCTTCATTTATATACCAGGATCCTTTTTTGAGATTTGCCTGTGTACATTCATATTTAGCTCACATACATGAATGAAAACAAAATGTCAACATACTCGTTTTGTCTTGCAAGTAAATGATTATAGATTTTTTGTCTATCGTCAGAATTTAATCAAATAAATGAAGATTTTTTGAACAAATATTCTTCACATTGTGTGAAGGAAATCTGAACCTTCACCAAAATGTTTGCTGGGAGATGACATATGAGATTGTTTTTATTTTCTTTATTTGTAAACATGGCAGCGAGTGCGATATGCGAATGTGTGCATGCAGTGGCGGCGCAAGACCAAATTTTTATGTGGGCAGGACAGATTTTGCGAGGCCCTATTCTGTGGCGACCTGAAGACGGATTTTAAGAAAAAAAACCTTTAACACTGCAAAGTTTTTCTTTTTATTCATAAAAATACAAATTGTCATCTCCACCTTGTATACATTTCTTAAAGTGTATATTTAAAATATTTATATTTCTTTATTAAAGGAACAGAAATTTCCGCTTTTCACTTTACTAAATTCTTTAATTATTGTTTCGTAATTCAGCCTAGATGCCATGTCTGATTCAATTGATAAAACAGCCAAAGCTGAAAGTCTTTAATGGCTCATTGTGTTTAATAATTTTTTATTTTGAAAATTCCTTTCAGCAGAGGCTTACTTATCGGAATTGTTAACAAATAGGGTAACTTTGGGTAAGTTTCTGCACAACTTTAACTATACCTAATAATAAAGAGATCGCAGTAAGGAACCTTAAACTTGGCTCGACTTTGTCTTGATTTCATTACTTTTTTAGAGATAAACAAGCAGCTCCATCGAGACTTGGCTAGTTTCTTACAGAACGTTCTTGGTGGGATATATTTGTCATTTTCAATCAAATTTGACACTTTTCACAAATCAACCCAAAGAAAAAGAAATTTTTGGGGCTGATATTCGTAGATTTGGGAAATATTTTCCTCTCTCTTGAGCGCTACCTTTTACGAAAAACTACGAAAGTTTTGAGAACGCAAACAGGATTTCGTAAAATTTCGTAATTTTTCGTAAAATTAATTTATTTTATATAAATTTAGGAAGGAACGCGAACAGAACAGGCCTAGTAAAGTAAAGTATCCATTTCCTCAAATATATGTCGACTCATTTAAATGTGAATAACACCACGAAAATATAAATAAATAAAGAATAAATAAAAAAAAAAAAATATATATCCAAAGCAGTGAAACCCATTTATGAAAAAAATAAGAAATAAGAAAGAAATTAGAAATGTACAACCGATATTATACCATTTAGTGCTACTTGTGGAAGTACATAATTCTCAATTTCGACCTTTCTTTAAACCTTTCTCTTTAAATTTCCTTATCTTGATTAAATTCTCGTTTACTCCCCTCTTCGTTTTGGGGTCCCTAAGACCCCAGGGTAGCAATAGTGTTTCTCCCGGGATGGGTAGGGTTTAAGGGTTAAAAGAGGAATAGGAGATATCGATTGACATATTCAATTTGCTCTGCCGCAAGACCTTAACACCTTTGATTTTAGATTGTTAAATTATTGTTTGGTTGAAAGGATATGATTGGCATGATGATACCAACAATTGGGGAGACAGATTCAGTATTCAGATATAAGTCCAAAATGCGAAGTTATTATACGAAGTTAGTTGCTGCTTGTTTGTTTACTGCGGAACTGTTTAAGGAAACAGAATTATTAAGTGTTTTTTGGCAATCCCATCCAAAGTAAAGTAAGATTTTACACGTTTTACAAAAACAAACTTCTTACTTTGGATGAAAGGAGAGGTAGGATCCTACTCTGAATAAAATATCTATTTTCGTTCGACTCTCGAATATTTTGTTGGTACAATTGAAAGCTATCTTGTGTATATCGAGCACCTCCAAATACCACAAACATTAATTTTTCACTACTTATAACGTTTTTTTTTTTGTCGTCCGGAACTGTTCCGAACGATTCTGAATTCGTTCACTTGGCATTGGCACAAGATGACAGTTCTTGTTCTGAATAGAACAGAAAAATGATTCCGAATTTGAAGTTGAAATCGAAAACGGAATCAATCAATCAAAGAGAAAGAACAACAAAAAGCAAAACGTCAGACGGCGCCCAACTTTGGATAGGAGGCGTTTTTTGGGGGAATCCTACTTTATTCTGGATAGATTTGCCAAAAACTACACACCTATTGTATTTTCTTTTATTAAGCGCATATTTTTGGCAAATCTATCCAGAGTAAAGTAAGATTTCACAAAAAAAAAAAACGTATCCTATCCAAAGTTGAGGGACGTCTGACGTTTTGCTTTTTATTGTTCTTACTCTTTATATGTCCACGTGTTTTTAGCGCCATGAATGAATAAATCAACGAAATGGCACATCATGCGGGTACTCTTTCCTTATTTTCATACAAGAATCATCGAAAAATAATATTTGTGGTATTTGGAGGGTAAAACGTGTTAGAGATACACAAAATATTCGAGAGTCGAACGAAAATAGACATTTTATTATATTCTATTCAGAGTCAAATCCTGCTTCTCCTTTTATCCAGAGTAAGAAGTTTGTTTTTGTAATACATGAAAATCTAAGTTTACTTTGGATAGGTTTACCAAAAAAACACACCTACTATTTGAAAAATGTCGCCAGCTGGCAAGGACACACGGCAACTCACAGATTGAACGGAAACAACCCTTCAATAAAAGCAATGCATCATGGATTTAAGAACGATGTTACAAAATATAATTACATCGTGCGCACGATAACAGGTGCGTTTTTCTTTTGGTAAATCTTTCCAGTAGGGTTCCCCAAAAAAACGCATCCTATCCAAAATTGTGCTATGTTATGTACGTCTGACGTTTTGCTTTTTGTTGTTTTTTCTCTTTCCTTTTTCATGTGTTTTCAGTACCATGAATGATGGATGAATAAAAAACGAAATGTCACATCATGCAAGTTTTATTTCTTTATTTTCATACACGAAGTAACGAAAAAATAATATTTGTAGTATTTGGAGGGTAATCCGTGTTCGACTTCGAGAATCGAGATACACAAGAGCTTTCCATTGTACCAACAAAATAATCGAGAGTCGAACGATAATAGAAATTCTATTCCACTCTATTCAGAGTCAGGGTTCAGGGATGCCACTTTGTCGCTAGATTTAGCGACATTTTAACTTCTTCCGCGACAACAAATATTTTGATGTTGCTAGATTATTTCTAGCGACTTTTGAAGCCAGCATTTCTGAGTTGTGAAACGTAAATACTATTTTTATTTTATAAATTGTATTTCTTTTACAATTAAGTTGATAAAAGAGATACAAATAAGGGTTCCAAGCAATTACATTGCTTTAGAAAAAATGCAATTGCTGTCAGTTCAAAATGCGTTAAGAGCTGTAAAAGATCGATCAATAACTGATTTGGCTAAAAGCTTAGGTTTTCTTGATGAAGACATAGAAAAGATCTTAAAGCAGTGGACAAATCGTCGCCCTAGTATTGAAGTGCCGTATACGCCAAAACTCATATTTTGAACTGGGTATGCAGTCTTATATTTTCGAGGGCGCTTTTTTCAAATCTGTTATCCGTTTTCTTCTATCTCTTTTCATTGCTGAGATATTCAGAATGGTTTTGACGTATATCCATCAAAATCAACAAGTTCAAGTATTGTTTTGACGTAAACGCCAAATTTTGGCATTTACGGCAAATTTTTCATGCAGTTTACGAAAAAAAAAATTTTGAGAATTGTTTTGACGTACGTCTTATAGTCTAAGAACATAAGTCATAGAAAATCAAATGATCGTTCAGTATTGATTTGACGTATGTGCATACAAATTACAGTATGATGCTTATAAATCGTATATACTTACGTCACAGTCACGAAAAATATTTTACTTTTCATTTGCCGTATGTGAATACTGGCCTACGCAGTATCGAAAAAAAAGTATAAATACCGAAGCGGACACAAAATATTTATCAGTTGTCTGCTAAGCCTCGTGAAGAGAGGACGTGCCAAAATGAATTCTCCAGCGCGGAACTTCTTACGTAAGAATTACATAAATTCATAAGGAATAAAGTTTTATACAAATGTTTCACATGTGGGATATAAAATGAAAGCTTAGAACGTCTACATTAAGAATCTACTGGTTGGACAAACTTTGATGCTGAGTTGAGAAAATCATTAAGGAAATTAACAGATTTTTTTTGAAAAATGCGGTCGGTCGCATGATTGGCCCATGTAAAGTTTGTCCGACCAGTAGATTCTTAATGTAGACGTTCTAAGCTTTCATTTGATATCCCATTTGCCCATTTACTCGATGAAGTAGGACAACACCAAAAATACCATTTTAAACATGGTCGGACAAAGGGAAAGGCCCGAGTTATTTCTGTCCGACCATATGATTTGGTATCTTCGACGAAATGTCTATTGACTTCTTCGTACTTTTCCAATTTTCCCATTGTATAAACGCAACTGGAAGTGCAATTAAGCCGCCAAAAGGCCCAGGAAAAATCTGTCCGACTTTCATGTCATTTAGCACTAAGCTGATGAGGTAGGTAGTCTTACGGTCGCCTCCCGGACTATTTTAATAATTCCGAATTTCAACATCCTACGTCCGTAAATGTAACTAAAATATTTTCCTTATATTCAACCAAAACTCTATTAGAATTTCCACATCCTACGGCCATTTTAAGAAAGTGGGCGGATACCACGCCCCCTGAATGCGCAAATTGAAATTTTCTCATTTGTATACACCCGAAAACCTACCATTGTACAATTGTACCGAATTTCAAGATTCTGCTATTGTAAGAAGTGCTTCATAATTTTGATGATCAGTGAGTCAGTGAGTGAGTCAATTACGGTTTTTGATATTTTTACTGTTAAATAATCTCAGGAAGTAGTGGTTTTGAAAAATTATTTTTTTTGCAGGGCCTTTGTTTGCATGAAGTTAATACGTAATTCAAATTTGAAGCTTCTAACTCGATGGGTTCAAAAGTTATGGGGGGTTAAAAATGTGCTTGAGTTCGATCCTGTACAAAGTGAGAATACAGAATCTTTTTTTTTTGACGTATGTGTATGAAAAGGAAAGAAACTTCTGATTTTGATGGCGTATACGGCAAACTCATTTTGGACAAAAATTTAAATATTTTGAAAACTAAAAGACTAACAGATGATAAACAACATGTATATGAAAGAGAATTCTTAACTGTATATCATACAAAAAAATCAGCAATGTCAGCGGTTAGTTTTTTCGTAATAGACTTCCAAACATTCAAAAGCGATTTCCCAAAAATGTAAAAATGACGTATACGGCACTTCAATACTAGGGCGACGAAATATAAACTTTGCGCAATGGAAAGAACTGCAAGATAGTGTTAAATTTTGGGGAGAAGTTTCAAAGTAGAAAGATGCAGCGGGTGTCAATACTTATCAAGAATTATTTGAGCTAGCTGGAACTGTGATGTCACTTCCCCATTCTAATGCTGAAGTTGAGCGCATTTTTAGTACGATGAACCTTGTGAAAAATAAAACCAGAAATAAATTGTCAACAAAAACTTTAAATTCTATTATTCTTATTCGAAATCAGCTTAAATTACTTAATAAAAACTGTCAAACCTATGAACTACCAGAAATCGTTTTAAAAACAAATGTATTTAAAAATAATACTGTTGAAATTCTTGCAACTGACATTGACATTGACATTACAGTACTTCGCACATGAATGATACGAACTACAGACACATAGCAGCACTGGCGACTGAGGCCATCGGCTGGGACTGAAACAAGACATACGACAGAGAGAGACAGATAGACACATAGAAGGAAAGAACACATAACATAAACCTACGTGGCACAGAGGAGGAGACATAGATTTATATTGTCTCATGTTATCGCACAGGTGGCCTCAGATAAGCTGGCGATTATTGTAGAAAAAGACTGCTGCCGAAGCTGGGGCTTGAACCCACAACGTTTGGCTTAGCAGTCAACTACACTATCCTCTGTGCCATGGCCACCTGCTGCAACTGAGAATATTGAAGAAATCGATAGTGATCTTTTTGTATGTGATTCAGAATAAAGACTAAGTATTTTATTTTGTTCCAAAAGATTTAAGAATTATCTAGATATCTAAATACCTATTAACAATGAGACTGAATTATTTTTTGTTTTACCTTTACTTGTTTTTTGTTACTCTAGCCCTAAGTTTGTTTGGTAAATAACTTTAAATTTTTGAAAAAAAAATAAAGTTATTCAAAAATAAATTTTTGTTGAGCTTTATTTTACAATTTTTTTTCTAGCGACTTCTAGCGACTTTTTGTCTCCAGAATTTCAGCCAATCTAGCGACTTTTAGGGGTTGGCCTAGCGACTTTTCATTTCAGCTTGTGGCAACACTGTTCAGAGTAGCATCCTAGGTACTTCTCCTTTTATATAGAGTAAGAAGTTTGTTTTTATAAACGTGTAAAATATTACTTTACTTTGGATAGGTTTGACAAAAAAAACACACCTACCTAATGTATCTGAGCCTTCTTGTTCTTCTGGGGCCCCAAAACAAAAAAAAACATCAACAGCGGACACCAAAACCAACAAATAATGTTATTTATCAAAGGGCTGAAACCGAATCTGATGCTGATGGGGATGAGGGCAGACCCCTCTTTACCACTGGGCCCACTGGGCCCAGGCCCAGGGCCCCGCACCACCAATTGCTGAAACATCACTTAACATCTATTGGTCTATTTTCAGGTAAAAAAAATATTTCGATACAATTTTAGATGCATAAAGAATGATCAGAATTCGTACTTTCCTTGCTGAACAACAACCTTTGCTGAACAATTTAAATCACATTCACTGCGAAATTATATTCAAATTAAAACAGAAATATGAATAACTAACTGAGTGGCAATGCAGTTTGCTTTCTGACAGAATCTTTCAGCAAATATCTGTAATGAAATTATTCATGTCATGGAAACACAGGTTTTGAAAACTATTGTAAAAGAAGTCAAAGTGGCAAAATATTTTTCAATTAGCGTTGATAGTACACCCGATCTGTCTCATGTTGATCAAACAACATTTATTATTCTTTACGTAAAAGATCACGAGCCTGTTGAAAGGTTTTTGGACTTTATTCCAATTAACGAACATAGATCTGATTATTTAGCGGAAACCATACTGAAGTTTTTGGAATATCATGACATTTTGATAACAGATTGCAGAGGCCAAAGCTACGACAACGCGGCAAATATGTCAGGAAGGTTTTCTGGTCTGCAGGCAAGAATAAAAGAAAAATGTAAATTTGCCACTTTTGTACCATATGCAGGGCACTCATTAAACCTGGTAGGAGTGCATGCCGCTGGGTGTGTCTTAGAAGCAACCAAATTCTTTGAAATTATTCAAAAATTGTATAACTTTTTTTCGGTATCTTCTCATCGATGGAGTGTGTTGACTGCTCATTTAGGTCCAAAAAAAGTTTTAAAAAGTCTTTCTCAAACAAGATGGTCGGCGCGAGCTGATGCACTAAGCGCCTTATATAAAGGTCATCACGAAATTGAAGAAGCTTTGATGTCTATCGCGAACGATTTAGGACAGGCACGAGAGGCCAGAGAAGAAGCATTTAGTCTTTGCAAAAAAATGTACAATCTTGAATTTACCATACTTTCAGCACTTTGGAACTCTGTATTGCAAAGAATTAATAAAACAAGTACTTTACTTCAAAAACAAAATATTACCCTGGATGTTGCAATAAATTTGCTGAGTGCAATAGATGAATTTATAATTGGGCTCAGGGACAATTTTGATAACATTCGTCAGCCAGACAAAAAAACCCGAATTCCGAATATAAGGACCTTTCTGAAAGGATGAGGTGTAGATGCTCATGCCAGACTTTTTTTGACGGCTCTGGACCCTCAGTAATTCTGACTGGGAAAGAAAGATTTAAAATTGAAACCTTTCTTCCCATTGTCGACACACTAAGCGTTCATTTGAAACAGCGACTAGGTTCGTATACGAAGATTGGCCAACGTTTTGACTTTTTTTCGATTAAAAAATCTGAATTCAGAAGACTTAGATTTGTCTGAATTTCTCTGAATTCTGAAGAGAACTGCAAATCTTTTGCTAAATTTTACACCGAAGATGTGAACGGAGATGAACTACATGCTGAATGCCTGAATTTAAAAGACTACTTGAAAATTAGTCGACACGAAAATGAAAAAACTGACAACATTCTAGAGCTTTATAATTTTTTAAAAACTAATAAAATTGAAGATGAATTTCCAAATGTTGAAATTGCACTAAGAATTTTCTTAAGTATGATGGTGACCAATTGCAATTGCAGTGGGGAACGTTCCTTCTCTAATCAAAAACGAACTCAGAACTACAATGATTCAAGAGAGATTGACATGTTTGTCGCTGATGTCAATCGAAAGCGACATCCTCAGAGGCATCGACTTTGAAGATGTGATCAATGATTTTGCTTATCTTAAATCAAGAAAAAGACCCCTTCAATAAATATTCCTTTCTTTTACCTGAAAAATATAGTCTGTGTCATTATATTGTTCTTTAAATTACATTCTCAATAACTTATTTAATTGTCTGTTATTTAAATTTTGTTTATTTTTGAATTTTTATATGAAATATTTATTTTTTGTTTTTATGTTTACATTGTTTATGTTTATGTTTTAAATGCTGCAATAACTATTTATTTTTTTAATGAATTAAAAAAAAAGTTATTTATTTAAAGAATTAAAAGAATAAATTTCAATTCAAAGTTACCTATTTGATTTTTTCTGTACCTATACCTTGATTACACAACATAAAATTTGTATGTAATCATACAGGGGCCCCATTTTCGAAAAGTGCCCAGGGCCCCCAAAAAGGTAAAGACGGCCCTGGATGAGGGTGACTTAGATTCAAACAACGACTAAAACTCGGACTGCAGTTCATCTAAGGAACAAGAAAATAAACCCAAAAGTAGCGAGGTAGTACGTGTTTTACGGGCCGAACGGCTTGCCTTATTCCCTGGCTGGAAATGAGAGAGAACAAACCATTTTGCAAATTTTGTGAACAATTTATAATTAAGGCCGTGTGTGAATTGCGTTAAAATGTGTATTAAAACTTGACGTTTGGTTAAAATTTGACGTTTGATTGAAAATGGGATCAAATTTAGCCATTTGCTGTGTGAATTGCGTTAAAAGGGATATTTTTAACCAACATTTCTGCGTAGAACTAGGAAATTTCCCTAAAAAAAAAATGTTTTTATCCACCTAGGTAAAATAATTTTGTGTACAAAACCAAAATTTAAGCAATAAATTTCATAAAAAGCCACTTAAGATAACAACCAAACTCTGTTATATTCATTTTTCACGATTTTGCAGTGGTAATTTGATAATTTGAGTCAACAGTAAAATATCTTCAAACGAAAATTTCCCTTTTTGGATGATTGGTTCCTTCCATCTGGTAACACTGCAAAACATGTTTTCACAGCTGACATCTGTTATACTTCTCAAAAGAAAAAACAATAATTTCGTTTTTCGATTTGAAAATATTACAAATTCATAGAATTTTATTTATTTTATTGAAATATCAAAGCAATTTTCAATTTTTAAATAGTCATAACAACGAACTCAATAAAACGGAGAGGAACAGAACAAAACAACAAATCATTCATGAGAAAAAAATACACGTCAAAATTTTAACCCACTTATCCTGCTCCACAGCTGGGTAAATTTTAACCCATTTTATTCACCACGATAGTGTCAAGTTTTAACCAAACGTCAAGTTTTAATACACATTTTAACGCAATTCACACACGGCCTAAAACAAAAAAAGTATAATATTTAAAATACACCAGAAAGGTAATCTTCACAAAATTAAAGTGCGAAAATTCTCAAATAAAAAAAAAAAAACGGGTGCTTTTGAAAAGTCCACGACGGCAAAAAAACCAAATGCTTCAAACGTTGCAATTCTGAAGTGCTTGGCTTTTATGACAGAGCACAATTCGCCGATTTCATTAATGGACGATCTTCCACGATTCAAAAATCGCCCAAAATTTGAAATGTGCTAGAACAAGAGCAAGCACTCTTTTAAAAAATTATTGTTGAACCATTTTGTTGTGAACTAAAGACTTCGCCCAGAAGTTAGGAGAATCGAAGTTTTCTGTTATTATAGTAGATGAATCTACAGATGTTTGTCCAATCGTCTGCAATTAGCATTCAATGCATAAGTGCGCAGAATATGCATTATGCAATAGTACCTAAATATACCAAAAGAAGTGTGTTCCTTTCCCCAAGACATTTCACAGAAGGCATAGACGAACTAAGGCTGTTTCAAGAGTGTTTTGATCTTAAGCAAAATGAAATAAAAAAAGTGGTAGCAACTCGATGGCTTTTTTTATTATGAGGTTGTCAATTATTTTATAGAAAACTGGGAAGCTTTAAAGCTTTAGTTTGTTTCACTTTCTTTTATTGATCAGAATTCCAAGGGTAATAAGCATTTAAACAATTTGAACAATTTGAAGATAAATAAAAGAACAGCTTATTTTTGTGTTCGTTCCGGCCAAACCGCTTGACCGATTTTCTTAATTTTTTTTTTAAACTTAAGAGGAATATGGGTAGAAGGTTTTGGAAAAACAAAACTTATACTTTGTCACAAATGGTGCAAATGTTAAAAAGTAATAATTAGCTTACTTCAAAAAAATATAGGTACATAAGCTAAGCAGATATACATACAAGTAAATTATGTCAAATCGAAAACAATTTTATTTGAAAATTTATTTTTTTTTCTATATAAGGATGAGGTCGACACAGAAGAGAACATGACAGACGATGTAAAGCACTCCATACACGATTCAATTTTATTTTCAATTTAGTTGTCAACTAAATTGATGCTTCGCCACACACTATTGAGATTATTCACGTCTCTGTTTTTGTATCTCACTTTAATTTCTTGGTAAGAAGGAGATGGAATGCGTTTGGTTTGACAGTAAATCAAATTACTTGCCTACACACACCTCAACTAAGTTGAGATTATTCACGTCTCTGTTTTTTTATCTCACTTTAATTTCTTGGTAAGAAAGAGATGGAATGCGTTTGGTTTGACAGTAAATCAAATGACTTGCCTACACACACCTCAACTAAGTTGAAAACATTCACATCAACTTGAACAAATTCAAAATCTTTTGATTTTCTTCCAACTCAATCGTCAACCTTCAAAAAAATCAAATTCAAGCCCACACACGAGTTGATTTGATGAAATTGACATTAAATTGAAAGACAAGTTGAACTGTGTATGGAGTGCTTAAGAAAGAAACCATATGAGATTTACCTGGAATAAAATAGGTGGCTGAAGGTTAAATTTAAAAAAACGTATGTATGTATATAGGTACCTACATTTCTCTTCTGTAACAGTGCTGTCCAAGCTATTTTTCCTTGTGGCCAAAATATTGGCCCTGCGCTTGAGCTGGTGGCCACTTTTTCAAGATTTGAAAAGAAAACCCATTTAAATAAAAATTAACATTTTTGCATTTAATTCATTAATTAATGAGATAGATGACATTCTTTATTTAGGGTAATTTTTAAAAGATCATTTTATGATTAACAAATTTTGCAAAAGTTTGCTGAGACAGTGCATTTCGGTCCTTGCTAGAAAATGTGCTCTCACAAGCATTTGTTGAACCAAACATGAAAGGAAATTTTACCACTTGAGAGTAATCCACAATGCATCACCGAATTCATTAGGCAAAGAAATTTCTTCGTTTTGAAAAAATCGGTCAAATTTTGAATAATTACCTACCGTTTTGATCTTTTTTTTTTATTTCAATGCCAAGATTGCCAAGTGACATCTTCTCAAGATCAGAAAATTTCGAATCGAATACAACAATCAAAATGTCAAGATACCGATCTCGGCAATAGCTATATTCGAATTTCATAAAAAAATAAAAATTCGTCACCTCACAATCTTTTTGGTGGCCATTTGAAATTATCACACCGAGGAAAATAAAAAAAATTAAGGCTATTATTTTGGCAGATTTGTCAATTTGTATAAATTTTGAAAATTATTTCCAGCGATTTCAACGGTCAGAGTTGAAATGAGGGATCATTTCATTTTCAACGAATTTTAGGGCAAAATTTGGTATCGGTGTTTAAACATGCAAATATAAAAAGATGAGAAAAAACAGCGCTAAACACAATTTTATCAAGAATAGTTACAGATTTAGGAGTGGATGTTTGGACAAAATGGTGGCTGCTGACATCAATAACACTATGTGAAGTGTAGGTTCATTGTGATAGTAAGGAAATATTCGAACCATTTAGGTACAGAAGGTAAACGAAAAAAATTGCAAAATACTACTCTTAACAGTTTAGCCTATAGGTATTTATTTTATATTTTGTAGCATAGCAAGGACAAGGCACAAGAAATAAATTTGCCTCACGCTGCAAAGTCACTCAAATATAACCAAAAAAGAACCGCTATCAATAGATAAATTGAATTGGAAAAAAATCGTTTTCTCCTGAACAGAATGAAAACTGACTCTTCTTCTAAGTAGTTTTTGAAAAAAAAGTTCAATCAACAATTGGTTGTTGGTGCTTTGACAGTTTTGGCAGAAGGTTTCAGACAAACTTTACCGAATCGAATTTATTGTGAAAGTGTGATAGAACTTATCATTTCAGTTTCACAGAACGGGAAGTGACCCCCTGTTAATCCTCGATCTACACCTTATCGAGAAATTAACGCGTATTTGAAACAATTCTGTGGAGATACCTATGTAAAAATATTGACACTTAAGACATCTGTAAAGTCAACATCAATCAACCAAAAATCTGTAATAGTGCAAGATTGCTGCAAACGTTTTCCCCAAATTTCAAATCGTACCTCAGTCATTGAAAGTAAATATTTTTTTCAGCACTGAGATATACAGTTTTATCTAATGTTTTAAATAAAAAAATTATTTATTTTGGAAGTGAACCTATATCCAATGATACACGAAAACAAAGGTCTGTGCGCCCCCTGAAAACTGAAAAATAAAGGAATAACAACCAAATCCATTTCTTACAGGCCGACTCCACTAGAGATAATTTCTCTCAGAATACTCATCCTGACATGAAAAGTCAATGGAGTCGCGTTGAAACAACAACAAACAACGCGACTCCATTAGACTTTTCATGTCAGGATGAGTATTCTGAGAGAAATTATCTCTAGTGGAGTCGGCCTGTTAGTATCGCCGCCGATAGAAACTTACCTGATGATGTAAGAAAGAACATTATTTACTTTCGGATTTTTTTTTGGTTTCAGCCTACATATATGTAGATAAAAAGAAAATATAGACTTATTTTGAAAAACTTTTTGAAAGCTGATTATTTACAAACTTTAAGTAGTATAAGTGAAGTCGAATTCAATAAGTTCTGTTTAAAACCTCTTGATGACATATATAATGGGTTTGGGTTTGATGTACTGTTCGAAAATTTAAATGAAAACGAAAAGGAACGTTTCTTAAAGTCATGTTCGAAACTATTATAAGTACCTATAGAACTTTTTAAACAATTAAAAAGTAGATTGTGTGATAATTTGTTAACAGTGTTCTAAATATTAGATGTATATTACTTAAAACAAAAAAGTAGTAATTTTAGATTGATTTCTGATCATTTTTGACAACTCTGTTAATAAAATTTCCAAACTTATTCAGTTGCACTCAAAATAAAATATGCGTGGCACAGCTATCCATATCTGCAGTGAGAGCTTTCATGTATTACAAATACAACACGCAGCTGCGGATAGAACTTAAACTGGCTGCGCATAAAAAATTGAAATTTTTTCGAGTATCGATACTCGATCGGAGAAAATTTGAATTTCTTAGGTTGGTAACTCGGATAATCGGATAACTCAAAGAGTCAAGTGTGTGTGCAACGTGTGTGCAACGTTTATTTAAGTTTATTTTGAATTAGTATTGGAACGTACGTAGTTGCTCTATAGTGTTTAATATTTTTCTTCTGTTATACTGTAATGTAGTTTTATATTTGCGAGATTTAAGGTATAACTACAACGGCCACTTTTTGAAAGAAGTGGGAAATTTAGAAAAGTAAAATTTTTGTTTCTTTGTAGCGCCATTTGAATTTGAAAAAAAAAACTAGAAAAAATGTTTTTGACATAAAAAAACAAGCTTTCTGCATCATTACTCTCTATTTGAGACTTGAGATTAAAAAAAATGGATTCGAGATTCAAAAATAGGTCCGTTCGCGTATTTTCTACACTAAAATTCGTAAAAAGAGACATTTTAAAAGGTGGGGGTAAAATTCTCTCACAGAAAAACAAAACTACAAAAAAGTAAGCGAACGGAAAAACATAAAATTTTACCCACAATTTAATTGTCAAGTTATTTTGTATGAAAAACTGAAACTTTGAATTTGAATTTATGTATTTATTTGCTATTTTCAATCAAATTTGACATTTTTCACAAATCAGCCCAAAGAAATTTCTTGGGCTAAAATTCGTAGGTTGGGGAAATATTTTACTCTCTCGTGAGCGCTCTCTTTTACGAAAAAATACAAAATTTTTGAGTACGCGAACAGGATTTGGTTAAATTTCGTAATTTTTCGTAAAATTATTCTGTTTTAAGCACTGTTCACATGAGCACGACCAACGAACGACGAATGAATGAAGAAAAGTGATTTTACATACGTTTGAAGCCTTATTTTCTTACAAATTCTCAACAAAACGATAAAAGTATAGTTTGAGTTTGATTTTTGATGCATAAATTAACTTTTTAATCTCAATTGTTAATAAATTTGAGAAAACAAGTTTATTCGCCGCGAATAGAATTGTAGTTGATACGAATTGTCAAACTCTATTCGCGTTCCACACACCATCCACACTCCCAACGAACAAAATATTCGCGCGCGTATAACCTCAAAAATCATTCCTGCTTTGAGTTTAGGTTGTTCATTCGCGACGAATTAAAAACTCTCATGTGAAAGAAATGTCAAAATCGACGAATATTCGTTTATTCGTTGGTCGTCGTTCGTGCTCATGTGAATAGTGCTTTAGGAGGGTACGCGAACGGACCTAATATGAATTCACGCACTTTCAAACACACTTCTCTGTTTGACATTTGTTTTTGTTTTATTTATTTGTTTATTGAACGACGACTGACCAAATCTATGAACATCCCAACGCCCAACATGTCAAAAACTTATCCGAAAGCAAAACCAAAATACAAATCAAACTTTGAACAAATGCAGATGGGTGTACAAATGGAAAATCAGGCAAAAAGGTGAATCTTCCATTTTTAGCAATTTACTTTGGTTTATAAATTAATTATACGTAAAAAAAACTAAAAAATAATCTTGAATAAAATTCGGTTTTTATTTGCTTTTGTTTTATTATCCGACAAGTCTACCAACTTAAAAATAAAATAAAACAGCTGCGGGTGGGCAACTCCGGATACGTTTTTTTGGCTGCAGAAAGCGATGCCAAAAAGCACGCCTAATGTATGAAGAGCTACAAAACTGCTTAGAAGAAATAAATACAGAAGATCTTGATATTGACTCTGTTAAATGGTGGGTTTAGATGAGCGAAATGAAAAATTTTGCTGGTGATTATTTATTTCAAAATGTTTCTTCTTTTGCAACAAACTTATTTACACTCCCACACAGCAGTGCATCTGCTGAGCAGGTTTTTTCATCCCTAAAAAATATAAAAAGTGATAATCGAAATAGGTTATCGTATGAATTTATTCACTCTATAGTGAGTTTTAAAGATTATATGCAGGGCAACTTGAGTAACTGTGGAAATTTTATTCCTAAAACCTAAACCAGATCTTATTAATAGAATTTAGATAGGATGTGATAACTCATTATACCTAAAAATATGGCTTTGTTTTAAGTTAATTTTATTTATTTCTATTTAGTGTATCAATCTCAATGAATTATGAAACAAATGTGATACATCTGTGATTTCTTGTTTTAATTATTTATTTTATTATTATTTATTATTTTACAATATTATTATTATTATTATGTTACAATTGAAGAAATTGAATGAATCATTTAATTTAACAAATTAATACCCATATTAAAAAAATTATTTTAATTTTTTAAGAATCGATTTTAATTTTAAACATTTGGTCCGCTGTTTAGTCAATATATAAGAAAATAAAAGAAACTATTTTTAGTAACATACCTTTGAATTTTATCATGGATTCATCAACAGCAAGAAATTGGCCAGGATGAAAACAGACTCGAAACCCCTCTTCCAAAAAATCCAAAAATGGTTGAACTTTGTAAAGCTTATCGAATCCTCGATATCCTTTTCTAGGCATAAGCGAAGAATCGTTCAAGTGCAAGCAGTGCCGTAGCCAGCCCAGATTCTATGGGGGCGCGAACATAAAATGAGGAGGCGCAAAAAAAAAAAACAAAAGTTACCATGTTATTTCTGTCCGCTTTAGAGCTTTTCATAGAGAGTATTTCTTAAAAAGATAAAAAAATAATTCACTACTTTCATTTATTTGTATTTTATTGAAAAGAAATCGATAAAATAATTGAATTCTTATTATTTTCTGAGCGATTTTTCGAATTATGTCATCCTTTACAAGAGAATCAATCCTTTTTTTTCAAAAGCCAAGATCGATAGGTCACAGATCCTCTGAGTTGACATTGACATACGACGGATTGTATCAATCGTTGCAAATGCTGAAAATGCACATTCACAGACAGAAGTGCTGCTGCCAAAAGTTTCACTTCACGGTATCTATGTTTCACAAAAAGCACTTCTTATTGGCAACAATATTTTCAGGTTGGTGCCTGTATGATCCGATTTTTCTTTTTCTTCAAATTATCAAATTTATTTAAAATTACCATTTGACCTAGTCTCTTTTTTTCGATTTTTCAATGCATCGAGACATTTCGAATTAGTTTAACTGTTTCAAATTTATATTTCATTGCGACTAGAAAATCAAGGCCTAATTTTTATAATTGTATCATTGTATGTATTTAAAACAATTCAAATGGTGGAAGAAAAATGCTATTTTAGTTCTTTTTTCACACATATGTAATTCACTTGCATAAGAGATGCTCTGCAATTTTTGGAGGCGCTGTGTGGAGGCTTAGGGGCGCTGGGCGCCCCTTCGCACCCCCATGGCTACGGCTATGAGTGCAAGTTTCCCAAAAGCCAATCAAACCTTTTGACTATGGCACAATATTAGCAATGAAAGAATCGTGCAGTTGAGGCCGAGTGGACCAATAACCTCTATAGCTTCCTTGAGGCCTGATATCCATTAGAAAATTAAATCCAATAAAAGCTTTTATCTCAGGCTCATTTGTTGAAGTTAATCGTTTGCCCGATTGCTCAGCAAAAAGATTGGTTTGAAAAACAATGTGATCAATAATTTCTTTTGTAATTATATTACTAAATATTGAGTAAGCGTCATGGTTTTCTAAATTTTCGATTTCATCGGCTGGGCCATGTTTGTTGCCTAAATATTCACCTACTGGTTGCATTGCATTCTTTTTGCTCCAATTTGGTGGAACAAATGGCACTTTTAAATTTTTTCTCAGCTCACTAAGAACAATTTCGTCTTCACTACCAAAATCATCACGTGAAGCATAACTAGGAAGATTTTGACCATCAAGACCTTCAAGAGCTTCGACATTTTCAATATTTTCGTCGACTATTATTAAGTCAAACATATGTTGAAGACCGTTTTCAAATACGTCGTCAATAAATATTTCGTCGTCAGATTGAATCTCTGCCAAAGAGATGCTCATATCGCGTTCTTTTAGGTTTTTACGAACCATATTTCTGAAACTTTGATTTTAGTAACACTTACTTTAAACCTTCACAGATATGTAACAGGGATTTGAGTTTTTTTGGCCAAAAATGTTTTTATAGCACAGATGTAAATGAAAAATAAATAACTTTTGAATAAAATTAGATCGAGATGAAACTAAAGTCGAGAAATTGTAAAAACCGTTAGACCGTTTTGACATTTCGAAAAAGTGGACAAAAACTACTCAATTATTCCATATACTTATCCCTCTCATACTCAAAACAATTTTTTTTTCTTGTAGACCTTGGTTTCAATTTCAATTGAAATGTGGTATAAAGTTTATACCATTGCACATTAAAGCATGAAAATTTTTTAAAAAAGGTGGTACGGTTTTCACACCACGCACTGGCCCGGAAAGAGTTAAATATAAAAATCCTTTGTCCATAGAATTTATTTGTTCTTGATTTGTAGTTCTATCTGTAAAAAAAAGAAACAAAACATCGAGTTCTTGGCCGCATTTATTTTTGTGATGGCAAGGCGCTGTCCAATCTTGCGCTTTTAATGCTTGATCAAGTTGTTCATAGAATGTCCTTTCAAATACGACCCAGAAAGCCGCAATATATGTGAATAACGGATGAAAAATCAGAAAATATGTTGAAGAATAAAAAAAAAAAAAAAAACAGTAAGTACGTGTGCACCTTGAGCGTTAAAAAATAATGCATCCTTAAAAAAAATTGAAGCATAATCGATAGAATCTTGATCAAATCAAATTTCGCTTGCCGCCCCTGAGATTAACAAACAACAGAGCTCAGTTGTAATGCATTTGTGAATGTGAAACTCACATTACTTTGAAAATGCTTCACTTCTTGTACTTATGCTATATTCCTTTAGTCTGATGTGTATGTATTTAGTTGAGCAACCCGTAAAACAGAATTATTTGTTTTAACCTCGAATAGATAAGGTTTAAATAAAGGTAATGGACAATATAACAAAACCAATGGTAGTCATCGCTAGGGTTGCCAAGTGCCATGTGCCATATTTGTATAGACAAGGAAATTACTCTTGCAAAAGAAAAAGTTTGATCTTTTTATAAAATATAAATAAGAATAAGGGGCCACTATCCTTTATTTTTATCTTTTTCGTTTTTTTCTTTTTGTTTGAGAAAACAACTTCAGGTTGAATAATGTTAGTGTCGACAGAATCTGAACTCATGATTAAAAATTTCGGGTGATATTTATTATTATTTTATCACGAGAAAATACATTTTAACATTAGTAACATTTTCTAGTGCGCGACAAATTATGTGTTATTTAAATTTTCCTCAAAGGAAAATGTTTTATAAATTTCCCGACCCGAAAAAAATCCCATAAATATACGCAGTCTGCAGGCACTAAAAATTACGTTTTCTCGCGAATTCAGTGCAAAAATTATGTTACAAAAAAATCATTTTATTTCTTTTACTAACCCTAATCGAACTATTGACACCATTGGCGTCTTCAAAATCAGGATCTTTTAAAGGAAAGTTTCTTTTTCGTGAGAGTAATTTTATTTCGAATGTTTCATACTGAATACGACGGCAACACTTGAAGTGTGACAGTAAAGAAATAAGAAAATCCGAGCATCAAACGTCACCAGCACAGCACCCAGAATCCCAGAGCACCATCATCATCCCTTAAAACGCTTTGGTATTTATTCCCTCATGCCGATTGCTTTTCGCTGTCTATGGGGAACACAAAAAAGTACAAGTTATACGAAGAGGGTAGGTTGAAAACCACCCCTTTCCATAAGAAAAATCAACCAACAAAAAAAGCAGACAAAAACGATTACAACTGAATTTTTGCCAAAGAAGGATACCGCAAAAGTGGTCGCGTGCTGGATTGACTAGTATAACTTTCTCCACGCAGCTGCTATTAATATAGTTGAAAATACACAAATAATCATTTAAAAATTGTTAAGGAAAAACAAAAATATTAAATATTATGTTCTAAATAAACCAAAATTCAGTGTTGAGCGTTTGTTTGTGAGGATTACACGAAGTTCGATTACTTCCAAACTCATCCCCTATCGTGCAATAAAATTAAAGGAAAAAGTGACTAGAAAGGTAGGCTTCTGTTTGGTGATTGTAGTTTTTAAGCAATAAGTTATAATTTTTTATAGAAATAAGTATTAGTAATTGGTTTGTTGTTAATTTTTTGAATTCAGTGTTGTGATTATGTTACTCCGAAAGCTCTTGTGAAAATTTGACATATGTTTTTAGTGCTTTTATCTGCGCATGACTGCATATTCGGTTTGGTTTAGGAGAACAGATGGCGTTAGTATTCTTCTGAAAAGCTGTCATGTCTCATGTGGTTTTTCTTACAACCAAGACGGAGTGCTACTAAAATTCAATACTTTTTGGCGTGTAAGAAATTTGCCTCTAATAAGAAATTCGAGAGAAATAAATTCTCGAGGGAAAAAACTGGCACTTTTGTGTCACAGATCAATTCATTGGTTGTAATTGTACGACAACCCAGATTAGTTGTTGTCATGTTTTTAAAATTAATTTAGCTCTCAGTGGATTTCGTCCTTAGGACCTAAGGTATAAATGAACCACATGTCTGTAAGGGCAAACCACATTTGTACTAGCCAAGAAGCCAAGCAAAATAGTATGTGCATTGTGCAATGTTCATAGTTTCTAGGGGCCTAGTGATGGGTAGGACATGAATTTCAAACGAGTTGGTATGAGGTACTCATTTTTCGAAATGAGGTGGTACTTTGTCCCACCTCAAATGTCCCATGGGACAAAACTATTAAAATCGAAATTTGATATAAAAAGCGAGATTTAAAAGTTCAAATGGTTGTCATACTTTTATTATTTGGCATGAGTTCTGACAGCAATTAAATAAATTACAATACATTATATTCTGTAGTTTTTAACTTTTTTTGAAAATTAGGAATAAAGCTGTCAGATATGCAAACGTCTGACAATGTGTGAAAATGAGCTGACAATGAGCTGAAAATTTAATTTGTGTGTACACGGTTTGCAGATACATATCTACAAACATCTGCAAATCTGTTGCCAAATATTTGTCTGAAAATGTCGACAAACTAATTTGGCCAAATAGCTAGCAATAGATTTGCAAACATTTGTAGATTTTCTGCCAACCGTGTACACACCAAATCAATTGTGGATTTGCAAATTTATTTTCAGCTCATTGTCACACATCAAAATATTTTGTGTTTTGAAAATTAAATAAATTTAAAAAAGTCTGCTTTCAAAAATGTTTTTTATTGGAAAAGTAAAAAAGTAAATTCTTCCGATACGATTTCTTAATTTTTTTGGCAAGTTTTCAGGCGGCGGTGACCGTGTAAATAGGTCTGTTTAATGAATCTGTTCCGCACAGAAAAGTACAGAAAAGATCTAAAAAGTACACGTTTGTGTGTTCCATGAGTAAAAACCTTGCCCCAAACTGTTCTACAATCTTTCATTTTGTGTTCCATGAAGTTGTCAATCTCAGTTTAATACAATTTTTTCTGCCCCTACTTTTTTTGTGGTGCAGCTTTGTGAAAACTATCAAATGTCAAAATTTCAAATGCCAAATTATTTTATTTTTTTTCAATCAAACAATTTTTTGAAATTATCTCGATTGAAAAGTTTTCCGAGGAAATAAAAATACTACCTACTACTATACTCCCAAGTAAAAATTACTCGCAAAAATCTAATAAGCTATTCAGAATCTTGTTTCCAACAAATGAAAATTTGCTTCAATTTGATTTGACTTCGAATATTTATTTTACAGATGATTTTTTTCTGTCAAAAAGATTACATAGGGAGCTGATCTTTTCTGTTCTTACTTGTTCTGACAGTTTTCATTTACTTGTGCTGTTCTGTGCTGTTCTAATCTGGTTTTTCTTCATTAAAAAGTCCTAATGCCTCAACCGTAATGGGCTGAAAATGTTCAGCACTTTCATTTTCTATAAAAGCATCCATATCTGAAAATAATAGCGTTTTTTTTGGTAATCCGGAATTGTACACGGAACTGTCCGATTCCGGATTCCAAACGAACAGGCAAACACATTTTTTTGCTTCTAAGGGTTGAATGGTTGTGTATTTGTGAAACTCATATGCAGAATTGCAGATGACATGACATTGTTTTTAATTTCTTTATTTGTAAACATGGCAGCGAGTACGTATATGCGAGTGTGTGCATGTATGCGTGATTCTGTTTTTGATTCTGACTTCAAATTCGGAATCGTTTTTCTGTTCTATTCAGAACAAGAACTGTCATCTTGTGCCAAGTGAACGAGTACAGAACTATTCGGAACAGTTCCGGACGACCAAAAAAAAAACGCTATAAATGTTAACGTTTTTATACATTTTCTTTGATATGAAAAAAAAGCACCTTAAAATTTACCTTGTAGTTTTCGCCAAATTTGTCTGCCAATGAATAAATTTGCAAATGTTCCTCAAACGGCATCTGCAAATTTATTCATTGTCAGACGTTTGCAGAAACGTCAGAAAATGAAAAAAATTTGGTGATCTCCCAATGAATTTTGTGTACACACGATTGCCACATCTGCAAATTCATTTGTCTTCAAAATGATTGATGAACAAATTTTTCTGCAAATCAATTTGGTGTGTACACGGTTGTCAGCTTGCGTGTAAACGATTGCCAGACATCTACAAATTAATTGGCAGATATTTGTCTGCAAATTAGGAGCCAAACCATTTGTCTGCAAATTAATTTGGTGTGTACACGATTGTCAGCCATTCGAGACAAATTTTTCAGTGACAGATCTGGCAATATTTGCAGATCTGGCAATCGTGTACACTTAGCTTAAGTAATTAAACACGTAGGTATGGAGAGTTGCACAGTTTTAATAAAAAGCAGGAAGCAGAAGACTAAGACTTTAAAAATTTGAATCAACAAGCAACGCGGAAAATAAGTGATTTTTCCCCATATTTTCAGTTAAAAAATTGAATACAATTGCAATCGTAAAAAAGTATCCTTCAAAGGTCAAATATAACAAAAACTCCCTCATTCAATCCTTGACTTTTGTCAACGATCTTGTGTTCTCTTCACATTTTCTTCTCATATCTCATTTCTTCATTCGACATTCATCTCTTCAATCGCCATCCCTCAAACAGAAGTACACAAACACAATTCAAATCATATATAATAACCTGCGAAATTGTAACGAAAACGAGTTTTGTTTGAGTCAGCAGGACATTTGAGGTGGCTGGTACATTTGAGGTTCTTGGTACATATGAGGGAAAGGGACATTTTAGTTGATTGAGACATTGGGACTTTACAAAAACTCCCTCATTCAATCCTTTCCTTTTGGCAAAGATCTCGTGTTCTCTTCACATTTTCTTCTCATATCTCATTTCATCATTGATTTCGTCAATCGTCATTGCTCAAACAGAAGTACATAATCCAAATATGATAACCTGCGATATTGTAACGAAAACGAATCTTGTTTAGTTAGTAGGACATTTGAGGAGCCTAATGGGACATTTGAGGTGGCTGGTACATTTGAGGTGCCTGGGACATTTGAGGTAGCTGGTACATTCGAGGTGGCAGGTACATTTGAAGTGGCTGGTAAATTTGAAGTGGCTGGTACATTTGACCATACATACGGTACATTACATTACATTACATTTCAAAGTACTTCGCACATAAATGTAACGAAACGAACTACAGACACATAGCAGCACTGGTGACTGAGACCATCGGCGGACATACGGTACATATTATGAGGGAAAGGGACATTTGAGATGATTGGGACATAAGGGTTGTTTTTCCTATCGTTGTAGGTACTTGTGTACTTGTGTTGTGGTACATTTCCTTTGTATTTTTATTCTACTTTTCAAGCAAAGGACAAATATTTTAGCTACTACTTCTTGTCTTATTGGTGAGAAAGAGAGAGATTGTCTCACAGCAGTGAGCGTGAAATAAATGCACAGAAAGAGAAGCTGTGTACCTTATAGACTGTTCCCACCGACTTAATTTAGTTCATAAAACATAAATAAATAGAGTGGCGTGACAGCTCTTGAAGAGCCAAGGCCTAAGTGGCTTACTCTCATCAACAATTCTCTGAGTGCGTTTGAAGAATTGAGGGGATCTACAATTTAACGCCGATTCCCAACGGCAGAGTTGAGAAGCACTTTTTCATGACAGATTGATACTCTTGGAAGATTTGTCAGGTCTTCGCAAGACGCAGTGCCCGTGAAAGATGAAATAAAAACTTGGCCTGAGTAGGACTCGAACCAACGACGTTCTGCCTAGCAGCCCAAGTACTTACCAACTAAGCTACGGGCAACTTCCTTAGCTCATATGATTTATAAATCAAGAAAGGCGTTCCCACTGAACTTTTTACTAAATTAAGCTTGACATTTACGACAATCTTGACATTACTTTTGAATTTTTCAATGAATATGACACAAAATTTGAATTTCGACTTTCAAAAAGAAAAAATAAATGAATTTAAAATGAATTTTATTCATTACTTGACCACGAAATCATTCAGCCTGGAATCATCGAGGTGATTTATACCTAACTAGCTGGTACCCGCGGCTTTGCCCGCGTGGTTAAGAAAAATCAACGATGAGCTGTGCAGGTATTCACAATAAGA
Source organism: Sphaerophoria taeniata (assembly GCA_943590905.1). NCBI lineage: Eukaryota > Metazoa > Arthropoda > Insecta > Diptera > Syrphidae > Sphaerophoria > Sphaerophoria taeniata. The sequence goes on from OX016540.1 coordinate 70,171,910, forward strand.
AATATAGATTTTTGTTGCTAAAATGGTTGTTGTTGTTGTTATATACCCCAAACATAAAAAAATGCAAAAAAGTGTTCCTTAAATTATATACATATTTATTAAAGTAAACTTACTTAAAGTACTATGTTAATATGGTGTTTTACACGATATAAAATGTTTTTTTTTTTATTTAGGCCGTGTGTGAATTGCGTTAAAATGTGTATTAAAACTTGACGTTTGGTTAAAACTTGACACTAGCGTGGTGAATAAAATGGGTTCAAATTTATCCTGCTGTGGAGCAGGATAAATGGGTTAAAATTTCGACGTGTATTTTTTTCTCATGAATGATAGAGAAGTTTGCTTCTGTTTTGTTGTTTTGTTCTGTTCCTCTCCGTTTTATTTAGTTCTTTGTTATGACTATTTAAAAATTGCTTTGATATTTCAATAAGTCCGGTATTACACGGCGCATGTTTGTTCTCGCATGAATGAAGTGCGAAAGAGAAAGGAAGAACAAACAGATGAAAAGGAAATAAATCTCTCTGAACATGCTAGGGTTGAAATTTCCTAGCATGTATTTGACGTTCGTCTTTCTACTTTTTCTTTTTTTTGTGATTTGCTTTATTTCATGTTTGTATGTTGAATGTTTAGAAACGTACGGATGAAGTTATTTTTTTTTTTTAATCTAAATACATTCAATTGAATGTTGTTTATATGAATGAAAATGACTGATGAATTCAAATGGGGCAAAGAATTAACTTCTGCGCTCATTTAAAATTATGAAATACTGACTATTCTCATTAGTAAACAAATTTTTAAGACCTTTGTCTTCCATTTTTGCCAGCGAAATTATTTTTTGTAAGATCTTAGCACTTCGGCAAAGAAGATGAAATGAAAAGAAATGTCAAATACATGCGCAGTACTAAAATGAGAAAAAGTCTTCGTGTAATAACGTGCGCGTTACGGAATGTCTGCTGAAAAGAAAATAAACAAGACTTGCGCATTAAAGTCATGCGCTGTGTAATACCGGACTAAAATAAATAAAATTCTATGAATTCATAAATATTTTCAAATCGAAAAACGAAATTATTGTTTTTTCTTTTGAGAATTATAACAGATGTCAGCTGTGAAAACATGTTTTGCAGTGTTACCAGATGGAAGGAACCAATCATTCAAAAAGAGAATTTTTCGTTTGAAGATATTTTACTGATGACTAAAATTATCAAATTACCACCAAAATCGAGAAAAATGAATATAACAGAGTTTGTTTGTTATCTTAAGTGGCTTTTCATGAAATTTATTGCTTAAATTTTGGTTTTGTACACAAAATTATTTTACCTAGGTGGATAAAAACATTTTTTGTTGAGGGAAATTTCCTGGTTCTACGCAAAAATGTTGGTTAAAAATATCAGTTTTAACGCAATTCATACAGCAAATGGCTAAATTTGATCCCATTTTCAATCAAACGTCAAATTTTAACCAAACGTCAAGTTTTAATACACATTTTAACGCAATTCACACACGGCCTTAAGTGAAATAATGAAAAGATTCACCCGGGAACACGCAGCGCATACAGCAGTCCATGGGAGAAGCAAGGCTTTTCTAGGTTCTTCCCCGCTACTTTAAGTGTTTACCTTTCTCTTTCACAAATTGTCATAAAAAAATGGAATGGTTATATATTCACCAATTTCTACAATTCTATTGCAGCCCTAATAATGTTTCGCCCAAGTTGTATGACACGAAGTCTTGTACCGTTACCTAAACGAGGGGCATCTTAATTTTGACTATATTGCGCTGGAAAATTTCAATTGCAGCTTATGTGAGGGCACCTCCCCCTCTCTTTTCCTCCAACCACTGTCTTACCACTTCCCTTAAACACCCTTTTTTGCCTCATGATTCTCCAAAACCAAAAACTATGGGCGTGTGGGCGATGTACAGTATTTTAAACATTCATATCTTCATAAGTACTGTCTTTTACTACATAAAAACCTCCTCACTTGGTGGCAGAAATGCGAAATCCCCCACGACCCACTGTTATTCCCTCAGGGCAATCTAATTGGCTATCCGACCGAGAGGCATACATATGTGAGATATACATATGCCGCGATAGTTATAAAAAAGATAAGAACCAAGGGCGGCCGGCCGTTCGGTTTCTATTTCATCTTGAATCCTGCTCTGATTGTCTATGATTTGGATTCAATCCGAGATTTCTTCATCAAAGATTTCAAAAACTTCACCGGTCGAGGCATATTTCACAATAAAAGAGATGATCCTATCTAGGAACCAAGTCGCTCTAGAAAGACCTAAATGGAAGGAAATGACATCGAATATTTCGCCCACTTTTACTTGAATGTTTCTGACGATCTTGGCAGTGACTGAGCGTTTGATCGATACCTTCGATGGAATCGTCGAAAAGTTTTTGAAGTAAAGGGTGTTGTAGGATGCTTCACGCTTCACGTTCAATGTGAGTTCCGCGAATGAGAGAGAAACTGGAACGTTGTGAGTTTTTTCTGTCAATGTTTTTGTTAGCTTTTCCAGATTGGATCCAAAAACTTCGCATGAAAGAGACTCCTGAACTTGTGGAAGCATTTTTCATGTGATTTGTCAGAGAAACTGGGAGTATCTCGGGAAGAACAATAATAATATTATGAATTTGCTGTTGGAGCTCCAAAACTTTGAAGCGAGTTTGTAAATTGAAGAGATCGCCGCCGCGCCACCGCCGCCGCCAGGTCGTTTATCTTTTTCTTGGCCAGATTGGAACAACAATGGGCTTTGCATTGTATGAATTTGCATACAATCAAGAATGAGGTAGTCTGTAGTGATTAAATGTCTTTAATAAGAAACCTTAAAATACTTTGTCTTTCAAATTTGAAGCAACGACGTTCAATAAACGATAACTCAACCTCGAATCAGAAATTTTTGATTCCAAAATGAACTCCGCATGGATGTGATTCTAATTTATGCTATTCATCACGCTTTTGAAAACCATCCAGATCCAGCAAATTTTGATCTTGGACGGTTTAGTCCCGAGGAAATCCAAAAATGTCATCCAGCTGGCTGTCTTTTGGTGGAGGGCCAAGGTATTGTTTTGGAATGAGATTTAACAGACTTCCTTTGGGCTTGCTATTCTTGAAAGGAGTTTTAGACATGCGATAAGCCACCTTCTGCCCTAGTTATGAACCCAGCTAATGTACCGCTATCCACAGTTGGTGAAATGTATGTTAAAGTGGAACGTACAAACATATTTAGAAATCAGAAAATTCAGTTAGTATTAAATATTGAAAAATATATAAATAAAATTAACATAGGTAAATTAAAGACTTGTGGTTTGATTATTTTTCCTTGGAATTGGAATGCAAGACGCATTGCTGATTGAGGATGTCTATACAAAATCTGTGCTTCAGGAAAGTTGTAATTCTTCTCATACTGCGAAGCATCCACCGGCACCGCCTTTGGTCCCCTTTAAGAAAGAATATTTCATTTATGTACTATATAAAAGACTTATTTACTGCCTCATTTCTACATACCCTGACTACGTCATTAACAATACTGAATTGACTGACATCATTTTTTTGTACGATAAAAATAGAATTATAGCGTTTTTTATTGTACAAAAGAATTGCCCTTTTTCAATTTTTTTTATGTTTCATTGTCAAAAAGAATACTTCTAGATCAATTCTGAAGAGGAAAGAATTGATCTCCCAAATTTGAGAAAATTGCTCTTTTTAAAACACACAAGACAACATTCTAGCTTCTCAAACCTCAAATTAAAGATTTTAATTTGTTTATATTGCTCTACCGACCGACCAAAGTGCAGTTTTTTATTTTTATTTTGAAAGGAAATTGGAAATAATAAGAAAAAAAGTAAAATAAAGAATGGGTGTAAGTCCTTGCTAAACAAATTATAGGTATTACAAAACCAAAAAACATGTTTTATTGAGAAGTGTTCTAAGGGCAATTCTTTCAGGTTACAATGAAAAACGCTATTATTTCAGATTAAAAAACCTGTCATTTACAAATCATCGACAAAAAATGTCAAGTACAAGATTTTGTTTTTGTTTTTTTTTCGATAAAAAACAATATTTGACGAAAATATTTGAAATAATTTTCATACAAAATTGAGTATTCGTATATTGATATATTTTGCTAAAGTGGAAAAAGCATTATTTTCTAACATTTGCACCATTGTGACCTGAAAAATATACATTTTTTTTTGTTATAAACCTTCTACACTTATTCCCCTTTGGTTTAGAAAATCGGTCAACCGGTTGTCAACTGAAAAGATAACAGGAATTTAACGAATTAGTCTTTTATATATATAGATTAAAAATAAACAAGTTAAATCAGGTAATTTAAAATCATCGACAATGTAGGTATGGCAAATCATGATATTAATTATGTGATTTAGCTAAATCAAGTGGATGCTTTGAGGTGATGGGACATTTGAAAGCTATGTATGCGAAATTTGTACCACCTCATGTATGAGGTTCCCATCACTTGTTCCTATCCTCTTTGTATATGGAACCTATACAAGGGTTTTTGTGTAGTATACTTACAACATGAACAAATTCCTTTTCAAACTGCTATCAAACTTTTAATATCCATCACAATACGGAAAAAAAGTGAACTGAATTGAAAAAAGAGTAATGTTTATTTATTCATTTGTCGACTCCTTGTCCATAACAAGGCTATTTTATTTATTCTTCAATGCAGCGATCCTAGAGCAGTCGCCAGTCGTCCGTTCTTCTAACTAACCTCTTCTTTTTAAAAATCCCCGACATCATCTAGTTAGATACTCTAGAGTCTAGAGTCTCGATCTGTTGACATCTCATGGGCTTACACAAAGCGGCGAACGGGTTTACATTTTCCAGTGACTTAATACTCCGGTTTCACTTAGGCACACGCAAATGCGTAGTGTCTAGCATTTCTTATACCTCGCACTGTGACATATTTATTGCGATGACAAGCTGTCAAACTTCCTTCATGGGATTGACTTTTAATTGTTATTTTAACTTTAAATTTAACTTAATATTATTTTCCAACAACATAACATTTGTAGTTTTAAAAGACTTACTCTTAATACATAATGTATCCATGAATAATTGAATAAATTGAAATTGAAATTGAAATTGATACTACTGTGGTTTCTATACTATGGTATCTACACTAGAAACTAGATGTGTGTGAGAGGCTTTATTGCCCTGTACTTTCCCTGTTTTAAAAGTAGTTCTTAGACCGTGTGCGAATTCAGTTAAAAAATGGTTAAAACTTGACGTTTGGTTAAATTTTGACACTTCGCCTTGAATAAAATGTGTTAAAATTAGACTAGCTGCGGAGCAGGTTAAAATATGACAGTAGTGGTTAAAAATTTATCCATTTTTAACCACAATTCATCCAATTCGCACACGGCCTTAAATTTAAAAGTAATTTTATTACAATGTATTCCAAACAAAAAATGAACCTTTACACACGTTTACTCAACAAGATAAATAGATCAAAAGCTGATCTTAAATTCCTTAAAGAGTGCAAGAAACAAAAATTAACTCCCTCGTTCATCAAGATTAAATGCTTTTGTTTCTAATTCAAGAACTATAAAAGTTATCAAAATGGTGGAACTTTTATAAACTACATAAATTAATGACGGCCAACCACCTGAAAAATAAGGTAAAAGCAACACCCAAAAAAGTTGAAGATCTTGTTATTAATCTTTCAACCGTCGAATTTGACTCAAACGAATTAGATTTATTCAATAAAGGACTCAACTATACACCCAACGCAAACTCGGTTAACTTCGAACAAGCGATTGTTGATATTGAAAGTGCTATTCAATATCCATGGAAACAAAAGAAAGAATTCGAAAGACAATAAAAAAAGTTATCAAAAAAATTAAATCTACACACACTCCGAAAGAACAACAATGTCCAGTTTTGGCATCCCTACCAAACTCATTCGCCTGAGCAGGATGACAATGGAGAACTCGCGCTGCTCCATCAAAGTCGGTAACGACCTCACCGACGCCTTCGATGTCAAAAAAGGCTTTAGACAAGGTGATGCACTGTCATGCGATTTCTTCAACATCATATTGGAACGAATAGTGCAGAACTCCCACGTCAACACTAGAGGCACTATCTTCCAGAAGTCTGTGCAACTACTCGCGTACGCTGATGACATTGATATCATTGGGAGAACACAGCGTGATGTCAACAGTGCTTTTGCGAGTATACAGACAGAGGCTGAAAAAATGGGTTTAGCGGTCAATGAGGGCAAAACAAAGTATATGCTGTCATCTAGAAAGGACACCCAACACCGACGTCTTGGACAAAACGTCACGATAGACGCATATAATTTCGAGGTAGTTAGGGACATTGTATACCTTGGCTCTGCTATCAATACGGACAACGACATCAGCGCCGAGATCAGACGAAGAATAACTCTTGCTAATCGCTGTTTCTTCGGGCTAAGAAAGCAATTGAGTAGTAAAGCCCTCTCCCGAAAAACTAAGGTGACGCTCTATAAGACCCTCATCATCCCCGTCCTGCTATATGGTGCAGAAGCTTGGACCTTGTCAAAAACGGATGAGAGCGCACTTGGCCGTTTCGAGAGAAAGATTCTACGTAAGATCTATGGTCCTGTCTGCATAAACGGTGAATGGAGGAGAAGATTTAACGACGAACTGTACGGGCTGTACAGCGACACTGACTTAGCTAAAAGAGTGAAGGTCCAAAGACTCAGATGGCTCGGTCACGTGGAGAGGATGGACGCCAATACTCCGGCCCGTAAAGTCTTCGAATCCACCCCAGAGGGAAGACGCAGTAGAGTAAGACCAAGGCTCAGGTGGCGCGCGCAAGTTGAACACGACCTCAACCAACTCGGCGTGCGAAACTGGAGACAGCGTGCTAGGGACCGAGCTGGCTGGAGAGGTTTGTTGGTTGAGGCCCAAGTCCACCCCGGACTGTAGCGCCACCTTAAGTAAATCTTCAGTTATCGAACTGAATTTCATTCGAAACATAAAGAGATCACGGATAGGAGGAAAATATGTAAATATTATTGTTTGATTTATTTATTTTGAAAATTTTAACCAATAAATACATTAAATAGCCAGCAAAAAAATGTGATGGCAGAAATAAATTAGAAATATCCATTTCGTTTCACTTTTTTGTTATTTATTTGAAAAAATGTAAAGGGTTAAGGGTATCTCAGTGATTTTTCTAAAAATTGGAATATTTTTTTTTTTCATCCAAGTTTCAACGCTGAAATTTAACTATCACCTCTGTTTATTCCGATTATTAAAAATTAGGCTCTTCTTGAAAGAACAACACGTTATAATTGCAAAAACTAATTACACAACAAAAGTGATTGTGAACGGCATTCGTTATTCGTTGTGTATGCTACTTTCGCGGCAGTTGCCCGTAGCTTAGTTGGTAAGTGCGTTGGCTGCTAAGCAGAATGTCGTTGGTTCGAGTCCTACTCAGGCCAAGTTTTTATTTCATCTTTCACGGGTACTGCCTCTTGCGAAGACCTGACAAATCTTCCAAGAGTATCAATCTGTCATGAAAAAGTGCTTCCCAACTTTGCCGTTCGGAATCGGCGTTAAATTGTAGGTCCCCTCAATTCTTCACACGCACTCAGAGAATTGTTGATGAGAGTAAGCCACTTAGGCCTTGGCTCTTCAAGAGCTGTCGCGCCACTCTATTTTTATTTATTTAATTTACTTTCGCTATTTTCATATTTTTTATTGCACAAAAAATCAAAACAAACTTTTCAGAAGAAAAACAGTTGACTATGACAGAACTGTCATTTTAGAAATGTCATATTAGGAAGGTCAAATTAGAAGCGCGTGTATCGTAACGCAGACGAAGCTGAAGCTGAAGCGCCTTTGTGATTCGGCCTATATGGTTTCAGCAGGACCGCGAAATCTGCCACACCACGCATGAAACAATCGACTTATTGCAGCAATGATTTTCTCACGAAATTCTTATATCCACTGGCCCCCAAGATCGTGCGGTTTCACGTCGTGCCTTTATTTTCTTTGGGGTTTTGTGAAATCTCGTGTTTATGCGTACAAGCCAGAAACAATTCCTGAGCTCAAATAGGAAATCCAACGTGTCATGGATGAGAAACAGCCAAACATCGGTGCAAAAGTCATGGAAAATTTCATAAAAAGAGTATTGGCCTGTCATCGGAGCCGGAGTCATTTGCCGGATATTTTATTCCATTCTTAATCGGAACAAGCCTTCTTAACAATACAAAACGAAAAATCACAACTCTGTCATAAAATATTTGTTTTTATTTTAAAATGAAAAAGTGCACTTACTGAGTCACCCTATACAGAAGTATGAATGAGCTTAACGTCAGCACCTGGCAACTAAGCCTTATCTGACGGTGGACCTATCCACACTGTCGGCGTGCAATTTCCAACCGAAGTCGGCATTGTCACTATGCTTCTTTTAAGAGGGCACTAAACCTCTTCCTGATGATCCACCAGAATACAAAAGAACACCTCAACTTTCAAAAGAAAGAAGCGGATACCCTGCATCTAGATCCACACCAGTACCAATTGAATTAGTGTCATCTCTTATTCATCTTGGTTTGATTCTAGACTACTATTCAGGCAACTCGCGGAACTGCCACTCAACCTTCAGTCACACGAAAGAAGAGCCGTTGTCCGGTCACAGATACCGCTCAACTTTCATACACGAAAGAGAGTCGTTACCTTGATTTGTGAATAGCAGCTGAGGCCAAACTCAGATAACCACAACCCCCGCGAAGGTCCATCCCACTAGTGAGTTGCTAAAGCTCACTACCCGCGGTAACCAATTGCCCCTGGGTGGAGGGTGGTCACATATTTTTCTTTGCATAACAATTAGTTATACATATTTTGTTTGTTGTGACATCTTTTTTGTTTTTGCTGCTTTTGTCCTACTGGCGGACGAGGGACACTGCTCACCCTCTGTCAAGTATATCCACATTGATCGAAGGGATAGACCAGCCAATCAAGGGACACACCCAACATTTTGTCTAACTTCCTTGGCGTTTATCCACATTCGGTACTTGTTAATCGCATTTTCTTCCTTTACTATGTGTGTTAGCATAGTATCTGTTAAGGATCGCATTCATCTTCATTATACTTCCTGCTTCAATTCGCCAATTCCATTAGACTAAAGCTGCCTACGTCCGCAAGTTCATGCCAATAAATTGACAAGAACCTCTCGGAGGCCCCACGAGAAGGTGTAGGTCAGCACGTTCACTTCAAATTCTTGCAATATATACTTGGAAAACGTGTTTCTTTTCTAAATCGCCAATCTCCATGATTTCACCTCCAGTCACCCTATACAAGCAAATTTTACCTGTCAAACTCGATGTAGTAGAATAAAGACTACTACAATTTTAATTCCCAAACGATACGTGACCAATCGAATGCCATCATCCCAAAGTGGTTACTCGTTCGTTCGATCACTGATGAGACTCACTCCCTCGTTCACGGAAGCGGTGATTCGGCCCCAAAATTACACTCAAACTATTAAGAAACTAATAGAGAAAGAAGTCTTTTCCATTAGGTTTGTTTTTCTGGGTTTGGTTTCATATCGAACGCATTAGTAGTGCTCTGTTTTTTCTCTTTATTGTATTGCAACAGCTGATTCGAACAGCTACGAAATTCTAGCCCCCCAAAAAAACTTGGGGCAATCAAGAGCGCTCCCGGTGCGAGCACTGAATACACATCGAACACGGTGGAAATGCACCGGGCGAAAAAGAGCGACATCGAACAGCTCAGTGCGAAATCAGTGCGCCGCAGAGCGACCCATGACGCACAAGAAACAAACCTATTAAAGCTGACAAAGGTGATCAAATATCAGTAATCAGTTTTACAAAGAAAGAATGCAAAAATCCATTTCAGAAGGCGGGTACAACATCCTTCCAAGAGTGGTGTTTATAAAATCAGCAGGTCAGAATCGACGGGGCATTGAGACTCGTTTCAAAGAGCACATCAGCTGTGTCAAACATAAACAGATACAGAGATCAGCAGTAGCAGCAGCAGCACACGTATTTGCAGTTTGTGAGAAAACAACCGCCCGCACAAGATCGGAAGCTTTCGACAAGGTGTTCGCCTTTTAAAACAAGTGCCCAATGAAAGGAAACTTGATGCCTATGATTCACTGACTCACTGTACATCCACAAAACAACAAATGTCATGAACACAGACAGTGGAAATATTTTGTCCCCTTTGTTCTCCCTCACCTAATCACCTTTTTTGTCATAAAGCTATCCTTTTTTCTATTTCTCCTTTTTGTTCTATTTGCCTTTTTACTTTATTTGTTAACTTAATTTGCTTTGATTTGTATTTTTATCTATTTTCTTTGTTAGTACATAGCGTTTTAATGGAAATATCAAGCTATCTCTGCTTGTAACTAGATGGCAACAGTCAAAAATACCATCTTCATAATACTTGTTAAATAAATATACCTACAAAGGATTTTGTAACGTTTTCTTTTTATTAAAATCCTTCAAATCAACCATTTAAATCAAACAATTTTTTTCAAAATTTCAATTAAAAACCGAATAATTCCTTTTTAGACACTATCACTTAGTCAATGGATCCCAATATGTCATTTGGATTTGCAATACACGGCCATGGACATCCTCCCCTTCCACCAACACAAAATATGTTGAGTGGTCATCCAGGCCCAACATCGAGCCCACCTCAGAGTGTTCCCGGTCGTCGAACCCCACTTGGTGCAGTTGGAATTGGAGGTTTTTATGCCCAAAGTAGTCTCGCCTTGCCACAGCCGACACAAACTGATGAAAATAAAAGTATTGCCAGTGGCCGTGATAAATCTCCAGTGCCTTCTTCGAGTTCGGGAGGCAAGCAAAAGAACCGTCAAGGAAAAGTCGTTAGACTTAACATTAATGCAAGGTATTGGAAACGTTTTTTTATTTGAATTCATTAAAACTAACAATTTCTTGCATTCCAAAGAGAAAGAAGACGAATGCACGATTTAAATGATGCTCTCGACGAGCTCCGAAGTGTTATTCCTTATGCCCATTCACCATCAGTTCGTAAATTGTCCAAAATTGCAACTCTCCTACTTGCAAAGAATTATATTCTCATGCAACAGAATGCACTTGATGAATTGCGGAGGTAGACATCGAACAAAATATGAAGAGTACATATTGCCACTTTAAATTAAACATTGATATTTTTTATTTTAGATTGCTGGCTTACATTCAAAGCACGACCGGTGCTGCTCCGCTTGATTTGGGCTCGTTCCCAGCTGCAGCTAAGCTGCAACAGCTCTTGGCCGGTCCTCATCCTGACCCATCAAGTTCTAATTAAGCGTTTTTAAATAACAAAATGTCTGTAGCATTTGTTTTTTTAATAAGAACTTAGGGATAACTATATTTAACTTTCAAATCCTATTGAGTTATTTAATGCCAAAAATAAAATTTTTAAAATTAAGCAATAAGTAAAACAAATTAAAATCTGTTTTAAGTATAAGACAATTACATGTGTACATCTAGTCAGAGTGTTACGTGATATTTTTAAGATGTTTTCTTTTAGTTTTTTTTTGTCTTAGATGCAAGTTCAAAATAAAATGCAAGCCAACTTTACTTGGTGAACCGAAATATATATATATATATATATTTACTTTTTTTTCAAGGAATAGTAAAAATAATTTTTGAAACCTTAGGGGGAGTGGGGCACCTTGATACGATTTTCACTTAAACGACAAAAAGTCGCAAAATATTAAGCTTAATAAGAAGGTACAATTTTTATACTGATCAGAATCATTTTTTTAAACTTATTCAAAACGATATTTCTCACAACTTCAGTTACAAAAAAGTTTAAAGCTTTTTTATAAAAGTCGAAATCTGTATCAAACTGCCCCAGACGTGGGGCACATTGATACATACCATGGGGCACTTTGATTCATGGCAAATAAAAATGTACTTATGGCACCAGAAACAGTCACTTCATTAATATTGTATATTTCTATTTTTGGCTTGTATGTTCACACCATTTCCGTATACCTACAAGAAAAAACAACATTAGCGGGGCACATTGATACATATCAAACTACCCCATAGGAGTACATTGTCTCATTTTTTCTATGAGATAACCATAAGCGCAATGACTTGCTTCTCCTTTTGACGCATCCTCACACTTTCAAGAATCAACACGAAATGATGATCGCCAATTATGTGTTTGCCGTATAAGGTAGCTCTAAAAGACAAACACGTTTGCCGAACATGCTCGTTTTGCGTTTATTCTCTACACGAAAATCGAAAATGTTTGCCAACAGCGAACAGTTCGCACACCATCCCCTACACGACGAATTTGCCCCGTGTATCAATATACCCCACTACCCCCTACTTAATTTTAAGTTAAACTTTTTTTTTGACAGATGGTGGCTTCTTTACGTTTTCTTACGTTTCCTTACGTTTGACAAAAAAAGCATAATGCCTTATTTTGAATATTCAAATTCAAATTATTAGTCTGGTGGAAGTCAAGATTCTCATAGGAAGGTGATACTCTCTGTCTTAGGGGCCAGTTATAGCGATCATTGAAATCCATCAGGAAAAAAGTTTGAATGGATATTTAACTAAATTTTCTTTTGATTACTTATGCAATTTATATACCAATCGACCGGAAAATACTTAAAGAATTTTTTTTTGAGAAAAAAATATAAGTTCCCAAACTTATTTTTCGTTAAAAATGTATTTTTCTATTTTCCGTACGGAAATTCGTTTTCCTGAACAGCTGATGGATTATTAGCTGTGTTTTTTTGGCATCGCTATCTGCCATTGACATAATATATATGGACTGCTAGTCACTTGTCATTTCCATACATTTCATGAGAAGAAAAAAGGTACAAGCTACAGCAGCGCCATTGGTTCGAAGCGGCCAAATTAGTCCCAAAAAAGATGTTTGAATTCACAGCGACAGTGTTACCACATGGACTCTATAGATTGAAAATGGACTCATTGTTTCTTCCTTTGCTCGGGGACTCGTTTTTATAACGTTTTTTGTTTGCAGAACACAAATAAGTATGTTAAAAATTTAAAACAAAGTGATTTCTGAAAGTGTTTAATTTTTTTTTACGTGGGCTCGTTTTTCAAGCATCTTGGACTCGAAAATATTTTGCCCTGCGGTAACACTGCACAGCGACCTCGTTGTTTATGTTTTTGTTTTTGTTCATTTTTGACAGCTGGAATCGTTCTTTTTTTGGCCACCCTGAACCAATGGCGCTCTTTACGCTGAACACGCGTGAAGTTGGCAACTAGTAGTCCATATTATAATATGTCAATGCTATCTGCAGCCAAATTCGATTTCCCAAAAAACGTATCCGCAGTTGCCCATCCGCAGCTTACTTATTTTATTTTTAAGTTGGTAGACTTGTCAAGCTGTCAGATAATAAAACAAAAACAAAGAAAAGCCGAATTTTATTCAAGATTATTTTAGAGCTGTTTATACGTCTAACAATTTATAAACCAAAGTTAATTTGCTAAAAATGGAAGATTCACGAGAAGATATGGTGAGAGAAATAGAGAAAAAAGAATTTCATAATATTAGTTCGTTTTAAAATTATTGCAGATCTTAGAAGCCCTAGTGGAATCAAGCAACAGCGACTTCGAAAACGAGTTTGCTATGAATTTCTTTTTTGAGGACCCTAGCTTGGTAGACTCAGCAGAAGTGGAAGAAGACAACCATGCCTCTGTTGAGTCTTTCTTGATGACCGTGGAAGCATTTAGCCCAGAGGACTTCAAGACTCATTTTAGACTAAGTCGTTCAACAGTAGAGCATCTTATATGTAAGTTTTATAAAGGTATTTTTTGTTCTTTTTGCAATAGATTGCACCCATATAACTATAGCCGCTCCAAAAGTCGACAAGGAGTGCTATTACAACCGAAACATCAGTTTACGATTGTTTTGCAGGCAGTTGTTGACGCGGACAAGAAATTTATAGATGTCAGCTGTGGTGAACCCGGGTCTTTGCATGACAGCAGAGTGCTTAGGCGTTCTGAGCTTTATAAATAAGCACAAGCCGCCAACAATGATGTGCTTTTCCATCAAACACATTTTTACTGGGTGATTCAGCATATGCTGCAACCAACTGGTTGGTACCACCCTTTAGGGATAATGGAAGGCTCACAGAAAAACAAAGAGCATTCAACTACATTCATTCCTCAACCCGAATAGTTGTTGAACACTCCTTTGGACTGCTGAAAGGGAGATTCCGAAGGCTTCTTAAGTTCACGGAGCAACGTGACATTCGTTCTGTTACAACACTTGTGGTCAGTGCTTGTATCCTGCATAATATTTGCATCATGAGGGACGACACGTTTGAGCTTCCTCGAGAAGAATTTAATGATGCAGATACAAGAGAAAGTCATGGTGGAAACAACCCCAACCCAACCAACCGACGTCAAATTTTGTTTGATCATCTCTGTGCAAACCGAATTATTTAAACATGTAACACCAATTATAATCAAATGTATTTATTTTTTTTTAACGATAATCAAATAAACAATAGTGTTAACAATACAACAAACCCATAAAATTATTTAAGCAACGGACAGCACCAGCTTAGGGCTGATTTCTCAGCCGTTTGGGTCCAAAGTTCCAAACCATTTTTAAAGCCGATGTTGAGATAAGTTGAGGATAGGCCAAAGGCACCGCCGAGTGCCTGAATCATATCGGTTCGATAGTTGTTTAGATTCCAGAGCTTTCCGTCGTGACGTTGATGTGTCCACCAGAATGGATTTTGCTTGAGAACTTGGTATTTCCTTAATTCAGTTCGAATGCGCCATCTCTTGTCATATGCCAGAGTGTATCGATCTTTTTGGAAGAGTATATTTATACGAGGAATACCACGATCCCAACTGTCTTCCAAATCCTCCAAGGTCAAACGACGATTTTGAGCCTTAGCTTCCTGATGTTTGCACGAATTACGAGTTTGTGCCGAGTCAAACAATTCGTTTTAATAATTATAGTAATTAGGATGTTTATTTATCCAATGATTGCTTAAGACTAATAAATATTTTTATTTTTATTTAAAATTCTAATTGATTGTTTTCTCTAATCAGTAATACATATATATAAGTTCTAAGTAGGTTTTAATTAAGTAGTTTCTATTTAATTCTTGAAGGTCATCGTAACTCCTCCCTTGTGAGTGTGAACTTAAGGAATATGATGAGTTAAGATTCACATAAACTACGATGTTGACTTCTTATTATATAATTTATGACCACAGATTTTCACAAGTTTTTCCAATAACTTTCGTAAAGATTCGTCCACTCTATTGAAACCCCTTTGGCAATAATTTAACTTCGTCTTCATAATTTTATTATTTGAAACATAGAAATTGTCTATTTAGATTAACAACTAAAAATAATTTCAGTGGTGTTTCAAAAGTAAGTTATATATTATTTTGGTGAATTATGCTTCTTTTTTATAGAGAAGGTGACTAGAGCTTTGAAAATGTAAACATAGTTTCGCAATATGATATTTACATATCCTGGAGGTGAAAACATTGCTTTTTTATTATATTTTTCGTTTTTATAATAAAATGTACACTCTGGCGTATACGTGTTTTTTTCATAGATTTCTTAATGTATACGCTTTTTCTTAACTTTTTGTTTGTGAACTTTACGTTTTTTTGATTCGACTGTAATTTTGTTATCTTTAACAATCTCATGTTTAATAAATTTGGGAGCTAGCTTATTTCTTCGATCATCTGCTTCAAACAAGACTTCACCAGCGACAAAGTGAGGAGGATCCTTACGAGATTTATTAAACTTTTCAACCAATCGTTTTTTATTAGTAAAACATCTATCTTTTACTAGATCTGCTAGTTTTGAATAATCTAATAAATGGTTTCTTAAATATTCTTGACTTGTTTGGAAATTTTATTTAGGGAACGGTGTGTTTGTGTTGATATGACCAGTGATTAATTACAAAGGGTGTCAATTTTGTTGTAGAATGTATCGAGTTGTTATATGTGAACACGGCTTCGTCTACAATTTCACTTATTGGTTTTGTAGTATGCTGGAACCTTATGATTCGGACAAGTTCAGTAAGAGTTGAATGAAACCTCTCCACGATCGAGTTTCCATTTGAGCTTTTAGCACAAATTGTATGTAGACGAATATTGTAAGCTTCTATAAATTCTTTAAACAAGGTTGACACGAACTCAGAACCATTATCTGTAACGACTTTTTCAGGGATTCCATGATGAGAAAAGAAATGTTTCAGGGATTTAATCAAGCTGATACTATTCCTTGAATTCAGAAGATATGCACTAGCAAATTTGCTTAATTTATCGACTATTGTCAAGAAATTCTCTTTTCCAATAGAATATATATCCATATGAATAATTTGCAAAGGTCTAGACGCGGTCTCAGTAATTTCGAACTTTAACTTTTCTTGATTTCGTTCGTATTTGTTAACGTTACAAATCTCGCAGATATTGATTATTTTTTGAATTATATTTTTCATATTTGGAAAATATGAATGTCTTTTAATATGAAGATAAGTTTCTGTTATGCCCCTGTGGTTTGATTTGGAATGGTATTCTCGCACCAGTTCTTCTTGCTCATCTCTAATTGTTATATCGTTTAAGATGATGTTAGATCTTAAAAGTTTAAGACAACCATTGTTAAAATATTTTGAAAAAACTGACTGAACTGTTTTAAATGTTTTGTCGTCTGTGAGGATTGCAGTTAATCGTTTGGAATTAAAATAATCTTTGAATATTGAGATCATGACGTCTTCATTGTTTAAATGAGCATACTCGATAGTATATCTTTTTTTTCTTTTGAAAAGTATTTCAAGTTTTACTGCAAGAGAAGATTATGAATCTGTTTCCTTCAGAATAATCTGATTAGAAAACTCGTTAATAGCACGTTCAGTAATTGGTATACCATCGTCAAAATTTTCTACAGCAGAGTGAATTGTTTCAAGATCTTCTGAATTTCTATTTTCAAACTCATCAAAATTATTTGTCATCGAATTTAATTCAAGATTATCTGTGTCATGTAAAGCTTGGGAGTTTTCACTAGCATGAATTTCAATCCGAGATAAGGCGTCGGCGTTGGTATTGTTTTTTCCTTTTTTATAGGTCACATAATAATCGTACTCTTCTAATTTCAACCTCCATCGAACCAACATCGAGTTTGGTTCTTTTAAGGAAAAGAGCCATGTCAAAGGTTTGTGATCAGTTACTATTTGAAAACGCCGTCCAAATAAATATGGCCGAAAATACTTAACGGCCCAAACAATCGCTAATAGTTCTTTCTCTATAGTACTATAGTTTTGTTCAGACTTCGATAATGTTCGACTTGCAAAGCAAATCGGTTTATCCGATCCTAGGATGCCTTGCGATAACACGGCTCCTATAGCAACGTTACTTGCATCGGTAGTAAGGTTGAAAGGCTTTTCAAAGTCAGGATATTGAAGCAAAGGTTCATTAGAAAGAAGGGATTTACATGTTTCGAAACATTCTACATATCTTGAATCTAGTTTAATAGAATTGCCTTTTCTCAGACATTCTGTCATTGGTTTTGTTAGATTCGCGAAATCTCCAATGAACTTTCTATAATATCCTAACAGACCTAAAAACGATTTTATTTGTTTGGCTGTTTTGGGTATTGGCTAATTTTTGATGGCACTTATTTTGTTTGGATTAGGTTTTATACCTTCTTGTGTTATGATATGGCCTAGATAAGAAACTTCTTTTTTTTTAGAAAATCTGACTTTTCAAGATTAATTTTTAGATTTGCTTCTCTTAATTTGTCAAAAACCGAAGAAAGGTTTTGGATATGTTCTTGACGAGAAGTGGAATAAACAATAACATCGTCCATGTAAACTAAACATATTTTTCCTTGAAGGTCTCTTAAGACGTTGTCCATAACACGTTGAAAGGTAGATGGAGTATTTTTCAGCCCGAACGGCATTCGTAAGAACTCATAATGTCCTCTATCTACAGAAAAGGCTGTTTTATGGACATCATCTGCTGCCACCTCAATTTGGTGAAATCCTGAAGCAAGGTCTAATGTACTGAAATACATTGTTTTACCAAGCTTATCCAAGATTTCATTTATATTAGGAATTGGATACCTATCGTCTACTGTTTTTTCGTTTAGTTTACGGTAGTCTATAACAAGTCTCTATTTTTGTTTTTTATTTGGATCTGTCTTTTTTGGTACAGTCCAGATTGGGGCTGACCAAGGAGAGTAACTTGGACGTATGATATTCTGTTTCAACATATCATCTATTTGTTTCCGAATTTCTTCTTGATGAACAAACGGATACCGATGCGATACGATTTACTATATATGGGTACGTCATCTTTGGTGATAATTTTATGTTTAGTAGAATTTGTAAATGTTAAATCTTGACCATCTCTAAAAAATATATCTTCATACTTTTTGCACAGATTCATGATAATTACGAGTTTGTGCCGAGTCAAAAAATTCGTTTTAATAATTATAGTAATTAGGATGTTTATTTATCCAATGATTGCTTATAGGCGGGGAGCCCTCAATCCTGAAAGTGCACTTACACGGATTTCAAAAAATTTTATATTAAAAGATAGTTTAAAGAAATACCAACAAATTAAGCCCGGTATGACGAGGCCTATCCTGGCACCAGTATTTTTTTGCAATTTTTTGCATTATTAATAATTATTGATAATTTGCACTTATCGCGGATTTTAATTTTAACTAGCGCATATTATTGGAAATTTAATGTGCTTTCAGGAAAAAATGGTATGACAGCTGCCATCCTGGCACCAATGTCTGTCATACCTATTTTAAAATTTTGTCACTCATATTTTTTTAAAATAGGTATGACAGACATTGGTGCCAGGATAGCAGCTGTCATACCATTTTTTCCTGAAAGCACATTAAATTTCCAATAATATGCGCTATTTAAAATTAAAATCCGCGATAAGTGCAAATTATTAATAATGCAAAAAAATGCAAAAAATACTGGTGCCAGGATAGGCCTTGTCATACCGGGCTTAATTTGTTGGTATTTCTATAAACTATCTTTTAATATAAGAAATTTTGAAATCCGTGTAAGTGCACTTTTAGGATTGAGGGCTCCCGGTGTATTAAGACTAATAAATATTTTTATTTTTCTTTAAAATTCTAATTGATTGTTTTCTCTAATCAGTAATACATATATATAAGTTCTAAGTAGGTTTTAATTAAGTAGTTTCTATTTAATTCTTGAAGGTCATCGTAACTCACGCGTATTCGGCCCGTACGCGCTGTGAAACGATGAATTCAAACTGCTGGATGTATCGGTAAAAATTGGGAATCAATTGATCCTCATCGTGCGACATACCTAGAATGATTTTCACTACATAAACCAGACAGTTTTGAGGTTAAACAAACATGCAACGTACCTGATCGGATAGGTGTGATTCCGACATCGGTTTGTTTAGACCAACTTAAGTCAGACTGCGGGATAAGAACCCAACTCTTTGGGCGTATAAAACACTACGGGTGGGAAACGCGAAGGCATTTTCGAGTTCAAACCGATTTTAATACGAGTCTGGATTTTGTTCTCACACTTTACCAGCAAGTCGAATAGCTCTTGTGTGTTGACAACAGCTATTCATATTAAGAATTTCAAAACTTTTTGATACACACTTCCTTTTAAAAAAAAATTATGGATGTTCAAAATATAATATTTTCAAATTCACACACAAAATTAATTTCAAATGAAAGATATCTCAACGCCTGCCATGAAAAACGTTCAAATAAAAAAAAAATATGCATTTTGAACTAAATTGCCTTCTTTATTTAGGAACAAGTGGTAGTTATTTATTGCTTTTTTGAATTCATGTATTCTTTAAGCAATTTTAATTTTTCCTCTCGACTTTCTTGTTTTTTTCTTTGCAAGTCCATAAATTGCTTCCATTTTTCCTCTTTCTTCTCCATATCCTCCTTGCTCCGTTTATTTTTTTCGGCAAAGTACATCCCTTTTGTCATCCTTCTTTCCATCCTTTTTCTTGTGGATGCACGAGATGTTGCGGCAATCGGAGCAGTAGGACTTTGAGCTCTTGGGATGTTGTTTAAAGATGATGCTGCGGCAATCGGAGCAGTAGGACTTTGAGCTCTTGGGATGATGTTTAAAGATGATGTTGGGGCAATCGGAGCAGTAGGACTTTGAGCTCTTGGGATGATGTTTAAAGATGATGTTGCGGCAATCGGAGCAGTAGGACTTTGAGCTCTTGGGATGTTGTTTAAAGATGATGCTGCGGCAATCGGAGCAGTAGGACTTTCAGGCGTTGGTATGACATTTGAAGATAAAGAAGTTGTTAGAAATTCAACGACCGATTCTGTTTCATTGTTTTGCTGTGGTGAGAATGAAGAATTCTATGAATACAAATACGTTAACGACAAAACAAAAAGCTTTAATGAAACTTACAGCTTCTGCAACATTTACAGCTCCAATATTTATAGTATTTGTGTTGCTTATTATCGGCTTGCTCCCAAATAGATCGTCCATTTTCTCCATAAAGGGAGCAACACAGCGAGCTGCTCCGGTTCTGTTGTTGTTATCTACCGCTGCTTTGTACGCGCGCATGAGGGTTTGAATTTTTACAGCCAAATGGCTACTCGTCGGTCGTGTTTGCGTCCTTGAGAACACAAAAAAAAAACAAATAAGCTTTCTTTAATATAATAAATTAAAACAAACTTACAGCATATCCAGCAGAAATCATATCTTCCGAAAGATGGTCGTAGGCGCATTTTTTCTTTCTGCTATGCTGGAATTCATGTGCCCTGGCAGCGTAGAAGTCCAGCAAGGCCTCCGTCTCCTCCTTCGTCCAGGTTTTTTTCTTGTTGCTACAGGTTTTAAGAAAGAATTTTATTATGCACCTCATTTATAATTTTATATAAATGCTAATTTACCTTTTTTCCTGATTTTTCATTTGCGTGTCCATCGTGATCGTCCATTTGGATTTGTTCTTGAAATTAGTTCGTGCGTTGCACTCTGCGAACAAAGCTTTCGAGACTCTCTGAGTTATCCGATTATCCGAGTTACCAACCTAAGAAATTCAAATTTTCTCCGATCGAGTATCGATACTCGAAAAAATGTCAATTTTTTATCCGCAGCCAGATTTAAGTTTAAGTTTTATCCGCAGCTGCGTGTTGTATTTGTAATACATGGAAGCTCCCACTGCAGATACGGATAGCGATGCCAAAAAAACACGCCTATTGTCAAAAAATGAAACAAATTGTTCCAAAGATTTGCGTTTCAATTTTCTACAATTCCAATGATCTGTGTTTCAACTTCTCACAGTTCCAATGATAGAATTACGGCAGGAAAAAAATTCCTGACAGAAATTTTCAATGATTTTCATTTCATTTTTCATTTTCATTTTCAGATTCCTCCTGTTCCGATTTTTCCTGATGCATTTCAATGATCGCTATAACTGGCCCCATAGGAACTCTGCTGCTGTGTGCTGCACAATTTTTTGCAGAATTCAAAGGAAAACTTGGAATTTTCTTATAATCAAGAGGAATATTCAACTCAGTTGGTGGATCACGCGGCAAGAATTGCTGAACCAGCATCTATGGCTGTTGATATTAGAAACTCATTTTCTAACTGGTTTGTGACTGAGGGTAAACTTGATTACCAGTGGGAAGGAATTAAAAAAAAAAAGTGAACGTAACTTTTGATAAATAGGTAATTCATGTATTTAAGAACAATAAATAAACAAAAATTAATTTTCTATAAAAAAAACTTAAGCCTAGTAACACAAAATAAGGAACTTCATTTTAAAATAGAAAAAAAAAAAATTCAAAATTAACAAAACAAATAAATTATCACCATCATTCATCATGCTGCAGTTCTTCATGCAACAATTCCAATATTTTTCTTTGGAACCTCACTTGCCGTGTCGTTGGCTAAAGTGCTCCACCTGCTGAGCGATGCAGTCAAAAAAAGACTCCATGGGTTTTTTCTTTTCCATGTTCTCTTGCTGTGAGAACCCTTTCCATCGGCTCATCGCAAATGAAGGAATCAGCTTTTCTTTTCTGACTTTTCATGTTGCTTGAGCCTGCAGAGCTTACAGAAGGTGGAGACGCTATTTCCGAAAATTCCATAGTGGGCCATTAGTCCCGAAACTGATTTTCGGGACTTCTGACTTCCGGACCAGTTTCCCTGCGTCATGTATAAATGTGTGAACTTAGTTCCCATAAGAAAGTGAACTAAGTTCTCACCGTACATGGGAACTAACTACACTCTACAAAAGTGTAGTAAGTTCTCACTTGGTGGGAAGTAAATCTTTCAATGGAGTTAGCTCCCGTGGAGTTATTTCCCCAGTCGCTTAAGAAAAAAAAATTGTTACATAATTTCCATAAAATCAGTAAAAAGAAACCTACCTGTTTTGCCCAGAATACAGGATATATCCTCCCATGCAGCCTGCTTCTTTTGCTTGTTGCTGTATCCTGGGTCGTGTTTGGCATACAGGCACAAATGGTTTTTTACCTCGATGATGAGCTTGGTTTCAAACTCTTTTATTTCTTGTTTTTTGTACGTATTTTCCAGTTGGGAACTCATTTTCTAGTATATTGTATATTTTGACTAAGGGTCAGGGCATAGCTTTCATTGGTTTTCGTCATTGATAATTTTCATTCAGGTTTTGAAAGCAATAAAACAAGAAATAATTGTTAAGTTTGGTACCAAAATGAAGTTAAAGAGTTCAAGAATTTTTTTATCAATTAAAATATTTAATTTAGCCCAAATATTTTGCTTAAAATTTATTTTAATTTTTTCAATGATGTAATCGTTTTCAATGATCAGCTGATTTGTCATTCCTTGTTTCACAGTACCAGCGTACCAATGAATATGTTCGAATTTCTTTTTGTTCCAAACTGTCAGTGGTTATCTCAATGATCTAGCTTAACCTCAATTTTCTTTGAAAAAATAAATAAATAAAAGTGAATCGACAAAAAGAAAATAAATATCATCAAAAATTAGAAATTAGAGAATTTGAGACCAAATTAATACAAGAGGTAAAAAATTTCCAATGTCTATATGAGAAGGACTCCATTTTCCATTTTCCATTTCACTGACATTTTTGTTCACTGACATAACATTTCAATGAGAGCTATGCCAGACCTGTCAAAAACATTCAAAAAAATTCCACTGATTTGTTCCAATGATTGAAACCAATGAAAGCTATGCCCTGGCCCTAATATAAATAAATTGATATTAAATTTATATCACAAATTGAATTCGTACTTTTGTTCTGTTGTTTTTGTTTATCTTCTCCGGGCCAAACAAAAAAATAATCCACCGCCAAAACATTACATTACATTACATTTCACAGTACTTCGCACATAAATGTAACGAACTACAGACACAAAGCAGCACTGGTGACTAAGACCATCGGCAGGGACAGAACAATACATTAATACAACAGAGATAGACAGATAGACACATAGAAAGAAAGCACACATAACAGAAACCTACGTGGCTCAGAGGAGGAGACTTAGATTTGTATTGTCTCATGTTATCGCACAGGTGGCCTCAGATAAGCTGGCGATTTTTGTAGAAAAACAATGCTCCTGAAGCTGGGATATGAACCCGTAGCGTTCGGCACCGCCAAAACATTTCCTGATTGAAATGCAGCCGGAAAATTCTTCCTGACAGAAATCTGTCATTGGAATTATATAAAAATGAAACACAAAACATTGGAACAAATGAAACAAATTTTTTGACAAATATCCATCAGCTGTTCAGGAAAACGAATTTCCGTACCGAAAATAGAAAAATACATTTTTAACGAAAAATAAGTTTGCGAACTTAATTTTTTTTCTCAAAAAAAAATTCTTTAAGTATTTTCCTTTCGATTGGTATATAAATTGCATTAGTAATCAAAAGAAAACTTAGTTAAATATCTATTCAAATTTTTTTCTTGATGGATTTCAATGATCGCTATAACTGGCCCCTTAGCAAGATGCATTTAGTTCAAAATTTGTCGTCTGCAATTGGGAGGCGCTTCAAACAGTAAGAATTTTAATTTTCAGTGCGGAACTTTGTATGTATGTATTTGATAGGTACTTGTTGCCATCTAGTAAGAGGCATTGAAAGCCGTTTTTTTTATAAAAAGTCGCCATTTTGTCAAAATGCCAACTCTTTGTAAGAAAAATTGCTTTCTCTGCCTCTAACGACACTTTTGGATAGTACCTATCAAATATATATATATACAAAGGTCCGGAACACTCTTAAAGTAAGAAAATTGACCTGAGGATTGCATCTCGGATAAGGAAAAGTAGCAAATACTCCAACCTAAGAGTGTTCACTACGCAGATCCTTAGATTCGCGTAGCAAAATAATACTTCTTAACGCCATTAGCACCGCCTTCGATTCAATAATTGAAAGCTCTATCGCCAGCACAATAGTCATTTTTACCTGGCCTTCTTATCGAAATTTTGCTGTGCTGGCTACTGAGTAGTGAAAATAAAAAACGATTAAAATAAAAAAATATGAGTGCGACCCTTGTGGTCCACACGACTAACGTCCCAGAGTAGAAAAATAAGTAAATTTAAATAACTACAGAAAAATCCCGGCGTCGTTAAATCGAGCATGGACCCATTCATGCTTAAAATTGTAATGCAATAACCTTTCCAAAATGTGTTCGACAATACCAATCGCTTGCAATCTGTCAGTTAATCTATATTTCCGTCGACCACATTTAGATGACGCACCCTGTATATCCGCTCAAACTCATTAGCCGCGTTTTATTATCCTCACCACGGTTGCCGTTCTCCGAAAAACATTGGGTGCTTTCATAAATGCATGGTTGCGAAAGTCTGACGCATGCATGTTGTTCATAAATGCAAATGATAAAAGTCAGATGTTCATAAAAGCAAAACGCAAATATTTGCAGCGCAAATGTGCAACTACAAAAAATCACATGCACACTGAATTTCTTTCTGAATAAAAGAGACAGGTATATAGTATCATAAATGCAGTGTAAAACACATGCGCAAGTATTTTTGTCTGACGTTAATATGATTGCAAATGATCGCATGTAAGTAAAGCAACCATGCATTTATGAAAGCACCCATTTCTACCACAATATTTTCTAAAATCTACCAATTCAAAGAAAAATCTACCAAAGTTCAATTTTATAAAACATCACATTTATTTTAGATAAAATATAATTTTCAATCCTTTTTTTGTACTTTTGAAATATGTGTAGATAATACTACAGACTTTTAAAAGGTCGTACCGGCTGGAGGAGGAGTGGTTGTTGATGCTTCTGCAGACTTCTACAACAACATCCAAATCAGTTTCGTCATCTCTTTTGCTGTCGCGAAGAGCTCTGACTCTCCACTTTTTCCACAAGGACAATTTTGTTTACCTATACTACCTGTTATAAATAATGTATAGCTGTATATAGCTTTCCGTTGCGTTTCTTTGAAGAAAATTTAAATAAATTAAATTGTGTATCCTAAATTAATCTTATGTGCTTGTTTCCGCTGCACTCATCACGAGATTTAGCAAAGTAGATTCAGAAAAAATAAATTTCTCCCATTTTGGGTGGATTTGGGTAGATTCAACGTTTTGTTCTACTAATGTTTACCCTAAATAACAACCAACCAACGACATGAGATTCCTGATAGAACTAGGATCGATCTACAAGAACTGCAGTTTTAGAGTCGAAATGTTTTGGACTCGGTTGATGTGTTGGAAACTGTGAAAATTTCAGCTCCAGAAAGTGAAGACGCTTCTATTATACAAAAAAACAATGACAAACAAATAAATAATAAAACAAAGTTCATGGTAAGTTGCTTATCTTACGACTATTTGGACTACTTCAAAAATATCAGCTACTTACTTAAATATTTTCTTCATGTTTCAAATCTACTCCGAAAATTTTGCATTTGCTCCACTTCTTTTTTCGAGTTCGCTCCAAAATTTTATAACAGAATATCATTCAAAAAGCAAATAATAGATGGAACCTACTAGAAACCTGCGGTAACACCAGGAAACTATGGCCTTATTACGACAAGAAAAAATCCGAGAAGATGTTATTTCTCAAAAAACCGTCCCTAAGATCCCTCATAAGTGTGATAACGGGATATAACCTACTTGGCTACCACAAAAAGAAGATGGGGCTTAGTACAGACAACATATGTAGAGGCTGCGGCGATGAGGAAGGATACGAGAACACGGCTCACTTCCTATGCCACTGTCCAGCACTCTGCCGTACTAGATTTAAATTTTTAGTTAAATATTTCTTCAATGAACTAGAAGAACTATTTGAACTCCCGGGCAATCGCCTACTGAACTTTGTCAAGTCCACCAAATGGGCAATGGCTCGACCAACCATAGAATTCATAGGTTAAATTACTTTTTTTAGAAGTTACAGTACCTCAAGGTATCACAAGGGATCTACATTGATCTAAGTGTGACGGTAACAAAATCAACTGTCAGCCCATATAACCTTACCTAACCTAACTAAATACCTATCTTTGAAGAAAATTCCCATTTCCATTAAATACTTACTTATCCATGATTTATTCGTTATACATATATTATATTCAACTTTTTGAAAATTTTATTATTTTACTTGACAACCAGAATTAAATTTTTAACAGAAGAAGCAAATAAGTGCATTCAGTAAAAAACTTAGCATAATGGGTACACAACAGTAGATTCAATTGAAAATGTAACACCGCGTTTACATTTAATTGTTTAAAACAATCTAATTTGAAAAGTAAATTAAGGGCAGGTTTGTTAATATTTTCATAAACATTTGCATTCGAAAGGATTAAAATCTACCAAATTAAACATGAATCTACCAACCTACCAGATCAATAAAAATCTACCAAATTTGGTAGAATTCTACCAAAACGGCAACCGTGATCCTCACTTACCCATATGGGTTTATTTTTTGTACACAAACCAACAACAACCTGGGACCCCGATAGCTATCGGGGTTTATTTTGTAACTCAAAAACTATGTTCTAAATATGGCGGATAGATGGCGAGTGTGAGACAAAAAAGAAGTTATTGTAGAAAGATTTAGTAATATCAGCCGTATTAATAAAAAATAACGCGTATTCCACTCTTAGTCACAGTTTTATAAAGCCATAGGATAAGAGTCAATCCAATTAATTAATAAAAACAAGTTGTTTGCGGAAAAGCCAAATAAAATTTAGCTGAGGGTTGCGTCTCGGATAAAAACATAGCTTAAACTTCTACCTTTTTAACCCAGATCGTTTTATTATCACGGGGTAACCCATATGGGTTAGTAAGATAATAAAACGCGGCTAATATGGCTGATATTAATAAATCTTTCTACAATAACTTCTTTTTTGTCTCACAATCGCCATCTATCCGCCATAATTAGAAATAATTTTTGAGTTACAAAATAAAGCCCGATAGCTATCGGGGGTCCCATATTGTTTTTGTTTTGTGTGTAAAAAATAAACCCACATGGGTTATTGAGGATAATAAAACGCGGCTATTAAGAACATAGGTTAGCTCAGTAATCGGAATTCCAATAAAACGCAATAGTCAGTTTCATTCACTAGAATATCAATTATTGAAACCTTTCAAACGCCATCTTGAGACTTAAATTCCTAACTTATTTTTACTTAGTTTTCGGTTGTTGTTGTTTGACATTTAAAATTTTACTAAGCTGAATATATATATAATATTTATAACAAGTTTCATTTCATTTCATTTTCATTTATTTTTTACTAGCAGTTGCCCGCGACTTCGTCCGCCTCGTCTCGACTTGTGCATCATGCGCGCGTGGGAATTTTGTTCGGAAGTTATTGTAAAATTGCATTGCAGTCAACTCTCCCTAGGTCGTAATTCTCTTGAACTTGAAAAATTTGAGCATTTTTTATGATTCCCTTCAGTTGTTCATACTTAAAGCATTCCCTTGGGTGAACCCTCCCTAATAATTCTAATATCTCTTCGTTAAGTAATTTTTTTTTTCTTTAAACTGAGCATATTTTTAGTTAAGAAGTACATAAAATGATATTGTTTAAACACAATAATCTGCACAAATAGTGCAATCAATCACATTCACAAATCAATTGAACTCTCAAAATTCTAATTTGAGCAGTTATTAGGCCAGTTCCACCTAACAACATCTCACTGAGATCTCAATGTCACCTTGACTGAGGCAAAATCATTTGGTGGAACATAATTCTCAGTTATCATTGAGATTTAATGGTTACCTTACTAATTGTTGCTGCAAATATGTCAGCCACGTCAAATAGCTGAGTGAGAAATCGAATCCAATATAATTTCATCTCAGAGATCTCAGAAAAAAATCTCAGTTATCATATTTCCACAGATTCTTCGCCGCTATTGGTCGCAGCTTAATGTTAAGTAAAATAAAGCCTTCCTCGATTAATGGACTATCCAACACAAAAAGAATTTTACAATTCGAAATAGTAGTTCCTGAGATTGCCGCGTTCAAACGAACAAACTCTTCAGCTTTATATTATACTAGCAGTTGCCCGCGACTTCGTCCGCCTCGTCTCGACTTGTGCATCATGCGCGCGTGGGAATTTTGTTCGGAAGTTATTGTAAAATTGCATTGCAGTCAACTCTCCCTAGGTCGTAATTCTCTTGAACTTGAAAAATTTGAGCATTTTTTATGATTCCCTTCAGTTGTTCATACTTAAAGCATTCCCTTGGGTGAACCCTCCCTAATAATTCTAATATCTCTTCGTTAAGTAATTTTTTTTTTCTTTAAACTGAGCATATTTTTAGTTAAGAAGTACATAAAATGATATTGTTTAAACACAATAATCTGCACAAATAGTGCAATCAATCACATTCACAAATCAATTGAACTCTCAAAATTCTAATTTGAGCAGTTATTAGGCCAGTTCCACCTAACAACATCTCACTGAGATCTCAATGTCACCTTGACTGAGGCAAAATCATTTGGTGGAACATAATTCTCAGTTATCATTGAGATTTAATGGTTACCTTACTAATTGTTGCTGCAAATATGTCAGCCACGTCAAATAGCTGAGTGAGAAATCGAATCCAATATAATTTCATCTCAGAGATCTCAGAAAAAAATCTCAGTTATCATATTTCCACAGATTCTTCGCCGCTATTGGTCGCAGCTTAATGTTAAGTAAAATAAAGCCTTCCTCGATTAATGGACTATCCAACACAAAAAGAATTTTACAATTCGAAATAGTAGTTCCTGAGATTGCCGCGTTCAAACGAACAAACTCTTCAGCTTTATATTATATTGTATTGTATTGTATCGTTTGCCGTTTTTTCCACATTTTACACAAATTCTTCGCTCCTATTGGTCGCAGCTAAATTTTATATAGCTTCAAGCCTTCCTTGATAAATGGACCATTCAACATTAAAAAAATGGTTCAATTTCATAAAGCAGTTCCTGAGATAAGCGCGTTAAAACGCAGAAAAATTTATATTTTTTGCCGTTTTTCCATATTTTCCACAGATTCTTCGCTGCTATTGGTCACAGCTTAGTGTTAAATAACTTCAAGTCTTCCTCAATTAATGGACCATCCAACACAAAAAGAATTTTACCATTCGAACCAGTAGTTCCTGAGATAAGTGCGTTAAAACGCAGAAAAATGTATATTTTTTGCCGTTTTTTTCCACATTTTCCACAGATTCTTCGCTGCTATTGGTCACAGCTTAATGTTAAGTAGCCTAATGTTTAAGTCGATTAAGGCACCATCCAACACAAAAAGAATTATACCATTCGAACCAGTAGTTCCTGAGATTACCGCGTTCAAACAAACAAACTCTTCAGCTTTATATATTAGTGTAGATTGTATTGTATTGTATCGTTTGCCGTTTTTTCCACATTTTACACAAATTCTTCGCTCCTATTGGTCGCAGCTAAATTTTATATAGCTTCAAGCCTTCCTTGATAAATGGACCATTCAACATTAAAAAAATGGTTCAATTTCATAAAGCAGTTCCTGAGATAAGCGCGTTAAAACGCAGAAAAATTTATATTTTTTGCCGTTTTTCCATATTTTCCACAGATTCTTCGCTGCTATTGGTCACAGCTTAGTGTTAAATAACTTCAAGTCTTCCTCAATTAATGGACCATCCAACACAAAAAGAATTTTACCATTCGAACCAGTAGTTCCTGAGATAAGTGCGTTAAAACGCAGAAAAATGTATATTTTTTGCCGTTTTTTTCCACATTTTCCACAGATTCTTCGCTGCTATTGGTCACAGCTTAATGTTAAGTAGCCTAATGTTTAAGTCGATTAAGGCACCATCCAACACAAAAAGAATTATACCATTCGAACCAGTAGTTCCTGAGATTACCGCGTTCAAACAAACAAACTCTTCAGCTTTATATATTAGTGTAGATTGTATTGTATTGTATCGTTTGCCGTTTTTTCCACATTTTACACAAATTCTTCGCTCCTATTGGTCGCAGCTAAATTTTATATAGCTTCAAGCCTTCCTTGATAAATGGACCATTCAACATTAAAAAAATGGTTCAATTTCATAAAGCAGTTCCTGAGATAAGCGCGTTAAAACGCAGAAAAATTTATATTTTTTGCCGTTTTTCCATATTTTCCACAGATTCTTCGCTGCTATTGGTCACAGCTTAGTGTTAAATAACTTCAAGTCTTCCTCAATTAATGGACCATCCAACACAAAAAGAATTTTACCATTCGAACCAGTAGTTCCTGAGATAAGTGCGTTAAAACGCAGAAAAATGTATATTTTTTGCCGTTTTTTTCCACATTTTCCACAGATTCTTCGCTGCTATTGGTCACAGCTTAATGTTAAGTAGCCTAATGTTTAAGTCGATTAAGGCACCATCCAACACAAAAAGAATTATACCATTCGAACCAGTAGTTCCTGAGATTACCGCGTTCAAACAAACAAACTCTTCAGCTTTATATATTAGTGTAGATAATATGTTCACACTAAACTTCAAGATTTTTAATCTTATAATTAAGTTTAATAAATCGAATAACAAAAGATATACAAATACATGGTATAGTTAAAAATATATATATTATTATTATTATTTTTTTTTTCAAATTCATGATGATATGTGTTTAAGCAACTCCTCCCGAAACCCACGCGACGATATTGTCGTTTGCAATTCATGTGGCAAATTATTCCACAATCTTATTGCAAAAACAAAATAAGAGCGTTCCAATATACTGTAATATTCGGCTTGGTCCGACAATTAAAACTTATTCACTTTTTAAATAAAACACAAATTCACTTTATTCAAATCACTCACAAACTTATTTATTCAACACTTTCAATTATAACTTTGCAAACACAGTGTACTTTTCTTTATCGCAGTTCACAATCAATTAAATCATCTCGCCACTAAACGGCTATTTATATAACAAAAATGATGGATTCTAGAAACTACTATTGGTTCCTATTGGTTCTTGGAGAAGCTGAAAGTTCGAGAAGCTCTCTATTTACAAATAAAAAATACTGGGATTTTTTGTAGGGGCTAACGTTCTTAATGCTAAACAAAAAGTTTCTCTTAATCTTAATTAATTATTGCCCCTCACAAGTGTTTACTACTACAATTAAACGATATTAAGTAAAGAGAGTATGTACATTAAATAAACAAGAGATACAGAGTAAGTAAAGAGAGTAAGAAAAGTGTGTACAACTGTACATTAAATATAGAAAGAGATACAGAGCGTAAGAGATAATAAAGTATACACATTAGACATTACAATAGAAGGAGAAACAGAGCGTATGAGATAAATAAAGTGTATACACATTACCAGAGACAAAAGGAGATCGGAAACTGACTTACGTTTCACTCCCTAGATCCCGCAATTTTCATTTTCTTTCATTTTATTTTCTTCCTTGTACATGAAAAATACAAAAACAAAGAGATGAGGTGGGATTTTTATATTTTTACAATTCTCTTTTGTTTGTTTTCGCAATTTCAAATTTAGCGTAGATTGCTAGATTGAATTTTCAAATTGGCAAACACGTTTTTCTTAAACTCACCACGAAAATACTAGAATCCATGATTGGGGATGAGTTCCGAAACTTTTGGCCGAAAGCCTACTCGTGCCTTACATGTGAAGAACGATTGTGTTAGATTTTTTGTAGATTTTGCTTACTCCTTAATTTTTTTTTTAGTTTCTTTAAGATGACGCAGAAACAGAAAAAAAAGAAAAGAAGAAAAGAAAAATGAATTAAAGCCGTTGATATAAACAGTTTTTACTTGTGTTCGACAAACAAATATTTTGGATATGCGGGCCGAAGAGAAGAAAACAAGGAAAAGCCTCAAATTTCTACACTCAATATTTTTAATTTTTTCCTTTCCCTTACGTTTTCTGCAAGCAACCCCGTTTGCCATCACTAATCAAAAAAAAAATTTCGATTTCCTTCACGTGTGAATAAGGGTATAAGGCCATTAAGATTTGTTTGAAGCAAAAACACACACAAATACATAGTTAAACTAACTCTTTAAATTTTATATCAGGTAGAGGTCAAATGACACGTTTATACCTTTATAAGTCTTACTGCCGATTTCATAGAACATGGATTAAGTATAAATTGAAACCCGATTTGCTTGCATTTCGTTACTGATAAAGCCAGGTATTTATATAAAAAAATAAGATTTCAAACAAAAGCTTTTCACATGTTCAGCATTCTTAATTAGACTGAACATTTGTTTTTATTTTCTTTTTTATTCATTTTTGATGTCGGAAATCCTACTGCTTGATACATTTGAAGCCATTTCCTGCTTTTATGCAATTTTACTTGTTTGCTATCTTTTTGAACATATCCCTCTTCTGCTCACTTTTACTCACCTATCGTACGTTAAAACTAAAAATTTTCAAATTTTCCGGGTAATTTACTCCCCATGTGGGGTGTCACACTTTGCTGAGATTGTATTGGTTAAAACACGCATACTCTTGCAGTAAATGTTGACCGCAGCTTGTAGGCATTGTCATTTTGACAGCTCAGTTTCCCATCTCCCTTTTAAACTAATCTGTGCACATTACATTGCCCCCTCCTTAGGATTGATCGTCCCGAACAAATCCATCATTCTCATCACCACTGTAGCGATGTAGTCGGTCGCGATGTACGACTTTAAGTTTACCTCTGACTCCTTTTTGTATCCGGTATACGACGTCGTTGATTTTGCTAATCACTGTATATGGACCTTCCCAGTCCCGTTGAAGTTTCGGTGACAACCCTTTTTGTCGATGGGGATTGTAAAGCCACACTCGATCTCCTGCTTGGAACTCTGTTGTTTTCGCTCGCATATCGTAGCGTGTCTTCATTCAGTCACTGAACATCTTTATTTTTGACCTAGTATCGTCGTGGATCTGAAGGAGTCTTTCCTGAGGTCATCCAAGTAGTCATCCTCGGCTTGCGGTTCCGACGTGGGACATCCAAATTTTATTTCGCTCGGCAATCTGATGTTCCTTCCCATCAAAATCTCAGACGGTGTATGGCCAGTTGAGCTATGTCTTGCACTTCGATACGCCATCAAAAACAGTGGAATGTGTCGATCCCAATCTCGCTGATTGTCGTCCACAACTTTGCAAAGATGTTCCTTAAGGGTTCGGTTGAACTGTTCGACCATGCCATCAGATTGTGGGTGGAGTGGTGTTGTTCTTGTCTTCTTGATGTGAAGAAGCCCACAAACTTCCTGGAATATGTTTGATTCAAAGTTCCTTCCCTGGTCGGAATGCAGTTCTAATGGAACACCGAATCTGCTCACCCAGTTGAACACAATTTGGTCTGCGACTGTTTTGGCTTCTTGATTCGGTATGGCGTATGCTTCAGGCCACTTGCTGAAGTAATCCATGACGACCAGAATATAACGATTTCCATTATTTGTTTCCGGAAATGGACCCGCCATGTCTATTGCAATCCTTTCAAAGGGTGATCCGACATTATACTGCTGCATTTGGCTGTGATTCTTTTTGTTTGGGCCTTTGGTGGCAGCACAGGTATCACATTTTCGGCACCACTTCTCGACATCTTCCCTTGCATGTAGCCAATAGAATCGTTGTCGAACCTTTTCTAGCGTCTTGTTTACTCCTAGATGGCCTCCCGAAACTCCATCATGCATCTCTCGCAGAACGTCCATAATCTTCGATCTTGGTAAGACTAGCTGCATTACATAGGACTTTCCATCTGCTGATTCCCACTTACATCGAAGGACACCTTCTTGGACATGCAACGAGTCCCACTGTGCCCAATAGGCCTTCAGAGCCGGACTTCTGTCGGAGATATCAGCCCATTCTGGTTTTTCCTGGTGTTCCTTGCATGCGAGGATGGGTTCAATATCTGGGTCCTCTTGTTGGGCCTTCCTCAGCTCGTCGTTGCTCCAGCCGTAAATGGGATCGGTTCTGGTTCGTTGGACAGTGACCACTTCTTTTTCTTCTTGGCGTCTGCAATGCTTACAGTCTTGCTTACATGGTCTCCGAGACAGTGCATCAGCATTTGAGTGAAGCTTCCCCTTCCGATGTTGAATTTCATAATCGTACGTCTGCAGCCTCTCAATCCATCTCGCCACTTGACCCTCTGGATTCTTGAAATTCAAAAGCCAGTTTAGTGCTCCATGGTCGGTTCGGAGAAGAAACTTCTGTCCATAGAGATACTTATGGAAGTGCTTTGTTGCCAAAATCAGTGAAAGAAGTTCTCTTCTGGTCACACAATAGTTTCTTTCCGACTTCGAGAGTACCTTGCTGTAATAGGCAACCACCTTTTCTTCGCCATCATGTACCTGTGACAATACAGCACCAATTCCGACATTGCTGGCATCAGCATCAATGATGAACGGTTTTCCTGGAGTCGGGTAGGTCAGCACTGGTGCATTACACAAGCGTTGCTTGAGCTCTTGAAAGCTGCGCTCGCACTCACCTGACCATTTAAACTGCTTTCCCTTTCCGTTAGCTGATGTAGACTCTTGGCGATCTCAGCAAAGTTCTTTACAAAGCGCCTATAGTAGGTGGCTAGACCCAGAAAGCTTCGGAGTTGATGTTTGTCCTATGGTGTTGGCCAATTCTTCACGGTGTCAACCTTATCAGGATCCGTCTTAACTCCTTGGGAAGAGATGATATGTCCCAGGTATTTCACTTCGGTTTTGAAGAGTGAACACTTTTCTGGATTGAGCTTGAGGTGGGCTTCTCGAAGTCTTTGAAACACTGCTCTCAGATTTGTACAATGTTCGTCAAATGTTTTCCCGTATACGATGACGTCATCCAAATAGACCAGGCAAGATTTCCATGTGAGTCCTTGCAGGACGCATTCCATAAGGCGCTCAAAAGTCGCTGGAGCATTGCACAGTCCAAAAGGCATCACTTTGAACTGCCACAATCCGTTTCCCATCGAGAACGCTGTCTTCTCTTTGTCTTCAGGATGGATTTCTACTTGCCAGTATCCACTTTTCAGGTCCAACGTTGAGAACCATTGTGCTCCTTCCATTGCGTCCAGAGTATCACTGATCCTAGGCAGAGGGTAGCTATCCTTCTTGGTCACATCATTCAACCTTCGATAGTCTACGCAAAAGCGGGTTGATCCGTCTTTCTTCTTTACCAGGACCACTGGAGACGCCCAAGGGCTTTTAGAGTTTTCGATCAGACCCTCTTCTTTCATGGCGGTTATCAGTTCTTCAACCTCACCTTGTTTGGCTAGTGGAAGGAGTCTTGCAGGTTGACGGATCGGCTTTGCATCTCCGGTGTTGATTCGATGTTGAACCAGTTGTGTTCTGCCATATTTTCCTTGCGATGACGAAAAGATATCTGCAAATTCTTCGAGGAGGCCTTCTGCAGTTCTTCGTTGTTGGTGACCAAGATTAGATGACTTGAGAATGTTGGCCTTTATGGAGTTCAGCTCTTCTAGCTTCAAGGTTTGCCTTGGCTCTTCTTCGCTGATCCTTGTGATCGCTGATACAGATTCGCATTGTCCGACAATCTCACCTTTTCTAAGCTTAACTTCGTACGGCTTGATGTTCAGTATTCGTACGGGAACCATGTTCTTTACAGGTCTAACAAGAGTCTTCCCAATGGTGATGTTTTGGGAGGAATTTACAGATGCTGGTTCGACCATGAGGTATCGATGGCTGCCAGGCTTACCCTTCAATTTCGTCCACACGAATACTTCTGAAGAAGCAGGCAAAGTGAGATCTTCTTTGATGACGGTTTTCACAGATAACGAGGTCTCATACGAGTGGATCCCATAGATCATCGGAATCTCGATGTTTCGATATTTCAGGACTTGGTTCCCGATGTCCAATATCACTCCGTAATCTTTCATGAAATCGACGCCGACAATGCCCTCGTCGCATATATCTGCTACCAGGAACAGGTGAGAGAATTCCAGCTCTGCCATCCGGATCTTAAGACGTACCTCACCATACACTTTTGCGGCCTCAACAGTTGCAGTCCTTAGACGATAGCTGTTGGTCTTGTGGAGCCATGTCTTCTTAACGAGGTCCTGCCGTACAATGGACGCCGTGGCACCGGTGTCGATGGTAGCCACACATTTGTTGCCGTTTATACTTGCTTCCACGGTCAGGCTCTTGTTGTCACGTTTCGTTTGAGAAACCTGGATGGTGTTTCTGTAGCTATCGGTACTAGAAGCCAGCTTCTGTCCCTCGAAGTTGGTGGGGTGGGAAACAACTTGGGAAGCAACATTGTTGTAGTTGTAACTTTGGCTTGTTGAGTAAGTTCTGTTTCCACAGTGTTGATATGAGGTTCGTCTTTGCGGTAATCTGCACTGTCGTTGAAGATGCCCAGTCTTGTTGCAGTTCCAGCATCGTGCTGGTCCGTCTCGCTGACTCCTTTCCAGAGTAGCCTTCTGACAAGAGCATTCTTGGACTTCCAATTCTCTCACGCGATGCACGTTTTGTGAAGCTTGTTCTGCGGCTTCCATTGTTAGAGCGAAAGCCAATGCTTCTGGTAGTGTTTGCTTTCCGGCAGTGCGAATAGCCCTTTGGAGATTTATATCGCCCACAGCTCTCACAAAGGCTTCAACAGCAAGTTGATTAATTATCTCGTTGCCAGCTGTTGGGTATTCCAGGTGAACCAGTCGCTCGATATCTGCCTGAAGCTGCTGCAGAGTTTCACCTCTTTTCTGTGCTCTATTGTTAAGCTGAACTCGGAAGACTTCTGACATGTGGCTATCCCCAAACCGCTGTTCGATTGCGTTTACCAGAACTTTGAAGTCACCGTTCTTCTCTGCTGGGATGGTTTGTAGCAGTTCAGCAGCTGCTCCTCTCAAGGCAAGTGTAAGAGCAATGTATTTTTCGTCATCGTCCCAGCCGTTTGTTAACGCTGCTGCTTCAAACTGTTTCTTGTAGATTGACCACGGTATCTGATCATCAAAGCTTGGAGGATTCACTTCTCTTTTCCTTGAGCACTCACCAGAAGGTTCTCGAGCTTTCATCTTTCGCACTTTTTCCAGTTCCTTTGTGATGGTATCGATTTGTTCGTCGATTTTCTCGATACGTGCATTTTGTTTTCCGACGCACTCGTCGAGAGTATTGATTTTCTCTTCGAAGTCCGCAAACCTGCCTTCTAGAAGATTTTTCTGTTCATCAAAACGCTCTAGAACATCATTCCTTTGTGTTTCCAGTTGTTTGAGAACATTATCTTGCTCCTTCTTTTGCTCGTTTCTTTGAGTTTCTAGTTGCTCCAGAACATTCTTGTTTTGAGTTTCTTGCTTCTTTTGATTCTCTTCAAATTTGGCTAAAAGAAGAGACATCATGTCGGATATGGCAGTTGTATTTACCTCTTGCACTTTTGCTTCCACTTCGAAAGCAAACGTATCTGGGTCTTCATTTCGTTCTTCCAGATATTCCTGTAGCCGTTTTACGAGTTCGTTTTTATATCCTGCCCCACTTAAGCCACGTTTGCTTAGTTCAGCCTTTAGCTCAAGGACAGTTAAGTCTTTCAAAACTTTACTCATTTTTTTTTTTTTAATTTTTAACTTCTATATTTCACACAAAATAGTTTAATCACTGTTCACTGTTTTATTCTCAATAAGTTTTAATCCCACTTCTGACACCAATGTAATATTCGGCTTGGTCCGACAATTAAAACTTATTCACTTTTTAAATAAAACACAAATTCACTTTATTCAAATCACTCACAAACTTATGTATTCAACACTTTCAATAATAACTTTGCAAACACAGTGTACTTTTCTTTATCGCAGTTCACAATCAATTAAAACATCTCGCCACTAAACGGCTATTTATATAACAAAAATGATGGATTCTAGAAACTACTATTGGTTCCTATTGGTTCTTGGAGAAGCTGAAAGTTCGAGAAGCTCTCTATTTACAAATAAAAAATACTGGGATTTTTTGTAGGGGCTAACGTTCTTAATGCTAAACAAAAAGTTTCTCTTAATCTTAATCAATTATTGCCCCTCACAAGTGTTTACTACTACAATTAAACGATATTAAGTAAAGAGAGTATGTACATTAAATAAACAAGAGATACAGAGTAAGTAAAGAGAGTAAGAAAAGTGTGTACAACTGTACATTAAATATAGAAAGAGATACAGAGCGTAAGAGATAATAAAGTATACACATTAGACATTACAATAGAAGGAGAAACAGAGCGTATGAGATAAATAAAGTGTATACACATTACAATGCTATGCCTAAAACGCGGAATTTTCAAGTCCTCGGCGATTGTTGAAAGGTTAAAAACTCACTTAAATACGCTGGACAGCGATTGTAGACTATGTCATGAAGTTTCAGTACTCATAAAAATCATCAAGTCTCATGCCAAGTAGTGAAGTTTTAAATTGTGAGACACTTGTATGCCTTGGAAGACCATGAATGTACCTCAAACAATCATTGAACGCGACGTTTAACTTTCGCTTACACTCGTAATCCAAACAGGGGTATACAACACAGTTATACGAAAAAAAAGGCAACAAGAGAGATTTAACTAAATGCATTTTTATATTCGGTAGAAAAAAGTTAGAGGATGATCTTAAGACACGTAACCGACCATAAACTTTCCAAATGGCTAATAGTATCTGAAGTAGCACCACAACAGCTCAATTTATTGTTAATTGTGAATCCCAAATACTTGGCTTGCTCAACATAAGGCAAAATAAATCCGTTCAACACGAGCCTAGGAGGATTTAATGAAATTTTGTTTGACATAGCCCAAGAGTGAACAGCTGACAAGTCTTCATTAACTCTTGCCACACAATCCTCCAACAGGAAAGCTTTCTGGAAAAGTGTAGTGCAACATCATCCGCGTACCTACATATGCATGTGGCTATTGATTGATAAATCTGGAAGGTCATTTATGTAAGCACTGAACAGCTGTGGCTCTAAGATAGATCCTTGGGGAATACCTTTG
Organism: Sphaerophoria taeniata; assembly: GCA_943590905.1. Taxonomy (NCBI): domain Eukaryota; kingdom Metazoa; phylum Arthropoda; class Insecta; order Diptera; family Syrphidae; genus Sphaerophoria; species Sphaerophoria taeniata. The sequence goes on from OX016540.1 coordinate 70,211,240, forward strand.
TTGACCAGAATGGGATTTGAAATACCGATTTGAGTTTCAACCAATAATTCGCAATCACGTAAGTAGTTAAAAATAAGTTCGAGCGCAGTACTTGAATACTGAAATTTAGTTTTGAGCTTTTGCAATAAAATACAGTGATCAATACTATCAAACGCCTTAGAGAATTCAAGTAACACAACTATATTGATTTCATCACGGTCCATTGCAGCTCACAGATCAGAGGTGACTTTGATGACTGCTGATTCACAGCCATGTTTTTTTCTGAAACCTGACTGCCATTTTGAAAGTTGTTTACGCCTCTCCCAATCTTCCTGAATTTGTTTAGCTAGTAACTTCTCGAAAACCTTAGAAAAAAATGGAAGCAAACTTATCGGCCTAAACTACGAAGGGCTTTTCGGGTTCTTAATTTTTGGAATTGGAATCACCTTAGCATTTTTCCATTTGTTAGGAAACTATCGACTTAAGATGGAATAATTAAAAATATGCACCAAAAAGGGAAGTATTGCGGGAGTTATCAATTTAACAAGTTTCGATAGAGTCCCATCGAGACCTATCGCATTCGACTTCATTGATCTAACGGCAACACCTACTTCAATCTCATTTACACAACGAAAATCAAAATTGCTGTCAGATGTTACATGATCAAAACCAAAAGGGGTTGAATAACAAGTATCAGGTACAAGAACCATATCATTTGGATTAAAAGGACATTTAGGGGTTTCACCATCAATTTATTAGCGCAAAATTATAGTCCGCTAATGAACGATTTTAGTGTGATACTAGCTTGAAATGACGTTTCAGACATGACTCAAACGTCATTTTAAGCTAGTATCACACTAAAATTGTTCATTAGCGGACTATAATTTTGAGCCATTGATTTTAGATTTTTCCAGAGAGTTTTTGGATTCAATTGAGGGTCCAACTCTTTCGTGAAGAATGCTCGTTTGGTATTACGGATTAGATTAATTACTCTATTTCTGGCATATCTAAACTGACGTCGATTGAAATCCGATGGGATTCTTTTAAACTTTTTATAAAACTTTTCTCGTTCCAAAATGAGCATCTTAATTTGTTGAGTAAACCATGGGCAATTTTTGGTTCTAAGAACTTTAGTTACAACTGGAACATACGTTTCATATATGTATATCATTAATAACATCAGACAAAATAGATACTTTCAAGTCCAGACTAGGAGTATTATAGATGTTATTGAGGCCAAGAGCGTTTATATTTTGTTGCAAATTGTTTAAATCGGTTTTTTGTATCGCTTTGTAACGTATTTGTTTGGTAGAAAATCTGGGAATCTGAAAGTCTAAAGAACAGTATATAAGATCATGGTTGAAATCTGAAGATTACGTCCAAAAATTTGATTTCTTGATTTGACAAGGAACATATCTATGAGCGATGGATTCTGATTTAATTGAAAGCATGTTGGCATTATTTTGTTGACAACTTCAAGCCCAACCACATCGCAAAGATGGTAGAGTAAGCGAGTTGTTGCATTATTTTCCAAAGTATTAACATTAAAGTCTCCTCCAATCTATATACACGTAAATCGCGGGAAAATGAGTTGATGAGTTCTATTTAAGGATCCGAAGATCGATTTATCAAGCAAGGAAATTGGTTCTCGGGTTTCAATTATCTTTGAAAGTATTGATTCTCGGGCCGAGAAGTTCGAAATTAATTGCAGGCAATTTGAGAACAAACAAATAGCAATTTTATTTCTAAAGAAATGGTAAATTAGTATAACAATGGATATACAGAAATATTCTACTCACCGCAGGCGCAGTTTGCACTTCTCGTGGCGACTCACAAATTAAGAATGATCTTGATCTGAGAACTGAGATCGTTAAAAGAAGAATATCAAAATTACACATGAAGAGTGCAAATTGCCAGAGAAGGACGGCAATATGTTGATTGTTGACGTTTTAAGGTGCGTTTGCATGGCAGTCTGACTTTAAGGTCGTTCTTTCACATCCGTGCCCCCGTGAATCAACCCGATTCACTATCCACTTTGAGAACGGCCAATTTGGATACGGGACGACGACGTAGAACTCCAGATTTCATGCGAACATTGGCTCCCCTCGCTATTCCATCTGCACCTTCACACACTTGTTCGACTCTTCCTCGGCACCACAGTCTTCTTGGCATGTCTCTGTCACAAATGAATACTTGGTCTCCTGATTTGATCGGCTCTGATATTTGACACCACTTGGACCGGCGCACAGTGGGGAAAAAGTGGAAAAAACTCATTTTTATGAAAGTTAGATTTTTTTATATGTTGGAATCATTTCTTATAGTAATAATGTTGTAGAATCAGGATATGAAAAAATTGTTCTTCAAAAAAATATTCTTGACATAAAAATTTGTATTCAAAGTTGAAAAATAGTGAAAACTGATGTAAATATGAGTATTTCTTAAATGGTATAAAATCGGTTAAATTTCGAATTTTCAAACAAATTTTGTTTGTAAATATATTAAAAATAAACAGATTAACAATATGAGATACAAGTTTGGTTTAAACATTTTTTTTTATATTTTTTATTTTAAGAAAACTTTCCGGAATTTTAGCTTTAAAAATGGTTTAAACTATTTCCTCTGTTTCCCTCTGTAGGCGGACATATATCGTAAGGTAGTGTTGAATCTCAGCAATATTTTTCAAAAAAAATCTCATCCGAATACGTCCGAATTCGATTTTTAGTGAAATTTGAAGCTAAAAATGTGTGAAAAACGTGTTTTCGTGTTTTTTTTTCCTCATTCTTTAATAACTAAGAAACAATTTATTTTATAAATACGAAAACAACATTTTTAGATTATTATTGAATTCTAAAATATGGGTACCAAATTTCATTGCAATCGGTTTAGCAGATTCGAAGAAATCGCTTGTGAAAGACGAATGAACAAGAAACGCAGTGATGTTATAAGGGTTTCGTTTACACTCTGTGTACGGAACCCTAATACATATTCGTAATTGTGCTTATTTACATCATCATTGTAATTTATTTTATGTTTTCTGTAATCTTAAATTTTAACTACATTTTGAATTGTTTTAGGAAATGATAGGCCCAGCCCTTTCGGAGATGAGGACGGGGTAAATTTGAGTGTTTTTCATATTCCTTTTTTGTTGGGTTTTCTTGAAGAACTTCAAAACCATTTATCTTGAAAATATATCCTTATTTACATTAGCCGTGTTTTATTGGGAACTTGGCTCAGCTTAGCAATAGGAATTACATGTCAAACAACAACAACCGAAAGCTAAGTAAAAATAAGTTAGCAATTTTAGTTAGCAATTTCCTGAAGATAAGGTTTCAGCAATTCGACACTTGAGTTTTCGTTTATCAAATGTCAAAACCTTTTGAAGAAAATAGTTTTCCACCATAGCAACTCAATATAAAAAAAAATTGTTTCAGATAGGTCTCAAGATGGCGTTTGAAAGCTCTCGATATTTGAAAATAGTTTTTCACCATAGCAACTCAATGTAAAAAAAATTGTTTCAGGTAGGTGTAAAGATGGCGTTTGGAATATTTCGATTTTTGACATTCTGGTGAACGAAACTTAATTCAAAGCTGACTATAGCGTTTTATTGGAATTCCTATTGCTAAGCTAAGCTAAGTTCCCAATAAAACACGGCTATTATTACTGTTGTTTTTTCCAGTTTTTCTGTAATCTATACATATGAAACCATTGACTTACTATATATGGACTGCTAGTCGTCTGAATTCTCCATACAAAATTCGAAAAAAAATGGTTCCACTTTACACTAGCGTAAAAATACCAAGTGGCAAAAAAAGAAAATAAAATTCTTAGCGACATCTCTTTCTTTAAGTTGCGATAAGCTTTGATCGCATAGAAAGTACTGACATCTAGTTTAATTTGTTGAGATAAACGATGCATGCCATGTTTTTTTTTATGTAATTATGAAAATTTTGACATTTCTGGAAAAGCAAGCAGGCAGTAGCAGTAAGTTCTTTGTAAATTATTTTTTTTAAATAATTTCTTACTTTTTTCAGCCAATTTTTTTACTTTTATAGGATTTTCAATCAAGTGTGAGGTTGCAACTTCCACTGAACTGCCCCAAGAGTGTTCCAGTTGCCTGCCAGGGCATTTCGAAGGCAATGAAAAAGCTATATCCCGTCCCTAGTTGGAAGCAAGAACAAGAACTCAAAACTGAGGTACTCCTCTTCGAAAACAATGGTACGAAGAAGAAATGCATTATATTGGTAACTGGCGTGAAGATCCGAGTTGTCTGGCTTCCTTCATGGTGCCGGGCTTTTATTTTTTGCACATGTATTTCAATTCGAGTACAATTTCGCTCTTCCAATTCAATGACTGGAAGAGCACTTTTATCCATTCTCTGAGTTTTGGTAAGAAGAAACTAAAAACCCAAAAACTGTAATTTCATTGAATTCCTTTCACAGATTTATTTGGCCTTGGGGAAAAGAGCTGTTTCCATTTAAATTGGCCCGGCGTTCAGAACGGAGTTATCAATGCCCTGAAATAGCAAGAATCCTTATCCTTATTGGATCCGAATCCAATTTTCATCGAAGTCTTAAATGCACGTCTGCTGCCGCAAATTTCTGGACTAAATTACAAAGCAACTTTTCCATTGGTGAGTATTTTCTCTTTCGGTAAATGATTAATTTTTTCCGTGTCCCTACGAGGTTTTACATAGTTTCTATGAGAAGTGACGATTGGAATCACGACAGCAAATTCGCCAAGGGTTATGCCCAGGTAAGCAAAATTATATTCTTCTTACTACGAACAAAACTAATCATCCAACTTTAGGGAGTTCACAAGACCAAGTACTGGGAATGTGTCAACGAGGATACCATGGATTTGATTGCAAAACTGCCAGTTGTTGCCGCAACTATCTACTGCAACACATACAGAGGAGGCAAAGGCTCCAAGTCAATTGACCCTTGTTTGGATTGGTCTGCTAACTTCGTGAAGATGTTGGGTTATGATAATCCCGAATTCACAGAACTCATGCGTCTCTACCTGACCATTCACAGGTTTGACATTTATTTTTTGAAAAGAAAAACAAAAATGACTTTTTCCTAAAAATTAGTGATCATGAAGGTGGTAATGTTTCTGCCCACACCGTGCACTTGGTTGGATCGGCTCTGAGCGATTACTACCTTTCGTTCGCTGCTGGTATGAATGGTTTGGCTGGTCCACTCCAGGGTTTGGCCAATCAGGAAGTACTCGTTTGGCTGATGAAACTCCAACAACAAGTTGGCAAGAAGAACCCAACTGAACAAGAACTTAAAGATTTCATCTGGAAGACACTCAAGTCAGGACAGGTAAAACTATTTCTTAGTATTTGCTTGTATTTTGTATTTTTAATGGAATTTGTTTTTTCCTTTCGCATGTAGGTTGTTCCGGGTCATGCTGTCCTCCGTAAAACAGATCCACGTTACACCTGCCAGCGCGAGTTCGCCCTCAAACATCTGCCCAATGATGAACTCTTCCAATTGGTTTCAAATATCTACAAGGTTGTTCCACCAATTCTAACTGAACTTGGCAAGGTCAAGAACCCATGGCCAAATGTAGATGCTCACTCTGGTGTTCTCCTTCAATACTACGGCATGAAGGAAATGAACTACTACACCGTACTATTCGGTGTTTCCCGAGCTCTTGGTGTATTAGCTGGACTTATATGGGATCGTGCCCTTGGCTTGCCAATTGAACGACCAAAATCACTCTCCACCGACCTTATGAAGATGGTTAAGAAGTAAACCAACAACAAAACGACCCAACAAACCTCACGCTCATCATCCCCCTCCTAGTTCAATCTAAACTATATTTAAATAGGTATACATAGTTCAACATCCTAGTATGTATAGCAGACGTGAATCAAAACAAAAATTTCAAAAGCAGTGTTGCCTCCTTAAGTATTTAGCTCCGTAGTGTTTGCATTTTATCCAAACATATTGTATTGACTTGATGTTATCTTTGTATGAATACTGCTCTAGTATTGGCATGGAACTCGCTCTTCGATGATGCCAGTATTAGAGTAGTACCTATACAAAGGTCCTATGCAATTATAACATAACATCCCGAGCGCAAACCAAACATTGTAAACAAACTATGAAATACAAAGTTAAGAGTCTACAATCTACATCTACATTCTGTTGCTGCTATAATTATTTTCTTCAAGATCTACTTTTGTGTTTTTTTTGGCTACGCAAAATAAATTGTATTCAGTCTAAAATGAGGTGATTATGATCACATTGCAAACCTATTTTCATGGAGTATGATTTCTTGTGGATCATCGAAGCTTTAATAAATTTTACTTAATTAATATTTAATTTATTTTAGAGAGGATTTAAATGTAAACGGAAACAAATGCGAAGCCAGCATACATACATAAGCAATGTTGTGAGTGTAATTGAACATCAGGAACATAAATTCAATAAGTCAGTAAAAGTTGTATTAGACTATTATTTAAATTAAATAAAAACAGTCAAAAGTTATCGGTCTCTTTTTCTTTTTGAATGATCATATAGTTACAAAATTTTCCGCAGGTTTTTTTACTTATCCTTCATATTTTGATAAATTGCAAAGCCGATGAGCTCGCCAAAACGGAACACTTCTGTCTAATGTTAGACAAAAACATGACATAGGAACACCACTTGCTACATGAAAATATCTTGTCAAACAATATCATCAGCAAATGCTAGATGGTCACAGGGTACCATCTGCCTAGCAACCAAACAAATATGGCCAAGCATAGACCTGAAACGGTCAAAAGGCCTGATTTCCCTGAGCAGACAAAATATAAGCTCTACAATTGGAGTCATAACAGGACACTGCCTCATATGCAGACATGCTTTGAGGCTTGGGGTCTACGCAAACGACTTCTGTAGAAGCTGCATGGACGAGGAGGAGGAGGAAACAGTCCAACACCTTCTGTGTGCACTCTCCAATAGAAGGAATAACTATCTCGGTAATCCCTTCTTCGATAATACCAGTGAACTGGCAACGATCGACACAAAATGTCTCTCTAACTTCATTAAAATTACGAAATGGTTTGTTTAAGTTCATTATACTCTTCCATGAGTAACTTTTTTAGTGGTATTACAATGGACGCTTGAGGTCTAAGTGAGTCCATAACATCTAGACAGCCACTCCATCCTAACCTTGGGTGTATGGTTTTGTTTCGCTTTCGCGGAATGTGATAGCCTAGCCCTCGGTCCTGGGTGCTTCGTCAAAGGACTGGAATACACACCTTCAGTTAATGCAATTCTCATTGGCGAGCCAAATCGTTTAGTTTTTGAAAGCGCAATACCAAAGGGCCTCAAAGCTGATGAGTGTGTTATGGTTGGTGATGTAAGAGGTGTAAGGATGTTACGTTGCAAAGGCTCCCTGGCGGAAGGACTAGGAATGAAGAGCAATCACGTTCAAACTGGAGAGTATACTACAACGTCGTTGCCAAACCGCCGCCAAAGAAAACTTCGCGTAAGCCCGTAAGCTGTGCAATGGATAGAAGAAAACAAAAACCAATAAAACCCAGAATTAAAATATAAATAGAAAAAGCCTTAATGATCTTTATTGATTACAGCTTGCTCTAAGCCGGATAATGTATACATTTTGAGAAAAATAAAATGCCACATAAATTGTAATTTCTTATATCTATGAATTAAGAGCCCAATTTAGCTTTAGCGATACCGATGGCAAATGGAACACTCCATCGACTCGGTCGTGTCTGGTCCAGAAGCTTGAGCAGATTCAGCTTTACCATCTCTTTTGCCACCCAGAGTCGCAGAGATATGCTGGACCTACTTGTTAGCCTTCAGACCCTTTGACAGCGCGTATCTTTTCATCCAGGGTCTTTAAGAGATTCCGCACAACATCCTCCATAACGTGGCCGATTGGTATTTGAAGGAATCATTTGTTGGTGGAATTGATTTTCCCTGTAGCTTTGTATTCCATGGACGTCGATGTTGATTTCATCAAATTTGCCGGTTCTTTGCCTTGCGACAGAATGTAGGAGTTCTTTATCGCTGGTGGGAAGTCCAAAGAGATCACAACCTAGATACGCCTGATAGACAACAGAAGCATCTTGTATAGGAGTGATTACGATGAGGAGTAGATGAGAAGACTATACTGGTACTCTCAATATCGCCGCCCGTCCTTAAAATTTGAAATGGATAAAATAAATTTTCGTCATTCATGTAAAAAGCTTACCAATATGCCCGATGAGTGAGGCTGCTTTGATGCTTCCAGTCTCGTTTGCTTGATCCCGTCGTCGGAGTTTATCTTCGGCAGCACGTTGAGCGCGCTCAGAGAAGAGCCTGCGAGATCTCTGGTAGACTCTCCAAGGGACGTTGTATTGGGAATTTGAGCATTTGCAATGTCGTTCCCGGCCATGGACATGTTGCTTTCTTAACGAGGTCTGTTGCTTCAAGCTAAGGGAGAAAACATAAATCACAACTCTCTCTAGAAGGAGTCAGAGGCTAACCTTGCAGTAATCAGAGTTCAATAGAATATTGAACAATGATCTTTTGCCAACGTTTGTGCAGCCAACAAGGTACACATCTCCTTTATGGGCCCCAAATCTTTTGCAATTGAGTTATTAGCTCTTCGATTCCATAGCCAGTCTTTGCCGAGATGTGGCTTACATTCTTAACATTCATGGCATCCAAACCTGCAAGAAAAGTACACAGATAAAACCAAGAAGCAATGTTTTCCTTAGAAACAAACCAGTCTTGACGATTTCTTCTTTAACACAACGTTTTATATGATTCAAATCAAATATCCAGCTGAATCTCTTGGCAAGAAGTTTTTTTTTTTTAACTTTTGTGTAGCTGTGATGTAACAAACAGAATAAACATGAAAAAAAAATTAAGAAGCGCCATTTTCAATTGTCAAAAATGTTACACGATTTTTCCGCTGGATCTCTTTGTCGTCCGCAAAAAGTGGAATCATCGTGAAGTTGGCCACTGGCAGTCCATGTATAATAAGTCAATGTATGAAACTATTTTCTGAAGTTTTTTTTCGAAATTCCAGGCCCAGGGGGTAAAGTTTAGTTTTTTTGCATTTTCGACCTTTTTTGTTGTATTTTCTTGAATAATTTCAAAACAATTTATCTTAAAAATACAAAAAAAATATGTTTGTCATTGCAGGCAATTAATGAATGATTGTACTTAATTTGAAGTCAATAGGGTTACCACCTTTTCAAAAAAATGGTTTTATAATTAAAGGAAATTGGAAATTAGTGTATTGAAAAATTTTCTATGTTACATAAATAACTGTGACTTCAAATTATTTTTCCGGTAATATTCATGTTATAGATGTATAACTCAATTTTTCTTTCAGAATTTTAGGTGCAGTAGTTTCGGTGATTAGGGGGGAGGGGCTAATGCCCTGGTTTTGATATTTTGACATATTTTTCCATATTTTCTTAAGTAATTTCAAAAACTTGTTCTCTTAAAAATACATATATAAAAAATACGATTGTATTTCTACTAAACACGTTCACGTGAACGTGAATGAGTGAAGAAGCTAAGCTAAATACTACTTGTTAATCTATACTAATATTATAAAGAGGAAAGGTTTGATTTTTTGTTTGTTTGTTTGTTTGTTTGTTTGTTTGTTTGAAATGAATAGGCTCCGAAACTACTGGACCGATTTAAAAAATTCTTTCACCGTTGGCAAGCTACACTATTCCCAAGTGACATAGGCTATGTTTCATTTTCAAAAAAATTAGGGACCCTTGCCAATGTTAAAAAAACATACTTTTTCCACCCCATCAAAATAAAAAAAAATATGATAAATTTCAAATATTGAAAATTATGTTTGTCAGATGTCAGATCTGAAATTATTCATGTAAATTGAAAATGTATTATTTTATGTCAGTCAAGAAAATATATACTATTCGTAAAATATTATTTTCCATCGACTAAAAAACGTACACTTGACATTTTTTGCAGTCGATATATTTTCTTTTTTTAGATTTGTTGTTTTTGAGATATAATGGGCGTGGGAAGCGGGTAGTGGAGTAGCGGGGAAGTAAGTAGCGCATAGCGTCGTGATGGGTAACGGGAGTGAGTAGCGGGTAGCGTGGTAAAGGGGTAGCGGTTAGTGTGTTGAAGTAGTAGGTAGCGGGAAGCGGGTAGTGGGGTAGAGGTTTAGCGGGTAGCAGGTAGCTCTGGAGGGTAGGAGGGTAGCGGATAGTGTGGTAGCAGCGTAAAAAAGTGAAGGCACTGCGAAGCGTGGCAGGGTACTGCTAGTGTAATGACAAACAAAGCAGTCATTACAAAGTATCTGAGAAAGATTTCTTTAAAAATGGCCCTTTTGAGGGCTCCAAATATTATATTAGAGATAAAAATAAGATTTAAATTCAATAAAAAAACATAAAAAATACTTCTTATTTTTTTTGTCAAACATTTTATTAATTTCAAAATAAATTTCAATAATTTTAAATGATATTTATCCTTTTCAATGTTGGATTTAAGAAAAAACAAGTTTTGATTTTGGTTGAAAACCATTATCTCTTCTTGTGGGCGTGGCAGGAGGTGGTGATTTCTGGAGTTGATTTTCCTTGCTTCAAGCAATATTTTCTGAAAATTTCTACAAAATCGGTTCAGTGGTTTGGTTTTTACGGAGTTTTTTCCATTCTCCCATACAAGTGTCCCCACTGTGTGGCGCGTCAATGTTGGCAAGTACTCAGAAATCCAGCGCTTCCAAAACCTATCTCGTAGCTGACGGGCAATACGCCATTGTTTCCGAAGAGTACACAGCTTCACAAAGGGTTCACTTGCACCTGGCGTTTGGGACGTGTTGGCTGTTCCTAGCAGGAAATGGTTCGGCGTGAGTGGTTCCTCTTGATCCACGGAGATCGGCAAATGAGTCAGAGGTCTCGAATTGACCACGTTCTCTGCCTCAATGATCAGGCACTGGAGTGTATATTCGCGTGGTGATACTTCCTTCAATGTGTGTCGGAGCACTCTCTTAACACACTGGACCATACGCCATAGCCGTATTTAGGGGGGGGGTTACAGGGTTTAACCCCCCCCGAAATTTTTTTTACATCCATTTTCCATTAAAGTTAAAAGTACATACGTCGTTTCATAGATGACTATATTTAAAAGTGCCATCTTGATAGCACATCCGTATTTAGGGGGGGGGGGGTGGTTACGGGGTTTACTGACCCCCCCCCCCCCCCGAAATGCAAAATCAAATAATTATTGAATAATAACTTAATGAATCCATTTTTTGGCTGACACTAAATTTATAAGTTTCTATTAAGGCTTAAAGACATTTTTCTTTCAGAATAAAAGTCTGTTAAAGCCATAACCGTATTTAGGGGGGGTTACGTTGTTTTCTTTTAAATAAGTCGTTATATAGATGGTTACAGTAAAAAACGCCATCTTGATAGTACCAGTCAAATAAATATACAAAGCTCTGAACACACTTTTAACTGAACGTGTTCTGAGCTCTCAAATTTTTTCGAGTCGCATTTGATATCCAATTGACATTCGTCATTTAACAGCCGAAAATTCATGACAATTTTTTGTATATACCTATATATTCTTGGGTAGTAGAGGCAAGATGGCAATCGATTTTGGTGACATCTTGAGAGGGAAGCAGTTTTTTAACATAAAAAATCCAATTAAACCCATCCTACTTTGACGCAGCTCGGACTAAAAATGTAGGTCATTTTAACTAAACGTCAAAAAAATTTCTCATTAATAAAAATAATTTGTTTCCGGAGGAGTAAAGTTAGTGACGTTAAGCTTAAATTCCCTTTGGGAAATTTTTTGTTGTTGATACTTATAAACCATCTAATGAACTTTTATCTTACATTTTTTTATTGCTTCGCTAAACCACCCTCCACGGTGGAATAAGTTTGTAAACGCCTGATAAGATAGCTTTCTTTTATTAATAGCATTTTGCACTTAGTCCACAGAATAAGAAATAATCCTTCGTTATTCTGTAGGTACTATCAAAATGGCATTTTGACTGAATTTAATTATCTATATGATATTATAATATATAAAATAAACTTTTTTAACACAGATCATCACTCTTATGAATAAACAACATGTATACAAATAAATTCCTTAACATAAATTTTTAAGATTTATATAATGTTATACTATATTTATGTATTTATTCTTCTTTTGTTTTTGTTTTTATTCGTTCGATTAAATAAATAATGCCATACTGTTTTTTTTTGTTCAAAGAATTTATTTCTATATAATTAATTCACAATTGTGATGATCTGTGTGAAAAAAAGAATTATTTCATATAGTTAAATATTATATTTATGTATTTATTTTGTTTTCATTCTGCTTTTGTTTTTATTCGTCCCTCAATAAACAATAATGCTTTTTATGAAAGAAGTTCTCTCCTACTTTTTCCAAAACAAAATAATACAAAAATGTTATTGACTTCCAATAAAGGTAAGTTAGCTTAATTTAAGATTCATATATCTAATATAAATATACCATGCAAAAGCATCTACTCTGAAGCTTTGAAGCCAATATCTTCAGTTAGACTTCAATTTTGTAGTAGAAATCTTCAAATCTTTATTATGTGATTTACAATATATTTAAAAATACTGCATTAATAACAATGATTAATATTAAAAATTAATATTAAAGTGAAAGATACACTCAAGAAATATTTTTAAACTTTCCATCAAAAATTGTTTCGTGAACAAATGAATTGGCTTCGGGTAAGTGAAAGAATGTGATAAATTTGATAAATATGTTTCCTATTTTATTAAAAACTAGACGACCCCGCGAACCTCGTCTCGCCTGCCACCAGATTAAATCAAATCTAAAAATAATTTTAAAAATTCTCGTTTTGCGGAGTTTTCTGATTTTTTTACTAATTTTTGAACAATTGCAGCTATGATCCCATACAAAAGTATAATTTTCGACCACCATTTGATTGTTTCCATTTTTCAATTTTCCCGTAAAATGTTCCCAAAATTTGTTTTCGCATTAACCCTGGCTCGTGTTATCTTTGCCTACAGTCAAAATTTTATAACAATGCGTTGGACTACTTAAGAGTCTTTACCAACCACACAAACAAATCAACCTGCATCCATTTTATTGTTTACATTAATCTTTAGCTAACATCGTTTCATCACCTTAATGGCGCCTTCAGAGATAAGCTCTAAAATGATTATAAGACCTATAATACAATTTCAAAGATATGACATTTTTCTAGCTTGACAACGAACTTTCCAACACAGTCAAAATCCTAAATGTGATAAACAAAATCAAACGTGTTGCTCTTTTCCTTAATTTTCCAAAATTGCACCTTTAATTCCATGCAATAGTTTGATATAGTGCTCTCCCAGAGTTTTCCAAGTTCCCCATCACCAATTTTTCAGTTTTCAGTTTGAAAACCAATGCACATAGATACAATTCCATGCAGTTTTCCATTTAAAAACCAATGCGTTTTCCGAGTTTTTCATCAAAAACTTTCTATTTTTCCATTCGAAAACTCATTTTGAAAACTAAAAAAAATTCCAAGCTAAAAAAAAAATCAAATTTCCGACCTTTGTTTGGTTTTTACTACTCTTCCATGAGGTTTTTCCATCTTTTTTTTGTCACAGAAACCATCACTGAATATAACAGTATTAACCATTAAAATTTCACAAATATCTAGTGGGCCATTTCGGAGTCCATAAAGGACATATAAACAAACAAACGTAATTATGTATTATATACATCCATTTTTATATATATAGAGATTTTGAAAAAATTATCATTTATCTTAACCCCCCCCGAAACCAAATCCTAGCTACGGCTATGCCATACGCTCCCAAACGCCTCCTTAAGATGGATTACTCGGGCAGTTGAAAATCCACTCAACGCTCTTGGCCGACAGCTCATCTTGAATACGGTCGCAGTCAAACATTTCGCTGAAACGCATCGCCTGCTCATCGGCTCCAATGAAATTCTTCCCATTATCGCTGCGTATCCGGACAGGCACTCCCCGACGATTAATGAAGTTCCGGATGGTTAGGATACATGCGTCGGTTGAGAGATCAAAGGCAACCTCAACATCGGATTTGATTTAGAGGGAAATTTCTTAGGTCTACGCAGAATGTTGGTTAAAAGTATCCCTTTTAACGCAATTCACACAGCAAATGGCTAAATTTGATCCCATTTTTAACCAAACGTCAATTAATAGATCGTGGAGGGCAAAAAAAGGCGGGATTCCATACAATTTGAATTTTTTTTGTAATTCTTCTTAATATTTCACAGCCATATTAATAAAAAACGCCTAGTCCACTCTTAATCCACAGTCTAACTGGTCCATAGACTAAGCGTTAGTCCATGGCCTAAAATTTCTCATTAATAAAAATAATTTGATCCCAGAATAGTAAAGTGACGTTTACCAAAAATTCCCCTTTGGGAATTTTCATTTTTGTTGATATTTGACAACCAATTTTGAAAATTAAAAAATATTTTCAAATTTCTATCATTGTCGTCTGAGCGAATAGGACGCGTTGTAATAATTTTTAATTGTGTCTCATCGTAAGTTTTCGGCCCCTGACCATGGTTCCATGGCTTTCTACCCGAAGAAGCGTGCAGCTAGACATCGTGGTAAGGTTAAGGCTTTCCCCAAAGATGATGCCTCAAAGCCCATGCATTTAACATGCTTTGTTGGCTACAAGACTCACATTGTTCGAGAAGCTGACCGTCCTGGATCCAAGATCAACAAGAAGGAAGATGTTGAAGCCGTCACTGTCTTGAAAACTCCACCAATGAACGTTGTTGGAGCTGTGGGCTACATCGAGACACCATTTGGTCTTCGCGCATTGGTTAACGTTTGGGCCCAGCACTTGTCTGAGGAATGCCGTCGTCGCTACCAAGGCCAGCAAGAAATGGACCGATGATGTCGGCAAAAAGAGCATTGAAAATGACTTATGCGAATCCATACCAAACGAATCCTTACAAGCAAAGTTTCAAATTTAATAGGGAACATTACTTCAAGCAAAGACTTCTGATGGATTAATTAAGGGCCTTATTAATCAAGGACCACAGATTAAGCAAATAATTAGGTATATTCAAGTAAGGATCATACAAATGATGAAAATAAAAAAAAAACATTTTTTAATGAAGAAACGATAGAGTGAAGTTTTTGTTATTGTGTCCTAATTTATTTTTTGTATACAATGCATGACAGGTCACAAGCACAAATATTTCAAGCGCTTCTTGACACTGACATTAATTTTTTTTTAACTTTCACGACTGACACATTTCTTGCTTAGTCCTTTGCTAGTCTACCTTTCAAGGTGGACTAAGTTGGTAAACGTCACTTAAGAGAAATTTTATTTTATTAATAGCATTTTTCACTAGTCTGCAGACTAAGAGTTAGTCCTTCGCAAGTCTGTGTTTATTAATTTAGCTGTCAATAACTAATTTATCTACAAAAGTTTTTTATTCAGGAAATGAAGCTTTAAGTGTACGCAAGGGATTGGATGCAAAAAGAAGGAAGTTGGACACCAAAAAGCAAAAACACAGCACTAAGGAGGCATTTTTTTTTTTTTGTACATTTTAACACAAACAACGAACAAAGAACATAAAATAGGAAACTTTAAACTTTAAAAAATGATAAATTTTCATTAATTTTACAGGAAAAGGTATGTTTCATATTTCTTGTTTAATCAATTTCGACCAAAATGAAGTTGTTTGCCCTCCACGACGACAAGACGTCATCTCGTTTGACGTTTCCCGCCGGTGGTCTATAAACATTTCAACATAAAATTAAAAATGGATTCCCAAGACAGTCGTGCGTCTATTGTAGGTAAACAAAAAATTGTTAAAATAATAATAAGTAAAAAATTACATTTCAGTGCTCGGGTTTGTTGCTTTATTAAATCGGAGGACATTGAATATGATCTGCTCAGAGCTTCGCTTTGACACATCCGTGATCTGACCCATTGTATTTTTATCTACCTAATACCCGCGACCTGCCAATCGATTGTAGTGCCATCTTGAGTTCTAGCGCAGTGCTAATTTGTTTTACATAAGTTTTGTATTGGGATTTTTTTTTCGGTTTTGATCTGGCACAAGAAATCGAAAAACCCATTCTTGATTGTACTAGGTGGTTTCATATACAATGATCTGACCTAATCTACTCACAGGTAAAAAGAAAAAGCCAAAAGATAGTAGGATAGCAAAATTGTATTTCTATTAGCTAGTACCCGCGAGATGGCAATCGATTGTAGTGCCATCTTGAGATCTGGCACAAAAGCTATTTTTTCCAAATACCAAACTATGTAAAAAAAATAGCTTTTGCGCCAGATCTCAAGATGGCACTACAATCGATTGTTATCTCGCGGGTACTTCAACTCGCAGGTACTAGCTAATAGAAATACAATGGAAAGCAATCTTTACATATGGACCTACCAGGTTTTCAAGAATGGTTTTCTGCTTGGTCTGATAGTAGCAAGCAGGGAACACACATTACAAACTTATGTAAAAAAAACTGCTGCTACTGTCAAAAAACTGTCAAACCAAGCAGAAAAACCATTCTTGATAGTACCTGGTAAATCCATATACAAAGCACAGATGAGTTAAAAGGGAGATGGGAAACCAAGCTGTCAAAATGACAATGTCTACAAGCTGCGGTCAAAGTTTACTGCAAGAGTATGCGTGTTTTTACCAATACTATCTCTACAAACTTCGACATACCACCTGATTTTTGTTACTGTTTTTTCTCATTTATTCACATACACGAGGTAACGGTTAAATAAAAGGTCCGTTCCTTTACTTTTTCAAGTAACTTTAAGCTGCCGAAAGTTACTAAAAACTGCTAAATCCTGGGCTGGAATCACGTAACGCGATAAGCGATAGTTGATAATCAAAACCAGGGCTGGAATCACGTAACGCGATAAGCGATAGTTGATAATCAAAATCAAGGTTTTTGCTCTATGTAAGCTGATTATCAAATTGATAGTCAGTTATTTGCGATAATTTCATTCGACACCTATTTAGGTGTCGTTTTCAAATATTTATGTCGTTTTATTAAGAAATCAAATAAAATATTGACATTGTATATGCTTATAATATATATTTAAA
This sequence comes from Sphaerophoria taeniata, assembly GCA_943590905.1. Taxonomy (NCBI): domain Eukaryota; kingdom Metazoa; phylum Arthropoda; class Insecta; order Diptera; family Syrphidae; genus Sphaerophoria; species Sphaerophoria taeniata. The sequence continues at coordinate 70,228,294 of OX016540.1, forward strand.
CAATATCTGACAAGTTTGAAGCAAAAACAAATCAAATAAAAAACAAAATGCAAACGATCCGGTGCAACGAAAAGGTGTGAGATTGCAAGATTTTATTTTTGTGTGTAAGGCCGTGTGTGATTTGGGTTAAAATATGTATTAAAACTTGACGTTTGGTTAAAATTTGACGTTTGGTTGAAAATGGGATCAAATTTAGCCATTTGCTGTATGAAATGCGTTAAAAGGGATTTTTTAAATCAAAATTTCTGCGTAGAACTAAGAAATGTTAACTACTCCAGAAAAATTTTACACCATTGTATTTTTCTGTAGCAGGGTTAGGGTGTAGCAAAAGTGCAAAAAAGTAACAAAATTTTAGTCTGTATATTTTGTTGTTTTAGTGCAAGAAAATGTTACACTTTTATCCTTTTGCAACGATACAAGACCATTTGCACCGAATCGTGAATTCCCGTAATATTACTATTGGACTTTGTGTACTTTTATTAGTGAACAGTATGACCTGGACCTTAGAAAATATTTCAATCCCAGTCTGAATCGGGGTTAAGACAAATGTCAAAACAAACAAAAAAAATTTCGTCAAAAACAGTAATGCCAACAAATCTAAGTTTTTTTTTTGATCAGCTTACATAGACCAAACAAAAGTTGATAATCAAAAACGATAAATAATTTTTGATAATCAACTATCGCGTTACATGATTCCGGCCCAGGGTTTTTGCTCTATGTAAGGTGATTATCAAATTGATAGTCAGTTATTTGCGATAATTTCATTCGACACCTATTTAGGTGTCGTTTTCAATTATTTATGTCGTTTTATTAAAAAATCAAATAAATATTGACATTGTATTTACTTATAATATATATTCAAACAATATCTGACAAGTTTGAAGCAAAAACAAATCAAATAATGAACCAAAACCGGTGCAACAAAAAGGTGTACAATTTTATTTTTGTCTGTAAATCGTGAACATACCTTTTCTAATCTACAGCAACGATGGAGTAAAAATGTCAAACTCAAACATTTGCGGCGGAGAATGACTTTGTGTACTTTTATTAGTGAAAAGTGTGACCTGGTCCTTAGAAAATATTTCATTCCCAGTCTGAATTGGGGTTAGGAAAAATGTCAAAACGAACGAAATTTTTTTCTCCGAAAACAGTAATGCCAACAAATCAAAGTTTTTTTTGATCAGCTTACATGGAGCAAAGTAAAGTTGATAATCAAAAACGATAAATAATTTTTGATAATCAACTATCGCGTTACATGATTCCGGCCCTGTTCCCTAATATTACGTTTCCACTGAACGATAATCTAGATTATCTTCCAGTTTGATTTAAAATAATCTAGTAGTGTTTCCACTGGATTTTGTTAGATTAGAGCTGTCAAAATTACAATGCCTACAAGCTATGGAGCATAGTTACTGCGATAGTATGCGTGTTTTTACCAATACTATCACAGTAAATATGGTCTGTAATGGAACAGAGCTACTTTCAATAATGTAATGGAACAAGCCTATTCGAAAACATCATTCTTCTTTTATTGTTTATCTCTGGCTCTTGTTGCTGTCAATCTATTGGCGCTTTTTTTGATAACCTCATTAAGAATTCTTTCATGTAATTGTTCAGTCAATAAATTGTCTAGTTTGTTACTCTTAAATATTCTTTTAATTCGACATAAATACACAAAATTCACCCAACTTCTCCAGGCCATGAAGGATTTATTCCCTCAGCAGGCGACAAATGTTTCAACCACCATAATGACGAGTAATTTTGATCTCTACGACGGTGAATTGGAAAGTTTTCCGCAATATGTCGAGATTCGAAAATTTTTGTGTCTTGAAGAATATCACCGACGAAGCCGTCCAGAAAAGGACTTTTCTCAACTCAATCGGTCCTAACCTATATGAAAAGTGCAAGTTCTTGTTAGCTCCAAAGACAATCGCAGATTCGAAATACAATGAAATAATAAAGGCACTGCAGGAGCATATCGCGCCTTCTGTAAATAAATTGGTTGCCGTGCACCGTTTGCTTTCAAGGGCTCAGCAACCGCATGAAAATTGCTCTGAATATGTTGCAGTTTTGCAAAAACTAGTAGAAAATTGCCAGCTCAATTGTCCATGTGGCAAATCAGTTTCAGATTTGTTTTTGCGCGCGCAATTTATTAGGGGTCTCAGAGACAACAATATTAGAGAACAACTCCTCCAAAATGACTTAAGTTTTAATGAAATAGTGCAGAAAGCCTTCGCATCTGAAGCGGCAAAAATGAATGCCCACGAAGTTGCCAATTCCAGCTCCGACAACCCGTCACAATCATCAGTTTATCGAATTTCAAGTTCCAGACGTCAAACAGACATAAGAAAACCAATCGGAGACTATGTGCGTTCACATGGAAGGAGCATGTCGCATGGCAGGAAAGCCGGTTACCGTGTTGATTTCAAGGACATTGGCATAAGCGATTTGTGTATTCGATGTGGGAAGAATAACCATGCGTCCTCCGAATGTAGAATTGCTTCTAGTAAACTCAAATGCTCTTCTTGTCATAAAAAAGGTCACGTAGCAAAAGTATGTATCTCCACATTATTAAAAAGTAGAAATGCTGCATCATCATCATCAAGAAACATTTCAAATGTCTCAGATTTTCAGTCAGAGTATGAGCAATCAGATTTTGAAGATTTTCAGTCAGAGTACGAGCAGAGCAGTCTCAATAAAATCGAAATAATTGATTTGTACGCTACAGACTTAGCAACCAAAAAATACGAAATCGAAATCACTGTTGCAAATAAGAAGGTCAAATTCGAAGTAGATTCTGGATCCGGCTACACCTTAATTCCAAAAAACGAATTCCAGCGCTTAAACTTAAAATGCAAACTCGAAAAATCTTTTGTCAAATTTCGGACTTACGACGCAGGAATAGTAACTCCACTTGGGTTTGTCAATGTACCAGTGAAGTATAAAACTAAAAAGTCTGTTGAACAGTTGTTTGTGGTCCCGGATGGATTCTCTCCGTTACTGGGAAGAACGTGGATCCGTCATTTAAACATCAGCCTCCAAGAAATCGACGAAATTGGCCAGCCCATTAAAAACACCACTCAAGAAGTCCTGAAAGTAAAATCAATCAACGAATTCGAAAAGCTTTTTCCGCAAATCTTTAAGCAATCAGTCGGTAAAATCCCAGGCGTCAAATGTTCTTTACAATTAAGAAGCAACGCAAGACCCATGTTCATTAAAGCACGAACCATTCCTTTTGCCATTCGAGACAAAGTCGAACAAGAACTTTCTATATTGGAAAAAGAAGGTATCATAACACCTGTCGACAAAAGTGATTGGGGTTCGCCTATAGTTGCTGTGCCCAAAGCAGATGGTAATGTCAGGTTATGCTTTGACTACAAAGTTGCTGTAAACAAACAACTGACAGATGCGCATTACCCTATTCCGCGAATTGATGATTTGGTGACTAATCTCAAAAACTCCAGATTTTTCTGCAAATTAGACCTTTTTAAAGCTTATCTCCATATTGAAGTCGATGAGTTAAGTGCTATACTTCAAACTATTTCAACGCACAAAGGCACATACAAAATGAATCGTCTAAGTTTCGGAATAAAATCAGCGCCCAGTGAATTTCACAGAATACTTGATCAAGTCTTGCACTGGCTGGACGGAGTCGTTTCATATTTCGACGACATTGTCGTTCATGGGGAGACTCTAAGCGAATGTGAAGAGAATCTGATGAAATGCTTTCAAAGACTTCAAGAAAACGACCTCCATCTAAATAAGGACAAGTGTAAGTTCTTTGCAACAAATATTTTTTACCTTGGATACCAAATATCCTATAAAACGATTGCCAAAGATCCACGAAAAGTTGCAGCTATCCTTGAAGCACCAAGGCCAACAAACGAGAAGGAATTCAAAGAATTTCTCGGACTCATTACATATTACAGTAAGTTCATCCCAAATCACTCAACACTCACAGCACCGATTCGAGAGCTTCTCTGTAAAGGAACGAGATTTACGTGGTCTGCAAATTGTGAAGCTGCGTTCATCATGCTTAAAAATTACATTGGGAGTGAGCAAACTCTTATTCCGTACGATCCTTCTTTGCCAATCACTGTCGCTTGTGATGCTAGCCCAGTCGGAGTTGCTGCAGTTCTTTCTCACGTAATCGACGAGGTTGAAAGGCCTATATGCTTCGTGTCGAGATCTCTTTCAAAAGCTGAAAAAAACTACAGCCAAATTGATCGCGAGGCTCTAGCGATTGTATTTGCGCTGGATCGACTGTATATGTATCTCTACGGGAGAAAGTTCACACTCATAACAGACAATAAACCTTTGGTAAGAATTTTTAACCATAACACTAATTTGCCCCCCATGACAGCCGCCAGATTATTGAGATATGCAGCATATTTGTCAAACTTCAATTATGAAATAGTTCATCGAAACGGCGAACAGAATCTAAACGCTGACTATTTCTCCAGAAATCCAGTAAACAAAACACCACCACCTAGTGCTCATGTTATCGATGAAGAAATTCTCCAAATCCAGTACCAGACCTTAAGCTACGTGTCAACGACGCAAATAACAAGTGAAATTATTGGGCAACAAACACTTCAAGATCCAGCCTTGTCACAGATAATCAAAGAAATTAACACCGGTACGAACACTGAGAAGTTGCGAAACTACACTCTCCAAGGCAGTACTTTATTTCTAGATTCGAGAGTTTGCATTCCCAAGACATTACAGCAAACCATACTGGAAGAACTTCACGTTACCCACCCAGGCATTGTTCGTATGAAGCAGTTAGCGAGGCGATACTGTTACTGGCCGAACATCGATCACGATATCGAACGAGTGGTGCGTTCATGTCAATCCTGCGCACTCAATCAAAAATCTCCATCTAAGGCACCGGTACACCATTGGGAGGAACCGAAAGAAAATTTTTCCAGAGTCCACATTGATTACGCGGGTCCCAAAAACGGGAAACATTATTTGGTTTTGGTGGATGCTAAGTCTAAGTGGCCCGAGGTCAAAGAAATTTCCAGAGCTCCAGACACGTCAATCACTATGAAATTGCTTGAAGAAATATTTTCATTTCATGGGTACCCAGAATTCTTGGTCTCAGACAACGCAACAATTTTCAAAAATCCAGTGTTCGATAAGTTCTGCAAGGAAAGAGGAATTTTTCAAATCTTTACCGCACCAGAACATCCGGCAACTAATGGCCTTGCAGAACGTTACGTGCAAACTCTAAAGCAAAAGTTAGAAAAAATAGACAAAAATCCTCATGAATTCGATAAAATTAACCTACATAATATTACAATTATTCAGAGCGACGCCTTTAGCTTGTGGAAAGAGCCCAGCAGAGCTATATTTACATCGTCCCATGCGTATCCGACTTGATGCTATACGACCTACGAAGGAGTTGCCGAAAATGCTTTCCCAAAAAGGTGTTCTTAGAAGTCTGAAAGTGAACGACCGTGTCACAGCAAGAATTTATCGACAAAATAAACCATCATGGGAACTTGGTTCGATTGTGGACAAGCTTGGTTCACTGCACTACACAGTCAAATTAGATAGTGGCTATGTGTTCAAGCGTCACATCGATCAACTACTTACTTACTTACTTAAGGTGGCGCTACAGTCCGTTGTGGACTTGGGCCTCAATCAACAGTCTCCGCCAGTCAGCTCGGTCCCTAGCTAGCTGTCTCCAGTTTTGCACTCCAAGTTGATTGAGGTCCTCTTCCACTTGTGTGCGCCACCTGAGTCGCGGTCTTCCTCTCCTTCTGCGTTCCTCGGGAATAGTGTCGGAGACTTTCCGGGCCGGAGCATTGGTGTCCATGCGCTCTAAATGACCGAGCCATCTGAGTCTCTGGACCTTGACCCTTCTGGCTAAGTTCACGTCGTTGTACAACCCGTAAAGTTCGCTGTTGTATCTCCTTCTCCATTCCCCATCAATGCACACGGGGCCAAAGATGACCCGAAGAATTTTCCTCTCGAAACAGCCTAAGGCACATTCATCCGATTTTGTTAGGGTCCATGCTTCTGCACCATACAGCAGGACAGGGATGATGAGGGTGTTGTACAGTTTAACCTTAGTTGCTCGAGAGAGGGCTTTTCCACTCAGTTGCTTTCTTAGCCCAAAGAAACAGCGATTAGCAAGAGTAATTCTTCGTCTTATCTCAGCGCTGGTGTTATTGTCCGTGTTGATAGCGGAGCCTAGGTAGACAAACTCCTTAACTACCTCGAAGTTGTATGCGTCTATTGTGACGTTCTGTCCGAGCCGTCGATGTTGGGTGTCCTTACTCGAAGACAGCATGTACTTCGTTTTCCCCTCATTTACCGCTAAACCCATTTTAGCCGCTTCTGTCTCAATCCTCACAAAGGCGCCATTGACATCACGCTGTGTTCTTCCCATTATATCAATATCGTCGGCGTACGCGAGAAGTTGAACAGATTTATAGAAGATAGTGCCTCTGGTGTTGACGGTGGAGTTTTGGACTATCTTCTCAAGAACGATGTTAAAGAAATCGCACGACAGTGCATCGCCTTGTCTGAATCCTTTTTTGACGTCGAATGATTCCGTAAGCTCATTGCCAACGTTGATAGAGCAGCGTGAGTTCTCCATCGTCATTTTGCACAAGCGAACGAGCTTGGCAGGGATGCCAAAGCTAGACATAGCTTTATACAATTCGTCTCTGTAGATGCTGTCATACGCGGCCTTAAAATCAATGAAGAGGTGGTGGGTATCGATTTGCATTTCATAGGTTTTTTCCAGGATCTGCCGCAACGTGAAAATTTGGTCGATGGTAGACTTTCCTGGCCTGAAGCCACATTGATAAGGACCAATCAGATTGTTGACGAAAGGCTTCAGACGTTCACATAATACGGCAGAGAGGATCTTGTAGGCGATGTTAAGCAGGCTGATTCCTCTGTAGTTGGCGCAGTTTAGAGGATCTCCCTTTTTCAGGATCGGGCAAACAATGCTGAGGTTCCATTCATCGGGCATGCATTCCTCCGACCATATCTTACAGATGATTTGGTGCATGCTCCTATCTAGCTCGTCGCCTGCGGCTTTGAACAGCTCGGCAGCTAGACCATCTGCTCCAGCGGCTTTGTTGGATTTCAGCCGTGATATTGCTGTTTTCACTTCTTCTAGGTCGGGTTCACGGAATTGTTGGCTGTCATCGCGTATGATAAAAGGCTCCTGTCTGACGGCGGGATTTTGTTCGTCGTCGCCGTTATACAGTCTACAGAAGTGGTCTTTCCAAATCCCCAGCACTGACTGCGGCTCTACTATGATGTTCCCTTGATGATCTCTGCAGGCTTCGGTTCTTGCTCGATGACCTTGAGCCAGGTGTTTTACCTTCCGATAAAACCTCCGAACTTCATTCCTGCTGTTAGCTCTCTCAACATCTTCGATCTGACGCTTCTCATGCTCTCTCTTTTTTCTCCTGAGAAGCCGGCGTTCTTCTCTCCTCTTTTGCTCGTAGAGCTGACGAGCAGCTCTTGTCTTTCTTTGCAGCGCCGCTTTGTATGCCTCCTGCTTGGCTGCATGGGCCTGCCTGCATTCTTCGTCAAACCAGGGGTTTCGTTTTGGTGGCTGTGTGAAACCCAGCACATTAGAGGCGGCATCTCTAACTGCATTCTGGCAATGTTGCCACTGGTCTTCGATACTTGATGTTGGCGGCATAGGACTCCTTAAGAGGTTACTTGTCACTCGATCAGAGAAGGATCTGGCGATCTCTTGCGATTGTAGCCGTCCGACGTCGAATTTTCTTGCATCGATCAACTAAGGCTAGTGAATATTCGAGCTCATGAACCATTAGCCAACACAGTTCCAGCAGCAAACTATGATGTAATTGTAAATCAACCAACAGTTTCTGAACCTATGCCTCAGGTGCCCGTTCCGTCATCGACTCAAGCTGCTACTGTACCACCTCCGCAATCTGCGATGCAAGTGCCACGATATTCAAGAAGACAAATAAGAAGACCAGCTAGATTCGAAGATTACCACCTCGACGAAATTGATTATTTGGATTAATTTGAATTTTTTTTTGACCACCCGGAGAATGTAATGGAACAGAGCTACTTTCAATAATGTAATGGAACAAGCCTATTCGAAAACATCATTCTTCTTTTATTGTTTATCTCTGGCTCTTGTTGCTGTCAATCTATTGGCGCTTTTTTTGATAACCTCATTAAGAATTCTTTCATGTAATTATTCAGTCAATAAATTGTCTAGTTTGTTACTCTTAAATATTCTTTTAATTCGACATAAATACACAACATGGTCCTACCGCCTCATTTTTGTTGCTGTTTTTTCTCATTTATTCACAGACACGAAGTTACAGTACTATGAAATTTGCGGTATCCGGAGGGTAAAGGGGCCGACCCATAGAATCCGTCAGTGCGTTAGCGTTGAAGTTTTCAACTGACAGCACAATAGAATACACACGTTCTTATGAAACTCGTCCCATAAGCAACGCATGTGACGGATACGACGGATAAAGTTGGTTAACTTTCTACTTTTTGCGTCCGTTGATCCGTTGACAACTAAATTTGACGAGCAGTCAATTCAATGTGTTCCCACAGCAACAAGGAAAAGCAATGGATGATGAAAATTTTGTGCAAACAAATAATTTTGACATGATTTTCATATTTTAATTTAAAATTTTTTGTTCGGATTTGCAGGTTTGTGAATTATTTTTACACCAAGTAAATGAGACTGTCAAATTATACAACGTATTCTATGGGACGGTTCAATCCGGCAAATACGTTGGCAGCAACGTACGCATTGACGCTGACGGATTGACGGATTCTATGGGTCGGCCCCTTAAAACGTAAGTCAGTTTCCGATCTCCTTCTGTCTCTTCTTTTTTTTGTCTTTTCTTCTCTCCTTCTTCCACCGATTCCTTGGAAATTGGAAAGTGAGTCCGTTCAGCACAGTCCAAATCAAGTAGATTAATTTGAAATCTTGAATCGAGATGATTAAATTTTGTATGGTAAATCTAGTGATTTTGAATAGATTTCAAGTAGATTTGAGATAATCTCAGATTATCGTTCAGTGGAAACAGCTTATAACACTGCTAGGGAACAGGATTTAGCAGTTTTTAGTAACTTTCGGCAGCTTGAAGTTACTTGAAAAAGTAAAGGAACGGACCTAAAATTTGTGGTATCCGGAGGGTAAAACGTAAGTCAGTTTCCGATCTCCTTTTGTCTCTGATACAAAGATAGCAATATAGCAAAGAAACACAACCACAACCATCTTAGTAATTGCAGCGTCGAGAATCGACGACAGCGACGAGTGTATTACCAACCAGAACTATTTATGTCGGTACTATAGTTCCCATGAATAACTGCCAGCGCCAACGACGGGAAAAGTTTACAACTTAAAATTATCGACGCTGAAAATACTATCATCTTCATTTTATTCCTATCCATATATTTGGATAAGAACGTAGCATTTCGCTGACATACTTTCCATCGAGTCCAAAGATTAATTATATAACAAGATGGGAAACTGACTTACGTTTCACTCCCTAGATCCCGCAGTTTTCATATTCTTTCATTTTATTTTCTTTCCTTGTACATGAATAATACAAAAACAAAGAGATGAGGTGGGATTCTTATATTTTTGCAGTTCTCTTTTGTTTGTTTTCGGATTTTCAAATTTTACGTAGATAACTAGATTGAATTTTCAAATTGTCAAACACGTTTTTCTTAAACCCACCACGAAAATACTTGAAGGATGCGTTCCGAAGCTTTAGGCTGAAAACTTATGTGGCTTTTTTTACAACCAAGAAGTATTGCTACTAAAATCAATGGCGCAAAATTGTATTCGCTAATGAACAACTTTAGTGTGATACTTAGCTTAAAATGACGTTTGAGTCATATCTGAAACGTCATTTTAAGCTAGTATCACACTAAAGTTGTTCATTAGCGGACTATAATTTTGCGCCAATGTTTTTTGGCGTGTAAGAAATGTGCAAAAACGAATCAATCCCTTTTTTGAATGTCTGTGTTGTCTGGTCAGCTGTTAAATCGTTTTGTACATGATAATTACAGCAATAGAAAACTCAGAACTAATAGAACTAATATATGAGCAAAATCCGTGTACAAGTATGTGTAAATCCGTCTCCAAAAAGAGATTTGAGAGAAATCAATCCTTCGAGCAAAAAATTCAATTTCTTTGTGAAAGAAATGCGTTTAAGGGAAAAAAATTGCCACTTTTACGTCACGGATCAATTCTTGGGTTGTAAGAAAAGCCACATTACTTGTGCCTTACATTAAGATATGTTTAAAGGCAGAAGCACACTCAAATATTTAAATACAAAATATACTGAATTTAGGAAATATCAGGCAATTTTCATGGTCAATTTGATTCTTGTTCTCCAAAAATAGGAAAAAAGGGCATAACGGCGAACAGGGTTGCTGTTTTTGTTTTAACTTCAACAAAAAATTAAAATATGTATGTGTCATTTTTTATTGCATTCAATAAACAAATTCTTGTCTCACAACTCAAAAAGTGAAAAAACTTTACATTTGTAATTTGCAGCCAAAACAAACAAAAATGAACCGAAAAATTATTCCGTGTTTTCATACTTCATTTTCCATCGTTTAATCTTTAGAACGTGTCATAAGTGGCCGAGAGACCGTTTCCAAAAACGAATACAACAAAATTATTTCTTGTTTTTAGTTTTTTTTTTGCAAGCATCTCTGTGTTAATAAAATATGTACGTAGCTTCATACAAAAAGTAAAAAAAGGATATTTAAAAAGCCCTTCATATTGATGCCTCAGTGTTGGAAAATAAAAATACTTAAACATTTTGATTGTTTGTATGAATGAAAACAAGAAAAATATTTCTCTTACTTTACCAAAAAATGTAGAATTTTTTTGTTCTGATTTAGCGTGTCTGCGTTTTGTGCACAATTTCTATTACCGTCACTCTTTGAAAATGAAATTTCACGAACAATTTCTACGCGTGTTTATTTAATAGCTTTTACTTACCTAATAGTTTTACTCTATTTGTGAACATATCCATTAACTCCCCTCTTTTTTCAAAAAAATTCAAAATTATTCCCCTTTGGTGAATAGACGGATTGAAAGAATGTGTTAGTGAAAACACGCACACATCTAAGCAATCCGTAAATTTTAGCTTGTAGGCAACTGTCATTTTGACAGCTTTGTTTCCCATCTCCTTACCTTATATAATCTCTGATCGAGTCTCTTCTCTTATGTCTTATGTCTTATCGCTTTTCTTTTTCCACTCATCTCTATCTCTCTCGTTCATTTTGCAATGACGGTAGTTCGAACGAGATAGCTCCATTCTTTTATCAAACTTCATCTTTGATTTTTATTCACCACAAATTCCTCAACCAATCATCGATCAAATTCCTTACGAATCCACTCAAAAAGTCAGAATTAGGTCCGTTCGTTTACCTCATAAAACTGCCCAAAGCTGCCCAAAACTGCCCAAAACTCCCACTTTTGCGTTCGTTTACTGCCACTAATCCTAAAATCTGTCACTTTTGAAGGAGAAAATATTTCCCCTACCTGCCGATTTTAGCTACAAAAATTTCTTGTGGCAGTTTGTGTAAGTTCTGTCAAACCATAAGAAGTACATTGAATTTTTTTGACGTTTGACATAATTTTGTGCATTGGGCAGATTTTGCCTGTTAAGCGGCCCCTAGACTATCAATATTATTGTATAAAATATTGTACAATATTATTGACGGGTACCCCAGACTACACAATATTTTGTTCAATAAATTAGTTGACAGATAATTATTTGTGCGTAAACATGCTAAATGACGATATAGATTTTTGTTGTGTGGCACTTGCTCTTGCTATTTCTTTAAAAAAGAAGGAAACACAAAAAAACGCAGATGGATGAAGGATTGGTACAAGAAACGAAACGTTTTCACTCATGAAAACTTACTTAACGAGCTGGTTTTCAGCGAACCCAACGATTTTCGAAATTTCCTGCGAATGGACGATGGATTGTATAATGATCTGCTTCGAATGGTTACGCCTACAATTATGAGGAGAAATACAAAATTGCGAGATTCTATTCCTCCTTCCCAGCGTTTGTCAATCACGCTGCGATTCCTTGCTACAGGAAATACTTTCGAAGATTTGAAATTTACCAGCGCTATTTCCCCGCAATCCATTGGAATAATTGTCACTGAAACTTGTACAGCTTTAATACAAGTCCTGAAGGATTACATAGAGGTAAATAAAATACATAGCTACACATCTGTGTTTATACATATCGAATATTTATTTATTGAAAATTTGAAAAAAATTCGGAGACATTTTGAGAATTTGTATCTTCTTCTTCATACTCTTCCTGAGAATTTTGTCATGAAAAATGGCAATCAACGGGACTTGGCAGAACGATGCTGTATGGTGTTGAACACGAAGCACTGCTGTATCCATCCATATTTATTGTAATTGAATTTCTGTGCAAAGTTCCCATGCGGCCTTCAAACAAAATATCATTTATGGCCTTCTTTGCAAACAATTGTTGTTCAGGTTGCATTTTCTGTAAGTCGACTGCCCAAGCTGTGGAGATTTGTTCAAACTCATTCTTCGGTTCTTGAAGCCGTTTCCGAACCAAAGAAATCAACTCCTCTGATCCATCACAGTTTTTCTTTCTTTTTGGTTGTGGTTCAATTGTTGGCTGTAAAGAAATAGATATGCATGATTAAAACAAATAAAACTGTTTTTTTTCCTATTCTATATGTTTTACTACATTTTAATAATAATATTTTCAAACTTATAGATTCCAAAAACAGAAGATGGATGGAGAGCAGTTGCAAATGGTTATAATGAGCGATGGAATTTCCCGAATTGTTTAGGGGCCGTTGACGGGAACCATGTGGCAATCAAAAAACCACCCAATTCAGGCTCTTATTATTATAATTACAAAAAATACCATAGCATTGTTCTACTTGCACTTGTAAATTCAGATTATGAATTTATAATGGTAGATGCTGGTATAAATGGACGTATTTCTGACGGAGGGGTGTTAAATAATACGGAATTTGGAAGAGCATTATCAAATAAATCACTCCACATTCCTGGACCATGTAATCTACCAAACAGCGATAAGAAACTGCCATTCGTCTTTATTGGTGACGACGCCTTCGCTCTGACCGACAACTTTATGAAACCCTATGGCCAAACAGGTTTAAATATGGAAAAGAGAATTTTTAACTATCGACTCAGCCGTGCGCGTCGAATAGTTGAAAATGCATTTGGAATCCTCGTTTCAAGATTCGGTGTATTTCAGCGGCCTATTAATTTATCTCCTGAGAAAGCACAAATCATCGTCTTATAGTGTTGCTATTTGCATAATTATTTAAGACGAAATCAGCAACAAAAATATATTGCAAAGAGCATCATAGATGTTGAAAACGAAGAGTCAGGAAGAATCACTGAAGGCGAATGGAGAACGAATAGTCAATTGACTACACTACAAAGTTCTCACAGCAGAAACTCAGTTGGCAGTGCAAAATCTGTCAGAGATAGCTTTTGTCACTTTTTTAACAATGAAGGCCAGGTTTCATGGCAACATAAATTTGTATGATTTGTTATTAAAAGTATGCATATGTAATATATATGTAATATAAAAAGATAAATAAAAGAATTCTTACCTGGGACATTTTCGGAATTTCACTTATATTCATGCTGCTTTGTGAAGAGCATGGTTGCTCCAAATTTTTCAAAAACTGCATGGCATCATAGTACTACAATGTTGGTTCAACGACGTCGTCGACGCCTGCACCACTCTTTTCAGAGTCCGATATTTTCTTCACTTCTTTTCTATAATTGGTGCGCAATGAATTCAGCTTCTGAATTAACTGGCTTTTATCTGCCTCGGGATATCTTTCCCGGTACTTGACAAGCATTATTTCATATTGTTCATTTTTTATATTTTTGTTGCTATATTCTTTGCACTTCACGTTCCACAACGCCGGCAGAGTTTCATAGATTTCGATCAACTCTAAAATAAATTTCCTTTCTTCTCTTTTATTTGCCATTATTCTTTATTTAATATTTATTAAAATTGATTGCTTTTACTAATCTGTATAAAAAAAAACCGACCGAAAACTCTATTGGCACACTAGATATATTTCACTTGACGAGATTTGAAATTTAACTCCCGGGGATGTTGATGCCTGGAAAATTCAAAAACAAATGACAAAATATTGTGCAACCTCACCTACAGACTATACAATATTTTGCAGTGTACAATAAAATATCAAAAGGGTTTTGATTTTGTACAATATATTGCACAATGCTTCAATATGAGCCCTAGACTATCAATAATATTGTATAACATCAAATATTGTACAATAATATTGATAGTCTAGGGACCGCTTAAAGCGTTCGTTTACTTTTTGGGCAAATCATAAAATTTCATCCCCACTCCTCCATTTTGACAGTTTTTACACAAACTGCCCAAAAAGTAAAAGAACGGACCTATTGACTTTGAGCTCATTTCTAGAGCGACACATTTTCGCTGTGTCAAATAAGGATAGCCATTGTTGCGAAGATTGTATTTTGCCTATTTTTCTTTTTCCCTTGCATATATGTATAAGGAATAAAAGAAAAAAACTTCCTTGTCTAACTAATTGTTCAACTTTTAACTCGAATCAAACTCGAACTCCTGTTAATTGTTAAAATTAAAACTTGCTCTTCAATGTTCAATTGCAATAGTTCGTTTTTTCTTTTTTGGGTGAATAAAAAATTGTCGACTTCGTAGTCTTACATATAACATTTAAAAAAAAAATTAATATTGACCTATAGAATATTTATACTTGTGAAAATCATTCAGAGTTCTTTATAAACAAAAAAAGAGAATATGAAATAAGTTTTTTGGTGATTTTTCCCTTCGAAATCCAGTGGTACTATACTAATTAATTGTTCTCTATCAAAAGCGATTTTGTTTGAACAATTAAAACTTGAATTATCTTATGTATTCATGTGGAAGATAGAATTTACTAAGCCAAGAAGAATGGGTACATCTCTATGATAAAGAAAAGTATTCCAAATTAATAATAGAAGAAGGAGCACCACGCAGGGGCTCCATTCGCTTCACTAGTTGCTACAATTTTTTCTGCGACTCGGATTCAATCCATATCCGCCTTAGTCTTACAATAAATTGATTTTATTGAATTTTCATCGGAGGTAAGTCTTAAAAATAGTTTTTTTTTATCTATCAACATGAACGTATTTTTTCTCCAGCTTGGTCATTTTTAGGGATAACTAAGAGTTAAAAGAAGAAAAACTTGCGTAAGGACATTTTTGGTTTTGCTTGTTTGATTTAATTGTTTGAACAAAAAAACAACTAATCGTTTTGGAAAAGTGCTAAAATGTCAAAAATATCTACTAACAAAAAATCGATTTTTTGTTTAAGGTAAGAAAAAAGAAAGCAAATTTTTGTATAAAACTTTCGTAATTGAAATGGTTTTTATCAACTAAAGTGTATCTCACTTGAACGGCTTCACGATTATGCCGCCATTAAGTGCTTTTGTCCTGTTTGTGGGATCACTGAAAAAAAGCAGTTGATTGAACAGCGTCAGAAATTCTATGAATCTAGATTTTTTTTTTCTAATGCCAAGTATCGACCTTTATAAAAGTGATCGATTTGTTCAAACACAAAAGCATTCCGGAATTTAAGAGGCGATAACCTCTATTGATCAGAGTACCATAAAGCCTCTTTATTGCATCTATAATCGGTCTGTCAAGGATTTAGTCGTTAGTGGCTTAAAGCTGCTCGTTTGTAATTTACAAATTTGTGAGTGTTCATTGGCTTGCAATCTTCATAATTCACGCAACGAGTTGGCTGAGGTTCTCTTACACTTGTGTGCTCCGCTTAAGTCACGGTCTTGACACTGCAGGCTGGTGTAGATGTCTGAATTTATAGCAAGTCGAAGGTAGACAAAGTACTTAATTACAAAGTTCAAGGCATTATAATTGGTCATGCCATCAGCCATCTTCTTTGCCTACTTACGTTCTCCTCACCAAAACAGCGCTTGGCAACAGATATATTGGCAGATATATTGTATTTTTCGTGCTTAGCATCGACTGCGGTTCCACTACCATATTTTTCTGATCGTCTATATAGGCACCGGTTTTGCCATCTGAAACCTATTCCGGACTCTTCAACATATTGTTCCAACCCTCATCCTCTCGATTGTGCGCCACCAAAGTTCCATTTGTTTCCTTCTGAAAAGGCAGTGTTCTTTTGCTTGTTAAGGTGCACAGGCCATTCAATTTGCACATGCTGACATAAAAAATGGCGCATTTGCTTTTAATTTTGTTTCTAACCTTAAACAGGGAATAACGTGGATATGTTTCCTTAATTTCAAATTTATTGTTTTCCGAAGATGGTTTAAAAGCCTAGCCTTGCCTTGTTTGCTTTTTTATTTTAACCTTGACTTTTCACAAAATTAATTAACTATTTAAAATCTACCAACAGATGCCTAACAAAACCTGACCACTGAGCTTAGCTTTGACGACCTAGTTTGGAGCTTTTGTATAAATGATGTTCACACCCATTCGAAACTTCATAACATACATACAAAAAAATGCCAGTGGATCGACATTTTTTGGAGGAACTACATCAAATACAGAACTAAACGACACCTGTAGCACCACAATGGATAAGCAAAGCGAAGAAATTGAATCCAGGACTGTCATTATGGCGGCATTGGAACCAACAACATCCCTTAAGGACCAAAATCGCAATGAAATCAACAGCCAATCACACAACCAGACCCACCACAACACAAGCGAGAATCAGCTCTCGCTTGAAGGAGTAGACAAACCCTCCATGAGCACCTCAATGCCCTTTGCAGATCCTATGGGCGAACAAAACATGTATAACAATGTTGATTACGAGGGCGAAAACGACGGGGAAGAAGACGAAAAAGATATTTTCCTCGACTTTCCAACTGAGGACGGTGATATCGAATTTCCCACGAGTGAAGTTATCGTCCTTAATGATCCCGATTTGAATCTATCTATGAATTCAGATCCCGCAGCTGATCCTCTTGCATTGGATGACTATAACGTCAATCTCGGTGGTGTTAACTCACCAAGTGCTTTGGACTCATCAACCGAAAGCAATGTCCTCTTTGTCGTCGATATTGAGGAGGTTGTTGGCAAAGCACCACGACTAATAGACGAAGTCGACGAATCGCGGCAGTTGAAAGCCTCTGTCCAGTCGTCATCCACGGCTGATGAGCAGGAGCTTCGTAGTGATGGTTCAGATTCGGGCTTAGGATCAGAGACATCAACTCTCCAAACGAATGTAACAACCGACACCAGTGTTGGCTCGATAATTTGTACGTCACCAATTATCGAAAAACTCCCAAAGCGATCGAATTTAAAACGCCACCTTCGAGATGTCCACGTCGATGACGGTGTGGTCGGTGGCGGCACAGGCACCGGTCATCAATTACAAAAGAAACCGCGTCGTTCAATTAACTTCGATGGAGTCAAAGTCTTCTATTTCCCTCGCATTCAGGGCCATGGGTGTGTTCCGTCGCAGGGCGGATGCACACTGGGCATGGGCGCTCATCACGTTAGCTTTAAGACATTCAGTTTGGCGGAGCATGCAGCAGAGCTGAGACGTGCTCATAAATTGCAATTGCAAGAGATCAATCCGCGCGGATCGTCGAGTGAGGAGTCGGATAGTGATGAGGAGCTTAGCGAGGGAAGTGGCTCGGACTTGGATGCGGAGACGAATGGTTTCTTACAACCTGTGTCGCCGAAACAACGAAGGGCTCTACTTAAAGCGGCTGGTATTAGGAAGATCGATGCGAATGAGAAAATTGAATGTCGTGATATTCGGAATTCGCGAGAGGTGTGCGGCTGTGTGTGCAGGGACTTTTGCGATCCTGACACGTGTGCATGCAGTCAAGCTGGGATTAAATGTCAGGTATGAAGATTTTTATTATTTTACGACGTGGATGAGTCTTAGTGTTTTTTATCTCTTATAGGTCGATCGCGCAATGTTCCCGTGTGGCTGTTCCCGTGATGCCTGTGGCAATGTCATTGGCCGAATTGAATTCAATCCAGCGCGAGTTCGTACGCACTTCATTCACACAATTATGCGCCTGGACATGGAAAATCGACAGCAAAAACGCAGCGATGAAGTTACAATTCAACAACTTGTCGCCGCATCGTCGTCGTCCGTGTCATCACCAGCATCACATTTAGTATATAATAATGTATCTGCCTTGGTGGACAACGGCACACCACCTCTCAGCAGCACCGCCTACAACGCTATGCCTGGCTACAACGGTCTGGACCAAAGTCCGAACCTTGCCTATAATCATCATCATCAAATGCATCAGCAGTATAATGTCTATAATAACCATCATCCCATGAGCGTCAATGACGGTGGTTTATGTGCTCAAATACCGGCGAACATGATGGTTTCCCAATCCATATTGCCTCCAACGCACAATTCCTATTCCAATGCGAACGTCAACGCCGCCACAGCCGTCGTTGTAACGCCCACAGAAGCTGACAGCACGGCATTGAACGGTAGTACGCTTCATTATCCCGACGGACCGATTTATCCACCTCCAGATGTGAATTATGGAGACATGCTGGCTCCCTACGCCAACACAACCTCATTCGAGACACCAAACAGCACTTACTCAACGGCAAATGTGTATGGCACTTACCACACCAGCCCACACCTCGATAGCAATATGCAGCCGTTCTTGGGCTATGGTCCGGCTTGCAATGGTGACATGCCTGACTTCAATGAGGTCCACAACGGCTTCATTAGTTTGAACACGCCCGACGCCAGTTCAGCTCGAATGACGGCAATTAACGATTTGCTGCACAATAATCGCAACACAACTACGGCTTTGATTGCAGTTTCTCCAATGAACAACTCGTTCGCTTGTGAAGTGGCGCCACAATCGCAGCAGTTGAATGTCCTACCAGCTATATCCAGTGTAAGCGATATTGTAGCAGATTCTGGTATAAGACCAGAAACGCCACCCGATGAGGAAACTCCACATGAAAATCAAATTATCCAGATTCTTGAACTGCCCAAGACGACGCCAGAAGTTCTCTTAAAAGCTGTCTCAACAGAATCGATTCAGACCGATGAGAGCAAAGACTCTCCCGAAGTGGCACTAAGAGAGCCACCTCACCATGTTGAGCTTTCAAAAAGTGATGTTCCACTTGTTTGTGAAAGTCCTAAAACAGAAGAGGGCTCTTCGTTCTTGAATGGCTCAAACGATCAGCAAGTTGAGCAAGCAACAAAACCGGACGAAAATGGAACCAATAATACAACAACAGATCCCCCAACAGCCGAGACGGTCGTTGTATCAGCTTAGGCACCCCACCACTTCAGTTTTGTTTGCTCATAGTCATGATGCTCAATCCTTTCTAAGAATTTGTTTCTCCTCACAGTGCCCAATCGATGAGCGCCCATTTGATATTTCTGTGATTCAATCTTTATTTTTATCTCTCCTCTCCCAACTTGCTTTTATTTCCTTACGACTTTTGATATTCCTAGCCTTAGCTTGGAAACCTAAAAAAAAAAAAGAAACAGCATGATGTCATCCCTCCTGTTGCTATGGTTATTGTTTTTGGTGATGCCATCATGCGCACGTCTTTCTTAGGAAAGAAAACCTGAACTAATTAGTTTTAAAAATACAAACATGTCGGAATTTACGTTTCCGAGGTAAGTTAAACATTTTCATTGTTTTCCATTTATCAAACTAAGCACAATCTTTTTTGGAACTTATTTCCTTTTAATGTTGTCCTCGTTGATTTTTTCTTTTTATAATTACTTTTACTATTTAATTAAGGGTTAGTCTTAAAACATAGTTTTAAACTTTAAAATACACAAATAATTATATCATAGAAACAAAATTAAGGAAACACAAATGAAAGTTGTTTTGTAGTGTCTACTTTTATAATAATTACACACAACGTTAATAAATAAATATTCTTGTTTTAAGTGTTAAAAACATTCAAAATAATGTTAGTGAACCAATTCAAAGGTATAAAACTACATTGAATTCTCTCATAAATATAAATAAATAGATTTTATATAGAAAAAAACATTTTGGAATGCTTTTTCGATAGATGTATGAAAATGATGACTAACTTAGTTGAAGATGAAAAAAATCAAACTGTATTTTATGTATAAAAATAATTTGTCTGTAAATTAAAACAAAAGTTAATAAAATTATTTTAAAGAATACACAAAACTCATTCTCATTGAAAAGGTTTTCAGAGATTGCACTTCCAATAATATGTTTTTCGACTCATGGTCACTTGATTAAGCACTCGGGTAACCTTTTTGGAGTTTACTCCTTTAGAATTGATTCATATATAGACCCAGGTATGAAAAAATTATGGATAGGAAAATCAAACATTGAAAAAAGCGTTATAAAAATTGACTACCAACGCTTTTTTTTAACTCTTAATAACTTTTAACCTACTGGATCGATTAAGATGAAATTTGGTAGTAAGATAGACTAGAACCTGCGAAAGGGCATACGGTATTTTTTAACGCAATAAAAGGGGTTAAAAAGGTCACAAGGGGTTGAAATGTTAGGTCAAAGTGTGTATGGAGGTCGATTAGGTTAGAAGCTTAAAAATTATTTGAATGGCTTTTGACTAAACATAAATAAGTAAGACATTCAAAGTTTAAAAAATAATTAACCGAGGGGGGGGGGGTGAAAATAGGGGGTAAAAGTAAAAAGGAACAGAGATTTCAACTTAGAACGGTGAAATTTTCACACATGATACAGAATTTCATGCTCTTCAATTTATTATACTTTAATTATAACGGTAACTCATTAATATGGCCAATTAAGACATTTTCACATAAATTGGTATATAAGTTTTAATCCTATAGACTGGTTGTTGAAATTTCCATATGTCTAACCTACATGAAATAACGGTGATTTTGATACCTCATTTGTAAGGATACGTCTAGTACAAGCCTCACAATCTCGATTTTAAAATAAATATAACTGAACACAAACGACCTGCTTGGTTCGTACAAAATGACACATCACTTGTGGGAGAATCCCGCTATGCCCAAAATTCGATCGTTGTTTTTCGATTAAAAGCATCCTAGCGTGCGTTCTAATAATCGGATCTTCAAGATTAAGATCTCTTAAGAAGCACAAGGCTTCAGGCTTTAGGTTAGGTTAGGTTGTAGTCTGTCTAGTTGTTGTTGACACATTTAGACCTCAAGGATCCGTTGTGATACCACAAAATACTCATGGGAGAGTAATGAACTTAAACAAACCAATTCGTGCTTTTAATGAAGTTAGAGAGACATTTTGTGTCGATCGTTGCTAGTTCGCTGGTATTATCGAAGAAGGGATTACCGAGAGAGTTATTCCTTCTAATGGAGAGTGCTGGATATGTACATAGAAGGTGTTGGACTGTTTCCTCTTCCTCCTCGTCCATGCAGCTTCTACAGAAGTCATTTGTGTAGACCCCTAGCCTCAGAGCATGTCTACCTATGAGGCAGTGTCCTGTTATTACTCCAATTGTAGAGCTTATATTTTGTCTGCTCAGGGATATCAAGCCTTTTGACCGTTTTAAGTCTATGCTTGGCCATATTTGCTTGGTTGCAAGGCAGGTGGTACCCTGTGACCATCTAGCATTGGTTGATTCTAGAGCATATTGTTTGAGAAGATATTTGCATGTAGCAAGTGGTATTCCTATGTTATGTTTTTGTCTAACATTAGGCAGAAGTGTTCCGTTTTTGGCGAGCTCATCGGCTTTACAATTTCCCGGAATGTCTCTGTGGCCCGGCACCCAAATGATGTGAATATTAAACTGTTCCGTCATCTCATTCAGAGATGATCGACAATCGTGGACTATATGAGAGTTTGTGGAGACAGACGCGAGAGATTTGAGAGCGGCTTGGCTGTCCGAGAAGATTCATATATCCTTGCAAGATATAACGTTTTCTTTGAGCCAGGATAATGCCTCTTTAATCGCCATTACTTCTGCCTGGAATACACTACATTGATTGGGAAGTCTGTATGATAGACTGAGATTCAGTTGTTCTGAATAGATACTACTTCCAACTCCGTAATCGGTCTTTGAACCGTCTGTATAGAAGTGTACCGCATTGTCTTCCAGGGGTCTCTCTTCTTCCCAGGAGGATCTTGAAGGGATGGAAACATGGAAGCTTTTACCGAATACCATTTTTGTGGTGGTATAGTCTAAGCGATCTGGGATAGATCTGAAATTGTCTAGAATAGTAGTATGTCCAGTATTGTTACTGTTCCATTGAGAGGTGGCTCTAAGCCTCACACGTGTTGGCTGCCACCATTTTGGAGAAGATGTCAAGAGGTGTTAGGTTTAAAAGCACTTCCAGGGCTGCGGTTGGTGTTGAGCGAAGTGCTCCTGTGATGCACATACCTGCTGACCGCTGAACTTTGATGAGCTTATTTAGATTTACCATCTTGTCCAGTGCGGTCCACCATACGACAACTCCATAAATGAGTATCGGTCTGATTACCGAAGTGTATAGCCAGTGGGTTATTTTTGGGGAGAAGCCCCATTTTGATCCTTCTTCTAAAGCTTTAGGCTTTAGTTAAATGTACAATTCAAAGACATTCAATTCCATTTTGTATGCAATAATGCACGATAAATGTGGACCCATTTGAATTTTCATCATTAATTAATGAACAGTTGATAAGAAATGTAACTGTTCTGAAAATGTAATGATGCAGTTTTGTAGATTTTTTCATTATTTACAAAAATGTTTGTAGAAGTAACTACATTGATTCATTAAAAAATACATAAGAACGTTTTAAACAAAGTTGTTGACATTCATATTGCTTACCATAAGTATTTAAGTATAATATATTTTATCAAATTATTATGAAAAGATGTATGAATATATGAATTCAATCCTTTGCGTATCATATATTTTAAGGTAATCAAATCATTCTTATTGAGTGAACTCCAGTCGCGCGTCGGAGCTGACACGTACATTTTTTTTTTTATTTGTGCGCGTTACCTAAGCCGCTTACATTTCTTCGGCACTTCGTGTTTTATGAAGAAAGATTGAAACTGGGACGTTGCTCTTCAGTCACAGGACGGAATTCAACAATCTTAGTCGTTAGCTCGTAAATATTATGGAATTAATATTCAATTAATTGTCTTTTATAATATTGATCTGAATTTTCTTTATTAAATTGAAACATAAAAACAAACGTATCTGAAGAAAATCGAATTGAAAGAACAAAAATATTTACAAATGATTTTTGAGCTCTACATAAAACGTTCTAAGTTATTTTCATAATACACCGGGAGCCCTCAATCCTGAAAGTGCACTTACACGGATTTCAAATTTTTTTTATTAAAAGATAGTTTATAGAAATACCAACAAATTAAGCCCGGTATGACGAGGCCTATCCTGGCACCAGTATTTTTTGCAATTTTTTGCATTATTAATAATTATTGATAATTTGCACTTATCGCGGATTTTAATTTTAACTAGCGCATATTATTGGAAATTTAATGTGCTTTCAGGAAAAAATGGTATGACAGCTGCCATCCTGGCACCAATGTCTGTCATACCTATTTTAAGAACATATGAGTGACAAAATTTTAAAAAAGGTATGACAGACATTGGTGCCAGGATGGCAGCTGTCATACCACTTTTTCCTGAAAGCACATTAAATTTTCAATAATATGCGCTAGTTAAAATTAAAATCCGCGATAAGTGCAAATTATCAATAATTATTAATAATGCAAAAAATTGCAAAAATTACTGGTGCCAGGATAGGCCTCGTCATACCGGGCTTAATTTGTTGGTATTTCTATAAACTATCTTTTAATATAAAAAATTTTGAAATCCGTGTAAGTGCACTTTCAGGATTGAGGGCTCCCCGCCTATAATCAAAGTAGTAAATATGTTAAAATATAAATTAACACCTAAGATAATTAACTCCAACATTAAATTCAATATTGTAAAGAGACAAGAGTCATCCTTCGTTGCTCTCAGTAGTTGCGATGTTGACGTTCCCTGTATCATCTCTGCTGCTGGCGATTGTGTTCATATCTGAAATCGACAACAAGGTGCTCAGGCAGAGCCTAAGATAGATAGGTAGATAAATGATTTTTATTGAATAAACTAACAATATTAAATTTGTTTACAAAAATCTTTATAGCATGGCTTTGGCCGTCTGCCATAAATAAATAATAAATTCAATAGTTTTCATACAGCTCTTCGTACATTATTCTTTCTCTATAACTTAAAGCGATTTGGCATTGGCAGTACTCAAAAAGTTTGTCGACATTCATCTCATTAAGTTCATTCAAAACTTGTTCTTCAGATAAGATGTTGATTCCAAATATACATCTTCTTGTTTCGCTCAGCACCGGACACTTTCTTCGTTCTGTTAAGTTACAGAGACTACATTCCTGCGGAAGATCAGGTCAATTACAGCGCTATCCTGACGTGAATCGTGGATTCGATTCCCTCGAACACTGTCTTTACATTCTGCAAAATTCCCCCCGAAGAATAGCAGAATAAACAATAATTCAGTCGCTTCTGGTTCTGCTGCATAGCTGGCTCCATACTGTTCGTCCAGCTTGGATATAATGTCGTACAGGACTCTTTTACTTGCAGCTATATCTTCACCATTCAAATATAAGTGTCATGTAACATGTTACATGTTTCAGCCCTCAGCCACTCTCCATAGCAATTAGTACCTTCCTCAATACATTTCATGACTGTCTTTGCATTTTGTAACTTATCAACGAAATTTTTCTCCATATTCATACTACTTGTAAATATAAGACCCAGATATTTGTACTCCTTCACCACTTCAATAGACTCACCATTTTTCATTAGCAGCATGTCTTTCTCCTCCTCTTTTGAACACCATAATCTTTGATTTCTGAATATTGACATAAAGATTCCATAACTGGCAATAATCGTGCACCTTATTGATCATCCGTTGAAGGGTTTCAGGCGATTGAGCAAACATCACCACATCATCGGCAAAAAGCAAAGCCTTTATTAGTAGACCTGCAAGGCAAACTCCACCAGGAATGTAGTCAATCAGATCATCCAAAAAGAGTGCAAATAAGTTTTGACTAAAAGTTTAAAGTACATCCCTGCCTTACTCCCTAAGTTGGAGATGGTTTAGTAACGGGTGATTTTTTAGCTGGTTTGGTTTTGGCAACACTGGTTTTGACAGCTGACGTGTGTTTAGTACCTTGTGTCACTGTCAAACAGCTTCAGTTTGGTTTACAATTTAACCATGGATCGTCTTACAAATGAACAACGCTTGCAAATTATTGAATTTTACTATCAAAATTCGTGCTCGGTTCGAAATGTTCATCGCGCGCTGCTTCCATTTTATGGTCGGCATTCTCGACCTTCTGTGCAGTCTATTCGGAAGATTGTGACCAAATTTCGCACCAAATTTACTTTGTTGGACATTAAACCACCAACACGCTTACGTACTGTGCGTAGTGAAGAAAATATTGCGGCCGTATCAGCTAGTGTGACAGAAGACCGCGAAATGTCCCAGCGCCGTTCCCAGCAGTTAGGCCTTTGTTACAGCACTACGTGGAAAATTTTGCGGAAGGATTTGGGCGTAAAGCCTTTTAAGATACAGCTGGTGCAAGAACTAAAGCCAGCCGACCTACCACAACGCCGATTTTTTGGTGAATGGGCTCTTGGAAAGCTGGCCGAGGATCCGCTTTTTTATCGAAAAATTGTGTTCAGCGATGAGGCTCATTTTTGGTTGAATGGGTACGTAAATAAGCAAAATTGCCGCATTTGGAGTGAAGATCAGCCAGAAGCATTGCAACAGCTACCAATGCATCCCGAAAAAGCCACTGTTTGGTGCGGTTTATGGGCCGGCGGCATTATTGGGCCATATTTCTTCAAAGATGATGCGAATCGCAGCGTTACTGTCAATGGTGAACGCTACCGAGCGATGATAACAAACTTTTTTTTGCCCGAAATGGAAGTTCTTGACTTGCATGATATGTGGTTTCAACAAGACGGTGCCACATGCCACACAGCACGCGAAACAATGGCGCATTTGCGAGGCGAGTTTGGTAAACAGTTAATTTCACGTTTCGGGCCGGTCAATTGGCCGCCTAGATCGTGCGATTTGACACCATTAGACTACTTTTTGTGGGGGTATGTCAAGGCTAATGTCTATAGGGACAAGCCCGCTTCGATTGACGCACTGGAAGCCAGCATCCATGCATTCATTCGTGAGATACCGGCCGATATGTGTGAAAGAGTATGCCAAAATTGGACACACCGGATGGGCTACCTGAGACGCAGCCGCGGTCAACATTTGCATGAAATTATCTTTAAACATTAAATTGCAAGGTTCAAACTATCGATTCAAATAAATATTTCATTCATTTTTTCGATTTTTTTTTTTTTTAAGTTCTAAACCTCATAAAAAATCACCGTTTATAAGCTGTGCTTGCCAACGCTTTCACCGAGAATCGGCCGAATCGAGGTTACCGTCGCGTCGGTCGTCGGAGCGGAATTTTCTCCGAATTTTGCTTCGAAGTAGTTCTCCGAAAAGCAAAATGTCTCCGATTCGTAGGAAATCGGAGAAAATTCTGTACCTCGATTGGGCCGAATATCTTCTTTTCCAAGTTTGGCGTACACAGGAAACTGCCTTTATGATAGCACGACGACAAGTACACATACAAATAAGCGCTTTTAACACGTACAAATCCGAAAAGCCTACTAGTTGTTTTGTCTGCTGGAGCCCTCATCAATTAAGCCGTACCTACATATATGTGGCTTGTTGATGTTCCTTAACTTCCTCGTCATCTCGGTCGAAGAGGTAACCCGACGGATTTTTGGTTATATGGTTAAGTAGTAAAATCTCCATTTAAAACGAAAAAAAGCTTAAGCAACATTTCGATTCTAGGGTGGGAAATAAAAACATCAAACCGATTAAAAAGTTGTTTTATTCCTTTCGTCATGGAATCAAAACAAAAACAAAATAATATGGATTCAATTTGCAGCATAGCCAGACATTCCACTATTCATCTTCCGAAAAAATTACACCGATCTGTTTTCGAATTGTATCTTCAACTCGCGCCAGCAATAAACTCTCACTGTGGCTCATATCGTCACTTTGAAGCTTCCCCTCCTTGATACACCGCCGAACTTCTTCTGCTTCATAGCGCAGTCCTTCAGAGTTGGCAAAATTCGTCGTGTACTTTCCTTTAGGTAGATTCCATGTCTTTTCATTGCCATCCACGTCGATGATTGTTGTTGGACACCAGAAGTTCAAAATCTATTAGAGAAATATTATTTAGTGCATTTTACTACACCGTTGATTATTATTAATATATTACTATACCGTTATCTGGCCCTTGGAACCTTTGATGACAGCTCTGTTCTTGAGTTCCTTCTTAGCACTTGTTTTTAGTTTAGCAACTCCTCCACCGGGATATTTCAATTCCACTTCAACTCCAAGATCGACACCTTCTGTATTGAGCTCTCCAGTTGCGTGAATAGAAATTGGAGGCTCTTGATATGCCCATTGCGATGCTTGGATTACGTAAATGCCCAAGTCGAGAACTGTTCCACCGCCAAGTTCTTTTTTCCTTATCAAAATAAAGATACAACGAAATGTTTATTTTATGTTGATACTCGAAATCGTTATCGCTTATCACATTGAAAACACTCGAAAAAAACAGTGTACTCACTGTACTCGATCGATTGTAGTCAAATCGAAACCAAATTCAGCATTAACTTCTTGAATACTACCCAGTTTTCCATCTGCAATTTGCTTCCTAACATATTGATAAGCCGGGAAGAACCTTGACCACACAGCTTCCATGAGAAACCGCTTTCGACTATTGGCATACGTTGTAAGTTGTTGGACTTGTTTTTCATTCATGCAAAGCGGCTTCTCAACGAGAATATGTTTGCCGTGCTTCAGCATCAACATGCCGATTTCAAAATGTTGTGGATTGAGGGCGCCGATGTACACAACATCTATTCGACAAAAATTGATTCAATGTTTTCCAGAAAATTCTGACAGCGAAATACTCACCAATATCCGGTGACTTTGCAAGTTCTTCATAGTTTCCGAAAGCTTTAGATATTTCATGAATCTTAGCGAATTCCTCAGCGCGTTTTTTATCACGAGCAGCAATAGCCACTACAATGTGTTCATCGTTGGGTAAGGTACTTAGGCCAGTGACGAAATCGTGGCTTATTTTGCCAGCCGATATAATTCCCCAACGCAGCGCCATAATTCTTATATCTCTTTGAAGTAAACTCAGTAAAACTATTGAATCTGCAGTAAAAGAAACACTGACTTTTATACAGCTTGAAATGGTTTAAGCTATTAACAGGTGGTCTAGGTTTCAATTTATACGTTATCGGCGAAAAAGTTGCTCAAGATAATTATTTAGAGTGGGGTTACACAACTACTGAGATAAGTTATTCTAAATTGAATGCAATATTCTGAATGTACGATGTGTTTGTAGAAGTTTGTTGAATTGTACTTATCCCATTGCCAATTATCTTGGGTCACTATGGCGTATTCTTCTTCCCTAATTATAGTTGTTGTATTATACTCTTGACACCAACACAATTTAATATTTTTTGTATTTTTTATTTTTTTGAAAAAGTAACACAAATCAAAATCTTCAGCGCAACGATTTATTCTATTTAATGAGGAATAACTGTGATTATTAGTCATCCTCTGGATAAACAACTCCAACTTGTTTTCTGATTGCATCCTCAATATGAGCCACCAGCAGACTTTCATTGTGATTCATGTGGTCGCTCTGAATTCTGCCATCCAAAATACACTTTCGAACTTCTTCGGCTTCGTATCGTAGGCCTTCAGAATTCGGGAAGTTAATTTGGTACCTTCCTTCGGGCAGAACCCATTCCTTGGTTTTACCATCAATGTCAATTATACTCGTTGGACACCAGAAATTTGGAAGCTTTAAAAAAAAGAAACGACATTGAAGTTACAAAGCGCTTTTATAAATCGAGTAGGAAAGTTTACAGTTATCTGTCCCTTGGAGCCTTTAATGACGGCTTTGTTTTCGAGCAGCTTCCGCGCGTTTGTTTGAATTCTTGCAATTCTCCCTCCAGAGTAATGGAGTTCTCCGTCAATTGAGAGATCAACTCCATCAGCGTTTAACTCGCCGATTGCCTTTATATTCACCGGAGGCTCTTGGAAAGCCCATTGTGAAAGCTGGATCACATAAATTCCCAAATCTAGGACCGTTCCACCACCAAGTTCTTTTTTCCTAAATAAAGGACAAGTGAATTCTTATGAATTGACAACTAGGAATGGTTTCTTACTGTATTCGGTCGATGTTCATCAAATCGAATCCAAACGAAACGTTGACTTCTTCTATTGTCCCTAGTACTCCACTTGCAATCTGTTTACGAATATATTGATAAGCTGGGAAGAAACGCGACCATACCGCTTCCATGAGGAATAACTTTTTTCGCTCGGCATATGTGATCAATTTCTTGGCTTGTTTTTCATTCATGCATAATGGTTTCTCTACAAGGATGTGTTTACCGCGCTCCAACATTAGCATACCGATTTCAAAGTGTTGGGGGTTGATGGCTCCAATGTAGACAACATCTGATACGCGAAATATGTGTAAGCAATTGAATGAGTCCATATTTTCTTAACTTACCAATTTCCTTGCATTCGGCAAGTTCTTCATAGCTTGCAAAGGCGTTGGATATTTCATGCAATTTGGCAAAATTATCAGCGCGGCTTTTATCACGAGCTGCAACAGCAACAACGGAGTGCTCATCGCTCGGCAATGTGCTGAGACCGTTGACAAAGTCGTGGCTTATTTTACCAGCAGAGACTATTCCCCAGCGGAGTGCCATTGTTTAGTCGAGATTATTGCTTCCTAATGTGCTGCAAGAAATTTTTTTTTTAATGATACTAGATGGTATTGTTTTGAGACATTTTTGTAACTACTTCGAAACTCTTTTGTGTAATTAAGATGTGGATTGAACTTCTTGAAATGGAAATTTTCGTTTCTCCCAATTTATTTTCCCAATATATTACTATTTTCTAGTTGGTCCCTTCCGTTCACGGTTCTTCAACTTCAATAACCTTGAATTGAACGTTTGACTTTTCTGTTTTTGTTTTTGATTCTAGAGCACAGATGAGTTTAAAAGGGAGATGGGAAACCGAGCTGTCAAAATGACAATGCCTACAAGCTATGGACCATAGTTACTGCGATAGTATGCATGTTTTTACCAATACTATCACAGTAAATATGGTCCTGCCACTCCATTTTTGTTGCTGTTTTTTTCTCATTTATTCACAGACACGAAGTAACAGTAAAATAAAATTTGCGGTATCCGGACGTAACGTAAGTCAGTTTCCGATCTCTTCTTGTCTCCGAGTCAACCATTTACTGTTTTTCTTTTTTTATCTCTGAGCAGATCACAGAAATGTCAAAGAAAAATCTGTGTATCTTTTTTAGCTCAGATGGTATGAAGTAATAGGCGTTTTTCTTTTTTAGCACCGAGCGGGACAAAGAGCGGGGCTCGAGCGAATCGAGCGAGCGTCGAGTCGAGCGCGACCTGAGCGCTCAGAACTATTTGAGAAACAAAATTGAGCACTGAACTGTCATAATACAGTAAAACCAGAAAAAAATTAAATTAAATAATTATAATTTTCAAAATTCAAAATATTATTTACCATCACTGAAAGAGCAACCAGCTTCGCGTCGCCTGCCATTTCTTTTGTTTTGTTTGTTTTTTTTTTTTTTTCGTCCCTCAAAAACTCAACTCTCTTTATTCTGCTCTATCTGCTCGATCATTTTTGACCGAGCAAATCGAGTCAGCCCCGAGCGTGTTCGGTTCTAAAAAAGTAACACAGATCGAGCACTCCGAGCTAAAAAAAAATGCCGATCTTTTTTTGACAGTCCGATTCCCGCTCCGTTCTAAAAAAGAAAAACGCCTAATGAAGTTAAAACAGAAAACGCTTAACAAAAACAAAAACTTGGCAGCACTAAAATGATTTTGACATTTCTTGACTTGTATACTGGAATTTTTCCAGCTTGTCAATTTCTTTTTTCTTATCAGTCGTTGTCGATTGATTGTCGAAGATTGTATTTTTCATGTGGAAATTTATTTCTTAAAAAGGAATACATATTAACTTAATATTCTTTAAACAGCAATAAACAAAGAAATGCAAACTCAAGAAAATCTAGCAGCCAATTTCTGTGGCCTGCTAAGCGCCCAAGGCATCAAAGGTAATCGTCCCAAAAATTCCGTCACACCCAATTCTTCAACGGTTCTGATTGAATTTTTTGTTCCCATCCTAAAAAAAAAAAAACAGAAACTGCCAACGAATGGCGAATCCTCGGACAGGAACAGGATAGATCTCTGCTCACATCATGCATATTCACAAACGAACACAACGACAAGACTACTTGCATTGGCCAATACTTTGCATCGCCGAAATCCTTTCGCATTCTTCATCGATTTTCCAAACAGGAGAATGTTATTCAAGCATCAGTCAACAGCGCAGCGTCGTTGTTGGTTTATGTTGTCAAGAATGAAATAAAAAGCGGTTCCGGGGAAGAGCCAGTTAGTACATTCCATTACTCACCATACATTGTTGAATTGAAGAAAACATCGATCAAAGAGCCGGAGTTGATAACCAAGGAGTCATCCATCAAGCAGGTGATGGCTCAGTTTCTGTGGAAGAAGGAGCCAAAGTTCGATAAGGTCTATGTAGACAAGTTTCTCGTACTGACCCATGAGGAATGTAAGTTTAAATGGTCCTGTTTAAAACTGCACTAAGTAAACCTTTTAATTTCAGCCGCTATGCTCTATACTTCAACCATTAACGCTAAAAAAGACCAGTTTGGTGATACGCCAATATCCATTGATTTCAAAGACGAAGAATCTTGGTCTCTTGACGAGAATTTCACAGCCGAAATGATTGCAAAGAATTTTCTCTGGGCCCAATGGGACTGTGAAAATCAAGCTTTATATTATATCCACATGAAATCGAAGGCAAAGAGTTCTAGATCGATTTTAATAAAAGACGATGATGACAACAGAAGTCCCCCGACTCCCACCTTGTCAGCTTTTCAATTCAATGATAAATTGCCAACTGAAACTGTCGTAAGTTCTTAAGAAAAAATAGCTTTTTGCAATGATTTACAAAATGCTTTCAGCTCAACATTCCGCTGAATCTGCCGAAGATCCCTCACACAACAAATGCCTCAAACTGCTACGAAGACGACACAGTTCCCCTTCGCATCCATGACACCTCCCTCAATCTGATCATCCTAGCTGATGCATCTGGCATGCTCTTTGTCTGTCACTACTATCTTTATCAGAATATTAAACCACCTGCAGATGACTCAAGTCCAGCAAATTCTGACGTCCACTTCGCATACTCGGTAACTCTTCTCCATCATGGTTGTGTCGTGCACTGTGTAATGCCAGGAATTCCATGGGACAAGGCAAAGCTACTCAAGCCCACATTCGCTCTCCAAGGCGGCCATCACATGCTCGTCTTCCAACCTGACTTGTTTGTGCATCTCCTCGATGTTGGACTGTCGCATGAGCCGTGCTGCCACATCGTTTGCCCAGCTTACAATAAAACTCCACTCACGCATTTAGTTCCATGCAAGAATTGGGACAAATTGGCCTACGATTCGGCTACTCTGGATGTGTATTCTCTAAGTATCCCAAAAGCCCACCTAATCGAGGCATTCCGTAACGACACCTCAGTCGATAATCGCTTGAGCATGATTCATTATTTTTTGGTCCATTCGAACGATATGGATGTTCTGTCGGAGTTGCTCAGTATTATCATGGAACAGCCACTCAGTCTCGACACGGTGGCGTTGCTAAAAGAAGCTTTAGTCGCCGGCAGTTATTCATCAGCGAAAAGAGGACTACCGACTGAAGCTCTTCTCCTTACTCGGCTGCTTCCGCTCACAACTTCCATAATTTCAAAGCCAATGCAGGCCAAAGTTGCCGATCTGAGTGTTGGCCTCTCACACGAGAACCTCTGGAATACCACGATGATGTTGCTGTCGCCACAGCAACGTCTGACTCCGTATGGAGTTGATATTTGGTCAAAACTCTGGGAGAACCTCAACGAGAATAACAAGGACAAGAACCGCTTCACCGCCGAACAAGTGAGCGAAAAGTTAATGTTCTCGTTGGCTTGTTACCAACCAGAGGCACTTTCTCGATGCACGACACCACTATCGCCGGGTGGGCCATTAGCTGGGCCTAATGCTGGAGATTTTGCAACTGCTGTGCGCCGTATGCAGAATGAACCGTTGCCGTTTGTCGAACTCGAAACGTGTACGGCAACGAAACAGGAGCATGTGATTTCTGTGGTACGTACAACAAAGGGTGTTTTGAGTTCTTTCTTGTTCAAATTTGTCTATTTTTTTTAGAATTTACGTGAATTGAGTGTTCATTTGGTTAAAAACTCGACAAACAAAAACACCGGATTCCGCTGGTTGAAAGAGACGTTTTTCGAGCGTTCGCAGACGCCTGCCCATGTGCATGCAGTGGCGTCACAGTATGTCGCTGCGCAGTTGGAGCTTTCCAGGGCCTTGTGTGCTTTGGTCTGCCGGGCAGCTGGAATCGATGCTCGTGTTGAAGTTGTAAGAGGCTTTCAATTGATGTAAGTGTCTATTGTCCGGAGAATAGAATTGATTACTTGACTTTAATTAATTTTAGAGATCAATTAAGCAACGATCAGCAATACTCGCTCTTCTTGATTCTGGAAAGATTCTGTCTTGCTGTTGACTCAATTGCGTTTCCCTTGCCACAAGGATTTTCATCGTTCTTCACGTATCTGGGCTATCGAGCTCTATGCTTTGATATGTTTTATCAATATGCTTCGAATCATGTTTTTGAACTGCAAATCGATGTTATGAAAAGCATTTTAAATGGTATTTCCTTCAAATTTGAAAAATATGTAGGTACAACTATGTTGATTACTTTGATATATCAATTTAAGATATCAACGACACACCCGCTGGTATCGAGCGAAAGCTTTCTCTACTCTCTTGCTTGCCAAAGTCAAGAGCTCAGAGGCTTCTCAAGAACTGGAATCATCCTGAGAGTTTGATGATTCGTGGTCGAGAACATGCAGCGAACATTTTATCGGGAAACCTAGTTCAGTCGCGCGGAAACAACAGTTGCAGTTCGAATGCCCGCAGCACTAAGCATATCACAGGTTTGTTGTTTTCATTATCGGATCTCTTCTTTGCTTTATTTCACTTTTTAATTTAATTTCCAGTTGAGATCGACTTGATTTCAAAACCAAACGACAATGTTAATCTCATTTTGCCATACATTTTCATAGCCATTTTGATTTTGATACCACTCATTGCATTTGTAAGGCTTAAGTTCAGCATGATCAATCATGATTGATTCGTTTATCATTTTAATTTATTTTGGTTTTTGGGTAAGCCTTTGTGTTTCATGCCTGGCTGTCTGTAGCTGTAGGTGTTCATTTTTGTTGTGTTCCTTGTTGTTTTTGTTTTGGTTAATTCCTTGTGTTCCTTAATCTTTTAACAAGATTGGCTGAACAAAACTGAATTTTTCATTTCAGGACTCACAGCAGATAGACTTTCTCCTTTGGATTCATTTTTGGATCTTCTGACTGCAAAAGCTAGTCTTAACGAATTGGACTTTAATTTACTTATCGAAACAACTGTCACGTCAATGGAACAACTCAAGAAAAACTAATTTTTTTACAATGATCCTACTTTTTGTTTTTGAGATATTCTTTTTGAAGTCCTTGTGATATATGCGTACATAATTAGGTTCCTTAGCTTGAAGTTTTGTTTTTGCATTTGGAATATTCGTAAAAAGAAGAATCTCTGATTTACTGTGCCAAAAGACGTCTAGAATTTGTCATAAGTTAATTTAGTGTGCCACTTAAGAGGAATGTAAGAATGGGAATGTGTAAAAATGAGGCTTTAGCACATTTTCAAAGGACTGATACACCCTTTTTTCTTTTCAAATCATAAATATACATAAATATATTCTTTTTTGTTCTGTTAACAATTTCACATTATAGTATATTGATACTATATTTCTTTTCTTTATTGTTTATTATTTGTTTATAGTGCGTTCATTATATTTATAATAATTATTAAAATGTAGATATTAAGAACTATTGTTGTATAAGATTTAGTTTTTTTTGTTAATTTTCGTATTTTGTTCTTGTATTTTTTTTTCGAAAATACATATTTATTAAAAGCTAATAATGTCGTTACTTAGAGCAAATGTGTTTAATTGAAAACCCGATAAATCGTCAAAGGACAGATAGTGCTGACAAACTTGTAGTGAAACTGTTTCTCACTCACATGCAAGGCGGAAATCGTAAAAAAACAAAATTCAAAACAAATTCCATCATTGCTTTAAAATATCGAAAGCAGGGTATCACTGTTCATTTTATGATGCAGGTTTCTCTGCTGTATATACATTATTCTTTCTTATGTTTCAGCGGATTTGTACCGATTCGATTATTATATAAAAATGATTTTCCAGTCAAAAAGCAAGAAATTACATAGTTTGGATCATCTATAGTTGCTTCAGTTGCTTCAGTCATACCATCCAACGTGTGTGAACAGATGTTGAACAAACCTGATTGCGATTTACTATTTTTTTCATTTTTATCATTTGGGTTTACTGTGAGGTCGAATCGCAATGTATGTCGGCTAAAACTAACAATGAGTTTTGGAGGGAGTTTTTTAAACTCTATAAAAGTTTTTCAGAACTATGCAAAAACGAAGGCATATGAAACATTACTTACAAAATAAAAGGAGAATGATAACGTCGAGAGAATTAAAAAAAAGTGAAAAATCTGGTGCAGTTGTGGATGATGTTGTGGACGGTTGTTACCGAATGTGTCTCGGCTAAATGAATGGATGAAATGTATATGAATGAGTGTGTGGGGTCTGTGTATTTGCTAAGTTGCTCTGAAACCGCTATAAACCGCTTTTAAACTGATTTCAAACCGCTTTTAAACCATTTTTTACTGTTGTGAAACTGATCAGTATTTTTATTTTCTTAGCGGTTTGAACGCAGTTTAAAAGCGATTTAAAAGCAGTTTAAAAGCGGTTTATAGCGGTTTAAAACCGATTTCAGAACAACTTAGCAAAGACACAAACTCACCACACTCATTCATATACATTTCATTCATTCATTTAGCCGAGACACATTCGGTCCCAATCGTCCGGAATCCTACTGGGGAGATTTCTGAAACTATTTTCATGGAATTACCTGAAGGATTCAAAAATGAGAACAAGGTTTGCCAACTCAAGAAGGCTCTTTAAGGCCTTAAGCAAGCATTTCGAACATGGAACTTAAGATTCAATCAATTTATGCTAAAGATTGGCTTTAAACGCTGTATAACAGATCATTGTCTTTACACGAAAGGTGAAAGTAACAATCAGTGTTTCGTCCAACTTTATGTGGAGAATTTGCTTATTGTGTGCATTGATCAGCGAAAAATAAATATAATCAAAAATTTATTAAAGCAAGAATTTGAAATGACTGACATCGGATAAGTGAACACTTTTTTGGGTATGCACATCGATCAAAATCTTGAAGATAATACAATTACTCTCAGCCAAAAAGAGTATTGGTGACAAAAACGACAGAAAATCTTTATCTGCCTATGTTATTAAGGCTTTCAATAACACTGTAAGCTGGGCATCAAGAAAGCAAGCTACTGTTAGCCTATCGTCAACAGAGGCCGAGTAAATTGCACTTGGTGAAGGTATTTGTGAAGCCAAATGGTTAAGAAACTTACTTCGTGAAATGGGCTGTGATGTAAATTCTCCCACAACAATTTATGAAGACAACCAGTCATGTATTAAAGTAGCAGAAGAACCAAGAGAGCACAAAAGAATGAAACATATTGATGTTAAATACAACTTTATACGTGAGGCAATTTCCAATTTTGAAATCAAATTAAAATACGAATGTAGTAGTGATCAGTTAGCTGATGTTATGACCAAAAGTATCAGTAGAATTGTATTTGAAAAACATCGTAAAGATTTAAATTTAAAATTAGTTTATTAGTTTATTATGTTTATATAAATTAAGAGGTGGTGTTGGAATATGTACCGTAATTTAAAAACATATACTTTGTAATTTTATGGTTAATCATTCTTACGTTGATATCTTTGTATACAAATAATATTTTTCTTTACTCATTATAAATAAATATTTCGTTCAGTCAAGACACAAATATAAATCTTTTAACTTACGAAAACCTTTACTTAGCAGTAAGAAATAAATAGAATGGCGCGACAGCTCTTGAAGAGTGCGTGTGAAGAATTGAGGGACCTACAATTTAAAGCCAATTCCAAACGGCAAAGTTGAGAAGCACATTCTTCTTGACAGATTGATACTCTTGGAAGTTTTGTCAGTTCTTCGTAAGAGGCAGTACCCGTGAAAGATGAAATAAAAACTTTATGGACACGAGTAGGACTCGAACCTACGATGTTCTGCTCAGCAGCCAACGCACATAACCACTAAGCTACGGGCTATCTAACTAAGCTAACTATCCTTAGCAATATTTGATGAATTTTTGTATTTCGCATATTGCAATAGAAGAAGTTTTGTCTAGCGTGGGATGTTGATATTTCAATATCCGTGCTGTTAATATAACTTCTTGCGCTTTTCGTTCCTAAAAAATTATGCAAGTAGGATATCATCACCCAAGTATTGGAGTGATTTAAGCGACTAGAACCTAGTAAGAAAGCAACCTTGGTTCGACGAAGAATGCTCCAAAGCTAGAAAGAAATCGCTTGGAGCTCTCAACTTGTTTAGAGCACTGAACACAGAAACATCGAAACAAATGTATAATGAAGCGAATTCTTATTACAAATCAATTTGTGAATCCAAGAAAACTATGTATTTCAATGGAATGGCGAGCGAAATAGCGGAGGTTTCTAGTAGCAAAGATTTTTGGAGCATTGCCAGAAAACTCAACGGAGACGCATACAGAGTTGGCACCCGTGTTGATGTTGACACTCTTAAAAACCATTTTCGAACAATACTGAATCCTGACGGACCACAAGTCACATATATGTATGCAGTTCCACAATTCTTCGACGAAACCTTGGACCCACCATTCAACATCGAAGAGATTTTTGAAGTGTTGCGAAAGGCAAAACGAAATAAGGCCCCAGGCGAAGATCGAATCCCCTACGAGTACTTCCAAAATGCTACTAGAAACTTTCTTGAAAAAGTGCTTAAATCCTTAAATCACACATATAAAGAAGCAAAGGTACCAGAAGAGTTTCAGAAGTCAATAATCTTCCCAATATTTAAAAAAGGTGATCCTAATAATGCATCGAACTATAGAGGAGTTTCTTTTATGAACACTATAGCGAAAATTTTTACTGGCCTATTGAACGCACGCCTAACAAAATGGGTCAAAGAAAATGGAAAATTAAGCCAATTCCAGGCGGGGTTTAGAGAAGGCTATTCTACCGTCGATCAGATATTTAATCTAACAAGTATAGCCCAAACCTACCTTGATAGAGGAAAAAAATTATATGCTTTTTTCATTGACTTCCGTGCTGCATTTGATACGATTAACAGAAACTGTCTTTTCTACAAACTTTCGCAAATTGGTGTATCGACAAAGTTTCTTAATATCCTGACCAGCCTCTACAGTGCCAGCAAATCGGCAATATGGAATGGGAAAGAGCTATCAGACTGGTTTCGAATTGAAATAGGTGTACGACAGGGGTGCTTGCTAAGTCCACTAATCTTCTCTCTGTTTTTGGATGACATTTCAGAGTGCCTACCGGCAGGAATCATGGTTGAAGGAGTCAAAATCACCACACTGCTTTTTGCGGACGACCTGGTAATTTTAGCAGAATCACATAATTCTCTTCAGGTTATGATCAACAAATTAGAAAATTACTGCAAGTGGAACTGTCTTCAAATTAACACTACGAAGTGTAAGGTTATGGGGTTCAGAAAAGGAAGAGGCCGATTAGCAGGATACGAAAAATGGAAGTATGGGGGGTAGGATCTAGAAGTTCTTAATTCGTACAAATACCTAGGAGTGACTATAAATCATGACCTTTCCTTTAAACAACATTTTCAAATGAAGCTTGCTGATGCAAAAAAAGCCATCAACACAACTTGGAAAAACCTAATGTCTAACTCAAGGGTTGGGTTACCATCCAAAATAAAAGTTTTTGAAGCTGTTATGCGCTCCATAATGTGCTATGGTGCACAGGTTTGGGGAGGCAAGTACCACGAAGATGTAGAAAAACTGCTGCGTTTCTTCTTGAAAAAACTCTTACGGCTACCAACAACAACTCCTAATTATATGCTGCTAATTGAAAGTGGAATGTCACCTCTTTATATTTTCACACTACAAATGAGCATGAACTATGTGACCAAGGTTCTGAACGAGGAAGACGATTCACGAATTACGAAGGTTCTCGTCAAGAAGGCATTCAGAACAAAAACAATGTTCTACAAGGACTGGGAAAATACCGCCGACAAATACAATATTCTGCTAGAACTAACAGAAAATAATATACCAGAGTGGAAAGAAAGAACTCAAAAATTCATACTCGATGTGAAACAAGCAATGAAAATAGAGAGCATATCACAAGCTGAAAATTCAGCAACACGAATTTTGTATCGGCAACTAGAACACCAGCAGATTAACTATCTGAATCTTGGCCTCAGTACCGCACAAATTTCGATGGTAATCCGAGTGAGAGGAGAACTAATCAAGCTAAAATTCATGCCCCATCGCGAAGACAGTGCAGCAATCTGCTGCCTGTGCAACACTGGAGAAAACGAAAACGTAATGCACTTTCTTGGTTCCTGTCCCATCTTGAAAGAAATAAGGCGATACCATTATGGTGTCAATTTGATGAGTATTGAAGAGGTAAAGCATTTACTCGACGATAGTGAAAATTGGGGGAAACTTGCTTCTTATTGCTACACAGCTCTCAATTATAGAACAAGAATCATAAATGAAAATTTCTGAAATAAAAATTTCAAATGTTCATTTTTCTTAGGTAGATAAATTTTGTAAATTAGGTACTATTAAAATTGAAATATTGTATACAAAAAATTTGTTAAATTTGTTGTCATCTCTCGGCAGACGGCTTAGCCATGCTTAAATGTACTTATTTATAAACAATTGTAAATTTTTATGAATGAATTAATAAAGTACAAAAAAATAAAAAAAAAATAACCTAGTTTCGAGAAAAAGACGTTTTAAGTTTGAATATGAATAAAAAACCTTCAGTAAAATAAATTTATTTTAAGTTCTACTCTGTGTTATATTCTTGTCTCAATCGTTCAATTGGTTGATTTTTTAATCTCAAATTGCGTAATGCATGAGGTATGAGGCACTTTTTGACCAACCTATGTGGCATTAAATATCGAATGAGATTGTCATTAACGAATGCACATGTAGTATTTTCATACAAGAGTTAAAATATAAGAATTTTTTGAAACTGCTGTTTTTTTTGTCGTTTGTGTTTTGTCAAACTTATTTTCATGGAAGAAACATGGTTAGTTATCGTTTGTTGCATATGTCAGTGAGCCAATTAGTTCACGGTAGGGTAAATTTGAATCGCCAATCGTATCATTTATAGGCAATTGTAAGCCCATTTCGATAGGTCATTCCAAACTTCTTCATAACATTTTCTAAATATTGCCTTTGACTTATTTTAATAACACACACATTAAGAAAATATAAATTCCTGTAGCTAGTGATGGTTAAAATTGAGGTTACAAAAATTTTACATTACATTAAGAAAGCAAAAAGAGAAAAATAAAACTAGATTCAGATATTACCTAATAATTATTTTTTGAAAATTTTAAAGAAATTAAGTATTATTTTATTGAATATATACATTTTCCGCCGCGCGCCGGCCGCCGGCCGCTGTGATATACATACAACAAGGGACTTACTAAAAGCTTTACAGTTTCCTTTAAGCCAGAGGTCTGATTGAAAAGTATATCTCAGTTCCTTACTAAAGTAGCCAGTGAGGTGCCACCTATCTCTCGAACATGCCTTGGAAGCGAATTCCATAAACGGATAGAGCTCACGAAGAATTATTGTGGTTCAGAAGTAAGGCAAGAGAAACGTGGAGTTGGAAGTATAAGTTGGCGAGATCTTATTGAGTTACTAAAAATTAACTTGGTGAACAGAAAACAAGGTTGATGTGTTTGTAATACATTTGAAAGCAAGATTAGCGAACTTTATCGAATGAGATTATCAAACAATGTTTAATTGGATTACCTGCGCAAAGGGTTTTTCGAAGAAACTTAATCTTTCCGAACAATTCGTCCGGCAAGAACGAGGATTCCACTCATATGGGGCAATGAAATATTTATGTTCCTTTCGATTCTTATATTTGTATTCACGATTGTGTATATGTATGAACAAAGTAAATTTCTTAAACTTTCAATTCTATTCAATTTTACTTTTTTTGCAATGACACGAGAAACAGCGTTGCCAGATTTTTTTTCATGCCAAGTCAGAATTTTGGAACTAAATGAAAACGGCGGGATTCTTTCGTGGAAAGCGGGACATATAAAAATAAAGTACATAATCAAAAGTTTTCCTATACTTATCTTTTTATTTGAATTAGGCCGTGTGCGAATTGGATGAATTGTGGTTAAAAAATAAAAATGGATGAATTTTTAACCACTACTGTCATATTTTAACCTGCTCAGCAGCTAGTCAAATAATGCAAAGTGTCAAAATTTAACCAAACGTCAAGTTTTAACCCATTTTTAATTGAATTCGCACACGGCCTTAAAACTAAATTTACGTGTTAAAAGATAGCAAAAATAGCCATAGAAAATGTATTTTAATAAAAATAAAAAATAGAGAGGCGCAACAGCTCTTGGAGAGCCTAAGTGTCTTACTCTCATCAACAATTCTCTAGGTGCGTGTGAAGAATTGAGGGGACCTACAATTTACCGCCGATTCCGAACGGCAAAGTTGAGAAGCACTTTTTCATGACGGATTGATACTCTTGGAAGTTTTGTCAGTTCTTCGCAAGAGGTAGTACCCGTGAAAGATGAAATAAAAACTTTATGGGCACGAGTAGGACTCGAACCCGCGACACGTTCTACTTAGAAGCCAACGCACCTAACCACTTACCCACGGGCAGCTGCATTTTTTTGCATTTTAATAAAAATACAATATTTTAAATCAGATAAATAGTTGAGCCTTATAAAAAAAATAAAAATAAAAAAAAGTCTTAATCATAAGAGTGAGTGTTACAAATTGCAACTGAGAGTTACTGATTTGTTATATGTATTTCTGTGAAAATTTTACTTCTTTTAATATTTCCTTTTTCTCTTTAATAGAGATGAAG
This sequence comes from Sphaerophoria taeniata, assembly GCA_943590905.1. NCBI lineage: Eukaryota > Metazoa > Arthropoda > Insecta > Diptera > Syrphidae > Sphaerophoria > Sphaerophoria taeniata. Next base: position 70,270,691 of record OX016540.1, read on the forward strand.
AACTCGTCATAGGATAGTTGTAGATTAAACTGGATGAGTAGTTCTGCTTTCATTAAATCTATGGAGCATTTATTTCTGGCATCCGACCATTTTAAATTCATCTGGGAAAAAACGCGTTCTTGAAAGCAGTTTGATGTTGGGATACTTAATATGATAGACACTAGTCTAAACGTATTCCTGGTAATTTTGTTTCGATACTGTTGAAAAAGTTGGTGCCATTTCTATGCGGTAGTGGCAGTGGTGTCTTTGCAGTTTCTCACTAGTATAGGTAGGGGAGGAGGGGGCGGTTGTGGACAAATTTTATTAAATCTTTAATATTTGTCTACAGTAAAGACTTTAAATCAACACTTTTTACCAGCTGATAAACTAAGGCTTCCCCTAAATTGTCCCTAAACATAAACTTGATAAGACTTCAAGTTTTAAGGTTTTCCATAATTCAATCAACAAAATTTTTCTGTCCATATGCCCCCCCCAAGGGGTGGATAAGGACACGGACCAAAATTAATGGGGCGGAAGTGGACAGCTACAAAAATAACCGATAAATAATTAAAAACTAACACAAGATATTTGAAAAAGAACTTTTTTAATATTCCAAAATAAAAATTTCTTATTTTAATTCACAAAAGTATAAAAAAACATTCAATAAAAGTGTGTCCATATAGTGTGTCCACATTCACCCCACAAGCACTTTTTGTAAAGTATTTAATGGGGTGGAAGTGGACAGCTACAAAAATAACCGATAAATAATTAAAAACTAACACAAGATATTTAAAAAAGAACTTTTTTAATATTCTAAAATAAAAATTTCTTTTTTTAATTCACAAAGTATAAAAACATTTAATAAAAGTGTGTCCCATATAGTGTGTCCACATTCACCCCGCAAGCACTTTTTGTGAAGTAATACATTTATTTCTTAGAAAACCCTCTATTTTAAAAAACAATGATCACCAATGTTATCAAGACACTTCGATAATATAAAAAACACTTACCTACATTTATTTCTGCTTTGTTTTTAAAAAATATCTGCGAATTTCTGAGGGAGAATAATTTTACTTTTAGAGTGAAAATCACGAATGAACCTGTAAAACTTTTTACACAAGACTGATAGATTTGAAAACTTTAAGGTTCATTCACAATTGAAAAAGGCAATGGATGGCATCGTTGCCATATTCAAATTTTCAACGAGTGGACTTGAAATGCCGATGTCCACATCCGCCCCTGTTCACATCCACCCCTTCCTCCCCTACCTAGTGCTAGTACCTATGTCCAAGGATGATTTCAACAAAGTTAAATTTTTCATACAAGTTATCTACCGAATCATCGCTTGTCAATTTTACTAAAAACACAGAATTTTCAATCATGTCAAAACTTTCCAGGTTTAAAAATTTAAGTCTAGAAAAAATATTTTCATGTGAAAAATCATAACGTTTGTCTAAATATATGTACATGCATACACATATTTATGTAGTTTGTAATTTGTATAAAAAATTTTGAAGTCTTCGATGATTTTGGTCCGCTCCGATTTTATTTAAAATCTATTTGACCTGGTAGCCGAAAAATATCAAAATAGCTTTTCAATGGCTTTTGCAGATGATTCTTGCTTATCAAAGTAGCTTTCTAAAGCTTCAGGTCGAGTTATGCCCGAAAAGTGGGACTGAGCCTGATTAAAAAAAAAAATCAAAATTCAAGAAAAAAAAATTCAATTTCTTTGTTAAACAAACGTGTTTAATGGAAAAAAAATGGCCACTTTAACGTTACGGATCAGTTCTTGGGTTGTAAGAAAAGCCACATTACATAAACTAATACCTATGTATGTATTATGATGAAGATAATTCTTACATCGCTTTAAATTCCATCAGATGCTTGTTTTTCTGTATTTTATCTTCTTTACATTTGAGTCTATTTGGATGGATTCTGAAATTCAAGTTATTTTCTCAAGCTTTCAAATGGAAATGAGGCCAAGGAAAAATATTTTTATAACGTCATGGCAAGAAGTAGTGGATTGATGAGCTTTTATTGCAAAGGCCCAAGGCAAAGGCTTTATTAATACTGGAATACTGGATCATTAACTGAAGCTATAGCGAAACATCTCAAAATCTCCCTCGGAATCGAGGTTTTTAATTGAACTATGTAGGTACATGAAACTTTGTGAAAACCTTACGGCTGAATGCAATATTTCATTACTGACAATGTAAGTTGTTTTACCCTTTGTATATGGAACAACCAATAATATCATCTTGAGACTACTCTCCAAATATATATACAAAGGTCTTACCAACTCCCACCCTGTCAACTAACTCTGCTATCTTTTTTATAGATGGCGACAACATAAATCGCACAAGGAGGCATTATTCTTCGAATCCTAAGCAACCGTTTTATCTGTTGAATTATTAAGAAGCTAATCAAGAGTGCAAGGCAAATAAGAAACTTTTGGAAGCTCCATTCCGTTTTTTTTTTGTGCAGTCATTAGAAACTGTTTTCTCAGTACTCAGTGTCACTTTACAATTCTGACGATATGCGACATTCCATAGGAAAACATCATGTTGACTTTAAGTTGAATAATTTCTTGAATGCGACAGAAGCTCAAATAGATATGATATTCCGATGGGGGTTTCATTTAATTTCTGTCCCGATTTTTAATTATTCTCCTCTCATGTTCTGGTACAGATTGTCAGTCAGTCCACTTCAACTGAATGCTCCACTCTCTGTTCCTCTTGTGTAATCTTCAATGACATTTTTTCTGTCCTAGATTTTTTGTTTACTAGCTTGGGGGTGATGCATTTATGGAATATATCTTTATCTGGGAGATGTTAATGCACTTGTGTTGATTGCCGGACCGGGCGCCGCTGCTGCTGCTTCTGCCTCGTCGTTCTACACTCAGTTAAAGACATGGCCATCATTGGGCAGACATAATTTTTTTTTGTCGTGCCTGAATCTGCCTCTAGCTCAAGGAAGAGATTGGAGATTGTAACGGGTTGATATGGATGTAATTTAGTTTACGTTTTCACAAGAATGTTTTCAGTTTGTTATTGAAGTTGTTAGTTCCACCAGATTCCCCACATCACAGCCGTCTCTATGTACCTTTATGAAGTTGCTTAAACCAAGAGGAGGCTTTTTCTTGCTGGCAAATACTTTTCAAAAGTGAAAGAAATGTATGTGGATACCTTTCTATGTCTGTGGAAATGTTTATGGAGGTTAGTTGTTGAGAAGGACTCTTTGGTTTCACTGACGCAAAGCTGTTGTTTTTGGAAAAGTATGTCATTTGGCTAATTGGAAACCAGATGGACTGTGACTACTGTCTTTGGTTATGGATTTGTTTTAGTAACCAAATACAAAACGATGAATTAGTAAATTGCGATGTGGTTGTAAAGTGTTTCCTGACTTTGTGAATAAAGTAGGTTAAATAAGCTTGCATCAGGCATTGCTGGTTATATTTGGCTTAGAAGCAAGGCAGATGAGCAGATCAAAAAAAACTTAAATAGTAAGTTTTATTGTTATTTATTTTTTTATTTATTTACATATAATTGAAATTATAAATAAAAATGCATAAAAAGGGAGCCTAGCTCTACTAAGGAGCTCAGCTCTAATAAGTGGACAATGTTTAATTTTGTAAATATAATGTTAGAGTTTCGAAAGAAGTTATATATTTTTGTTATGTTTTCGTGGTTGATTGTGTTTAGAGTTGGGAAGATGGAATGATTATTGGTTAGAGTTGTGTTAATTTGATTGGATGTATTGCAAGTGGAGAGTCCGGGGAGATGGTTTATATCTAGGTTGTTGCTGCATTTTGGACAACGGAGCGGGTGGGATTTGGCCTAATAGAAGCCAAACGAAGGTTGTATTTGGAGCTGTGGAGGTTGATGTAGGGTAAGTTGGAGCAGAGTCAAGTTTAAATTGAATTCATATGGATTTCCTCCAGGATTCGTCAAATGGATTTCTTCTTATCTTGATAATAGATCTTACCAAGTAAAATTCAGAAACTCTTACTCAAAACCTTTCATCGCCAAATCGGGTGTATTGTACTGTATTTTATTTATTAGTTTATAAAAAACTCTTAACATTTCAGGTTAAACTTAAAAAATAAAGTGAAATTAAATAATATTATTTCGTAAAAAAGATTTCAATAATAATTTAAATATATGTTTTAATGTTTGATTCAGTCTTGATGTTTCTAGGTAGATTTTATTAAATAATTGAACTCCTTGTATAGTAGGTTGTTCTGCGTGGCAGCGCTTCTATAAAGTGGTAGCCTAAAATCACCGGCATTTCTCAGATTATAAAGATTGTTTGTTACAAAGCTTATATTGCGTTGAAGATAAGCATTTGTTGAATTGGGGTTCTGAATTCACACTTCAGCACAGTTCTCATGGCTCTATTTTGCAAAATTTGAAGTTTTCTAATATTTTCCATATTTGACATATGTATGTATATTTTATCGATGAACAATAATAGGTCTGTTCCAGACTAAATTAGGCAATCTGTCAAATTCGGAGGAGTGGGGAGAAAACTCGCTCAGAGAGAAAAAATCTATCAAAAATTGTCTAAATCTGTGAAAAAAATTACAAAACTGGATTTTTTTTTCTGTTTGACGTATGTCAAATTCTCATTTGACAGAACTCATATTTCCGCCGGAAGAAATTCTTTGGGCTAAATTTGTCAGGGTGGGGAAATTTTTGACTCTCTCGTGAGCGCTCTCTTCTTCACAATTTTTGAAGTTGGGAAGAGACTCTGACCAAAAATAACCAAATATTACTAAATTCGACAGTTTCGAACTGAGTGTGGAACGGACCTAATCAAAGTGGGGAAGGATCAAAGTGTTATAAATCACAAAAGCACAGTTTTGAGATATATTTCTGGGAATTTTTTTGAAAAAAAACCTATTTTTTGGATATCTTCTTGCAAATTTTATTAACATGTTCATTGAATTTAAGTTTGTTGTCAATATACACTCCAAGATACTTTATTTCGCGCACACATTCAACTGATTCACCATTTATTCTTATGTCAACATTCATTTCATTATTGTTTATGCACATTAACTTTGTCTTTGTAACGTTCAATTTCAGTTTATTTTTGCAAAGCCATGTATACATTTTGTTAAGTTCACTTTGAATTACCCGATTACACGCATTTATATCATCACCAACAATATAAATCAAATTATCGTCTGCAAATATTTTCACATGTGAAATTGCATTTACTATATCGTTTATGTATAGAAGAAAAAAGGACACCCCTAACTTCGATTCTTGAGGCACACCGAGATTCACGTTTTTTGCATCCGAAAAAGTTTCATTTACCCTTACTCTTTGTGATCTTCCCGACAAATAACTCTCAAACCATTTATGCTCAATATCACGAATACCATACTTTTCTAGCTTTTTAAGCAACATTACTCTATCTTTCGTTTCAAACGCGCGTTTAAGGTCCAGAAAGACAGCAATAATACACTTCCCGTTATCGATATCCTTTTTCCATTCATCTATGAGCCAACATATAGCTGTTTCGCAAGAATGCCCTTTCCTAAAACCTGATTGTTGAACACTCAAGATATTTTCTCTTTCTATAAAGTTGGTAAGTTGATTACACACTATTTCCACAAGAATCTTCTCATAGGTAGGGAGCATGTTGATTGGCCTCCAGTCTTCTTGTGTACCACAAGGTTGACTAAGGACCCCTTTTATTTATTTTAGCTATTAACGATGCTTCGCTAAGTGTTCGAAATAGTAAAATTCTTATCTTTGCAAATGATATGGAGATCTTCAAAAACATTTCATCTAATGAAGATCAACTGCAAGATGATATAAATAAGTTTGTTGTATGGTGTGAAAAGAATAATTTGAATCTTAACCCAAGAAAATGTCAGACAATGACAATTTCCAAAAAGCGTAATCCTACATCTTATGATTATGTTATATCCCAACACATATTATCCCGTGTCTTTAAAGTAAGGGACTTAGGAGAACACATTAACAACATCGTCAATAAAGCTAATTTAATGTTAGGGTTTATTAAGCGTTGCTCCAAGGAATTCCCTGACCCTAACGTTTTCTATGCCTTGTACAATAGTTTGGTTCGACCCCATCTCCGATATGCATCACAAGTTTGGTCTCCTCATTTTGCGATACATATTCAGAGACTAGAATCAGTTCAACGCAATTTTACACGTTTCGCCTTTAAAGGGTTTCAATGGATTGACCCCAATAATACCCCTTCCTATGAGGATCGACTTGCATTTTTCCAGATGCAAAAACTATGTCAAAGGAGAACAAATATTGATATAGGTTAGGTGGAGATTATATTTTGCGTTGTCATAATTTGATAAAAGTCCCCCAACATAGAACTAATTACAGAATCCATGAGCCACTGACAAGAATGAGTAAGCTTTACGTATGAAAACTTATTTGACTTTAATATCAATAAAAACAAGCTAAAACTAATTCTTAAAACCAGTGTTCCACGTTCTTAAATGTTTTTTTGTATTTCTTGTATTTTTTGTCTCATTGTAATTTTATTTTTGTTATGTTTGTTACTGTATACTACTAACAACTAACACTGCATTAAATGATGAGACATTTGTCGTAAGGCTTAGCTTGCTATAAGCTCTCTTCGGCATTATCTGATAGTGTGAAAAAGAGTGGTTGACATTGATCTTCTTAAAGTGTGATAACGATGAGTGTTCCTTCCAGATTCGGAGCTATTCCACATGCTATAAAGCCATAACACTACCACATGACAAATAATGCAACAAAAAGATGAAGCACCCAATAATTTACCTTTATTGTTTATATAAATTGACATGCAAATATAAATCCAAGTTATTTTTCCCAATAGCCAAAGTTTCATCGCCAAGCACTTGACGTTTCATGAATGAATTTGGCCATTCTAAAAATAACGGTAGATGATATAAATTAGAATTCAACATACGGGTTCCCCATTTTATTTCCTTCTTTCATTCCTTCCTGTTCCTCTGTCTACGATATGGCCGGGTGGGTGGGACTTGGGAGATGCGTTTGCTTTATTTTTCCACTGACAAACCGTAAGAGGGTTGTTTAATTTTTCAGATAACATCTGTTCAATTGAATTTTTGGTCGTTAATGGTTGAGTTTTAAAAAGGATCTGTTGTTTGTTTGGTATTGTGGATGAATTCCAAGAAGTGTTGAATTTTTGTTATAAATTCGTGATATCCGTCGGTTTCAATTCAATAACATTAGAATTTTTCTTTCCCTATAGCAAAACATGGTTGATAAATGAACAAAGGACCCGGTTATGGTGATGAAAATGACATAAGGACATTCCATTTTTTTATTAGCTACTGTGGACATTTTTCATTATGCTAATGAATTAAATAATGAATTTAAATGAAAATGAAGGAGAGTAATATATCCCTTGGATTTGGTTGAATAATGAAGTGACATCAAACGGCCGTTTGGGAACATTGAAACTTTTGGTTTTTGACCATTTTTTTTTCCACACTATAGACTCCAGTGTCATAGAACTGATAACATTTTTCCAAGCCTTGTTCCTTCTATTTATTAAGATTTTTCAGTTCTTTAGTATACCAAGGATGACTAGAGTCAGTAGGGTTAAAGCAAAGACCATATAATAAGCTTGTTATATGGTCTTTGGTTAAAGCTTAATTTTTTGGTACTATTTCATTGATGGATCTCATTCAAAGAGAGTAGGTTAGGTTAGGTTTAGGGGCTGACAGTTGATGTTATTACCGTCACACTTAGATCAATACAGATCCATTGTGATACCCGCGAGTATTGCTACTCAAGCTAATAAGAAAAACCTATGTGTTCAGTTAGTCAAGCCATTTAGAGGCCTTGACGAAGTTTAGGATGCTAGTACCTGGCGTACTAGAGAGTTCCTCTAAATCCCCGAAGAAAAAAATTGCCAAGCAGTTTCTTCCTTTGATGGGAAAGTGCAGGGCAGTGATACAGAAAGTGCGAAGTGTCTTCATGCACCTCCTCGTCACCGCATGCTCTGCATAAATCATCTGAACTGATTCTCATCAAACAGAGTAAGAACTTGAGATATTTGCGTCGATGTCATTAAAGAGCGTTACATTTTCAATACCGGCTTTATCTAAACTATCCGAGAGCTGTTGAAAATTATCTCTGCGGAAGTCATATGTATTTGTACGAAATGTGAGAATTTCAATTTTCTAGTAAGTAAAAGAAAAATGTCAAGTGGTGGATGATATTTACCTATCTTTATTATATAAAGCAGAGGAAAATTTGTTGTAATAAAATCAGGCCCTTGGTTTCGCTTACACGTTCGTGTAATTAAAACGTTCTTTTATTAGAAAACTTTAGCTGCCCAGCCTTTAATAAAAATAAGGCTTAACACTTCAAGAACTAAAATCTGCGTCGTCATCGACATGTCGAGTTCATCAGTTTTCAACATAGAAAAGTTGTTCGGAAGAGAGAACTACTCCACATGGGTCTTCTTACTTACTTATGGCGGCGGGGCGCTACAATCCAGGTCGGACCAGGGCCTCACCCAACAAACATCTCCAGCGAGCTCGGTCCCTAGCTAGCTGTCTCCAGTTTCGCACCCCAAGCCGGTTCAGGTCCCCTACCACCTATGTTCTCCATCTGAGTCGCAGTCTTCCTCGTCTGCGACGTCCTTCCGGGGTGGATTCGAAGACTCTACGAGCCGGAGCATTATTTTCCATTCGCTCAACATGACCCAACCATCTAAGTCGTTTGACCTTAACTTTTCTAGCTAGGTCAGTGTCGCTGTACAGCTCGTACAGTTCTTGGTTGAATCTTCGTCTCCATTCTCCATTAATGCAGACAGGACCAAAAATAACTCGAAGAATTTTTCTCTCGAAGCAGCCCAAAGCGTTTTCATCGGATGTTGTCATGGTCAATGTCTCTGCACCATACATGAGGACCGGGATGATGAGGGTTTTGTAGAGTGTCACTTTAGTTGCTCGGGAGAGGACTTTACTACTCAATTGCCTTCTAAGTCCAAAGAAGCAGCGCTGGTGTTGTTGTCTGAGATGATAGCGGGTAGACAAAGTCCTTAACTACCTCGAAGTTAAATCTGTCTAAGTTGACGTTTGCTCCAAGACGTCCATGTTGGTTGTCCTTTCTTGTCGACAGCATTAACTTGGTCTTGCCCTCGTTGACCGCTAGACCCATCTTCCTGGCCTCCGTCTCAAGACTCACAAACACTCCACTGACATCACGCTGTGTTCTTCCAATTATGTCAATGTCGTCTGCGTATCCTAGTAGCTGGACTTTTGAAAGATTGTGCCTCTGGTGCTGACGTTAGAGCTTTGCACAATCTTTTCAAGAATGATGTTGAAGAAATCGCATGACCAACTACCTCTGTAGTTGGTGCAGTTCAGGGAATCTCCTTTTTTGAGGATCAGGCATAAGATGCTGAGGTTCCATTCATCGGGCATGCTTTCCTCCGACCAAATTTTCAGATGAGCTGGTGCATGCTCCTTACCAAATCATCTCAGTTCGTCGACTAACCCGTCTGCTCCAGCTTTGTTCGACTTGAGTTTAGATATCGCTATCTTCACTTCGTCCATGTCGGGTGGGTGGAATTGTTCGCCTTCTGCACCCAAATTGAATGGTTCTGTATGGCTGGCGGAGTTTTGCTCTTCATCGCCATTATACAGCTTGGAAAAGTGGTCTTTCCATATCTTCAGCACTGACTGCGGTTCTACTACGATGTTCCCATGATGGTCTCTACAGGCTTCGGTTCGGGGTGTATCCGCCTTGGAGGTTTGTTTCACCTTTTTGTAGAACTTTCGAACCTCGTTCCTGTTGTGACATCCCTCTATCTCCTCGATCGCTCGCTTCTCATGCTCCCTTTTTATTCTTTCTGAGAAGTTTATGTTCCTCTCTCCTTTTCTGCTCGTAGAGCTCACGAGCTGCTCGTGACCTGCTTTGCAGCGCCGCTTTGTATGCCTCTTGTTAAGCTGCATGTGCTCGCCAGCACTCATCGTCAAACCAGGGGTTTCGTTGTGGTGGTCGTGTAAACCTTAGCACTTCAGAAGCTTCATCTCTGATGGCTGCTTGGCAGTGTTGCCACTGGTTCTCTATATTTTGTGTTGGCAGCAAAGGACCTCTGAGGAGATTTTCGGAGACACGATCGGATCTAGCAATCTCTTGCGATTGTAGCCGTTTGACGTCGAATTTCCTCCTATCATTTTCGTGTGTTGGCCTTGATCAGGATATCCGCATTCGTACCTTGGCTAGAACAAGGTAGTGGTCCGAGTCGATGTTGGCACCTCGGAATGTGCTCACCCCGCAGCGAAGTCGATTAGCCTAAATCCGTTATCGGAGGTGGTGTCGTGTAGGCTATGTCGTCCGATTATTCTACCAAAGATTTCTTCTCTACCCAGCTTAGCAATAAAATCTCCAAGGACGATTTTAATGTCATAGCTAGGGCATTGCTCATATAGGTCCTGTCGAGGAGCTCGTAGAACCTGTCTTTGGTGTCTTCATCCTTTTCCTCAGTAGGGGCGTGAGCGCAGATGAGGCTGATGTTGATGAATTTAGCCTTGAATCTTGATGCGGATTGTCGTGATGCGCTCATTCACTGAGTTGAAACTCAAGACTTTCCTCCTGAGTCGAGTCCCGACTACAAATCCACATCCAAATAGACGCTGATTTCTTTTCCCGGTAGCAGTCGCCGTAATAAATACAGCAGTTGTTCATTTTACGTAGGCCCGGACCATCCCATCGCATTTCTTGGATGGCAGTTATATCTGCTTTATAGCAGTCAAGGGCTTCCGCTAGTTGTTCGGCTGCACGTAGTCTGTTAAGGGACCTAACATTCCAAGTTCATAACCGAAATTCGTTGTCCTTAAATCGTTTGCGTTGGTCGTCATCATTAATTTCGTCCGTATCCGAGGCTTGTTGGTGTTTCGGAACTAAATCTTTTTCTACGTGGTCGGGAAGTCACCCCGACGTACAACCCCCAACTAGGAGTACCAATCACTTGATGTGACTTCAAGTACAAGGACCGGAAAAACCGTTAATTCTACGGCCTGGGCTTCAAATAAGTCGAAATAGCCCGTAAAGGTGTTCACCAAATAGTTCGACCTAACTGAAACTGAAGACGCCACCGTTGATTCCAGAAAGAAATTCATCCGCTGCCGTCCCTCGTTTTGGGAGTGCCTTGGTGGGAACACTCCTTCGTTGTGGGGTAATTAGTAGTAACAGCCTACTCCGCTTCGACCTGTCGACCATGGGAGGCCCTTCTGCGAAAACAAGTTTCGTGATCGCATAGTTCTAAGCATCGTAGTAGTAGTTACCGTAAGCCGCTCCGCCACGTCAAGGCTTACCCCATGGAGGGCCTTCGCAGTCAAAAATTATCTCCAACACAAAGACTTATGAGACACATTGATTTTTTTTCCATTTGACTGTGACATTGAAAAAAAATCGAGTAGGGGGTTTTGTTAGAGGCTGGGACCACAGATAATAAATTTATACAGATGTCTCACCCTTATGGCGAGAAATGATATATGAAACTGAAAGCTACAAAAAAAAGGTTTTTCCAAAAGCTTTAACGCATTCACTTAATGCATTAAAAATCTATTTTACCTCGCCTCATTGCCCATAAATGAATACTTAGGCAAGGAAAAAAGCTTCAAAAAGCTCCTTGTCTGTTAAGGCGTTGTCTGTTAAGAGCAAAACATGTTTCATTTTTTTCTGCAGGGATGAGACATCTGTATAAATTTATTATCTGTGCTGGGACTTTAACTAAAAATTTGCCATCAATCACCAGCGGTTAAGGCTGCAGTTGCATTTACAGACCGACGGAATCGCCAGACCAACTTTTTTCGACTCTCTATCATCGCAAGTCATACTTGATTTAAATCTCGTTTTTTTTACGAATACAATACTTGCCATACATTCTATGTGTCGCAAGTAAAAATCATCATCAACCAGGAGCAACCAATAACTTAAATTCATTAATCAAATTAAAGAAAGGTTACTTGAGACCGTATCAGCGTGCGGCGATTCCGGTGCTCAGACAATAAAGCAATTGACATAATGAAAGGTTGGTCCGTCAGTAACATGTAACCAGCCTAGGTGCGATAATTACTGGTATCAAGTGCAGCACGAGTTCCGAATCCGAGCCCTATTTCCCCCATTTTTGGTTATTTTTTTTTCGTAATATTGATACCGTATATGAATAGGTAAGAGATCCTCGTACAAAAATGTACACCAGTCGCCATCGGAGTAATTTTTTCTTAAAAGCAAATGGTCATGCACAGGTGGTAAGCTGGTAAGTTATTGTCACCAGGCACCGCCTTTAGTGGTCGTTGCTTTCCAAATTGTCGTGAAACGGAAGCAGTAGGTTGAGAACCGTGGCCTCATGCATAATTAAAATTAAGGCCTTAAATGGAGAAAAGAGTACGTTCTCATATTGTTGTTGTTTTTTCCCTTTTCTGTTTGTTTGATGTGTTTGTGTGTTCATTCGGCTTTGGATTAACAAGGGTTAAGGTGCGTGAAATTCGTAACCGATTTTTTTCCCTTTCTGTTGTCGTAGAATAATTATATGAGTGCATGTATATGTCTCTGATGAAATGTATAAAATTAGGAAGATTACTTTGTCACCGAGAATCAATCCCGACAACTCGTCTATAAGAACGTGTATCGTTTGGTTTTAATGGGACGAACAACAGATACAGGTCCAATTTAGAAGGAGGATAAGCACTGATGTAGTCACGATTTAAACAGGAGCTAAGTAGTAGGTATATGAAATGTAACTATCTTTTCGGAAGCCAGACGAATGTGCTTTTTGTTTTTTTTTGCTATTGAAGTGTTTTTTGCTATGACGAATCTGAACCTGAATATAATAATTCAAAGAAATCATCCCACAATAACATACATAGGTAGGGGAACCTGGGGATACATGATCCCCTGGGAGACTTGATCACTATGCATTATATCCAATACCTTAGTTCTTTTTTAAACTTCAAAATAGCAATAATCTAGTTTTCTCTGACTTTAAACTTTAAACGTGATTTTTCTTGTTGCGAACAAGGAGTCTTTAGTAGGCGTTGCGTTTTTTGTTTTCACATAAAAATTTGTTTTTTACGCATATTCAATTTGTGTTTTGTAAGTGCAAGTCATAAATTAATAAATTTTTACGCTTCATACATCGGAACCTACTAATTTTGGTAAGTCATTGCCGATTTATTTAAATTAAATATTGCATGTTTTTCATAAAAATTATTAACAATTAAAAAAAGTAACTGAATGGGAGATTTGATCCCAATGAAGTAGGGGACACTTGTTCCGGGGATCAACAAATTTTATTTCATCATATTTTTTTTTATATAATAGACAATGGGAAGAGTTTACAAGCCAAAGGAGGGTGCGAAAAAACGAGACCCGATAGACCCTAACAAACTAAGGGACGCTGTGAATAATATCTTAAAAGGCAATTCAATAAAAGGAACCGCAAAACTATTTGGAATACCAGTAATGACTTTAAAAAGATACTACCGCAAACGCCAGCAATCCAATGAGAGTGAAATAAGTTATAAACCTGATTATGCACAGTCTCAAGTCTTCTCCGAAGTTGAAGAAACATTTCTCGTTGCTTATCTGGATAAGGCAAGTAAACTAAATCATGGCTTATCTTCACTTTCTGTTCGAAAATTAGCTTACGAATTTGCTGTGCAAAATAATAAGCCCCCGCAGAAACACATTAAGTGGCAAAATGAAACTGCAAGTCACGATTGGTTTTATGGGTTTATGAGAAGAAACTCCCAATTGTCATTACGGGTTCCTGAAGCCACTAGCTTGAGCAGATCGACCAGCTTTAATAAGCACAACATTTCTCAGTTTTTTTGAAAATTTGCGAATTTTAATGACAACACATAACTTTGGAGCAGAATCAATATGGAATATAGACGAGACAGGGTTGACTACGGTTCACAAACCAAAAAAAAGTTGTTGCTACTAAGGGCTTGAAGCAAGTGGGCAAAGTGACTTCTGGTGAACGCGGTGAACTAGTAACTGCATGCTGTGCTATAAATGCAATGGGGAATTATATTCCCCCCCTTTATGATCTTCCCACGCAAAAATTGGCAGGACCGTATAATTAAAGGTGCACCCACAGGCACAGAGGGCAGCACTTTCCCCTCAGGTTGGATGACTGCTGTTAATTTTGTAAATTTTTTGAAACACTTCAAAAAATTCAGCAAGTGTTCCATGGAATCTCAGTGTTTGATAATAATGGACAATCATGACAGCCACATAAGCATTGAATCGTTAAATTTTGCAAAGGGAAATACCATACCTCCACATACATCTCACAAGACGCAACCACTTGACAGAACCGTGTTTGGACCACTTAAAGCATACTACAATACCGCTTGTGACAACTGGATGCTTCAAAATGCTGGTAAGCCTTTAACTATTTATGATATTTCGGAGTGTTTTGGAAATGCCTTTGTACGAGCTTTCACTCCGCAAAATATACAAAGTGGCTTTCGAGTTACAGGAATTTTCCCTTTTAACTGCAACATTTTCACGGACGATGATTACCTTTCATCGTATGTGTTTGATCGACCTGAACCAGAAGTAACGGCTGAAGACCAAGGCAGACAAACCTTAGAAGATGAATCTGTTACTCTACAGGTTCAAAACTTCTCGTCAGCTCAAGTTAATTGCGATTCAAATCCTCAGGAAACAGACATAGTTTTGCCTTCACCACAGCCATCACCAGCACCTCGGCCTTCAACAACTATAGCGTGTCTTAAAACTACGGAAGAAAATCGACCATTTCCAAGAGCAGCTCCACGGAAACTAGCTGCAAAAGGCCGTAAAAAGGGATCAACAAAAATATTGACATACACACCCGAAAAAGATAAAATTGAAAGAGAAATTTTATTAAGACAGGAGAAAAAAAACAAAAAGATTCAAAGTAAAATTATTAAGACCAAACGCAATATGAAAGCGTTTGTTTCATCATCATCAGAATCAACAACTTTCAATGTTTCAGAAGATTCGTGAGCTGTGAGTCTGAAAACCAAAATGAACCTTCATCTTCGTTATTAAGTGTTGATGACTGGGCAATAGTTTACATACGTTCTTTAAAAATGTCCTACATAGGTATGTTGCACAGGTAATATCATTAACAGAACATGGTTATGAAGTGCGTTTTGCTAAAAAAAAATTAATAACCACACGTTTAAATGGCCAGTTAAAGATGACATTTCTGAAGTTGGACGGTATCAAATCGTAAAGAAAATCAATTCTCCAATCATCAAATCCAACACTAAACGCGTTGTTTTAATGCAATTCAGGAAATCGTTACGGAAATTTAATTTAGACTAAGCCATCTGTGCAACAGGGGAGAGTTGATCCCCCGTAACCAAGTCTACCCTATACCCGGATCAAGTCTCCCTCAATAGGGGACACTTGGTTACTTTGGATTATTTCAGAAAAACATTAAAATGTATATTTAATTTTTCATAAATTCTTTGTGTTACAATACGAAATCATAAACAATAAAATGATTTATATACCATTTAATTTGGAAGACAAAATTTCTTTTATTTCTTGAGATAATTAAAAATGTATGAAGCGGGGATCAAGTGTCCCCAGGTTCCCCTACATATATAAGAAAAAGATGACATTTTTTTGTCACGGTAAATATTTTATTACTAATCTCTTCTTGTGCTGGGCAAAAATCCTTGATCGAACCCTCCTAGTGGGTGCCGGGCGGACAATGTCACCACAGTTTTGGTCTGTAGGTGTCAGACGGTGATAGCTAAGGTTAGATTGGATCGCTGTGTGGTTCTGACTTCTTTTATAGCACAACTCACAGAAATCCTCTCTCACCATAGATCCAAGGTTCCTAGTTTCAGTGGTGGTGTGAGCTAGTAAATCCGTGCCCAAGAATTAAAGGTTGAGGGATAAATCAACCATGAACGAGCTCAGCCGGAGGCCTGTGGTGGGTAACGGTTTTTGTTGTTTATACCTTCCCTCGGTATGCGGCTCTGCCGAGGGTGACTTTCTTTTCCGTCTTACTCGTGGGAATCAAATCGAATTTCACAATCATGTCTTCGTCCAATTTATGTGTTAAAATCTCATCCATCGAGTCCGAGGATGAACTCCTGGCTTCCAGTCAGGATACTATTGTAGGTAGCTCAGGGGAAGCTAGAGACGCTAGCACCTCAGAGCAGGCTACACTTAGAGGTAACACGGGAGGTACTAGTACCCCTGTGCTTCAGCATCCCTCTCAAAAAACGCCCGTAACTTCAAGTAGCAAGGCTCGCCAGAGCAACGCTACCAAGCCCAACAAGCACTCTCCTGCGGATCAGCTCAAGATCAAGTACAGGAAGACTACTTTCATTCTTGGCAAGATTGCCGAAAATGAAAAAGCCGGAAAGGTACATGAGCGTGATGCTGCCGACAAAATTAAATATCAAAAAGTTGTTGAAGAATTCAACAGTCGGGAGAAGAGTGCGCCACCCAGCAAAAAAGAAAAGTCCACCAAGAGGAACAGGTCTCTGGAGGAGGAGAAGCCACCTCAAAAGAGAACCAAACATGGTGGCAGTGCCAGAAAAGAGACTCCGAGGGCGACAGCGCAACCGCGCGCCTTGAGTGAGGTCGTCAGAGACAACCTCCAGGTGGCGATTGTAGATGAGCTCTCCACAGACAACAGAGCTCTGATGTCAGCGTGGAACTCAATCGAGGCTAAGCTCTCGGAATTGGTCTTCCAGTTCACAATCTCGGCGAAAGAAGGTCCCTATCCCAGCTTTGACTCCGGCGAAATGCTCAGGGGTTACAAAGTGATAAGGTGCGCAGACGACTTTTCAAGGGATTTCCTTGGCAAAGGAGTTGCTAAGATTAGCAACGACTGGAAGGGCTTGAAGCTCAAGCTCATTCCCGCCAGGGAGGTTCCTAGAAAACCATTGGCTCGCATCTTGTTGCCACTGATAAGCATTAAGCCAACTGGAGCGGAGCTGATTAGGAGCCTTCAACGGCTGAATCCGCGGATTCCTATGAATGACTGGGTAGTCATCAAGACAGAGGAACCGCGCAAGAATAGCGCGGTCTATCTTCTGAGGATCGCAAAGCCCTAGAAGAGGCACAGTACAAGCTGAGGTTCGGCATCAAAAGTGTCTCTATAAAGATTCTGCAGAGTCAGGAAGTTGACCCCACCCTGGGTGATGATATTGTCGAGGTAGACGATGTCACCATGCAGGTTGGAGCCCCCGGCGAGGCGCTGGATCCTGGCCCTGCAGTTCCACCTGCCAATTAAAAACGACAAGCTACGCGCCATCCAGGCTAATCTGAAGCACTCTAAATGTGCCTCGGATAACCTGAGGATCTTCCTGAGTGAGGAAGATATAGATGTCGCCCTTGTACAAGAGCGATGGGTTAATGGCCTCGCGATTAGAGGCCTTAATGACAGCCAATACGATTTATTCTACAAGCCCGACAATCATAATCAAGGTAAGCCTAGAACTTGTATTTTAGCTAAAAAACACTTAAAAGCTTTTCTGTGTCCAAACTTTAGCACTTCTGACTTAACAGTTGTTAGGTTAGAGGGGAAACAAGCGGAGGGCTTGATTCTTGCATCCTCATACATGGCGCATGACATAGAGTCACCGCCTGAGGAGGTGCGTACTCTTGTGGCAGAGGCAAAAGCCAGACAAACAAGTCTGCTTGCAGGGAGTGATGCGAACGCGAGGCACTCAATCTGGAGCAGCAGTGAAATTAATGAGCGAGGTGAGTCTCTTTTTAATTATATAATCGAAAATAACTTGACTATATGTAACAGGGGCAATACTCCCACTTTTGTTTTTCCGAGTACGGACAACTCAGAAGGGTGGGAAGATGTGTTAGACGTTACATTTGTCAATATTTATGGCAACCTCTCCATCGAAAATTGGAGAGTATCTCTTCTTAACTCCTTTTCTGATCATAGACGGATTCTATTTGATCTTAAATTTGAAATAAAATCTCCTTCCCCCTATAGAAATCCAAGAAGAATTGACTGGAAGAAATTTAGTCAGATCTTTGGCTCAAAGTTGCGCAATATACCGAACGCGAGTTACGACCCGGTAACAGATCTTGAGTTAGAGATTTCAAACTTCGAGGACTCTATGAACACCGCATTCAAGGTCTCTTGTCCGATAAGATACAGTAAGAAAACCTTTCCGCCTTGGTGGAATGACGACTTATCTAATCTGAGGAAAATAACAAGAACCATTTTTAATATCTGCTATAAGCATAAATTTTATCAGCCTTATAAGGACTGCTTGAGAATATACAAGCGTTCTATAGCTCAAGCCAAAAAGCAAGGATGGTAAGAGTACTGTCAGTCCATCGAAAACATCAAAGATTCGGCCAGGCTTAGTAGGGTTCTATCGAAAGAACATTCGAACCCCTCATTTCTTAAAAAACCAGATGGAAGCTGGACAGCATCTCCAATGGAGACATTAGAGCTACTAATGAACGTACACTTCCCAGGTTGTGCAGAAGAACCAACCGAATCCAACCTGACTTTCAACATGCCAACCCCCATAGAGCAGGTAAACGCCCTTATAACTAGAGAAAATATAGTCTGGGCTATTAAGACCTTCTCGCCATACAAATCTCTAGGCCCTGATGGAATACTACCTATAATGCTGCAAAATCAGCTTGAATTAGTAGTACCACGGCTTGAGAGTATCTTTAAAGGTTGCCTCTTACTAAACCATGTCCCCATGTCTTGGAGGCAGGTAAGAGTGGTTTTCTTACCAAAAATTGGTAAAAGAGGGCATGAATCTGCCAAAGATTACCGACCTATAAGCCTTACTTCCTTTCTTCTTAAAACCCTGGAGAGAATCGTAGAATCTCACATAAGGAGCATTCTGAGTAGTTGTCCCCTATCTAACTCGCAACATGCCTACATGAGGGGCAGATCTACAGAGACTGCCCTTCACGAGGTAGTGAGAACGATAGAAAACACGATTCATTTCAAGGAATATACCCTAGCCACCTTCTTAGACGTAGAAGGCGCTTTCAACAATGTCCTAACTGAATCTATCGCTGAATCACTTGCAGACTTCGGTGTTGAGAACTACATTAGAAGGCGGATAATATCCATGCTAAGTAATAGGAGGATTCAATCAAAGTTAGGATATTCAACGTGTACCAAATATGCCAGCAGAGGAACACCTCAAGGAGGTGTATTGTCTCCTCTCTTATGGCTTTTGGTCATGAACAGCGTTCTGGTGAAACTCGAGAGTAGTGGAGTGAAAGCGGTTGCGTACGCCGATGATTTGGTCATTCTAGTTTCAGGAAAATTTCCAAGCGTGATCAGTGAAATCACTAATATGGCTTTGAAGAAAGTAAGCACCTGGGCTGCGAGCTGCGGACTAGGTGTTAACAGCAACAAAACCGAGTTGATGCTTTTCACCACCAAAACCAAGGTACCAACCTTCACTCTACCTCGGTTAAACGGACAAGCACTATCATTGCCTTCCAGTGCAAAATATCTGGGCGTGATACTAGACACCAAATTAAACTGGAAGCTTAACATCGAAGAGCGGGTGAGAAAGTCGTGTGTCGCATTCTACGCCTGCAATAAAACATTCGGCAAAAAGTGGGGCCTCCAGTCAAAAATGATAAAATGGACATACACAGCGGTTGTAAGACCGATACTGGTCTATGGTTCCATTGTGTGGTGGCCCGCTCTCAGCAAAGCCTACATAGTAAACAAGCTTATAAAGGTGCAGAGAAATGCTTGCGTAGGGATATCAGGGGCAATCAGGTCCTGTCCAACGGATGCACTCAACGTCATCCTGGACCTTCTTCCGATTGACCTCTTTATTAAATATCAGGTGTCCTGCAGTATCTTGAGACTCAAAGAAATAGGCTGCTGGAAACCTAGATCTTACGGGCACTGCAACCAAACAAGCCTGATACCATCAGACATCCTATCCACAACCACCGATTACTGCATCCCTACCCTAGACACCTCAAAGAAGTTTAGAGTCTTGCTCCCGTCAAGAACCGACTGGGAGGAAGGCGTTGTGACGGAAGACTTCGACACAACTATCTTCACGGATGGTTCGAAGATGGAATGCGGTGTTGGTGCAGGTGTCTTCTGTGAATCTCTTGAAATTTCAAAAACCTATAGACTTCCCGATTTCGCCAGCGTGTTCCAGGCAGAACTGTTGGCGATAAGGGAAGCTTGTACAGCCCTTAAAAATATCCGTCAGAACCAAAATGTAGCTATACTAACAGACAGTCAGGCAGCTATTAAAGCCATTGATTCAGCTTTATCATCCTCCAAACTGGTCCAGCAATGTAAAGAGGCCTTAAAGGAACTGGATATGAGCGTCACTCTTATCTGGATACCGGGCCATAGGGGCTATGAGGGAAATGAGAAGGCAGATGAGCTAGCTAGGCAAGGATCAGCCCTACACAACTCTCTGGCAGTGAGAGTATATGCTCCTCTTGGAGTTGTGAAGGGCAATAGCCTGACCAAATACACATCAGAAGCAAATCATAGGTGGAGTAGTTTAACGAGTTGCGTTATATCCAGGAAAATCTGACCCGCCTATGACAAACCAAAATCAATCAATTTAATTTCCAAACCAAGGCATGACATAGCAAGGATTGTCGCTACCTGCACAGGGCATTGGCCTGTAGGGGATCATGCGGCAAAATTGGGTATACCACATAACCCTTTCTGCCGCAGCTGCGAGAACCAGGATGAAAAAGAAACAGTCCCACACTTTCTTTGCCATTGTCCGGCCCTGGCCAGGAAAAGAGCATTCCACTTGGGTAAGGAATTCTTCAACGGTATTGAGGAACTCTCAGAATTCAAGATCAAAGATTTGATCTCATACCTAAATAGCACAAAGTGGCTTTAACCCCCTTAACCCCCTTACTTCTCCCTCACTAAATGGTACTATGAGATAATAGGCCGTAGGGTAGGAGAATAAAATTACATTTTATATTTTACATAGGACTGCATGTGCGGAACGTGCACCATCCATAGCCCATTTTCAAATCCATTCAGAATCTCACGAGGTATGGTATCAAAACGGCGCACTCAGCGCTAATTGTGTCCTGCGCGAAGCAGGACAGCCATTTCTACCTACCTACCTAATCTCTTCTTGTAATTTAAGTAAGTTTTTATTTAAAAACTCTTCAAAGATATACAATTTACAATCCTAAAATTATAACATGATTTAGAGTGGTTTGGCCAAGGTTAGGTTAGGTTAGGTTACAGTGGCTGCGGATTCAGAATCCACACACTTAGGCCAAAAGGAAAGGCCCATTGTGATACCATGAATCTAGAGAATTACTTCTTACTAGTCGAACCATTTTGAGCTTTTTATAAAGCGAAGAAGATATTTGATATCCTTATTAGCTAGTTCACTGGGGTTATCATAAAAGTACTCTCCCAGATGAAGTTTGCGTCTTAGTGAAAGAGCAGGGCAAGTGCAGAGAAGGTGAGAGATTGTTTCCTCTTCTTCCTCATCCATACAGCTCCTGCAGAAGTCATTTGAGGCTACACCAAGTCGTATTGCGTGTCTGCCTATAAGACAGTGTCCCGTAAGGACACCTATCAGGGAGCTAATGTGAAGTCTGCTTTGAGATAACAAGTCTTTAGAGCGCTTTAAGTCCAGTGAAGGCCATATGAGTTTCGTAGCTGCGCACGTTGGTAAGTTGTGCCACCTATAGTTTGTTCTCGTAAAGCTGCTTCTTTTAGCAAAAGTTTACATGTAGCTATCGGTATACCTATCTTCTCCCTTTCAGGTGAAATAGGTATGACGGTTCCATTTTTAGCGAGTTCATCGGCTCTACAATTTCCTTCGATGTCTCTGTGACCCGGCACCCAACAGAGGTGAATGTTAAATTGCTGCGCCATCTCCATCAGAGACGATCGGCAATCGAGGGCCGTTTGAGATTTGGTTGAGACACCATCGAGATATTTAATAGCAGCCTGACTGTCAGAGAAGATGCGGATATCAGAAGTTGATATCACGTTTTCTCTTAGCCAGGAGAGAACCTCTTTAATCGCTAAGATTTCCGCTTGGAAGACGCTACAATGATTGGGAAGGCGGAATGAGATGCTTAGATTAAGCTTTTCTGAGTACACACCACTACCAACTCCATCACTTGTCTTGGATCCATCTGTATAAAAATGAATGCCTTTGTCATCCAGAAGTTTTTTGTCTTCCCATTCTTCTCTGGATGGAATGGATATCTGGAAGTTTTTACCAAATTGTGGTTTTGGAATGGTGTAGTCTATGTACTTTGGTATAGAACCGAAAGAGTTCAAAATGATGGAGTGTCCCACATTATTGTTGGTCCATTGAGATGAGGCGTTGAGTCTTATAGCGGTACTCGCTGCCACTTGTTTGCTAAAAATGTCGAGGGGTGCCAGATGGAGGAGAATGTCTAACGCTGCTGAGGGTGTGGTTCTCAAAGCCCCGCTTATGCAGAGACAAGCAGTGCGTTGGACTCTGCTGAGTTTGTCACAGTAGGTGACTTTCTCCAGTGCAGTCCACCATACTGCAACCCCGTACATGAGAATTGGTCGAATGACCGATGTGTATAGCCAATAGGTTATGCGAGGTTGAAAACCCCATTTGCTTCCTATGGCTTTCTTGCAAGAGAAAAGAGCTACTGTGGCTTTCTTAACTCTTTCCTGAATATTAGGTTTCCATGTTAATTTTTTGTCTAATATCAGACCAAGATATTTGGCTTCATTGGTAAAAATTAGTGGTACACCTTTTATTGAAGGGGGTACAATTACTGGTATCTTGTTTTTCCGTGTAAAAAGGACAAGGTCCGTTTTTTGAGGATTAATACTAAGTCCACAGCGATCAGCCCATCTAGTGAGCATATTAAGTGCGTTTTGGAGGAGGTCTCTAAGTGTACTAGGATGCTTTCCTGTGACGGCGATAGCAACATCATCGGCATACGCAATCACTCTGTAGCCTTCCCTCTCGAGGGATATTAGCAATTCGTTAACTACTATGGAGAGGGGACAGAACACCACCTTGCGGAGTGCCTCTACCGACAGACCTTTTCGTACAAAAATCCCCCATCTCAGAGTTGATGATCCTGCTTTTAAGCATTAGATTGATCAGCTCACAGAGTGAGTATTCGACGTTTAGGGTCGTCATAGCAGAAGTGATAGCAGATGTGTCAACGTTGTTGAAAGCACCTTCAATATCCAGGAAGGCAACCATAGTATACTCCTTTTGCTCTAGGGAGTATTCGATAGTTCTTACCAGAGTATGCAAGGCTGTTTCTACCGATTTCCCTTTGCAGTAAGCATGCTGAGACATCGATAGTCCCTTATCAATGCTATTACGTATATGGATATCAATCAATCGTTCCAGCGTTTTGAGAATGAAAGATGATAGACTAATAGGTCTTAGATCTTTAGGGTTGACATGCGAGCATTTGCCCGCCTTGGGAATGAAAACTACTTTTACCTCTCTCCATCGCTGAGGTATATAGGCCAGATCTAGACAACTTTTGAACATCATCTCAATGATGGGCAGAGTTATGTCGATGGTGTGTTGTAGCTCAGCTGGTAAGATTTGATCTGGACCTGGAGATTTATAAGGTTTGAAGCTATTCAGAGCCCATGTCAATTTTTCTTTTGTGACAAGACCTTGAGGAAAAGTTAAGTTAATACCCGATCCAGGACGGTTTATTGTATTGACGGATTTGGAGCTATCTGGGAAGTGGGTATCTAATAGCAAGTTTAGCGTTTCTTCTTAAGAGTTAGTCCATGTACCATCTGAGTTTTTGAGACAACTAGGCATGGTTGGATTTGTCGAGAGAATCTTCCTTAGCCGCGATGCCTCCGAGGACTCTTCTATTGAGCTACAGAAGGATCTCCATGAGGATCTTTTGGCTATTCTCAATTCTTGTTTATACTTTTTGAGGGATTCCTTATAGGACTCCCAATCTTGGAGGTTTCTAGACTTTTTTGCACGGTTAAAAAGCCTTCTACAACCTTTCCTGAGTATTTCTAGTTCTGCAGCCCACCAATGTGGTTTTCTCTTTCCTCGCACTGTAGTGAGGGGACAGGCAGTTTCCATAGCTTTATTGAGGGCTGCTGTAAGCTCATCAACTTTTTTATCGAGTTCAAGAGCGCATAAGGGAGGATCATTAAGTTCTGGTTTAATCAGACTTTTCAGAGTTGTCCTATATTTTGGCCAATCTGTTTTCCTATAGTTCCGGAAAGGGATCGGTTTTGGGGACTCTTCACTAAGAGTGAATTGGATGTACCTATGATCGGAGAACGAGTGCTCCTTTGATACTCTCCAATTCAATACTTTATTCGAGAGATGCAACGAGACAAGAGTGATATCTAAAACTTCTTGACGATTTTTAGTAACAAAGGTTGGTTCATTGCCAACGTTACTTACTACCAGATTAGTTGTTAAGATGTAATCAAAAAGAGACTCACCTCTGTCATTTATATCGGTACTACCCCACGTAGTATGGTGCGCATTGGCGTCACAACCGATGATTATGCTGGTTTTGAGTCTTGTTGATTCAGCGACCGTCTTCTCCAGAGTGGTACCAGGCAGTGGGCCTTGGTGGTCGTGGCCCAAATACGCTGATACCAGCCAGTAGGTATGGTTGTCTATTACCATACTGGCTGTGGTGACGTCGTTATCACTGAAATTAGGGAGTAAAAATACATTTAGACTACGTTTTACTAGTATGCAGGACCTTGGGTTACCTTTTCCCGTTACATGTAAGACGCAGTAGCCAGGAGTTTTCAATCCTCGAACCCGGGATTTCCCAATCCAGGGTTCTTGGATGAAAACGACATCTTCCCCAGTTTTTGACAGGCGGAGAAGAAGGGAGGCCGAAGCCTTAATAGAGTGTTGGAGATTAATCTGTGCTATTTGCAGCATTTTGGCTACAATTAGGCAGATCAACCTCCACCACTGTTAAATCCAGTTCATCCAGATCGGACGAAGGGGAACCTAGCAGTTCATCTTCTTCCTCACTGGAGAGAACTTTGTTGGATGAGTCATCAGTCTCCATTAGGGATAAACTTTTGACGTTTTCGGAAGAAGACTGTGCCGCGACAGAAGAGGGCCCTGGTACAACATCATCCCCATCCAAGGATGGGAAAGTGATGATAGCACTGGGACCCCCCACGTCTGGCGACACAGCTTCTGAGTGTAGGGAAGAAGATTGCGCCGCGACAGAAGAGGGCCCAGATATACCATCGTCCTCATCCATGGATGGAAAGGTGATAGTAGCACCAAGATCCCCTACGTCTTGCGACACAGCTTCTAAAGTGGGTTGTGGAGGCTCGCATAAAGCGTCTACCTCATCTTTTTTGTATATTCGGAGAGTAATCGTCTCGAACCCGTATCTTATCACTCCCTTGTCTCGCACCAGAGAGGCCGCAGAGTCCTTATTGATAACGATAATCGCACTTCGATAAAGACCCTTCGGCTCCTCCAGTTTCGCGATCTTCCAGTCGTGACAGGAGAGGTCCGGGTTGCTAAGCCTGATCATCTCATGGATGTCTTCAGGACATGCAGGCTCAATCGGGATCCAAGCTCGAGCTCTCGGCCTGCAAGGAATATCTTCCTTTGCAACAACCTCGAGTTTTGCGCCTGGCCAAACTTCGCCCAGCATGCCGACAGCAAGCGTATATAGATCGCGTGACCTCTGATCGTTACAAACGATGAGTTTGACATGACCTTGATGCCAACCCCCATCGCTTGTTACAGGTGGTGGACCCGGATGCTCTCGCATGACTTTGAGAAAGCCAGCCGAGAGCTTCAGTTTCACCATCTGCCAACGGTCAGAGGAGATCGCGCCATCAATATTGCTTCTGTCAATGACCGCAACCACGATTTTGTTGTGTTCCTTAAGCACATCACTAAAAGGTTTAGTGAGAGGTACTTTAGGAATTTTGGGAGTGCTGGTGTTCTGCACTTTGGGTTTCTTAGGGATGGGAGTGGACTCCTCCAGAGACCTTTGTCGCTTTGACGTGGAGTCGCAGCTGGTCCTAGATTTGGCTAAGATGGATTTAGCCCACTCAATCTTCTTGCTATGAATGGGACTACTACCATCCCCCAATGTTGCACCAGAGGATTTTAGCAGTCTCATCGCATAGCGACGCTGTTTATAAAGGTCCCTAGGTTGGATGGTCGTCTTCGTAGTGGAGGCAGGGTCGTTATTCACGACGCTGCTAACACCACGGAGACTACCACTAGGACCATCCTGGAGAGGTTTACTCTCTTTGGTAGTGGAACTACCGACATGAGGAGGCGCTTTCGCCAGGGATACCTTCTGTACCTCCCTAGAAGCTGGGCAATGACATGGCACAGACCCCTCTCCTATGTTTGGCACAGGATTTACGACAGCCGACATTATCGCCGAACTGTCGCCCGGTGTAGATACAACCTGTACCACACTCGAAGTTGGGCAGTGACATGTCACAATCCCTTCTCCTGTGTACGGCACAGGTGTAACGACAGCCGACGTTGCCGCCGAACTGCCGCCCGGTATAGATGGAATACCGGCACCGGTTTGAGTTTTTGTTTTTTGTTTTTGTTTTTGTTTTGGTTTTTGTTTTGGCATTAAGGTCCCACGAGTAAGCGAAGTAAAGGGGGGGTCCATCTGCGCAGAGATTCGCATACACAGATAAGGCTAGTTAATCCGGAGGTCGCCTGGTATCCGGATACTCCGTTAGTGACTGAGCTATTTTTAGAAATTGGGCCCTCAGCCTGGCTGATCATCGGCACGGGTCGTATAACACCTTGAATCCAGCCCAATTGGGAAGTTGAAGGGGAGGATATGATTTGGAAAAGGAGAGACGAACAGCAATTAAGCCATAAGCGTCCCAGGAAGGAAACAAGGTACTGACAGAAGTGATACACTATACAGTCAGGGGATAAGGAGACATCAGCCAGTGTAATGCACAAAGCCGATGGAGGAGAGGATAGGGATCGGGAAGGGGAGGGGCGAGCGACCTTTAGTTTCAGGACTCTTCTGGAGAAATAATTCCCGAGAATCATTGACCTTACTCAGCTTCTACAACTCGACAAGTTCGACGCTCAGGTTTGGCCAAGGCCGTCTACCAGATTGACATTCGAATTTAATTTCTGCATAGCAGTTGCCCGTAGCTTAGTTGGTAAGTGCGTTGGCTGCTAAGCAGAACGTCGTTGGTTTGAGTCCTACTCAGGCCAAGTTTTTATTTCATCTTTCACGGGCACTGCCTCTAGCGAAGACTTGACAAATCTTCCAAGAGTATCAATCTGTCATGGAAAAGTGCTTCTCAACTCTGCCGTTCGGAATCGGCATTAAATTGTAGGTCCCCTCAATTCTTCACACGCACTCAGAGAATTGTTGATGAGAGTAAGCCACTTAGGCCTTGGCTCTTCAAGAGCTGTCGCGCCACTCTATTTATTTATTTATATAGCAAAGAATAAAACTGTAAAAAAGAAACAAAAAAAATAAACAATAATTTTTGTTTGTATTGTAATGTTCGGCTTGGTCCGACAATTAAAACTTATTCACACTTTTCAAATAAAACACAAATTCACTTTATTCAAATCACTCACAAACTTATTTATTCAACACTTTCAATTATTACTTTTCAAACACAGTATCTTTACTTTATCGCAGTTCACAATCAAATGAATTGCTTCGCTACCAAGTGGCTATTTATATAACTCAAATCGGTTCGAGCAATTACTAGGTTCTTCTAGGCGCTGAATATTCTCGATACTTAACGAAGCAAGTTCTTCTTTTAATCACTAGATATTGCCCCTTTTTTTAACTGTCCTACACAAGTGTTTAGGAACTAATACAAATAAAACTGTTGCTACGTACTTATTCGACTATAACACGATATTAGAGATAAAGTGTAGACACATTACAGTATATTAATAATGTAATGTGTATACACTTTATATTTCTATTACTATCTCTATCTCTCTATATCTCTATCTACCCTCGAGCCAAACTTCGGACGTAGGTACTGTTAAGTACAGAGAATCGTTCTTTAGCCGTACTACGCGAATGTGGAACTCCCTTCCACACTCTGTCTTTCCCAGTCATTGCAATGTTGATGAATTCAAAACCAATGTACACCGACACTTACTTTCAATCCCCTTTCTTGATTCTTAATGCAGTCACTGTGTCTCTGGCATAATAAGGGTATAAAAAGCCCCTTTAGTGTGTGTAAATTATAAAAAAAAAAAAAACATAATATAATGGTATGAATATGAATATGAACATAAATATGCACATAACGAAATTATATACAGATTGACATGAACTATTGCAGGACATATTTCAAGACTACAGGATCAAAGATGGACAATGTTGGCAACAAAATGAAGACTGGAAAGCAAGAGACCAACAGGCCGTTCGAACAAGAGATGGAGCGACGAAATATACGAAATAAATGAAAATTGTTACAGTGAAGCGAAATATCGAGACCTATGAACCGCCTTGGGGGAGGCTTACGCCAAAAACTAATAATAAAAAAAAATCTTTAAGAAATTTAAAAAATCAAACTATTAAACATTAATTTTCTTACTTTTCTCTTATTTTCTAATGAATAATTCTGAATTTGTAATTTGTTTAATTTATCTATTCAAATAATTTTTATGCTAATTAAAAAATTTTTAACTTTAAATGATAAGGCAATAAAAGCTAATAATAATAATAATTTTTCAAGCTTACAAAAAATAGTTTTGAGTTCGAAAGTCGAAACAAAAGGAGTAGAATATGGTTAAAAACAATTCTATCTTCAAAAATCAACAAAAAGTATACCTTTTGAGGTTTTCGCGGTTGTTTACATATGACATTATGATTTGCTTTCAACTTGCGAACCAACAACAACAACAACTGAGACAGAACCAGCTACGCACCGCTTCGCACCGCTACAACCTGAACAGCCGAAATCGTTTCAACAGTTTCACGGTGACCACACTCAATGTAATTTGAAGCGAAACATTCAGGATGAGCACGGTTTTTAGCTCACTTAATGATTTCATTATTTATACGCGGCTAATCCAAAAACAAATTGTAATGTCAACAAAAAGTACCTACGATCGGGAATTAGGTTTTAAATGTAAATTGACAGAAATGACATTATGTCGATTTGAAAATCATGTTCATTGAGAACATCGCATCGTTGAGAAACCAAATTTTATGACAGGTTACAAAGGGTTGTGAATTGAGTTTATATCGGGTGAGTACTGTGCCAAACTTGACGGCCACGTAAACACCATTCCACCAACATCTGTGCTGCATTATGATTGCTTTTCTATAGTCTCCTTTGAAATACCAGCCTTCATAACCCCCACTCCACCATTCTTTAAAAGCAATCTATATCCAGGGTACTTTATCTGTCCATTGCCCGCGCATATTGCTCTTTTTTCTCCAATACTTTCCCTATTCTATGCACATCCTTCCTAAGCTATACATATGTATATACAGTATACACCCTGTCCGGTAGTGCTTCATTATCCCACATTAATATTCCACATATCACCACAGTTAGTCCCATAAATCAAGTCACATCCTCAATTAATTCCCAGTATTTTTGATCTTGCTTTTGCTGATTGAGTTATTCATCTAGCAGGTACTTTCCTACAGTCGATCGACACCACACACTCGGTGCATTCTATAAAAAGGCACACAATATGCACCAGAAGCAACAAACTAATCAAAGGCACCCATAAAATACGAAATCAATAATGGTTCACATCGAGATCAATAGTGATAATCCGCTTAAAATAATAAATACTGCTTCCCATTTCAAGCAACTAGCATCCTTGCTGCAGCACAACGTATGTGTTCCAAAATATTTCCAGTTCCCTAAGTTCTCGATTTTTCACATACCTACTTAATAGTCGAGCCGGACTGATGCAAAGATACAACACCCTTGCCTGCGTTTTCTGTTCCTGATGGTATGTATGGTCTCGTTTCTTGTCGGGGAGCTATGCTATAAAGTTGTCACCAAGTGCCCTATATTTTCATTTCAATTTCAATTCGAGTTTCTGAATGGTGGCGGTGCGGCGACTACGATTCATCGTCGGCATGGCAGAGGAGGAAAACTGAATCCCTAGTCGAAGTAGGGTTTCCATATCTACAAGGAGTCTCGGGTAGACATTGTCATTAGGATGGCCGCTATGCGTTAAGCAGCCAAAGTCACAGACAAATTCACCCAACAAGAGATAAACGCTATAAGTCTTTCAACTCGCCGAGCCATTTCCAAATCCTAAAGGGTGTTGTTCTGTGTTGAGATGCATCTGAGCTGCAGTTGCTATTTCCGTACGTAAATAAAACCGTTTGCTAGATATGGTGGTCTGGTCGTCCTGGGCAATGTGGCATAATTTATGCCTCATTCACTTAAATTGATAGCAAAAGCTGCAAACCAAAAGGGAGGATCACAAGCTGAGTGTATAAGAATCCAACAACGACGACGACCGACGACAACGACAACGACAACTATGATGGATATTATGCTTTTTGCAAAACATGAAGTGGCGATGCCTGAAATCCATGTTTGGTGAGTGTTCAGATCTGGAGCACACTTTGGTTGGTATCAAATAAAAATAAAATTATTGAAATTCGAAATATGTCACGAGGTTTTTGCTTGTTGAACGAAATACAAGACGATTGCAGATGGCAGTCGCAATTTGGTTTAACCAGGACACCCAACCCAACGTTTTCGTCATCGTCATTATGAATTTCTCATTTGGTTTTTTTCTTCTTCATTTAACAAATAGAAATAGCTAGCAAACACGTTATTCAGCCTCATAAAAAAATTTGTGGCACAATACTATTGTCGCTGCAGGAAACTATATAGGTGCCTTCTTGGTTTCAGTAGTTTAATGCGGGCTTATTAAAGGCAGAAGAAAAAAGGGATGGGCCAGCAGAGATGCGACTTAAAAGCAAAACAAAAACATGTATTAATGTTGATGCGATATACTTGGAGTATTGAGTGCAACTGCATTGGAAGTTAGTGCAGAAGGCTTAATATCCTTCCATTTTTGTAACTCCTGTTTGAACAAATATTTCTCAATCATGCCAGCGTTACCAAAATATGCCCGATCAGGCCATTTGGCCCTAAGTTTTTTATTTTGGCCCGTGGCCCGGGCCAACATGAAATGGTCCGCATATCATATTTTTTTCATTTTTTCTAAAAAAAAATATTCTACAAATAAAAATCTTTTTATTCCATTAACAAAATTATCAATGTGTTTCCTCCATATTGAAAATAACACTGAAATCATTCATTCAGACTGAAGTTTGCTTTTCATTTTTTCTCTACATAGTACGTTTCTCGTCTGTTTGTTTTGTCATTGTCATACGTTTACTGTTATTGTCCTGAGCCCGTTGATGATGTATTTGAGACCCACGACTCCTGTTTGAGGACGATGTCCTCTCTGGTTTTATGTAGACGGAGTAAAAGGTTTGTAGAGCTCATAATGGCAGGATAAAGATTAATCTGAACAAATCGCAGAACTTTTAGCCAGATCAACTTCCACCACTGTCCTAACGGCGTTTTCATTGTCTGAGAATTAATGAAGTAGTGTCTTCAGTTTCCACGTCGAAATTACTGTTGACTGCGATATCAGCTTCCACGTCGGATGGCTTGTTAGAGGCTGAGGAGGTCGATGGTTCCACGGGTCCGGGTGGTGTTACATCGACCTCCATATTGGTGTTCTTTGAATCGTTTCCTTCCACTGATTCCCTATTGATCACCAAGAGTGCTGATCTATAGCGACCCACTGTCTCCTTTTCAACCTCTGGGACTTTCCAGTCGTGAGTAGGCAGGTTTGATTACTCATTTATATCAGATTGGCAGTTGTGTATAGAGCCGGGATCATTATGCGTGCTCTTGCAATATTCTCCCTTGCAACAACGTCGAGCTTGGCTCCCGGCCAGACTTCTGCCAAGCCATTGACATCAGCCCTGTACAGATCGAAAGCTCTCTGATCTCCAAAGGTGATGAGTTTGATACGATTTTGGTACCATTCTGCATCAGCTGTGTCTGGGAGAGGCCCCAGATTCTCCTTGATGACAGATAAAAATCTGAAACCGAGATGAGCTTGACGTCTGCTCATGAGGTCATTCAACAATTTTGTATACTGAACAAGAGGACGATTTGTCCAAAAGAATAGTGAGGCTAGCTCAAGTTGGTATGCCACTCACTCACACCTGTGTTGGGCAAAATTTAATTGCAAGGTACAATTAAAAATAACAATTAATTAATTGTTAATTGTAATATAACAATTGACAATTAATTAATTGTTAATTGTGACTTTACAATTAACAATTAATTAATTGTTAATTGTAAGTTTTCCAATTAACAATTAATCAATTGTTAATTGTTCTTGCAAATAAAAAATAAATAAAATAAATAGAGCGGCGCAACAGCTCTTGAAGAGCCAAGGCCTAAGTGACTTACTCCCATCAAAAATTCTCTGGGTGCGTCTGAAGAATTGAGGGGACCAACAATTTAACGCCGATTCCGAGCGGAAAAGTTGAGAATCACTTTTTCATGACAGATTGATACTCTTGGAAGTTTTGTCAGTTCTTCGCAAGAGGCAGTGCCCGTGAAAAATGAAATAAAAACTATGGGCATTAGTAGGACTCGAACCCACGACGACGTTCTGCTTAGCAGCACCTAACCACTAATCCACGGACATTCTTGCAAATAAACTTTATAATAGTATAAGGAGGAAGAAGGAGTAGCTCCAAGCTGCGCTAAATCTATCTTTTAGGTGCGATGTGATACGAGAAAGACAGAGACAGAAGTAACGTACGTGGCTTTGAGTTTGAGCGAGAACGTGACAAGTGGCAATAAAAGGGAACATAATATGAGAGTGTAGAGTTAAATATGATAATTAATTGTTATTTTTAATTGCTTCTTAAAACAATTAAAAATATTAATTGCAATATTTTAATTGTGTCTCGCAATTGACATGCGTTAATTTAAATAAATTAATTGTAATATGCAATTAACAGATTAATTGCAATTAAAATTAATTGCAATTAAATTAATTGCAATTACTTTTTCAATCAATTACTAAGATAATTAAAATATTAATTAATTAATGCCCAACACTGACTCACACCAATCTTGAGATAATAAGCCACCGCATTCTGCAATGTAAACATCGTGGTTAATACCTTTCACAATTCTAAAAATGTCGCTGGAAAGAAGTGGTTAAATTTATTTTTATGTTTTTTTATGAATAAAAATAACACATTTTCTTATAACTACAGATTTTGTCTCTTTCTTTTCTTTAATTTTATATAATTTTTTATGGGCCTTATAAGGAACTCGTGCTCGTAAGGTTTTTCAAAATGATTGAAAAATATATTTTGGTTTCAAAATCTTAAACTTAAAAGTCTGGTTTCCTGGTGTATAATATAACTATTGTTTATAATACTGTAATATTCGGCTTGGTCCGACAATTAAAACTTATTCACTTTTTAAATAAAACACATATTCACTTTATTCAAATCACTCACAAACTTATTTATTCAACACTTTCAATTATAACTTTGCAAACACAGAGTACTTTTCTTTATCGCAGTTCACAATTAATTCATCCATCTCGCCACTAAACGGCTATTTATATAACAAAAATGATGGATTCTAGAAACTACTATTGGTTCCTATTGGTTCTTGGAGAAGCTGAAAGTTCGAGAAGCTCTCTATTTACAAATAAGGAATACTGGGATTTTTGTAGGGGCTAACGTTCTTAATGCTAAACAAAAAGTTTCTCTTAATCTTAATTAATTATTGCCCCTCACGAGTGTTTACTACTACAATTAAACGATATTAAGTAAAGAGAGTATGTACAAGAGATACAGACTAAGTAAAGAGAGTATGTACATTAAATAAACAAGAGATACAGACTAAGTAAAGAGAGTAAGAAAAGTGTGTACATTAAATATAGAAAGAGATAATAAAGTATACACCTATACACATTAGACATTACAATAGAAGGAGAAACAGAGCGTATGAGATAAATAAAGTGTATACACATTACATTGCCCCCTCCTTAGGATTGATCGTCCCGACCAAATCCATCATTCTCATCACCACTGTAGCGATGTAGTCGGTCGCGATGTACGACTTTAAGTTTACCTCTGACTCCTTTTTGTATCCGGTATACGACGTCGTTGATTTTGCTAATCACTGTATATGGACCTTCCCAGTCCCGTTGAAGTTTCGGTGACAACCCTTTTTGTCGATGGGGATTGTAAAGCCACACTCGATCTCCTGCTTGGAACTCTGTTGTTGTCGCTCGTATATCGTAGCGTGTCTTCATTCGATCACTGAGCATCTTTATTTTTGACCTAGTATCGTCGTGGATCTGAAGGAGTCTTTCTCTGAGGTCATCCAAGTAGTCATCCTCGGCTTGCGGTTCCGACGTGGGACATCCAAATTTTATTTCGCTCGGCAATCTGATGTTCCTTCCCATCAAAATCTCAGACGGTGTATGGCCAGTTGAGCTATGTCTTGCACTTCGATACGCCATCAAAAACAGTGGAATGTGTCGATCCCAATCTCGCTGGTTGTCGTCCACAACTTTGCAAAGATGTTCCTTAAGGGTTCGGTTGAACCGTTCGACCATGCCATCAGATTGTGGGTGGAGTGGTGTTGTTCTTGTCTTCTTGATGTGAAGAAGCCCACGAACTTCCTGGAATATGTTTGATTCAAAGTTCCTTCCCTGGTCGGAATGCAGTTCTAATGGGACACCGAATCTGCTCACCCAGTTGAACACAATTTGGTCTGCGACTGTTTTGGCTTCTTGATTCGGAATGGCGTATGCTTCAGGCCACTTGCTGAAGTAATCCATGACGACCAGAATATAACGATTTCCATTATTTGTTTCCGGAAATGGACCCGCCACGTCTATTGCAATCCTTTCAAAGGGTGATCCGACATTATACTGCTGCATTTGGCTGTGATTCTTTTTGTTTGGGCCTTTGGTGGCAGCACAGGTATCACATTTTCGGCACCACTTCTCGACATCTTCCCTTGCATGTAGCCAATAGAATCGTTGTCGAACCTTTTCTAGCGTCTTGTTTACTCCTAGATGGCCTCCCGAAACTCCATCATGCATCTCTCGCAGAACGTCCATAATCTTCGATCTCGGTAAGACTAGCTGCATTACATAGGACTTTCCATCTGCTGATTCCCACTTACATCGAAGGACACCTTCTTGGACATGCAACGAGTCCCACTGTGCCCAATAGGCCTTTAGAGCCGGACTTCTGTCAGAGATATCAGCCCATTCCGGTTTTTCCTGGTGTTCCTTGCATGCGAGGATGGGTTCAATATCTGGGTCCTCTTGTTGAGCCTTCCTCAACTCGTCGTTGCTCCAGCCATAAATGGGATCGGTTCTGGTTCGTAGGACAGTAACCACTTCTTTTTCTTCTTGGCGTCTGCAATGCTTACAGTCTTGTTTACATGGTCTCCGAGACAGTGCATCAGCATTTGAGTGAAGCTTCCCCTTCCGATGTTGAATTTCATAATCGTACGTCTGCAGCCTCTCAATCCATCTCGCCACTTGACCCTCTGGATTCTTGAAATTCAAAAGCCAGTTTAGTGCTCCATGGTCGGTTCGGAGAAGAAACTTCTGTCCATAGAGATACTTATGGAAGTGCTTTGTTGCCAACATCAGTGCAAGAAGTTCTCTTCTGGTCACACAATAGTTTCTTTCCGACTTCGAGAGTACCTTGCTGTAATAGGCAACCACCTTTTCTTCGCCATCATGTACCTGTGACAATACAGCACCAATCCCGACATTGCTGGCATCAGCATCAATGATGAACGGTTTTCCTGGAGTCGGGTAGGTCAGCACTGGTGCATTACACAAGCGTTGCTTGAGCTCTTGAAAGCTGCGCTCGCACTCACCTGACCATTTAAACTGCTTTCCCTTTTCCGTTAGCTGATGTAGACTCTTGGCGATCTCAGCAAAGTTCTTTACAAAGCGCCTATAGTAGCTGGCTAGACCCAGAAAGCTTCGGAGTTGATGTTTGTCCTGTGGTGTTGGCCAATTCTTCACGGTGTCAACCTTATCAGGATCCGTCTTAACTCCTTGGGATGAGATGATATGTTTCAGGTATTTCACTTCGGTTTTGAAGAGTGAACACTTTTCTGGATTGAGCTTGAGGTGGGCTTCTCGAAGTCTTTGAAACACGGCTCTCAGATTTGTACAATGTTCGTCAAATGTTTTCCCGTATACGATGACGTCATCCAAATAGACCAGGCAAGATTTCCAAGTGAGTCCTTGCAGGACGCATTCCATAAGGCGCTCAAAAGTCGCTGGAGCATTGCACAGTCCAAAAGGCATCACTTTGAACTGCCACAATCCGTTTCCTGTCGAGAACGCTGTCTTCTCTTTGTCTTCAGGATGGATTTCTACTTGCCAGTATCCACTTTTCAAGTCCAACGTTGAGAACCATTGTGCTCCTTCCATTGCGTCCAGAGTATCACTGATCCTAGGCAGAGGGTAGCTATCCTTCTTGGTCACATCATTCAACCTTCGATAGTCTACGCAAAAGCGGGTTTATCCGTCTTTCTTCTTTACCAGGACCACTGGAGACGCCCAAGGGCTTTTAGAGTTTTCGATCAAACCCTCTTCTTTCATGGTGGTTATCAGTTCTTCAACCTCACCTTGTTTGGCTAGTGGAAGGCGTCTTGCAGGTTGACGGATCGGCTTTGCATCCCCGGTGTTGATTCGATGTTGAACCAGTTGTGTTCTGCCATATTTCCCTTGCGATGACGAAAAGATGTCTGCAAATTCTTCGAGGAGACCTTCTGCAGTTCTTCTTTGTGGGTGGCCAAGATTAGATGACTTGAGAATGTTCGTCTTTATGGAATTCACTTCTTCGAACTTCAAGGTATGCCTTGGCTCTTCTTCGTTGATTCTTGTAATCGCTGATACAGATTCGCATTGTCCGACAATCTCACCTTTTCTAAGCTTAACTTCGTACGGCTTGATGTTCAGTATTCGTACGGGAACCATGTTCTTTACAGGTCTAACAAGAGTCTTCCCAATGTTGACGTTTTGGGAGGACTTTAGAGATGCTGGTTCAACTATGAGGTATCGATGGCTGCCAGGCTTACCCTTCAATTTCGTCCACACGAATACTTCTGAAGAAGCAGGCAAAGTCAGATCTTCTTTGATGACGGTTTTCACAGATAATGAGGTCTCATACGAGTGGATCCCATAGATCATCAGAATCTCGATGTTTCGATATTTCGATGTTTCGATATTTCAGGACTTGGTTCCCGATGTCCAATATCACTCCGTGATCTTTCATGAAATCGACGCCGACAATGCACTCGTCGCATATATCTGCTACCAGGAACAGGTGAGAGAATTCCAGCTCTGCCATCCGGATCTTAAGACGTACCTCACCATAGACTTTTGCGGCTTCTCCAGTTGCAGTCCTTAGACGATAGCTGTTGGTGTTGTGGAGCCATGTCTTCTTAACGAGGTCCTGCCGTACAATGGACGCCGTGGCACCGGTGTCGATGGTAGCCACACATTTGTTGCCGTTTATACTTGCTTCCACGGTCAGGCTCTTGTTGTCACGTTTCGTTTGAGAAACCTGGATGTCGTTTCTGGGGCCATCGATACCAGAAACCAGCTTCTGCCCCTCGAAGTTGGTTCTTATTCGTTTCCCGGGTGGGAAACAGCTTCGGAAGCAACGTTGTTGGAGTTACTTTGACTTGTTGAGAAAGTTCTGTTTCCACAGTGTTGGCATGAGGTTCGTCTTCGCGGTAATCTGCACTCTCGTTGAAGATGCCCAGTCTTGTTGCAGTTCCAGCATCGTGCTGGTCCGTCTCGCTGACTCCTTTCCAGAGTAGCCTTCTGACAAGAGCATTCTTGGACTTCCAATTCTCTAACGCGATGCACGTTTTGGGATGCTTGTTCTGCGGCTTCCATTGTTAGAGCGAAAGCCAATGCTTCTGGTAGTGTTTGTTTTCCGGCAGTGCGAATAGCCCTTTGGAGATTTATATCGCCCACAGCTCTCACAAAGGCTTCAACAGCAAGTTGATTTATTATCTCGTTGCCAGCTGTTGGGTATGCCAGGTGGACTAATCGCTCGATATCTGCCTGAAGCTGCTGCAGAGTTTCACCTCTTTTCTGTGCCCTGTTGTTTAGTTGTACTCGGAAGACTTCTGTCATGTGGCTATCCCCAAACCGCTGTTCGATTGCGTTTACCAGAACTTTGAAGTCACCGTTCTTCTCTGTTGGGATGGTGTGTAGCAGTTCAGCAGCTGCTCCTCTCAAGGCAAGCGTAAGAGCAATGTATTTTTCGTCATCGTCCCAGCCGTTTGTTAACGCTGCTGCTTCAAACTGTTTCTTGTAGATTGACCACGGTATCTGACCATCAAAGCTTGGAGGATTCACTTCTCTCTTTCTTGAGCATGTGATGTACTTTGGGTCAAAGGCTGAGGTTTAGCTCGCCGGTATGTCCAGGATGTTACTAAAGAAAGCACGAAACTTTAGTTAAAGGTCTTTTCTTTATTTAAACTTCAGAATGTCTTAAATTATTTAAATTATAATATATTTATATAAGTTAAAATGTTTGATGGTATCAATGTGTTCTCCTTGTCTCACGGCTGGGTATCCCTCTGATGAATCGATCTGGGCTGTTAGCCGTCCCTGGGAAAATGGTGTCCGATGCTGTAGCAGCTTCAATAGTTGTTTACTAGCAATCAACGGGCGAACCCGACTATCAATGGACGAATCCGGCAATCAACAGGCGAACCTGGCTATCAACGGGCGAACCCGGCTATCACGGACGAATCCGGCTATCACAGGCGAACCTGGCTATCAACGGGCGAACCCGGCTATCACGGACGAATCCGGCTGTCACAGGCGAACCTGGCTATCAACGGGCGAACCCGGCTGTCACGGACGAATCCGGCTGTCACAGGCTAACCTGGCTATCAACGGGCGGACCCGGCTGTCACGGACGAATCCGGCTATCACGGACGAATCCGGCTGTCACAGGCGAACCTGGCTATCAACGGGCGGACCCGGCTATCACGGACGAATCCGGCTGTCACAGGCGAACCTGGCTATCAACGGGCGAACCCGGCTATCACGGACGAATCCGGCTGTCACAGGCGAACCTGGCTATCAACGGGCGGACCCGGCTATCACGGACGAATCCGGCTGTCACAGGCTAACCTGGCTATCAACGGGCGGACCCGGCTGTCACGGACGAATCCGGCTATCACGGACGAATCCGGCTGTCACAGGCGAACCTGGCTATCAACGGGCGGACCCGGCTATCACGGACGAATCCGGCTGTCACAGGCGAACCTGGCTATCAACGGGCGAACCCGGCTATCACGGACGAATCCGGCTGTCACAGGCGAACCTGGCTATCAACGGGCGGACCCGGCTATCACGGACGAATCCGGCTGTCACAGGCGAACCTGGCTATCAACGGGCGAACCCGGCTATCACGGACGAATCCGGCTGTCACAGGCGAACCTGGCTATCAACGGGCGAACCCGGCTGTCACGGACGAATCCGGCTATCACAGGCAAACCTGGCTATCAACGGGCGAACCCGGCTGTCACGGACGAATCCGGCTGTCACAGGCGAACCTGGCTATCAACGGGCGAACCCGGCTGTCACGGACGAATCCGGCTATCACAGGCGAACCTGGCTATCAACGGGCGAACCCGGCTGTCACGGACGAATCCGGCTATCACAGGCGAACCTGGCTATCAACGGGCGAACCCGGCTGTCACGGACGAATCCGGCTATCACAGGCGAACCTGGCTATCAACGGGCGAACCCGGCGGTCACGGACGAATCCGGCTATCACAGGCGAACCTGGCTATCAACGGGCGAACCCGGCTATCAACGGATGAATCCGGCAAAAGAGTTGGTTATTGATAAGACCCCTTACCACTGGTGGGGGGAAGTCTATCAACGAATGAATCCTGCAAAAGAGTTGGTTATGATAAGACCCCTTACCAATGGTGGGGGGAAGTCTTTATCGGTTAGTAATTACTTCGCGAGCACAACTTGCCTCGACGACGATCGGCACCAGACTGATTTTTGGTCGGTCGCAGCAGCTCTATTTATACTCCAATTCTAGTACGCTTTTTATTGGTACAGTGTGGTATTGCAAAACGTAGTATGTAACTTGGTCGTACCTTTAGTACTTTTGTGGGTAAAACGATGGATGGTACGAATGAATGGATTTATGCTAGTACGCTTCTCAGTGGTGCAAAAGTAGTACGAAAGGTATTTAAGTAGTTGAGTGAGAGTAGGTAATGGAATGATACATTACAACCCCCTCCTACTTCGGAGACGAGAACCTTCTCGTCTAAAAAGTCTAGGTTTACTGGACTTAAGCGGTTTTGTGTTAAGTTAAAAAAAAGCGAATGATTTTGTGTTTTTTTTTCGGTGATTCCCTTGGTGGAGGCCATGTCCAAGAATCGTAAATACTGTAGCGGGTCGGAATCCTGGTTCTACAGGTATCGGCCAGTAACCTCGCTTAAGATCGATGATAGCTATAACTTTGGCTTGCCTTAGTTTATCGAACATCGTGCAGATTTGCGTCAGCGGATAAGCATCCATCACAGAGACTTCGTTTAGCTGACGGTAATCAACGTGTACTTTCCAAGTCCCATTCTTCTTTTGAACTAGTACTAAGGGTGAGCTATACGGGCTATTTGAGGGTTCTATTTTTCCTCTGCGCAACTGCTCGTCAATCTTCTCATGGATTACCTTCTGCGTGGCTGGGTTTCTCGGATAGTGTCTCTCTTGGAACGGCTCGTTGGATTTGATTCGGATACGGTGTACTGCGGCACTAGTGGTACTATTCGGGTTCTCGGACTTCTGTAGTTCTTGGTCTGGCAATTCTCTAAGGATTCTTTGCTGTTCCATATATAGCGGCTTGTCTTCCACAAGACATAACTTGTCGGGTGGTCTCCCTTGCACCTTTCGATATTTTATTAAATCTTTCCCTCCTATCGACATGGAAAAGTTTAACATTTTGAGTAGGTCTATACCGATAATCACCTTCTCGGTTAAATGTTGTAAGTAGGTCATTTGTCCTCGGATTCTTTGGTCTCCAACACCAAGCGTAATGTCAAAGTGCTCCCCACTTTGCATCGCGGTACCATCCGCCGAGTGTATCGTGCGACTTTGGTACTTTACAGGAGTATTAAGCCTTATCAACAATTGCCGCACTTCCTCGTTTATGAACGATTTTGTTGCCCCCGTGTCCAGGAGTGCGACCATTGGGTAACCGCATAAACTTATTTTTATGAAACACCTCGGGTCGGTCGGGTTTCTGGAGAGGGTTTCACGTTGTTCTTCGGGCGGCTTCGGTTCTGGCAGTTGTTGACGTCTAGTGTAAGAACCTGCTGTTACCACAATCGGGAGTGTTCCCTGGCTTGGCTCATGGACATCACGTCCTGGAGTTGTTGGATGCGTATTCGTTATACAAAATTCGCTGCTTTGGCTTTCTTCTTCCGACAGGTAGGTCAATATAGCAGCTTGGTGAGTACGACACGGGCAATCTCTTGTCATGCGTCCGTCTTCGCCGCAAAAAGAGCAAAACAACCGAAAAGGTCGTCGGCAATTCGCCTTTGAGTGTCCTCTTTGCTTACAATGCCAGCAGTGTGTTGCTCGATCGTATTGGTCCCCTGTTTGAGCGGGTTTCCTACCATACTGTTCTGGTTGAAACGTAGGCTGACTCCTCGGAGCTTGCTTAGCTGAAGTGAGTGTGGCGTTACGGTTCTCATTGCAAATGTACTCATATTCTTCTGCTAACTCCATCAGCTCTTCCAGCGTGCTGAAGTCCCGGCGCCGGATATATAGGTGATATTCCGGACGTAATCTATCATATATCCGGTCGATGCTTTCAGTAATGGTCATTGTGGGGTGCTGGTGTATCAGGTATTGCATTGCATGTATAAAGTCCTTGGACCTTTCTCGTGGGCCCTGTCTCTTTCTAGAGATTTCGTCTTCTAATTTATTCCTGAATCGAACCGGGAGGAAATATTCTAAGAACGCCCTGTGGAAATCGGACCATTGTTTAAATTGATCCCTGTTGATGCGATACCACTCTAGAGCAGTTCCTCTAAAGATCTCTGGGAAGGTTCTGATCATTTCATCGGCGGGTATCCTGTAACATTCGATAAGCTCTTCAAGTCGGTTCATAAACTCGAGGGCGTTTCCTGCACCGTCAAATTTAAGTCCCCACTTTCTTACAATGTTCATTATCTCTGCCTCAGTGCTTGGGGCCATTCTATCAGCTGGAGTACTCGCGGGTTGGTTTTGGCTCAAATTGCTTGGCATCTGACGCTGTCCGGATGACGTACTGGGTGTCGTTGTAATCATAGTTTCTGGTCGTTCAGTTTCTCCTTCAGGGTAAAAGAAAGGTCGGTTATGCGGGAGCTGGGTTATCCTTACGTATTCTCTTATTGCGGCTTGGGCTTCCGCAGGTAGAGTCTGTACTGGTTTCTTAGGTGCGGGCGGTACGAGAAAGTAGAAATCCCGAACACCGTCATCATGGGTCTTTTTCTGGGAGTTCTCAAGTTCGGTTTCTCGCAGTTCTGCGGCGGGATTGTAAACTCTTTCAATACTGATCTTCTCCAACTCTTCGCAGAGGTTTTGAGTTGATTTCCGTGCCCTTGCTTCTTTCACGTATTGACTGAAGCGTGTCCGTAGGGCACTCAACGTGCCTTCTGTGTTGAGTTTTAGTGATGCCATGCGTTCTAACAGTTCTTCCTTCCTTAGGAGATAAATTCCTCCTAAGCTAGCAAATATATCGAAAGTTTCTTCGGAAACTGACATCTTCTCGTTTTCTCTGTGTAGTAAATGGCGGGCTTAAAATACGGGTCGGTTTCGGCGGGTTTTACCAAAGCGGTAAATA
Organism: Sphaerophoria taeniata; assembly: GCA_943590905.1. NCBI lineage: Eukaryota > Metazoa > Arthropoda > Insecta > Diptera > Syrphidae > Sphaerophoria > Sphaerophoria taeniata. The sequence continues at coordinate 70,313,605 of OX016540.1, forward strand.
ATGGTTTAAACACGAGACGGGTTATTCGGCGGATTTCACCAAAATGGTAAATAGGGTTTACAACACGAGTCTGATTATTCGATTTCGGCGGGTTTTACCACAGTGGTAAATGATGAATTAAAACACGGATCGGCGGGTTTTACCACAATGATAAATGGGGGTTTAAAAACACGAGTCAGATTATTCGGTTTCAGGCGGATTTTACCAAATTGGTAGATGGTGGTTTAAACACTGGTCTGGCTATTCGGTTATCGGCGGATTTTACTGCAACGGTAAACGGTATTTTAGTTACGGGCTGGTTATTCGTTTTATGCAAATTTAAGAATCTGAAGTTTTACTCGGAATGGACCTTAAAGGTCCCTGCTCGGGCGCCAATTTGTGATGTACTTTGGGTCAAAGGCTGAGGTTTAGCTCGCCGGTATGTCCAGGATGTTACTAAAGAAAGCACGAAACTTTAGTTAAAGGTCTTTTCTTTATTTAAACTTCAGAATGTCTTAAATTATTTAAATTATAATATATTTATATAAGTTAAAATGTTTGATGGTATCAATGTGTTCTCCTTGTCTCACGGCTGGGTATCCCTCTGATGAATCGATCTGGGCTGTTAGCCGTCCCTGGGAAAATGGTGTCCGATGCTGTAGCAGCTTCAATAGTTGTTTACTAGCAATCAACGGGCGAACCCGACTATCAATGGACGAATCCGGCAATCAACAGGCGAACCTGGCTATCAACGGGCGAACCCGGCTATCACGGACGAATCCGGCTATCACAGGCGAACCTGGCTATCAACGGGCGAACCCGGCTATCACGGACGAATCCGGCTGTCACAGGCGAACCTGGCTATCAACGGGCGAACCCGGCTGTCACGGACGAATCCGGCTGTCACAGGCTAACCTGGCTATCAACGGGCGGACCCGGCTGTCACGGACGAATCCGGCTATCACGGACGAATCCGGCTGTCACAGGCGAACCTGGCTATCAACGGGCGGACCCGGCTATCACGGACGAATCCGGCTGTCACAGGCGAACCTGGCTATCAACGGGCGAACCCGGCTATCACGGACGAATCCGGCTGTCACAGGCGAACCTGGCTATCAACGGGCGGACCCGGCTATCACGGACGAATCCGGCTGTCACAGGCTAACCTGGCTATCAACGGGCGGACCCGGCTGTCACGGACGAATCCGGCTATCACGGACGAATCCGGCTGTCACAGGCGAACCTGGCTATCAACGGGCGGACCCGGCTATCACGGACGAATCCGGCTGTCACAGGCGAACCTGGCTATCAACGGGCGAACCCGGCTATCACGGACGAATCCGGCTGTCACAGACGAACCTGGCTATCAACGGGCGGACCCGGCTATCACGGACGAATCCGGCTGTCACAGGCGAACCTGGCTATCAACGGGCGAACCCGGCTATCACGGACGAATCCGGCTGTCACAGGCGAACCTGGCTATCAACGGGCGAACCCGGCTGTCACGGACGAATCCGGCTATCACAGGCAAACCTGGCTATCAACGGGCGAACCCGGCTGTCACGGACGAATCCGGCTGTCACAGGCGAACCTGGCTATCAACGGGCGAACCCGGCTGTCACGGACGAATCCGGCTATCACAGGCGAACCTGGCTATCAACGGGCGAACCCGGCTGTCACGGACGAATCCGGCTATCACAGGCGAACCTGGCTATCAACGGGCGAACCCGGCTGTCACGGACGAATCCGGCTATCACAGGCGAACCTGGCTATCAACGGGCGAACCCGGCGGTCACGGACGAATCCGGCTATCACAGGCGAACCTGGCTATCAACGGGCGAACCCGGCTATCAACGGATGAATCCGGCAAAAGAGTTGGTTATTGATAAGACCCCTTACCACTGGTGGGGGGAAGTCTATCAACGAATGAATCCTGCAAAAGAGTTGGTTATGATAAGACCCCTTACCACTGGTGGGGGGAAGTCTTTATCGGTTAGTAATTACTTCGCGAGCACAACTTGCCTCGACGACGATCGGCACCAGACTGATTTTTGGTCGGTCGCAGCAGCTCTATTTATACTCCAATTCTAGTACGCTTTTTATTGGTACAGTGTGGTATTGCAAAACGTAGTATGTAACTTGGTCGTACCTTTAGTACTTTTGTGGGTAAAACGATGGATGGTACGAATGAATGGATTTATGCTAGTACGCTTCTCAGTGGTGCAAAAGTAGTACGAAAGGTATTTAAGTAGTTGAGTGAGAGTAGGTAATGGAATGATACATTACAAGCACTCACCAGAAGGTTCTCGAGCTTTCATCTTTCGCACTTTTTCTAGTTCGCTTGTAATGGTTTCGATCTGGTCGTCTATTTTCTTGAAACGTGCATTAGTCGTTGAATTTTGTTTTTCGACACGCTCATCGAGAGTATTGATTTTGTCTTCGAAGTCCGCAAACCTGCCTTCTAGCAGATTTTTCTGTTCATCAAACCGATCTCGAACGTCATCCCTTTGAGCTTGTAGTTGTTTGAGGACATTCTCTTGCTCGGTCTTCTGCTCGTTTCTTTGAGTTTCCAGTTGCTTGAGAACATTATCTTGCTCCTTCTTTTGCTCGTTTCTTTGAGTTTCTAGTTGCTCCCGAACATTCTTTTGATTCTCTTCAAATTTGGCTAGAAGAAGTGTCATCATGGTAGATAAGTCGGCAGTTGCATTTACCTCTTTCGATTTTGCTTCCACTTCGAAAGCAAACGTATCTGGGTCTTCATTTTGTTCTTCCAGATATTCCTGTAGCCGTTTTACGAGTTCGATTTTACATCCTGCCCCACTTAAGCCACGTTTGCTTAATTCGGCCTTAAGCTCAGCGACAGTTAGGTCTTTCAAAACTTTACTCATTTTTTTTTTGTTTTTAACTTCACTATTTCACACAAAATAGTTTAATCACTGTTCACTGTTTTATTCTCAATAAGTTTTAATCCCACTTCTGACACCAATGTAATATTCGGCTTGGTCCGACAATTAAAACTTATTCACTTTTTAAATAAAACACAAATTCACTTTATTCAAATCACTCACAAACTTATTTATTCAACACTTTCAATTATAACTTTGCAAACACAGAGTACTTTTCTTTATCGCAGTTCACAATTAATTCATCCATCTCGCCACTAAACGGCTATTTATATAACAAAAATGATGGATTCTAGAAACTACTATTGGTTCCTATTGGTTCTTGGAGAAGCTGAAAGTTCGAGAAGCTCTCTATTTACAAATAAGGAATACTGGGATTTTTGTAGGGGCTAACGTTCTTAATGCTAAACAAAAAGTTTCTCTTAATCTTAATTAATTATTGCCCCTCACGAGTGTTTACTACTACAATTAAACGATATTAAGTAAAGAGAGTATGTACAAGAGATACAGACTAAGTAAAGAGAGTATGTACATTAAATAAACAAGAGATACAGACTAAGTAAAGAGAGTAAGAAAAGTGTGTACATTAAATATAGAAAGAGATAATAAAGTATACACATTAGACATTACAATAGAAGGAGAAACAGAGCGTATGAGATAAATAAAGTGTATACACATTACAATACATTAAGTTCGCTTTTATATTTATCAAGGTGTTAAAGTTATTAAGGAAAAACAATATGGTGGGACTTATTTGGGTCACCTACCTTATCTACTTATAACCTGCATAGTTATATTATTTCTTTTTATTTTATTTATTATTTTGTGTACTGAATTTGAACAAGTGTGATACCTAATACCTTACATACAAAGAATTGAAACATAATAAGTTTATTTAGAAAAGACAAATTGTTATTATTTATTTAAATAAATTTTCTCTATGTTATTGGGCTAGTGGCCCGCACATTTTGAAAATATCCCTCACAATGGCCCTTACATTTTTTTTCTTCGCGGCAACGCATTTTATGCAATCAGAATATTACATTAATGTTTGTGTTTCCGTTTCTCATTTTTGGTGAGGAGTAATGGTGGATTTACATTCATCTTTATTTGAAGATCTGCGTGCAAAAGGGATTTCAAATACTAAAAATGTGTGTGTTCGATAGAGAGAGAAGATGAAAATGCAGACATCTTCACTACAATAAAGTTATAGCAAAGATGAACATGTTCGTCTTGATTATAGCAAGTTTGCTTTCTTTTAATGAAAGTGTGCATGGGCTCAGTAAAATTTTGAGTATCGATGTAATTTCCTATAAATTGTTTTTTTTTTTTCAAACTAGCTGTACCCTGCCACGCTTCGCAGTGCCTGGTCCTAGATCTTTTCAGCAATTAAAAATAGTTGACGGCGTCACACAATCCACTTTCCGCGGTGCGTGTCAAGCCCTGAACTTATTAGAAAATGACCAACAGTGGAACATATGCATCAATGACGCGTGCAACACCACAGTCTTCTACCCTCCTACCCTCAAGAGCTACCTGCTACCTGCTAAAACTGTACCCCGTTACCCGCTACTCGCTTCCCCACTACCCGCTTCCCACTACCTTCTACTTCAACACACTAACCGCTACCCCTTTACCACACTACCCGCTACTCACTCCCACTATGCGTCACCACACTATGCGCTACCCGCTACCCACTTTTCCGCTACTTCACTACCCGCTTCCCACGCCATATCCCAAAAGCAACAAATCAACAAACAAAAAAGGAAGAAATGTCGACGGCAAGTGTACGTTCTTTGTGGGAAAACGATATTTGACAAATATACATACATATGTATATTTTCTTCACTGACGTTTTTTTTTTTTAGATGAATATAAAAATATTTGACGTAATGTTCAAAGGTCGTTTTGATATATTTCGCTGTTGTGATTTGAAAACTATAAATTTTGTTTGTCGTTCATGACCGCTAACGTGGATATGTATTCATTGTTTTTAAGATGTATTCTGCTATTCGGGGCGGAGACAAATCCAACGAATCAAAAACCATGAAAATTGGTCCAGCAGTTCTCGAGTTATAAGTGTTGTAACAAACACGACTTTCTTTTATATATATAGATGTCAAAACTGAACGAATCGCCATATCATCCGTATTTACTAATTTTCAATTGCAAATTTTGTTACGAATTTAGAAAAAAAAAATTAAACTAAATCTTATTGACTATGGACGATGGTATATTCATATTCATATTCATATATTTATATGTGTAGATTTATACAATTAGATACAATATCTTTTAAAATAGTATAAACTTAATTGATTAATTAACATGATGTGTTGTATTATAAATTTCAATAACAAAAAAAGCTGAACAACAAGAATTCAAACATTTTAGTTTTCAGTTTAATTTATAATTAACTTTACAAAAAAAAAAAATAAAATAAAATTACAATGAGAAAAGCAAAGTAGAAAAGAAAGAACAGAAAAAGAAAAAAAAAATGAAAAGCATAGAAAAAAAAGTTGTAGGTATGACAGAAGAGAGAAAGATAAATCATCACGATCTTTACGACTCCAAGTACTTCTTGAGCCTCATCCCGAATAGCCGAGTACAGCTTATCATCCTTAAAGATATGGGTAGAGAATTCCACAGACGTATTGCGTTTATAAAAAATTGACGCTCAGATACTAAATACACGTATCGTACTGGTACAAGATTCAACGATGATCTAAGAGAAAGGGAATGGCGGATCTTATTATAAAGGTAGGGTGGTTGACGTGACTGCAAAATATTGTTCAGCAAATTAATCGTTCTCAGTTTAAAAAGGTTTTCAAGAGTAACTCCATACAAGGACTTTGAAAATTCCGAAATGTGGTCGTATTTCCTCAGTCCAAAGACGTACCTTGCTATGCTATTGTAAGCAACTTTAAGTTTTCTCTTATGTTCGTAATCACAATGGCAAAAAAGTTCACATCCATAGAGCATGATAGGGACGATTTAAGTTTTGGCCAACACAATACGTGTTTTTAAAGGAGTTATTTTACGAAGCCCTCCATAAACTCTTCCAATTATCACTCTGATGTGGTTATTCCAGGAAAGTGTCTTCGTAAAAGTTAGACCTAGGTTTTTGGCTGATTCAACAAACTCTATATCCTTATTATTTAAGGATATTTTGGGAAAGTCGGACGTGTTAATACTTTTCCTTGAAATAACCAAGCATTTAGATTTAAGTGGGTTTAAGCTAAGTCCGTTTTTCTGTGACCAACGATGAATATTGGTTAAATCTTCATTCACTTCCACTGCTGCATTTTCAACCAAACCTAAGGGAAAACTATTCCGTATCTGAACATCATCAGCGTACATATCAATTTGGCAGTTTTGGATGCAAGGTGGTAAATCATTGATGTACATTGAAAATAAAAGTGGACCCATTATTGAGCCCTGTGGAACCCCTCTGCTCAACATGAGAAATTCAGACACGGAAGAATTTACCATAACTGCTTGTGATCTGCAAGCCAGATATGAATCTATTAACATCGCCGAAGAGAAAGAGAAATTAAACTGATTGATCAGTTTGCTATACACAGAATTTTATGACTTACCGTGTCAAACGCCTTTGAAAAGTCCAGTAAGACTAAAAAGGTTAAATCGTCATTATCCACAGCTTGTCTTATATCTTCGACAATATTTATTAGAGTTGTAGTACAACTGTATTTTGGACGAAAACCAGACTGATTTATGCATAACAAGTTATTTTCTGTTCTGATCTGAACACTCATTATCCTTTCAAAAACCTTAGATAGGAAAGGTAAAATAGCGATGGGTCTAAACTCGTTTTGATTTTTCGGGATTGGTATAATCTTTGCTTGTTTCCAGGCTGATGGAAAAACTTTCGTAAGAAAAATTGTATTAAAAAGATGCGTTATGTATTTTAGAATGCATGTAAGTATAGCTTTAACAAAGACGGGGTGCATTTCATCAAATCCCACAGAATTTGATTTTATATTTATGCAGCTTTCCAAGACGTCAGCTTCATCTACATGTTGAAAGCTAAAACACGGAAACGTAAAAAAGCTATTATCATAAGATGAGGTCCTTCTATCGTCGATAACTTCCGGACTAGGAAGCGATAAAAATTTTCTATTCAGTTCATTGCAGTCAATATTATCATATGAACTACTTTTACGTTTTCCAATACCAATATCTCGTAGGTTTTTCCAAAGTGTATGTCCAGCTTGAGAGGGGTCCAGTTGCGGTGCAAAGAAGCGTCTCTTTGCTTCGCGTATTGCAGTTGTTACCTTGTTTCTGAGCTTTTTAAAAATATCGTGTAGCACATTTAGACGAAAAAGCTTCCAACATTTATAAGCCTGGTCACGATCAAAAATCAGTTTTTTAATATGCGAATTGAACCAAGGAATATTTTTCCTTGTGATATTCTTAGTAATTAATGGAATGTGAAAGTTAAAGATGGTAATTTGTTTTTATTTGATTTATCAAAGCTAAGGTATTCTATTTCCTAACAGATTTCACGGACTACGAAGTTCTACATAATTATTATGAGGATGAAGAAGAATTTGCCTCACCAACTCCTTCACCTTTTCCCGAACCAGTTGCCAATTTCTGGGAAGTTTCACAAGCCCAGGTGAAAGACCAGCTATCATTTCCCGAAGAAAAAACAGGTATGCACCAAACTAATTATGTTATTTTTTTTTCTGAATCAGAGTCAGTTTATATTTAACAAAAACATAATCAATGTGAAATAAATTAAAAAAAAATATTTGTTCACAATTTCATTCGTCGTCCAGAAGAATTGGGAACAACCTTACCAGACACCAAAACCACTTGTAACCTGCAGCGCAAAAGCAGATAAAATGGTTTGGAATTTTGGTAATAAAAATCTTCAATGTATTAATAACATAACCATTTTCATCAGACATATTAACATATGTTCATATCTACCCAGTGGCATATTATCCTAAAGGCAAACTAGGCACGTGCCTAGGGGCGCGCCAACAAAGGGGCGCGCGGGTGCAATAATTCTTTCAAGTTGCAAATAATGCGGGTTCATACGTAGTTGTTAAAGTAGCAAACTTTGTGAACTCGAATTGCACTTGCATCTTCTGTTAAAATAAAAATCGGTCCTGAGCAATTCCACTTGCAACACAGAGCCAGCTCAGTTTGCCAACAAGGCAATCGACTAAGCTTGCTTCTAGTAGTATAGCTCGGTGACCCAATTAGCGCTGGGTTGCTTCGTTTTGATACCACAAAAACTTGTTTGACCTACAAGATTGAAAGAGGGATTATATAAAATTCTGAGTTTTTGTTGAGAGCAGAACTGAACCAATCAGTTTAAAATACGCCTAAGATCCACTTTGTTGCGTTTAGAAAGGAGATCAAATCTTTGATCCTCAGTTCGGAAAGCTCATTTAGGTCATTCAAGAAGGACTTTCCCAATGATTTGGCTCTCGTTTTGGCTAGGGCAGGACATTTACACAAGAAGTGAAGGACAGTTTCCTTTTCTCGCTGGTCCCCACAACTACGACAGAAAGTATTGTGGTGAATGCCCAGCTTAGATGCGTGTTCCCCAACAGGCCAGTGTCCGGTGCATGTTGCAACGACCCTGGCTATGTCTTGCCTGGGTCTGCAAATAAGGTTATTAGTGCGGGATTTATTGTAGATGTGCCATATACTTCTAGATAATTCAGTTGATTAGGCTACCCTACCTGTGGTTTGACTCAGCGAGGAAAATTGAGAAGATCTTGCCCTTCCTAGCACCAAGAGGAATGTTGACTCTTTCCGCGAGTGAGCTATGAAGGGCTAGCAAGCTCGTCAGCCCGTTCATTGCCCTCAAAGCCACTATGACCCGGAACTGAGACAAGAATGACCCTGAGTCCAAAATTCATGCCCGCGAGCTCACTTCGACATTGTTTAACTAATTTGGAGGATGATGTGGATGAGCCAACCGCTTGAATAGCCGCCTACTGTCCGAAAAGCTGTATTGCGGTTTTGATTTGGATCTTGTTTTAGTAAAGTAAGCAGTAAGCTTTCTTTTAATTTTGTAAGCGTTTTTGAATAGGTACCTTGATTTTATTTATTGTAGGAGCAAATAACCTAATGGTCGAAGTTAATCAACGGATGGCAAAGATTTCAACGGCTTTAGAACCTAATTTTTGTGCTTTTTAAGTTCTTTCTAGATTGATTTTCGGGGAAATCCGATTTGCGAACCGAACTGCCACTCGGTTTGCATAAGAACCAACTTGTGGTTTACAAAATTTACGGTTCGGCAGATCATTAATTAAAATATTTCAAACTAAATTCGTATATGATCTTTCGGACAATACTGATAGATCTCATGTTAACTAGGTCTTTTTTTCCTTGGCCCCTATTTCAACGCCTTTTCTTTAAGCGCGGTGCAGCGATTTCGGTCAAACTAAAGTACGAAATATTTCTATATAGGGGCGCTAGTGAGATGCTTGCCTATGGCGCCCTCAATGTCTAATCCGCCACTGTATCTACCCTTGAGCTCACCCCGGACAAAATCTATTTTATTAACTATTTATCATTTATTTTATTTCATTTTTGCTTATATAATTCTGAAATTGTCTAATAGCACGTTTGCATTGTTTTTATTTCCAAGAACTCTTAATTGAGGCAGTAAAAAAGTACCCCTCTCTCTGGAATATAAAGGATAAAAATTATCGAAATCGAGTCGAAAGGAACAGTGACTGGACTAAAGTACCTATTGGTTGAAATCGGTAGGTGTTGAGTTGAGTTGCATTCATCAGTCATTAACATACAAATAAAAATTTTAGGATTAACTCACACCCATAAGGAATGCACTAGAAAAAGATGGGATTCCATTAAAACTAATTACAGCCGTTCAAAAAACATTCCCAGTGGATCAGGGGCCCAAAAAAAATACAGGCATGCGATTCTGCTTGCATTCCTTGATGACACTCAAACACCAAGAGCGTATGTTGTGACGATCTATTTGTAGCCGGGTAAGCAAGGTGGTCAAAGGAAAAAAAAGTAAGTTATTAAATCATTATTTTAATTGCCATCATCGTAAGTTTCGAATCGCCACAACAAGGTTTGCTTATTGCGCGAAACACTACTGCGAATTGATATTGAATTTCTACCTTTAACTTTGATTGTTTTACAAACTTTTATTTCTATTTCACAGATTCTTCTAATCAAGTTCAAAAAAAGCTCCAGTCGGAAGCGATTTCTCTATTAAAAGAGATAAACAAACCTAGAGAAGAAAAGACAAAAAACTCTGACCCAGAGTGTTGTGGAGATCGAGGGCGCCTATGCAATTTGGGAAGTTCCACTTATCTTCGAAGCCCTTTGCTACTCTTAAGAAAATTGTGTTTTCCAAACTTGGAAAAACCTTTTTCCAAAGAGCTCTAGTGATGACTTCAGTTGTTTCGAAAAAGAATATTATGAAGGACAGAAGCCTTGTAACAAATCCCTAAGCTCTCTTGAGATTCCCCAGTTGCCAAATAACTATAGAAAATGAGCAAAGTAAGCATAAGAACTTAAGAACTAAAAGTAACTTACCGAAGAGTAATGACTAAGCGCATTTTCGGACATATAGGTTCTCGTGTGACATATTCCTTTTTTTTTTGAGGACCAACAAGAAGCAGAAGTTCTTCCAGCTGTGCAGAAGTAGTCCTCAAATATTTCAAGAACAACAAAGGGTCACTGATAGCCTCAATTTCCCCATACTCTGACACGATAGCACCACTTTCATTTCTTTTGCGAAGGTATTGATGAACCCAAAATCTTCTTTTTTTGTTTTTTGCCATCTATTTCTTCTTCTTATAATAAAAAAGATGTGAGAAGAAGGTTTGATGCCGTTTTCAACTTATCAAAATCCATTTCAATTTTTTAAAATTGTTGTTTTCAAATTTTTCGCTTTTAAATTAAGGCCGTGTGCGAATTCAGTTAAAAATGGGTTAAAACTTGACGTTTGGTTAAATTTTGACACTTCGCATTATTTGACTAGCTGCTGAGCAGGTTAAGATATGACAGTAGTGGTTAAAAATTCATACATTTTTATTTTTTAGCCACAATTCATCCAATTCGCACACGGCCTAAGAAATAAAATGTCAAAATCAGCTACGGTAAAAATTATAGGAAGTTATGGAGACGAAAAAGAAACACATAGAGTGTATTCTGTCTCCCCTTCGATGTTCAAAATATAGCTGAGCTCTTCTACTTTTCTGCAAATCTGCAAATAAAGACGAATGTAAATCCACCATAATTCAAATTAGGATTTAAAAGTGGTGTTTCTTGTACCTTGCATTCAACATTTTTTCTGTTTTGAATCCCTCGAATGTGAAGTTGATAGATTAACATTTTTTATTTCTAAGGCCGTGTGTGAATTGCGTTAAAATGTGTATTAAAACTTGACGTTTGGTTAAAACTTGACACTAGCGTGGTGAATAAAATGGGTTAAAATTTATCTTGCTGTGGAGCAGGTTAAATGGGTTAAAATTTTGACGTGTCTTTTTTTTCAAATAAATGATAGAGAAGTTTGCTTCTGTTTTGTTGATTTGTTCTATTTTTCTCCGTTTTATTTAGTTCTATGGAATAACGAATTAATAATTACATTGATATTTCGAGAGATTGAAATGAAATATTTTTTTTTCATCATATTTCAAAGCCAAAAAACGAAATAATTTTTCTTTCTTTTGAGAATGATAACAGATGTCAGCTGGGAGAACATGTTTTGCAGTGTTACCACATGGAAAAAATCAATCATCCAAAAAGGGAAATTTTCGTTTGAAGATATTTTACTGTTGCTTCAAAATATCAAATTACCACAGCAAAATTGAGAAAAATAAATAAAACAAAGTTTGTTTGTAATTTTTAGTGACTTTTCAATGAATTCGTTGCTTAAAGTTTGGTTTTGAAAACAAATTTATTTTACCTAGAAGAACAAAAACATCTTTCGTTGAGGGGAATATCGTAAATCATGAGGGAAATTTCTTAGTACAACGCAGAAATGTTGGTCAAAAAAATCCCTTTTAACGCAATTCACACAGCAAATGGCTAAATTTGTTCCCTTTTTTCACCAAACGTCAAATTTTAACCAAACGTCAAGTTTTAATACACATTTTAACGCAATTCACATACGGCCTTAGAATCCAAATACATTATTTAGAAGAAATAGAAATAAGTCACAAAAATATTTTTTATAAAAAAATAGAGCAATTGACACTCTTAGCAATACACAGCCCTATTATAGCTATCAACTATCACCTTGAGACTTGACATATGTATAGGTACTAGCTGAACCAGCATTCTTCGTATTGCCTCAAACAAAAGACCAATACTTTTGTTCACCGCTATACCAGTACTCGAACATTCCTGATAAATTTTGTGCTAAACAGTTAGTCCTCAACGGATTTGCATGAAATTTTTATATTCCTGCTCCTTGCAAGTTGCACGAAATTTTATCCATTGAATTGCGGATGAAAACAATATTATATTACTCAAGAAGATGACTCGTAAGAAGTAAAGTCGTGAATTCTTGTTTACCTATCTATCTTAAGGCCTTATGAATAAATCATACTAACATTTTTATGGCAAAACAACATTTGCTGAGGCAGCTAATATACAGCCTATATTACTCCTGATTATTGTAGTTTTCTGTAGGTAAGTGAAGTAATTTTTTACTCGGATTAATATTTCCGAAGATAAACATTTATATTGCAAAACATACTTGGGGGTTGGGGCACCAAAAACTACTCTTTATCTTCAAACCCGTTTTAGTTTGTTTCTCAAGATGTCCAAGTTGGCTAGTACAAAAATAAAAAACATAATATACACTTCTAGTCAAAAAAATTAAAGGAACACTTGAAAAAGCTCAAAAATTGAGTGGTTTTTTATAAGGCTGCATTTCAGTAGAAAAAAGTCGAATTGAAGTGAAATAAAAAGTTTTTCAAAGGTTAAATTTCAAAGGTTTCTTTTCAAATTGTTTTGAGTTAAGGAAATACCGTTAGTCGTTTTCGCTTGAGCGTAAAAAATGTTCACTCAATTCCAAAATCGAAACAAAAAAGTTTTATTTGTTAATACAAATGACAATATCATGTTGGGGATGGTATTCCATATTTTATTTTGGAGCACTATTTTTGACCGCAGACCTAAATCACTTTTAACGAAATCTCGCAAATTTGAAAAAATATCGCATTACAAAATCGATTCGAAACACGAAATCACTCATTTTTTGAGAAAATCTTACTTGTGTAAAACAATAACAAATCTTTCACTATCGAAAATCCCGCACTACAAAATCTCGCACTTTAAAATAAGTCAATACATTTAAAGCAATGTATTTTTTAATAAGAAAATTTAAAGATAATGGCGCAAAATTATAGTCCGCTAGTGAACAATTTTAGTGTGATAGTAGCTTAAAATGACGTTTGAGTCATGACTGAAACGTCATTTTAAGCTAGTATCACACTAAAATTGTTCATTACCGGACTATAATTTTGCGCCAATATTTTTATTTACAAAAAACTAATGCATTTCAATCAAATTTAACAAAATATTTACTGTACAGTTCAAATAGCTATATACATGTATATTCTTAAACCTAGGAAAGACATAGATTTCGAGCTATGCTCTTAAAATATTCAACTCTTGACATTCTTTCTTTTTTTAAAGATGGATTTTAAGACCTTACTGCGCATAACTGTTCGACTGCATTGTTAATAGTTCTGTTGCTATTCGACTGTCCCAGTATCCATTATTATTTAATCCCGTTTTCCTTTTGGTTCATGCTGAAATATGTCTGATAAAATAAAATACCTACTGAAACTTGAAATCTCGCATTTAAAATAAAATATTTATTTATTCGCGCGGAAATAAATGCAGTTTCGTTCCTTCGACCAGCTTAACTGGTCTCATAGCTCTAACTGTAGCACCTAAATATTCACGAAGTCTAGATAAGGAAGTGTTTGAGCACATTTCCTCATATAAGGTTTGTTTTGAATGAATCACGCTAGGTTCGCTTTCATACACTTTAAGCTTTGACAAAATTTACCATAGCGAAGAGTAAATCAATTATTTTTGAATAAAACGAGTCAAGTGTGTCATTATTTTGTCGAAGTTGATGAAGGTCACGTATCAAACTTGTCTCCTTTCTTTTGTCGGAATAGTTCACAATAAGATTAGGTATGCTTTATTTCAAGCCAATTTACTTTAGTACCGTACGTATTGAGCACTTCGTTTGCTTGTCCCGTAATCTTGTTACGAATTGCGCGAATTTTAATTTTTTAATATGGAGAATCATTTAGATGTGGCATAAGACTTAAAATTTCTTCAACAAAAATTTCTTCTTCAAAATCTTTAACAGCGTAAGGAATCCTGAGCGAACTAAAAATTTGCAATGGATCTATAGCATTATTATTATTTATCTAAGTATCCCTGTTTAACGCACCGTTTACTAGATATATTATTTAAGTTGCAAAAAAATTTAAATCTATCAAAACGCGATATTTGAATTTTCCAATTTCTTTTGTGTTTGTATTTTAAAGTAAGGTCTAGAAACAACCAACAACAGATAAGAACTTACCTGGGATAAGTTAAGATACTGCTGGCTAGGAAGTATGAAGATCTGGTGCCTTGTTCAATTTAAGTTTTTGTTTACTTTTTCCTTTTTCTTTTTGGATTTTTTGTTCCTTTTGATTTTGATCCAATATTCCTTCGGATTTTAGGATCTTGAAGTTAGTCCAGTTGTGCTTTTTGATTTCTTGTCATTTATTTCTTCTTATTATCCAATATTGATTTGAATGTTGTGTTCTAAGGCTACTATTGTTCACTTTAGTTGAAAACCGACTGCGCCAATTATGGGAAGGTATATGTATAGCAATTTGAAAACAAATAGTTTCTTATTTTAGGTCTTTATTGTTTAAAATTTAAATCGAAAGTAAAGTTCATAAATATTTTTGTATGTTTTTAGTTTTTTAAGTAATTTACATACATATACATGTACATATAAATAAAAGCTTTTAATTTTAGAGAATTGACGTAGTAATAAAAGTTTAAGGACCATTTGCTCATTTGGAACATAAATATATGTTCTACATAAAGTTCATTTTAAGTAGAACTTATCGCATTCCGGAACGTCCCTAATATGAAAACTTTAAGTTGAACATATATTTATGTTGCAGTCGCCCGTAGCTTAGTTGGTAAGCGCGTTGACTGCTAAGCCGAACGTCGTTGGTTCGAGTCCCACTCAGGCCAAGTTTTTATTTCATCTTTCGCGGGTACTGCCTCTTGCGAAGACCTGACAAATTTTCCAAGAGTATCAATCTGTCATGAAAAAAGTGCTTCTCAACTTTGCCGTTCGGAATCGGCGTTAAATTGTAGGTCCCCTCAATTCTTCACACGCACTCAGAGAATTGTTGATGAGAGTAAGTCGCTTAGGCCTTGGCTCTTCAAGAGCTGTCGCGCCACTCTATTTATTTATTTTATATATTTATGTTCCGAATGTGCAAACGGGTCTAAGTATATTTGTAATACTAATATACTACTACTGGTTGTTGAGCTTGATTTGAGCTGCTGCCGTGTTTGTTTTAGTGCGAGCATGTGACTCCTGTCATCTTGGACTGTTATTTTTCTTTTACCAAGCAGAATTTCTGAATAAGTTTTACCTCACCTTTTCAATGATAATATCAACTTTGTTTCTCTTCAATGCAGTGTTAACCATGAACCACTGAACAAAAAAGGACACAATTAAAGCTTAATATTGTAATATTCGGCTTGGTCCGACAATTAAAACTTATTCACTTTTTAAATAAAACACAAATTCACTTTTTTCAAATCACTCACAAACTTATTTATTCAACACTTTCAATTATAACTTTTCAAACACAGTGTACTTTTCTTATCGCAGTTCACAATCAACTCTCCCGCTTCGCTTTCGAATCGGGTATTTATAGTTCTGATAATGGTTCTAGAAACTACTAAAGCGAATGTTCCAGAAGTTCTCTTTTAAACCACTAGATGTTGCCCCTCATTTTTAACTGTCATACACATAAGTGTTTACTACTACAATTAAACTTATTGCTACATACTTATTTCCTATAAAATGATATTAGAGTTATAGTAAGTAAAGAGAGTAAGAGTAGTATGCAGGGATGAGAATGCTTAGCCCGAAAAGTGAAGCAAATTGCCCAAAAAAACGAAGTAGATTTGAAAAAAATGTAGCAGATAATGAAAAAAAAATTTACAAACAAAACAAATTTATTTTCATTTTATCTTACATTAATTTAATGAAATTATACACTGACTAGAAAAAGTATCACAAATTCATAAATAAGGTACATTATTAAATTGAAATAAAAAGGAACATTCTGTTTTAAATGAAATTTGGTTCTCCGCTAAGGGAAACATAACACAAATTAATAAAATATTATAAAGTAGATAAGAATGTGATAAGAATTTTAATCGGTTCTTAATACATAGCCCTCCTGAACATATTTAAACTTTGAAAAATATAGTAATAATTTCTCGGGAGGTTCATAATCTTCCAGCCCAGCCACAAAATCTCTTATTAGTAAAAGGGAAGAAGCGGTACTGAAATCAGAAAATCGTCTTTCGGCTGCTGCACTGCTATGCTAGTAGTAGCTAGTGTAAGCATATAGTCAGGCAACACCGTAAAAATATCTTCTTCTAAAATATTTTTCAGGGAGTAAAAACGCAACCAAAACTCAACAACGTCTTCCTCATCCTTCATTTGGATACTTTTGGTAAACATAAGCGTTCTAAATTCGGAGTTTAGAGCTTCTATGTTTGCTATTTCATAGTAAGGAAAATCATTCAGAAGTGGAAGAATTGTCGGATATTTTTCATTTTGCTTTACTTATGGATCCAAAAGTTCTAACAATTCCAACATTTTGTCGGTTTAATCAAACCGAAGTTTCAGTTGATTGCACAATTCAACATAAAATGAAACTAAATACATTTTTGTCTGAAATAAATTCGTTTCCGTATTTCTGTTCTTGTTTAACTCTTCCTCATGCAACGCTGTTTTTAATTCAAAGAACATTTGTTGTAAATCTAAATAATTAGATTTTTCCTTATACTCCACGAAATTGTATTGAAGATTCGTCGAGTAGTAGTAGTAGAGCCCTAACAAAATTTGATAAAACGGTTTTAAAGACCACGAGAACACGTTTCCGCAAAATGTGTATCTGTGTCTTTTCAGATTGAAAAGCTTTATTAAAATTGTTAATAATTTCCAGAATATATGATAAAAATAAAATTGTTAAATTGTTTAAAACTTTTTCAGCTTTTGAAATCGTTTGTTTTCCTTTTTTTTCAAAAACTGTTGTTAGTCGGAAAAAGTTTATGAGCGCCAACCACTGATCTAAAATGCGGTCCACTCCACAGCCATATGGCCACAGCCATCTTAAATGAATTTTGTGAGTTAGAAAAAATGTAGTAGAAATAGGTTGCTACGTAGCAGATGCATAAAAATAAATTAATGAAGTAGATCTGCTACATATGAAGTAAATACTCATCTCTGGTAGTATGTACATTAAATATAAAAAGAGATACGGAGTAAGTAAAGAGAGTAAGAAAAGTGTATACATTAAATATAGAAATAGGTAATGAGCGTAATAAGCTTTTCACACTGAATCAAAAACTCGGTTTTTGCGAAAAAAGCCAAAACCTACATCAAAACCACGAGGTTTCCCATAAATTTTCTTCTCTTCATAAACTAGTAGTTTTTGATAAAACTCGTCAAAACCTCTTAAGGTCGTCAAAACATTCATTGCAGCCATAATTGAAAAACAAAATTTTTCCATATAATTGCTATCTGGCAATACTTATATTGACACATTTTTGAAACTTTGACAGTGCGTTTTATTTCAAATTGTCAGCTTGGAAAATTAAAAACCAAAATAAAGAGTAAACATAAATTAGTTCATTTCTTTTTATTTTGTTTGCTGCCCTTTTTACAATTGGCTTTATTTGTTCCTCAAAAGAACTATTTAACCAATGTGTTCATTGTTATAATTATATACTTTTGACTGTACTGACATGGACATCAACAACGAATAATTTTTGGAAATATACACGAAAATCCCCAACTTCGAATACGAACGTTTTCGTTTTTCTCCCAAAATTTGAGATTGAGAATCAAATTTGAAGAAAATCTTCTTTTGTGTTGAACACTAAATTAAGATCCCAAGGCGGAAGATCACCTCTCCGAGCGTCCGGACAGATATGAGCTGCTAGCTAGTCGCAACAATTGAAAGTGATAAAATTTCATTGAAAAAGCAAAAGTTGACGAATGACAAATCTGATCTTATGAAAAAACATGATTCGGAGCAGTTTGCGAACCGTGAAATTCGCAATTTAACAAGTAGGTACCTATGGAACAAGAACAAATTGATTATCTCGGTGGCAAATTAAAGAAAATAATATTATGCTTTTTATTGAATAAAACAATAATTTATGACGATGCTGGGTCTTCTGTTTTTTTTTTTTTTTTTATTTGGTATAGAAATTTATGACGATGTGGTTCTTGGCATTTTCCTTTAGGACGACGCAGTTTCAAGGCTAAACGGTCCTCGGCCAACGCGGTTATCTTGTTCAATCATAGGCACTCGGTGAATATGACGGGCTTGTTCTCTTCTCGGCATTTGGTATCGTCTTCCAGGGCTTTCTTCACCTGATCGACTATCAATTTAGCTCGTTTGGCTGCTCTCTTAGGGCACTGCAGGAGCAAATAAGAACTGGTCATGTAAGTGTAGTTCCACCGAGATTGAGGCAACACAATTCCCGATAGGAATTGATTCCGAAGACCAAGTGGCGTACGAAACGCAGATAGGATAATCGATAATGATGAAGAACAGTTGGAATGAGTTCTTTTTCAGCAGCTGTGTGAATTTTTACTTTCAACTATTTTTAAAAACACTAACATTGACAGCTTTTGTCAAAAATTATTAAAGTGTCAAACAAAACCTTGTAAAATATCAGTGTGAATGCTCCAACGAGGTTTTGTAAACTTTTTGCCAAAAACTCAGTTTATGACCCAGTGTGAAAAGCCTATAAGAGATAATAACTTATACACATTAGACATTACAATAGAAGGAGATACAGAGCGTATGAGATAAAATAAAGTGTATACACATTACATTGCCCCCTCCTTAGGATTGATCGTCCCGAACAAATCCATCATCTTCATCACCACTGTAGCGATGTAGTCGGTCGCGATGTACGACTTTAAGTTTACCTCTGACTCCTTTTTGTATCCGGTACACGACGTCGTTGATTTTGCTAATCACTGTATATGGACCTTCCCAGTCCCGTTGAAGTTTCGGTGACAACCCTTTTTGTCGATGGGGATTGTAAAGCCACACTCGATCTCCTGCTTGGAACTCTGTTGTTGTCGCTCGTATATCGTAGCGTGTCTTCATTCGGTCACTGAACATCTTCATTTTTGACCTGGTATCGTCGTGGATCTGAAGGAGTCTTTCTCTGAGGTCATCCAAGTAGTCATCCTCGGCTTGCGGTTCCGACGTGGGACATCCAAATTTTATTTCGCTCGGCAGTCTGATGTTCCTTCCCATTAAAATCTCAGACGGTGTATGGCCAGTTGAGCTATGTCTTGCACTTCGATACGCCATCAAAAACAGTGGAATGTGTCGATCCCAATCTCGCTGGTTGTCGTCCACAACTTTGCAAAGATGTTCCTTAAGGGTTCGGTTGAACCGTTCGACCGTGCCATCAGATTGTGGGTGGAGTGGTGTTGTTCTTGTCTTCTTGATGTGAAGAAGCCCACAAACTTCCTGGAATATGTTTGATTCAAAGTTCCTTCCCTGGTCGGAATGCAGTTCTAATGGAACACCGAATCTGCTCACCCAGTTGAACACAATTTGGTCTGCGACTGTTTTGGCTTCTTGATTCGGTATGGCGTATGCTTCAGGCCACTTGCTGAAGTAATCCATGACGACCAGAATATAACGATTTCCATTATTTGTTTCCGGAAATGGACCCGCCACGTCTATTGCAATCCTTTCAAAGGGTGATCCGACATTATACTGCTGCATTTGGCTGTGATTCTTTTTGTTCGGGCCTTTGGTGGCAGCACAGGTATCACATTTTCGGCACCACTTCTCGACATCTTCCCTTGCATGTAGCCAACAGAATCGTTGTCGAACCTTTTCTAGCGTCTTGTTTACTCCTAGATGGCCTCCCGAAACTCCATCATGCATCTCTCGCAGAACGTCCATAATCTTCGATCTCGGTAAGTCTAGCTGCATTACATAGGACTTTCCATCTGCTGATTCCCATTTACGTCGAAGGACACCCTCTTGGACATGCAATGAGTCCCACTGTGCCCAATAGGCCTTTAGAGCCGGACTTCTGTCGGAGATATCAGCCCATTCTGGTTTTTCCTGGTGTTCCTTGCATGCGAGGATGGGTTCAATATCTGGGTCCTCTTGTTGAGCCTTCCTCAACTCGTCGTTGCTCCAGCCATAAATGGGATCGGTTCTGGTTCGTAGGACAGTGACCACTTCTTTTTCTTCTTGGCGTCTGCAATGCTTACAGTCTTGTTTACATGGTCTCCGAGACAGTGCATCAGCATTTGAGTGCAGCTTCCCCTTCCGATGTTGAATTTCATAATCGTACGTCTGCAGCCTCTCAATCCATCTCGCCACTTGACCCTCTGGATTCTTGAAATTCAAAAGCCAGTTTAGTGCTCCATGGTCGGTTCGGAGAAGAAACTTCTGTCCATAGAGATACTTATGGAAGTGCTTTGATGCCAAAATCAGTGCAAGAAGTTCTCTTCTGGTCACACAATAGTTTCTTTCCGACTTCGAGAGTATCTTGCTGTAATAGGCAACCACCTTTTCTTCGCCATCATGTACCTGTGACAATACAGCACCAATCCCGACATTGCTGGCATCAGCATCAATGATGAACGGTTTTCCTGGAGTCGGGTAGGTCAGCACTGGTGCATTACACAAGCGTTGCTTGAGCTCTTGAAAGCTGCGCTCGCACTCACCTGACCATTTAAACTGCTTTCCCTTTTCCGTTAGCTGATGTAGACTCTTGGCGATCTCAGCAAAGTTCTTTACAAAGCGCCTATAGTAGCTAGCTAGACCCAGAAAGCTTCGGAGTTGATGTTTGTCCTGTGGTGTTGGCCAATTCTTCACGGTGTCAACCTTATCAGGATCCGTCTTAACTCCTTGGGATGAGATGATATGTCCCAGGTATTTCACTTCGGTTTTGAAGAGTGAACACTTTTCTGGATTGAGTTTGAGGTGGGCTTCTCGAAGTCTTTGAAACACGGCTCTCAGATTTGTACAATGTTCGTCAAATGTTTTCCCGTATACGATGACGTCATCCAAATAGACCAGGCAAGATTTCCAAGTGAGTCCTTGCAGGACGCATTCCATAAGGCGCTCAAAAGTCGCTGGAGCATTGCACAGTCCAAAAGGCATCACTTTGAACTGCCACAATCCGTTTCCTGTCGAGAACGCTGTCTTCTCTTTGTCTTCAGGATGGATTTCTACTTGCCAGTATCCACTTTTTAGGTCCAACGTTGAGAACCATTGTGCTCCTTCCATTGCGTCCAGAGTATCACTGATCCTAGGCAGAGGGTAGCTATCCTTCTTGGTCACATCATTCAGCCTTCGATAGTTGGTACGCAAAAGCGGGTTGATCCGTCTTTCTTCTTTACCAGGACCACTGGTGACGCCCAAGGGCTTTTAGAGTTTTCGATCAGACCCTCTTCTTTCATGGTGGTTATCAGTTCTTCAACCTCACCTTGTTTGGCTAGTGGAAGGCGTCTTGCAGGTTGACGGATCGGCTTTGCATCCCCGGTGTTGATTCGATGTTGAACCAGTTGTGTTCTGCCATATTTCCCTTGCGATGACGAAAAGATGTCTGCAAATTCTTCGAGGAGACCTTCTGCATTTCTTCGTTGTGGGTGGCCAAGATGAGATGACTTGAGAATGTTCGTCTTTATGGAATTCACTTCTTCGAACTTCAAGGTATGCCTTGGCTCTTCTTCGTTGATTCTTGTTATCGCTGATACAGATTCGCATTGTCCGACAATCTCACCTTTTCTAAGCTTAACTTCGTACGGCTTGATGTTCAGTATTCGTACGGGAACCATGTTCTTTACAGGTCTAACAAGAGTTTTCCCAATGTTGACGTTTTGGGAGGACTTTACAGATGCTGGTTCGACCATGAGATATCGATGGCTTCCAGGCTTACCCTTCAATTTCGTCCATACGAATACTTCTGAAGAAGCAGGCAAAGTCAGATCTTCTTTGATGACGGTTTTCACAGATAGCGAGGTCTCATATGAGTGAATCCCATAGATCATCGGAATCTCGATGTTTCGATATTTCAGGACTTGGTTCCCGATGTCCAATATCAATCCGTGATCTTTCATGAAATCGACACCGACAATGCACTCGTCGCATATATCTGCTACCAGGAACAGGTGAGAGAATTCCAGCTCTGCCATCCGGATCTTAAGACGTACCTCACCATAGACTTTTGCAGCTTCTCCAGTTTCAGTCCTTAGACGATAGCTATTGGTGTTGTGGAGCCATGTCTTCTTAACGAGGTCCTGCCGTACAATGGACGCCGTGGCACCGGTGTCGATGGTAGCCACACATTTGTTGTCGTTTATACTTGCTTCCACGGTCAGGCTCCGGTTGTCACGTTTCGTTTGGGAAACCTGGATGTAGATGGGTGAGCGGGGTGGCAATTGTCGAGAAATTCTCGATGAATCGGCCTGTCCAGAGATCCCTTGTCTATCAGAGAGGGTGATTTGCTAGCGTTGGGTGTCGAGGCAGAAGACTGGGTTCAAAGACGTATTAAGCAAATGGAGAAAAACCCTGAACAATTTGCCGATTATAAGGTAGAGGGGGATCAACTTTTTAGGAAGTTTTCGGCTCACCCTTTAGCTGACCATAACTTCGATTGGAAACTATGCGTACCCGCCAACGAACGAGACAGGGTACTCAAGGAAAACCACGATCACCTAGGTGTAGCGAAAACCATAGCAAGAGTTATGAAATCATACTATTGGCCAGGCATGTTCCGGGATATTACCAAGTATGTAAGTCTATGTGTCACTTGCAACCAGTATAAAGCAACACAGAGAAAAACCCAGTGGGTTAATGCATACTAACCGAGTGGAAGCCCGGATACGATTTGTGTCGATTTTAGGTCAAAGAAGGGCAACACGATGCTAGTGGTGTTCCTCGACAAATTCACCAAGTGGGTAGAAGCCGCACCCATGAGGGCAGCAACATCTGCGGGACTGATCAAAATCCGGCAAGAAAAGATAATTTTTCAATTCGGTGTGCCTAGAGTATATCCGACAACGGGTCCCAATTCACAAGCAACCAATTCCAAGAATATCTTAAGGAAGTAGGTATACAACAAATGCTCACAGCTCCGTATACACCGCAGGAAAACCCCACGGAGAGGGTAAACCGGGTGCTCAAGACCATGATAGCACAATACGTCCAAGAGAATCATCGTACATGGGATGAACACCTGCCAGAGCTCATTTTTGCGATAAATACCAGCAAGCATTCCTCAACCGGGTTCACCCCAGCCTTCCTTAACTACGGTAGAAAGTTAAGATCACCGCAACAGCCCAAACTGCCAGGAGACCGCGGAAAATATATCCATCCGCAAGGAAAGGCTCAAGAACCTATACGAATTAGTTAATACTAATTTGCAAAGAGCCGCCTTAAACCAGAGCAAGCATTACAATTTGAGAAGACGACCCTGGAAACCGAATGTTGGAGAATATGTTTATAATAGAGTGCGAGTTCTCTCTTCTGCGGAAAAACAGTTCACCGAAAAACTAGCTCCCCGATACGAAGGCCCCTTTCAAGTATTAAAATTTATATCACTGGTAATTGTAATGGTAAAGAAAGCAAACGAAGGAGTGAACCAGCGAGCCCCCTTAGTGCGTTGCCACTTAAAAGATATAAAAGGAGCAAGTCATGACGAGAGGAATTTCAGTTTAACCTCGGCAACCGATCAAGAAGGAAGTATTGACCAACTCCCAGATAATAATAAAAATAACAAAGGTACCACACCAGCCGAAGAGCCCGTGGCTCCATGGGTACGTCAACGGACTGTACCATGCCGTCCTGGTACATTTCCTAGGATGCCGCCGCTAGTGCGTTCCTGCGTGGTTATCCCTCCATTACCGCAACCTCCGGCCACGAGGAGGAAAATGCCAGGTAAAGGGGAGCCGAAACAAACTGCGCACAGCAGGAAGCCAAAGGGCACAGAGGCTACAAGTGGCAAAAGCGCCAGCAACAAGCCCGAGGCAAGGAAGGATCAAGTACGCCACGACAGAATGCAGAAGCAACAACAACATCCAAAGCCATCACCACACCAGCACCAAATCCCAGACCACAGTAACCAAGAACACCAGCAACAGTCTCAACGCCAGCCTCAACCACCCAATAACAAAGGTCCAACATCCCAGAACCAATATCCTGACCCATCATCACAATCACAACAGCTCAGGCAACAAGACCAGTCCATTTTACCGAAATATCCTCAGCCACAACCTCAACAGTCCAACAACAAAGGTCCACCACCCGTCACCACAGCTCAGGCAGCAAGATCTACCAACCAATGATGTTTATGCTCTTCCGCCGAGTACTTCGGGGCTAGCTACAGGCGACTTGCCTCGCCCAACAACCCCAGGTACAAGCCGTTGTGCCCACTCACCAAGTAATATACCATCCGTAGCCATGGATTATTTGAGCGAAGATGCCATTAGCATGACGCCGGGGTCGACTGGATGGCTCGACGCCATGGAATGGATGGAGGCTGTAGAGAATGAAAGCATCGCCACGCTAGCGGCCGTAACCAGTAGTGTATAGGCAACCCATCCCGTTCTGACTCCTGTTGACCGGATCATCGGCTCCGACATCCGACGTCACCGCCTATATAATCGGATGTCAAAAGCTTGTTTTCAAGAGGGGGGGTGAAAGACGTTACCGTACTGATAAAGAAACCCGGGATAGCAGAAGTCATTTCGGGGACAGAGAAAAGAACCATTAGGTTCCAACCATGAGGCTATGCCGAAGAAATTATTTATCTTCTTTTCATAGTATGATATTTTTTTGTTTTTGTTATTAAACATAACGTTATTTATTTTCAATTTCTTTTTTTGCCAATGGAGTTGTTTTTTTTTTTTTGTTATGATGAATGTATTTATTTTTTTTTATGTATTAGTTTTTTTTCAATAAAACAAAAAAAAAGGTACGTGTAGTACATCAAAAAAAAAAAAAGGAGAAAGAGAACAAAACACAAACGAATTCGTATTTATTTAAAGAGAACTAGTAAAACCCAGTTCTTTTAGACGAGAAGGTTCTCGTCTCCGAAGTAGGAGGGGGTTGTAATGTATCATTTCATTACCTACTACCGCTTCCCTACTAAAATACTTCTAATACGATTTTACACCAATAAGTAGTGTACTAGCATATATGAATTCATTAACCCTCATACAAAAGTACTTAATGTACGACCAAATTATATGCTACCTTTTGCGTTGACACACTTTACCAATAAGTAGCGTACTAGAATTGAACTATAAATAGAGCTGCTAAGACCGACCAAAAATCAGTCTGGTGCCGATCGTCGTCGAGGCAAGTTGTGTTCGCGAAGTAATACTAACCGATAAGACTTCCCCCCACCAGTGGTAAGGGGTCTTATTAATAACCAACTCTTTTGCCGGATTCATCCGTTGATAGCCGGGTTCGTCCGTTGATAGCCAGGTTCGTCTGTGATAGCCGGATTCGTCCGTGACAGCCGGGTCCGCCCGTTGATAGCCAGGTTCGCCTGTGACAGCCGGATTCGTCCGTGATAGCCGGGTCCGCCCGTTGATAGCCAGGTTCGCCTGTGACAGCCGGATTCGTCCGTGATAGCCGGGTCCGCCCGTTGATAGCCAGGTTCGCCTGTGATAGCCGGGTCCGCCCGTGATATCCAGGTTCGCCTGTGATAGCCGGATTCGTCCGTGATAGCCGGGTCCGCCCGTTGATAGCCAGGTTCGCCTGTGATAGCCGGATTCGTCCTTGACAGCCGGGTTCGCCCGTGATAGCCAGAATCGCCTGTTATAGCCGGAATCGTCCGTGATAGCCGGGTCCATCCGTGACAGCCAGGTTCGCCTGTGATAGCCGGATTCGTCCGTGATAGCCGGGTCCGCCCGTTGATAGCCATGTTCGCCTGAGATAGCTGGATTCGTCCGTGACAGCCGGGTTCGCCCGTTAATAGCCAGATTCGCCTGTGATAGCCGGATTCGTCCGTGATACCCGGGTTCGCCCGTGATAGCCGGATTCGTCCGTTGACAGCCGGGTTCGCCCGTTTATTGCTAGTAAAACAACTATTGAAGCTGCTACAGTATCGGACACCATTCCCAGAGAAGACGACTAGCAGCCTGGATCGATTCATCACAGAGGTACCCAGCCGTGAAACAAGGAGAACCCATTGATACCATTGATAACATTTCAACTTATATTACTCTAGTCAAAACAATTAAAGGAACACTTGAAAAAACTCAAAAATGGAGTGGTTTCTTATCAGGCTGTATTATAGAAAAAAGTCGGATTGAAGTAAAATAAAAAGTTTTTCAAAGGTTATTATTTCTTCTTTTCAAATTATTTTAGGTTAAAAAAGTACCGTTAGTCGTTTTTGCTTGAGCGTAAAAAATGTTCACTCAATTTCAAAATCAAAAAAAAAATAAACTTTGGGTTGTCATAAAATGAGCGGAAATTTTTTTTCAATCCAACCAATCTAAGATTCAATTTGAGAATTTTGCTGGCTATAATTCACTGTTTGGTTCAGATCGCTACGATTTTTTTCTAATCAAAACAACGGAATCAACGTTGTTGGTGTTACTTTGACTTGTTGAGTAAGTTCTGTGTCCACAGTGTTGGCATGAGATTCCTCTTCGCGGTAATCTGCACTGGCGTTGTAGATGCCCAGTCTTGTTGCAGTTCCAGCATCGTGCGGGGCCGTCTCGCTGACTTCTTTCCAGAGAAGCCTTCTGACAAGAGCATTCTTGGACTTCCAATTCTCTCACGCGATGCACGTTTTGGGAAGCTTGTTCTGCGGCTTCCATTGTTAGAGCGAAAGACAATGCTTCTGGCAGTGTTTGCTTTCCGGCAGTGCGAATAGCCCTTTGGAGATTTATATCGCCTACAGCTCTCACAAAGGCTTCAACAGCAAGTTGATTTATTATCTCTTTGCCAGCTGTTGGGTATGCCAGGTGAACCAATCGCTCAATATCTGCCTGAAGCTGCTGCAGAGTTTCACCTCTTTTCTGTGCCCTGTTGTTTAGTTGAACTCGGAAGACTTCTGCCATGTGGCTATCCCCAAACCGCTGTTCAATGGCGTTTACCAGAACTTTGAAGTCACCACTCTTCTCTGCTGGGATGGTTTGTAACAGTTCAGCAGCTGCTCCTCTCAAGGCAAGTGTAAGAGCAATGTATTTTTCGTTATCGTCCCAGCCGTTTGTTAATGCTGCTGCTTCAAACTGTTTCTTGTAGATCGACCACGGAATCTGACCATCAAAGCTTGGAGGATTCACTTCTCTCTTTCTTGAGCATTCACCAGAAGGTTCTCGAGCTTTCATCTTTCGCACTTTTTCTAGTTCATTTGTGATGGTTTCGATTTGTTCGTCCATTTTCTCGAAACGTGCATTTTGTTTTTCGACGCGCTCGTCAAGAGTATTGATTCTCTCTTCGAAGTCCGTAAACCTGCCCTCTAAAAGGTTTCTCTGTTCGTCAAACCGCTCTAGAATATTCTGCTGTTCTTGCTTTTGGTCATTTCTTTGAGTTTCTAGTTGCTCCCGAACATCATTTCTTTGAGCTTCTAATTGTTCCAGAACATCCTTCTTTTGTGTTTCCAGTTGTTCCAGAACATTCTTGTTTTGAGTTTGTAGTTGTTCGACAACATCATTCTTTTGTGTTTGTAGTTGCTCCAGAACATTCTTCTCGAATTTGGCTAGAAGGAGTGACATCATGTTAGATAAGTCGGCAGTTGCATTTACCTCTTCCGATTTTGCTTCCACTTCGAAAGCAAATGTATCTGGGTTTTCATTTTGTTGTTCAAGATATTCCTGTAGCCGTTTTACGAGATCGATTTTAATTCCTGCCCCACTTAAGCCACGTTTGCTTAATTCGGCCTTTAGCTCAGCGACAGTTAGGTCTTTCAAAACTGTACTCATTTTTATTATTATTATTATTTTTTTTTAACTTCACTATTTCACACAAAATAGTTTAATCACTGTTCACTGTTTTATTCTCAATAAGTTTTAATCCCACTTCTGACACCAATGTAATATTCGGCTTGGTCCGACAACTAAAACTTTTTCACTTTTTAAATAAAACACAAATTCACTTTGTTCAAATCACTCACAAACTTATTTATTCAACACTTTCAATTATAACTTTTCAAACACAGTGTACTTTACTTATCGCAGTTCACAATCAACTCTCCCGCTTCGCTTTCGAATCGGTTATTTATAGTTCTGATAATGGTTCTAGAAACTACTAAACCTTTAGATGTTGCCCCTCATTTTTAACTGTCATACACATAAGTGTTTACTACTACAATTAAACTTATTGCTACATACTTATTTCCTATAAAATGATATTAGAGTTATAGTAAGTAAAGAGAGTAAGAGTAGTATGTACATTAAATATAAAAAGAGATACGGAGTAAGTAAAGAGAGTAAGAAAAGTGTATACATTAAATATAGAAAGAGGTACAGAGCGTAAGAGATAATAACGTATGCACATTAGACATTACAATAGAAGGAGATACAGAGCGTATGAGATAAAATAAAGTGTATACACATTACAATATCATTAACAAGAATTGCCAGAAAAACTTTTTTTTATATTTTTTTGAATAAGGCCGTGACTGAATTGGATGAATTTGGTTAAAAATACTGCTTGAATTTAACCACTCGTGTCATATTTTAGCCTGCTCCGCAGCAGCAGCTAGTCTAATTTTAAAACATTTTATTCAATCGATCGGAAATCATTCCCAGAATTTTTTTGACATGAAAAAGTTCGATTACACAATTATTTGTTTTGAATTTTCATAGCCTGCTAGTATTAAACGTGTTTTTCCATTTGCCGGTTGTAAATTTAATTTCCTGAACAGCTAGAACACATTTTAATGAAAAAAGAAGTTTATAATTGAACTTTTTTATGTCAAAGAAATTCTTGGAGTGATTTCAGATCGACCAAAAGAGTTTCATTGCAATTTTCAGTTCACTGTCGTAGTTTTCCATTTGTTGTATACCGGCCGGAAAAGCCATTGTCAGGAGGAGCCAACATAGCTGGGCATTAACGGGCATTTTTTCGTTAATCCGTTAATCGTTAATTAACGAAGTTAACATTCCCATTAACGGATTAACTTTTCAGTTAACTTCAAAAAAATGTTAACGATTGTTAAATTTTCCAAAGTCCGTTAATCGTTAATCGAACACAAATAAAAATGCAAAGTTTCAATTTCTAATCGACACTGGTGCTGAAATTTCGATAATTCCTCGCAAATTCTGCCAGCAAATCAAAGAACCAAACGATTTCATTCTGCTTACTGCGAACGGTGAAAAATTCATACATACTGTAATGTGTATACACTTTATTTTATCTCATACGCTCTGTATCTCCTTCTATTGCAATGTCTAATGTGTATACGTTATTATCTCTTACACTCTGTTTAATGTATACACTTTTCTTACTCTCTTTACTTACTCCGTATCTCTTTCTATATTTAATGTACACACTTTTCTTACTCTCTTTACTTACTCTGTATCTCTTTCTATATTTAATGTACACACTTTTCATTACTCTCTTTACTTACTCTGTATCTCTTGTTTATTTAATGTACATACTCTCTTTACTTAATATCGTTTAATTGTAGTAGTAAACACTTATGTGTATAACAGTTAAAATGAGGGGCAACATCTAGTGGTTAAAAAGAGAACTTCTGGAACATTCGGTTTAGTAGTTTCTAGAACCATTATCAGGACTATATATACCCGATTCGAAATCGAAACGAGATATAGTTGATTGTGAACTGCGATAAGTAAAGTACACTGTGTTTGAAAAGTTATAATTGAAAGTGTTGAATAAATAAGTTTGTGAGTGATTTGAATAAAGTGAATTTGTGTTTTATTTAAAAAGTGAATAAGTTTTAATTGTCGGACCAAGCCGAATATTACATTGGTGTCAGAAGTGGGATTAAAACTTATTGAGAATAAAACAGTGAACAGTGATTAAACTATTTTGTGTGAAATAGTGAAGTTAAAAATGATAAGTAAAGTTTTGAAAGACTTAACTGTCGCTGAGCTAAAGGCCGAATTAAGCAAACGTGGCTTAAGTGCGGCAGGATATAAAATCGAACTCGTAAAACGGCTACAAGAATATCTGGAAGAACAAAATGAAGACCCAGATACGTTTGCTTTCGAAGTGGAAGCAAAATCGGAAGAGGTAAATGCAAATGCCGACTTATCTAACATGATGTCACTTCTTCTAGCCAAATTCGAGCAGAATGTTCGGGAGCAACTAGAAACTCAAAACAAGAATGTTCTGGAGCAACTAGAAACTCAAAGAAACGAGCAGAAGACCGAGCAAGAGAATGTCCTCAAACAACTGGAAACACAAAAGAATGATGTTCTAGAGCGTTTTGATGAACAGAAAAATCTTCTAGAAGGCAGGTTTGCGGACTTCGAAGAGAAAATCAATACTCTCGACGAGTGCGTTGGAAAACAAAATGCACGTATCGAGAAAATCGACGAACAAATCGATACCATCACAAAGGAACTGGAAAAAGTGCGAAAGATGAAAGCTCGAGAACCTTCTGGTGAGTGCTCAAGGAAGAGAGAAGTGAATCCTCCAAGCTTTGATGGTCAGATACCGTGGTCAATCTACAAGAAACAGTTTGAAGCAGCAGCATTAACAAACGGCTGGGACGATGACGAAAAATACATTGCTCTTACGCTTGCCTTGAGAGGAGCAGCTGCTGAACTGCTACAAACCATCCCAGCAGAGAAGAACGGTGACTACAAAGTTCTGGTAAACGCAATCGAACAGCGGTTTGGGGATAGCCACATGACAGAAGTCTTCCGAGTACAACTAAACAACAGGGCACAGAAAAGAGGTGAAACTCTGCAGCAGCTTCAGGCAGATATCGAGCGATTAGTCCACCTGGCATACCCAACAGCTGGCAACGAGATAATAAATCAACTTGCTGTTGAAGCCTTTGTGAGAGCTGTGGGCGATATAAATCTCCAAAGGGCTATTCGCACTGCCGGAAAGCAAACACTACCAGAAGCATTGGCTTTCGCTCTAACAATGGAAGCCGCAGAACAAGCATCCCAAAACGTGCATCGCGTGAGAGAATTGGAAGTCCAAGAATGCTCTTGTCAGAAGGCTACTCTGGAAAGGAGTCAGCGAGACGGACAAGCACGATGCTGGAACTGCAACAAGACTGGGCATCTTCAACGACAGTGCAGATTACCGCGAAGACGAACCTCATGCCAACACTGTGGAAACAGAACTTACTCAATAAGTCAAAGTAACTCCAACAACGTTGCTTCCGAAGCTGTTTCCCACCCGGGAAACGAATAAGAACCAACTTCGAGGGGCAGAAGCTGGTTTCTGGTATCGATGGCCCCAGAAACGACATCCATGTTTCTCAAACGAAACGTGACAACAAGAGCCTGACCGTGGAAGCAAGTATAAACGGCAACAAATGTGTGGCTACCATCGACACCGGTGCCACGGCGTCCATTGTACGGCAGGACCTCGTTAAGAAGACATGGCTCCACAACACCAACAGCTATCGTCTAAGGACTGCAACTGGAGAAGCCGCAAAAGTTTATGGTGAGGTACGTCTTAAGATCCGGATGGCAGAGCTGGAATTCTCTCACCTGTTCCTGGTAGCAGATATATGCGACGAGTGCATTGTCGGTGTCGATTTCATGAAAGATCACGGAGTGATATTGGACATCGGGAACCAAGTCCTGAAATATCGAAACATCGAGATTCCGATGATCTATGGGATCCACTCGTATGAGACCTCGTTATCTGTGAAAACCGTCATCAAAGAAGATCTGACTTTGCCTGCTTCTTCAGAAGTATTCGTGTGGACGAAATTGAAAGGTAAGCCTGGCAGCCATCGATACCTCATGGTCGAACCAGCATCTGTAAAGTCCTCCCAAAACGTCACCATTGGGAAGACTCTTGTTAGACCTGTAAAGAACATGGTTCCCGTACGAATACTCAACATCAAGCCGTACGAAGTTAAGCTTAGAAAAGGTGAGATTGTCGGACAATGCGAATCTGTATCAGCTATAACAAGGATCAGCGAAGAAGAGACAAGGCAAACATTGAAGTCCAAAGAGCTGAACTCCATAAAGACGAACATTCTCGAGCCCTCTAATCTTGGCCAACAACAACGAAGAACTGCAGAAGGTCTCCTCGAAGAATTTGCAGACATCTTTTCATCATCGCAAGGGAAATATGGCAGAACACAACTGGTTCAACATCGAATCAACACCGGGGATGCAAAGCCGATTCGTCAACCTGCAAGACGCCTTCCACTAGCCAAACAAGGTGAGGTTGAAGAACTGATAACCACCATGAAAGAAGAGGGTCTTATCGAAAACTCAAAAAGCCCTTGGGCGTCTCCAGTGGTCCTGGTAAAGAAGAAAGACGGATCAACCCGCTTTTGCGTGGACTATCGAAGGTTGAACGATGTGACCAAGAAAGATAGCTACCCTCTGCCTAGGATCAGCGATACTCTGGACGCAATGGAAGGAGCACAATGGTTCTCAACGTTGGACCTGAAAAGTGGGTACTGGCAAGTAGAAATCCATCCTGAAGACAAAGAGAAGACAGCGTTCTCGACAGGAAACGGATTGTGGCAGTTCAAAGTGATGCCTTTTGGACTGTGCAATGCTCCAGCGACTTTTGAGCGCCTTATGGAATGCGTCCTGCAAGGACTCACTTGGAAATCTTGCCTGGTCTATTTGGATGACGTCATCGTATACGGGAAAACATTTGACGAACATTGTACAAATCTGAGAGCCGTGTTTCAAAGACTTCGAGAAGCCCACCTCAAGCTCAATCCAGAAAAGTGTTCACTCTTCAAAACCGAAGTGAAATACCTGGGACATATCATCTCATCCCAAGGAGTTAAGACGGATCCTGATAAGGTTGACACCGTGAAGAATTGGCCAACACCACAGGACAAACATCAACTCCGAAGCTTTCTGGGTCTAGCCACCTACTATAGGCGCTTCGTCAAGAATTTTGCTGAGATCGCCAAGAGTCTACATCAGCTAACGGAAAAGGGAAAGCAGTTTAAATGGTCAGGTGAGTGCGAACGCAGCTTTCAAGAGCTCAAGCAACGCTTGTGTAATGCACCAGTGCTGACCTACCCGACTCCAGGAAAACCGTTCATCATTGATGCTGATGCCAGCAATGTCGGGATTGGTGCTGTATTGTCACAGGTACATGATGGCGAAGAAAAGGTGGTTGCCTATTACAGCAAGGTACTCTCAAAGTCGGAAAGAAACTATTGTGTGACCAGAAGAGAACTTCTTGCACTGATTTTGGCAACAAAGCACTTCCATAAGTATCTCTATGGACAGAAGTTTCTTCTCCGAACCGACCATGGAGCACTAAACTGGCTTTTGAATTTCAAGAATCCAGAGGGTCAAGTGGCGAGATGGATTGAGAGGCTGCAGACGTACGATTATGAAATTCAACATCGGAAGGGGAAGCTTCACTCAAATGCTGATGCACTGTCTCGGAGACCATGTAAGCAAGACTGTAAGCATTGCAGACGCCAAGAAGAAAAAGAAGTGGTTACTGTTCAACGAACCAGAACCGATCCCATTTATGGCTGGAGCAACGACGAGTTGAGGAAGGCTCAACAAGAGGACCCAGATATTGAACCCATCCTCGCATGCAAGGAACACCAGGAAAAACCAGAATGGGCCGATATCTCCGACAGAAGTCCGGCTCTAAAGGCCTATTGGGCACAGTGGGACTCATTGCATGTCCAAGAGGGTGTCCTTCGACGTAAATGGGAATCAGCAGATGGAAAGTCCTATGTAATGCAGCTAGTCTTACCGAGATCGAAGATTGTGGACGTTCTGCGAGAGATGCATGATGGAGTTTCGGGAGGCCATCTAGGAGTAAACAAAACGCTAGAAAAGGTTCGACAACGATTCTATTGGCTACATGCAAGGGAAGATGTCGAGAAGTGGTGCCGAAAATGTGATACCTGTGCTGCCACCAAAGGCCCGAACAAAAAGAATCACAGCCAAATGCAGCAGTATAATGTCGGATCACCCTTTGAAAGGATTGCAATAGACGTGGCGGGTCCATTTCCGGAAACAAATAATGGAAATCGTTATATTCTGGTCGTCATGGATTACTTCAGCAAGTGGCCTGAAGCATACGCCATACCGAACCAAGAAGCCAAAACAGTCGCAGACCAAATCGTGTTCAACTGGGTGAGCAGATTCGGTGTTCCATTAGAACTGCATTCCGACCAGGGAAGGAACTTTGAATCAAACATATTCCAGGAAGTTTGTGGGCTCCTTCACATTAAGAAGACAAGAACAACACCACTCCACCCACAATCTGATGGCATGGTCGAACGGTTCAACCGAACCCTTAAGGAACATCTTTGCAAAGTTGTGGACGACAACCAGCGAGATTGGGATCGACACATTCCACTGTTTTTGATGGCGTATCGAAGTGCAAGACATAGCTCAACTGGCCATACACCGTCTGAGATTTTAATGGGAAGGAACATCAGACTGCCGAGCGAAATCAAATTTGGATGTTCCACGTCGGAACCGCAAGCCGAGGATGTCTACTTGGATGACCTGAGAGAAAGACTCCTTCAGATCCACGACGATACCAGGTCAAAAATGAAGATGTTCAGTGACCGAATGAAGACACGCTACGATATACGAGCGACAACAACAGAGTTCCAAGCAGGAGATCGAGTGTGGCTTTACAATCCCCATCGACAAAAAGGGTTGTCACCGAAACTTCAACGGAACTGGGAAGGCCCATATACAGTGATTAGCAAAATCAACGACGTCGTGTACCGGATACAAAAAGGAGTCAGAGGTAAACTTAAAGTCGTACATCGCGACCGACTA
This sequence comes from Sphaerophoria taeniata, assembly GCA_943590905.1. NCBI lineage: Eukaryota > Metazoa > Arthropoda > Insecta > Diptera > Syrphidae > Sphaerophoria > Sphaerophoria taeniata. The sequence continues at coordinate 70,348,711 of OX016540.1, forward strand.
CATCGCTACAGTGGTGGTGAAGATGATGGATTTGTTCGGGACGATCAATCCTAAGGAGGGGGCAATGTAATGTGTATACACTTTATTTTATCTCATACGCTCTGTATCTCCTTCTATTGCAATGTCTAATGTGTATACGTTATTATCTCTTACACTCTGTTTAATGTATACACTTTTCTTACTCTCTTTACTTACTCCGTATCTCTTTCTATATTTAATGTACACACTTTTCTTACTCTCTTTACTTACTCTGTATCTCTTTCTATATTTAATGTACACACTTTTCATTACTCTCTTTACTTACTCTGTATCTCTTGTTTATTTAATGTACATACTCTCTTTACTTAATATCGTTTAATTGTAGTAGTAAACACTTATGTGTATAACAGTTAAAATGAGGGGCAACATCTAGTGGTTAAAAAGAGAACTTCTGGAACATTCGGTTTAGTAGTTTCTAGAACCATTATCAGGACTATATATACCCGATTCGAAATCGAAACGAGATATAGTTGATTGTGAACTGCGATAAGTAAAGTACACTGTGTTTGAAAAGTTATAATTGAAAGTGTTGAATAAATAAGTTTGTGAGTGATTTGAATAAAGTGAATTTGTGTTTTATTTAAAAAGTGAATAAGTTTTAATTGTCGGACCAAGCCGAATATTACAATACGGTTGCAAACGATTAACAGTTGACTTGAATCTTAGACGCGCTTTTGATTTCACTTTTGTTATTGCCGACATCGATCACCCTATTATAGGAGCTGATTTTTTACACAAATTCAATATTCAATCGTGGCTTGTGCAAGTTCGCCTTCTTTTCCGTTCGTTTAAACCTAAATAAAACTTAACATTTATCTTAAAGCTAATTGTAAATTACTTAGAACTTAGAAACGTAAAACTAAATAAAAATCTTTTAATATTTAGGTTGTATCTCCTCCAATACCTACCAGAGGAAATCGTTGTGCGTTGAACTCAGCACACTTCAATTGTGTTGTACTCTTTGATTGTCAATTCGATATCATATTACGGATATTGTTTTGGGTCAATCAAAGTGCAATCATACAATATTTGAATTGTGCTGACTCTTTAAACGTGCCGACGATTATCCACTGGGAATGTTTGGGCTTGCGATCACCTAAATGACACGACAAGATCGGTCTTTTGAAAACATCCAAAGAAGTCGGTCGTTTCTTGTACTTATCAACCTAACACTTTAACATTTAAAATAAATTCGCGTCTGCTTTTATATAAAAGATTGTGCCAATAAGAGGGCACAAAATATTCAACCGTGGCTTGTGCAAGTTCGCCTTCGTTTATTTAACTTAAATCTAAACTTAAAATTTATCTTAAAGCTAAATGTAAAAGACTAAATTACAAACTTAAAACCAAATAAAAATATTTTGTTCGCGTTGTTTTGATTTAAAAAGATTGTGCCCTCTTATTGGCACAGTCTTTTATATAAAAGCAGACGCGAATTTATTTTAAATATTAAAAGATTTGTATTTAGTTTTACGTTTCTTGGTTCTAAGTAATTTACAATTAGCTTTAAGATAAATGTTAAGTTTTATTAAGTTTTAAACTAATGGAAAAGAAGGCGAACTTGCACAAGCCACGATTGAATATAGAATGAGGATGACTTTTTCAACTCTGTTACTCAATCTTCAGAAAAACCTAAGAACAACAAATCATTAAGAAGTAAAGCTCGAAGTCTCTTAAAAACGTGGCTAGATTTAAAGTCAAAAGACTCGTTAAATGAAGCGGCATTCCTCGGGGAAAAAGTACTAGCAAATCTGTTTATCCAATACAATACTGCCATGCCCTCAAGCGCTGCTGTTGAACGTCTCCACGGGCAAGGATATACTTCAGCCGAAAAGAGCTTCGCTTTCAGACGAGAATTTCAACATGCTGATGTTCATGAAAGGGAACAATCACATTCATATACATGTCACATGTGACTGAATAAATTGTTGTTTTAACACTTAAACTCTTATAAAATATAATTTACCATATTAAAAAAAAAATTACTTGTCTTTTCTTGTTTCCAACTTCCAATTTTTATTAGAAAATAATTTTTTTATGGCGTGTTAACGGATTAACGATTAACGTTAACTTGCGTTAATTTTTCTAAGATTTAACGTTTTAACTGTTAACGAAGTTAAATTTTTAATTAACGGATTAGCGATTAACGAAGTTAACATTTTGATTAACGGTGCCCAGCTATGGGAGCCAACTATGTATAATAATAAAATAGCAATGATTTGTAAGATAGGTGTACAAAAACAAATACCGTGGATTGATTTAGAGTATTTTCTGTCCAACAAAAACATATCAGCGACCAGAGGACATGAAAAGTTGCTCAAACGTTCAGGGTTATGGTGGATTTACATGTATCTGCATTTTTAGTTCTGCAAAAAAGAGAGATGCAACATACAAAAATCATGCTCGTTCCATAGAGATCAAAATGCAGACATCTTGTCAAGATCAAGATTATAGGAAATAATAGAAATCAAGATCAAGATAATGGTTAAGACAAACATGTTCATCTTTTTTATAGCATGTTCATCTGCATTTGCGGTTCCTATAATTGAGTTCAGGTCAACAGCGAATCTCCCTTTCTCACCTGAACGCTAAAAAAGCAACAAAAACTATAATTGTCAATTTTTCCACTCATTTGATTGAATGTGCGATTGCGATAAGAAATAACAAATGAAGTAAGTAATATTTAACTCAATAAAATTACTCAATAAATTATTGAGATCAATGCATTTATATGAAAAATTTGCCTCCGGAATTTCTTTATCTAATTGATAAATAAACGTGTAACCAAAAAATGGCGACTCTTCATCTGTCACTGAGCTATAAAAAATTATGGCAATTAAAAAAAGCAGGCATCTAGTGTACTCTTTCACTCTTTTGTATAACGACCGACGTAGGTATATCTTGTCTTTTACTTTTCTTGATTTTTACAGATCAAGATGATGCAGATACATGTAAATCCACCATTATTCCTTTAGAAATTTGTTTTCAAGGCGTCTTCTCGATGTTCCTCTTTAAGCTTCTAGGTTAAACGCATTGCGCTTTTCTCCTATTCTGTTGAGTAAATGAAACCAAATAAATGTTGTTAGTATTTATATAGATGTTTTTACTTTAACTTATGTACCAATTACAACACAGAAAAGGAAAATCGCAAGATTAATTTTTTCTTCATTAATTTAATTCACGGAATGACAGCATTCATGACAATGACAAAGCAAGAAAAATATAAATAAACATCAAAAAGAGGAACAATTTGGGAATGGAACTGTATTGCTCACACAGAAAATTCAGTTCCCTTCGTGAGCACTGATCAGTTATAACAAGATAAATGCCTACAAAAGTTAAAAGCAAGTTTGCTGCAAGAGTGTGTGTGTGTGTGTGTGAAAAAATGAAATTTGAGGTATTTGGAGCACTGATCAAATACCTCAAATTTTATTTTTTTCATATACACATACTCTTGCAGCAAACTTGCTTTTTATTAAGTAGGCAATTGTATCATTATTACAATCACACGAATACTCTTGCAGCTAACCTGCTTTTTTTAGTTTGTATTACACGCATACTCTTGCAACTAACCTGCTTTTTAGTTCGTAGTCAAATGTCATTTTGACAGCAAGCTTTCCCATCTTGTTATAACTGATCAGTGAGGTAGGTTTCAATTTTCAATCTAGTTATTTCCCCTTCACTATTCGTTTCTCTTGCCAACAAACTCACTCGTTAGGCAATTGAAAAATACCCATGTAGCCAGGCATATTCAACGAGAGCTATGACTGGCCCCTGAATGAACGAATTCACAAATTAAAGAAACACTTTTTTTTAATTTTTTGTATGGTACTGCTATTTTCTTTTTCACCACTGTATTATATGAATGTACTTACAAGAGAAAAATATTTTCCACCACCTAATCGGTTTTTTCAAAGTACTTATTTTTTTTCAATTTTGAATTGAAAATCAAACCGTCCGTCGCTATAAAATCGAAAAACAACGTCAACATTCAAAACTGTTATACAAATTATTTTATTACTGCTCTCTTTTGTCTGGCAATGCCAATGCACAACGAACACGAACTGTTTCCAAAGTTTGTCTGTTCTCTTTCCACCAGAGGTCACGTCGATCTCTTCAAAGAAATTCCCAATCAGACAAAAAAAAATGAATTCATGAAAATTACTGATTTTGTTTATTTACAGTTTGACAGTTCTAAGAAAAGCCTCACACAGTCTGCATGGCGGATACGGATTAACGGAAAATCGTGAAAATTCTCCGCGAACATTCACGGAAAATTGCTTTGCCGATTTTTGCTTGGACGTAAATTTCGTTAAACCATCAATCAGTTTGTCGAATGGACAATGTATGCAAACAGTTTTAAGTGACAAGGCAAACAATTTGTATCTAAGTGAAATAACAAATAAAAATTAAAAAGCTAAATAACTGCACTGCAGTGAAAATAATAAATTTTGTCAAATAAAATATTTTATAAAAGCAATTAAGTGCGGGCCATTGTAGTTGTTTATCTATTGTTCCTTTTATTATATGGGGAGTGCGGTTTGTTATTTTGTTTCTGTATAATGTGTGTTGGGTGGTGCGAACCTCCCTAGGCCCTACGTGATGTGCAAGCTTTAACGGGACTTTATCGTATTGTCTCCTTTTTAAATGAGATTCAAATAAAATTAAATATAAATTACAAGCCATTTCCTGCACTCAAATTACCAGCAGAACTCGGATTCGGACTCGATAACCGGTTGTCGGTGTCAGTGACGGTATTATTGTGCTGTTGTGTTTGTGTTATTACTTTTGTTTATTATTTGCTTATAATTAAATTAACGGTTACAATTCGTTTGCTTTATTTTACGGTCGACCGACAACCCTTCGTTTGTCGCGTGTGTGAATAAATCTTGTTCGTGTCGTTTGTTTTCTCTGCACACAAAAATGACACTCCTCCGATCAGGCGTTTCCATTGGAATAATATTGGCGCTTCTTAGCGCCGTCAACAGTCACCTGAACGTGTATTTGAATTTGCACGAAGTGATGCGTTTAATAGGTAAGTGGGGATGTGTGGGAAATTTTAAAAATTGCAGCAAGTAAGGAAAAGCATGTAATTAGCACACCACCCATTGCAATCATCATAGACGATACGACAAAAACAGAAAAAAAGTAGAAGTGTGTATAGTTGTAAATGAATCCTTGTCAGAAAACATGGGAAAGGAAAGGTCGGGTTGTGAGGGAAACATGACTTCCTGATAAATTGCAAAAATAATTAGAGCGAAAACACTGTTGGTGTTCGCGCCTGGCTTGGCAGCCGGAAAAATGCTCGGAGGAAAACTTTCTCTAACTTATGCCACAGGCAAATCCGGATCTAGATAGATTCATTATGTCACGACTGCTTCGGAGCCAAAAACGGATGAAGTGATGGTTAATTTTTAATTAGAATCTCTGGATCGAGTTGGAATAATTTGACGGAATAGGAGTACCTATATTTGATCCTCTGAAAGTGGATTGTCTGTTTGAAAATTCTGAAGTAATTGTGGTACTGGGGGCGCGTGCGGCTGGGAGAATGGCAAACAGCAAAGTGATGGTAAACCTTTTCGAGCTTTTTGAGCATTCACTAACTTGAGGTAATTATGTCGTATGAGGTGTTTTTTTTTTTTTTTTTTTTAGAGGAACACAAAATCCACAGGTACAGGTGGTAATTAGGATGTTTTTTTTTTGTTATAAATCCTGCATGACACTTTTTATGGGTGTAATATTTGCTTATCGAATAACATTTTGTTTTGATAAAAAATTGATTTGTTGAGTGCGATAGTTTTTGGTCGTTCGAGCGGCGGGTTGTGTAGGGTTGAGGTTGGATTGAAATGAATTGGGGGAGTCGGGAAGTAAAAAGAGTAAGGACCTATGTAGGTGTCAAACGAAATTTTTAATTGAGTGTTTCGGGAAGAATGTGGTCTTGTAGGGTAGTTTGAATTGAGGCAGAGTTACTCCCATATTTATAAACCGAACATGGACTAATTATAACGGTTATTTATAAAGTTTTTTCAACACTACATAGGTATTGAATAAGCTGTACCCCGGTTGGGTTTGTATTTGTATTTGAGGATAACGTGAAGAAGATGAGGAGGCAACTCAGGCGGTCTAAATACTTTTCCCATGGTTTCGGTGTTGAAACGTCCTCGGAATGTTACTTTTGGCATCGTTTATTGCATTTCCACTGTCCTTGACGAGAGCTGGGAATACAAGAAATCCGATTGATGAATCCATCTTCAGAATTTTTTTCCAGCCAGCCGGGTTATTGCTTATCAGAAAAACATGCGTCACACTCACAATCTAACGCTGAATGTAGTATACCTACATCATTTTCGTTTTGGTTTTTTTTTTTTTTTGATAGTGGTGTGACATACATAACTATGTTATGTTCAGCGTAACATAAGAGCCTTATGCAATGCATAGCTGAAATCTAATAAATAAGGCTGTAAAAGTTTGAGCCCAGTGTTACACGTATGATACAATTCACGACATCCTTATACCAAATGAATTGAGGTTAAGATTTCCAGATTATGTTCAACATTTGATTTGACAACTGAGGAGGTGTAAAGACGTTTGTGGAATGCCTTATTCCAAAGAACGACGAGGAATGGACAAACCTGGGTTTTCTTCAATAGTTTGGGCTACAACAGCAATATTCTCAGTTGTTCTTGAGCGACGTGCACGGGTTTTATTCTTCACATCACTAACTTGCCCCAACAGCTCGAATTTGTCCACCAATTTCTGTATTGCGGTCCGACAAGTGTATCGTTCCATTTTTATTAATGGCGTAGTTTCTACTTGTCAAATGTCAAAAAATTACAGATTCAAAAGTGACAACTATCGAAATAGCGGGCTATTCAAAATAACACCTCTTATTGGAAAACCCTTTATAATAGTAAAATAATTCATTTTTTATAAGGTTGTCTTAGATTTTTGATTGCCATTTAAAAACCGCTGAGCAGATTTCGCTCAAAATCTAATCAGCTCTTAACAACACAATACCGCGTCGAATGATACCGATTTTATGACAATACGATGAGTGGTTCGCGAAATAATCGAGCTGAAAAAACGTAACGCACATACGAACACACATACACACACACACACTGACATCATCTTAAAAACGCTTGATTCGGACTCTAGTGGCCTAAAAATATCGAGAAATGTGAAAATTCTAGATTCACAAAATCGGACCCATTACAATAACTTCCTCTGGGAAGTTAAAAATAGAGTAGCGTGACAGCTCTTGAAAAGCCAAGGCCTAAGTGACTTACTCTCATCAACAATTCTCTGATTAGGATGACGATTAGGATTCGAACCCACAAAGTTTTGCTTAGCAGTCACAGAACAAAACCACTAAGCCACGGACACTAAGGCAGACATTTTTTGGTGATATGTATTACTAATTTTGATTAAAGAGTTTTTCCTAACTGACAAGAACCTTGAGAGACTTTACAAAACTTCAGGACTCAATTTAATTGCAAAAACTGATTAAAAAACATATACAGTCAAAATCCGATAACTCGAACCACCACTGGTCAAAAAAAATTGTTTCAAGTTATAAAGACTTCAAGTTATCAGGTGAAACACAAACCGATCATATTTTAGGTTCGTATTTATTTTGGAACGAAAAAAATACCGTAGTATTAATCATTTAAAAATGTCTGTAAGATTTGACCGACGAGTTGATTTTTAATTATGGCTTTTCCACATTTTCAAAAGTTGTTTTTTGTTTAGTTTTTTGGAACTACCATTTTCACCACCATTAGCAAAGACAGAGCCAATTGTTTCTCAATTTTTCAAAATTGTAGAAGCAGTGCTTGCACGAATGATGCATTCTATCTTGAACCACTTTCGACCAGGGTAACCTCTCAAATTTTTTTGAAAGAGTAAAAAAGAAGAGTCCTTGCTGAAAACAAAAAGTCCCATATAAGCTATAAAAAATAGGTTTTTATAACCATTTTTTAAATTAATTAATAAATAAAAAACCAAAAATAATAATAATAAGAACGAAGAAAAAGTAAAGATACACAAACATAATGCATAGACAGTTGAGGACCACACGAGCAAGATCAACGAACGACGAATGAATGAAAAAGAGCGTCCTGTGGTCTATTTCGCCAAATTACAATTAATTAAAAAGTGTTGTTAACAAATACAAAAAAAAAAACTGTTTCACAGTTTAATTTGCAAAGTTGTAAATGACAAATGACTTGATGTAACATCAAACGGAATATGTTTTATTCGTAAAATTTCTTAATATCATAATATATTTTTAGCCGATTTTTGGGGTTATCTAAATATGTACGCGCGAACATTTTGTTCGTTGTGAGTGTGGATAGTGTGGATTTTGGAACGCGAAAAGAGTTTTTTAGTGCGTATCAACTAGAATTGTTTTTGCGACGAATAAATTTGTTCTCTCAAATTTATTTATGTTTGGAAATATTGCTTGAAACGTATGTATGCATGTATCTAAAATCAAACCATTCATTCATCGTTCGTTCCTCGTTCTCATGTGAATAGTTCTTAAGACGAAATATTTAAGATGCAATAAGGACTGTTGCTTCTTAAAACTTGTTTTTCAACCAAAGCGGTGTCTAATTTTCCTATTATTTGCTCTGCAAGTTATTTATCATAATTATTGTACTTATTGAGAAAATGAGAACACGACGTCTTTCTTTGATGAATTGACAATTGAGAAAAAAATGTTATTAAGCAACAAATATGTAATTACAATAAGTGAAATGAAAACTGATATCAGAATAAAATCAATGTGGCAAGTAGTTGATAGCGTGGTGTTTAACATATTAACTTAAAACAAAATAATTACATTTCAACAATAATTAATTTGCGATTGATATTGTTTCATTTCTGGGCTTTTGAAAACTTCACTTATTTCACGACCATAGGTACTACTATGATATGCCTTCGAAGTAAGGTAGTTTTGCGGTTTCGAATGCGATTTGTTTCGAAAATTACAAATTGTAAGCAAATCTACACACGATGTTTCTACTGCAAAAACTTAGTAACCGAACAAATTTGTAAGTTTTTTTGATTTAGTGGAAAACTTACTTACAAAGAAATATGAATTTTTACTAATTTGTACGTGTACGCAACAATGAAAATTAACTTATGGCGAAACTACTTGTGTTAATTTTCAAAAATCAGATATTGACATTTTACAACGTTCGAAAAACCATTTCCTTGTCTCAATTTTGCCTCCGATCGGAAATATTCCCCCTCAACACCACCCTCTTCTAACCCCAAACGTTATAATGAATCTAATGAATCTGTAGAAAAAACGGTTGCGGAAAGTGTAATTTTCCCTTTTACATCAGCTCACCTGTTTCTAGTCAGCAGTGCGATCCGTAACGTCAAGGTGTAACCCACATGCAAAATAAAACGATTACCTTAGAAGCTATGTATGATGAAATTGTTGCACTTCGATCGGAAAAGTGTAAAGCTTTTTCTTTAATATGCTCATTGCTAACCTTGTTTTAGTTTGCAGCGTTGCGATATTTTGAAGATGAAACAGGTTAAAGTAAATTAACGTCGTTTTGGGTTTACAAATTTGTTAATTCGTCCAATATCTGTTTTTATGATGAATTGGAAAACCTATTTACTTGTGAGTCTTGTACCGATATTGTTATTTCAGGTGATATATAGATATATCCATTGCCAAATTCTTTTCCTGTTGACAATTATTTCTTCTGACATCTTACGGATTTGAATCTTGTATAAATAATCCAACTCGTGTTTGTTATTCTGGCAGTACTTGTCTTGACCATGAGTCATATTCTAAAAGATGAGTAAGAGCTCAGAGTCTGAGCTGACGAGCTTGAACTCACCTGTGTGATCGATCGAGCAGGGCGGAACTCAGACTCAGTTTTGTATGCAAAAAAACGAGTTCAAGTTCAACAGCTACTATACTCGTCGAAATTGAGATCGTTCTCAAAGCTCAAAGCCACGAAAGGCTTAGTTATGATTATACTTTATGTGAAGCTTGGTATAGTATCCCTTACTTTATTAATGCACTTCTCATGATGGGTCAAAGGTTTCCTTATACGGACATGAGTGCAATCTAGAGCACCAATTGCATTAGGAAGCTCATACTTCCTGCTCCATAACCTCTGCGCTTCTTGTATTTCTTCCACAGTATGTGGGAATATAATCCAATTCTGTGCATGGCTTGCTGCACCACTCTAGACACTGTTGGTTGATGAACTCCAACGTCTTCACCAAATCCAATTTGGAACCTGAGGTCTCCTGTGTATCACAGAAAGATTCTTATTTTTTCTTGGTTTGTAAGAGCAGCAACACGTGTTTCTGAGCGCGGCCCCAACAATTCTTCCATCACCAGTCGCACACCTTCTTCACTAAACCGATACAACCGACGAGAATCTTCACCAATTGAACACCTTCTTTCTTTGTGAATTCTTTGTCCGACATAATTAACAATAAATTCGGCCATACTTACGGTTTTATGTGAACTGAGTCCGACAAAGGCCATGCTTAACAATTTGTGAGATCGATCTCATGCAACCAAGTGTTTTCTCATCTTTTTGCATATGAAAACGAGCTCAATCTCATAGCAAGCTTTCATTGTGAAATCGATCTCATCCCTCTGAGATTGAACTTACAAATTGAGATCTAACTCGGTCAGTAATTATTTTGTTTGCATACAACCTTAAAAAAGTTCTCAAAAAAGTGAGTAAAGAGTTTGATCTCATCTTCGAGTTATAAAAGTTCAAGTTATCAAACAAAATTTTCGTGCTATTGCCATTCAATTTTATCAGTAATCTAGTCCAGTAATCTCGATTAATATTCTTCTTTGTCCTTTTCTCCTGGTATTGTCCAAAGATAATAATACATAAAAACTCATTCCTCTTAAATCTAACTTAGCATTCAGATGCATGAATTATCCTTTCTTTTTACTGTCCTTTTATTTGCAATCGACTTAAATCCCAATCCCTTTTGTTTTATGTCAAAAATATCGAACCCACAAAAAACGAGAAAAAAAAATAACTGCCACCAAAAAATAAAATATACACCCTATAAAAAACAAAATTGACATCCTGTCCTTCCGCATAAGAACTAAAAACAACCATAACGAGCCAATGGGATTCAATAAGCTTAACAGGGGTCCTCGTTCTTCTCAGGATCCCATTCGAGCTTAATCGAAGATTTACTACAATTCTTTTGAAAAATAAAATTTTGATTTATGTACTGTACATATGTATATGCACTGCACATACATACATATTTGCAATTCATTCAAATTGGAAAATTATTCCTTTACTCAATATTGCCGCGGGGGTAATTATTCAAGGAATGACAAAAAAAAACACTTCGATAAATATCGATAACAAACAATGCGTTATCGACAATTATTTTAATGCGAACCAGCCGGAGGCGCAGCACACCAGTGTCTCGTATTTCTATCCCTCCGTTCTCAAATTGTCGAGAATAATAAACCTCAAATAATTTTCTATTTAACATCATAATTTCTTATCATGCAGTCGAAATCATTTTTTCAGATTTTATTTTGTTATTTCTTTTCATTTCATTTTTATATTTTATGACCGCAGCACTCCTTCAGGAATCTCAAATTTCATAGAGAACTGGATTCAAAGAGATTTTTCCCTCCCAACGCACGCACACACAATAAATTACTATGTTTTTCCATTTTCTCAAGAATATAATATGTATGTATGTTTGTACATTTCTTATATACAAACAAAAACTTCAAATTGAAGGACTTTCGAGATTCCAGAAGGCGACCAAAAAGTAGAAAACGAATTCGAATTGGTAATCTCATTCTCGTCATGAATTATTAGTAGCCAAAGTAACAGAAGAAAATAGTGCTGTTGGAAATCTCAAGGACATTTCCATTGACACGTTCTTCAATGAATTTATCGAAAATTCATTGATTTTTCCAGCAGTAAATGAGAATTTGAAATTCAAAACAAAACATTTTCCTGCGTCTTACTGTCTTCTTGAGTCGGAAATGTTTTTATTTTTTCATATAGTCCAAGAAAGAACCTCTCATCGTCATCGTCCTGCTAAAACTGAAAGTCAAGAAAATAGGACTGAATTTCTCTATGAACGAAGGGTCCATGTGATTGTATTCAGTAATCATGGAAAAGTGTATTTGCTTATAATCATCCTAGTGGTTTAGGTTAGGTAAACATAGAGGAGATACGTGATGTCGCTGTGTGCGTTGAGTGTACACAGCTTAACAGGACTTTTTTTAAATTCAAATAAAAAAAGTCCTTTTCTTGTTTAGTCAAATTGTAAATCGATTCAAATGCTGAATTGCAAAAAAAAAGGAAATTGAGAAAATATTAAAAAGTTGGGTATCGTCTTCCAGGCGCTTCGAATGTCCTCTAGTCTCAAGTGTGCTGTGTGGGTGAAATGCTTTAATGCTTAATTAAAAAAAAAATCATAATAAAATAGACAGGGACTAGAAGGCAAGGATTTATTGTTAAACAGGAGCGGATTGAATTTATGACCTAACTACGCGGAGTTGAAAACAAATCGGACATACAGTATTTTAATGTACTTGTACATATATTAAAAATTCGATTTTTCACTACTTTACGATAAATCTGGCCGTATGGCGTTTAAGGTGGTTTATAATGCTAGAAGAGTTGCTGGTTTGTCAGCATAGACCAATGACTTAACGTCGCCCCTTAAAAAGTTTACAGCACTATTTTGAAAAAAAGTTTGCGCCAAATCAATTTTGCAATAAATTGTTGCGTAAGAACGTTAAATGGCAAGTTCAAGTTGCGCCGACTTGTTTGAATCAAATGTCTTCGATGTAGGTACAACTGATTCATTTTGGAAAGAAAACAAAAATCAGTCAGCATGGCTCAAAACGCTCTCCATTTACCTTAAAGGTAGCTTCTCGCACATTTTGAAAGAAATTAAGATGAACATAAGATGGATTACCAGCAACGTCTTTATCATCATTATCACCACCGTGCGTCCGCCAGGCCGATGAAGTTATCTTCGTTTTCGTTTAGAAAATTACTGTAGTCTTAATCGGAAAAGGACATGTTTTGCCTTCCGACGTTCGTACCTTGACGAAAACGAGGTCAGAGTCGATATTGGCTCCTCTGACTCTGATGATACTGTAAAAGTCCTTGCATCCATTGCTAAATGATCAATGATGCTCACGTAAAGTGATCAGGAGATGTCCATTCCTCTTTTCTAAACTTAAGGAGCTAAAACTGCGTTCTGCCTGAATTCATTATTTGAGTTGGTATCCTGTAAGCAGTGCTTTCCAACGGTGACACAGAAAATGTACATCAACGGTGACACAGAAAATGTACGTCAACGGTGACACACAAAATGTACATCTTATAATTTCGTACCCAAGACACAGCTTATAAATTTCCTCCAGCACAAATTGTTTTTGTGAGAAATTTCTCAAATAAACAAAAGTTTGTTTAGTTCTTTTTGCAGAAGTGTTTGTAAAAATACATCTTTACATTTCAATTTGTTAAGAAATTACTAAGCTGTTTCCGAGATATCGAATTTATGAAGAAATTACAAAATATAATGCATATGAGTTTGCGTTATACACAAAACAATACTTTATAAGCACCTTGCTTTAAAAAATCGAAGATGCCGTTGGAGAGAAAATTATAATTTTAGGTTTTTATTTTTTTTGCCAAATCAGTTGAAGATGACCTCAACATACTCGGCGTGCGAAACTGGACACTGCTAGCTAGGGACTGAGTTGGCTGGAGAGGTATGTTGGTTGAGGCTCAAGTCCACCCCGAACTCTAGCGCCACCTTAAGTAAGTAAGTAAGTAATTTTTTTTGCCAAAAATATGAATGGAGACTAGCCTCACTTTTTGTTTTTAACTTATAAACAAAAAGCCGTATTCCAAATTAGCAGTATCGACATATCGACAAAATGGTAGAACAGTACGCGATAACAGATAGACATAGTGGAGTGCCACTTTCGACTTCCATATTAGCTGCGTTTTATTATCACAATGATCCAGATCAGATCATTGATTTATATGTGAAACAACAAAAAATCGAAATCCTACTTTTTACTTGGATCAATTTTTGTGATCCAAATATTAGTTCTTCTTCCGCACACAAGTTGAAATGTTGGCGTATACTTTCAATAAAAACTGTGCTGCCACTTTCACACATTTATTATCCGGGAATGAGATATTTTTCAATTACATAGCAAAAGCTTTTTTCCATTAAAAAACAACAGAATAATCGTTCAACAAAATTATCGTAGGGCAACTCCGATGTAATGACATAATGAATAAATTTCAAACTGCTGCCAAACGTGACGTAATAAGTAAATTGATGATCCAAAGCTGTTTTATTATCATGATCTGATCCGGATCAGATCATGGTGATAATAAAACGCGGCTATTATTGTAATGTTATAGTTATAGGACGGAATAAGAGCTCCTGAATCAAGGCCTAAGTGGCTTAAACAGTTTGTCGCAATAAGCACTATGCAGCATCCATTAAAGATGAAATGAAAATATTTCATTTTTGTATTTGAACAACAACAACAACAATTTAGAGGTATTTCCATCAATGGCTTTTTCCGTCAGTTCCTTTGTTTTGGCTGGAGTTATAGCTATTTCACGGCTGCCAAGCCGATCATCAGACTCCTTTAATAGTGGTGCTGTCTAATTATTTTTCATTTTTAATCGAAAAACTTTTTAAGTTCAAATCTTGGGATTTGAACCTTAGACCAGCTAGTTGGGAAACCAATGCACTACGCATTGCGCTAACATGGAATTGACGGACACAGCCTAACTGCGGTGTTGAAATAACACAAAAACAAATTATGAAAATATTTAAGGCATGATTAGGATTGAGGAACCAACACCATTTCCAATTTGTGTCTAATCTCGGCTTTGTTCTTGTAACCTTTCAAAACTTCTATCGAAAATTACCGTGTGTGAAAGGACAATGACCATTTTTGGGCCCAGTGCCACCAGCTTTATATTTAGATAGTGTTCTTATTGATGAAAACGGTGATGAAGACACGTAAAATAAAATATATACCATATTTTTACAAAAAATAAAATAAATTAAGACTTAAAATAAACGTTGAATGAATTTTAGTTTTCTAAATAGAATATGTGATTATTTTGGGAGAAAAAAATGTAAAAAGAATATGAAGAAAAAGTAAGTATGTTGTCTTTGAAAACAAAAATCTGTATTTTCAGAAGAATTCTTTTAATAAGTTGGTTTTTTTGTGAGAAACTATAGTTGATTTATATATCAAATTAAAGGTTATGAAATAAGGATTAAAACGATAAATAAATAAATATATATGTTTATGTGTATACATGGAAATAAAAAATATTCGAGACAAAAACACACTGAATGATATCTTTGAAAACAAAAATCTGTATTTTCAGAAGAATTCTTTTAATAAGATGGTTTTTTTGTGAGAAACTATAGTTGATTTATATATCAAATTAAAGGTTATGAAATAAGGATTAGAACTGTGTATAAAAATATATATGTCATCACTGATATTTTCAAAATATCTGCATTTAAAAAGCAACTTAAAAATATGTTTTCAAACAATATCGGAGCCTTGTATATTATCATGTACTATATATATATATATATATAAAAAATACTGATTTGCTAAGAAAGATATTTTTATGATCTTTCATTTGGTACCAAAATCTTTTCTGTAAAACCCATGAGTCAGAAGTTATTGGCGTTTATATTGAAAATAAGCCATTTTTGTGATTCTACAAACATCAACTTCAAGGTCAAATATCTCGAAAACTACAAAACCGAATTTGAAAATATTTGGAATATATATTCAGCTAAGCGTCACCTTTTTATTGATACCTGTCTTATGTGTGTACGCTCTGGGCCCAGACTTGTATGAAAAGTGGTCATTCTCCTTTAGCTCTAGTCCTAAAGCGAAGTCTCCGACTGCCCAGTGACCGTGACGTAAAGCCGAATCCAAGATCCAAAACAATCCAGCACTGGTTGAGTGTGACTTTATTTTATATGCAGACCCATCCTTCTATGATACAATGAATCCATATTTCCGACAACAAGAATTACTGACACACGCCCCCGGGTCGCCCCGCGCGCCGGCACCACCGTGCTGCTGCCAAAGAAGCGCTCATAATTTTCAAATACCTCACAAATTTCACACAACTGCTTATCCCTTTTTTTCCTTCTTATTCATTTTATGTTTGGCTGGCTTGGCTGCGGAAATCCTTAATCCTGTGATAGTAACCTTATCAGGATTTACGATACTGCACGAAGGACTATGATACATAACACATCTAAAATCGTTCTAGAAACGTATATATCTAGTCTTATACATGTTGTTCAGATGGTGGAGTTGGAGTGAGTGGTGTTGTACAAGCGCTCGAGGATACGGAACATTCCCCCTCCCTTTTCCGCTTATCCCATCACTGTCGTTACTACCTGTTGAACTTTTTTCAATTATTTACACTTCTTTTCACCCTACAAAAAAGAAAAAAAAAACCGTAAAAAAAATTGAAGAGAAGAAATATCCCGTAAACCGCTATTTACGGGGAGAAAAGGTTGAAAGAATTTCATAGGTACGTCGTCGGTCGGTCGTCTGTGTGAGTTGTAGCACCAGACAGAATGACTGTGACGGGAGTTAGCATTGGGGATGATCGGAATTCTATATTAAACACATATAAATTTGAGTGAGAGTTTAGGTCGGATTTTGGGTCATCATTCAAAGAGCTTCGGTGATGATTTAAAGACCAGAAGCAGCTACAAATTTCCATGAGGGGCGAGAATATCCCCGAAAAGGACACAACATTTTCGATTTGAATTATTGCAATATTACAGATGGTTCAGCGATTTGGCGTTCATGTTTTCCTCTTTGTCCGGGAATAAAGCAATCAAATAGTTTATGGGAAAGCGTCAAACGTACTGTATATGAATGAGGGGGAAGCTTTTGTCGGGTTTATAAATGGAAACACAAGCTTCCCCTTGTGACTCGTCAAGTGAAAAGTATGTATGTGTGCGGCTAAATTTAGTTGTAGGTTAAAGTAGGTAAAATAGAAGTGGGATATCGAGGTGTTTTTGTTCGGAAGCGGAGGAGTGAATTCTTGTTTTATTTTCAATTTTTTTGTCTTGTTTTCTTTTGTTGAGGTTAGCATATTATTATTTCGATGGTATAATGTTTTCTTGTAATTGTGATCATGTCAACGGTGAGTAATTTATGGGATTTTTTTTTTGTTGCTGTCCAGTGTAAGCGTAATAAAAGGAGGTGTGAACTTAGGGGTGGACATTTGAAGTTTGTTCAAGGTTTTTGAATAAAATTGTTAATTGTGGAAACTATGGAATGGGTAGGTACGTGAATGTAGTTAGTGCTGGAGAACAGTTCAATAAAATTAAAATAACTAGGTAATGTGAGCTACGAGGTACCTATATTGATTGGTATGTGATCGTCGACCTTTAATGAGTTTTTTTTCTTTCGTTGAAGATAGTGTGAAGAAATTAAACTCATTTAACAGGGTCTTGTCCATGAAGCATCTCCGCCTAAGACAAGGCACAGTGAACAGTTAGTACAGATCCCGAATATCCATATCAGCCATCAGCTGATACTCCAAAAACTGAAAAAAGGAAATAGCAAGCATAATATAAGATAGTTTGGTGGAAATTGTCTCAAGCTATCGCCAGGTGCCCGCAGATAAGCTGGCTATTTATTATCGAGAATGCTTCTTGAATGAAAGCTCGAACTTACAACTTTCGGCCCAACAGTTAACAATTCTTTCCTATGTGCTATAACGATAACCTCATTCCTATTGATCATTCAAACTGACCACTATCAATAATTCTTCGTTTGAAATCGACCCGCAATCGGCGCAGCACTGCAAAGGACTGCCAAGATTAGAGTATAGCACGCAATTTAGGCTTTTAAACGAGAACCCGCTTGTTTAGGTAAACCGAAGGTGGAGTTCCTGAATCTGGTGATTCTTTTCTGGCCAAAATGAGCAACTGTGAAATCGTGCAGAACTGCGTCTTCTGGTTGGAAGGCTTTAAAAGCGTATATACGTGGAGTGAAACAATCTCCGTCGTCGTGTAGTGTGACTGCTACAATAGAAAGTGTGAGTGTGATACTTGATCCACAAAAATCAACTCCAGCCTCTTCCCAAATAAATTGGTTAATTCAAGAGACACAATTTCATCTCGGGATCAACATTACCAAACAAAATTGTATCCAGAGCTCTGTAAATCCGCATATCATTAGGCAAAAGCCAGTAAAAATGATATTGGCATCACTATCAACTGTGACTTAGGTACAGAACTATGCCTAGTAATAGATTTTTTTTTTACTGAAATTGACGATATTGTGAATTACGCCGTCGTGTGCGATGGCAATAAGCTAACCTCTTTGGATTTAATTTGTTTTTTAGGTACCGATTTTATTCCAACAATCGAGAAACGATTCAACTAACTTTACTACAAGCGAAATATGATCCGAGAGCATCAACAAGGAGTTGTAAAATTAAAGATTTAGCGAGCACTGCTTCAAATCCTACAGCTCTTAATGTAGATATTTGATGAGGTTATCATGATGCATTGTACCTTACCTACACATTACCTTATCAGTTAAATATGTAATTCCTATTCTAGAGCTTAAATTTTTTTTCTGTCACTCATTTCCGTTGAATTAACTTAATTTCCTTCTATTGATTCCTCTCATAAATGTAAAAATGTTGCTGCTGGTAAAAAAGACGTTTAGCAACGATACCTTGCATGACTCTCTTCTTACGAGACAAAAAGCAAAAACAAAACAGAAGAAGAAAAATATAAGCAACTATGCTTGGTTCTGCAATCTGTCAGACGGCTTTTTACCGCAAAACCCACATTCTATGCTTCAATCCTATTTAAATTGCAGAACAAATAATAAAAGAGCCAACTTAAACTTTGCAACGCATCGAGACGAGATTTATTCACATTACCATCGAAGCTATCTTGAGGTAAAAAGCATAAAAAAATTCATCTCCACTCAGAACAAGCCAGCATCGAATTCAATCCAATCCATAAACGGCTGACTGCTGTTCGTTGTGTTCTTTGGTGGCAAATAATAATACTTGCAAGTTGCAACTCTGCTGGCAATAGCAACGGCAATCTTCAAGTACACAATACATAAAGAAAGAACCGCAGCAGCACCAGAGCAGAGGTAGACGCATGAGTCTTCTGCGGATTGTATTATGCCCCCTCGCGCGCAGTAAAAATCGATCTGTTGTTTGGATAAGGAAAAACCGTTTCAAATTAGCAACTTTACTGCCAGATAACATCCTGCATTGATATTGTACCCATATCTTTGCACCAAGCAAGCGAAGTTGGAGTAGGTACCTATTAGAAAAAAAAAAAAAAAAACATCGAGCCATCATCGTCGTCGTCTTCAAAATGAGTGTGCTGCTGGTTTCGGATATCGTGGCAGCGCATATTGTCAAATAGAAGTCTTGTCTTCAGATTCTATATCTGGGTGCAGATAGGTGATTGCAATTTCTAGAACAAAAGTGCTTTACTATTAGATTCTGACTGAATGATGGGATAACTTTTTGTTGTGAATGTAATTAGCCATTGTATCGCACAATCGAGTGTTCCGTTGGGTACTTACGATGCATAATGGCAAACTGAATGAATTTCTATGCAATTGCATATTTCGTATTTTTGATGCTATAGAACATTGATATTTTTACTTGATCGATGTATGATTCCACCGAAATGAACTGAAATTTCCGAACTTAGGTACAGTTTGGTTCATCTGCACATCTCAAAAGCAAAATACTAAGAGTGAAATCTCCCTTAGACGATTTGCGAAGGTAACTTCACGTTTTTCCAGCTTAAAGAGAGCTGACGGAAATGAAAGAAACATGCCGATAAAAATATTTTGCTTTTAGCCGAGCGGCTAGTCGAGACGAAGATATTCTTTTCTGGACATTGAATGAGAAACATTCGATCGATGTAGCGTAGCCAAAGTGGTCCCGGATGAATATTCTCCTCTAATCGCCCTACTAACATACAAGGCCCAGTTTCCGTCATCCAACAATCTTTGGTAAACAGCCTTTCGCACGTGCTATACCACCTATATGTGTGTTCCGGTTCCAGCTTAGTCACGGTCTTTCTCTTCTGCGCCATTCTTCCAGGTTTAATTCCAAGTACCTGGTCTATCCGAAGAGATCGCACTAGGTCAAATTTGGATACTACGGTGGCTGAGGCAGCAATTCGTAGTCTAATTCGACTGATTCGGCCTTGTCGATGGCGGAGGTGTGTGCCGGTACTTTATCATGGTGGAAGAGCAAATTTTTCTTCTCCAAGTGGGACCGTTTTTCACTTAATTCGGAGTCGGAGCAGAGCATAGTACAGCCCTAGTACGGTAGCCTTTTTCCTTCCAGGACAGTCTTCACCTTTTTCGGAGATCGTTCCGTCGCGTCTTGGACATGGCCTGTTAAATCCATTTTTGAAGGAGAAGAGTCGCCGTACGCAGCATTCAAACGCTCTTTAATTTCACTGCGTGATTTGCCTTCCAAAAACAAGAATCGAATCACCGCGAGCATCCGTAGATACAGTGCTTTGCAAAAGTATAATCGCACCATACAAAAATGGGTTTTTTGGTTCCTTTTGGAAAAACATTTTTTGTCCTATCTAAGATCCTATCTAATATCCATTGGGATTTTTTTTCGTCACTGAAAATAATTTAAAAAAAAATACTTTAGACTGTGGTATTTTAAATTAGGTGACTAAAACAAGAAAAGAGAAAAAATATTTTTCCAAAAGGAACCAAAAAAACCATTTTTGTATGGTGCGATTATACTTTTGCAAAGAACTGTACTTCCGCACGCGGTTAAAACAAAGCTCCAAGCACTATCAAAACAAATTTCGATATGTAAGTTTGAACTACACCTTCGTGATTGCTGCTTCAATTTGTAGGGCTCCTGTTTAGCTGCATGTGCTTTCCAGCTCCTCTTCAAACTAATATAGTTTTTCATTTCAACCTGAAAGAATTGCCCTCAAATACGATAGTTGCACTTTTTAAGAAAACATGTTTGTTTGATTTTATATCTATTAGTGGAGACAGAATGTATAAGTACGGAATCGAAATCTCGTATTTTATACATATAGTAGTATATATACATATATCAAGCCCCAGCTTCGGCAGCATTCTTTTTGTACGAAAATCGCCAGCTTATTTGAGGCCACCTGTGCGATAACATGAGGCAATACAAATCTAAGTCTCCTCCTCTGAGCCACGTAGGTTTCTGTTATGTGTGCTTTCTTTCTATGTGTCTATCTGTCTCTCTCTGTTGTATTAATGTCTTGTTCTGTCCCAGCCAATGGCCCCAGTCGCCAGTGCTGCCGTGTGTCTGTAGTTCGTTACATTCATGTGCGAAGTACTGTGAAATGTCAATGTCAATAATGTATATTGTAATCTTTCAGTTGCGATAAAGTTTACATTTTCGAGAGCTTTCTCTTGCAGTTCGTAGGTACTTCGTACCTTAAATTGCTTCCGAGCATTTTATTGTGTTCATTACGATAGGAAGTAAGGACATCCGCGCTGATGTAGATACCCAGTCTTTACAGTTTAAAGTGAAATTCTAATCTTAGCTATATGTTCGACTTATATTTGCAGAGCTCATATGCAAACATAATAATTAAAGCACGTTTTTTAAATCAGAATTAAACTCAGGATTTGATGTTTCCAATATTGAAGTGTGAAAAAGTTAACCCTCAGTTCCCAAAAGACAATCTGAGTTTACATACCAGCAATCATTTTTCTCCAAGAACGATAATAAATAAAAAAATAGTGTGGCGCTGCAGCTCTTGAAAAGCCAAGGCTTACTCTCATCAACAATTCTCTGGGTGCGTGTGAAGAATTGAGGGGACTTACAATTTAACGCCGATTCCGAACTGCAAAGTGTAGAAGCACTTTTTCATGACAGATTGATACTCTTGGCAGTTTTGTCAGTTCTTCGAAAACGAAACTTTAAAATGCGTTAACGAGCTAATGGACGAGAAAAATGTCTTCACTACTAACGTACATTAGCTTGTAAACGCATTTTAAAGCTTTGTAGTAGGAGTAGATACTTTTCACAACGAACCTCTATGTGGCTTACATTGACATTTTTATCGTTTGTAGTAAAATTCTCTTTTCACTACAAACCTCTATGAGGGGTTCTTTCTATTGTAGAGTAATTAGTTCCTGATTAACTTCAGTACTTTTTCTTTATATGAGAAAAGTATGGAAAAGGTAGTGTTGGAACGATTTGGTCGAACAAGTCTAACAAGCAAAAAAAGTTGGAAATTTTATTTTATGGGGCTGATGTTTTTTTGATGGTCAATTTTTTTTTCTAAATAAATTAAATTCACTACAATCAACTAGCTACCCTAACCCATCAAAATAAATAAAGAAAGAATTTTTTCAAAAGTCGGGTGCCAGGTTCACAGAGCCAGCTTTATCCCATCCCAATACGAAAGGGGACTTAAAATACTTTTTTGTGCATACAATCTATTCGCAACAAAATAGAAATATTGCGATGTGCTTGTGATAAAAAATGTATTGTAGTGTAAATATGTAAATATGTGTCTATCTGATCTGGTAAAAGCTATATTTGTTTGTAGTAACATAGGTACACTTGTGTATAACACTTATGTTTAACACAATAGAACAGTGTATATCTAGTGGAGTTTTTCGTCAAGCATCGAGAACATCGCCTACATGCAGGGTTTTCTAGAAAAAAAATTGTGATGTTGGCGCCCAAAAGTAGAGTAGAATTGATTGATTGTGAACTATGATTAAGTAAAGATACTGTGTTAAATACGCTTTGTACGAGAAAAGTCAACGCGTTGAATAAATTGTAGAGTCCAAGTGTTGAATAAACAAGTTTGAGAGTGGCCTAGCTGAATACCCAATTATCCCACCAACCGAACCAAATAATACTCTTTCATAATACCCTCTGCCAGTATCAACCCTAAATTTTCTCGTCATCCACATCCACAGTTGCATATCTAAGAACCCTCTTTCTTTATCATCAAGATTTTTTTTGTTCACAAAATAATTCCTCTCAAATCACTAATCAAACAAATTTATATTGATTGAAAAGTGTCAACACAATGCACAATGCAATATTCCGATTCAAGCATCTCACATGCATCAAAATCAATCTTATCTGGTGCTGGTCGCCTGGTTTTCTTTTATCAAATAAATCTCGACGCCCTGTCTTTCAATAAAAAGTTATAAAAATGCACACAATGGCTCATTATCTGCAGCGAATGAGGCCGAGCCACACGAATAAATAAAAAAAGAAAGAGTATGATTAGCGCCATTAAATTGATTTGTTAAACCAGCAGCAACACAATTTGGTTGTTATGTGTCATTATGACAATATGTCAATCGAAATATGAAGATTTATTGAAAATGATCAACACGGCAGACACACAAGGTGAAATGCGATAGCAGGGTTTTCATCAGACATCAGTCCTCTTGATTTGACCAAATTTCCGCTGCCCGTTTGTCTTTTTTTCTGAAATTGATAACAACAACAAAAACTACAGCTGCTGTCATAGGTATAAGCCACAAAAAGGAGATATCAATATTTGTTGAAATAAACAACAACAGAGCTAATCGCTCAAAATACCCAAATATCGTGTGTAACTACCGAGTTGTCAAATATTTGATTAAAGATTGTTTGGTCTTTGGTGTGTACCTGGTTGTTCTTCAATCTCTCCTTCGAACTAAATAATAATAAAAATGATGAAAAAAAAAATCAAAGTCATTCTTTGGGTCATAAAAATTTTCCATTTCAAGGAAAACTGTCAAATTTGATTTATACGACTACCATCCTTCGTCATTTTCGTCGTCATCGTCGTTTTATCAATGCATCAATTGAGCAGCCAAGAAAATGATATTTCAATATGAAATTTACCCCAAAAAACGTCTTTCAGAATTGATGAGAACGTAGGCGAGTTTACGCTTTCTCTCTATCTGTCAGACAGGCCAAATGAACTGTCATTATTATTTTGATAGAAGTTTATGGCTACTGGGTGCGATAATGGTTGGCGATGGAATGATGACTGATTGTTTGTTTGCCCGGCACTTAAGAACTGACCTAGATAAATCACCTGGATTGCATAATAAAGTGTTTGCTTTCACTTTTGATGAAGAGGGCTCGTAAAGAGATGGACGATTTTCAACTTGCCCTGAGCTGGACGACACGCATGTTTGGATTTTTGTTCTTCAACCACCATTTTCTCTTAAATAACCTTTAGTTTAAAAAAACCAAACAAAATATTATGACTGTGACAGAAAAAGAGTTTAAATTCCAAATTGAAGTTCTTTAACATTCATCGACCGCAAAAAAAAGAAACCCTTGTATTTTTAAAACCTCCGGTTGCTATTGATATTTATTCAATCTGAAAACCACTCGTTTTATTCAGTACCTATGGTGTATTGTTATCGTTTAAACATCCTGAGTTGGTTTGTTTTTGGTTTTTCGTTTTCGATAAATTTGGTCGACCTATAAAACCAGAAACCAAACCAAACGAAGCATTGATGCGAAAAATAAAAATTCACCTGCCTTTAAGTGTTCCCAAAATTTGTGAACTGGTAACAATCATCCTTTAAAAAATCACAAAAATACAGTCCCCAACCACAAGCGGTTCTGGTCCACAAACCATCACCACTGGCAATCGATTCAGAAAGGCCGAAAAAGAGAGTATGAGCTTCATTTGTCCAGGGCCAGACCGACCTTCCTCGGAACATTAATTAAAAACCTCCAAATGTCATTTCTCATTCTGGTGTTGGCCGGAATCCACAGCAACCGCAGGTGAAAATTCATGTTTCGACTGGCAAGCAACAACAATAAGCAAAAAAAAAAAAAGCAACAAAAACAAAAATCATCAAGAACGTCTTTTCGTCTGACGCACAGAAAAGGTATCGAAACGGACCAACAAATTTTGGTTATAACTAATATTCATTTGCGATGCAAGGGAGACACTGGGTGCAAAAAACACATAAAATATGCCTTCGAATTGGTATGCATGACTTTTAGTTACGAATCCCACCGACCACACCAATTCGACGCAACAATGCGACGCGTTCATGATTCTTAAAAGTTAAAACTCAAAAAATCATCGGTGTCGCCCTCGCCGTGCGTTGATTTTTTGGTCGATCCTTTAGATCTACTCTTTTGTCGTCTCACATCGAGTATCGAATGTTTTTGGTTGCTACTTATTTCGAACATGCGAAAAGAATTCCATTCGAGTACATTCTTTTTTATTTCAATTTTCCGGTTTCGATTAAAATTTGTGGTGCCAAATAGACATTGTCGTCGAATTGATTCATGCCAAGGGACTGTATATGGGTTCATGTGTTTCGAATTCGAATTTCGCCAGGTGAACTCATTTTCGAGTTGACAAGGTTAAAAATATTTATATGCTCCAAAAACAATTGATATCCGGGTATAATAAAAGGTTATGGCAATATTTCTGGAATAGATTGTAATCAGCTCTTAAGAAAGGTTTTAACACTAACAGTAACCCCTGATTTTTTAATTCTGAGATTTTGACGAATTTTATTCAACACTAAAGCACTATTCAAATGAGCACGACCAACGAACGACGACTGAATGACTACCGTATTTCCTTACAAATTCTCAGTAAAACGATAGAAGTATAGTTTATGTTTGATTTATGATGCATTAATTGATTTGTATTAATAAATTTGAGAAAACAATTTAATTCGTCGCGAACAAGAATTCTAGTTGATACGGTCCAGAGATTAAAATGAATCAAGCTTGCTCACGAATACTGAGTATTTATTTGAAAAAAACAAGTTTGAACAAACTGAGTCAACGCACAAGCAAGTAAACCTGAACATTTTTATTTGTGAATCAAGTAACTCTGAGCAACCCCTATTTTCAAATGAATACAAATGAGTATTTTTGTTTTCAAGTCAAGCAAGCTATTCATGAGCAGGCAAGGGTTCTTGCCAAGCGTAAGCATTTGAGGTATCTGTTTGTGATTTGTCTATTTGATGGTGCGGTTTGATTTAAAAGGAGAAACAATATTAAAAGTTGGATGATTTTTTGTTTGTTTAGATAAAAAAGTGACAACGATTTAAAGGGGATAAAATAGTTTTTTTATTTAATGATTCAAACTCAAAGAAGGTACTATTCAAATTAAGGAAATAAAATCACAGCAAATGAGAAAAAAATTAAAATGTTGGATATATGTATTATAAAAATTAAATTTTGTTAATCTTAAGATTTGAATAAGACACGATCAAATCATTTACTGTTTCTGGATTTAGCCTGGTTCGTTTTTCGGTGATAATGTTTCCGGCTAGGGATAAAGCTCGTTCTGATGGGGCTGATGTTGCAGGATTTTTTCAAAGATTAACCTTTTTGTGATATACGAGTACCTATAACCGCGAATAACAACAATTTTTTTTTTTCAAATTCGCATCCACAAACAACATAAATGCATTTTTCCCTGCTTCTCCTTCATTGACGATCTTTAAATTACCTAACACTTTTATGATACATACTGCCAAACAAACAACTTGCCCACGGACATTCAAATTTTCCAGTATTTAATAAAGTGCATCGTCGCTAATTGTATGGTGGGTAAAAAAAACTATATGAATGCATAATGCATCTATAGCAGGTACACATTCACACAGGACACAGTATTTAAGAACTTACAAAATCAATGCTAATCTGTCGCTGAATTTTAACTACCTGCTATTATGAAATACGAAAACGTATTTTCCAAGAGTTACTCATTCATTTACCATTTGGTTACCATTCATTAACCCTCTGATATATTATTTAAAATCTTTCCTTAAAATGCAACAAAAACACATTTTCCTAACTACCTAACATACCTGCATATTATGTCGGTTATACTTTAATAATTGTAATGTAATTGTAATCCATTTAATTTTTGTATAGCCGGAACTATTAAAAAAAAAATAAAAAAATTCTCCATCAATAGTTCACGTCAATCTAAAACATTCAGTATATAATTACGTTATGTGCATATTTATGTTCATACTCATATATTCATACCATTATATTATATACCTAACCAACGCTCATTAATTGATAAATCCTTTATTTCATTATGCACATCGTAACAAAAAACAAAAAACAAAAAAAAAAAAACTTAAAATAAACAAGTCCTCATCCTCATTCGTAATCAACCTAATTTTTTTTTTAGAATCAAGTTAGAAAATATTCATCCAAGTTCACAATTATTCAATCTGTTTGAACATTTGAATATACTCAGACGGTTTGAATATACTCAGTCGGTTTGAATATACTCAGTCGTTTGAATATATTTGAGTATTCAAACTATTTGAATATGTTCAAGTAAGTTCAAACAAATATTCAGCTCACAAGTCTTTTTATTTGTGAGTGAAAAAAACAAAAATGACTTGTGAATATAATATACTCATTCTGCTTGCTCGAAAACATTTGAATGTGTCTGAGCAAAAATGCTTGTGAGCACTTTGCTTGTGAATAGGGGTGGAAAACGATCAAGTCTGAGCGATAATTGAGTAATTTTGTGATGTATTTGAATATATTTGAACGTATTCATTTTAATCTCTTGGCGTTTTTCTTTTTTACCTCCGAGCAGATTAGATCAGATTACGGTTGTTGTCTTCGCTTAGCTATCTGCTCTATTTGCTCGGTCGATTTATCCTGAGCAAATAGATTTAGCTCAGAGCATGAAAATTTTTAGCTCCGATTTAATCGGAGCTAAAAAAGAAACACAGATTTTTTTTTTGACACATCCGTGATCTGATCTAATCTGCTCGGAGGTAAAAAAGAAAAACGCCATCTGATACGAACTGCCAAACTCTATTCGCGTTCCACATCATCTACACTCCCAACGAACAAAACAATCGCGCGCGTATTACCTCTTTCTTTGTGTTTTGGTTGTTCATTCGCGACGAATTATAATTTATAAACTCTCATATGAAAGAAATTTTAAAATCGACGAATTTTTGTTCATTCGTTGGTCATTGTTCGTGCTCATGTGAATAGTGCTAAACCTTTCTTCAGATTGGAAAGCACCGCAACTTTTACATAATGCGTTCCAAATTTTCAATCCAAAAACAAAAGATGTCCTGTAGAAATTCCCCATATTGTGGATTGTGGTTAGTTAAAAAAAAAGAAGAGAATTCTCATCAAACACAAAAACCATACATCCTGATTATCAATTCCGTGCACAGATCTCCAAAAGAGAACTGTCCGAATTTTTTATTCCAAGCAGGCAATCAGATTCGGAATTGGAAGGTATTGAGGGGCGTCAAGGGAGTCGCATAAATCTATGAAAAGGCATATAGGCGAATTCTCGAGGGAAATTGAATCAATCTCCCCCCAAACCCAAAGAAAAGAGAAAAAAAATGAAAATATTTTAAACTCTAATTTGTCCCAATTTTGGGCATCTTTAATTTTTTTCTGTAAAGATACCTTTCCTGTTCCTGGTATCCTGATTTAGGGCAGGTTATAAAAGAGGAAAGGAAAACAAAAAGAAAAAAAATAATACGACACAAAATCAGGGAGACGCACGGTTCTCCTCGTCTGTTTCCTTTAAGTATTTTTTGTGTTATTTAATTTTTTGTTTGTGATGTTCCTAATTTATGAGCCATTTTGAGGGCATTGTTTAGGTAACAAAGATTTCTGACGTTAAAGGTGCTTAACGTGTCGTGGTTAATCATAAATCAATATGCCAGAGAATAAGGGATGGAGATTAAATGAGAAGTATTTTTTCGTCGGCAACCCATGAATGAGAACCTACCAATGAAAAAGAAATCGGCAATAATGTAAGAAGAGATTAAATTGTTTTGACAACATTTCTCAACGATTTGAAAATTTTAGAAAAATAAATTAATAATCTGGAAGTTTAAGCAGCGACTCATCCCTCATTTTCGTTTCTTATGAAAACAGTCCTGCAAGATTATAATGGGAAATGAATCACGTCTCCGGTGGTCATAGGTAATAATATTGTGAAATTCCTAAATAGAACGAATTTTATATGGTTCTTATAACCTTGAAAGATTTTAAAGGATGTCTGAGCTTCTCATGAAAAAAATCCAGTAAAAGAAATGTTCAAAGTGATATGTTAGTTTGCTTCTTTGTTCTCCTCATTCAGATACATAATAATCATTTCTCTCTTCAGTTATAAATTTGGCAGTTTACATTATAAATTAATCAATTTTAATTTTAACTTCAACTTTGTTGCCCGTAGCTTAGTTAGTAAGTGCGTTGGCTGCTAAGCAGAACGTCGTTGGTTCGAGTCCTACTCAGGCCAAGTTTTTATTTCATCTTTCACGGGCACTGCCTCTTGCGAAAACCTGACAAATCTTCCAAGAGTATCAATCTGTCATGAAAAAGTGCTTCTTAACTCTGCCGTTCGGAATCGGCGTTAAATTGTAGTTCCCCCCAATTCTTCACACGCACTCAGAGAATTGTTGATGAGAGTAAGTCACTTAGGCCTTGGCTCTTCAAGAGGCGTCGCGCCACTCTATTTATTTACTTATTTTTAACTTCAACTTTAATAATTCATACACTCATGCCACAAATAAAAAGTAATTAAATACATGCAAATTTGTCAGAAAACATTTCTAACTCAAGAACAAAACGTTAATATCCGTTCGGTGATAGGGTCGTGGCACCAGTTACCGAACAGTATACGGACTAAGAGGAAAGAACATGTTGCAAAAAATACTTTAACTGAGTTTAGTATTGTAATTTAAGTTTTTTCCGAATTATTATCTCAAATATTTTCAGCACCTTTTTTTTCCATAAACATTATCAAGATTATATTGAAAATAAGCATTTTTTCCTATTTTCGAACACCTTATTTTGATTGTTTCCTAAGCCCGAACACGGAGTTTCCTATTTTCGAACACTAGAAACAAAAAGTCGTTAGTGGTAACAAACCCATTTTAAAGTCAAAATTTTCTTTATTTTTGCATATTTTTTATTATATAAAAATGTAAATAGGTAAAAGTATGATCCATTGGCAAAAATAAAATAAATAAAAACCTCATTTGAAATATCTTTATAGGTACTTAGTTTCATCTTAAAAATAATTATATGTACTTAAGTTCTATTTTTTTTAAATAGTCAGTGCGATTTATATTTGAAAATGTTCAATATAGGAAGTAGTTGTCACGTCAAGTTTCGAGAAAAAAAATGTTAAATAATAGTTAGGGGCTTCAGAGCTTTTTTAAAGAAACAACATTTTTCAAAAAATTAATTTTGTTAATTTAATAGTGTTTTAACGTTTATTTTTGTATACATCTCTCAGCACGAATTGATTTGAAATTTTTATGGATTTGACCAAGTTTGCTAAAACAGACTTATAAATTATAAGCCATTCTCTTCGCAGAGCTTCTTAAGCTCTCCTACAGATCCGTAGCTTTTTACTTCTCCATAAATTCTCCTGTCTTTGATTACCCAAAGATTCTGTATCTATGAGATTAACATCGGAAAGTTGCATCAAGGTCATCGAATTAAGCTCCAACCAATGAATTGTTTCCCGGTTTGTGTGAATTTTGGTATTGTCCCGCTGAAAAATCATATTGATCAGCCAAACAGGTATCAAACTGATGCGCAGCACTTAAACGTAATCCCGACTGTTGATTTTTGATGACGTAAATCGAATTTCGAAGCACCCAACTGAAGAGAAAGCTCACCATCACCATATCATCAGTGAACCTCCACCAAAATTAGGCCATTCGAAATATTTCGGTTCCTTTCGTAAATCACTCAAGTATCCATGTAACCCTTCAGGATCATCTAGGTTCAGTTTCTTCTCATCAGAAAAAAGACCGTTAATCGAATTTGAAGGCACATATTGAAAAAAACCTCTTATTGAAACTTACAAATTCCAATTCCGGTCTCGAAAATGAAAGAAAAGGGTGTTCGAAAATATGATTTAGTCTGTTTTCACTGTTTCCTATTTCCGAACACTCTTGTTCGACTAAGGCAACTCGGTAATATTAAGTTTCCTTTCTCCGAACAGTCAAAAATCATAGCATAATTTTACTTTTTTTCATTCTTTTCCTTTTTCCTTCAAAACAACTTTTCAGGAAGTCCTAATCTTGTTCTATTTTTTTTTCCTGAAAAACGTTTCAAAACCTTATCGAGGGAAACCTACCACTGAACTGAATTTTTCGCTCTCTTAAGATATATTAGTTTTTATGAAACGTTTCACCTATTTGTAAAGAAAGAATGCCCACACGTTTTTGTGAAGTTTTCATTACGAAAAACGTATAACGAAACTACAAACATATTTCTCAAAAGTGTTCGGTAACTGGGGACGCTCGGTAATAGGTGCCACTACCCTACATACAAAAATATGGTTTTTTGAATTTTCGGAAACAGTTGTTGTGAGTACTATCAATTTATGTATTTTGCAAACCACACATTCAGTAGTTGAAATAGCCAAAATCAAATTTTCTTGGAATGTAGGGGAAAGTGGGGCAAAAAGTAACAGGGGTAAGTAGAAACAGGCAAAAAAATGGGGTTCCTCTCAAAATTAAGAAGCGCGTATAAAAGAACAAATATTACTTTTTCCATATCTACCGGCACATTTTATTCAGACGCAGATTGCACGACAGCGGAAGAAGTTATATTAGTGGGGTCCAAAAATAGCACGTTAGTAGTTTCTTTTTTATTTTGATTTTTGGACTACCTCCTTACACGAAAAAGATTAAATACTAACTATTTTCTGTTGTATACATTTGTGTTTTTGCCAAAATTGGGTGTAAATGTTATTTGTATGTGAATTTCGTTTTTTTTTTAAGTTGTTTTCTGTGTAAAATTTCACGCTGGGGAAGGTTGTTACTTTTTTCCGGGGCAAGTTGGAACATGTAGAAACCTTTAAGACATATTGCGCAAATGCACAACTAGGCCCAATTTAACTTTTTTTTTCTGTAAATGCGGACTTATTTCCATGTAAAACGCGGCTTTATTTACCCGTCAAGTGTTATTTCAATTTCTCCATGGAAATAAAGCCGCCTTATTTCGTAGAGCGTATATCACGTCACTATGAGGAACAACCCGGGAAAAGATTTGTCAATCCAAAACAACCCATTAATCGTTTGTAAGGCTCTGCCTACAGCACTTTAATCAGTTCATATAAATTGAAACAACACGATTTTTCTTGTGAAAGCTTTATCATTACACACATTACTTCTAAATATTGCGAAAAATGTTGAATGGACATTGTAGCTAAACATGGCGCTTTAATTTAAAAAAGGTTTGGTACACTTGTTTTTAAAGTTGTATTTAAGTAAAAAGTGTTACAATTGGCCCCACTATCCCCTAGGATCGATGCCTCAACTCTTCAAAGTAATTTTTTTTCTTGACATCAATCGCTGTCTTTTGTCAAAATGCTACCATTTAAGCAAGTCCGAAAAAACGTGTTTAAAAAAAAATTGTACGTGGACGGGGATGAATTACATATGTTTCACGGATGAAGTGCAAGAAATGTTTTAAATGATTCCTAGGACGTGTTAAAAGTGTCATTCTCGAATGAGTGACACCGTATTGCTTATTAATATTGTGCCTTTGATTGAATTTAGAAAGTGTTACGTGTGGTAGCTTATTTTCACTCACATCGAAACAAATTGAAAAAAACAAAACATTTGAATTCTTCTCGATACTGCCATATAATTTATTTAGTCGAACAAAAAAAAAAAATTTCATCAACTACCTTTCTGAAAAGCTCATCGTGACTTCCTTTCTAATTGGTGTTCCTTTGAATTCATGTTCCATCATCGAAATTCCGCAGCCATCTCCTACTGCAATCTCCTTCTCGTCTGCAGTCAAATAAGTTTCCAAATCTTCGATAAAAAAAACCTTCACTTTTAAGAGGTAAGGGCCTCCATACAGATTATCTTGCCAAAACAACAAGCATTTTCTCCCGGATTTGAAATGAATTCCAAATTAAGTCTGGGTTTTTTCGTCTTTTGATAAAAATCATTTATCTTTTCTCCATTTCAAATGCATTGTGACCATGATCCAAAGAAAATAGAAACTTTTTTTATATTGCTTTATTTAATAACAAGACGCCCAGAAATATATTGTACCAAAATGAAGACAAAAAGCCCAGGTAGAGGAGATCTTAGGTATTTTGCACAATATTGCAATGAACACCTTCGCAATATCAATTACGGTCCCATATGGAAAGAAAAAAAAATACTCCAATTCAGCAATAGTATAAGCGCACCCACCATTGACAGTTTCAACAGCAACAAATTCTCGGGTGCAACTCCAAATCCCAGACCGGCCGGTCGGAGAGATGAAATGATACAACAACAATGTGCCATCGTCATG
Organism: Sphaerophoria taeniata; assembly: GCA_943590905.1. Classification (NCBI taxonomy): domain Eukaryota; kingdom Metazoa; phylum Arthropoda; class Insecta; order Diptera; family Syrphidae; genus Sphaerophoria; species Sphaerophoria taeniata. Next base: position 70,382,142 of record OX016540.1, read on the forward strand.
GGATGACAAAGTTATTTCATATTGCAATAGTCACGATCCAAAGTTTCAACAGACGTGATTTTCGACTTACCGAAACCAGAGATCAACTCTTTCAAGAAAGGGAAGAAGAAGCGACTGAGAAAATTGGCAAACAAGCCAGCAAGAAAGTCAAGGAAATCCAAAGGACACATTAGAAATATTGTTATGAGCACGAAGACGACAACGATGACGACCGAATGCTTAAACATCAGGAAACACGAAACGCTAAGTCGTGAAAACACGAAATTCCATCATCCGGAGCTGCAGCATGAAGTAGCTGCTCTGACTAGCAGTTAAAAAAATAGAAGGAGGTGGATAGAAAGCCAACACGAACAGCAACACAAGCAGCTCTCTCGCTGGACCAGTGGCAGTGCAGCCGATTCAGCAGCCGTTTTTTTTTTTTTTTTTTGTCTTCAAATAGTTAAAGCGCAACAGTCATGAAAGCAGAGGGCATATCATTGCGGCATGCATCGTTGTCATAGTGAACGTGAATGAAGTTTCGGTGGACCTCGATGATTTGCTCGGGGATACGATTTTCATTATTATATTCGTATAGCTTGCTTTTTTCTTGTCCATGTTCATGGCTCCCTGGACATCGTTTGGTGGATACTCGCCGAGGATGACATGCAACCAAACACCCGGTTGGTCTTTGTAGACCTTTGTTTGGTTTGGGGCAGAAGCATTTTGTCTCGCAACATTTTGAACGAAGACCATCGGTAGTCGCTGATAATGAAAATGGCTTGACTATATGGTTTCTTTCTACTTCCATCTTGGGTCTCTTTTATTTTATTATTATTATATACTTTTTTTGTCAGAAACATTTAACTCTTTTTGTAAATGGCTACCTACTTGTTGGTTTAAGTGTCTTTATTGTTGGAACGATGAGACTGTGGCTTTTACGCCTGGAACTGGACAATGAGCATTGACTGAGAACAGAGGATTGTAGTGAAATTTAATCGCTGGACATCTAAGGGCTTCACGATATGATGAGCTATGGAAAATAAGGCGCAAAGCATTGACGAAACTTGGAATTAAATTAAATCTGAAAAAAAACGATTCATTGAAGATGGTTCTTTGCTATGAAATGGCCCTCAATCTAACCTAAAAAGTCACTCTGCGTTAATTTTTTCCTCAAGCTTCGATGTTCTTTTTTCATTCCGATTTCTTGATTGCAGCACTTTTCCTCGTTCATGCTTTATAGGTCACTCCTTACAGTTCAGCTAACTCTCTTTAGCCCTTTTAACATCTTAAAAGAAACTTTCCCCGAATCGACATAGAAAATGCCACAGGGCCGCCCAGCATTTATTTTTTATTGCGCTTGAAGAAATTTTAAAAACATTCAATCTAATCGCAAGCACAATTTCAATTGCTATAGAGTGTATGTGTCATTAGAAGCCATTTAAACCTTTCAATTAAGTTCTTGTAAACCCAAGTACCTTAACATCTTAACATTACAATGACCAAAAGCAAAAAAAAAATCTTATTACATTTTTGTATAAATCGCTTGAGAAAAATTAATCGCCTGACCAATTGTTGCTTCCTTAGTTGGCCTGTTTATGGTTCCAGGAATGCTGGCACTTGAGTAGTAAACGTTTTCGCAAACCAATACAGTACTTATGAGTTACTCTCGAGGTAAAGGTCCCCCATGATTGTATGAAAAATAAAAAACACTTCCATTTCTAAACTCATTTAAACACAACATCAGGACGTTTTACTCATACGGCACATGGCCCAGGAACGAGCCATGCGCGAGGACTCTCTCTCTGCTCCTGCTGTTAGACGATTTATTTTCTTTTTCTTTTTTTTTTAACTGTAGTTTAACACTTCATCCAAAGCTGCTATCGCCACCCATGTAATAGAATGCAAATCTCACGATTGCTCGTGTAAGTCGTGGCGCTTGGCCTTTTTACACATTTTTTTACTTTCAGAATTTTTTTTGCAACAGAAAGGGGGCTGGAAAAAAAAGAAAAAAAAAAACTAGGTCTACCACCAAACTAAATTTAGCTCATTGAAGACTTAAGAATCCTTGAGTTTAAAATGCAGTAATGGTCGGACACAAGCTTTTCATTTGGAAGCGTGTGTTCCCATGCTGTTGTTTAGTTTCTTTCTTATTCCTGGTGCAGAAAAACATTCTCTCCTCGCCCGCACAAGCACAAGACAAGCTTGCAAATCATTTTAATGAGTTAATGTTATAGCAAATTGTTATAAATCCAAAAAAGCAGAAAAAAAGAAGATTTTAAAAAATAGAGAAAGTTTTTTTGTTGTATGTGTGCTTCGAATGGGCTGGGGTGGGGACTCCTTTTCAATTTGTATGACTCGTATTCTTCGGAAGATTGTACTTGTACTTGTATTTTTTTTTACTTCTTTTTTCATCAGCCTTTAACATCATCATCATGCTTGTCGTTGTCGATGAAGAAGCAACGAGAATTGAATTCCTTAGTTTTGAGGAAAAATAAAGTTGAAGAAAAAAACACTCAACTTTTTTTTCTTTCCGAGAAAACTTTCCCATCATCTTCGTTTGTTTGGTCCTGGGGCCAGTGTTAGTACCTATATATATTCTCGAGTGTACTGTCGAGTTATTTTTCAGGGCTGGATCTGGATGTCTTAATTTTGTTTCGATGTTGAATAGGCGTAATGATGGAAGTGTCGAAAAGGCATCAATGAAGAGTCCATTGAAACAGAATCCCGAAGATATAGCCAATGTTCTTCCTCATGCCTTCTAGGTTAGGTAATGTGTGGGGCTTTAACATTCAACAAACACCAATACCACAAGCAACCGAATAAAAAAAAACATCTTTTCTGCTTGAAATCTTGTTAGAAAGGCAAGCCAAGCCAGACACGGTCTAACTCGCTGTCTATTACAACAGCTCAGCATTGCAAACACAAGCATGAGAAAAATAATCAGGATTATTCGCCTAAAAGGGGTAATGTCTGAACAATTGAAGTGTATGATTCGCCATGTCCACTTCTTTACCATCCCTCATTTGGGCCTCAGATCAGCTTGAATCAGGCAATAATTTCGGGCAACAAATCATCTTTTATCAAATCATCAACATATCAACAGAAGCAAATTTCTTGAAATTATGAGGCTTGCAAAAGTGAAAAACGTAGGCGCACTTGTAACAGCAGTCTAAGACCGTAATCCGATTAGTTGATACCCAAAATTTAATATCCACTGCCGACGACGATGATGAAATGTTGTCAAAAGAAGACCACATCACCAAAACAGTCCATAAATCAAAAGTTTGTTTGGCCAAGGTTTTTAACAGAACGACGCGACGATAGTCTGGTCAACTAGTTAAACACTCGCTTTACAAATAACAGAAACTTAAAATTACGAGCAATTTTTTGGGAATTATTGTATCCTAAATTTTAATTAAATTATAAAAACCTCATCTTCTATCTTCTTCTTCTATATATATAAAAATGGATGTTATATATCCAATGGAATTCCAAATTGTCCCAACAGATATTTGTGAAATTTTCATGGTTAATGCAACAGTATTAACTGTTGTTGGTGGTGGTTTCTGTGAAAAAAAAAAACGAAAAACCTCATGGAAGAGTGGGAAAAGTGCATTGGTTTTCAAATGGACAACTGGAAAATTGAAAAATGGGTTTTCGAATGAAAAATAGAATAACTCGGAAAACTCATTGGTTTTTAGTGCGAAAATTGCATGTAATTGTAGGTGCATTGGTTTTCAAATGGAAAACTGGAAAATTTGTAAAAATTGGGATTTCAAATAGAATATAGAAAGTCCTTGATGAAAAAAGCGGAAAACTCATCGGTTTTCAAAGGGAAAATTGCATGAAATTGTAGGTGCTGGACTGATTTTCAAACGGATAAATGGAAAATTTTGGATTGGTAACTCGGAAACTCTGCGAGAGCACGAAAAACTAAAAGACCTTAAATAAAGTTTTTGCATAGAATTTAAGTTGGATTGGTATACATATTTGTATGTCCGGTAGGGACTCCTTATGAGCTCAATCCTCAATGGATTTTTCAACAAAATTTTCATTTTACTGCATGCTTTAATGAAAGTAGATTATTGGTTGCAAACCTTTAAAAATTCAGATATGAAGATTTATAATCTAGAAAAACTGTGCTTCTCCCATTGACAGCTATAGGCGATGCGTGTTTGCGGGTGTCCAGTGGCTCAGAATCTTTTCATTGTTTCACCTAATATCCTGTACAACACCATATTAAAATAACAAGTTAAGTTAAACTTAACGCAGGCAAAGCCGCGGATACCAGCTTGTATGAAATATAAATAAAATTACTTACCAGCTTTTACCCGCGGCTTCGCCCGCATTTAAGCCGTTTAATTATACCCCTACGTTCAATTGAAACACATCTATCTCACGGGAACCGTACATTTTATCGGGATGCTATATCCAATTTGCAAGACACTGATGGAAAATTCTTCATCGAAGAAGACCCCACGATGCCACTCCGAAATATAGGCCACATGTGCGCGACGAAAATTGAGGCGTGTCTCTTTTCTAGATTTTCAGTCTTTTCAGATGTTGAGCTTTAGAAATAACACGATGCATTGGTAGTTGTAAGACTTGCCATAATACCACATTCTCCCTGTTTTTTACCAAAGAGGCGGTAGAATTTGAAGCTTTTCTTACAATAAGTCGCCTTTCTGTATTGGCGAGGACGCTGTGTCCTGTGTGTATGGCCTTTCATGTTTTTCCATATTTAGCGTCTGTTTCACAATATACAAGTAAAGTTCTGATTAGTTAACTAGCACTTAAATTAGCTGCCAGTTAAATCCTCCTGTTAGTGAGTTTTACGTTTCACATTCATCCTTCTGATAAATTTATGTTCTGGTTAACTAATTGCCAGTTATTCCAATTTTCCACTTGGAATGATTTTGACAAACTGTAGGTTCTTGGCTTTGCTAAATCGAATATGGGAAATATTAGTGAACAAAATGAAATTGTATGGAATTACTATGACAACGAAAAAGCCAGAAAAAAATAAACAAATATCAAAAGGATATTTGTTGTTGTTTCGGAAATTGCTTCAGATAATTTTCTATAGGTTTTGCTCTCAACTTATTACAGGTCAGAACCACTATTAACTTTTGTGGGCGCTCGCAAATCAGAACTAATATACGGCAATGAATATTTTTACGACCTAATAGCGTTCAATGAATAGATACCAACCTTTGAAAGTTATAATTCTTTGTTTGACTTGTCGTGATTGTTGGCCATACATATTGCAGACACAGGATGATTATCAATCGAATCATATTTGGTACTGCGGAATGTAATCCATCGAACCATGCAATATTGTAAATACCTAAACCCGAAAATATTGCGAAGGTTTCTAATTTGGCAATTCTATGATGTCCAAGGATTCCATGAAATGCGTTCTAATTCGGAATACGCGGTTTTATGATGGCTCCATAATGCGAAAAAAACTCATAAAATTCATCCTCCTGTTAGTGCTCCCGAAAGTAAACCTCGTCCAAGGATTCCAATAAATCCGTTCTAACTCGGAATACACGGTTTCGTGGTGGCTCCATAATTCATCAAACTCATCATCGAACGCAGACTTTTTCCAATTTTTTGAGCTGGCGACCCCTTTTATATTATGCAAAAATATAAAAGCGACCCCCAACATATTTTGGCACACAACTTTTCTACACTTCAAGGGTGGTGAGAGACGTAGTACGTGTATGAGGTTGTTAGAGTAGGAGGCATGTTTTTCGAAAGTTGCCACGAATACGATCTGGATTGGACCAGATGTATTGCTATTTGTAGCGATGGTGCAAAAACCTTGACGGGCAGCAAAAGTGGACTCATAGCTAAATTGAAGTAAATAATGCCAAACGTTTCATGGACATGGGCACACTGCTTCCTCAATCGATAAGTTCTAGCTGCTAAGATTTGCCTTTAGAATTAAATGATGTCCTTAAAGATGTCATCAAAGTTCTGAACTTAATTAAAGGAAAAGCTTTGCAAAGAAGGCTATTTAGGATCCTTTGTAACGAAATGGGTTCCCTTCACCAAAACTTGCTGTACCACACTGAACACTGAAGTCAAATGGCTCTCAAAAGGAAAGGTTATGACCCGGGTGTTTGAATTGAAAGCAGAATTATTGATGTTTCTTGAAGATTCAAACACTGGACTTTTTTTTTAACCCAGTTGGCTACATCAACTGTCTTTGTTTCTGGTCAGCTTCAATTGGAAAATGACTTTCGAGAACAATATCCATTTTATCCTTGCGCTTCCTCAGAAATTTAATTTTATTTTAATTTAAAAAAAAAACGACAAATCAAGCTTTTTTCTATTATTTATTTCTAATAACTGCCAGTTAACTTCTTTATAGGGCACTCCATCCTCCCTATAAGTTACTTGACACTTTAACTACTAGTTAGCTCAACTCAGATATTGTGAAACGCTATTTTGAATTTTAACTGCTAGTTAGCTTCCAAATAGCTTAACAGGAACTTTAATTGTATATTGTGAAACAGACACTTACACTAATAAATTAAAAAAAAAAATGATGATATTAATTGTCGGCTCCTCTCGATTTACTTAGCTATTTTGGCAATTATATTCCATCATTATTGTAAGATTTGATCTTTTTCTGTCGCAGTTAATGCTTTTCCTCGACCTATATTAGGTTTTATTTATTGGTTTATACTCGAATTTAATAGAAAAGTTCGATCAACGAAGAAAAGAAGTCCGAGTGTCAAAGATAACCATCAAACTACCTTTTTGTTGCAAATAAAAAGCAAACATATTTCAATAAAGCCGGAGCGCTCCTGAAAAATTCCTACTGAGTGTGGTTCCTTCCTTGCTCTCTTAGGATCACAAAAATAAATAGAAGAAGAAGGTTTTTTTTCACCGCCTTTTACTTATTTGCTGAACTTGCTCGTAGATCCTTACTCCTGTCAATGCAACCTGAATGTTAGATGACGGAAAGCACAAAAGAGGCAAGAGCAATCCCAAAACTAGAATCCAAACGAAACGATACCTATACATTGACAACACGAACGACGACGACAGGACCAACATACACGTTTTCTATATCCTGAAAATTTCTTATTCGAACCCCAGAACAGAACCCACTCTTTCTTGTGTTAGGATAAGGTTAAGTATTCGAATCAGTCGAGTATGGTGCGTCTTTTGAGGACTCTTCTTTGTGTACTTATGCAAATGAGGAACCGCCACACAACCAACACCAACCATCGAAAACGAACGCCAACTCCAGAAACCCAAACCACAAGTGTACAAGTTGTTCGTAGTTTTTGCACAGGGATTATCATTTCAAGGAAAATTGAATATTTCAATTTAAACTAACACCACGTATGTTTTTAGATTGCTTATGGGTGGTTTACGGAATTTCGTATTCACGAAAAATAAATAAAATTTTTGTTTGAAGAAGGACGACACCACACCAACCGACCATCGCTAGCTAACACAAGAAGAAAGGACAAAATATATGGCAAAAAATCAAAATTCAAATTTTCTGTTTGATTATCATGGAAATTAACAAAATTCTCTTCATCTCCTTCTCTCTCTCTCACTCTATTGCTATGTTGAAAATTCAACATAACATTGACGAAGAACCAACAGTTTAGCATTCATATACCGTTTTGAAAAAAGCCAGAATTAGGTTAGGTGTGCATAAAAATGTATGTACCAGAAGGTTTGCCACCTTTTTAGCATCCGACCGACCGACCAGAAAAGTTTTTACGAGAACACTGTCATGGCGTAAGTTGTATTTCATTGTATTCACACTCGATCCCTAGCCCTCCCCTTTCGCCAGCTATCATAACTCGGAGAGTAGTTTAATCCGATTTTATGATAGACAGAAGGTTTTTCTTGGTTTTCTTTGGGTGTTCTATTGTTGATTGTCAGTCTATGTGTCATGGAGGTTTTGTCAGTCTGAAAATTTGCATTTTTTCTTTGTTGTTTCTTTTCTGAAAGAGTGAAAAAAAAATTAGGAGATGGTTTGAGTTTTTTGGAGACCATATTTTTGTTTAGGGGCAGTTCACAAATATTAGCCATCATGTATGTAAAATTTAATTCATTCTGTCCCTAAATGAAAAAGAGAATACTGTGGGAAGATGGAGATGAAGCACTGCATGTGTGTCCATATGTCTGTTGGAGGTACGTCAAACCTTTAAATGAACTTTGTCTATGACAGGGATGTGTTTCATTTATGACATGATTAGGTGTTGATAAGGTTAGTTTTTGGGATTGCTTTGAGGAATAATGAGGTTTAATTGGACTTTTCGTTTTTCGTGTGGATATTCCGGTGAAAGATGAGGATTAAAATAGTTACTGACAGGGGATTGTAGGAATTTGATGACATAAATGTGGATAAGTTGAAAGTGAATTTAATTTGGGAAGTATTAAAATTAGTTTTGAGGCTGTCGAATGGAGATAAAAACTTGGTGAAAGACTGTCACCAAAAAAAGCTGTGTGTATATTTATTCTGAAAAGGTGATGGGTTTTGATGTTTGAACGATAGGAGCCTAAAAGCAAAAAGAAAACTTGTTGATTCTCACAAAATTTGCTTAGGACTTTTCGGAGACTTTTTCCTATTTCCGTTTTGCCTTTGAAGTTTTAAAGTGAGTAGGTAATTTTTCTATCCATGTATAATTATGACCGTTATCACAACTTAAATTGACCACGTTGCAAATTGTCCGCAATTGCTAAACAAAGTTAGGGGAAAGCCTGCGACTCGCCGTTCTTCCCCACTAATAAACTCCGACTCACTGTAGTTATTTTTGCCATTCTCTTTGTTGACGTTATATGTAATTAGAATTGTAACCCCGCCATGAATCAATCTGTTGTCTGTTACACTGGCTTCTCTAGTAAAGGGTTTTCGAATAGGCAACGGGTTGATTTTGACAGCTCTTGGCTGCTAAAGTGTTCCTTTTATTTTCTGTCCAAATATCCTTTAATCAGTCACTAAAAAGAAATCAATGCAAATAACAGCGTCGAGCAACAAATGCAATTGATAAACACTTTATTATCAAAAAAAGTGTTCTCTTGTAGGAACGATGCACGCGTTGCGCCCTTTTTACGGGGTCGTCCTTCCAAGTTAAGACTGTTCAACGTTTGGTGGCCAACTTTGAGTCAACCGGTCCGGCAATCAATCAGCCAACACCCGTACATCATCCCGGAAACGTCGCCGCTATTCTTGAAAGTGTGCAACAGAATCTGAATCAGTCAAATCCGCGTCATTCACAAGAACTTGGCCTGTCGCATACCACAACATGGTCTATTTTGCGTCGTGATTTGGACCTGCACCCATACAAAATCCATCTGACCCAGGGGCTGAAACCAAACGACCATACGCAGACTCGTGTGTTCGCTAACAGGGCTTTGGAGCAGTTAGAAGTGGATCCCGAATTCGGGTAAAAAAAATGCACCTTATTTTCGTCGAGCAAAAGTGTAGGTACCTTTAAGTAAAACATATACATTTTGTTTGTTTTGGATAATTCGCTTTGTGGAATCAATCTATGATTCCTCTATTTTCGCATCGCTTCGGCATAAGTCTGACAATCTTACTGTTCGTATGTTGATATGCTATCTGCGATGTTTATGTTTGCGTCGAAAAACAAAAAACCGAACACACATTGTGTTCGCTTTCTACTGATTTCTATTCCATACAAATAAATCACATAGAAATTTAAACTTTTTCTTTCTGGAGTCTAAAATGAGACGAGACGAAGTTAGCTGCGTCTGCTGGTCCTCAATAAAGCTTAATAAATAAATGACCGCTCCAATTGACTTATTTTCCTTCGGTCCAATCAAATCCGAAGGATGAATGGTGGTCTCGCATCTCCTTCAGCACACACTTGACAATTTTTCAAACCAATCTCTTGATCCTTAAAATGGATTCCTGTCACTGCTCCGTCCCGCAATTTGCATATACTTTGATAATTTAAAATTTCAAGTCTTCGAGTCCATGTAACAGCAGTAGGTATCAATTTCAGCTTTCGATAACATGCACATTGATTTCTGGTTCCGAATCTTGTAGACTCCATTTTCAGCATTGCATCTTGAAACTTTCCTTCCATCGTTGTTATAAATAGTACAATCTTCGCTATTAAAAACAACATTGTGGTCTATACTCACTGTTGTACTGATAAAAAAAAATTAATTTACTTCGATGGTATAATTGCTTATCACAATGCTTGCATCACCAACACATTTTAATGTCATCCTTTGTTTGCTGTTTTGATTTCGCCAACCTTTGACTCTTGGCAATGATGCCAAAAATTTCCATTAGGCGCCGTAATGTTTTGAAGCTCCACTATCGAGATACCATTCAGCGCATTGTTTCCTTTCATAACAAGCTAGAAAAGCATCTTTTGTTTTTCCAGTCCTACTTTTGTATTCATAGGTAGGAAGGTTAGAATGGTTGTTCTAGACACCCTCTGTCCAGGAACCAGGAACACAATTAGCGCTTTATTACGTCGTTTTGATACCATAAAACTCGTGTTACCTAAAATGAAAAAAATGTAAAAGTACACACAGTAATGTGCATAGTAGAGATTTGTAGTGTTTAAATCCAATAAGTTTTGTTAAGATAGACAATCAAGTTCTTAATCTTAGTATTTGAGAGTTCGCTTAGCTTGCGTAAGCTAGAGCTGGGAGCACCCAAAGCATTTAGAAGCGCAGTTCACTCTTACAAAAAGCTGGAGTTTTTCCCTCTGCGCTGTATCGCTACAGTTTCGACAAAATTCGTTGTGGGGAATACCAAGTTTCATAGCATGTTGTCCGATGTCCGACTACTGTCCAGTGGCCTGCGCAAATGGCAACTATCCTGCCAATGTCTGACCTAGGTTTATTCAGAAGTTCCTTGGTACGTTTCTGGTCGTTAATCTGCCAATTCTGTTTCGAGATAGATGGTTTTGAATATTCGTTTTCATGACTCCTAGGGGAATCCTAACTTCCTCAGCTAGGGATATTAATTTGTAGGTTTGATCCCGTCCTGGCCATTTTATCAGCGATTTCATTACCTTGAATTTCACTGTGCCCTGGCACCCAGACCCGATTAATTTTTATATTGTCGCTAAAATTTGCGAGATCCTGCTTGAAATCTCTAACGATTCTGGATTTCGTCAGGTAGCGGTTTATAACCTCGATAGCTGCTAGGCTATCAATAAAGATTGCTACCTTTTTTGTAATTTTGTCAGATTTGACTACTTGTTTTAGCGTCCTACATGATTTTCTAATCGCTAGAACTTCAGCTAGAAAAACGCTACATCTATCGGGCAGTCTGAAGGATTTTTTAATACCCAGTTCTTCGGAGAAGACACCAGCCCCAACACCGAGATCCATTTTGGAACCATCAGTGTATACTGTGATGTCAAAATCCTTTGTAGGGCTATACTGTAATAAACAACAATAGGTACTTGTTGTTTATACCGAACAAGTACATATATTATGTACTTCAACACGATTGCTTTTAGTCACTGGTCTTTTCCTCAAGAGTTTATTATTATTAACATGGTTCTAAAGTCAGTTCCACAGTTTTATCTCTTATTAATGTATAATACAAACCAAAGGTTAACAAACAACTCGTTTCGAATTTTGGACATACTTTTAAGTTTGTTCGTTGCGAATGTTGAACCGTTTATCAATTCTTTCAGGTTGTAATAAAAAACACTGTAAGTAAAAAACAGGGTATCAAATACCCCTTGAGTACGTGGTAATTATAAAAACAAACCAATTAAAAAAATAAAATAAAAATAAAATTGAAAAAAAATGGAAAAGAATTTTTTTTAAATAACCATCAAAAAAGCTATTAAAAATGTTATTTTTTAGATTTTAGATATTTTTCAATCAAACTTCGGAAATAATTCTAAAATCATTTTCTAAGAGCCGATTTTTCAATCGTCAGATAAACAAGCAGATAATGGTTATTCGACGGATAGCAAAATATTGGGTTTTTCAATCGTCAGATAGACTTTATCTGACGAATAACGCTCTTATTTATTCGACCGATGAATACTCAGATAAGTTTATTTGCCAGTTTGTGTTTGTAGATTTTTTCGATGAATGAAAAATCGGCTAGTCTTATAATTTCTTTTCTCCAAATTGGAATGAGCTCAATTCTCCAGAAATCAAGCGATAAATCATTATTTAGGAATTTGAGCATTACAATACTTGAAGTAATGAAGATTGACATTGACATTGACATTACAGTACTTCGCACATGAATGTAACGAACTACAGACGCATAGTAGCACTGGCGACTGAGGCCACCGGCTGGGACTGAAACAAGACATACGGCAAAGAGAGACAGATAGACACATAACTTAAACCTACGCGGCACAGAGGAGGAGACATAGATTTTTATTGTCTCATATTATTGCACTGGTGGGCTCAGATAAGCTGGCGATTTTCGTAGAAAAAGAATGCTGCTGAAGCTGGGGTTTGAACCCGCTAAGCAGTCAACTACTCATTCCTTTGAGCCATGGTCACCTGCAATGAATATTGAATTAAAAACTTTCGAAAAAAAAAACTCAAACTCAACTACCCATCTTGGTTTATGGTTTTTAACCAAAAAGTTTTTTTTTTTTCTAAACAGAGTTGACGTTTCAAAACTTTCTCCACCTTGAAATTCCATATTTGCGTATTTTACTTTTTCAAATCGACCCTTCTCAACTTGGAATGCCCTTTCAATCGGAAAATTACCAAAAGTTTAACATTTCAAACAACTCTACTATTTCCTACTTCTTAATTTAACACATTTGTTCCCCTATTAAGATTGTTGTAGCCCAAACAAGGACACCTTGTTAACTAACTGTTATCCACGCACCCGAAAATAACTTGAAAAAGACTTGCTAAAACTAACTTTAAGGGTCCTTAGAATTTGGTCCAAATTAAATTTTCTTGATTAGAAGATTGGAATCGTCCTTTTCGTTTTCACACTTGACAACACGCACAAATATTCTAACAAGGTCAAGAGCCAGAGAAAAAGAGATTCTGCTTCTCGAATTTAAGAAGAAAATTTAAATATCCCTCCTACTACCTTGTCGAATAATCGAAATGGGCTTCCTATTTTATTGCTGATTGTTATCATTCTTAGATATCTCAAGAGCACATCATTGAGGTAATTTTGTCCAAACCAACCAACCAAATATATTTATCCTCTCTCCCTGCTTTCTCGTTCCAACTCTTGACTCTATACTAGGTATATTACTATCTTGTTTCTATAAGTGTAAGCGTCGTCGTCGGTGGGTCGGTCGGACGAATCCAATATCAATCCGAATTGAGAGATAAACAATATCCCTTTTGTATGCTTGAATTTGACACCAAGAGTGTGTTAATACAATTTCGAGTGAGAATTGAATCGCTTGATGGGTTTTCCTTGATTGAGATCCATGTTTTAGCCCATGTCTATATAATTTATCCTCTTTTACATATTGTTTGTTCGTTATTATTTTATATATGTTTATATATTATATTATATTGTATTGTATACACATACAACCATACATATCTGCTTGTGTATGTAGTGCTCTACATAACGTTTGATCATGGTGATTTTAAACAGCTTTCGGTATCGATAACTTACCACTTTCCAATAACGTCGACGAAATTATCTAGAGCTTCTATTCCAAGGTTCGGACTTAAGAGATTCCGAATCGCAGCAGGTACTATACTACGTACTATACTTTGACCGAAACCGCTTAAACGCGCCGTTGAAATGGCGGCCAAGGAAAGAGACTTAGTTAACATAAGATCGATTAGTATTGTCCGAAAGATCTTACGATTTCGGTTTGAAATATTTTAATTAATGATGTGCCGAACCGTTAACTTTGTAAACCAAGTAAACTCGAGTTGCTTTTTATGAGTTGCAGCTCGGTTCGCCAAATCGGATGGCTCATAAAATCAATCTGGGAAATACTTAAAAAGCAGAAAAATTAGATTTTTAACCCGTCAAAATCTTTGTCTTCCGCTGATGAAATTCGACCATTAAGTTATTTGCCCTTACAATAAGTAAAATCAAAATTCATAAACACTTACAAAAATATGGTGCAGGGAACTAACTTCACTGGGAACTAATTTCACATGGGAATTAACTTCACCTCAAGTGGGAAATATCTTCACTTTTTTCTGGTGAAGTTATTTCCCAACTATGGTGGGAAATTACTTCATCAGAAATTTGTGTGAAGTTAATTCCCACCCGTTATCAATAGATTTTAAGAAAAACAACCAGCCGAATGAAAAAAAGCCATTCAAAAAAGCCATGTTTTTGATAATATGCTACCAGAGTAGACAATTAGCTTAAAATCATAGTTTTAGCTTCAGCTTTCAATAAATTGAACGCTCTTTGTATATTATTTAGATTAAACAATGGTAAAACCAGCAGCTCCTTGTACCAGTTAGAAAGATTGGGATTGGATGTCAGGTTTGCTTTAATATCATGGAGTTTGCACATCCTTCTGCGGATTGACCGCGTATAATAGAACCAACATCCTTTGAGGTCTTCTTCGGGAAATACAATATACAAAGCGAGTCGAATTTTTTTTTTGCCAAACAGAGAAACAAAACTGTTTGGCAAAAAAAATTTCGGCTCGCTTCGCTTGCTTTGCAGTGCTACAATTAAGTTCTTTACACAATTTGCACTAACATTTATTTAAGAATTTGAAAAAATTTTCAAAGGCAATTGGGTACCTACTTATTTATTTATTGATTAACTCAGTTCATACTTTGTTGTAGCAGGAAGTGTATCATTTTTTAACATTTGTGATTTGAAAAGTTTACAATTTGTTTATCCTAAACCTTCTACATTATTCCTCTTTAGTAAAAAAAAAAAACAATTCAGAAAATCGGTCAACCGGTTTGGCTCGGTATCGAACGTACAGACAAAAAAGCTATTCATTTATATAGATTCAAAGAATAAGGTACTCTTAAAAAATAATGACTAAGTTCCAATTTGAGCAGACTTTTCAATGCAAACATTAAAACAGAAGAGCACCATTGATCTCACGAAAGTTTCTTTTTCCCTACAATTGGAAATAAATTTGTCACTGACTTTGATGCGAAAGTAAACTACAAAACATGATTATAAATGCGTTACTCTAATATACAAAGTGAAATTAATTCCCACCTCCTGTGGGAAATAGCTTCACATCAAAGTGAAGTTATTACCCACAGAAAAGTGAAGTAATATCCCACCATAGTTGGGATATAACTTCACCAGAAAAAAGTGAAGATATTTCCCACTTGAGGTGAAGTTAATTCCCATGTGAAGTTAGTTCCCAGTGAAGTTAGTTCCCTGCACCCAAAAATATAAGGTAGCTAAATCGATTGCCGAGTTGGCAAACCGAGTTGACTATATACTCTAAGTGGAACTGCGCAGGACGGATATTTGTTTTAACAAAAGTGGAAAGTGCGGTTCGAGTTCATAAGTTTGCTTCTTTAGCTTAGTTTACACGATTTGAAGATCTTCCAATATTGGTCAATTTTCCGAAACAAATTTTCTCCAATTTTCTTTCAATCATGTAAACACCCAATTTTTTTCCTCAAAAGTGACAGAAAAAAAATTGGCAGCTAATTTTCTTCCAATTTTCTATCAAAAAATTGGCCAACTTCTTAAAATCGTGTGAACGCGTCTAAACACACAATTTTTCTAATTTTCAAACCATTGGACGGTTGTCGACAAATTTGTTATTGGATGAAGTGCTTGCTAACAATATCATCCAATTTTTAATTGAAGGACTATTTTTCATTTGTAGTTCAGAAGAATTGAAAAAGAATTTATTTTTCTGAACAACGAGATGGATGAAATGGGTAAAGAGTTGCTGAAAATAGGAAAGAAATTGAGAAGGATAGGACGCATGAGGTTATTTTACAGCTTTTTCGGGAGATCGAGACCGGGTAATGTTTTTAGATGCAGGTTGTGCAGAGTATAAACTTCCCAAAAACACAGTTTGGCTTGAAGTTGGTTGGAGACGGCATTGGAATGACCGTCAACGAATGTAAGGCCAAATGGGCCAGGGAACAATCGACAATGTCTTGATCTCTTGGAAGTTTTTCAGGCCTATGTGGCTCTTAGAAAAAAAAAAACAAAAAACGCTAAGTTCTGCAGTCGACCGAATTAACATCATCTTTAGATTATTAATTAATTAATTTTTAAAGTCGTGTAAGATCGGTCTTTTCTTAAAGAATTGGGCGGACAAGACACAACATGTTTTCCAAAGACAACAGGGAGAAAACGAAGATTAAGGTGTTGCATTTTGAACACCTTAATCTTCATTGGAGGAATATGAGAAATGTCGGTAGATTTGATGGAAAAAATATGCACCTACAACACCAAATTGAATTTTTGAAGAGTATGTTGCATCCGAGTTAAATGCAATTCCAAAGCAATTATGTTAGGTCTGGACTTCGAGATTTTATCTTCATTATTTATTTAATTATAATAATTTGCCACTATTAATCACCTTTTTCGAAAAAGGATGATTTCAATTCTTCTTGTATTTCCCTGCCTTCAAATTGCGTTTCATATTTTCTATCATTTGTCACAAAATTGTTTTCCAATGAGTCTACCAATTTTTTGTTCTCTTCCAATCGTTTAAACAGCCAATTTTTAATTGGATAAAAAAAAACTGTCGACAATTGACAGCAAATTTTCTTCCAATAAATTGATTAATATAGACAGAAAATTTTTATTTCATAGAAAATTTAGCAACCACGTATCAACTAGCTTTATTTGCCACTTGTAAAAATCACTGCACTCGCGCGCCCCTTTTTCGCCTTGCGCCGCTAGGCACATGAGTTAAAATCATTAATATTTTTGTATATATTTAATAAAATAACTGTATTAGTCTAAGAAAGTTGTAATAGATCTTATAGACGAAATAAATAAATAAATAAATAAATAAATAAATAAAATGCACCACTGGTTGTGGGAGTGAATGGGAACACGAAAAGAAAGTTAAACAATTCCTATTGCAGAACGCAGCGACAATACAATTAGCTTGCATGAAAGTTATACAATTAAGTTTTTAATGTTTGAAGTTTGACACTTTTTCTACAATAATTTTTATGAACAGTTATTCTAACCAATTTTGAATAATCACAGCAGGAAAAACGCAGTGAGGCAGTAGATTCTTATATTTGGAAAAAAGTGCAGTAGATCTTCTGCAATTGCACTGAAGTCCGAACGCATCTATTCTGTACAGAAGAGATGCATTCACGAAACTGTGCCAAACTAACACCTCTTGTCATCCTTGTTACACAAAATAATTAAAGAGCCTCCGTAATAAGAGAAATCGGGCGTAAAAAATTATATTAGATCGGGGACATTAGCGAACCATGTGGTTTATAAATCTCTTTTCGAAAAGTTTAAAAGACTTTCGTACGATCTTTATAATAATTATATTGTTACTATGGGTGATTCCTTGACCCTAAACGTTTTTGGAATTTCATAAACTCTAAAAGCAAATGCGATGTTTTCCCAGTTAATTTTACTTACAAAAATGTAATTTTGAGTTCTACTACTGAGATCTGTGATGCATTCGCCAATAATTTCAGTCAATCCTTCATAGATTCTCCTATTGATGTGGATG
The DNA here is from genome assembly GCA_943590905.1 of Sphaerophoria taeniata. Classification (NCBI taxonomy): domain Eukaryota; kingdom Metazoa; phylum Arthropoda; class Insecta; order Diptera; family Syrphidae; genus Sphaerophoria; species Sphaerophoria taeniata. Next base: position 70,399,724 of record OX016540.1, read on the forward strand.
TTGATTTTTTCAATTATTTCCGATTGAGTTTGATCAAGTGTTAAGTTTTTTTTGTCCCTTCTCAAAAAAGATTATTCTTCTGGTCCTGACGGTACTCCACCTATTTTATTGAAAACATGCAAAACAGTTTAAGCGAAGCCTCTTAGTAAAATATTAGAACTATCATTGCAACTCGGAAAATTTCCATGCCTCTGGAAAATTGCTTACATGCTTACATCTGTAAAAAGGGATATAAGTCGCATATTGTAAACTATAGGCCAATTTCTAAGCTTTCTTGAATTCCTTAACCGTTTGAACAACTAGTATGTGAAAGTTTCTCCTTTTACTGTAAAAACATAATATGCAATGAGGGATTTGTGCAAAGAAGATCAATGGTCACAAACCTTCTTGCGTTTACGCATAAATGTTTGAACAGCTTGGAAAATGGGCAGGAAGTTGATTGAGTATACACTGATTTTTCAAAAGCTTTTGATGTTCATTCAGTTATCAAGTTGAAATTAAATTCTGGACTTGTTTTACAGATATCTTCTTACCTTGAAAATAGAACTTACCAAGTTAAGTTTAGAGAAATGTTTTCGAAAACTTTTATTGCCAAATGGGCCGTTCCATAGGGTATTTATTTAGGACCTGCTTCTACTTATTTTATCTACATTTGATGGTTCTTTTTGTGTAACAAGCAGTGAAATTCTTACTTTTGCAGATGACATGAAGATCTTTAAGAAAATTACAACAAACAATTATTGCATTCTTCTGCAAAATAATATCAATAATTTTTCTGTATGGTGTAATAAGAACAGTTTAAATCTTAACCTGTCTAAATGCCAGACAATGACATTCTCAAAGAAATGAGAATATAAAAATGGATGTGTGTTTGTTTGTATGTCTCTTATAGACTCCGAAATGGCCCAACAGATATTTGTGAAATTTTCATGGTTCATACTGTTGCATTCAGTGATGATTTCTGTGAAAAAAGAAATTGGAAAAACCTCATGGAAGAGTGCGAAAACTGGAAAAACCAAACAAAGGTCGGAAATTTGATTTTTTTTGCTTGCAATTTTTTGTTTCAAAATGGGTTTTCGAATGGAAAAACAGAAAGTTCTTGATGAAAAACTCGGAAAACTCATTGGGGAAATTGCATATTATTGCAGGTGCATTGGTTTTCAAATGGAAAACTGGAAAATTTCAAAATGGGTTTTCCAATGGCAAATAGAAAGTACATTGATTCTTAAATTGAACAATGGAAATTTTTTGATTGGGAACTCGGAAAACTCTGCGAGAGCACGAAGAACTTCAACACCTCAAATCAAGTTTTTTTTTATTGAATTTAAGGTGCATTGGTTTGTTTGTATGTCCGGTTTGGACTCTTAATCCGCTCAATCCTCAATCCTCAATGCATTTTTATAAAATTTTCATTGTATAAAAATAAATTTTTGAGAAAATCTTACGGGAAAGTCAGCAAATAAGGTGGACAAGCTGTTTGGAATTCTGATTTTTGTGAAATAGTCAAAACAGCAGTTTTTGAATTTTTCAAAGAAATTTGCATTTTATTTCATGCTTTAATGAAAGAAGAATGTTAGTTGTAGAGCTTGAAAAAATTCAGATATGAAGTTCTCTATTTTAATCGAAGGGTGGCGAGACGAAGTTCGCAGGGTCGGCTAGTTTTATATATTAGTAAATTCTATCTTTTGTTTTTTAAAGTAAGGGACCTAGGAATTAGTTTTTCAGTTGTAACTGAACAATTTTTTCTTCTTTTTTCTTTACAGGTAGGTTCATAAAATATCGGTAATAATCACTTGAGATGCACAGCGAAATCCTTTAGGATTAATTTCACTTATAAAACGAGAAGGAAGGATAACAGAAACATCATGGAACATTTATGTATTCCACGTTAAGTATTATATTTTGTGAAATTTTTCGGTCCAGTGAAATATTTTTTATATTTTTTGATTTTTGTCTTTCGTGTTTGTATTGGTTTTGTTAAAAAATGGGAAAAAAAATTAAAAAGAGTTGTCCATTTAATAAAAGTTTTTTTTTTTTTTGAAAAATCTAGGAATATGAAAATTGTTGACAAAGATTCGTGACCAAAGAAAAAAGCCGAGAACTGTACATAATGACGCAAACAGAATTTCGATTATGGGTCGTGCAGCAGGTCTTTATCCATCCAAAACAAGAAAATAGTCAGCATGGCTCAATTCACTGTTATGACAGTTCCTTCCGACCAACAACCGATGATGCATACTCTTAGTATGGTTATATATCGAATCTCGAAGTTGAGCTCGGAGTTGCTGTTAAATTGCCACACTTAGATCAATGTAGAACTCTTGTGCAACCCAGCACAAAAAAATAACTTAATGGTAGACTTTTGTGAAAAAAAAATGTTGTTCTTGGAGAACTGTGTACATATTTGCTCGAAAGAAATGTCAATTTGCTTATTTTAATTCAAAGTTTTAAATATTGGCCAAAACTTCTCCGTCATCATGAACAAAGAAACTCCCTACGACCACTTTGATTATTATATTCCACATTTCGGACTATGATGATAATCCCTCTTCATAATAAAACACAAAAAAGGGTTTTCTATTTCGTCCTTGAACCTAAAATATTACTTTCTATACGGCACTATAATATCAAGAGTAGAGACCAACCACATAAACAACTATGAAGGTATATTAGTGAATAGTGTGTTAACAGCAAAAACTTAAAGCTATATAAAATATGAGATAAATCTTTTCAGACATGAGCGCTAACATAAAAAAAAATATATATAAAAAAAAGGGAAGTACTAAAACGTATATTGTATATATAAGAATACGCAGTACAGAAAAGTATCGATTATTGTGTCAGATGTGATAAACATTAATAGCTTAAAGTTTTTTTTTTTGTATCTCTAACATGTGTGTTTTTTTTCTTCATTTTGAGAGCAAAAGAATGTCTAGTGTCTGACTTACAGAGCTTTTCCACAAAATGAAAAAAAAAAACAGTTTTGTCTTTATGAAAAGGTCAACAAGGAAAAATGTGATCAATAGAATGAGAAAGAGAGAAAGAATTCAAGAAAATTGTATAGCATGAAAATTTAATTTTGTGGCATGTGAAAAGTTCACTATGGCGTATACGTACTCGGAATGATTCCCGAGTGATCACAGTCCAAGATTTAAATTTGTTGGAAGAACCACCAAAAATTTAATTACACTTAATCGACACTAATCGCCTTTAAAGCCTCTTTCCAATCTCACAGACAACGCTCCAAGCCATGCTAAGTGCTTCGCCTTTCCATTAACTGCTGCTTAACCTTTTTAATAGAGAACCCAATACAGTTACCGTAACATACTTTGCCTTGCCATTATAATACGTATTTAATCTGACGCAATCAGGTGTCTAATCCTTGAAAATGTAAATTACACATATTTGAAAATAAACCACTCAATCATTACCATCAATCATTAGTCATCCGTCAAAGTCCCATGAAATTTACATTCTTCACTAAATAACTCGAACTCCATCAACACCACGTTCAAACTTCAAAGTTCTCAAATTTATCTAGAAGTCGCACTTTCGAAGTCTCCACAAGCCCGAGAATTGTTCAACTTTCCAAGTGCAGCGAGTGACTGTCGTTTGATTTATGTTTCAATGTATTCTGCATGACGAAACTGTTGTTGCAACAACAGAACAGGGATGTTAAATGCACTTGAAATTAGGCTTAACCGAATCAAATCCTCGTGAAGACCTTCAAATTGCATCAATAACATTGTCGTCCGTCGTCGTAATCGTCGCCGTTTGGCCTCAACTTAGATATGTACAACCACTTTCCGTACTACATAGTCAATTGGAAAAGGCATTAATGGATCCAAATATTCGGTTCATTTGATTTCGGCTGTGATTCGATTTGAATTCAAAGTCGGATCTATACAGCTATGTTGTTGCACCATTATCATGTGAAGTTATCCCCTAATACGGATTTCAACCAAAAACAGCTGCTGATGCATTCATCGACCGCCCACAGAACTTTGAACAGAGAAAGAGAACAAGAGAGAGAGGAATCAAGAGCATTACGCGTTAAGTGCCCATTATAATTAAGAATCATTAAGAACTCTGGACTGAATTACAGTTGGATGTGTTCCAGTCTCTGGGACCAGAATACATGCTGGTCATTCGCATCGATGCTATCATATTTATGGCCGCAGAGTTGTCTTGGGAATGTGTGCACTTTGATTGTAGAGTAGGTATTTTAAATGTATTGTCGATGGCCAGGCGGGTTGAAATTTTAGGCAAAGAGCTTAATTCAAGCGAACAACATAGAAACAATGATTAATAATTACTATAACGACGAAAACGACCGACGCGACGGACAACCGTTCGGGTAGACAACAAGTGATGATGATGTTATTCAAATTACTGTCGAAATCGAGACATAGGGGTAAATGATGACAAAACGGTTTGATTGAGATGCCAATTCTCGGCGAACATGGAAAATGCATTTCTGTTGTTTTTTTTTAAATTGAGGAGGGACGTGTTTTTCATTGGAAATGGTTGTGTAAAAAGCTGTTGTATGGGCTGAACAGTGTTTGGGTTGAAGTTGTTTTTGTTAACGTAATTTTTGGACATGATCGAGTTTTCATAAGTGGACAGTTAATGTATTAAAGTGCTGCTGGTTTGAAGGTTGGCCCTACTGAAGCTTTTGACAAAAACTGAAAGTGCTGTAGATCTTCTATATTCTATAGAAAAACGAACTAGCACATAAACATTCAAAAAATCCAATCTTATAACACACGCAAATTAACATTGACAAGAAATACAAGCTAACACCCTATAGACACGCTCTTAAGTCTCAACCTAGTCCACAGCAGTCTTCCTATGTATATTAATTATCTGAGGAGAAAAAATACTATACTTCAGCCAATTTGGTAACAACCAGTTCACGGAACCCATTCACCCGAAGAACCTCAATTCTTTGCAAGCAAGCTGCAATTATTATTCCAGCAATAAGTCCACTTCGACATCACCTTTACTCAGCTCTACCAGAAAAGAACATCTCTAGAGAAGAACGGCAGAAGGAAGAAGACAAAAAAAAAACACACTCCTATTGACATAACTAAAATCCACACCTAGCCATCCGTGAACCATGATAATACCTGTTCTCCGCAGCAAAAGAAGATTCATTTCCAATATATTCCAATACGCTTTGCATCCGTTTTGTTTGCAACACATGGCTGCCAGCCAGAGTTGTTTATCATTTATTTTTTTTGCTCCGTCTTCTTCACGAAGTGGTCTTCCCTAGTAGCACCTTCCTTCCTACATGGTCGCCTGAGCAACGATGGTACAAAAAAGATACTACAAAAAAAGTGAAGAGACACCGAAGCACCAAGATCAGGACCACACGGTTAATAGACAAATGAATAAATAACTCCAGACAGAGGAAGTGGAGGGACGAAGCGCAAAAAGAAATACAGAAACCAGACAACGACCGACGACGACCGCTTCATTCCGACACAGAACCCTCGCAACATTCGAGTCTAGAGAATGGCATGTGAAATCCTTGGGATAAAATTGGACTAGGATGATTCTTTTGGTTAGTGGGAGGTTGAAGTAAACCTTCACAATTGAGAGATATTTCAAATTTTCTACTGTGTGTTGGAGATTTTTTTTGCACAGGACCTACCTACTCTGTTATTATTGTGCTTGCACCTTCTCATTTTAAGCTATTGTGTTTTAAAGCACTCATTTCCTTGGACTATTCCTTTTCTCTGAAAACACCCCACCAAACTCAGACCACAAATTTCCAGAAGTTCCTCGCTTCGCCAAATGGTGTCTTCCGTCTTTCCGTATGCGCTAGTCGTTCTTAATTTTTTTCTTTCATGTTGTATTTCAACTGCCAGTGATTCTTTGCAGTTTACTTCTAAAAAAAAGAAATAGCAATGCTTTTCATTTTTCCGAGAAGGTTTTCTGTAGGTTTTCTTGTTTTCCAATTAGGCCACTATTCACCCAGATGTTGTTTAAAAGCAAACGATAGAAAATTGTTCCACAAAAACTATGTCTTGAGAATAAAAGACATTTTTCAAGTTTCGAAATTAGAAATAAACGACCCATTCAATGTGGAGATGGAAGAGATTTGAAGTTTTTTAATCAACAATTGGGAAGCTTGAACAAGTTTCAAACACTTCAACTTAAATCTAGAACAAAATTTTTGTTTTTTCTTTAAAAAGTTTTGAGACAGCGCAGCTCGCAGCTATGTGTATTATTTGAAATAATTGCGAAAGTAGAACAGCATTTACAGTTACTATGAGACAATTATAGGAAATTGAACTGTGAAAATTTATCAGGCCGTGTGTTAATTGCGTTAAAAAATGTATTTAAACTTGAAGTTAACCAAACGTCAAGATTTAACACATTTTTTTAGATTTAAAATTACACTAGCTGCAGAGAAGGCTAAAATATACACGTACCTCTACCTACCTACTTGATATACAAGTAAAGAGCTTTACGGCCTGCTTTTTTCGGTTTCGGTGGTGTGGTCTCATTCGCTCATTGCTTAATTGAATTTGACAATTTGCCGAAGAGAAGGCCAAGAGTACTTCTTTTGATTGCTTAAGGAAATTTTCGTCCGGTTTTCTGACATTAGCTTAAGTTCACTTTAGCAATTATAGTAGGACCTTAACGTGCCTTTAATTTATTTAGAAATCCTCAGTCGAAGTTGATTAGCAAAACCAAAGTCGACAGGAAAATATCATTAAAAGGAAGTATAAAAAATCGACTTCCAAAAGTGTCTTCCGGCATTTATTAGCCAGCAGCCGCTCAAATTTTTAATCTCACCCACGGGCCACGTGGTAAATGGGAAATCCACCAACATGTCTTCATCTTGTCTCAATGAAAACAAGATAAGATTCATTCGGGGTCGTTTAGTTGTTGTTTTTTGCTTTTTGCTGTCCGCGCTGTTTGGTCTTGTTTAAAAAATGTGCAACCATAAAGATCCAGTCCCTTTTTTTGTGTTGCCTTCCTCTACATGCTTCTAGGACACCATGACCATGCCGTGATCACAAACAACAACGGTGGCTGGCAACCTGATCAGTAGAATTTCATATTCATCGCTGCAATAGCTTATCACAGATTTCTTACTTACTAATAATTACCGTGAACGTGAAGTATGGCGATCCGAATTGTGAAGATGACCGTTCTCCCTTTTTCGTAATTTTTTGTTTGCTTTTATCTCGAGCTGAAAAGGTTATCAGAGATGAGAAATCTTTTGCCTTCTTTTGACTTGAATTATTTTTTCTTTTTTTTATTGTAATATACCAAACTGCGATATTGCACGAATGTTGCTTTATCATAGCAAGAGATCTCTTCCTAAAAAAAGTAAAACCCAGAAAACAGTCGAGTTGGAAAGAGAGGTCTCACGTAATTGCATTTGGCAAAGGTCTTAAAATCAAGAAATTTCAAAGTTTTGGACATAAGCTTTTTTACAGAAGAAAATAAAAATTAGTTTTAAGTTTTTAATTTGTTGGTTCCTTTCTTGACAACCCCATTGTAACACATCGTTTAAAATGTTCAACGCACGCTCGTCCTTCTAGCAAAAACAAAATAAAAGAGCCTCATCCTCATGCTTGTTTAGCCAGCAAAAATGTGTTAAATCGTTTCGTTCAGATAATCAATGCGTACTTATTGCCTGCAGGACAAGGTTAACTTCGTGCATATTTCTTTATCGCTCTGCAAAGAATCTGAAGTTAGTTGTTTGTGAGGATTTTCTTCACTTTACAAAACAATAAAAAAAACGAACAGAAGCAAGAAAATTTATGAAAAAAAAAGAAAGAAAGCGGATAAATATCCGCTCGTAAATTGAATGAAAATGAAGCGTGATGGTGCGTGTGTGTGAATTTCATGTTTGAATGTGCCCAGTCTTCTGCCCACGCACAGTTTAACGCCCAGGTGATTAATATCCTCAGAGTCAGCAGCAGAAACTTTTTTTTTTTTTTTTTAATAAAACCGTGAAAGCACTGAAAGGAAAGCAACCGCGTTAATCATTTCTTATGTTGAACGAATGAATGTGGAGCGATAGTGAACAACGACACCATTACGATACATCTATGTCATGTTGGATAGCGATATCAATATGAGCTTTTGCTTTTCCTTTATTATATTTTTTATAAGTTCAGGGGTGGATTTGTGAGGAAATGAAGACCAATTAGTTAAATTTTCAATAAGCCACTTATTTTTCCGATTACAAAATCTGTAAATCCAAGCCTGAACCTGCCAAATTCTGCGGATTAAAAATCTTTAACACTATTCGTATGCCTTGGACTCTCGCACAATCATCGCTTTCGGAAATGATTGGAAAGTGATTTAAAGTCGAAGTTAGGTCATAATTTTGTCAACACAAATGTCCATTTGAAATGTTTCTTAGATCTCGTGTTTATTTTTAGCTAAACAAAAACTTGAGAAAAGGAAAACATTCTTCTTCAATACATAATTAGGTCGAAACACCGATTAAATGCAGTTGGTAAATAGAATTCTAGAGGATTGGTGGCAAAACAATCAAATCAATTAAATTGATGACACTTTGGACGATTATAGTTTGACTCGATATTTTCGGATTTTTTTGTTTATAATGATTTATTGTCTTGATAGAATATAGTCTGAAGTGGTTTTCTTCTGCTTTTTGTTTTATTTTTATCTTAATTTATTAGATCTTAGAGGAAAAAAATATTTTTAAATGTGCGATGCATAAATGAGTTACTTTATTGTTTTTTGATTGACTGATTGATTGATCGATTGAATTAGGTTGCAGGCTTATGATTCAAGCATTCGGAAGAATCAAGTTAATTCAGTTGGAGGAATTCAGTGTGAAAGAATTTGATCAGGCTGATTTTTGTTGCAAATGAATATATCAAAGGGTGAGGGATTTTCTGATAAAAATTTAAAAAAAAATATTTTACTCATTGAACAATGTCGATGTTTTTATGGGTGGAGGAAGGGTGTTGAATTAAGATAGTCTGCGTCATTTTAGAAGAATTTTTTACTGAAAACTTAAATCAATCCTAAAGTCAGTTTGACTTTTTCCTACGAAATACCACGGATATTAGAAAACACGAAGAATTTTCACAATGACGGGTGCGTTTGTTAAACAAATTTTATTTGGATTATTTTCTCAACGTTCAGTGTATTCAATCTTAAGATAACAGGATTGAGAACTTGCTTAAAAAAATCGTAAAAATCTACGTTTTGGAGAGTAAATAATTCTGGAATAATTCATAAGAAATAAAGAATGTTGTAATAGATCCAACATTGAAGGCTTTTTTTTTATACTTTTGCACTATTTTCTATGAAGCGTTAAATGTTTGAATTCGAAAAAAACGAAGTTGGTTAGTTTGCCGGAGTACAGTTCAAATGTGATATTTATTTTAAAACGGCTGTGCAGAACCTAAATTTTCATTTTTATAATTCAGGCTTGCTTTTTCAAGTTAATATTGATTTTCTATTGATTGCTATTTGCGAGTAAGGTTTTCAATCTTATCATCTTTAAATCATAATTTAGTTTTTTTTGTCATTTTCCAATAACTCCTACTGGCTTGGAGTAGGATCATCAAGTCTAAGATGGGAGATTTTTGTACGAGAAGGTCTGTCAGCAGAGGCACTCCAATAAGGTGGTGTTCTGTCCCCTGTCCTGTGGAACATAGTATAATACCCCTCGATTGGCAACGCTGCTGTGAAAGTTGAAAGTTGAACAAAGATATCGCTCTTGAGAAATATTTCAAAATTTATCCTAAAATAAAGTTTTTAAAAGTAAAAGTGCTTTAATTGATTGAAAAAATAGTGTACCCAAAAAATTCAACAACAACTGTCAAGGTAAAATTAGCATATTCCTCCATAAAATAAGCACTTATCCTAAGAACCTGAGGACTAATGTCTGACAAACGAAAAATCGTCGAAACCTCACCAGAAGAAAATTGCAATCAAGAAAATACACCAAATTTTTATAAAATCTTTAAACGCGCCAACGCCATCATGTCTATGTCAGATTCGGATTTGCAAAAAATTAAATCAATTGTTGTATCTTCTCTACAAACTGAGCTGGCATTGGCTATCACTAACCTAGCAACCAAAGAAGACCTGGCTATGATTAACAATGAAATAAGCTTCTTGCGAAAACAAAATGAGGAATTGGCATCAAAAGTTAAGCTATTTGAACTGAGATGTAGCTCTTTGGAAGATGAACTTGAAGCACAAAGTCGTGAAATAAGAAACAAAAACATAATATTTTCAATTCCTAAGGAAGACTCTAATGCAAATCCAGAAGAAAAAATTCAAACTGTCACTCGGCTTCTACTTGGTAATGAATGTTCACAACAGCTTTCAGAATCCGTAAAAATAAGGGAAAATATGAATACAATCAAAATGAAGGTAAACACCGGCTCAAGTGAAATTGCTTTGAAAATGCTTAAAAATGCATACAAGCTGAAAGACACTGGTGTTTTCTTGCAACGCGATCTTTCAAAGAGAATGCAAGTCAAACAAAGAATACTACTTCACTACAGAAAAATAATAAGAAACTTTAAACCAAACGCTTTAGTGCAAATAAAAAACAACGCCATCTTATTTGAAAATAAATCATTTTATTTAAATTACAATAATAATCTTATATATAATATAAATAATAACGAAATGGATGGAGAACACGAACTACAACAAATGCTAGGTGACATTAACTTTAGTGCTGTCAAAACAATCAACCTGCCAAATGAACGTCAGCAACAAAACCAAAGTACTAGATCATTAAAATCTAATCGTCAACCAAGGTTGCCACTTGTGCAAAATAGTAGGAGAGCAGATTACTCTACAGCCAGCTTGATCATAACTTGTGTGACAAGAACTACTTCCAAGATTCTCTTTCTTATAAAGATATTTCCCTAATTTTTAAATCAAGATGCGAACTCTTAAATTTAAATGGCAAACCATACAATGGAAGCTTCGACCAGTTTTGCAATCTATGTAGCTTGAGAGCTAAAGAAGACTGCTTTCATTTCATCAGTGTGTGTCCAATTTTTAACCAGCAAAGAAGAGCATGCTTCGGTAAACCAACATTATCAGTACAGGAAACCATTGAAATTCTAAATGGATCAGATTGGGCGAACCTTGTCAAATTTGTCAGAGCTAGCTACCGCTACAGAATGCTTATAATAACGGAATATTCATGAATCATAATACAAATACTTTTAAATTCAAATCAAATCTTTTATTCTCTTTTTTACCTTTTATGATTTTTATACCATAATACTTCTTTGTTCAATTATTGTATTAAATATTTTAAAGTTTCCAATCGAGCTGACGGCTAAGCCAATGCTTAAAAATTCATTAAACCCTTTGTAAATCTTGAATGATATATTGCAATAAATGAATATTTGAATTGAATTGAATTGAATTGAATAATACCCCTCGAGAAGGAAGGCCACAGAACGATTGCGTATGCCGATGATGTTGCTATCGCATACCTCCTCCAATATGCTCACTAGATGGGCTGATCACTGTGGACTTAATATTAATCTTAAAAAAACAGGCCTCGTCCTTTTTACACGGAAATACAAAGTTCCAGAAATTGTACCTCCTTCAATAAAATGTGTAGCACTAATTTTTACAATGAAGCCAAATATCTTGGTCTAATATTAGACAAAAAATTAAGTTGCATTCAAGAAAAAGTAAGGAAAGCTACAGTAGCTCTTTTCTCCTGTAACCTCGCATAACCTATTGGCTATACGTCGGTCGTCCGACCAATACTCATGTATACGGGGTTGCAATATGGTATGGTGAACTGCATCGGAAAAAGTCACTTACTGTGACAATCTCAGCAGAGTCCAACGGAATGCATGTCTTTACGTAAGCGGGACATTGAGGACCATACCCTCAGCGGCGCTAGACACTCTCCTCCATCTGACATCCCTCGAAATCTTCAGCAATCAATCACAAGTGGCGGCGAGGACAGCTATAAGACTCAACGCCTCCTCTCAATGGACCGACAATAATGTGGGATATTCCGTCATTTTGAACTTCTTCGGTTTTACACCAAAGTACATAGACATTCCTAAACCCCTATTTGGGAAAAACTTCCAGGTCTCCAAATTCCTGGAAGACAGGAACATTCACTTTTATACAGATGGATCCAACCAAATGATAATGTTCGTAGTGGTGTGTATTCAGAAAAGCTTAATCTAAGCCTCTCATTCCGCCTCCCGAATCATTTAAACGTCTTTTAAGCGAAAATTTTGGCGATCAAAGAGGTTCTATCCTGGCTAAGAGAAAACGTGATATCAACTTCTAATATCCGCATCTTCTCTGACAGTCAGGCTGCTATAAAATCTCTCGAATGTGTCTCAACTAACTCTCAAACGGCCCTTGATTGTCGATCATCTCTTTTGGAGATGGCGCAGCAATTTTATATTCACCTTTGTTGGGTGCCGGGCCACAGAGACATCGCAGGAAATTGTAGAGCCGATGAACTCGCTTAAAATGGAACTGTCATTACCTATAGGGAAAAGAGTGGTATACCAATGGCTACCTGTAAACTTATGCTATTAAAGAAACAGCCGTAACGATAACAAGCTCAAAGTAGTACAAAACTCCCGCGACTTGTTATATCAAAGCAGATTTTTAATATTAGCTCCCTAATAGGTGTCCTCATAGGACACTGTCTTATAGGCAAGGCAGACACGCAATACGACAATACGCAATACGACGTCAAATGACTTCTGCAGGAGCTGTATGGACGAAGAAAAGGAGGAAACAATCTCTCACCTTTTCTGCACATGCCCTGCTCTTTCCCTAAGACGCAAACTTCATCAAACTTCTTAATCCCAGTGAACTAGCTCAACATGGTTCGACTAAGTTATTCCCTAGATTCATGAGGTATCATACTATCATAGTGGGCCTTTTCCTTTGGCCTAAGTGTGTGGATCCTGTATCCGCAGCCACTTTATCCTAACCTAACCTGACACCCTTTGAAAGTGCCACCGAAGAATAATTTTTATTGCTTATGAGTTATGATTATGAGAAAATGTTCATTCCTCAAACATTTTCAAAACTCAAAACGCCCTCTTTGATAATTGCCATGTGGCATTTCGCTCCAACCCAATTACAAATATATGTAGACCTAATCTCAAAAATGATCTATAGTGTTAACTGCTGAACGTCCTTCCTATATCATTCTTTTCGTCAAAAACTAATGTCAACTTTTTTTCCATATCTCCGGCTAGCCCAGCGTCAACCAAAGAACGACTATATAAAGCTTCAAAACATTTTTGAATGCCCTTACCGATCTTAGTCACCATCGGAGCCTTTATCTATTCATGTGGAGATATTCAACAGTACACCTTATGCCGCGGTGTAATTTAAAACACCACAATTTCTAATCCTCTGGAATTTTGAATTGTATTTACAAAAAGCGTCATCTGGTCAATTTAGTTCGAAGAAAAAGAAACAAAAACACATCGAACTAACTTTGTGTGAAATTTTCCACTTCAATATTCTCATATGAGAGAGTTTTCACACAACTTGCGAATCTGCAGTCTGTCGTCATCATTGCATCAGCAATGTTGAAGAACGAAATTATTAAATTTGAAACTTTTCGCTATGTGTGCGTGCTGTGAGACCAACAACCAAGCGGCCACATTTTGTGTAAACCAACAGGATGCTGTGGCAAAAATCAACTTTGACTTCATCATCATCGCCTGCAACAGAGGCAACCAAATCCATCATTGGTCCGATTTTCCAAGGAGAAACTGGCACACATGGTCGACGTAGAGAATTGAGGAAACTTTCGACTTGTTTCGTCCAAAGGGTGAGAGCATGAGAAAAGTTGCGAAAAAATACCTGCAACCGCAGACAGATGCAAACCACATAAAATTTTCAAAATTATCTTTTTCCAGTGTTTTTTTGCTCCTTCTCTCTCTGTCTCTGTCAGGCCAGGATTGACTAAACTACTGCCGCCAAACCACGAACCAGATGAAGAAGAGCTGGAGTACCATCGTATCGGTGACACCTTGCCTCGATTAATGTTTTGTTGTTGACAGTGCTGCAGAATACTCATTGTACCAAACCTCAGCCAACCGAAAGTCGAGCGAGAGAAAGGAAAGGACTGTTGGACCGTCCTCGACAAAATCGAATGAAATTAATGCGGGTGGTTGGTCGGCTTTTGGTTTTGGCCAAAGGTCAAAGCCGATGTCACATTCGATCTGGATCAGTTGTACCTGAAAAAAAACCAACGCCGACAATACACCGCTACCGCTCAATGGCCTCAGTTTACCGACGACGTCATTCAAAAAGTTGAATTGCATTTTAATGGTCACCAAGGTCAGTCGTGCGGTTGGTCGATCCCTGGCGGCTAGTCCAGAGCTGGCATTAAATTTCATACAGTCGAGATTTTTTATTGTGTTATTTTGACGTCCATTTTGGACCAGCCACTTAGAGAACTAGTACCACCACCTCGTGTGTGTGCCAGTAATGCTGCCTTCATAATGTTCGTTTATCTGTCGTAAATGTGACTCCGGAACTATGCTACACTGTCTGCTGGCTGAATATTTTACTTGAACAGAGCCTTGTAACAATGCCTTTGACATTTGCTGTCATTTCGGGATAATGTTTTGATTGTCCGCATTTGAAGGCAATTATTGAGGGGATGTCAAACAAATAAATGACATTAATGACACTTGGTTTAGCCTTTGAGGGACATTTAGTGTCATCATTTCGGTTTCTTGTGTCGCAAATGAGAATTTTCTCACGAAATGTCATTAAAAGAGATGTCACTCTTGTGATTTTCATATGAACTCAATTTTTACCCTTTCTGGTGATAATTTTCGGCTGGAGTGAGTGTGTGGGGGTTGAAAAAGAGATGTCAATTTTGTTTTGTGTCTCTCTGGTCTCTTGCAGGTAAGTGACATTTTTTTTACGGTTTTTTAATTGAATTACCCTTGCGAAGAACAACTCTCGTTTAATGGAAACCATAAAGGAAAACCTGTCACTTGTAATTAGATTGTTAATAGAAGAATGCACCATCAGACAGGGGCGAGTGTTTAAAATTTTCCTTTTGAGAAGGCATCATGTCAGAAGTTTGTAATTAAAGTGGTTTTAGTGAATGACATTATGTACCCTCGTAGGTATATGCTCCATACACGTACAAATTTGTCTGCTCATTGAGATGTAGGAAAGTTATTGAAATTTCTTGTGAGAAATGATTTTGTAAGTGACTTTGAGTGTCAGTTTGAATTCAAAAATTAGAATTTTGAAGAAATTATGCGTCATAGTCATAGAGCATATGAGAATATTAGGAACAACAGTGTCTGTTTATTCTGTTTACAAATTTGCAAAGAAACCTCTTAGTTGGTAGATACTTCGTCTTGTTTCGGACGAATTGGTTGACCTCACGAGTGTGGGGCGGTCCTCGCTCTCTATTTCTTCGGTCAAAACCCACCAGAAAACAGAACATACTTCTATAACCAAAAAAACTGTGAAACTGCTTAAATTTAAATCAGTAAAACAGCGGCGAAAAAGCAATTATTTAAGCACATAACTCTGTAATGATGCCCTACTACCAAAAAGACATTGACTTCGTAAAGGATCTCGAGATTCACTAGATCTAGTTCTAAAGAGATTTTGTGAATAAATTAGGCGTAAGCTATAGTTAACAGGTATTTCCAGCTATTTGAACTTCAATATTCGAATATTGTATTCAGTCTACGGCAGATTTGGAAAAAAGCTAAGAAACTTCGAATCGATACCTACAACTTTTTCATCGATTTCAAAGCTGCTTATGGCGTCTAAAGAGACCATCTATATTGAATAATGTCTATAGTTTTGGTAAACCAGAAAAACTCATGGAAAATTGAAGGTGTTCATCAGGGTCGGAAAAATCCTCACGCATGCATTTAATGTCAAGAGTAGTGGGATGCGCTGTCATGCGATTACGTTAACATCATTCTTGAAAAGATTGTGTAAAACGTTAACGATAGAGGAATAATATTTCAAAAATCCGGCCAACTACTAGTCATTGACATATGTACTAAGAAGAACACAGCAGCATGATGTCAGGGGAGTTTTTCTGAGGCCCAAAAAATTGTGTCAAGCGCTAGTGGTTAACGCTGTCAACAAGGAAAGAGATAAGAGAGTCAACATCGATGTTTTGGAAGGGGCAGGGACATTACTCCACGGGACATAAGTCCATAATGGAATTATGTCCCACTTAGGTGGGACATAAGTCCTTAAATCGGGTTTGGACTTAAGTCCCACTTTAGTGGGACATAATTTCGCAATAAATAATTCTGGACTTATGTCCCATTTCTCAATATGTTTTGATTGAAAACAGGTAAAAAAAATGGATGCTTTTGGACGAGTTTTTATGGTCTTGAAAATCCGTTGTCTGAAGAATCGAAGTGATTTCATTCATCCTATTCATTTTTTTCTTTGCTTTGATATGCAAAAAAATTTTCTTATATACATAAATACAGTTATTGTATCACAAACGAATAGATTGGCTTCAATAATCTGAATCATATGTGCATACTTTTCTTCTGAATTGCTACTCATTATAGAGGAAAGAAAAGGATATGGTGCCGTGTCATATGGCGAAGTGTCATATGACACATTGTGAAATTGTCATATAGCCATATTGGAACATAATGCTATTTGTCACTTTTCAAGAGCGTTATTTTGCCATATTTACTTGCGACATTTTTGCATATGGTCACTACAGAAAACATTATGAATTTTTAAGAATACATTTTTTTAAAGGAAAAATAATAACCGTTATTCGTGCAAAGCGAAACGAAGGGTGCCCAAGAGATGTGAACATAAAAAATTGATTCTCTGTGGGGCAAACAGAATGACGATTATTTTTATCATCAAAAGAAGTCAGTGTTGAAATGCATTTATAGGTGCAAATATATACTTTAATTATGTTGATTACATGAATATTTGTCTTGTTTAAATTGCTTTTTAAATATGTATTTTTCGTTATTTATAAATCTTATTCTATTTAAACTTTGAAATTTTTATATTTTTTCAGGAAAAAATTATTACAAGTGTCATTATTGACCATATAGCAAAAAGTCGCAAGTAATATGTCAATTAAGTCAAGTCAGAAGAAATTAATGTAAATTATTTCGAATGTTTTATGTTTTATCATTATTGTTCTACTTTCTGACCATAAAGGCTCAAAGTTTAAAATAAAATGATTATTTTGTTCATTGTGTTTGATGAATAAAAAAATATGGACTTATGTCCCATTTATCAAACAAAAATTGAGGAATTATGTCCCACCAAAGTGGGAACTAAATCCAAAATCGATTTACGGACTTATGTCCCACCTAAGTGGGACATAATTCCATTATGGGCTTATGTCCGCGTCGAGTAATGTCCCTGCCCCGTTTTGGAACTAACGTCAGTATAAAGGGTGGGCCATTTAGTGGTTTCTTTTTAAATCATAGGTTATTTTTACATTGACAGACGTTTCCCGTTCGAAATCTTGATAGAAACTCAGTATCATATACCTCCGTGGAACGAAATGAATCGCTTTACCGCTCTTGAAACACGTTGGGGACTTTTGAAAACTTTTGTCAAAAGTGAGTGAGTGGGTGGGCGTTACAGAGCCATTTTATCCGACTTTTTGCTTACTTAAATTGAAGGCATAGATTTTCACGACCTCTGGTTCATGCAGGATGGCGCGCCATTCCACACAGCCCATGCCATAATTGATCTTTTACGCATCAGATTCCGAAATCGTGTTTTGGCGATGTCAATTGCGATTTGACCACTTTGAACTTATTTCTGTGGGAACCGTAAAGGACCGATGTTTTGCTAACGATTCATGCACTTTAGCCCAATATCAACCAAGCAATCCGTGAGCTACAGCTCGAAATCATCAAAAAGTTCTTGGAAAATTGGAGTGACAAAATGTGCTATTGCGAAGCCAGTCGACGCGGTCACTTGAACAAAGTTGTGTTCCATGGTTAATGGGAATGTTTGCTCTTAATAATAAAGCCATAATACATGGACAAACATTTGATTTGGTTGGTTTTATAACATTTTTCAAAAACAACTAAGTGACCCACCCTGTAGACGGAGTTAACTTCAAAGTTGACAAGAACTTTGTCTATTTGGGATCCGCTATTGATTCAGACGGCGACATCTGAAATCAAACGAAGAATCACCCTTAGCAATCGCTGCTTCTTTGGATTTAGAAGGCAGAAGAAGTACTTAACTTTATTCCTAAAATGTCACTCTATAAGACACTCATCGTCCGTCCCCTTCCCATGTATACGATGAAGAAGCATGGACCTTTATATCATCCGATGAAAATATTTTGGGTTGAAGGAAAAAAATTGTTAGCGTGAGTGAGAAGAAGATTCCTTAATGAGCTTTACGGGCTGCGTTGAGACACAGTTAAGGTTTTTTTTTGTTTATTTTTTTTAATGCAAAAATTCATTTTTTTATTCATTTTAATTTTTTCTAATTAAGACTGAACAACAGAATTCAAACAAGCTTATGATCTAAAAAATTTTCATTAACCCCAACCGGGCTCTCTAACCAATTTATGTTTTATTTAAAAATAATGCCTTTCGGCCTATGAGACATCCGTGTAAAAAATCAATAGCTTCCTATTTTTTCATATATATTCAATAAGCCATAGATCGAAAAAAAACAAGTGAAAAAAATCAAGTTATTAATGTATTTCTGTGTTAGGTTTTTCCAGCTTTCCCACTCTTCCTTGAGAAAGAAGGTTCACAGGAACCATCCCTGAGCCTGAATACAATAGTACCTATTAACCATGAAGCATGAAAATTTCACAAATATCTGTTGGGCCATTTAGGAGCCCACAACGGTCATGCAAGCAAACAAACAAAAATGCATCCATTTTCATATTATAGAAATTGAATTCATTTAAACTAAACGGCGGTGCTTTGCTTTAAATCGTTCAACGAAACTCGTGCTTGTTTTCTTAAGATTTCCACAGTTTTTTACATAAATTAGCATCATCAATCGGTCACGCATATGTCACACTTCTAATCACAGCGATTGAGAAGTGCCTAAACAATAAAATCAAACTGACTTATTCCACCTTTCGCATTTCGACTTTAAAAAGGCATACAAAGTGAAAACTTCATCCTTCCACAACAGTTTTGACATTATGCCCTTCCAAACAATGTAACATCTTCAATACCGCAAAACAATATTCAGAACCTCAAAAAAACAAAAGATTAACAACAAACGACTTAACGAAACTTCCGCCGCCACTTTCTACTTCCCCTGTCTTCAAAGTTCGATTTATCTATTTATGTATGAACTTTTTCCTTTTCCAACATAACTTTGCACTTAACGTTTGTAACCTAAAATTATATATGTATTCATCTTTTCAATAAGCTCTCACAGATATTGTATCTGAAAGATATTAGCGTCATAATCCATTCGAAAAAAAAAATTTGCCTATATTTGCCTTAACTGTGCCATCGTCTGTGCTTTCTGAATGAATATCTGTATCGACTTTTAATATTGATAATGATATCTCGAAGAATGGCACAACCACACCTTCTCTTCATTTCTTTTTGTTTTTATTCCCTCACAAATTTGAGCTGGATAAGGATAAATCTAGATAAACTCTAAACTCATCAAAGAAGTCAAAACAGCAAAGAAAAAAGCATAAAGAACAAACTAAAGAAAAATCATCATTAAAAAAAAAATAAACACTGTTCGCCCGCAGTAGCATTTTTAACAGGTCGAACCAATCGAAGAACAATGGACTTTATTTCAAGAAGTTCAGTCCCATTCTCATATTCAACTTGTATTTTTTTTTGTCCGGGGTTTTGTGTGTTAAAAAACAACGTAACTCACATCCCCCATAACAGTGTGTTTTGGTCGTTGAAATCCGAGTGATCTGGATCTGGAGTCTGGAGATACATTGTCTCGAAACTTCTCCTCTCTAACTTTTCTCTATGTCTAAGTAAAAAGAATGCTCACACAAATCTGGGTTAGACGGGTGGCATTAGTAGCACTAGTAGTCATCATCGTATATCGTTGTTCGTCTCTGGATGTTTTTTGCCCCAAGGCATTTAAAAGTAGAATTCCCTCAGTTGGAAAACACACATCCTTCAAAACCACAAGAACAACTTCCAACAACGTAATGCTCGTCGTCATCTTTGGAAAGACAAAAAACAAAGAAGTCTTGAAAACTACACAAGTTTTTCGGGAACAAAAAGATATTTGTTGAATCCATGGGCGTTGGGCGAACTCTCGTAGTGTGTATATGGTGTAAGAAGAACACAATGTCCCATAGTAAGACCAACATTCACACTCATTGTCGTACGATGGTAGACCGAGTTCCCCAACCTCAACCTCTAAGTTCACATATAAAACAATTCATAGTGTGTTTCATATCGAAAGTCACGAATGTTTATTGTTCCCCAACTCTGTGCCAAACAGCACTAACACGGGAAGGTCTGCTAGACTCCAGAGAGAGAGAGAGAGAGAGAGACCAAGATCATTGTGAGTAAGTCGAGCGGCAAAATGACAAAAAGCCAAAACAACTACATACTGTAACCCCTTAGAGAGCGAGAGAGAGAGAGAGTGACACAACATCATGTTGTGTATACATGATGCATCATGGTGCAATGGTCGATATGACGATATTCAACCAAACAAGCTAGAGAGCAATCTCGGTGTGCCGGTACCTACCCAATACCTCGACTCGGTTCCCGTGGGTGGCTTAATTAAATCAATTTCAAAGTTACTCGAGAACTAAACTAAACGAAGGGATAGATCCAAATAGCACACAGCAAAAAAATAATAATAACCACATGACGTATAGTATGTTGTAGCGAGTTAGTTGCATCCGGAACCGGATCTGAAACAAACGAAACGGAACACACACAAAATTAGGTAAATGTGCGAAATGAAATTGAAGAGCATTGTTCATGAACACGTTTTGTTTATTTCGTTCGTGGCATGATGGAGACGTGGTTTTTGTGTTCACCATATAGTTTAAGGGTTGCCAGATGAAGATATTTTAAATCGGGCTTAACTGACCATATAAATCTTTTGAACCTGAACTCAAGTCCAAATTTGCTTTCGTTGGCTGGTGTTTTTGCTAAATTGGATCAATCTATATTTGTTGAAAAACCAGAACAATTTGACACATAGTAGATTTAACCAGATGCCTGGAAAAAAGAAAATTGAAAAGTGAAATATTATATGGCAACCACTTCTACAGAGAATAGTTGTATGGTTTTGTTTTTATTTTTTTATTCTACTTTTAATTAGAATTTGTGGGTGTAAAACAATTCTGATTCTGCTATCTGAATTCACACATAAGAACTTTATGGTGATATGTGCGATAAAGCAAATGAAGATGGCAAAACATTTGAATTTTTTTTTCATTGTATTAAGGCTGAACAAGATAGGGAGCTAAAGAGGACCGGGGCTGTCGAACTTTTGCAGAATGTTTTGCTCGACAGTAATCTGATTAATTCAGCATTTTTTTTTTGTCAACTGAGAAGATTAATTTTGGGTTTGTGAGTCATTGACTTTTTTGGATTACGACGGTAGCTATTTTTCAGAAAAATAATACCTATCACCCGCGTTCATTGGTAATAATTCTGAATATAAAATTTCCTGCGATTTTTTCATAATGGCACTTTTTTCAAACATTCAATTTTCTTAGACAAATAACTCCAATTTAAACTTTCTAAATACCAAAATTTGGCAAAATTAAAATTCCTTGTCATTTGACTAAAGTTCATAATCCCAGTTTTTTGTCAGGTGGGTAACTAATGTCTTCAATTTTTAACAAAAAAGAAAGATCCTAAATAAAACCAATCAGTTCGTATATGTCTTTGATTATAAGTCTCTAACCAAAGTTCTTTCAAGTTAGCTTCCGTCATTCTACACATCATATATTTCTCGCCCCCATATCTACACCACACGCATTTACCTGATAAAAAAGTCCCTAATTCAGATTGATAAGATGAAAACTTTTACCCTGCTGTGGATGATGGGCTTGCCTTCCTTAACCTGCTTGACTGCCTTCTTTGCTAACACTGTCAAGGAGTGTATGTCGTCGTGAGAAATTGTCAAAAAGTTCAATGAGATAATTTACGTTACACAATTTTGCGACAGGTACACTCGCGACAAATATGTCATGTTCCACCGGCCCCCTCCCAAATACATTTGTTTCTTTTATTTGCCATTAATCAGCATTCTTACATTTGCCGCCAGAAAATTTCGGCTTGAACTTTTTTCTTTCACTTTTCCTTTGATCAATTATGTTACTTTTCTTACTTCCTTTTTCTTCTTCTTCTTTTTTTCATTTATCGCCTTTTTATCGGTCTTTTCTTGGAGCTATTGGAGGCAATCGGACAAGAATCCTCCTTGTCGAAGGTGGAAGTCAGGTACTCTCACTCCTTAGCACCCGCATGATTTGGCTTTCGTTTTCGATAGGTACTTGAACTTGTCAGACATTACAGAGACTTCCCCCAAGAGTTCGATAGCATTTCCCTTTCACTGGCAAAGCGCTATCTTGGCATCATCATCGTTGGGCATAAAGAAGTGTCTTATTTATAAGGCGGATGTGTTGAGCGGAGAGGCGCGCAAAATGAAAGGAACGCATCGATAGTTTCACTGAGCAGGAGTAGATTTGTTCACATTGTTTTGCGAATAAATTTGAGTACGTGTTTTAAATTGTTTTATCTGGTTAAACGAAAAAGAGGTTAACAGTTGGTATAAGGTAAGGGCCCTATTTCTTTTTTGTGTTTATGTTTAAATATTGTAAGAGAAGAAATGTTTAATCGAAATTGTACTTCATGCGAAAAATTTTCGTTACTAAAAAACTTATCAAGAAATCTTTGGAAACAAAATCCATCCCTGATTAACAAAAACCCTCGCTTAATCATATTGGCGAATTAAATAAAAAACTCAACTTTCGAAGCCAATTCAAGGGAGAATTCGATGATGAGGATGATTATGAGTCTGATGACACTCATCGGATGGCATTTATGATGATGATGGCGAAGTTGCCGCAAGATGATTATGGAAAATATATGTCGCACAGTGACTTCTCTTGTCGGTTCATGTCGGTTCATTTTTTGCGTTTTTTTTTTTGGTTTTACTTTTTATTTTTATGGAAGCGAAGGCTGCGGGCCCTAGGAGTAACAAAAAAAAAAAATTGTACGTGTCAGCTCCGACGCGCGACTGGAGTTCACTCAATAAGAATGATTTGATTACCTTAAAATATATAATTACGGTGACCATATTTCTAGGAGCAAAACCCGGGACAAAAAATAAGCAAATTGAAAACGTAGAAAAAACAACGTATTTTTGGAGTTTACTCCTTTAGAATCGATTCATATAGGTATAGTATAGATTATAGAACTAGAGCAGTGGCGTAGCGTGGGTTTTTGCCGCCCGGGGCAGATCAAATTTTGCCGCCCCAAATTTTTTTTGTCAAAGTTGGTGAACACTACCATTTCTTCCATAATGAACCATACTTACAGAGTATCCATTTATTTGTAGGTGATGTATATCGATTATAACCATATTGAAATTAACAACATTTTAAGGAACCTAACATTCAAATTTGGTTAATGTTTTAACTTGCATACTCACTATAAAATAAAGCTCAAAAAATAAATTAAGATTAAGAAATTATATTTGTTTTTTTAAATCACTTCATTTTGGTTATTACTAGTACATATAAAGCAAAAATTTAATTATTGTTTTCATTTTAATAAGGAAAGTTTCGTATATTTTTATTTTTAAGGAATATTTGTTTCGATTTTTAAATTAAGCAAATTTGATTTTTTTAATTACATTGTGGCAAGCAACTCAACTGACATTGACTTATGTAGGGGGAGTGCGGGAGACTTGACCATATCGGAGACATGAGCCACTCTAAACAATTCACTCAAATATAACTCAAATGACTAATGAGTATACCAATAATAATAATAAAGTATTTTTTCATCCTTCGATGTTCTACTTGCAAACAAAAATTATTCTAAATCCTCAATTTAATCTGGCTGGTGAATGCAAAAATTTGTTTTTTGTCGAAAATAGTAACTTTTTTTTTGTTTTTGTTTTTCAAGATAAAAATTTTATTTAACATGGTAGGTAAAAAAGGTTGACATGTACTCATAAAAAATTTAATCGACTTTGTAAACATTAAAAGTAAATCAAGCTATCTTCTATTTAACAAAATTTATTGATCATTAATTGCGAAAAAACGTGCGTGGGAGACTTGAGCCATTTTCTTAGGGGAGAGTTGACCATAGACTGAAGTCTTGCCTCTGTTGTAAAATGTGTTGAAAATGCACGATTTTCATTCTTTTTTTGATATAAACATGCCATGAGCATATTTAGAAAAGAAGGAGCAGCGCAAAGTAGTTTTTTTGCAAAGTAACTATTGAAAAGTAATTAACATGTTGTGATTTTGATAAGGAATTATAAATACCTTAATTTTTTAGAAAACACGTTTAATACAGATTTTGTGTTCATAAAAATCACCTCAAATATAATGAAAATGAGATTTAACAAGATATGAACGGATTTTATTATCTTTTGTTTTGTTTTACTCGAAAAATTTAAGTATGATCAAGTCTCCCTAAGACGGTGGTCAAGTCTCCCGGCTAAGCGGGAGACTTGAGCCAAAAATCTGTTCTCACTTATTTTGCATTTGGCAAAAATCACTTAGTTGTATATAAAGCTTATGAGGCTAATTTTGAAGTAGATAAATGTACCTTTACAAAGATGTATGCAACATCTGGCTGAAATGAATATAGACATTTTTATGAACGATTTAACAAAAAGTGGCTCAAGTGTCCCGGACTCCCCCTACGTTACCCATATTTAACAATTTATTAAAGGTAGAAAATGTTTAAATTATTCGTCTTCTTTGTTTTTTACACACAAATTCTTTTATTATAGTTTCGGTGTCAATCGCATCAGTTATTTTGCATTTCTATGGCTAGAATTCCTAGGTTACTTAACATTAGAGTACTCATTGTTGACCTGAGATAGTTTTTTATTAGTTTTAGTTTTGAAAAACTCCTCTCACATCCGGCATTGCTTATTGTTATTGTTAAAAAAATACGCAGCATAATGGAGGTTTTGGCAAACTTGATTCTAACTTCGACTGTACTATGAAATTTAATATTTCAAGCGGGTTTGTTGTTTCAAGATCGTTAAGTCTTTCCAAGGAAGATGCAAAGGCTCTTAATCGACCAATTTTCAGTCAGTAGCTTGGAAGATGAAAGAAAGTCGAATTTTTTGGCCAAACTTTGCAATTGGTTAAATCTCTCCTTGATTTCGACGATGATTTTATCTAAGGAAGAAAACAATTTTCTTCTCAACTCTTCGTCATGAGACAGACCAACATCTGTGCTTTTATCACCAAAGATGTGCTTCCTTTTTTTCCTTCTGGGAGGATCCAAGGAAATGCCTAAGCTCTCACACAAATTCTTTGCGTAAACAAGAGCATCATTGACTAATTTTTCTCTTGTATCTTTAAGAAAACTCAGTAGAGCACTGATTTTAGCTGCACACTGATAAAGGTCAAGACCTTCGGTTTACAAGTAAATTTGACAATCATTTATTTCATGGAGAACAGGTTTCCAAAAGCCCAAAAAGCAGAGAAAAGAAAAGGATTGCATTGCTATAAGCAAAGTTGCTGCATCTGTTCTCGTATTTAAGCTTTCGCCTGTAGTAAGAGTATGTGGTCTCCACAGAATCCGCTCTTGCACTCCAACTTGTTTCTTGAATCCTTTTCAACGATTTACTAGTAGTCGCAATCAGGACGTCCCAACGATGAGCTGACATTGCAAAAAACACATAGCATCGTTCTAATGTTCCGAAAAAAGTAACTGAGTCGGACTCAGTTGCAGCAGCGTGCAGGCAAACAAGATTTAAAGAGTGATTTGAGCATGGAACGAACTGGCCTTTCGGGTTTATGTCTTGAATTCTTTTTTGGACTCCTGTGTTTTTTCCGGCCATAACAGCGGCATTGTCGTAAGCTTGACCCCTACAATCCATTATATCGAGGCCGTCTGTTTTTAGTTTACAAAGGATCATCTCGGCAATGCCCTCAGCAAATTTATCTTTCGTTTCAATGAAATCAACAAAGGATTGCACCACTTTTATATGATGATCTTCAATTTTTATATACTGCAACACTTGACTGGTCTGGTCTTTGTGCGAAATATCAGGAGTGCTATCAAAAATTATTGAATAGTATTTCGCTTTTTTCACCTCAGAAATAATTTGATGTCGCATTTCTTCTCCTAAAATGTTTATAAATTCATTTTGAATTTGTGGCGACATATAACTTGTTGATATTTTTTCATTCATTTTTATTCTTACAAGATGCTCACGAAGGACTGGGTCATACTTTGAGATGAGATGTACTAGCTCTAAGAAGTTGCCTCTGTTAGAGCTTGGAGGGTCTTCTCTATGGCCACGAAAAGCTAAAGCTTGTTTTGCTAGGAATTTAATGAAGGCAACCATTCTAACAAGAATTTCTTGCCATTTTTTTGATTTATTCGCCAAGAGTTTTTCCTCAGTTTGATACAGGTACAGGTCGATTGGATGCCACCCCATTGGAAATTCTGTTTACCGAAAATTATTTCACGGTTCTTTTGTTTTGGTTACCTTTTTTTTTGCCGCCCCTCAAACAAGTGCAAGGTTTTTTGTTTTGGTAACCTTTTTTTGCCGCCCCTCAAACAAGTGCCGCCCGGGGCATTTGCCCCCTCTGCCCCCGCCACGCTACGCTACTGAACTAGAGCCCGGTATGAAAAATGTACCTATGGGAGTAAAATAAAATGTTGAAAAAAAGCCTTACCAAAAAATTAAGGGGTTTGGCATATTTTAACTCTTTATAATTTAATTTTTAATTTTTAAAAAGATAGTCTGGAGGCTTAGAAAGGTTATTTTTTAACGCAGTTAAAGGGGTTGAGAGGGTTGCAAGGAGTTCAAATACTAGGTCAAAATTTGTATAATTCTTGGTAAGGCTAGAAGTTTGAAAGTTATGGTAATGGATTTTGATAAAACATAAATAAATACGACATTCAAAGTTTTAAAAAAATTTACGCTGAAGGGGGTTAAAATAGAGGATGAAAGTTTTTGTGCGATGTCGTCACTATTTTATAAACAGCAAATCGCACAAAGATTTCAACCTAGAACTGTGAAATATTCGCACATGGTAAAGAATTTCATGCTCTTCAATTTATGTTACTTTTATTTTAATGGTTACTAATACTTGTAATATTTGTATGCTTAAATACGGGACTAATAACTTAACCCGGGACACTGGTAGGTCCCGGGTTTCCTTAAAAAGAAACCGGGACGGGCTATTGAAATACGGGACAGTCCCGGGAAAAACGGGACGGATGGTCAGCGTATATATAATACGCAAAGGATTGAATTCATATATCCATACATCTATTCATAATAATTTGATAAAATATATTATACTTAAATACTTATGGTAAGCAATATGAATGTCAACAACTTTGTTTAAAACGTTCTTACGTATTTTTAAATGAATCAATGTAGTTTCTTCTACAAACATTTTTGTAAATAATGAAAAAATCTACAAAACTGCATCATTACATTTTCAGATCAGTTACATTTCTTATCAACTTTTACACGGTTAAAAATTTTGGGTTAGATTTTAATATTTTGAGGATTACATATATGACAACACCAGAAAAATATTAAAATCTAATAAACTGCAAATATTAAAAGCAGAGAAGTAATAAAGCAAATATTAAAAGTTAATACTGATGAGATATTAAAAATTATTACTTTTTGTATTAAAAAGTAATATGCCTTTTATTAAAATTTAAATAAAGGTTGTATTAGATTTTAATAAAAGTTTATTAGAATTGTTAATATTAGAGTATTAAAAGTTAATCAAAGCGGTATTTAATATTAATACAATTTTGTATTAAAAATTAATACAATTTTGTATTAAAAATTAATAGAATTTTGTATTAAAATTAATACAATTTTGTATTAAAAATTAATAGAATTTTGTATTAAAAATTAATACAATTTTGTATTAAAAATTAATACAATTTTATATTAAAAATTAATACAATTTATTATTAAATATTAATAAAATTCTGTTGTAAAATTTAATACAATTTTATGGATTTGTATTATCAGCTGAAAAATATGGAAATTCAGATGAATTCGAAAAATATCGAAAAGAAATACTTTCTGTATTACTTTTTGTTTTGGAATACAAAATGTAAGATACTTATGAACACATCAAATTAAAAGCTGTACAAACCATTTTCATCGACCCACAAATAGATAAGGAAATGGTTGGCCATACTCTAAGAAGCTGTGAAACAAACGATGTACATAATAAAACTCACAATTTTTATTTTTTTCAAATATTTATTATATATATCCTTTATTAATTTTAAATTAATTTACATAATGCAAACAATATCTCAATACGAATAGATTTCGAGAAAACACTATTAACAAACTATTCTTTTAATGCATTTATGATGACAAACCTGGAATGTATGAGTCGCTTTTGATTGTGATTACCAGGGGGCCTAAATTCCGCAGATGTTTAAAAACAAATATCCCTTCCCTAGGATCGAATAAAATCTAAAAAAAAAATGTTTTCTTTAAAATGAATGTTTTTTTTTATTTAAATATTACTTACCAAATCTGTATGACCCGAACTTTTCACAAGCGTTCTACATAGTGACTTTTTTGGAATGACGCTACGCTACAGGCAGATGTCAAACACCAAAATGTATAGCAAGTGATTTTTTTAATAAAATTTTCTTAAATTGCAATACGAGGGTATTAAAATGTAATACAAGAGGGTTTTATTTTTAAAAAAATTGGATTACTTTTTAATACATAGGTATAAGAATATAATACAAACGAGTATTACATCTTAATACGAATGAAATGTAATACAAACGGGTATTACAATTTAATGCAAGGATATTAAAATGTAATACAAACCGTTATTATATTTCAATGCTAGCGTACTAACCTGTAATACAAAAGGGTTTGTTTTTAATAAAAATGTATTACTTTTTAATACATGGTTATTAGAATGTAATACATCTTAATACAGTTGAAATGTAATACAAACGGGTATTACATATAAATGCAAGGATATTAAAATTTAATACAAACGGGTATTACATTTTAATGCAAGGGTATTAAAATGTAATATTACATTTTAATGCAAGGGTATTAAAATGTAATACACGAGGGTTTGTTTTTAATAAAATTGTATTGTTTTTCAATAGATACCCTTATTAAAATGTAGCGCCAACGGGTATTAAATTTTGGTTTTAATTTCAAATGTATTAAATTCAAATCTTTTTGTATTATAAATAGTAACTTTAAGAGAAAAATATTAAAATTTAATACAAAATAAATCAAAAATGAAAAAATTAATACCAAAATGTTAAAATATAATACAAAATATATTAAAATTAAATTTAATAATTTGAGAATATTAAAAAGTAATATTTTGTGTATTGTATACAGTTGTAATACAAGAGCTGTATTAAAAAATATCCCAAAATTTTTAACCGTGTAATTAATTAATGATGAAAATTCAAATGGGTCCACATTTATCGTGCATTATTGCATACAAAATGGAATTGAATGTTGATAAATTCTACATTGAATTAAAGCCTGAAGCCTTGTGCTTCTAAAAAGATCTTAATCTTGAAGATCCGATTATTAGAACGCACGCTAGGATGCTTTTAATCGAAAAACAACGATCGAATTTTGGCCACAGCGGGATTCTCCCACAGGTGATGTGTACGAACCAAGCAGGTCGTTTGTGTGCAATAATATTTATTTTAAAATCGAGATTGTGAGGCTTGTACTAGACGTATCCTTTCAAATAAGGTATCAAAATCACCGTTATTTCATGTATATTAGACATATGAAAATATCAACAACCAGTCTATAGGATTAAAACTTATATACCAATTTATGTGAAAAAGTCTTAATTGGCCATATTAATGCGTTACCGTTATAATTAAAGTATAATAAATTGAAGAGCATGAAATTCTGTATCATGTGTGAAAATTTCACCGTTCTACGTTTAAATCTCTGTTCAATAAAATAGATTCGACGTGGCACTAAAACTTTCACCCCCTACTTTCACTCCCCCCTCGGTTATTTTTTTTTTTTAACTTTGAACATCATACTTATTAATGTTTAGTCAAAAGCCATAAAAATGAGTTTTAAACTTCTAACCTAATCGACCTCCATACTAACTTTGACCTAACATTTCAACCCCTTGTGACCTTTTCAACCCCTTTTATTGCGTTGAAAAACACCGTGTGCCCTTCTCCAGGTTCTAGTCTGTCTTACTACCAAATTTCATCTAAATCGATCCAGTAGGTTAAAAGTTATTAAGAGTTAAGAAAAGCGTTAGTACCCAATTTTTTATAACGCTTTTTTCAATGATTGATTTTCCTATCCATATTTTTTCCATATCGGGGTCTATATATGAATCGATTCTAAAGGAGTAAACTCCAAAAAAAAAACAATGTAAAGTTCATTTCAACACACGAAATATCGATAGAAATAGTTTTAAGCAGATAATGGAAAAAAAAATTTAATTTTTGTAAGAAATTCGAATGCAAACGATTGGAAACATTCTATGTCATTAATTGGTTCGAAATAATCACCTTTAAAGTGTAAAAACAGAATGAGGTTGACGAGGACGACTGTCGAGTACTGACCATGAATTCTTCTTTGTTGTTTTGTTTCTTCCCAGAAGATTTTTTATCAAACTCGGTCCAGTAGTTTAAGATAAATTCACTCTCAAAAGCACGTGACAAACTGTGATTTTTTTTCAAGTTTCAGCCATGCAGGCGACCCTCCTGAGCTGAATTTGCAAGATTATAAAAACTGTGTTCGAATTAGACAGAGTGTATTTGTTGTTATGAATGTTATTGACATAATGAAAAAAATGTTCTAGTTAATGAGAATTCCGACATAGGGAGATTCGTCCTGACTTTAGTTAGTTCACACAACTACAGTGTCGGAACTTTCTAGCCAAACCCAAGCAACTGGTATTCAACATTCTCTTACCAGCTTAGTGGTTTTTAGATTTCACTTTCAGATTAATTTTGCTATCCAAATTTCAATACAGCTGCTCAAAGAATCCAGTCACGATTCCCGACTCAAAAGCAACGGAAAAACCTCTGTATTCATATAACCGCCATCCACGTGCGTCCGTCTGTCGTTTTGGATTTCATTGACTATTTTCTGTTTCGTCCAACAAAAAGAAGATCAAAGAGAAATCATCAATATCCGCCCACACATTTGAATTCATAACAAAATTTCAACAAAACATTCAGCACAGCATCACAAAAATTGATGACACTGCCACTCTTCCACACCGGGTTCCAGCTCCGGAATCACACCAAAAGCTCTAACAATAATAAAAAGTAGTAGAAGCACAACACAACTAAACACCACAATACACTCCTTTGACTATAGTTAGGGCTTCCCGCACTGTTGACCAGTGTCCAGAGAATTTAGGACGTGATTCCGATACGGATGTGAGGACGGGACTTTATGAAATAATGCTGCTGCATTCATCCAACCATGCACGTCTGTACAGCTCTAGAAATCCCAATGACATTTAGGACAAAATAACTCCAAAAACAGCAGAAAAAGGCGAAATGAAATGATAAAAAAAGACGAATCCCCAAACCGTTTGTCAATTGACAAACATGCCCTTACTCGCCACCGACCGTTTTTCACTACCTAGTTCGTCTAGGATCGACTATTTTCGTCCGCAAAATTCAACCAAACACTTTTCTCCAAGCTCCACGCCTCTTTCGCACAGCTCTTGTTAACAAAAATTTAAAAATACAGGAAAGATAGCCAGCACTCAAACCACACAATGCACAATGGGGGACTTCCATAGTGTCGTTGTCGTCGATTCCTAAGCTATTACCCCGCCGGCCGCTGGAAGCTCTCCTAAGATTTACAGAGCCATTCTAGTGACAGATGGAAATTGCCAATTCGATTGAATTGTTGCCTACGAAAATTATCTGTGCAGCTTGCAATTTTTGCAAAAACCAACGACAAACGAATGCCAATGGATTTTGCGGACGGAATAGAAAACACAATTCGAATGCTATTTTCCGTCCAATAAACAGAAAAAAAAGAATTTAAATTGACTACATGTTTTTGACGATAATAGAGGGTGTGCTTTGGACTGGCCGCTGTGTTTTTATGACAATTTGTAAGCCGGTTAGGAGACAACTTCTTTATGTTGGGTTTTTGGCTGTGAAATTGGCTTAAATTTGGTGGAAGAGGAGGCTTACGTACATATATCATCATCGGCATGAAATTATATTTTGACTGTATTTGTGCAACAAAACGTAATAAGAGAATCAATCGCAATACAAAACGAGCATTGAAGACTCATCGTTTTTCAAGCTTCCCAACTTTGTTTCGCTCTCTTCTTAACCTAAAAAAAAAAAAAACTTTGAAATCAAAAGAGTGAACATTCCTCAATTAATAACTTGCGACAGCCAACTACCTTCCAAACCAAAAGAAATAAAACATCAAAGCGAATTCATCTCCAGCGCAACGCAAACAACTTTATAACAGCTCTTTTCAACTGCCCTCAGTGTCTGCATAAATTTGCATCAACGCAATCGCAACTTAACGACAGGTGATTGAAAATTAATAAACAAAGTGTTAACATCGTCAAAGCACATTCCACACTACAGCAAATGAACGTGACACGACAAGACACAAACCAAAACGACTAAACGTCAATTTTTATTACAATTAACACTCTTGCCGTTCTCTTAATTTAATGTCCCTCAACAAAATTACTTTACTTTATCTTACAAGAATGGCCGAGAATGGAATGGGATGTCAATAAACAGAGAACACGAATCAAGCAACACTTCAGCTGTCACTTTAAACTGACGTTTAACGATTAAAATTCATTATGGCACCTGCATAACTTCTTAAACGTCATTCAAAATGACTTTTAGCTCTTCATGCCAAACAATCACATATTCCCGTAAACGTTTTCGTGCACCAACACGCGACTATTATATCAACGAATGTATTGTTTACAGAGTAACAACTATCCGAGATCTAGGTGTTATTTGCGATAGAGAGCTTAACTTTAGGTCTCACTATGATAATATAGTAGCCAGAGCTAATTCCGCTTTAGGTTTCGTCAAACGTTGGTCTAAAGAATTTTCGGATCCTTACGTTACGAAATCTCTTTATACCACGTTTGTAAGGCCTCTACTGGAATACGCCAGCCAAGTATGGTCCCCTTATCACCAAGTCCATATAAAGAGAATTGAAGCAATACAACGTAGATTCCTCCGTTTCGCCTTAAGAGGACTTTCGTGGGTTGACAATTTCAGCTTACCTCCGTATCAAGGTTGCGGCTTATAAACCTGCAATCTCCAGAAAAACGTCGTGAAGTTGCCGACATTATTTTCGTACACCAAATTTTATCTGGTGCTACAGAATCCGCAACCCTCCTTGACGCAATGGGTATTAACGTTAACTCACATTCTCTAAGATCAGTTCCACAATTTCATCAAGCTCACCACAGAACTGATTATGGCAGTAACGAACCAATAACGAGAATGATACGAAAGGTGAACGAAAACTCTAATATTTTTGATTAGCAAGATCACACAAAGGAAGCCTTTATACTGTGCTTCCTTAGACAGCTAAAAAATAAATAAATACGTATGTGTAGTATAGTAGAGAGGAGCTGACTCTTTCTTTTTTCTTGTCTTACGAACTTGACAAGTGCCTAATACACGCTTATTTACTTTTTTCTTTTGTTTTTTAATTTTTTTGACTTTAAAATTTTGCATTTTTTCTTTTTTTACTTTTTGTAAAACTTTAATTTATTTTGTTTTTTGTTTTTTCCCTTTTGTACCTGCTTGCATTAAGCAGTCCCAATCTCTTATCTTCCTAATGATATACGTATCGCACCACTTTTTTTACTTTATTAAAACAAATAATTTCGAATTAAGTGCCGATACGACTAAGCAACCGCAATTGCAGTCGTACTCGGTGAAAATGGACCCCAGCGCGTGCGGTATCTGGGGGGGGGGGGGAGGGAAAGAGGCGTGGGAATAATTAATAATTCATATTTTCAGTGGAGCGTTGTAAGCATTCAAAAATTGCAAACATTTCCGTAAATGTCTGACAACTCAAAAGTAATTATCATTGAATTTTATGACAACTGTAATACTGAAGCTGCAATATAAAAACCAAAGCGATATGCCAGCAACTTCTACTAGATTCCAATATCCATAACTGTCTGATGACTGCATTTAATATGCATGCAAAAGCCTCGTTGACAGTTCTCTTGGCGTTTTAATGAACCTCACTTTATGTGTAATGTGCTGTGACACAACTTGTGCGAAAACCCAACAAATAGTATTCATACCACTGGGTTTTCAATTGACGGATAAAACGTTTGCAAGTTTCAAATTCACACGTCACTCGAAATCGGATTCGGAACTGGAATATCTGAGCCCTCGATCGATTGTACTTTATTTCAGTGGCACAAGATTAAAATTCATCATTCATCCATCTTTCATCCATTACTCATCTATCATTCATGCATCATTCATCCATTATTCATCCAATTTCATCCATCATTCATCCATTACTCATCCATCATTCATCCATTATTAGGCCATCCATCATCCATCCATCATTAATCCATCATTAATCCATCATTCATCCAACATTCATCCATCATTCATAAATCCATCATCCATAATTCATCCATCCAACACTCATCCATCCATAATTTATAAATCCATCATCCATTATTCATCCATCATTCATCCGTCATTGATCCGTCATTGATCCGTCATTAATCCATCACTCATCCATCATTCATCTATCCATCATCCATCATTCATCCATCATTCATAAATCATTCATCCATCATCCATCCATCATTCATCCATCATTCATTAATCATTCATCCATAATTCATCCATCTATCATTCCTTAATCATTCATCCGTCATTCATCCATAATTCATCCATAATTCATCCATCATTGATATATCATTCATCCATCCATCAATCATTCATCATTCATTAAACATTCATCCATGACTCAACCGTTCAACATTCATCCATCATTCATCCGTTTTAATATGATAATATTAATAATAATTTTTATAATAATAATAAAATTTAAGAATAATATAAAATTTTTTGTACTCGTAAATGGCATTTGCAACTGGAACGGGCAAATATTTGTGGAGTAATAATGGGAGATTATTATGTGCTTTGTGATTGCATTGTGCGTGATTGGGCCGTAGATAACAGTTAAGATATTGGTACTTGGGAATTTTCATTTAAATATTATCCCTGTTAAAATAGTGTTGGCAGTAATCGTTGGTGATTAAACGGATTTTATATTTTACTTTATTTTTAATGCTTTGCCGCAATATTCAAAAGGAATTAAATGATATGCATTTATGTTGTCATTTAATTATGGCTTGACACTTTTTTGGGATTTTTGGGTGTGCGGGAGAAGCTCCATATTAACAATTATTCGAAAAAAAACACTCAATATTAACTGACTTTTCAGAACTACTCAATATTACTATAAAGTGTTGAAATAATTTATATTTTGAACATTTGAAAGTATTGGAAACTATCGTTAAGAATCTGTAGAAAAAAAATAAGTATAAAACAGTAGATACTAGTAAATACTTGATAGTTCTATAAGGCATTAGAAAACACTGAAGACACCGAAGTCCTGTGAAGTTAGCAAAATGATTGTTGAAAATTTAATAAAAAATGAGAGTTCCCGGTAGCAAACCAAGAGTTCTAGAGTTCCTCATACTTTTTTTAAATAGTTCTGGCGAGTTAAGGCTAAAATTCGAAAAAAAAGTATTTTGGGCTAACTTCACGCAGCAAGGACTTTTTTCAGAAAATGAGTTCTGATGATGTATTTCAACTTAAAATCAAGAGTTCTAGAGTTCCTGACGACTTTTAAAAAGAGTTCTGCAAAATTGGAAAAGATAGGGTTACCTTCACAGGACTAGACACCGAACAACAGACACATTTAATAAAATCTCATATGAGCCTTATCAAAACCAAAGTTTGAAAAAAAAAATATGAATTGATTAAATAAAATGTCTAAAATTATTAGAAACATAAGAAAATACTAAATAGAAAGCATCTGTGAGCATTTTAAATAGCTTATTGTTCCTACAAACGATTTTACTTTGTTGAGCGTGGGTGGATAAAAAGTATCAAAACTTATGTTTTTTTCGGTCTGCAGTGGAGTTCAACATCCAGATATAAGATTAAAAGATGTTAAATGTAGAGCGATTAATGGTGACTGAATTAGTCACAGACTATAAGAAGCTATGAACGTTCCCATGGCGGCGCGGCGGCGCCGCGTGCCGCCCGCGCCGTGAAAGAAGACAGCAGTAGAAAGTAATTTATCTGAGAAGTCTTACTTTGGTCGTTGACAAACTTGATAAAAAGTGAATAGCCGGCCGATGAAGTAAATTTAATCAATTCGATGCAACTGTAAAAAAACAGTTTTGTTTAGCTCTTATTGTAATTGCGTAAACCCGACAAACCTCTCCTGATTTATTCCTTAATCACTGGCACTGGTTCGATTGTGGTGGTTTGGGCGAATTTGGGCTCGTCATTTTTTTTATTTTTAAGATTTTTTTTTTAAACAAAATCGAACATTTTTTTCGATACACTGTTGTTTTTAATATAAAAACCTGTTTTTCTGTTATCAGATTTTCTCGAAAAATAACACTCCGATCAGCGTAAATTGTTTTTTTTTTTGAAAGTGCGTATATATAGCCCAAATAATATTTTGTGTTTTTGATTTTTATTAAATATTTTTAAATTTTTTTTCAAAATTCTGTATCTTGAAAACGGATCGATGTTGAAAATCGAAATTCATGTATGTATAATGTGTATATTTACATGTTCTTGAATATTGCATACCCTATAGGTACTCAGATTAATTTTTTCACATTTTTGAAAAATTTTAAAAGTCATGTACATATTTTAATTTACATATTAATTTATGAATTAAATTACTCGTTTGTACGACCCAGACGTGCACATTTTTTCTTAAAGACACAAGTTTGTTTGTTAATTTGCTGGCTTACTTACGGCAAGATCAATCAAATAACAGTTCCATCAAGTCCCTCCTTTTCAGTTTTGAAGGAGTCAAATTGCATTGTTCAAGAACGTATTCGTGCCATTTCTATTTCCTTGGGATTCTATTCAGTATTTCCCACTACAACGTTTACAATACAAGACAGTCATGTACTCATTTTCCACATGATTAACGTTGCACGTTCCGAAATAGATTGAAACGATCTGCAACACAATATCTAAGTCATTTTAGCACCAGCCCTGCAGCAGCATCAGGTGCAAAAGAAAAAAAAAAAACAAACCGAAAAAACAAATGCAAGGGAACAGTCAAAGTTTTAATTTCCAGAAACAGACAAACGTCCGATATAAAATCGGGTCTGGGATGGGACTAAAATTTTAAATCCAAACATCACTTTAACGAAAAAAGACTTGTTTGTTGCTATAAACAAATGAGAACAAAAATCGGTACTTGCATTTCGAATCTCGACACTGTTCCCATGTTATTTTCGCGAAACTTTTTTTTTATAATAATAGTTGCAAGCCGGAACACCATATGCAACCAACTTACCAACTGTTCAACTCCAATTGCACCTTCAACACCGAGTTCGATTAAGGAGACAATGCATTAGGTATCAAAGAGTCTCGAGCATTATTTTCCCGAGATGAAAGAGAATGTATTATGATGAGATAGTTGATAGCTTCACTCTGGCACCTTGCCTAGCCAAGCCAAACTATTAACAAAAATAATGCGCCCTCTATGTGAATCATAGACTTTTTGTTTTGGAACCAAACTAACTACTAACTGCCAAATGGCAGTGCGGTCGGAAACGTGACGAACAAGAAATGAAAAATATACGTGTGAGTCGTTGCAACAATGAAGAATTTTGTTGAAAAGCAAAACGTGACATTTATTCCTTCATTCTTAGATCAAAACGGTCCGATGTGTTCGTCTTAAAAAAAATGTGAAAAATATTATAATGATTACGAAGAGGATGACTGCAGTGAGATGAACTTTGTCACAGGAGGACCTTTTTGGCATGTTTGTGATGATGCCTTTCACTTGAGTAAGCAGAGTGTGGGAAAAAAAGTTTGATGGGTGATACCAATTACGTAGGACTACTGAAGAAATAAACTATAGTAAACGAAATAATCGAATGTTGAGGCTGTCAAATGTAAAAATTTAGCAATAATATATCCTTCAATAGTTAATAGTCTTTTCAAGAAATGTCTTCTGTTTAGTAGCGGTACATGGGTTAAAACTTTCCCTTCTCAAATATTTGGAGATTGTAGATTGAATGTGGATACATTTACAATTTTAAACTTAAATTTAAGCATAACGTATGAGCCTTCCATACATAACTGCAAGAAAAGCCAGAAGTAAATCTGCGACTCAACATGATTCCAAATCAAGAAACGAAGACTCGCCGTTAATCTAAAAATCCTTCTCCTTGGATTGATTTTACACTGTTATCACAGATAATAAACTTATACAGATGTCTCATCCCTGCAGAAAAAAATTAAACATTTTTTGCTCTTAACAGACAAAGCCTTAACAGACAAGGAGCTTTTGGAAGATTTTTTCCTTGCCTAAGTATTCATTTATAGGCAATGAGGTGAGCGAAAATAGATTCTGACTGCATTAAGTGAATCTGTTAAAGCTTTTGGAAAAAGCTTTTTTTCTGGTAGCTTTCAGCTTCATATATCATTTCTCGCCATAAGGGTGAGACATCTGTATAAATTTATTATCTGTGCTTTTATGATAACAATTCGCTCCATGTAAAATGTCCTACCTGCCAAAAAGTTCCAATTTTATTTGGGAGAAAACATTGGATCTTATTTTCAAAGCTAGGCTCTTGTTTTTCTTTTTTCCAAATTCTTTAAGTTTCCGCCTAAGTGACTTCATTTAACTTTCCGAAAGATCACCTAAAAGATCTTAAAGAGTTCGATATGCGATAAAAATATATTTTTATTTCGTACTTAAAATAAACATGCTATTTAAAGGGTTGGTGACGTTTTCCCCAAGCCAAAATCCCCAAACGAAAATCCCCAAACCCAAAATCCCCAAACTGAAATCTCCAGCAGCGAAATCTCCAAAGAGAGAATCCCCATGGACAAAATCTCCATGCCAAAATCTCCAAAACAAATATGTTCAAGTAGTGAATCATGCGATTAAATCGCGCGATTTAATCGCATGATTCACTACTTGAACATATTTGTTTTGGAGATATTATTGTATTCAGTTAAGGTTGTTTAAGAAATAAAAGTTTAATTCATTTTAAATGTAATTCATTTTATTCAAAATAAATAAAAAAATCAATTCAAAAGAACTTTGTTTAATGTTTTAACAAATAAAGAATGAATATAAAACAAAACATGTCGTGAGAGGAACGGTGTAAGTAGACGTACTTGAATATTGGAGATTTGGAGATTTCAAGGAGATTTTGGCAAAAAGTATTTTTTCTTTGGGGATTTTTTCCGTGGGGATTTTGGCGTGGAGATATTGGCAAGTTGGATTTTTTTTTTTGGAGATTTTGTCCCCATGGTGATTTTGTCTTTTGGGGATTTCGTACCACTCCCTATTTAAATTCACTTCCATGTTAAGGCCACCCATTACCAATACATTAACAGACGACACCAGCTGAGTAGGCGAGATATCATAAGTCGCCCGTGAGCCGTGACCCATAAACCAATGAAAATAAAATCTCCGACCAATTACAATGTAAATCTTGATTCATAGCTTTTTTTTGTCAAAAACACCTCACTCGAAGCTTGAAGGTGTTAAATGTTTCAACTAAGCGTGAACACATAAAACTCTTTCAAGAATTCAACTTAGCGCCCAATTTGCATCTTATTCGATCATTCAATAAAAATTTTATGAATTCATATTTCTTAAGGACAAACTTGAACCGTGTAAAAATATTTTTTTAAATAAATTTTCGGTCATAATTTAGGATTATGTTTTTTCTTTAAGAAAACTGGAAAATCTTGAAATTCAATTAACTTAATTGTTTTTCAATTTTATTTTTTGCTTTTTCGTTTCGTGAAAATGTTTAAAATGTTTTTCAATTCAATTAACATTTTATTTTATTTTTGGGGATTTTCATAAATCATTTAGAAGATTGAATCGAATCTTCCCAACTGCCCCATGCCCACGTAGTACTTAAGAAAATTAACTTGC
The DNA here is from genome assembly GCA_943590905.1 of Sphaerophoria taeniata. NCBI lineage: Eukaryota > Metazoa > Arthropoda > Insecta > Diptera > Syrphidae > Sphaerophoria > Sphaerophoria taeniata. Next base: position 70,440,083 of record OX016540.1, read on the forward strand.
AAATATTTATTTAATCCAAAGCTCATCCATATCCTTGTTTCTTCTTTTTTCTCGTTTCAGGTATGATATTCAATAAAACGATAATGGACACGTAAGACGATAAATATAAATCATATTATTTTATTTACTTATGCGTAAGTGTGAGAGGCTGGAGGGTAAACGTGGTCGAAAGTGATTTATTGCGTGGAAATTTAATATAAAGGAAATCACATTAACCTCAAGTATTTGGGAGAAAAAAAGTAAAGTGGTGAGTGATGATGACCAAGAAATATTTTGAAATAGTGAATTATGAAAAGTAATGAAAATTAATTATGCAGAGAGGGGTTGTTTGAAAGATATTGAAAATTTCGAAAAATTTCGTAAATAAAGAAACAACGGTTTTGTTTTGTTTGTCATGGACAAAATGTGGCATTGGATCCGTTTTCTACCTTGACTCAGAAATGATATTTGATAGACCATAGGAATGCATAGATATCCACATTATGATATGAACAAAGTCACTCTTACTTAACTGCAAGTTTTTGTACCCACTTACAGAATTGGTCGAAGAGGGTTTTTTTTAGAAATCTCCGACTTCCGGTCTGTCAACATAAGAGAAATGGGCGAAACAGTTTAATACGTTGGATTAAGACAAACACTTCTTTTTAGAAGAAAAAGAAGGTCAGTAATGTTATCGCTATCAGTCTCTATTGTGGTTTGTGACGTTAAAAACAACAAAAAATGCAAAACAGCCGGAGAATCGATGAAGGATTAGCTGATATTGTATACAAATTCTTCACGCATGTATTTCATAAGATGAACTGAGGGACTATATTTCTGCAATCAAAGTTCACTGGATAGGCGTGCGTCGCATCCCACGAAAATGATCGCATACAAACTTAGCTTCACCGCATGATGGCGCCAGTATCGCAAGATCCAATGGACGCGACGTGTAGTATGTGTATAATTTTCGAAATTTTAGCTGTACCGGACTCGTTGTTTTGTTTCGACCGGGTGTGAAAGTGGTAGTATAGACAATTTTAGAAAATGTAATGAAAAATGGATGTATTTGTACCAACCAGAGATCAAGGAACAGCCGACTTCAGTCGGTGAACTTGTTCCGAAGAGGCTGAGAGGAAAAGTGATTGACAGCGTCAGACAAAAGTAGAAATTCAAAAGCCATTGTTATGTATGTGTTTTACGCAAATTCAAAAATCCTTGCTCATAAAAGACCACCCCAAAGGGTATCCCAGTCTTTTCTAAAATATTGTTAGTTGTTCAATTCAGATTGATTGATTGTTAAGGCTTCCTGCAAGAAAAAGTCTTCTCGGAACAAAATCAATCATTCATTAATGAATTCAATGCATCAAAACACATCCTTCATTGTACCGTCACAAAAAGTCGCAAAAAACATATTATCTATCCTTTTTGTTTTCATTAATTGCTACCTTCCCAAGAAATTAAATACCCATCAACAATCAATTTAATAACAAACGTTTCGAGTCCTGAAAAGGATACGCATCTGACATGTTTGTTTGTGTTATGGAATATGTGCATGGAAGCCTATCGGAAACCATTAATATCACAATCATGATCAACTCGAACTGCCAACTCGAGGATCTTCAATTTTGACAATTACAAATCGCTGAAGCTAAATAATGGACTTGGTCCCGAATTGCCGCCATGTGTTTCTCTCTGTTGCCATTCAAATTCACGATCAGAATTTTTGTGTAGGAAAAACATTTCTCTTGCCAGTAGCTCGTCTGCTAAAAAACCCAGTTTGTCGTTTTAGATTAAATACCTCAAATCAATTTTAAGTGAAATGATGACATCCTCAAGATTAAGAGCACCTAGTTTGAAAATCCGAAATGCCCGAGCAAAAGTCATTTCATGATTCCTCTGAATGATACAGAGTGGCAGTTGAAATGAGTCGGCCATGGGACGATCGTGAAACCAGGTCGGCATGGGGAGATGAATTAAAACACAGCCAGCAGCAATCGGTGGTGCAGAGGCGATTACGACGAAGAAAAGAGTATAGAAATTTAGAAAAAGCATCCAAAAAAATTGGATCAGTTGCAAAAGAGGATCGTGATAAAATGTTCTTGTCTGTTGGCTACCTCCACTCGAACTAACCGCATCATCTCATGGCATCAATAGTTTCCCCCTTCACCTGTTTTTCTGTAATTTGAAGTCTTCTTCAAGTTTATCTTCTTCATGAAGATCAAGATCACTATCAGCCTGTGGATAAATGTCAAACTGTCAGTCGGATGAAGAAGCGTCTCGAGATGGACAGAAGAGCTGAACGCCGCCGCCGCCTATATGCTCATTGCTCATCCATCATATCGTAATCGAAATAAGACAGAAACTCTCGGGTAGTGGAATTTGAAAATACTCGCTCACTCATTTCCTTGAAGAACAATCACTGAATATATTTTTTTGTCTCTATAAATTGATAGACTTCACAGAAAGATGGAGTCAGATGACACATTCTTCTTCGGTTTGTTGTTTTGTCTTCTGGCTTCTAGCCGGGAGGCAGGTTCATTTCGCCCTTGCTCTGGAGATCACTATCATTCAATAGCAATAGAGGAAGCGACTTGAGTGGATGGCGTCACTGAACGAAATCGCTCATCCGTTCAATCATTAACGATGTCACATAAAGTGAGAAATAACTTCTGCCCTAAACCGTGAACATTTCAATCAATCAGCCAAGCCTGCGCCGCCGTGAACTGCCGGCCGCCGCGCCGTCTTTGCTGCTATTTTCTTAGGAATTACGGACGACACTCCTATAATCCATGAACCCAGTTCCCAGGTCAGACATTAAATTGCAAATCATCGATCGAGTGTAAAGAATTCTTGGCATTTTGCATAAGTGTCATGTGGTATCGACATGGATGATTGGACTTTTGCTATGCGTGCCCATTGAATGGAGGGAGTGGGTAGGAATTTGCCTAGGAAGATGAGAGCGATAATGAAGAATTTAATAAATAGGTGGTTTCTCTGTGAGTGGCAGGAGATCATTTAGAATTCTTTTGATGCAGTTGTAGATGTCGCTGCTCACAATAAAATATTGCAAAGAATATAGAGACAAGAATTGATCAATCGTTTAAGGTTTGTTGAAAAAAAAATTATTTTATAGCCTGCGGGAAATTTCACACCATAATGCCAAAAAGAGCTTATAGCAAGCTGTTTCTTACGACAAATTTCTCATCACACAAACACACAAAAAATACAGAAAACATTAAGGGCCAGTTCGTTCACAGTGGATTAAATCTTCAATTTCATTATCACGGATTCCCCTTAATTCATAATTAAGAAGCCGTGATAATCAATGAGTGTTTGTTCACTTTTTTTCACCTTGATTAACAAATCATGGTTTTTCTACAAATCATTCCATTTTCCAGCCTATCAGTCAGTTTCATTGTCAAAACTTAATCAAGAATTAAATTTTTAAATTTCATTTCGTTGTCAATAATTGTTGTCTGTGCATTTGGGAAATGAAAAAGCAACGTTTATACAGAAGAAAAGCGTATTTAATAATGGGTAAAAGAAAATAACAGATCCATTGTTGTTCTAATTTTTCTTTTGTAAAGGGCTTCAGATTCTTCAGAAGGTGATGGACCAGTTGGAACGTTACTTGTGTTTGGAATTGTCGTATTCATGATAAAAACCTTTGGATGTGAAGTTGCAAAGCATTTGAAATTGTTGGCTGAAAATAGGGTTCCATTTTCAGACACTATTGTTTGTGGATAGCAAAACTTATTTTGGGGATGTTGATTGTAGCGTTTGATATTGTTTGTTTAGCAGCAACGATTTCAGGCCACTTTGAGCGAGCATCTACAAGGTTTAAATAAAACATTTTCTGGATTGGACCCGTAAATCAAGAATAACGCATTCCCGAGGTTCTGTTTCTAAGTGCAGTGTTATTTATATTAGTGACTTTGAAACATGTTAACAAGCTTGGCAAGCATTATTTAAATTTTTGTTCGATTATGCATTCCAAACAATAAAATAATCTTCAGAATTTGTGCACAAACCATCATCTTTTCATTTTCTTCTTGTCTTAGAAGATAGTTTCATATTATTACATATAATATAATTGGCCAAAAAGAACTAAACAAAGTTCAGGGTGTTCTTGAAAAATAAAATATTCCTTCATCTTTTGCAATAAAGTTTACTAGATATTAACACAAAACTGTAAGAAGGTTTCTTCTGAGAAATTCAGGACTTCACTTGAGAGTTTTCAAAAGATGATAAATTTGAGTTATCAAGTAGTTGAAGGAGTTCAAATATCATGTCAATGCGTAAATCAAGTATGAACAAACTGAATTATAGTACATCCTTGATTAAATGGTGCTAATCGAGCGAAATTGGATGATTAACGAAATCTCCAATTAACTGCTCAAATCATGGATTTCTTAATTACAACTTTTGTAAACAAACGAATTCTAGGATTATCAACTGGAATAATCCGTGATTTATTAAAGCTCGACTTTTTGTGTTTTTATTTTAATTTATTAAAATACAATTTTACGATTTTAATGCTTGGCGGTTCTTTTCTCGCTCAAGGACTGAATAACGTTTATTAATATTTATATTCCACCTAAAAGTCCTAATTCTGTCTTTATTGAATTATCTTCAGTTCTTGACTATATCATTAGCTGCTCAGGCATTGAAAGTGAGATAATCTTGTTGGGTGATTTTAATTTTCCTAACATTAACTGGGTTCCTTCTGAGGATGATTCTCATTTAGAAGCTTCCCCAAGTTCTTCTCAAATGGAGCTCCAAATGTTAGATAATATAATCTGAGCGGACTTACAACAAGTAAACTCTGTTCTAAATTCGTTGAATAGGTCACTTGACTTGGTTTTCTCATCTATTGCGGCCTGTATAGTGGTGGTTGAATCCGCTTCTTCAATAACTAATATTGATAATTATCACCCTCCTTTAGATATTATTCTTGACTTGAGTGGTCATTTACTAGAAAATAGTAATTCTCATGACTGCTCATACAAATACGACTTTCGCAGAGCCAATTTTCAACAGCTTTCAGATAGTTTATTAAATTGTGGTATTGAAAACTTACCATTTTTCAATAACATTAACGAAACTGTCTCGAGTTTCTATGCTGTACTCATGAGATGTATAAACGAAACTGTACCTAAGAAAAAAATCAGTCAAACCAACACCTCTTGTCATCCTTGGTACACAAAAGAGTTAAAAAGCCTCCGTAATAAGAGAAATAGGGCATGGAAAAAGGTGCCGTGAACGAAGGCCATATGAACTAACGCCATAATGGCTTTAATTCTCATTCAAATGTGAATTAACGCCATAATCCGATTATGGCCTAAATACACATTGGAATGAGAACTAAAGTAATATGGCGTTAGTTCATTTTAAGAAGTGGCCCAAGTACTCATTTCAATGTGAATTAAAGCCACTCACAGCAATCAAAATAATTTTAATATGATATTGGAACATAATGTAGGTAGGTAAATATATGGTTTAACGAAAAAAAGGATGAACGCTCTATTAGTTAAGGGGGCGTAAACACAAATATTTTAAACACGGGTTACTATAAATCAAATATAAGAACCAATAGTCCCACATCTGCCTTATTCTTAACTTTTTTTGTCACGCTCATAACTTAAAAATTTTGGAAAAATGTCTTTGTTATTTATACTTTCGCGGTCCCCTCAGTTTTTGGCTCCAGAATCGAAAATAATCCGTTTTCGATGATATTTTTTAAATCTTCGTTTTTTCGGCGGAGTTATGCACAAATTTACGAGGATGGAAAACAAATGAAATCGTTTAATTGTTGATAATGTTTTGCAAAGTAATCGAATGAAGTTGCTTTCTAAACGAATAAAAAAATCAATACAAAAATAATGATTTTTCATATTTGTATTGAATTTCAGAATGAGTACTTAAGTTTCTCAATTTTTTCGTAGATGCTTCATTCGGAAAATTAGTTTTCCACAATTTGAAAGTAATCAAAAAATCGCGTACTACTAGAAAGCGAGCGGAGCGAGCCGAAATTTTTTTTGGCAAACAGAGAAACAATTTGGGGTGTGAAAATAAAAAAATTCGCGCGAAATGTGAACTAACGCCATAATCCGATTATGGCGTTAATTCACAGTCGAATGAGAACTAAAGCCATCACTTGAATGAGAACTTACGCCATATGGGGTAAGTTCACATTCAAATGAGAACTGATGCCATAACATGCTTTGAGCTTTGAAGCAAAGTTAGCATAGCAAGTAATTACCTAACAAAATCTCATCGAGATCTCAGGGACCTCAGATATTTCTTAAATGGAACAAGAGATCTCACTCTCAGCGAGTGCTCTCGTAGGTGCTTCGTTCGAAAAACTAGTTTTCCAGACTCTGAAGTAATAAAAAAAATCGCGTTCTAAGAGCCGAATTTTTTTTTGGCAAACAGAGAAACAACGCGCGAATTTTTTTATTTTCACACCCCAAATTGTTTCTCTGTTTGCCAAAAAAAATTTCGGCTCTTAGAACGCGATTTTTTTATTACTTCAGAGTCTGGAAAACTAGTTTTTCGAACGAAGCACCTACGATCAACTTATTATTAGGTGTAGCACAATTTTCAAATTTCATTGAGATTCCTTGAAATTAATATTGTTAACTCATGATTACGTTCAAATGGCTGACCAAGAGAACGGATCAACACATTTTTTTTCTTTCAGAAATTTTAAAAGAAAATATCAGCACTCGCTGAGAGTGAGATCTCTTGTTCCATTTAAGAAATATCTGAGGTCCCTGAGATCTCGATGAGATTTTGTTAGGTAATTACTTGCTATGCTAACTTTGCTTCAAAGCTCAAAGCATGTTATGGCATCAGTTCTCATTTGAATGTGAACTTACCCCATATGGCGTAAGTTCTCATTCAAATGATGGCTTTAGTTCTCATTCGACTGTGAATTAACGCCATAATCGGATTATGGCGTTAGTTCACATTTGATTGAGAACTAAGGTCATTATGGCACTAGTTCATATGGCCTTCGTTCACGGCACCTGGAAAAATTATATAAGATCTATGTCTTTAGAGAACCAAGTGGTTTATATATCTCTTTTCGAAGAGTTTAAAAGATTGTCATATGATCTTTACAATGATTATATTGCTTGCTACTATGGGTGATTCCTTGAAGCAAGACCCTAAACTTTTTTGGAATTTCGTAAACTCTAAGAGAAAATGTGATGTTTACCCAGTTAACCTTACTTTCAATAATGTAATTTTGAGTTCTACTTCTGAGATCTGCGATGCATTTGCCAATAATTTCAGTCAATCTTTCAAAGATACTCCTGTTGATGTAGACGTTGATTTTTTCAATTATATGAAAAATAGCAAACAAGTCACGTTTAATAATGTCCCGATGGAGATTGATCAAGTCCTAAGATTTTTGTCCCTTCTGAAAGAAGACTATTCTTCTGGTCCTGACGGTATTATTGAAAAAATACTATTCAGTTTTAGCTAAACCTCTTAGTAAAATATTCCAACTATCTTTGCGACTTGGAAAATTTCCTTGCGCCTGGAAGATTGCTTACATCACGCCTGTTTTTAAAAAGGGAGATAAGTCGCATATTGTTAATTATAGGCCTATTTCTAAACTTTCTTGTATTCCTAAACTGTTTGAACAAATAGTATGTGACAGTTTATCCGTTTACTGTAAAACCATCATATGCAGTGAGCAACATGGCTTTATGCAAAGGAGATCAACTGTCACAAACCTTCTTGCCTTTACGCATAATTGTCTGAACAGTTTAGAACATGGACTGGAAACTGATTGTGTATACACTGCCTTTTCAAAAGCTTTTGATCAACTGTCTCACTCAGTTATCAAGTTGAAATTACAGTTATTAGGTTTTCCCCCTGGGCTTGTTTCATGGATTTCTTCTTACCTTGAGGATAGAACTTATCAAGTTAAATTCAGAGATATGTTTTCGAAGACTTTTACTGCAAAATCTGGTGTTCCACAGGGTAGTCATTTAGGACCTCTTCTATTTATTTTATCAATAAATGATGCACCGTTATGTGTTCTAAACAGTGAAATTCTTATTTTTGCAGATGATATGAAGATCTTTAAGAAAATTACATCTAACAATGATCGCATTCTTCTGCAAAATGATATTAATAGGTTTTCGGTATGGTGTAATAAGAACAGTTTAAATCTTAACCCGTCGAAATGTCAGACAATGACATTCTCAAAGAAACGAGCAACTTCGACTTATGAGTATTATATATCTCAGCAAAATCTTTCTCGTGTTTTTAAAGTAAGGGACTTAGGGGTTCTTTTTACACCGAATTTAGATTTTACAGAGCACATGAACAACATTGTTAATAAAGCTAATTCTATGCTAGGGTTCGTGAAACGTTGGTCAAAAGAATTTCTTGATCCTAATGTCACCCTTTCTCTTTATAATTGCCTTGTTCGTCCCCACCTTGAATATGCTTCACAGATTTGGAGTCCTTATTATGACGTTCATATTGACAGGTTAGAATCGGTGCAACGTAATTTTACTCGTTTCGCATTAAAAGGTATTCAATGGCATGATCCTCGAAATATTCCATCTTATGAGGATCGAGTATCACTTCTTCAAATGCAAACGCTGTCTCAAAGAAGGATCAACAATGATATAGTTTTCCTTCATCAACTTATTACAGGCGTCACAGATGCACCAGTCCTTCTTAGTGCTATACTTTTTCACTATCGGGGAGGAGGTTATCACCTTCATAGCACCGATCTAATTAAAGTCCCAAGACATAGGACCAATTACGGAATGCATGAGCCCTTGATAAGGATGAGTAGGCTTTTGAATTATAATACGGATCTTATTGACTTTCATATTAATAAAAATAAATTAAAGATTATACTTAAAACCAGTGTGGCACGCTCTTAAATGTTTTTTGTTGTCTACTAACGTATTTTTTTCTTTTTTTTATTATTTGTAAAAAAAAAAACTGACTTTTTTTTTCTTGTATTTTTTACGAACTTGACAAGTGTTTTCTAAACGCGTATTTACTTTTTTCTTTGTTTTTTATATTTTTAAAATTTTTTGACTTAAATTTTTTTAAATTTTTGATTTTAAAATTTTGCATTTTTTCTTTTTTTACTTTTTGTAATATTTTAATATAAAATTTTAATTTATTTTGTCTTTCTTGTTGTACCTGCTTGTATTAAGCAGTCCCAAACTCTTGTCTTCCTGGTACCTACCTATTCGTGTCGCCATCACTTTTTTTTTTATTATTTTATTTATTTCAAATAATTTCAAATAATTTCAAATAAAGTGCCGATACGACTTGCAACCGTAATTGTAATCGTACTCGGTGTAAATGGACCCCAGCGCGTGCGGTATCTGGGGGGGGGGGAAAGAGGCGTGGGATTAAAAAAAAAAAATAATAATGAGTGAAGTTAAAAATCTCTGTCTCCAAACGTCAAACAGCATCGATGACGTTTCGCAATTCGAACATTAGTCGATGATGTTTGGCGTTTCGAACATTGAGGGGTTACTTTCATTTTAGAACAACAAAAATTATAATAGATTAAAGATGATCAAGTGTGAACGAACTGGCCCTAAGGAACGCGGCACTCTGGTTTAAGAATTTATCTTAACTTGTTTTTATTGATACTATTCGACCCAGCTCTCGAAATTCGAGTGCCAAGTTATTTATTTTACACCCTTCACACAACAACTGTCTGACACTTTTCGTAAACATGTACATACTAATGCCGCACCTAAAGCGACCGGAATCGCGTCGACAGTTAATTTTAATTTTAAATCTGGATTGAAATGGTCTAAGCAATATTGTTCGGATAGTTTAGTTTTGACATCGTCAAACACCTTTTGCTGTTTTGCCCATTCAAACTTATCTGGTAAAAGTTATATAAAACTGAAGCAACTGTTGTCTTATTTGGCATGAACTGCCTATAAAAATTTACCACACCTAAAAAAGATTGAAGCTCTTATATATTTCTCGGTGCAGACAGATTTAAGATAGCTTAAATTTTTTTTTACCTTTATGCAGATCATTTCGATCAATGACGTGTCCGGGATAATTAATTGAAGACTTTAAGAACTCGCACTTATCTCTAGACACTTTAAGGTCTGCATGCATCTTAAAATTTTGAAAAAAAAAAACAACTTCTAGCCTTTCTATATGTTCTTCTCGAGTTTTTCCGAATATAAGGATGTCATCTACAAAAACTTTGACCCCTTTAATGCCTAGAAAAAGACTATCTATTGTTTTTTGGAAAATGGAGGGTGCACTGGCCACACGATACACCATTCCTGTGTATCTATTATCAAAATAAACCGATATGGTAGTGGAAATAGTCGTGAGCTCTCTCGGGTTTTCGTGAAAAACGAGTTGCTGATAGGCCATAGCCAAGTCAATTTTCGAATTTAATTTCAGACAATATTTCCTCTTATTTTCGGAGGAGGGTGTTGTGGAACCAGCAATTCGGGGTTTAATGTGATTTTAGAATCACCACAAATTCTTACTGAGCCATCTTGTTTCAATATGAGTATAATGGGAGTACCCTATTCACTATATCAAACTGGCTCTAAAATTTTTAAAGCTACTAATTTTCTTCGCTCGTTTTGGACTTTATCTTTTAATGAAAAAGGTAACTTGCGCGGTCCAAAAAATGTTGGTTTAGAATCCCCTTTTAGATTCAAAGCCACATTTGAATTGAAAAATGTTTATCAAAAGTATCCTTTGACATTGCAGAAATTACAGCACCGCTGTCAATTTCCATAACCAAAAGAATTCCATTCACGGGTACCCTGGCTGCTATTGGACTTGGATTAGAATTTGTTCTAAAATAGAAAATTGATAATTCATGTTCATTTTCCATTTCATTATCAGTATAATCTCTTGTACTAGGTATAACTCTAATATAATTGTTAGTACTATAATTTCTACTTCTATTACTACGCATGTTACACATTTGTCTAAGATGACCTTTTTTGTTACATATTTTGCATATATAATTTTTAAACCCGCACTGATCGGTGGAGTGGTTTTTGTAACCACAAACATTGCACTGCCCACCGGTACTTGCTGATGCCGTTAAATCTACTACGGCTTTTTGGTGAGTTCGAGTTTTTTCGATAGCTTTTGTTCAGCTCCCTGCAATCTTTAAATACCTTTGACGTCTGTTTCGTTAACATTTTCCATCTTGTATTGTCTTCTCACACATTCTTCTGACAGATATTTGAAGGCATTTATCTAGAGTAAGACTTGCATCAGTAGAACTCTCTAGAAAAAGTTTATCTTTTTCAGCGCTTTTTTCTAACCCCATCACGAACTTGTCACGCAGAAGCATGTCTAAATGAGTTCCAAAATCACAAGCAGTAGTTAAACTTCTTACACGTGCTGCCCATTGTATCAGAGATTCTGCCCTTTCTTTGTTCGATGAATAAAATTTATGTTGTCCCGCGAATCCAGAAAGAGCAGGCTTAAAATGATTCTCCAATTTTGAAATAAGTACGACGTATTCAGTGTTCTCAGGCAAGGAAGGATTAATGAAGTTTTTTAGGAGCTTTAGCGTATCATCATGGAGAGATAAGAGAAGCAATGATAGCATTTGCGCACTTTCTTTTATATTGTTTCCGATAAAAAATTGTTCTATTTTACACTTGCAAATGCTAAAATTTTTTTTTGATTGGATCGATTAATTGTTTTTGTTCCTCATGTATCAGTAAAATGGTCTGAATCTTCACCGTCACTCATTACAAGTAAGTAATAATCAAACATGGTCTGTTAAAGTTTTTTTTTTTTATTAACACGATTTCCTCGTCGCAAATTGTGGTACATATGGATATATAATAAATAGGGCAACCAAAAATATGCTCTATAAAAACCATTTATAGCGCTTTAAATATGCTCTAAAAAGACAATTATATGCTCTAAAAATATGCTCTAAAAATTTTTGAAATAGCGTAAAATCTTAAATTTTGAGTTTTTTTTATAGTTTATTGACTTGTCAAAAAAAAAAAACAGAGGTCAAAATATCCTTAGAGACAAATAGAAGAACAAAAAAAACAAAAACATAAAAAGCTAAATAAATACCAAAAATCAAAAATGAAAATATAAACCAGAATAATTAAAAAAAAAAATATTTGTTAAAATTTTGTTTGCACTTAAGGAAAACAGTTTTACTTAAAAAATTTTCTCTGAAAACATTTTTGTAGGTACATCATCCGCCAGTTATACGTGCAAACCTTAATGCCATTATTCCAGATGCAGTTTTTTTTTCTACAAATAAATAATGCCATAATAAACAATTTGAGCCCTCTTATTTTTCTGTAATATCGATAATTTTATTTATTTTTTCGTTATTGGAGTCGATGGTATTAATTTTAACTTGGGCATCGATCAATAATTTTATGTTAGCCAAAGGCCGCTTGTTTCCAGTAGTGCAATGCATTTCAATAAAAATGTATAATTGGATGATAGAAATATCAAGTCACGTTTAATGCAACTTCATTAAAACAATTTTTTAACACCTCGTATTTCAGCAGATTCCTCTTCATGTAGTGTTTCGAAAAAGCTTTCCACTTTTTTTTTTAAACATTTCTACAGCTTTTAAACACTTTTTTCACGTTTGCGATGAAAATATCAACTTCTGGAAATTTACCTCGAAGTGTTTCACAAGTTCTATGGAGCCTGTGGGCCTCACAAGTGACATGCGTTACTTTTGGATAAAATACTTGAATAGAATCGCGAATTTTTCGAAAAGAAGTTAAAAAAAAAATATTTACTCTAACATTTGCAACAAAAATTACAAATAATGATGAAATATGCCAAAATATGCATTTTAAAGCAAAATATTCAAAAATATGCATTTATAACAAAATATGCTAAAATATGCTCTAACGAATAGGGTCCGAAATGTTTGTTTTTTCATGAAACGTATTTCTATTTTGTCAATTGTCAAATTCGACGTTTAAAAAAAAACATGCTCGAGCATATTTTTGGTTGCCCTAATAATAAATAATGGATATAAAATAAATAACAACTCATATTACTTCGCTTGTCATTACTTTTCGTTTATCGTTTATAGTGAGCCAATGAAAATATAATATATTTTATGCATTGCTGTTCTAATTTTTCTTAAAGGGCTTTAGAAAGTGATTAACCATTTGGTACATGTGTGTTTGGAGTTGCACTATGAAGGCTTTGACGTGTTCATGAAAAAAAATTGTTGCAAGGCTTCTTGTGGTGTCACTTGCGTCGCCTCTGAGTTCCTTCAAGGATCGTTTGAGCATGTCCACAAACCTTTCGGATTGTCCCTTTGATTGAGGATGAAAAGTTGCCGTTCGGATTTGATTAATACAAGAACACTTGCAGAATAACATTTTAGATTGTTCAACAAAAATTACAGTGAGGATGTTGATTGCAGCGGTTGAACATCTTCTTGATTGGACCTGCCTATATGTACGCGTTCCCAAGGTTCTGTTGCTAAATGCCATGACTGCAGTGTTGTTTTGATTTCATATGTGAATTTGGAACTTGTTAGAGGAAGTGTTTAGGCACTCTTGGCCAAGCATTGTTACATTTTATTATTTTATTGGTTATGCATTCTAAACAATGAAATAGTCTTAAGAATTTGTGCACAAACCATCATCTCTTCTCAAAGAACTAACAAAGATCAGGGTGTTCTAGAAAACTAAGAAAAAGAAGGGTCATTGTATAGTTTTTGTTGTTTTTATTCAAATGCTTAATAATCAAAAACCAATGTTAAATTACCTTTAACACAAAAATGTAAGACGGTTTCTTCTAAGAAATTCTGGGTTATGAAAAGCTGCGCTTTTGTCAAATTTTCAAAAGATGATAAATTTTGAGCTATTAATCGAGCAAAATTGGATGATTAACGAAATCAAAAATTAACTGCAATTTTTGTGAACAAACGAATTCTAAGGGAAACAGTCCACTAGTTAAGTGTTGAAGGATTCCAGGTTCCAAGTGCGGTGCGTTTTCAGGTTTGGAAAAAATAAACCCGAACTAGTTAACCTTGAAACAAGTAATTAGGAATTTCAAATACATTAAATTGCCATGATTAAATTAGAAAGTTTATGAATAGTCTTCAATTATTTTAAGCTGTTTTTTTTTCGTCCGGAAACTCTGTTTTGATCGACCGGAGACTGGTCAAGATTTTGGGTTTTTTATATTTCGTCTAAAATAATATATTTTTGAAATAAACTAGCTGCCAAACAAACAGGAAATATCAATTATTATCAATGCAGAAAATGAATTGCTCTATACTCAACACTGAAGAGAAAAAAGATAGGTATTGAGTTTTGAGGTGGAACTGTCCGGAGACTCCATTCATCAGGAGACTAGAACTATCGCCCAGAGACTCCAGAAAATCGCTCTTTTTTACAATTCATCCTTTTAAATCAATGTCTTAAGTGTCTTTCAATTCTCTCGTACACCAAACTACTGAGAAATATCTGTAGTCTTACCAATATATTTTGATATGAATGATACACTAATAAATATAAAAATATTTACACTGAAAGTAAAAACAAATGTTATGTATCTACCCGGAGACTGATACCGTTACCCTTTAGATTTAAAGAAGAAATTAGGAATCTGTTTTGACAGTTTCGTGTTTTCAATGTCAATTTGTTCAAAACTTTTAAAATCTCGAAATGAACGAAAACTAAAAAAGCAAGCGAGTCGACCCTCTTCCAGTTCATAAAATTTCCATAAAAACACAGTTTAAAGTTTTTGTTCAAAGTAACCACCAGAATATTGTTCTTCAAAAATGGTTCCCAAACTAACGACCAATAATAATTTAATTCGACAAAACATGGTTTTCAATTTTCTTAACGAACCCATTTAAGATTGTTGCTTTCTGAAAGTCCTCATTAACCTTAATCGTAATAATCGTTAATCTCTCTCTTATTCCCCTTCCTTTATAAAAAAGGAACAAACTCTGTCGGTATTCGTAACAAGAAATCCCATTCAAGATAAAAATGCAACTTCAACAAACTTACATAAATATCATCAAACACAAAAACGAACCCATGTGACACCGTTTCCGATTGTGTTTCTATTTCCCAAAAAAACAAAAAAAAAACAAAAACAGAAGAAGAAAACTTCCATCACACAAATGAGAAATGAATGTCATTAATTTAAATCAATTGTTCCTGCCGCAACACGCACACGCATATTTTACTGAAGACCAAAAAAACTTTTTCTCTCATGCCTCACTCGATGGCTTATAGGGAGCTCAATAAATAAGGAAAAACAACGAAAAAAGCCAACATAGTACGACACTAATGAAACCATAAAAAAAGTAGAAGAGAGAACGGTCTTGTTCCCTGGCGATGAAATGAAGACTGAGATCTGAGGGTGTTCAATGGGAAACTCCTCCGTTTTTTGATGAATTCGTTCATATCCCGGACTCGGCGGCGGTTGCTTATAAACGTCTGCAGTGGTTAGATAGAGACTCGAAGAAATAGGTACATCAGTTTGCACTTGCAACAAATCAAATCCGATGTCACTTGAACAATTTAAAGTTTCTTACAGCCCGCCACATGCCTTCTTCAAAATTTGTTTTTTTTTCTTTACTTTTCAGAATGGCGTTCAAATGACTTTTGCGCGATTTTCAACTTTTTTATTCAATTAAAATTAATCAAACCATTTAGCTTGGAGTGTTCCTTAAATATCGCAGAGTTGCAATAATAGCGGCATGCGTTGGGATTAAGAATAAGGCCACAAATCCCAGATGAGAAATGGTATGAGGCGGCAACCGACGACGCACGTCGTGCGACCGCGGCATTTAGTTCTTTGATGGGCAAATAACAATGCCAAATATGAAAAAGCCCACTCATCTTCATAATCTAACATAAATCGAAAACATTTAACTTGCCTCAAGAGTCGGATGGCATACGTTTCGTCAGTCAAATAGCCACCCAAGGCGAAGTTTATTATTACTTTTCGTTGTTATTTTTGGGAAGGAGTTGCCTAACTATCCCAGGGTTCATAATGGACCATAACGCCCACCCTTCTTTTTCGTAACGATTATGATTGTGATGACGTGCGTCGGTGATATTGTGCTATCATCTCGTTGCGTGGCAGTATAGTAGTTTTGGTACTTCACCGTCAAGAAGCAAATCTACGACGCGACAACAAAGATGACTTCAAGAAGTTAAAACTAAAAAGTGTTGTGCGTTCACAAGTCATCGCGCTGATTTATGATTTCTGAAATTGTCAGTGACGGCGGCACCAAACGGCGGCGGCGAACAGTAGTTGGATGCTTAAGCGATGATACTTAAGAGAAAAGGGTAGAATGTTTTTTTTTTTTTTTAGGAAAGGCGAAAAAAGTTTGAATTCCAAGTGTTAAAGGTTTGCTTCTTTGTTGCGGTTATAAGCAAGCCCAATTTTTCTTGTGACAGTTCTCGCTTTTCCCACTTCAAACAGTCTGCGGTCCAACCTAAGCTCTTCAATAAAAGCCGCCAAAAGAATTTAAGACTGCAATTTCTTGAAAGGTAACGACTCAACCGGATTTAATAAAAAATTGCATTACAACTGTGACCTTTTAAAACTGTTGTCTATAATACTTCTTAGCAACCCAATCCCTAGCCGCAATAAATGTCACGGTTGGCTGACTTTATTCATTTGAAAAATTGCTATTTACGCAAATGAAAACCCAACTCTACAAAAAAGTCCTTTCAGGTTTTTGGCGGAATGTCCATAAATCAAGAAAAAAATTAAACAAACATTCTTCAGCTTAACATTGAGTAAAGACCATAAGTGCCTGACGGAAGTTCTTTCTTATAATAATGGTAATAAATTCTATACCAGTATAACCAGTTTACCATTTCTGGCAGCCGCTGTTCCTTCAATCCGGAACTGAAGTTACATTAGAAAAACAAAAAGAATTCAAAGGTCCTTGCTCGAAAAATGCCAATTCAAAAAAGGGAAAAAAAAATAATAAAATATTTTCTTTATCACTTTGGCGTTATGCAGATTCATTTTAAAAATCGCGTGCTGCAACAAAAAGACACCAAACAGTCGAACACCCAACAGAACTGACTGTTGCAGCTGAACGTTGTTTTTATCCTGCTTATGTTTGGAATGATTGTTGCTGGCTGTTGACACGTGTGCACTCGGCATTGGCGGGCTATTGCGTGCCGTGCGCGGTGCGTGCATTTTTCATTCCGCCGTCCAAGGTCCAAGCGACATTAATATTTCAACTGCAAATGGAAATATTTATGGGGCAGGTCACAAGGAACAGGGAAAAGCAGAACAGAGATCGAGCAGGGCTTTGAAGATTGAGAAAAAAGGGTGGGATATTTGGCACTTATTATGAGCGATTTACGATGCTCAATTCACAGTGCTTACATGCAACCAGCAACAAAAACGATGATTTTCAACTACGACGACGAACGGTTGTAAGTGTTGCCCGGTCCGCCCTTCAGATCAAATTAGACGTGAAACATTGTTGCATATGTCATTTGGTCGATGGGCCGGGCGGTGATTGTGAGTTGAAATTCGAATCGAAAAGGTTAAGTTAACACACACTAAGGATCGTTGCGGGAAAGATGCGAATGCGAAATAGAAAATGCATTGTCTTATTTATACTCTGTATATGTAGGGTAGGTATATCCATATTAATATTACATCTATCCCATCACCGCGTCGCATGAACATGCTTTTACCAACGCCAACAACAATTTTATTAATTTTTATATACAGGGTGATTCACGAATGTTATTCCAAAAAGCTAGAGCGTGTTTTGAAAAAAAAAAATCTTTTTAAACAACTTTTTTTCAAAAATTAAAGAAATTGAATATTAGGAAAATTGATACTTAATCACGTGAAAAAAAAATGTTAACCCTAGAAGGGTAACCTTCGTCGAATCGACGAACATATTTTTTTCCTTTTTCAACAACGTCTTTTTGTGTTTAAGGAACTTTTTCTTAAATGAAAACTAAAACATTAAAAAAAACTCCTTCTTTTTGCTTTTTTCTAAAAAGAAAAATATCTAATAAACATAAACTCTTCAACTTCAAAAAATTAGTTATACTCTGTCCAATAAAAATTGGCAGTACAGGCCTTATGGGAGAGCTTTTTAAAAATCAGTGGCGCACTGTTCTCTACGCCATAGGCCATACCCAATTGAAGAGAACTCCTTTAAAAAGTTTTATAAAACACCCATGAATTTTTGATGGCATCCGACGTAGAAACCACAACGACCTGCTTGGCACACACTTGAGCATGCACTGATCGTTCTCTGCTGCTTTTCAACACTCATTAAATCACACATATTCAGAGTTGCCTTTTTCTATTTCGTAGCTCACTTCGTATTTTTTTCTTCCTTTTTCAATGGATTTCAATTGAGGAGCTTTTGCTTTGAGAGCTTTCTTAACGATGAGTGTTATCGAGTTGTGTTTGACTTTTGCATTTCTTTTAAAGTTTTGCAAATCAGTTAAAATGCAGTTATAAAAATCGAAGCCATTTTATTTGAGGAAGAATATTATTTGCGTAGATTCTCGTACCGGGCGGTAGCTTTGTTGATTTTGCGAGTTATTTTTGTGCATTATTGTGATAATATTATTGTACTGTTGTTGTTCTATTGTTGTGTGGTTTGTTTTTTCTTGTTGTGCTTTTGTTGTGTTTTGCAAATTTAAAATGGGTTCAACATCAAAATGCTCAAAGGACAAAAGCAATTTGTAAGAACGTGCAAAGTAAAACCGAGGCTGTAAAGCAGGTTGTTGATATATATTCTGTATCTGAATGAACAGTGTACAGACTTCTAAAGGAAAATAGCACCAAAGGCCAAAACTCACCACCAAAAAGAAAAACCAATCTGGTCGCAGAATTAAAATTGATGATTTTGATAAATGTGCAATCAGACAAATTGTTCACCAGTTTTTTTTCAAATAATGAATTACCGACACTGGATAAAATACTGAATGAGGTAAAACTCAATGTGAACATCAACAAAATCAGCAGGTCTTACTTGCATACGATTTTGACAAAAAATCTAGGCTTTAAATTTGCCAGTCGTCAGCGGAAGAATGGCAACCCTGCAGTTATTTCATTTAGCTTTTTCGAATTCAAAATGCGCATTACGGCAACCCTGTAAGAGCTTTTTTGAGAAAAGTGCTTATGGGTAGGAAAAGAGTGCGAACGAGATGCAAATATCCCTATCTTCCCTGTACTGCCAATTTTTATCGGACAGAGTATAGTAACTTTGTCTAATAAACGCTGTTAAATATCGCTTCGACAATTTGACCTGTAACGTATACTGAAAATATGGTTACCTTCTAGGTTTTTAAAAAAGGAATAAATTTTTTTCAAAATTTTGACTGAAAATAACTGTTTCAAAAATTATTGATTCGAAAAACTTAATTTGAACATAGTTTTAAATAATGGACTTTTGGCTTTTCAAAATGCTAAATCATGGCTCTGTAAGTGTTTCGTTATATTTTAATTTTTTTTGTTCCTGTTTTAAGTGAAGTTTTTTTTTTAATCGCTCC
Organism: Sphaerophoria taeniata; assembly: GCA_943590905.1. Lineage (NCBI taxonomy): Eukaryota > Metazoa > Arthropoda > Insecta > Diptera > Syrphidae > Sphaerophoria > Sphaerophoria taeniata. The sequence continues at coordinate 70,459,582 of OX016540.1, forward strand.
TCCCGCATAAATGGGGGTTTTTAGTGCTTTAAAATGTTCCTCAAAGTTGCCAACAATGCACATCTTGCACTAAAAATAAAATTGAAATCATATTTTTATTTTCCCACGTTGCGTTGGGTAGCATTTAAAAAAAGCAAATAATTGAAACAATCAACACTTTTTAGGCTTAAAATTGTTTGAAGATCCGAAAACCATTAATTGCAGGATTTCTTATAAAAATGGCGCCCAATGCAAGTTTATTTTAATCGTTTAATCTTTCGAACTTGATATTTATTTTACGAATCCAAAACTCATCCTGTAGTAGAATAATCAAAATTAAAATGTACTACAGAAGAAAAATAATGAAATCAGTAAATCTCTTCGCCAGGCACCGAAGCGTGTGTCATTATCGTTGCGTGTTCGCATCCTCTCGCTGGGTTTGCTTACATTCATCCTTCCACACTGGATTAGGTTTGTTGTTTTTGCACGCGGCGGCGCGCCGCATTTGTTTGCATAGCAAGCGAAATGAAGTACACTTCTGTGTCTCCCGAACGTAATTAAACTTAAAAAAGGCAAAATATGAAAGTACCCTAACCCTAACACAGACAGCGAAGACTAGCCAAAAAGCATTCCTCGTTCAGTCCTTACTTAAGTGGCTGATTTTTTACACCAAATCATCCCCTCTTATTAAATGAAGAGCTACGCCAACATACGACTAACAGGAAAGGGAAACAACAAGGGGTTAATAACGTAATAATTTATAGCTTTGTCTGTTGCCTCCTTACATCTTGAGCGATCTCGAGTTAGACGATGCACATCGCGAAACATTCCCTCCATTCACATCAGCCTTAAAGTACATTATGATAAAATGATAAATCCAATCATCCGAAGAACTAGCCCCGCAGGGTAGGAATCCCTTAGTGAGTGTGTGTGTGATGGTGCAGCGCATATATCCTTTAAACGAGCACTTAATAGTGTATGTATGGTGATAGTTAAAAGTTAATCCTGGCATATAGTAACCATTGGTTGGTGGAAAACTGGAAATACGCTTGATTTAGTCCAGCTATTGCCGCAAGGCTTGTGCAACACTTTCGATTTTATTTGTGTTTATTTTAAGATTTTTGTATGATCTCATTTTTTTACTGCTTTTCCGACGAGTGCGAGAAAAACTATGTTGCGGTGTTGTTACAGCGGATGCAGCATATTCAGTCAAGAGGTGAAAGTTATCGCACCCTCAAATGAGTTATGTAGTTTGTGTTTGGTTGTTGGTTGTACGCTCGCTTTAGCATGAGAAAGTTGTTTTTTTTCAGTCTGAAAATCGTAGTTTGGTTGAATGCTGATGGTGATGACTCGAATGCACCATTTATCTTTTGAACCTTGATTTACTTAATGGAGATGGATAAATGTACCATGAGATCGTTGGGATAAAGTGTTATTATTGAAAAAAAATGAAAAAAGAAACAAAGGATTCGATACCCCTGTGAGAATACAAACAAAAATAAGGATTAAAAAGTAATAGAAAAATTGGATTGGTAGGATTATTACTTTAAAATTGAGTTTTGGTTGAGTTTTTTTTCCGAATAAAGACGACTTTTAAAAGCAATTTAACGACAAAAAATATGTATTTGGTTCGTTCAATTCATTGAGAATGTCTGATTTTGTCTGGAATCAATAACCTTTCGAATTGATGGATGTAATTTATCGGGACGAATACGACAAAATATTTCCGGGATCTGCAGAGCTTCAGCCGAGAAATGTTGATCCCTTTCGTGGCGAAATAGCACCTCTATGTCTCGATTCCAAAAAAAAAAAAAAAAATTGAAAGTGCTTAATGCCACATCCAATCAGCTAGAGATAAGAAAACATTAAATGTTCCCAACCTCAGTTGATTACGAGGTTATGATTCCACGTTTTGCGCAAATTGAGCAGCCTATCCTCGTATGTATAGTGATTTTTCGACTAAAAACCAACTGTATAGTCATTGTCTGCGTCCTGAATGAATTCTCAACTTCATCAGTTTAGGTATAGATGGGAGAGTTATGAACTTAAACAAACCATTTTGTATTATTAATGAAATTTGAGAGACATCTTATGTCGATCATTGCCAGTTCACCATTTAAATTTTAACCGCGTATTACTTCAGAGCTTGTTTATACCAGTCCCAGTAAGAAAGAGATCTAGTGTATTTAGATCTCTTTAAGAGTTTTTGACAGCTCTTCCTGAATGGTTCTAGTTCTTTGTGCCACGAGTGAGGTTTCTTTTTTACTTTTACAATGGCTAAGGGGCATGAAATCCTTCAGGGTTGCAAAAAGCTCACATTTCAGCTCAGCTCAAATTTGAGCTAGCTCAAATTTTGAGCTATGTACAATAGCTCAGCTCACTTGAGCTGAGCTGAAAGTGAGCTGGAAGTGAGCTGAGCTGAAAGTGAGCTGAGCTGAACTAAAAGTGAGCTGAAAGTGAGCTGAGCTGAAAGTGAGCTGAAAGTGAGCTGAGCTGAAAGTGAGCTGAGCTGAAAGTGAGCTGAGCTGAAAGTGAGCTGAGCTGAAAGTGAGCTGAGCTGATGGTTGAGGTGAGCTGTCGGTGAGCTGAGCTGTTGGATGAGCTGGGCTGTTGGTGAGCTGATCTGAGCTGTGGGTTGAGCTAAGCTAAAGTGAGCTAAGTGAGAGGTAGGTTTGCCAACTCGGTTCGCCAACTCGGTTTTCCAACTCGGTTTGCCAACTCGGTTTGCCAACTAGGTTCGCAAACTCGGTTTGCCAATTGCCCTGAAAATCGATCTAGAAGACACTTAAAAAACGGAAAAAATGATGTTTTCAATCCGTCAAAATCTCTGCCATCCGCTGATGAAATTTGAATGTTAATTGCTCAATAGAGAGATAAGATACGAATCTAGGTCGCTAGAGGGATATTTCATTCTAAATGTTACCGGATTGCGCCGAAAATCGCTCTAGAAAACACTTAAAAAACCGAAAATACACTGTTCTTAATCCGTCAAAATCTCTGCCATCCGCTGATGAAAGTTGAATGTTAATGGCTCAAAAGAGAGATAAGATACGAATCTTGGTCGCTAGAGGAATATTTCGTTCTAAATGTTACCGGATTGCCCCGAAAATCACTCTAGAAAAGACTTAAAAAACCGAAAATACACTGTTCTTAATCCGTCAAAATCTCTGCCATCCGCTGATGAAAGTTGAATGTTAATGGCTCAATAGAAAGATAAGATACAAATCTTGGTCGCTAGAGGAATATTTCGTTCTAAATGTTACCGGATTGCCCCGAAAATCGCTCTAGAAAACACTTAAAAAACCGAAAATACACTGTTCTTAATCCGTCAAAATCTCTGCCATCCGCTAATGAAAGTTGAATGTTGATGGCGCAATAGAAAGATAAGATATGAATCTAGGTCGCTATATACTATATTTCGTTGTGAAAAATACCGGATTGCCCCGAAAATCGGTTTAGAAAACACATAAAAAATGGAAAAATTAGGTTTTAATCATTGCCATCCGCTGATGATGATTGCCCTTATATACAATAAGTATACAAACTCCAAATTCGAATTCAAATCAATGTAACCTACCTCTCACTTAGCTCACTTTAGCTTAGCTCAACCCACAGCTCAGATAAGCTCACCGACAGCCCAGCTCATCCAACAGCTCAGCTCACCGACAGCTCAGCTCAACCATCAGCTCAGCTCACTTTCAGCTCAGCTCACTTTCAGCTCAGCTCACTTTCAGCTCAGCTCACTTTCACCTCAGCTCACTTTCAGCTCAGCTCACTTTCAGCTCACTTTTAGTTCAGCTCAGCTCACTTTCAGCTCAGCTCACTTTCAGCTCAGCTCACTTTCAGCTCAGCTCACTTTCAGATCAGCTCAAGTGAGCTGAGCTATTGTACATAGCTCAAAAGTGAGCTAGCTCAAAATTTGAGCTGAGCTGTGAGCTGAGCTAAGCTCACTTTTGAGCTGTTAAGCAACCATGAAATCCTTATTGATTAATTTCAAGCTTCTATGCGTGATTCACAGAAAGATTTAGTTAATCTTCGGTGGAGGGGTGCTTGAGAACATTGTAGTTGAGCAGTTGCACAAGTACTTCCCTTGTTCCCTATATCGTATATCGTATTGAGTTCGAACTGAATATATCTATGATCTGATCAGAGAAGCAGAAGGAGTTCTCTTTTGAGACTTACTTGTTTAAAATCAAGTTATGGATAGAGTACGAGGCGAGTGTTATATCTACAACCTCTTTCCTATTCTTGTTAATAAATGTATCTTTAGGTTCATTACCACCATTAAAGATAAGGAGCTGAGTGCTTAGTAGAAAATCAAATAAGGACTCACCTCATTCATAAATGCCAGAACTACCCCATTCTTTCTGATGGGCGTTAGAGTCCGATGAGGAGATCTATCTTTCTGGAATGCACGTCTGCAATTGCCCTCTTTAGTGTCTCTCCGTGTCCCTCTTAGTCTGGGCTGTTGTGGCGGGTAGGTTGTGATGACAGCAGTCGTTGTATCTCTTTCGCTGTAATTGGGGGTAAAAATAAATGTTAGTCTTCTTTTACTTATATGCATGACCTTGGTTCATCTTTCTCCGATGCATATAATAGATTATAGTCAGGAGTCCTGAGCCCGTTGACTGTAGATTTTGAGACCCAAGGCTCCTGGGTTAGGACGACATCTTTATTGGTCCTTTGCAGTCGGAGTACTAGGTTTGCTGTGGCCATGATGGCGTGGTGAAGATTAATCTGAAGTAATCGCATTAGTGCTACTTTTAGCCAGATCAACCTCCACCACTGTCTTATCTTGTCTTCCTCCCTTACTCAAAGTGATGCCTAGAGTTGAGTCTTCAGTATCCATGTCGGAGTTACTGTCACCCGTAGGATTAGCTTCGACGTCGGATGGCTTGTTAATGGCAGTAGAGGTCGATGGTTCCACGCTGCCTTCCGCTGAATAGGCTTTTGGAGGGTTTGAGTGAAGCGAGTCGTCATATTTTTTATATATTCAGGCCTACTTATCCTTACTACGCACCGTAATTTCATCGAAATCGTAATCATACCTTCGGTCGCAGCCAATGGAGCCAGTGATTGATCACCAAGAGAGCTGGTCTATAGCGACCCACTGTCTCCTTCTTAGCCTTTGGGACTTTCCAATCGTGAGTAGGCAAGTATGGATTACTCATTTGTATCAATTTAATTATCATTTCTAGTAGTGCCGGGACCATAATACGTGCTCTTGGTCGACAAGGAATAATATCCTTTGTAACAACCTCCAGCTTGGCAGACTTCTGGCAACCCATTGATAGCAGCTCTGTTCAGATCGTAAGATCTTTGATCACCACAGGCGATGAGTTTAATACGATTTTCTGTCTGTTAGAGGTCCCGGCTTCTTATCGAAACGGATTAAAATCTGAAACCGAAGTAAGCTTTGACGTCTTCTCATTGATCAAAAGAGATGTAACCATCCACATGACTCCTGTCAAAGACTGCATTTTGGCTTCAGGCCTGTCGTCCTCTAGAGACCTATTAAGATTTGACCTTGAGTAGCTGCAAATCGGTTACCGAGGAACCAACTGGCCCAGTCAAGTTTTCGCTTCTGCTCTGGGGTTCTTTCCGCCACCGGTATAATACAGAAACCGCGTAGCACAACGCGATGCGATGAAATAAAGTCAATAATTGAATCGACTTTATTTCCATTCCATTCAAATAAAGTCGATTCTGCCTTCTACTTTATTTCGTGGCACCGCATTACGCTGATCTCAATCGGCCAGTGCCTCCCTAGACCTCTTTTTGGCCGATCCAGAGCTGTGTCCGTGTGACACAGTTGTGGATCCTCCTCGTGGAACACCTTCACCTGTCGAATCCACATGTAGTGGATTTTGCCTCTCCGGATGGAGCGTCCTTTTAAATTAGGAAATTCTAAACTATGATTAAATTGGAACGATTGGAACGTTGTACTTTTGAAGAGTTACGAACAATTCGGGGACCCAACTTAATCTTAGCTTTTCTCCATCCTGCGCTAAAAACGCACAGGACTACCTACTATGGTGATCATTACCCGCCCGGCACCTACTTGAAGGGTTTGAATGGCGATTTTTGTCTTCTATCAACCATCCTATTTAGAGATTTATTTCTCAGTCGTACTATATGGTCCAGTCATTTTAGTAATTTTAAACCCCAATCTGCGGAAAAATTCATTGTGGGACGAATTTTTGTATACACCCTTATAATGGTGCTGTCATGAAGATGTGAAAAATCCACATTGATTTCGTGTCGGCTAAAAAAGTTACAACACGGTTAAAAATTTATGGTTAGATTTTAATTTTTTGAGGGTAACATAATGTTATGACAACACCAGAAAAATATTAAAATCTAATAAACTGCAAACATTAAAAGAAGGCAAGTAATAAAGCAAAATATTAGAACTTTATACTGATGAGATATTACAAATTAATACCTTTTGTATTACAATGTAAGTAATAACGAAATATTTAAAAATGTAGTAAATTGATATTGTAAATTAATATGATCTTGTATTAAAAATTGAGTGGTGCGACAGCAAGGGCCTAAGTGGTCACCAACAATTCTCTACAATACGGCCTACAATTTAACGCTCATTCCGATTTCCGAACGGCAAAGTTAAACTTTTTTCATGACAGATTGATACTCTTGGATGTTTATCAGTTCTTCGCAAAAGTAGTACCCGTGAAAGATGAAATAAGAACTTGTATTAAGATAAAAACAATAGAGATTTTTGAGCGCGTTCTTGTCAATCCCCACTGAAAACGAATAATGCCTTAGGCATTTTTTTTTTGTAATTTCAAGACGATCAATTTGTCCTTGATCACTATTGGCCTCCGAGCAATAGGTCGTTGTAACTTTTTTAGCCGGCGGCGTGATATCAATGTCGATATTTCAAATCTTCATGACAGCACCCTAATAAAGGTGTATACAAATTCAGCCAACTAGGAATTTTTCCGCAGATAAAATCTAAAATGACTATACTCCAGTCAAGATAAGCAAAATATTCTATAATTAAATCTTTCTCGACGGAATTTAAATCTGATTTCAACGATATCTTTCAAAGCGCATTTTCAGTTCTCCCACTTTTGAATTGCCTCCAGCCCCGAAAATATCACATTGATGGCCATTTGACATGTTTTCAATTACCCAAAAACTTATTCGACAATATTAAATGGATCTCAATTGCTATGAAACTTCTTCGTGATATCACCTTTTCCCAACCAACAAAATCTCTTGTATCCTTAGAAGCCATCAACTCGGCTTGTCTGCTATAATAATGATCTGTCGGTATGCATATAGATTGACTGTTCAGCATAAGACCATCGTTGCCGCACGTGATCAAAGAGCACCCATTAGAGGTGCACAAAGTTTGGCTTTCATCATCAATAACTTATCTCATTATGAGTCTCGAAATGCATTGATTTAAATACTAAAAATGTGTGTGTGCGTTTTTTTTTTTATCTTGTTTGTCTCCACTCTTATCTTCTTATCGCACCACATTATAATATCGATGTGAGCCAAGCCATTTTATTTCATTCCGCAAACAGAAATCAGGCTTGCTCTAAACTATAGAATCATCATTATTCATCTAATCGTTTGGTGTAACAGCGGAGGCGCATTGTTGGCCTCCATCAACTCCATCAACGTCCCGTCATCGTATCGTCACTTGTCGTCGTGCTTCATGTTGCCATCGTCAACACCATCCCAATGTCATCAGCATTGTCGTGCTTGTCAACCATTCTTGCTGTCGAATTTTCCAATTCAAATTCACAATCAACACCCAAGTCATCAGAGAGGTTCGCTCTTCATGTAGGAGGATAAGAAGATGGCACCAGAAATACAACAAAACTATAAACGAGACAACATGTAAACGAGATCCCCGAAAAGACAGAGGAGGAGATGATGGCATCAGGATATCAACCGATTTCCATGCAAATTTCCTGCAACGAAACCTATAAAACATTGCTTCAAGCAACCAGGCAGCAGCAGAACCCATCAGAAAGCGATTCGAAAACCTGACGCCCTACACGCAATCCTAGATACCTCCTTCCTCAATAACTAGACATGACGAAGGTAGGCTTACGAAGGCAAACAGGCAGGCGAGGCGTTATATTTCTCAAGCAGAATTAATTATACAATTCAAAGTGGGTTCAATTCATCGTAGAGTTCCGGCGGGCGGCGGAGTAGAGTATCAGAATCTGCAGACATAAACTTTGTCCTTAACTCTTCTTCTTTGGTTTTCAATTAAAAGGACGATCTGATCTTTGAATAGCTGGACAGAGAGAGAAAGGGCGAGCTCAACAACACGTAGACGAGCAAACGGGAAACACAGCTAAAGCGATTCATCATTTATTCCGCTTCAAAGTTATAAACAAAGGGATTATAGAAATCAAATATTAGAGACAAAAAGAATATTAAACCGTTGCTCTGGGTCGCCATTATTTAAACAGACATCCATTCATCATATTTTGTTTTGGTCATAAGGAGACTTCACGCTTTACCGCCAATAAAACCGACAAAGATCTATAGACTTCTCGGCTGTACCTCAAAAACTGACAAATCGATGCAGAAATAGGGAAAGCAAGATGAATTTCATCATAAAAGCTCCTTTTGCAAATCATGTGACTTGTACCTTCAAAGTACACATACAAAACAAAGTTGCACATACGTACTAGCCGCCATGTTTACAAATATAAAGAAAATAAAAACAATGTCATGCATCTACAATTCAGCATATGAGGTTTCACAAATACATAGACATTCAACCATTGGAAGCAAAAAAAAAATGTTTGCTTGTTCGTTTGTTATCCGAAATCGGACAGTTCTGTGTACCAATTCCGGATTACCAAAAAAAAAACGGTATAATAATAGTTTTAAGTAAAGGGTTCACTGAACCAAAAACAGCAGTCATATTGATAATTTTTTACATTCAACTGACAATTTTGTTGTCAATTTACAACCAATGACCGCAGTAGTAAATATGACAATTTAAAATTTTCAAATTCATGATTCGAAACCGGGATTGTCACATTGATAATTTGCGTTGGCAAATCGAAAACCATGGTTGTCATATTGAAATCTATGGCAGTCGTACTGCAGTAGTCATTTGGAAAACCCAAATTATCAAATTGAAAACCGAGGAAGGCTTATTGAAAACCATTACTTTTAAATTGAAGACCACGGTAGTCAACTTGACAACCGTAGTAGTCATATTGATAACCACAGTGAACCATTTTAAAACCACGGTAGTTAATATGAAAACTACGGTTGTCAAATTGAAAGCAGTGGTTGGTAGATTGAAAATCATTCTTGTTAATTTGAAAACCACGATTTTCAAATTGACAACCGCAGTAGTCATATCGAAAAATATAGTTAACTAATTAAATACCACGGTAGTTAACTAGAAAACTACGGTTGTCAGATTAAAAACAGTGGTTGGTAGATTGAAAATCATTATTATCAGTTTGAAGATCATAATTTTCAAATTGACAACCGCAGTAGTCATATTGAAAAACACAGTAAACCAATTTAAAACCACGGTAGTTAATATGAAAACTACGGTTGTCATATTGAAAACTGTGGTTGCTAATTTGAAAATTTCAAATTTGTTTGGTTTGCAATATTACATTCACTATGATACACTTTAAAATTTCGATTTTCAATACCTAAGATTACCGCTTTCGTATCCAGGACACCCCTTTTTCTGAAATATGAGTTGCAAGAATTGTTTAAAATATAAGGCAGATCTAGTTTTTTGGAATATGTTTAATTATTTATTATTACAACTAAGTCAACGTACAAATACAATAAACATACATATATTTCTTATGAAAATACTTACATTATAATTCTTAATAAAATATGGTGTTGGATTTGAACTTGGTTTTTGCAATTGTTTTGGTTTTGTAGATTGATGTTGGAATTGGTGCTGATGATGGTGCTGGTTTCAATTATAGTGTTGGTGCTGGTGTTCGTCTTGAACTTGGTTTTTGTGATTGCGTTGGTATTGTGGATGATACTGAAATTGGTGTTATTATTGATGAATTTATTTTTGTTGGTACTGGTGTTGGTGCTGTTGTTGGTGTTGGTTTTTTGCTGGTGTTGGTGTTGCTTGGTGTTTGTGTTGATGTTAAGGTCGGTACTGGTGTTGATGTTGGTGTTGAGCTTGGTTTTTGTGTTGATGCTGGTGTTTTTAGTTGTTTAGTTTAGTTGGTTGGTGGTTTTCCTTTGGTGGTACTTCATTGGAATAAGAAAATTGTGCACACTTTTAAGTACTCGCAAGATAGCTTCATCTATAATAATTTTAAAAGAAACAATTAGAATTACTTCAGTTAAGAATCAATAAGTAGTTTACCTTTCTCAAAATCCGTTTCTTTTGTATTTTTGAGTGTCCAATACGTACTTATCCTTTTGAAAGTTGGCTCCCAATACGAAAGGATGGAGGAACTTTGGGGGTACATGAATTGAAAGTCAATGTCAATCTACAACATAGAAAATACCATGAAATCTAATATTGTATTGGCGTTGGAGTTAGTGTTGGTGATGATGTTGGTGTTTATGTTTGTGTTGTTTTTGGTGCTGGTCTTGCTGTTGGTGTTGGTGTTCGTGTTGTTGTTGGTTTCTGTGTTGGTTTTGAAGTTGGTGCAGGTGTTGGTGTTTTTGTTATATTTGATGTTGGTATGGTTATAGTCGGTGTTACTGTTGCTGTTGGTATTGGTATTGGTGTTGGTGTTGGTGTTGGTGATGGTGTTGGTGTTGAGCTTGGGTTTATCGATTGAATTTGTATTATGGTTGAGGTTGATGTTGGAGTTGGTGTTTTTGTTGGGTTTGATGTTGGTATTGGTGTTATAGTTGGTGTTGGTGATGGTTTTGGTGTTGGTGTTGCTCTTGTTGGTGCTGTTTGTGTTCCTTTTGGTATTGGTATTGGTGTTGTAAGTGTTGAGCTTGGTTTTTTTTCGATTGTGCTAGTATTGTTTTTGAGATTAATGTTGAAATAGGTGCTTGTGTTGGTGTTGTTGTTTGAGTTGGTGCAGGTATTGGTACAAATATTAATGTTAATAATTGCTTACATAAATAAGTCTTATAAACAATGGAAAATTAATATTTATTTTATTAATGCTGATAAGTACAAGTTTTCACTACTTTTCGTTGTGTCCGTAGCTTATTGGTTCTGCTTAGTAGAACGTCGTGGGTTCGAGTCCTACTCGTGTCAATAGTTTTTATTTCATCTTTCACGGAAAGAACTGACAAAACTTTCAAGAGTATCAATCAGTCATGAAAAAAGTGCCTCTCAAACTTACCCGTTCGGAATCGGCGTTAAATTGTAAGTCTGCTCAATTCTTCACACGCACCCAGAGAATTGTTGATGAGAGTAAGCCACTTAGGTCTTGGCTCTGCAAGAGAAACAGGTTTTTATTAATTACCTTACCTGTCACAATATTCTGCTTGGGATTAAATTGTTTAAGACGACTATTTAACTCTTGATTACTGAACTCTTGATTTATTTTTTGTTTCTTTCTTGATTTATTTGTATGTATGTCCACTTTTTTACACTTCACTCACGAACGTCTGATTGACTTGATGCGCAACTATACTAAATGAGGAATACATTACTTGTTCAATTCAAGATAAACTCGATTTTCTTATTGAAAACAATAATTGCAAATTTGATGACCATAGTTTTCAATATGACAACCTTATGTGATCGATCGTCGTACTGACAATAGCAATTGTAAATATGATTTTTAAAAACGGTTAAAGCATCACATTGATTACTGCGGTTTCAACTTGACAATTATGGTTTTCAATACAATAATTTTGATAACGGCATAAGCAATTTATCGTTTGTTTTTGTTTGTTCATGCTCAATTCAAGATAAGATCGATTTTCATACTAAAAACAATAATTGTCAATTTGATGACCATATTTTTCAATATGACAACCTGATGTGGTCAATCATCGTATTGACAAACGCAATTGTAAATATGATTAATTTAATTAAAGATTTGAATTTTTCAAAACTCGACTTGGAAGGCTTTGCATATAATTTTTTTTTTGATTTTTTGCAAGGCTTTCTAAGTCGAGTTTTGAAAAATTAAATTAAAAAACAAAAACTCGTCATTTATGCATTAAAATTATGATCATTATCATAATCATTAACAACAATAGTTAGAAACATCCTATTTATAAATGTAAGTTTAAATTTTCTCAAAAACGGCACCTACCATTTTCTTAAAAAATCCTTGTAATTTTTTTTTCGGAACACTGATGTTTTTAGTATAAGCAAATTATTTTTGTATTGCTCCAAAACAGTTCCTCTCATAGAACCTTTTTTCAACGTCCCATAGGAAGTTATTGTAATGGGGCTGATTTTGTGAATATCCAGTTATTGCATATCTCCATGTTTCGAGGTCACTAGAATCCGAATCAACCCTTTTTATCATGATATCTGTATGTGTTTATGTACGTATGTTCATATGTGCGTATGTGCTCGATTATCTCTCGAGCCACTCAGCCTTATTAAAGCTGATTAGGTTTTGAGCAATATCGTTTTAGCGGTTTTTTAATGGAGGTAAAAAAACTAAGACACAGACATCATGATAAAAAGGGTTGATTTGGATTCTAGTGACTTCACAAAATCGGTCCCATTACAATAACTTCCTCTAGGAAGTATGTGGTCAATTTTTTTTGTTTGTTTTGTAAATATGGACTTATTTCCCCCAAGTAAGATGCGGCTTTATTTCCATAAACTATTCCAATTTCGTCTTGAAAATAAAGCTCCATTTTAGATCACGTCATATTTCGATAACGAAAAAAACTCCATCATCATATCGACAACATTGGTTTCAATACGAAAACTTTGTCAACGAAAAGTCTTGGCTTAAGAACTTATTTATTTTTTGTTTACTTCTATTTATTTTGATTTATATTCTAACAATCGAAATTATCAATATAGTAACTCTAGTTTTCAATTTGATGCCGGTAAAATTCAGTCATCATATTAACAACTGCAACTGTTAATTTGATGATTTTATTTTCAATGCACTTGTTGCATTAAGGTAGTAATCATATTGATAATCATTGTTGTACAAATGATGATTGTAGTTCTTAATAAACTGACGGATAACCTTAGGTTTTCATATTGACAACCATTATCTTCTAAATGATCATCTCAGGTGTTAAAACGACAACTTTGATTTTCAAACTAGCAACAAGACATTGAAAATTTCAAATTGTCCCATTTACTATCAAGTTGTAAGATTTTGAGACTACTTTTGAAAATTTACATCACATTGAAACTTTTTTTGATCAATATGACAATTTTCGGTTAACAACCAGTAGTTGTCAATATGACAACGGTTATTTTTTTCAGTGTTCACGAGCTAAAGGCAATAACTATCTAATTCCTGTGAGACTCGTGTTGGGCGCCTGTTTTTGTGAACAGCATTTTCGTCTAAATCGCCTTCTTGCCAACACAAAAGTTTATTGCTTTTGTTTGAAGATGCCCTTGCTTTGCGATAACTAACAGCTCTAAACGTTATTCCGTACTCACGTCGGGCGCCATGCAGAGATTTTTAAATTCAAGTAGATAAAGACTGTAAAAAACAAAAAAAAAACTGCAGGAACATCATTATGCAACAAATTGCATGAAATACTATAAACGAGAGTTTATCCAATACGTTCATATCGTTATCATTATCATAAACATTCTAACAACATTATTAACGAAAAATGAAAAATTAAGATTTAAAAGTATTACACCCACGTTGGGCGCTACTTTTGTATACTCTCATTTTCTAACAGATTTTCCAATGGAGCAACCAAACTATAAAACTTGTGAAATTTATCTTAGGTATATCAAATCAAACAAGCAATAAAAAAAAAAACATAAGAAGGGCATGATTGATTAAGATTTCAAGTTTCAGAGAGGCCACAACCGCACCATGTTCATTTCTTTACCAAAAATATTTTTTAGCAAGACAACGCCTCTCTGCAACAAAAAAATATACAAGCAGAACAAAAATCTATAAGCTCCATGAAACCTTGTCATACCTACATTATGATCGGTAGCAATCGTAGCCTAATCCAGCCATGAAACTATCTTCAAATAATTTTTTGACTGATTTTCTCAATTGGTTATTGGACAGTCTGCAATATGGGCAGCTACAGCATAACCAATATCGATACCTTATTAGCATAAAAATTACATTACAAATCGAAAAGCTACCCCCATAATTTGGGCGAGATCATTGCGACACATCCTTCAAGAAAAAAATTCTCAGCGGACAGGTCCATCAAAGCAAATTTATGCCCTCCATCACCAACAAGGTTAAAAAATCGGCTCCCTTGCCTTTATATTTTTGTCGATTTTACTCTGCAAAACGCACGACGCCGACGTGGGAATAAATTACGGCAGATATGACAGCTATACACTGGTCGACCGTCAAGTAAACGATGAAGACAACAAACTATACGAATAATATGATTGGAGGGCGGCAAGAAGACATCTCATTTTCGGTTCCTGGGTGGTCGTGTTATACGGTTGCCTAATACCGGTCTGACTTGCTCTCCAAACAGCTTGAGGGTGTAATTTCCAGTCGACTCGCGAAAGGTGAACATCGCTCCCACTAGAAACCTATAATGGAAACCATGAAAAAAGGATAAGAAGTAACAAGAAATTGTTTTTTTTTTCATAGATACAAGTCAAGTACGGGGGAATTCAAAATTATGCATATCAAAAGTCGAGTCGTTTCCTGTACCGTACAATGTTCCTCGGTTAATGTTTACTCAGGGAATTACGCGAGTCTACTAATTGTATGCAACAAGACAGCTCGAACGCATAGCAAAAACGTTTTTGAATGGACATGGATGTCGTCGCCGTTGTCGCCGCTGTCTGGGATCATTGTCTGTCGCAAAATATTGAGGACCTGTCAAGTTTAGTTAAGTGATTTATTTCAATTTATTCACTAAAGTTTTGCAAAATTAAAATAAATAAATTTATTTTGATGGTATTATGCAAGCTTATGAAATTCGCGTTCTTTTTTTCGTTTATGAGTGATTGTTCAAAAATGTTGCTTTCTTAATTTACATAAATTAAATATTCATTTGGTGTTGAGCTGAGAAAATGTGTGCAAGACTGCACATCTTTGGCGGCGCGGCGGCGCACAGTGTGGGAATTCGCACATCTAGCGGTATTAAATTAATAACGCTTGTGATTTGAAGTTTTTGATAATTTTTTTTTTCAAAGTTAAATGCAAAATACCCATGAAATGAAATGTAATAGTTATTTTTTTCTTATTTGGTCGAAGTTCTTGAAAAATGAGTCACAAATCCGCCGTTTTTCACATTTTTGAAATTTATTTTTAAATTTTTTATTAATGCCCGAAATTTATAACTGACATTAAAACAAGCAAAAAATTGTTCTAGGAGGGGGGTCTATCTCCCCCCGTTTAAGCGGGAGGGGAATTTTTCGAAAAACTTGGTTAAATAAAAAAACGGTTTGTAAAAAGCGATGATAAGTGCCCACGATAATTTGGTATAGTTTTTTTGGAAGCCAATATACTACTGTTTCTTATTCTTTATAAATCATAGGTCTGAACAGCACAGTCTTCTATAAATTCAATTTTAAAGTCGAAACTTTCATAAAAAAAAAATATTTTCCTTGTTAAATGCAATTTTACTCTTCTTTTTCTCATTTACACTCAACTTTTTTTTCTATGTTTAATGCTCTTATAAATTTGGAGTCAAAAACTGAAAATTGCATGTCAAAACCTTTTAAAGTGATGGAAAAGTTAAAAAATGTATCTGTCAAAAACACCAAAAAACTGTTTTTTTTCATATTTAAAAATTAAGATACATTAGCTTATTTCTGATTTCTTACACGGAAATTGTTTCTATTTTAAGTAAATTGCATAAACACAAAAACAAAATACATATATATCTTAAAAATGAAACTCTAAGAGTTCCACAAACTCAGGTTCTATACTGTTCCTTTTTTTTAAATGCTTCTTAAGCCAGCAATATATGGGTCTGAGGTAATAAGCAGCCTGTGAATAAGGTCTGTCATTGTATCGAGTCTAAATGTCTTGTAACTATGATCTACCTCCCATCCAAATTTCAAGTCTGTAGCATAAAAAATTAACATTTTCCATACAAGCTCACGAAAGGCCTAAGACCCCTTTAATCCGGCCCTGTGTTAAAATATTTTGTTGGATATCGTCTTGTAACTATGATCTACCATCCGAATTTCAAAACTGCAGCATTACAAATAAAGAACTTTCATAAAATTTAACCTCAGGCCTTAGAGCTAAGACGCCCTGACTCCGGCCCTGTCAAACAAAAATTATTAAGTTTTAACAACTATGTTGGCCTATACTAGTTTGTATATATCTCTTTATTCACGTATAGATCATATTGCAACAAAAATATTTTTTTTTCTCTTGTTTAGCTTGTTCCGGAACGTTTTTTGGCTCGTTAGCTATGGCGAAAAATGGCTTAATTTCAAAGGCGCGCAGAAACGCGCAAGTTTTTTTTGCAGTTTCAATTAGTGAAGACGTCAGGCTTTACAATGAACCTAATTTTAGGGCGGAACTCTGCGACTCTTTGCTTTTTTTTCTCCAATGAACTTAAAAGTAACTTTAAAAAATACAAATTTTTAACTTTATCCACCCACACAAAAATATAAGAACAAAAAATACATATATATTTACTTAATTTAATATTCCTTGATGTAAATACAATAAACAAAAAATAAAACTTTTAATAAAACTTGCACTACAGATAAAAAAATAAAATAAAATTGTAGGTTGCCTCCACGAACAATTCTGTCCAAGATTTTCGCCAAACTGCGGCATCATGGCTAATTTTTTTTGCGTTAACCTATTTTTTTTTTTAATAATTTTCTGAAATAATTCAAGTGGATATATAAGCTTTAAGAAAAACCGGTTTTGGCATCAATCGCACCATATCATTTTTTGAATAAAATGACGCTAGATGTGCGAATTCCCACACTGTGCGGCGGCGGCGGCAGAGTTGGTTGTAATGGAGCTGATATTTTTTCTTTATTTTATTAATGCAAACAATTAATTATTTTAGTTTTTTATTTGCTGAAAAATTTACAGAAATAAATGTTGCAATTAAAATTGCAAAGATATCGTTTGATTTAATATGAATGAAGGAACTTCAACTTTCAACAGCGTTTCAGAATTCATAAAAACAATGTGATTGTATCGTTATAAGAACAGTTCAAATTTGTGGTAAACGCAAAATTTTGTTTTTAATCTTGCACAAGTTTGTTTTTTCATAAAAATAAACCGCAACACATTTTACGAATTTGAAACAAATTTTATAATATTTTTCTTTCGCATGAATTGAGATTTTTTAAGTGAAACTTGTTTCAACGTTATAATTTTTTTAATTTTTTTTACAACGCTTTGCAGAAATGCGGTCTTAATGGGTCCTAGCGCCCCTTCTGCTAATCGGCATGATTAAAGTCTTTAAGAAAGGATTCAAAGCAAAAACTACTGACTCACAATTCCAATTAATTCGCAATCACGTGTGATTAGTGTTTGAGCAATTACCACCTAATGCTTTTTAATCAAAACATTAACCGTTAAAAAAAAAATGGAACGAATCAGAAGCATAGGGACCAGAGATTAAAATGAGTCAGGTATTGTTTGTAAGTTTCGGGTATTTACTCAAAAAAAAAAACGAGTTTGAACAAACTGAGTCAACGCACAAGCAAGTAAATTCGAGTCTTTTTATTTATGACTAATGAGTAAAATTATTTACAAATCATCCCTCATTTCAAACGAGTTTTTTGGTTGAAAGTAAGATCGCTTGCAATCACCACTCAATTATTCATGGCGCTTGTAAGTAAATCGAAAAAATAATGTTTGGTTTGTTTGAGATTTGTGTGCTGTGTGGAAATGTAGGTAATCTATGGCAAGGAGGTTTATTTTGATCGTTGATTTGTTTCATTCTCAAATTTTTGTATCACTGTGTCGAATAAAATAGATAGATACAAATAGAAATAAATAATTCCACATATTTTGATTATTTTGGTTTTTTGTGATCGAAACACCATTGTAATATATAAACAGGACCTTGTGTATGGGTTTCAATATACATTAGGATTTCATGAGCAAATGAATCCGCGTTGTCAGTTGAATTTTCTCCATCAAAAAAAGTAATGATTATGGATTCGAAATATCTTCAAACAAGTTTACTGATCGAAAGTAAAATCGCTTACAATCACCACTCCATTATTCATGGCGCTTGTAAGTAAATCGAAAAATAATGCTTGGTTTCTTTGAGATTTGTGTGCTGAGTGGAATCAATGTAAAAAATTTCGAACAAAATAGAAATAAGGAAATCTACATAATGTATTTTGATTAAAAAGAAATGTTTGTAACATATATAATATTCAAAGTTTTATTTAAATAAAAAACAAAATTAAAAATTACGAAACAAAAAAATAATAAAAATTAAATTAAAAAAAATATAAAGTATACATTAAAAAAAAGATCAAATAATAAATAAACAATTAAAAAATCTAACATAATTATTATTGGAAAAATTAAATGTTGGTGATTTTTAAATTGGAGTTTGTAACCATTAAATCATTCACTGTTTCCGGGTTAAGCCTCGTTCGCTTTTCGGTGATTATATTACCCGATTGAGAAAACGCTCGTTCAGATGGTGCAGATGTTGCTGGTATACAATTTATGATCTTATGTGCTTCATATAATCTCTTAAACGTATTTTTGTGTTCAAACCACCATTGTAGAATGTCGACAGGACCTCGTGTACACTAAGAAAAAAAACGATTTAAAATCAAGATTATCGGTCTTCAATCAAGCCGTTTCGTTGACGAAAGTCTGTTAAGCTCGAAAATTCTTAATTCAAGACCAAAACTCTTATTTTAAGCTTGTTTTTTTCTAAGCCTAAAATTCTTGTTTTAAGATTTTGAAATCTTAATCTAAGAATAAAAAAGCTTATTTTCAGATTATTCCAACCTCAAATTAAGATTTTTGTCTTACCCTAGAGTTCTTTTTTCAAGATTGTGAAATCTTGATTTTAAGAATACAAAAGCTTAAATTTAGATCATTTCAAACTCAAATTAAGATCACATATTCTAAATTTTACTAGACTTAAGAACAATACATACTTAAAGCAAGATTTTTTATTCTTATAATAAGAACAAATAACCTTGTATCTTCTCCACTAGGAAACCAAAATGAAATTCATGCTTGATTATTAATTTAATTGTATTAATTTTTTTAAATTTAGTATTTTTACTCCTCTTTCAGGCTCTCTAACCAATATTACCGACTAGTTGACACAATAGCATCATTTGGTAGTAGTAGTAGAGGCGATCTTATCACTATCGTTCTAATCCTATAATATTTTCTGAAGGGATTGAGTGTGAATT
Source organism: Sphaerophoria taeniata (assembly GCA_943590905.1). Taxonomy (NCBI): domain Eukaryota; kingdom Metazoa; phylum Arthropoda; class Insecta; order Diptera; family Syrphidae; genus Sphaerophoria; species Sphaerophoria taeniata. The sequence goes on from OX016540.1 coordinate 70,479,005, forward strand.
GAATAACGAAGTTCAATTCTGTATGAGAAAGTATTTTATATGAAAAGGGCTTGTGACTTCGTTACAAAACTTAATTTCAGAACGAAACGGCTCATATGAAGATTTTTGGTCTTTATTTTTGAAAACGAATTTCAGATCGTTTCGGCTTGCTTAAAGAATGTTAAAACTTAATTTGAGAACGAAGCGGCTCAAATTAAAAGTTTTGTTCTTAATTTCAGACTGCAAATCTGTTTTAAGAACAAAGTTCTTGATTTAAGATTGCTTCGGTTTGATTTGAGAATGTAATAACTTAATTTAAGAACGTGGCAGCTCAAATCAAAATGTTTGTTCTTAATTTAAGAATACAAATTTGTTTTGAAAATAAAATTCTTATTTTAAGAATAAAAGGTGTCATTTTTAGGATAAAAAAAATAAGAATATAAAAATCTTGAAATAAGCCTACTCGTACTTGAATTTAGCTTCCTTTTTTTCTCTGAGTGTATGGGTTTCAATATACATTTGGATTTCATGAGCAATTGAATCCGCTTTGTCAGTTGAATTTTCTCCAGCAAAATCGGCGTACATATCACATTCTCTTGAAGAAGTTGACGGTTGCATATCCAAAGAGTTCGTATTTGGTTCAATGGCTGGAACTAGGGACACATTTTTCCTTACCTACGTTCTACATCGTAATGATTTCATTTTCTTAGTATTTAAAAATGTACTCATTGAAACCCTTTTTTTATAAAAAAAGATGCGTAAAAACCAAAAATTATTACTGAAACTAATTCATTCATAGCTTAACCTCAAAATGTTCATTCATACCTCTTTTTTTGTTTTTTTACTCTAATTACAAAAAGCCAACATCCCACCCTAGAAATGGATTACATATTATCCAGAAAGTAGTAGGTAGCTTGGTTATAGGAAGAAGGTCAGATATGTTATAAAAAGATTAACAATATTTAAAATATCGGTATTCCCACGACATAATCTTCGTCAATCACTATTTTCTATTTAGGTATACAAACCTTACCCACATTAAGGTAATGTATGCATTCATTAATAAATCCTTTCTTTAATTAATGTGAAAAATTATGTTTCCAGTGCGGATTATTATATTTATGACTGCAAATCCAGCCACCTGAGTTATTTATAAATATTTCTATTCGTTAAATTACAACCCATACAAAGCCTGCATCTTTCTTTTTTTTCTTCGTAGAGAAAAAAAAATTGAAACATCCAATCAATTTTACCCGAAAACTCAAACATGTTTGAGTAAGTACAAGCAAGCGAATTGCTTGTGAATCAATTTGACTTGAAATGATCGAAAACGAAAAATATTTACGAGTTTCCTCTGCTTGCTTGGTTTGACTTACAAGCCTTTTTATTTATGAGTCAAATTATTCATAAATAAGGGTTGCAATCGAACGAGTATGAACAAGCACACAAGAAAAATTTGGATGTGTTCGAACTGTTCAAACATACTCATTTTAATCTCTGTAGGTACGTTCACTCATATACACACAGTGCGGGTGCATAAACTTTACGGTGCATATATACCTTCAAATTTGAAATCATCGGGTGAAGTTGTTTCACCTAAAATTGGTGTAGTATTATTTCCCACCTACTAAGTCATTCCAAAATTCTGGGGCCGAATAACCGCATTCGTTATCGAATAATACGTTACTGGAATGCGTGTGTTTTTGTGTGTTGGGCATTGCCTCTCACTTTATCGAGTCCTGTATCGAGCTTCTATTACAAAACATTTAAATTCTCTCCTGCAGTTATCGAACTAAATTTCATTCCACACATAAATAACTCACTGATGGGCGGAACTTTCTAAGAAAAACTTATGCCCATCAAGTTACCCCTTTGGAATTTAAAAAAAGTAATTATGCAATTAATTGTCGTGAATTTTTCGTAAATTTGTCGTGAAACAAAAAAAATTGTCGCGTAGGTACAGAGACACAATCACGACAATTATCTGCATACTTTATTTTCGGTTTGGATGTCCATTTTAGCTTATCTGTGGTGGTAGTGCTAACTACGCATCAAGTTAGCACTACCAGGAGTCAGTTTAAACAAAAAAAATCCAGAAATTCCAAAAAAAAAATTTGGAATTTTTTTGTTTCTGTACTTACCAGAGACAAAATCACGACAATTATCTGCATACTTTGTTTTCGGTTTGGATGTCCATTTTAGCTAATCTGGGGTGGTAGTGCTAACTTTCGCAACAAGTTAGCACTACCAGGGGCTAACTTATAAAATAAGTACGCGACAAATTTTTTTTGTTTCACGACAAATTCACGACAATTAATTGCATAATTAATTTTTTTAAATTTCAAAGTGGTAGTGGGCATGAAAAACTTTAAATTTTACTATTTGAGTTATTTCATTACAAAATTCTTTGCCAATAATTTATAGGTAAAGATTTTCTGCTTCAAATGAATCATGATTCATGAATTCATCAATCTCGTCTTCTGTTAACTGTTAACATTCAAACTATGGGCAAGTTCATAAATGTCAACATGCAGCAGTAATGCAAGATTTGCGTTCATAAATGAAGATAAACTGTATTATGTTTGCAGTATAGCAGTCAGGCAGTGTGTTCATAAAAACAAAATGACAGCTAAACTGCGATCAAGTCTGCAGTCGTTTTATTTCTGTTGCCGCTCTGCAGAATAATGTCGGAACAAAATGAATAAGTAAAATAATTGAATTTTTATTAAATTTTTGGCAAAAATAAAATATTTTTGTTGTTAATAATTTAAAATAAAATACTTTTACTTCATAGATATGACTGTGGTGGCCAAAAATTCTGGTCAGATGCAGACGTTTAGCTGATAAGAGTTCGTCTGGCGATGGAATGGCAATTTGCAGTTGGCCGCAAAAAAAGTCTGTTTTGTGGGGAAAATGTTTAACGGAAATAAAAACCGTTTTGCCCTTGTTTGCCCACAGTCAAGAGGACATTCAAAAAAACAAACAAAGACCACATTCGTAAGAATTAAAAATAAAGTTTGTCTTGGACGCTTCCAGAATTTATTCTATTCAAAACATATAAAATTAGTCCTAATACATTTTTTTTATTGAACATTTAAAAAAAAATTCTTAAGACCCAAAAAAAACTTAAACCAGCATATGTATGTAACTCAAAGAAAATATTTTTGTAATTATTTTTTTCATTCTATTTTGTTCATAGCCGTCTTCTTTATTTATGAACAGTTTTTTTTATATTGTATAGCTGCCGCATTCTTGCAGCAGTTTTCCTGTTCATAAATGCATTGAACGAATTTTTTCGACAGAGCATGAGCAACTAAGTTGCATTTATGAACTCACGGTATGTTTTTTCATAAAATAAAATAAATAATATTTCTGCCTTCGCTATTTGACTCTTGTATTGTTTTATACTTGTCAAACCTCTCAAAAGTCGTTCAAAATAAATAGAGACTCGATGGAGTAGAGTAAAACTACTACCTTTTATAGCTTTCAAACGATACGTGACCTAACGAATGTCATCATCATCATCGTTTGTTCGATCACTGATGGGACTCACTCACTGATTCACTGAAGCCTTAAATCAGAACGAACTTATTCTCAAATTCTCTAAGGCAGGTCTTCAGGCAAACGAAAAAAAAGTCATGACAAATGCAACAAGAATACCTACGCATATAAATGGACAGCTGATAGAATATGTGGAGAACTTCATATATCTAGGACAGTTAGTTTCGTTTAAAAGAAGAGAGGAGAAGAAGATATCTCGAAGAATAACGAACGGATGGAGGCAATTTTGGGACGTGAAACGTATGTTGGACTCGAATATTTCAAACGTTACCAAAAAATACATTTTCAAAGGGCAATTGAGAGGACAAACTTCAACACAAGCTCATGGACAGGATTCAAAGATGTTGTTTGGAAGAAAAGGAAGCTGAAATGGGATTGGGCAGGGCATTTTATGCGGAAGTCAGATGACAGGTGGGCAAAAGAATGTACGGGTGGACTGAATTTAGCGGTACCAGAGGAACCGAAAAGATGGAGAGGCGAGTTATACACTTTTGACAGACATTGGTTTCAAAACACGCATAACAGATGCATGGAAAATAATGGGGGAGGCTTTTGCCCGTGCATAAGTATATTTTTATTTTATTTATTTCAAATAATTTGCTAAAACAAATACATTTAGTTTGTGTAAATATTAATATCTATAATGAAAAAATGAAATGAAGGCAGAATAGCTAATAAATAATAATAATAATAACCAGCTCTACGCCAAATTCACCCAAATCTATTCCACAGGAACCGTACATTGTTTGGGATCAAACGAACCTATTTTGCTTTTAATTCCTCCAAGAATATATAGACAGAGTTTCATGATGATCGGCTTAGTAGTTTTTGCGTTATAAAGGAAAAAACATACTTACATTCACATTTATTATATTAGTAGGGATTATGTTATATGTGTAAAAAAAAGGGCTGCAAAAATGATTACGAAGCTAGTTCTCGCGCTACGCAAACGTAAACTGGAGGTTTGCTTTTATTTTTTTATACTATCAAAAATATTTCTTACCACACAAAACAACTATAATATTATTTGTTTAAGAAACAAACAAGCTTTTGGATCGCCTGTATTCAAATATGACAAAACTGTAGATATGTTCGTTTACAATTTACAAAACTGTAGGTCCAAATGTTTGGAAAAATTAGTATTAAAATTCGCGTCAGTATTCGTGTTGTCCTTAAAAAAATTACAGTTTTGGAAAATAATGCAAAATGGATTTATTTTTCTTTTGAAAACAAGAGATATTCAAACAATATTCACATATTTCGTCCTCATTTTTTAATTAAAGCAGCTTGTCTTGATAAAAAAGCTGTAATAGACTGTTAAACAGTATATAGCCGAAATTTTATTCACTGTAAATTTGGTTTGGATTCACAATTCGAAATAATAGTTCAACACCTACATACTTTCAATAATCATTTAGAGTTACGAAAACTAAAAAATTTAATTTAAGTGTTTTATGTTCATTTCAATTGGTTTTCTCTTAAAACTGAATTCCAATTTTTAAGTAGTACAATCCGCTTTAGTCAAAGTTTTCGATATGGCCTTAACATGTTCGGAAGATATGAGCCGTAAGAAAAAAAAATCGTTTATGTTACAAATGCCTTGTTTTCATAATAATAATAAGACACAATCTTTGGGCGCAAAATCATTTCTAGTAGATTTTTGGATGCTGAAACTAAATCCGCACACAGAATTGTTCTAGCACGTCATAGGATTTCGAGATATGCTTATCTCAATGTGCTCAAAACAAGGTTTTTGGCGATGTTTGAAGTGAATTTTTGAGGACAGATAATTTGTATAGACATTTGTAACTACAGCATTCTTTAGAACTACTCTTTATCTTTCAAACCCATCTTAGTTTGTTTCGTTACGATTTTTTTTTCTCAAGATATTTTATTTTCATAACGCAGTTGGCTAGTACAAAATTGCAAAATATAACATAGGTAATATCGTAGTGCCGTAGCTAAAATTTAATTTCTTGAGGAAAAAGACTCGTAGCGAAACAAACTAAAATGGGTTTGAAAGATAAAGAGATATAATTGAAAAATTGGAAGTGCCTCGAAAACGGATTCATGACAATAAGATATTCACAATATTTTCGAAAAATATTGATGTATTTGAAAGAAAATAATAATTACAAATAAAAAAGAGTACTGACTATCCATAACTTATTATTTGTTTCATTTCCTGTTATTTAAGATTGTTTATCTAGGCTAACCATAAATTGAAGTAAGACACGTTGCACCCGCGATAATTCGACGTTGCACCCGCGATTAGTTAAAACATAAAAAGATAATAGTTAATCTTTGTCTTGTACCTTTATTTTCATCTCATTGATGCTATCGAGGAGGAAGTTATAATCTCCGTAGTCAGGATCTGATTAAGATCGATATGCATCGAACTAACTATGGAATGCATGAGCCTTTAACACGTATGGGTAAACTTATAAACTGAAACTCAAAACTTTTTGATTTTAATTTAAGTAAAATTCAACTAAAAATAATTTTGAAAACCAGTGTTCCACTTTGTTAAATGTTTTATGTTAATTTTGTCATGTTCTTTGTTTATTTAGTTATTATTTATGTGTGCTGTGTTATTTGTTATAGTTTCGTTATTTGCTTACAAACAACTAACACCACACTAAGTGATGAGCCGGTGGTATAACACAGTTTCTGTGTTGGCAAACCATTGGTCGTAAAATGGTGCTTGCTATAAGCCCATACGACCAATTCTGATAGTGTGTAAAAAAAAAATTAGTTGATTGATACAATTAAGTTCAATAAAATGAAATAAAATCTAAAAAAAAACCTTCTCCATTAACAGGCATTTTCATTTAATGTTTGATGTTTAAGACTTGTGGGCCAAATTCGTTGCACCCGCGATCGCACTTTAAAACCTTTTGTTTGACTAATTATTCATTAAGCGATCTTTTTAAACGATTTCAAATAGAAGTTAACTTAAAATATATACATTCAAATGATAATTGCATTTAAATATTATTTCAAGAAATATTAAATACCCTTAAAGCGAGTCTAAACGTTGCACCCGCGATAGTGAAATCGCTCTTCTAAAGAATGCTGCTGTTACAATTGTCTATACAAATTTTCTGTCCTCAAAAAATTACTTCAAACATCGCCAAAAACCGTGTTTTGAGCACATTGAGATAAGCATATCTCGAAATCCTGACGTGCTAGAACAATTCTGTGTCCGGATTTAGCTGACATGCCTCTTAAGACTTCTGGATTAGGTACCTTACCCTCAACTATTCCGAAAATCAATTATTTTCACGAGCGGAACTCCAATTGTTTTCATGCCAAAGTATGCATGTCAAAAATTTAAAAAAGTCAGGCATCAGTCCAATTTGCGCTATTTAAACATTTCTATTTACATTTTGAACCTTCCGAAAGATTTTACCTCAACATCCTGAACAAATAAGAATACAATTCATCGGATGGTTGAAAATATTCCCTCCTTTTTTTTCTATTTTCACTTTCTTGAAAAGGACTCTGTCTCTGTGTATAGTCAAAAGTCAATAACGACAGGAACACACCATCTAGAAACTTCAAAAGTAACATATTGACAAACTGGAACGGAACTAAATCGAATCATCTTTACTTTTTTGTGGAAGGAAAAAGAAAGATAAAAATTGAAGGATACACATCCAAATATTTACATAGACACAAACAAACAAAAACATCGAAAAACAGTTCAAGTAGTTGGAATAAAGGCGCCTATTCAAGTAGAAAATCTTAAAGGCAACATGAAAATTTGTTCAAATGCGTAAAAATATCAACTCGGATCTCAATTGACGACGACCAAACGCGACATTTGAAGATAGTGCCAGAGAAGGACCTCCCAAGGCGATGTTCGTGTCCTCAGGCGTAATAGAGCGGCACTCAAAGACTAGAGTTCTGACACTCTTAAGTCTTTTTCTCAAAAAGTCTGTTCTGGTTTTCATTTAGTCGCAGATTGCTTGTCAATGCCAGAGGAGGAATTCATATTGGCTCTTCCTAAAATTAGAAAGGACTGCAACGCTTATTGGTTTCGTATTTAGGACGTGCCATTTCTTTCGTTTGCATTAGGTACTCAGTTCAAATAAAACAGACAATTCTACTGTACACTTTTTATCTGCTGGCCCTGAGGAATGAGGATGAGAATTTAGAAGAAACATGTTTTCTCTTGCGCAGGATGTGCCTATGACTTCTGGCTCTGGATTCTCATATAAATTTCTAAGTTTAGTGGCCATATCGAAGAGTATTTTTTACCCCTCTTAGGGAGGCACAGGAAAAAAATCCGTTGCCATTTCCATTAAAAAAAAGCCATCATCGAAATATTATAATAGCCAAATGGCGGCAAAACAATACAACTTGAAATACACTAGTCAAAAAAATTAAAGGAACGCTTGAAAAAAACTCAAAAATTGAGTGGTTTTTATAAGGCTGTATCTCAGTAGAAAAAAAGTGTGATTGAAGTGAAATAAAATTTGTTTTCAAAGGTTATTATTTTAATTTTTTCAAGTTATTTTGAGTTAAGGAAATACCGTTATTCGTGTTCACTTGAGCGTGAAAAATGATCACCAAAAATCGTAGCAATCATAAACAAACAGTGAGTTAATGCCAACAAAATTCTCAAAATGAATCTTAGATCGGTTGGATTGAAAACAAATTTCCGCTCACTTTATGACAAATCAAACGTTATATTTTTCGATTTTTTAATTGAGTGAACATCTTTAACGCTCAAGCGAAAACGACTAACGGTATTTTCTTAACTAAAAATAAATTGAAAAGATTGAAATAATAACCTTTGACATTTTTTTTATTTCACTTCAATCCTACTTTTTTGTACTGAGATACAGCCTTATAAAAACCACTCAATTTTTGAGTTTTTTTTTCAAGTGTTCCATTAATGTTTTTGACTAGTGTATATAATAGTCACCTCCTGAAAGCCGCATGCCAATCCAAGCCATAGCCAAAGACAGGATAAGGAATAGCATTTCCAGCTAACGCCATTGCTCTGCCAAAAGTGGGAGCTGACTGGAAGTCATTTGGCATGGGATATTGAATTTCAGCACGTACTGTATAACGAGTTTGCTATTCCTATTAAGAGAAAACGTGTTGTGTGTTTGTGGGAAGGCGCGTTGACTCCTTTTCCAACTTGATGCGGTATCGTTGTCGGAGGGAAGTTTATTAATTAAGTAATAACACCTAAAGTAGGCCGCCATCACCACCACTGCCCCCTACCGACCGACAAATAGGATCAGTGGCAAACAACTTTCTTCCTTCATTTGGAACGTTTTTTTTTATGGAAGCCAAGTTATGGAAGAATGTTTTTTTTTTTTGGCAAATGGGATGAAAGGGGAGGGGGGTTTCGTGCGTGGCTGGCAGAAAAGTCAAGTCACACGAACTAAATTTGATGGGAACGAAACAATACGGAAAAAGGTGGCTAGAAAACTTTTAGCCCAATGTAAAAGAAAGGTTCCCAGTGACGACTGAAGACGTGTCGGGATCCAAATGGAAGGCCTTTGGAGTAGTAAGTGGTTGCTTTCTATGAAGCTTATGAATATTAAGTTGCCAAAAAGTTGTGGAAAGATATTTATTACAAAAATGGAATTAAACGTTTAAACTAAAAATAGAAGGGTGAAGCCTTTTTGTTCGCTTTGTTTCGGTGTTGATAGCCACCACGGTGAAGAGGGGGAGTAGAATTGGAAAAATGATATAGAATCACGAGCTCAAGGTGTTAGAATGAAATTTCCAAGCATTCCGATGAGTTGTGAGTGAATTTTTGGTAATAACAAATAAGTTTTGTTTTACGAATGGTTCTGTTTTCGTGGGAATGAAAGCATTCTTAGAATCATTTACTGCTTTCCATAATTGTTCAGAATTGTATGCGGTATAAGATAATAGCCAACTCGATTGTTATGAGAATTCCTTGCGGACTAGTTCAGATGTTAAGTAAATACACTTCAAAACAGGAATTGACAAGGGTCTGATATGCATGTCTATCAAGTAGTTAAAATTGCGTAAAAAGCACTAAGTAGATGGCATCAAATGTATCAGATATGCACCTCGTTGAAATAAAAAAAGCAATTTTAGATATGGAAAAACGAATAAGAAAACAAAAGGTTCAGCCTAATTTAGAATTCTGAACGTCTGTTATTTTGACAAGGTTTGGAATCCTTTTTTGTTCTGACTTCGGTTTATCAGTAAGTAAACTCAAACAAAGGGGTTTAATTTTAAACTCAAGCCATTTTCTATGGAATTGGCCGTAAGAATTATTTGCACAGACTGCACAATACATAAATAGCACAAACTGACACAATTTTTTTTTTCAATATTCCATAATGCTCGGCTAACTTGATGAACATCTGATATGCCCACTATATTATAGGCTACTGACGAATTCTTTGGCTATTCAAAATTTGAAAGCATGCATTTTTCAGACCAAACCAAAATATTAAGCTCTTTTGCATGCACAGCATCTGGCATCCACATGTGATCCATTAGTAACACCGTATCGTATCGTATTTATTTTTTTCCTCGCAGTTGCTAGAATTTGACACCCAATTTCGCAGCTGGACATATAAGCAGTCGCACAACTTCTCAACTGCATCAGCTGATAGTGAAGCAAGGCAAGTCCATCTCACTCAAGCCCCCAAGTCTCAGTGGCTAGGTACATAATTCCCTAGAGCTACATTTTTCCTCGCTTTGTCGTAACGACTTGAGACAGGCCGCACTAGCTCTATTGGAATTACGTTCATTCGACTTTGTTTGATAGACAGGTAGTAAGTTGTCTTCTCTCCTCCTGGCCGTGTCTTCGCACTTTCAATCGTAAGCACAAAACACAAGAGTTTGTGTCACCCTATTGTGGAACGCATGTTTCACAGAGAAATCTGCTAATTGGACACAATCTTAATCCTATTGCTGAGTGGAATAACAAAACTTTAAAATCCTCGAGCCACGTGCTGCGGAAACCAGTCGCAGTTGCATTAGAAATTTATATGCAACGCAACCCTTGTTGGCTCACGAAATGGCAGCTTGCCATTTGGCGCGCATAAAGTGCACTTTCCCAAAAGCCAACCACAGAGAAGAAAAAAACAACACAAATTCTTGGAAAATGCCATTTTCGGGCTAGAGCCTGTACGAGTACATCCAACAGACTGCGAGTATTATGTGCAATTTTGACATGCAATATGAGCTGGTTGCCGATAAGATGTTTCTAGAATCTTCAGTGCAACACTTTAAATTGTCCCAAGTCTTTTTATGTTACGAACGTGCGATATACGTCGAAGGGAATATGGTGCCACACACGCTCCAAAGCTCCAGGTCGTGCACCTTGGGTTTTGTTGCCTTTCCACCTATAGCTTTAGAAAAAAGGTAACACATTTTTATACATATAAGGCGGTATAGATGATGGCGAACGTGGGGGATTATGGAAGTTTTAAAAATAAAAAAATTAAAATGATGCGAGTCTCAACTTGGTCTCATGAATTCACGAGTGTGTCTCTGGTAACATGGTTTCCGTGAATCAGGTCGGATTCGTGCTGGAATTTCCTTATATAGAGGTATATCACCTCTGCTGTTAGTTTAAATGGTTTAGCCTTTCGGCTTGTGATATATTCCGAGAGGTGTTGAAGGGGAAAAATATAACAGAGATGCACCTTTTAAAAAATTGTTCAGGGATTTGAAAGGAGAACTGTTCCAGATTTAAGGATCTTCAAGTTTCGATGATGAACGGTTTAGTTCATTGAAGTTTTCACATATTAAATCCTTAATAATTTCTTGCTGTTGTTAAAAAGATTCAAATTGAGGTTATAAATATATAAATACTTACATTCGTATGACAGAACGGGAGAATTAGTAACTCAAATTTTCTTATGCAAGTTAGTGCATAATTATATTTTGAGGTGTAGATGGGGTTCTATCATTGTTTTTAAGAAAAATATTGACATATTGGGGTTCAGATTGATTTACCAAAATTAAGTTTTGTAGTTGGGGTTAAACGTCGTTGGCCCAAACACAAGGATTTGTTGAAATATCGTTTCGGCTCTGGGAATTATGTTTTTACAGATTTATTTAAGCTGACGGCAAAGCAAACGCTTATCATACTAATATAATAAAGAGGAAAGATTTGTATTTTTTTATGTTTCTTATGACTTAACTCAAAAGCTACTGATCGGATTGTTTCACCATTAAAAAACCTACATTCATCCTGAGTTACATTGGCTTTATATTGTTACTAGTTGACCCACCAAACGCGCGAATTTTTTTATTCTCACACCCCAAATTGTTTCTCTGTTTGGCAAAAAAAAATTCGGCTCGTTTCGCTCGCTTTACAGTGCTACAGTACAAATTAATTACTCCTGCACAATTTGCACTAACATATTTTTTTTGTACGATGATAATTTAAAAAAATGTTTGACAACATTTTCAAACAAAATTGATTACCTATTTGTATTTGAATTGATCAGCTTAGTTCATATTTTGTTATATCATATTGCATCATTTTTTAACATTTGCACCATTTGTGATTTGAAAAGTATACATTTTGTTTATCCTAAACCTTCTACATTATTCCTCTATAGTAAAAAAACAAAAAAATAAAGAAAATCGGTCAACCGGCTTCGCTGGTAAGCGAACGTACAGAAAAAAAGCTATTCATTTATATAGATTAAAAGAATAAGGTACTCTTAAAAAATCATGACCAACTTCCAATGCTAAGCAGATTTTTCAATGCGAACATTAAAACAGAAATGCATCAGGGACCCCTCGAATCTTTCTTTCACCCCACTACTGGAAATAAATGTGTCATTGATTTTGATGCGAAAGTAAACTTCAAAACGTGATAATAATGTGTTATTCTTATAAAAATATGTGAAATTAATTCCCACCTTATGTGGGAAATAGCTTCACATCAAAGTGAAGTTATAACCCACAGAAAATTGAAGTAATATCCCACCATAGTTGGGATATAACTTCAAAACAAAAATCATCAGGGCTCAGCAGTCAGCACTATGTTAAAGGCCAAAAACATCAGTACCAGGAACTTCACTAATCAGAATGGAATGCGAACGAATGTGTTTTGAATAAACATTTAATATTATTAAGAAATCTTTTTTTTATATAAACTTTAGAATTCCTTAAGTTTAAACAAAAAAAGTTTCATTTGTCAATAATGGACACATGACGCTTTAGAAAAGTGGCATATGGCGATATGTTCGAATATGGACATCTGACACTTTCACAATGTATCACATGGCCATTTATTGAAATATGACCATATGACACGGCACCGAATCGAATACATAGTTCGTTTCCAAATAAATTAATTGATTACTGCTTCATATATTTTTATGTAGGTATTTAAAAAAAACTGTATTAATAAAAAACAATGTTTTGAAAAATTATAAGACGTATATAATTTGGAGACAAAATGCCAATTTAAATCTTTAAAATTATATTCGCATATTCATAGAAATTCTGTCAAGTAAGGCTGTTAATAATATAATAATGGGTGGATCCCGTCGGACAAAAATGTTGTAGCTCGTATTGTTTTCAACGCCAAGCCGATCAACCTTTTGTCTTGTCACAGGACAAGCTGGGTTTGTGTAGGAAGTTGTGCTTTTCGGAAATGTCAAATATAAATTGTTCAAGGATTCGATGTTCTTACTCCTTAGACTTTGAACCCTTATTCTTAAAATAAAAATTCAATATTTAGTAGACTTATTTTTATTTTGTTCTTTTCATTTCAGGTAAGTGGAAACACTCTTTATATTTTCATCAAAGAAAAATTTCTGGAATGACTTATAACCCTTTGCCATCAAGGTAATTGGAAAAATGAAAGACTTAATAATCAATCAAACACTGAACATATCTTACACCATAAACTATCAGCCTATTCCTTTGTTCATTGTAGGGTTGCTTAAACATCGGTTTTTGGCCCTATCGATAGTATCGATAGTTTTCGAAAAAACTATCGATAGTATCGATACTATCGATTGTTTTTTGTAATCCTTACAAAAGTAATTTTATAAGAAAAGTTGTTCATTGAATTTCTACACATGGACTGCCAGTCGTGCAAAATCTCATATTAAATTTAGAAACAAATGATTTCATCGATTTTAGTCCTTGAAATTGCAATTGGAGAGAACTAACAATAGAACTAATTTTAAATATTTCTCGCCGTTCGTGTTCTTTGGGCGCGTTCACGTTCAAAAAGCAGTAAAGCGTGTAGTTGTTTTTGTAATTTTATTTTCAATGAAAGTCTGACGCAAAAAATTACGACATTAACTTCAAGTTGTCTAGAAGGAAAACTTCTTTCATTAAAGCTGAGGTAATTTTCTATTATTGACCGACTTATTCAAGTCGTTTACTTCAATCTGAAATTGAACAAGGCCTCAGAGAAAGCAAACTAGAAAACAAAATAGAACGCATACTTTTATAGAGACGTTTGCAATATCAAGGACTAATGTCATGTATAGCAGTCAATGTATAGTAAGTCAATTTAGTTGAAGAACATTGCTACATTTATTGAAAATGTGAATTTTTTATTTATTTATTTTATAATGACTCTTTCGAATTCTGCTTTAAAATTCTATCCCCTGAGACGAACACTATTACACCATTACTCTTAAGACACAACCCAAATTTGAGAATGCAGAGTTTATCTAATAATGAGTAGGGAAACTCTTTTGAAAATGTAGTAGGCACTACTAAAACTACAAATTTTCGAAATAAACAGCACAAAAATGCCATACTAAGTGAAAACAGTCAGGTAGGTAGGTAGAAATGGCTGTCCTGCTTCGCGCAGGACACAATTAGCGCTGAGTGCGCCGTTTTGATACCATACCTCGTGAGATTCTAAATGGCTTTGAAAATGGGTTATGGATTATGTATGTTCCGCACATACAATCCTATATAATAGTGTTGTATTATTTTCCTACCCTACAGCCTATTATCTCATAGTGCCATTTAATGAGGGAGAAATAAAGGGGGGGGGGGCGTTAAAGCCACTTTGTGCTATTGAGGTATGAGATCAAATTTTTGATCTTGAAATCTGCGAGTTCCTCAATACCGTTGAAGAATTCTTTACCTAAATGGAGTGCTCTTTTCCTAGCCAGGGCCGGACAATGGCATAGAAAGTGTGGGACCGTTTCTTTTTCTTCCTGGTTCTCACAGTTACGGCAGAAAGAGTTATGTGGTATACCCAATTTTGCCGCATGCTCCCCTACAGGCCAATGCCCTGTGCAGGTAGCGACAATCCTGGCTATGTCATGCCTTGGTTTGGAAATTAAATTGGTTGATTTTGGTTTGTTATAGGCGGGCCAGATTTTCCTAGATATAACGCAACTCGTTAAACTACTCCACCTATGATTTGCTTCTGATGTGTATTTGGTCAGGATATTGCCCTTCACAACTCCAAGAGGAGCATATACTCTCACTGCCAATGAGTTGTGAAGGGCTGATCCTTACCTAGCTAGCTCATCTGCCTTCTCATTTCCCTCATAGCCCCTATGGCCCGGTATCCAGATTAGAGTGACGCTCAAATCAAGTTCCTTGAGAGCCTCTTTGCATTGCTGGACCAGTTTAGAGGATGATAAAGCAGAATCTATGGCTTTAATAGCTGCCTGACTGTCTGTTAGTATAGCTACATTTTGGTTCTGACGGATATTTTTAAGGGCTTTACAAGCTTCCCTTATCGCTAACAATTCTGCCTGGAATACGCTGGCAAAATCGGGAAGTCTATAGGATTTTGAAATCTCAAGAGATTCACAGAAGACACCTGCACCAACACCGCATTCCATCTTTGAACCATCCGTGAAGAGAAAACAGTCAAATAAATTCCTTATATAAAACTGCCTGCACATGAAGAAATGACTACACGTTTATCACGTGCTTCTTTCCTATTTTCCCCTAATAGACGCTTAACCCTCTGACTTGATTGTCATGAATTATGAAAAAATAAATTTCGATAAAAAAGCTTATGTTGTTTCCCTTTCCTTCCTACAAGTTTCTCATTGGCATCTATTTCCAATATCTGTGTGCAAATATGTGTGAATCAACAGGTGAATTTTCCTGAGTTTCCCTACTCATTATTAGATATACTCTGAAGTTAAGAACGTCAAAAATTGAGTCGTATAAAAATTTTCCTGCGACTCATCGGGTAAATTATTTTCTATTTCCTTTTCGAGCCTTGTATCCCTTTTGCACCAACGTAGTTTGAAAAGAGTCACGACTGATGAGTTGTCGTTTAATAGCAGTCTTAAGGAGCATATCGTTTTAAGCTAATTTACGTTAATACGTTTATCAATTAATTAAAAAATACCAAAAAGAGAAAAATAAGAGTTTCATAAACGTTGGATGAATAGAAGATGTTTTATCTTAAATTTGTTTCGCAAATAAGTCAATTCTTGCCTGCTTTTGAAAAATATTGCTCAAAATAAACAATCGATAGTTTTTTAACACCATCGAATATACGCGATAGTATTTTACTATCGATACTATCGATAGACTATCGATGTTTAAGCAACCCTAGTTCATTGCAATCAGATTACCAGTTATTATTATCCGAAGATTTGTATTTGAATTCAATTTTCGTAAAAAAAAATCCATTTAGTTTTTCTCATGAAGGCTAATTACGAAACAAAGCCACAACTATTAAAAAAGTCTCGACGAAAAAGGGTTTCAACCAAAAACTTTAACATCCATCAAAAGTCCTATACACCATTATAATCATTCTTATATCGACCGTAAAAGACGACGACCGTCGACATGTTCGACTTCAAACAACCACTTGTTTGCCTACAGTGAAATTAAAAATTAATTTAATTAAACCAAAGACATTCCATTACACCCATTCATTCGGCTAAAATGACTTCATGAAAACCCAGATTTTATTACCAAATGAAAAAGTTATAACTTTCCCTTACCCTCTTCCTAACCTTAAAGAAAAGAAAAAAAACACTCATCATAATACATTCATTGTAATTAATGCTCGTATGTCGTACTAACTATGATACTTACCTGAACCCTGGTCAACCTGGTCATATTATATTCTCCCCAAAATTGCCACACGCAAGGTTTTTTTCGTCTCATATAATGTTAATGGCATTCCTTATTTTAATGACGATCGCGTTGACAACTATTTAGCGTGCTTTATGTCCCGAATTGCTCGTTTTAGTCAAGGGCGAAGAAGCTGGGATCCTTTTCTTGACGATGCGATGGGATGAGGATGTTGCGAAGAAAAAAGGTCTTATGTGCATAATTTTGCATCCTTTATGATTCTTTTTTTTCTAGTTTGTTTCGTATTTTTAGGTTATCCAGGATACTGCTCTTCGACACTAAATCACCCCTCTGGTGAGACACTGGCATTGTAGCAGTAATGTTTTCTCATTAGTTCTACCTCGGGAGGCTGTCTGAGGCTCGGCTGTCAACATGCCAGAACCACTGCTGTCGTTTTTGCTACTATAGTAGTATTTTACTCCTTTCGAGAGTCAAATGCTACTCTACTACCCTTAGACGAAATATACTCCCCAAACTTAGTGATAGTGAACAAAATCTATCTATATATTCCATGTGGTATAAGACAAAACAAGAAGCGAAAATCAAAATTCTCACATTTCTTAGCTAATTTATGTTCAATCAGCGAGATAGTTGGCTTAAATTTAAGTTTAGTAACCAATTTACGAAAATTGCCAAACATTTTAACGTAAATTTTAAGGTTCCTAAAACTTCACACCTAATTCCACACCTTAATTACTCGAAAATGTTGAAAAAATGAACCTGCATTTGTAAACACTTTTTTGTGGATCAGGATCACTTAAGTCTGTATTTGTAGGTACGTTTATGATTTTGGATCACTAAAACCTTGAACCTACACTGAAGATCCAGAAAAAAAATTATAAGCATTAACAGAAAGGTAAAAGTTGAAAACTTGATTAAACATTTTGTAATGAAATAAATAAAATTCAGCTGGTGGAATTACTATAAATAGAACTGTAAGAAAACCTAACCTTTTTAATCACAAGACCTTCGTCGCATGGCAGCATTCAACTTTTTCAAATCTGAAGTGATATTTTCTGTGCATTTCCGTTGTTAAATTTATACCTAATTAAGGGACAACTTGGGGAACTTTTAAGTATCAATTCGTCAGAAAAGTGGTAAATTGATTTGGAGCCGTTTTCTTCACTTTTTCAAACTTGTGAACCTTTGCAGTTGACAAACTCAAGAATTGTAAAGTCAATCTGAGGATTGTTTTTCTTTACTTACGTAACTTTTAATTCAGAGTTTTGAATTTGAAAGTAGTAGCCACTGGGAAACTCATAACAATTTGGAGTAGTTATGTTAAAAACATGATTTTTGTTTGCTTTTGGAGACGGTGAAAGCAGCAGAGCGATGAAATTCTGAATCAAGAAGAAAAAAGACGAGGGATACCTCTTCATAATGACATAATAGCCTCCTCCGGCGAAAATGTTCTCTAGAAAGTACCAGTCCAAAATGACGATACAGGAAACTACTTTTGTGTTCGAAGACCCTCCAATCAAAGAAATCTCTTAGGAAAGAGTGTAAACCCTTAAAAATAAACGCAATACATAATTGTGTGCATACAGATAGTGCATAGTCACTAGTCAGATAGATTTTTAAATTTTTTCTTTCCCTACTCTATTCAATTCTTCTCGTAATTTTCTCGTCTTCGTAATTTTCTTTTCGCTTTATGATGATAAAAATAACTTTAATATTTGTTTAATTAAAAAAAGTGTTTTACTAAAAATGTAGAAAACACACAATATCTGACAGAAAATTGTAGGTATGTTTATTGATCTAATTTAGTTTGTTGGCAGTTGAGAACAATAATTTGAGAGTGACAGCCTCTAATGAAGACAACTTAAATCGAAATTTAAGGATAACATCCTCAAGTTGACATCAACTTCGATTGAATAAAAGGCTCCTCCTATCGGACAAACACACCAATTGAGTTTAAGAACTCCCAAAAATTTATAAGAAACTATCGTTTGCTAATAAACTTCAACCAGGCAAACTTTATCAGGCTAATGCCCAATTTCATAAACAACTTTTAAACATTTAAGAGGCTTTTAAACCGTAAAATGAAATTTTTTCATTTCACCAAGCGTTTTTTGAGTAAACAAGCTTTTAAAAATCTTTCAAAACTAAACGCTCATTTTTGCCTCAATAAATTTTAAAAGTGTCATTGAATATTTTAAAAAGTGAGTATAAAGCTTTCTCATTTTTTCTCATATATTTTCATGAGGATGTCAATTTTGACAAAAAATTCCCTGAAATTTCCCATTTTAAGTTGGTGAAACTCAAAAATATTAAGGGTCTGATAAAATTTAAAAAGATTTTTGATAAAAGTAATTTTAGTGTTTGTTTATGAAATTGGGCATAAGTTCCTATAGTTAAAAAATTATACTACCCAAATATAGAAAATACTCCTCAAAATAATTCCAAAATACTCCCCATTACATTTTTGAAACGACAGCACTGGCCATAACTCCAATTATAACGCGACAAACATTTATTTCCCGGAAGTGTGCATAAGCTTGTACAAAAGTGTTCTTTTGGTTCATTGCAATTAGTGCGAGTAAACTGTTTTCTGTTGAGCCATAAAGAGGACGGTGGACGGACAGTGGTATCTACGTGTTGCAAAATAGTTGGAAACGTAGTAAAAAAGAAGAAGAAATTGAAACTCTGACACGCGCATTTTCTGTCAAAATTGTTTTCTATTGAAGAAACGTGACCATATATTTTAAGAACGGGATTTGAAGAAGAAAAACAAAATTTTAGAAATCTACATTTTTGTCTTGGGAAATTCGATTTGAAAACATTTTCACAAATTTTTTGCCGAACCTTAAACCACTGTATAACAAATTACCGATGTTTCACTGTTAAATTCATTTGAATACTGCTTTGCAACGAACATATTTCCTGGCACCTGAAGTAGAAATATGTTTTCTTCATTACTGTCTAACACACCCTTTCAAAGAGATCCAGTTTCAATATTTCGTGATATAGAGGGCGATGCCACCGAAACGATAGCAATCATTTGAATTCCTTCTGTTTGTCTTGTCGTTAAGAAACGTAATTCTAATTTCAATTACCATTTATATATCACACCTCTCATCCTCTTCACTTGTCGAACTGTCACCTTAAATAACCCAAAACACAAACAGTTGCTATAGAGGACGCGCGCGCCGCGCCGCACAGTGGGACGACCCATAGTAAAAAGTCAAAAATACAACTATTTTAGCGGTACTTTTTATTAATTGGTAAGTCATCCCAAATATATAGAAGCTCGAAATGCAATAAAATTTTGTGCTTTTATTTATGTGTCCGCAAGTTATAGCCACGTGAACATTACCTTTTTTTCCGCATTTTATATAAAGAGTTTTAAGGTGATTTTTTGTGACATATTCAATTGCTGTGCAAATATATTCCGCGTGTGAAAATTAAATTCATAATGGAGAATATTAATAGTGAAGGTATTTAAATTTAAGAAACTTTTGTAAGAAATAGATTTTTTTCGTGTTTCTTTTTGTAGGAACGATTTTTGCTGTGTTAGTATGGTACAAGAAAAAAAAAACCAATGTCAAATTTCAAGTAGAGTTTTCAAAAAATGGTCAAAAACGGGTCTTGAGATCTTTTTTATTTCATAATAAGCAATGTGTCAGCTAACTAAATCACGAAAAAAATCTTGCGCAAGTTTGCGCTTTTTAAAGAAATTGACATTTTTAGGTTCGACCGTATTCATCAAGCATGGTGACTTATTAGCAACATGGATGGATAGTGCACATTCCAGGAAAGTTTTCAGCGTTGCTAACAAAATTCAGCAGTTACTTGGCTTGGAAGAGTTGAATGAAGGAGAAAACGAAGTTTTACAAGAAATTTCGAGGCTTTTTTGTGTTAATTTAAAGCAAAAATGGCAGTGTTGCCAAAAAACAAATTCAGGTTTATGGAGGTTCACCAACGGTGGCTTAACCTTAATTTGTCCTTACCAGACGTGTTTATAAATTCCGTAAGTAATAATACTAACTTTTATGCGAAATTCTTAAAATAATTAAGTAAAGTCCCTCCTAATAAACCTTTGCTGTTTCCGAGTTCACTTGAAAAATCGTTCAAAATTCTAAAACAAACCCTTTTTTCTGTTTCGTGGGACAATTCACCTAGTACAAGCAAAGGAAGACCTCTTAAACGTTTTAAAGACAGTCAACAAACCAAAAGTTATCGAAAAGTGACCCAAATATAGATCACTATTTGGTAAACAATAACGAAGATCCAGGATTTCTAAGTAATATGAATTACTCATCGGAAAGTGAAATTGATTAATTTTTCTTAGTCTTTATTATTAGAATTATTTATTTTGATATCAAAATCATGTAATGTATACAAAAAACATAAACAGAAAATCATAAATAAAAAAATATAAAATAAAAACAAGTTCGCTGCTCAACTCTTTTGAATAAAAAATCCTGAAATCATAAGTTTTAGTGAATCAATTTTCTTGTTTTTAGGTTACAATCATAGATATGAGTACTAAAACACTATTTAAGGCATGTTTGGTTGATAACTTTATTTTATTCTCAAGATATGAATTTTGAAGTGTTTTCTCATACATTCGTCCCGCTGTGCGCCGGCGAGCGCTGTGTGCTCGACATTTATGGACTTGCAAAAATTGGAATTACAATCATAAACCCTATGCTGATTATTTTTTCTGTCTGTCCGTTCATCGTGCTAAAGGATTTCTATACGAAAGCTTAGCAAAAGGATACAAAATTCCAAATGTCATTTGACACTTTGAAAGAAGCTCAAATTACAGTAGTTGGTTTCATTCGCTATGGTGAGCTGCTTTTTTGCGTCCATGGCCAATCTCCTGGTCGCTGGCTCTGTGTGGCTGACGGCCTCGGCCGGCAAGGTTAATTTATGATAAGCAAATGATGATGATGTCGATTGAAGCACACAATTCTTTGCCTACAGGGAGCCACTCATTTCTAAGGCTTCTTCAATGCTGAATTTTGCTATCGCTTTGCTTTTGCACAGTGAGTCGTCGTAGTAGGTACGTTCTTGTGGCTAGTCTTGACGGACATTCAATGAAGTTTAATTGATTCCTTGACACCACTCACCGCTCCCGAAGTGATTGGGGCGAAAGCTATACAATCTTAAGCCATAAATGAAAACAGCTTCTCCATCGACTCGTCGGATAATGAGAGCGATTTTTTTTTTTTTTGCAAAGGATGGGCGTAAGAAGAAGAGGGAGGTTTTACAGGGTACATATTTGCTGTTTCAACTGAGTTGGTTTATTTTTAAAGCCGCTTCCATCCTTTATACTGTGCGTCAGTCAGTAGTGTATCAAGTGTCAATATATGTGTTCCAATAAGGAAAGGATGGCAAACAATTTGCGAAATGATTAATCGATGTGTCATGACATGAGTGTGTTTGCGTTTTTGTTTCTGTTTTCCAAGTGAAAATGTGTGGAAAGTGAGAAGTGCTTTTTTCGTTTTTTTTTTTCTCTTGTTTAACTTCTAATTCAATTAAGGATTGCGTGTGCGGTTATAGTTTCGTATTTTTCAATTCCATATACTGCTAGGGGCTTGTTTTGTGCTTGCTGTTTCTAACGGATTGTTCGTTTTAGGTTTGTTTTCTCCTCTTGAGGAGAGAAAATTCATTGGATAGAAGAGTGACTCGATTTAATTGTAATTGGATATTTTTTAGAGTAAAAGGTTGGGAAGCAGTGTTGCCAGATGATTTAGGTCGAATTCCCCTTTTACTGTATCAAAATTTCCCATTTTCCCCATTTTGAAAATTGATTTTCCCCACGAATTCCCCTCGAATATTTACTTGCAAAACAAAACATTTTGTTTTGTTTTTTCTTTATATTAGTACTAGCAGGTGCCCGCGACTTCGTCTGCCTGTCCTTCGTCCACTGGCGTCGCGTCGTGAGTTGAGAATTTGATTGCGAAGGTATTTCGAAATTGTATAACAGTCGACTCTCCCTAAGTCGAAATTCTTCTTAACTCGAAGCCTTCAAATGTTGAATTTTCCCCGTTTTAGCAACACTTTTCACTTATACTTTGCTCTTATTATTCGCAACGTAACGCTGTATAGCTAAAAATGGATATATTCCATGTATATTCAACACAAAACGAATTTTTCAATTTGATTTAGCAGTTCCTGAGATCAAACAAACAACAGAAGCTTCCAAAAATGAATAATGTTTGCCATTTTTTTTTACATTTAATACTTATTCCTCGCTCCTATTGGTCACAGCGTAGTTTAAAATAGCTTAAAGCCTTCCTTGACAAATGGACTTTTCAACAACAAAAGAATTGTTCAATTTTATTCAGCATTTCTTTAGATTAGCGCGTTCATTTTGCACTGATTCTTAGCTACTTTTGCTCTCAACTCAATGTTATGTAGCCTAAAGCCTTTCTCGATTAATGGACCATCCAACACAAAAAGAATTATACCATTCGAACCAGTAGTTCCTCAGATTACCGCTTTCAAACGAACAAGCTCTTCAGCTTTATATATTAGTATTGATAGATTATCTTTTTCTTACTGGATTTTTTCACTGGGAGCGGCACCAGTCAAAATCAGTCGTAGGTATACTATAGAGATTACAAATACAATGATCAAAGTGCATCTCATGTGATTATTTGTGTGAGTTCTGTTAATAGACTAATGAATACAAATTAACTTCGAGGTTTTTGTTTTCTTGTGTTTTCTATAACTGATTTAGAATTAGATGTTCGATTAAATAAAGTTTTCCCCATATTTTGTTCTAGCAGAAAATGGATTCCCCTTTTCCCCTTTTACCAAATGTTGTCCTTGTATTCCCCACGAAAAGGGGAATTCCCCACGAAATGGCATCACTGTTGGGAAGTACGCGTTGAGTAAGTAGTTCCTTTCAAGAGAAAGGAGAGAATTGTTGTATAGGATGGTCGTTGAGGATATTAATCGTTTTTGTCCAACGAGATCTCACAAAGCAGTTGCCACTAAAACGCCGAATTCTACTTGGGTATCGTCGAATAATAAAAATTCAAAAACCAAACGAAAAGATGCAAAGCAAAAACTACAATCTTATAATTGGTACTAAATAATTTTATATAAACTCTTTTAATAAATTAATATTTAATCAAAATGATGATGGAGAAAAAGAACTAGATCGCAATTAAAAACATACGATTTTGTAGAGTATTAAGGTTAAACTTCTATCAAAAAATGATATGCATGTATATTGTATATTATTCCAGCATATATTAACTGTAGTAGGTGGAGTTTTTTCGTTGACTTCAAGGCGGCTTTTGATCTTGTGAATAGAAACGCACTTATTTATAAACTATCGCAACTTGGTGTCTCTTCGAAATTCCTAAATGTTGATAAAACTATGTACTCTGGTTGAATGGCTGCTTTTTGGGGCGGATAATGTATTTCACAACAATTTGATACGAAATCCGATGTTAAACGAGGTTGTCCTCTTAGTGCTTTACTTTTTGCATTATTTATCAATGATATTGAACAATATTTACCCGGATGTATTCGAATCGCCAACTCTATTGTCAATGTTCTTCTCTACGCAGACGATATTATCATTCTATCAGAGTCACCACAAAACTTACCACTCCTGATGAACCGATTTGCCAAAATATTGCCAGACATGGGGACTTACAATACAATAAATGTCGGAAAATACTAGACTATTGTAAGCGAAAAAAAAATTTATGATCTCTTTTAAGTAGAATTTAATTAGAAAAGAGAATGAAAAGCACGCCAACCGAAAGACGGGCAGTTGAAATTTGTCTGTGAAGCCGGTTAGACGCGTTTAACAAAGAATATTATTTTTGACGAGTGTGTTTTTTTTTTTATTTCAAATTTTCAATTAGAAACGATTTAAATTATCTGAGCCCTTAAACAATGGTTTTTGCACAGTCTTCACATAGTCAAAACAGACATAGCTGGTCTTTTAATGGAAGTCACATTGAAACTACTAAAGAGTATTAATATTTAGGAGTAATACTTAACCCAAAATTGGACTTCAAAAATCATTTATCAGGAAAGGAAAATTCATTCCAAAGTTTGATCAACATGACTTGGAAGAATATTTTTTTCAAAAACAGAATGTGTTAATGTCTGCAAATTACAAAATATTCGAGTGTGTTGTCAAAACATCACTGCTCAGGTTGGGGAATAGATGACTATAAAGAAGTAGAAAAACTTAAAAGAAATTACGTAAAAAAGCTTTTCCATCTACTAAAAAGAACCCCAAATATGCGCTGTATTTAAAAACAGGCTTACCGAAACTCTTCACCAACACCCTAAAACAGGCAGACTATATTCTGAAAGTTCTTTATCTTTTGCATCCTGATACACGTTTGACCAAACATATGCTTTTGTATGAACTAAGAAACAAAGACTGATGGTTCAAACGGCAAACTATCGGTAGTACTTGCGGAGTTCAATTATCTCAACCCCCAGTTCAACTTAAAGAAAACTTTAAAAAAAAAAATTTCAAAAAAAAAAAGATTATGTGAGGGGAACATTTGCGACAGAAGCAAAACAGTCAACTAGTAGAATAATTTATTCTCAGCTCAATTACAATTTATTATATAAAAACTACTTTCAATGCTCATAGAACTACAAGGAAAATCACTTATTTTCAAACCAAGATGCGAACTCTTAATGGTACTCCATACAACGGTAAATTTGATCAATTCTGTTCGCTCTGCAGTATCCGAGCTAAAGAAGACTGTTTTCATTTCATAAGTGTTTGTCTTGTTTTCAATTTCCAAAAAACCATACATGTATTTAGGAAAAAAAATTTTAACAATGCAAGAACCACAAATATTAAATGATTCTAATTTGAACGTCGTGTTTTTATTTCACGGGTACTGCCTCCTGCGAAGAACTGACAAAACTTCCAAGAGTATCAATCTGTCATGAAAAAGTGCTTCTCAACTTTCCCGTTAGGAATCGGCGTTGAATTGTAGGTCCCCTCAATTTTTCACACGCACCCAGAGAATTGTTTGTGAGAGTAAGCCACTTGGCTCTTCAGGAGCTGTCGCGCCACTCTATTAATTTATTATTGGAAATCACTATACTGTTTTTTTTTTAATTCAACTTTTAATTATAAAAAATTGTTAATGACTGAATCAAAGGGCACGGTAGTGCCCAGCCAAGTTCTAGCACTACTCCCTTTTTACAGGATCGAACTCAAGCACATTTTTAACCCCCCATAACTTTTGAACCCATAGAGTTAGAAGCTTTGAATTTGAATTACGTATTTACTTCATGGGCACAAAGGTCCTGTGAAAAAAATAATTTTGTAGAACCACTACTTCCTGAGATATTGAACAATAAAAATTTCAAAGACCGTAATTGACTCACTGACTGACTCACTGACTCACTGATCATCAAAATTATGAAGCATTTCTAACAATAGCAGAAACTTGAAATTTGGTACAATGGTAGGTTTTCAGCTGTATACAAAGGAAAAAATCGAAAATTTCAATTTTCTCATTCAGGGGCGTGGTATCCGCCCACTTTCTAAAACTGGTCGTAGGATCTTGAAAATCGGAAGTCTAATAGGGTTTTGGTTTAATATAAGGAAAAATATAAGTAAAATATTTTAGTTTCATTTAGGGGCGTGGTTTCCGCCCACTATCTAAAAATTTACAAGTTCACTTGGCAAGTTTTCGTTTGAAGCGTGATTAATAACATTTTAAAACTTGAACAGTGAACTTGTAAATTTTCATCCAAACTATTTTCTATTTTCTTTTAACATTGTTGTACTATCTTCTATGATTTAAAATATTCAATATAACACTTTTACATGTAAGATTTTGGCGTTCTTTTAGATCTCATTACTTTTGGTGGCTAACTTTTTACACAGTGCTGTTCGCACATAAGAGAACTTGGCTCTTTTTTTACATTTTATATTTTTGTTCTGATTCTTTTAAATTGATTTAAATTCAACTTAAAGCACTGAAGTATATTTTTGCAAATCTGGCTCCGTCAGTCAAAGCTATATAATTCATTATTTATCAAATAAGTGTGTATAGATCATAATATGACTAATAAAATGAATACTTACTTACTAGCTACTTAATCGTTTTAAGAGCTGAGACGCCAAGCTGTCCGTTGTAAATGGAGACTATTTGAGAAAAGGAGAAAGGATAGCGTAGCGTTTTAATCGAGCTGTCGAAGAAATTCACTTTTTATGACAAGAAATATAAATAGAACATTTGCACTGATGCCTCGGCATATTCAAAGTTCCCAAGTTATTTATAACGAATTATACATAAAATTTAATATCCGAACAGCTTGCTTTTAACTCTCTTTGGCGAAAGTCTTCTATCAGATTTGGCAACCAATTGACTTGTCACTGTTTAATCGTTGGAATTTAGCTTTAACATGCTTTTGTTACAATCTTCAACTGCTGAAGTTATCTAGCGTCTTAAAATCGATGCCTAGCAGAATTTTTGGTTTGGAGCTCATATTAAATCATGCATCAAATTGAACGCTTATGTATTTTCGTCACTAAGAACCAAAACCATATGCGAAGTCTAGCCACTGAGTTGTGCCTTTATATCTGAACCCATAAAGTTTTTGTGTCGGCACAATTTGAACGAATTTCTTGCGATACACATTTCGTCAACGAAAGCTGAGAGTTCAATCATATTTTCACTATTCATCTCAGGCTTATCAAATGTACAAAAATCAGAAAAATACGATTTCTGACATTTTTAGAATTTTTTTTAGGGTGAAAAAACCAGGCGTCCACAAACATGGTCTTCAACCAATTGAAGCTATCCCCATCCCTGGAATTGCACTGATTCACGTTTATTTGCATAGGATGTCCACTACCATTAATCATTAATCACATTCCAATATTCGCAGCTTGACTTGAAAATGAAAAACACACCCGCTCACAGCATGTGTTAGTCTCAGTCTTAAAGTCATCACACCAAGTCATGTCCTTGGCTTCGGTGATGTCATGAACATCAAAACAAACCGGAGATAAAATTCACAAAATATCTTTCCACGACAGCAAAGCACTCCAATGTCGTACAATATTTCATCAAATCGTAATCACACAAAACGAGACAAAACATATTGCCTTAAGTCTGTTTTCTTAAGTTCCGACGAATCTTGGTGTCAAGAGAGAAGACTGCGATGCAAACTGAAATGAAGAACACTCTTAAATAAACAATAAACCTTTTCGTGGCAGTTGGTAATTTCTCATAAAATCACCTGGGGGTCGGTGCATCGCAGTAGTGTGTCCGATACCCGAGTCTCAGTCGCAGTCAATTTCACTTGGTGTTTTCTGTTTGTTGCTGTTGTTACTAATCGACTGAGAGTACCTTGTTCTTTAAGATGAGGGTTCCTTTTCCTCCTATATTTTTATTCTCCTTCATAGGATTGACTTAAACCAACATCGGTGATTTCCTTTATCCATGTGGGGAGCACCTTAATCACCAAACACGTTGATCCGTCATTTCGTTAGCTTATACTTTATACAGCCAATCACATGTAGACGCAGTGGTTTCAAACGAATGGTGCAACTATTTTTATTGAAAACTAAAGTTGTTTTGTAAGTCTTCTATTTATTGAATTGTAAGGTTTAAAGAAGTCTCACAATTTTTTATCCCGCTTGTCCGCTTTTGATCCACTGTAGTTTTTACTTGCGACGCATAGAATATATGGCAAGTATTGAATTCGTAAAAAAATTTGTGATTTTGATCAAATATGATATTAAGATGATAAAGAAGTAGAAAAAAGTGGGTCCGCCGATTCCGTCCGTCTATATCTGTCTGTAAACGCACCTACAGACTTAACCACTGGTTCGATTGACATCAACTCGGTTTGAGCGAATTTGGGTGGGTCGTTTTTTATTTTTTTTAAGATCAAGATTTAGGGTAGCCACCATACAATTTTTGGGGCCAAATATCATAAGTATCAATTTTCTCGAAAACGGCTCCTACAATTTTTTTTAAACATCCGCGTTAATTTTTGTTGTTTTGATGTTAAAAAATATTTTTGTATTGCTCCAAAACGATACCGCTCATAGAACCGTTTTTTTGTTAAAAAATTTTCTCGAAAAATAGTTGTTCGATCAACGTACCTACTTATATTTTGAATAAGTATATATTGCCCAAATAATATTTTGTGTTCAAAAACATTTCAAAATTTTTTTTGAATAAAAAAAAAAAAAAAATATTTTGAAACTTTGTTTCCAAAATTCTCTATCTCAAAAACGGATCAATATTATAACATGCATATTAACATGTTCTTGAATACTGAGTACCAAAATTAATTTTATACCGTTTTTGAAAAATAGTATATAAATAATAAAAAAAAAAACGCTCCAAGGAATTTTTGAAAAAAATCAAAAATTTTTTAAGAAATTTATTTGTAAAATTGTTTTCATAAAAATAAAATAAAATTGAATTATTTAATTTTAATTTTTTTAATGAATTTCAATTTCAATCAAGTATAGAATAGCAAGTTCGCTCGTCGCGGTCATACACATTTTTATTTTGGCATTCTCTGGGTTTAAAATTATTCTTAACCTTTTAGCAATAAAATTGAACAACCATGATCCCCGACTACTTGTCTGTGAAGACAAACACAAGAGATGAAAATAAAAATAAAAATAAACTACAAAAATATAATCTCAGCTCGTTAAACATCTCGAGTTTGCCACTCAAGTTGTTTTGACTCCTCCAGCCACTCCCTCCGAACCTATTCTAGGTAGGTTCCTTTTTGGACAGGGGCCCCAGTCAGTGAGTGTGTGTTTTGCGGAACATATCGGTTATCAATTATCGCTCGCTGGTTTCTTCTGAAAAGGAAGTTTGAGCTTGCAGTTTTGTGATCATACATGGCATGATGGAACATGGAACATAATTAAAGAATTGATGGTGCAAAGGAGCCTTGGCTTTGTTGAAGGAGAGATATTTATCACTTGGCCAAACGATATTTGGGCTCATGCTGAGTTATTCGAGAGTTGAAAAAGTTATGAGTTAACTTAGTCAACAGTCTTCTTGGACTTCAATATTTGAGAATGCATGTTTTACTGTAAGTAAATTTTGTTTGTTGTTTTTTTTTTTTCACTTACAACTAAACTTACTAAACTTTAAAAGAAGTACAGTAAAGTGTTTCCTACTGCTTTACCCTTGTGTTGTATTTTTTGTTTGTTTGGGTCAGCAAAAAACAAGAAAATCCTATAACTTTCAGTCCACTACCCGAAAAATAAATAATGACCAATATCTGTCTGCTGACGCTACAAAAAAACGATCCTTATCTTCGTCCCCCGCCCTTTGCTGTTCTTAAATTCAAATATACTCAAAAACATCGCAGCCGGAAGAACATTAAGATAAATTGTCCCGAAGTGAATTTTTCCAGAACTATTCTAATATGTGGGTCAATGGTTATATTTTCTTTATTCGGTTCAGATTGCATCCCCTTCCCCAATTATATCTTCAATTCGTCTCTGAGAAAAAAAAATACATAAATTGTAATTGAAACCCTTTTTTCCGGATAGAAATCCCCCCAATTTACCAAATGCATATACACCCCTAAAACCGATGTTTTTTTCAAAGAAAAACAAAAAAAAAAATAAACGCCAATATACCACTCAGCATCAGGACAAGGACGAAGGCCGACAACACACAACAACGACGTTAGACGGGCTTCAAATTACTTGACAGTGCCAGTTTCCTTTCGAATCGTAAATTGTCGTAACTTCTCTGCACGCAGCCACGCAGCAAGCATCACGTGCGTCGTCCTCAGCTCAAAACGCCAAAAGGAGAAAAAAACGCAAAAAAAGTCAAATTGAGAGAAATATTCAATTTCCTTCTGCCACTTCCAAAGACCAGAACATAGGAACGAACAGGAAGTTCGATTCTTAGTAGCCCGGAAGTGTACAAGAACAAAGAAAAAAAGGAGAACCATCAGAGATAACGTTGAACCCTTTGAGTTGAGTTCGATATGGCAGTCCCCACCACGCCTCCAAATTTGATTCAATTTTCTGTTCGATTTTTAGTTGGGAAATTCAATTCGTAGAGGGGAAGAACTCCTGTGTGGAGCAATTTTTATCCAACCCTCATCGTGTCGGTAGTCGACGATGGTTTCGTCAGTCGCTAGGCCGTTTTCGTCCTTCCATATTGTTCGTGATGTTAGTATGTAGTTGGCAATATCGTAGCGTCTTGAATCGATGCTATGCAAAATCCATCAAGCGTGTGGGCTTATGGTTTAACGAACTATCAGGGATATTTTCTTTTTCTATTTCCTTCGTCGTCCTTTTTAACAATTCATGAATATTATAATGTCATAAATTTCGCTTGGATTATAAAATTTGCTGACAATGATGAAGCAATAGCAACTAACTGCTCCTTCTTCGACTGCTACTGCGTGTTAGAAGACGGATGTAGATGACGAGATGACGACGACTTTGACAGACGATGCATATGAGATCCAGACAAATGTTACTTTTATGATTCTCATAAGTATGCCGGAATGCCCTTAAATGACAAGCCTATGAGCATTTCATTTTGTGCTTTGGTTATATTCTTTTTTTTTGATGAAGAAAAGATTTTCCTTCCATTGGCAAAAAAAAAAAAAATGAAAAGTGTTCATCTCGAAAAAACCAAAAAAAATTAAGAATGTCCTTTGTGTTTCGAAATAAAAAAAAAAAAAACATTTCGAATTTGAAACAAATACAAGTGAATGGAATTGGCATGTTGCTTTGATGTATGTAGGTATCTACCTATGTAAGTTTGCTAGTGTGTGGTAGGATTTTAATTGAAACCGGTGACCATTGTGGAACAAGGACGATGATGATGATGATGCAGTAGCAGACCGCATATTTGAAAGCTGCCCAGAGATAACAGCAGACGGTCCAGCTGACTATATTGGTCTTCCTTGTCACTTTTTTTGCGGTTTCCTTATTCCAGACAACATCAATTGAATCCTTTCGTTCTTTTCCTTTTTTTGGCTTGAAAATTAATTGTTTTGCCAAGAATAAAGACTTTTGTTTAACAAAGTAAAGGCAAATGGATTTTCTAATTATCGTGCTGTTTTTTTTTAGCTTATTTGGTTGGCTTTATGCAGTTGTCAAGTTTGTCAAGTGCCAAAAAGGAAAAAAAATACACCTGAAAGTGAGATCCTTTTGATTCATTAGCAACACTCGCAATGGCTCTCTATAGGGTCTTAATGCTCTTGAGGTGAAAACGGAGACTCTGCGAATGTTCTATAAGTCTTTTGAAAAAAATGTGTTGTTTAGGAACTTGAGAAACCATTTTTGATAACGCAAAATTTTAAGATCAGTGTAGTATCTAGGTAGTCATTCTTTGTTTTCCGGTTAGTTCGAGATTTACGTATTCATTATTAACAACTGATCACCTGCTATTTTGGACCTCACATTCAATTTTCTCCAAAAGTTAGAGAGTGATTTTCATATCAATTTCAATGACTTTTAAATGATTCAGAAGTATCCTCAAGGCCTCAACTTGCATTGTAATCGAGCTTGTTATTCTCTTACGTTGGTTCAGGTGCGTTTATTTATGCTACTTTTTTCCAAAATGCCTCGACGCATTCGCGAATTCTCAGCAACTTCAAGAACTCCGGACCCAGTTATAAGGATCATGTGGTTAGCTCGTTTACCTTCACATGGGTTACATGTGACCTCAACCACTTTTCGGAGGTTGCTCACAAAATCATTAAACACTATATTGGGCCTTTTCCAACTTTTTCCTGGCATTTGTAGAATGACAAATGACAACATGAATACCATGTTGCTGAGATTCGGTGCTCTTGGAACATACCAAAGACCCGTTTCCACCAGAAACCAGATAATTGATTTTTGGGGGTCATTAACAGGCGGCTTTGGTTAGAGTAGGTAGTTGATTGTATTGAATTTAATTTTTTTTTGCTTGTTTTTCATAGATATACGCTTGTAGATGATTGTAGTGCAGTTTTTTTTTTAGTTAGACAGAAAAATTATAAAAAAAATAAATGTTCGACCAAATTGTTCGACCACTACCTTTTTCATACTTTTCTCATACAAAAAAAGTACTGAAATTAATTAGCTTTAAAATAGGAATTACTTACTCTACAATAGAAAGAAACCCTCATAGAGGTTTGTAGTGAAAAAAGAATTTTACAACAAACGAAAAAAGAGTCATTTTAAGCCATATAGAGATTCGTAGTGAAAAATACTCCAACTACGAAACTTTAAAATCCGTTAACAAGCTAATGGACGTTTGTAGTGAAAAAATTACTTCACTACAAACGAAAGCAACCCTCATAGAAGTTTGTAGTGAAAAAAGAATTTTACTACAAACGATAAAAATGTCATTTTAAGCCATATAGATGTTCGTAGTGAAAAATACTCCTACTACTAAACTTTAAAATCCGTTAAAAAGCTTTAGTTTTATCGTAAGGCTGATTTAGTCGCACCACGGATATAACGAAAAATTCGCTTGACGCTATTCCAGTCATCTTTTGTAGGATTTTGTTAAAGGCTCTTTTATCATCCATAGTTGTCGTGAAACCGTTGCGAACTGCTGCCTTCACAGAAAATAACTGTGCACTTGCATCAGGAACATACCCTACTTCCTTTAAAGTTGCATGTTCCCACACACCTTCTATGTTTGCCTGAATTCGAATGCTTCCTTTTCCATATGCCTGCATTGTGACATCCTGTTTTCCGAAACAAATTACTTCAGGTACATCAAATCGCATAAATTATTCGAAGTGCGATTTGTTCGGTGTAATATGCCTTGAAGCGCCACTGTCACAAAACCATCGGTCTGTCTGTACTTAGATGGTTTCCATTCGTGGCATTCAAGGAATATGCTATCAGAGCGTTAGGTTTCTTGATATGATTCTGTGTTGGTTTATTTTGTGGACATTCAGCTGCCCAATGTCCTAGTTCTTTACATTTATTGCACGGAAATTTCATTTTCGCTGCTCCATTTTGATGTTACTTATCATTCCTGGAGGCTTTTTCTTAAAACTACCTCTGGCAACTAGTGCTGTATTATTGCTTGAACTTGTAGTGATTTTCTATTTTCTCTTGTTTCGATTGTGCACACCTTTTCTTTAAGTAAGTTGAGGGTTTGCTTCTCTGCAGAAATTGTGTCCCACAGATCTCTGAAATTATCAAACTCTTTGCCAAGAGTTGACGCATGATTCGACCTATCAGAATCCGTTCAGAGAGTGTATTTTCTTTGTGTTTGGTTAGCTCATCATAGAGGTCCACAAACTACTTTTGCAATTTCGCAATATGTGCACTAATGTCCTCTTCTTCTTTTTTTCTCGCTTGAAAGAAACTATCTATCAACATATTGAGTCTTTGTATGCTGCTTCTTTCGAAACGAGCACACAATTTGTCCCAAATCTCCTTTGAATGTTCATATGTTACGACGAGTTCAGCTATTGGCGAGTTTAGTTATGCGGCAATCAAACCAGCAGCTTTCGCATCTTCTTTCAGCCAATCGCTAAGTTTCTTCGTTTGTTCTGAGGTTGATGTTTCATTAACTACAGGACATACGTTCTCTCCAGAAACAATTTCCTTCAGATCGTATGCACGGAATAACATTCCCATTTGCCATTTCCATTTTGGCCATTCGCTAGGACCTTCTAGCTTGTCTACAGAAATCTTGATTTCATTAGGCATTTTCTTTTTTCAAAAATAATTTCTTCTGAATTTCAGTTTTTCTTTTCTTTTTATGCAGTTCACACGAACCTGGGCCCATAACCTGTTAAAGGCTCTTGAATTTGAGCTGCTAATGAAAAGACCAAGGCTTAGAAAAACAAAAGTACAGTTAATTTATTCTAAACAAACGTTCCTAATGAGTTCAGTTTTTCGTCTGATGTAATATTCATAAATCATATACAGATTGATAAAAACATTCGATAAAGTATAAAACTTTGTTAGGTGTTTTATCCTGTTTCAACAAGGGAAATAGCTATCTCAACTGAGGTTGCTGCAGTTGCTTGTAAGCCAAATCGTCTCCATATTCAATATCTTTTTGGCAATATCAACGTCATACGGCAAAAGCACCACAAACTTAATCAAGAATCCACATTGCGCTAGCAGATTTTGCTTGTGCAACACTTCCTACTTAATTTTGAAACTTGCTCAAGCAATCTTGCATCATCTAGTCGGTTTGTCCGGTTTTCTGAAATACAAGAGTATAACTGTCAGCATTTGTCAATTTTTGACAATCATAAACTTAACGTTGTTGTCACTTGTGTTCCACCTATTCCAATTCTCCTTTGATCCGATCCAAACAGAACTTCTCCGCCGCTTGCGGTTAAGCGTTGATGTAGTTTTGCTATTCTAGTAGACGCGAACTGTAGTACAAAAGTCTTTTTCGAATATTCTCTCTTCTTAAACAGATCCTCATTCAAGTTTCATCAGAAAGTAAGGTTTTGTTTGCGATTTCTGAAGAAGACTTACAAAGGAGGCACAACTTAGCCGATTGTAGAAACATTTTTTCTCCTCTTCTCATGCAAAATTCCATCATTCGAAACAGTAGGAACGTGAATTTAACTTTTCGCGAATATCTTAACGAATATCTTCAGTAACTCAAATTTATTCGAACAAACCATCGCAGTTCGGTAAACTGTAAGATATAGCGATTTATCTCGCTCTAACTGAAGTAATCTTATATTGAGAGGGCCTTTTTATGCTTCCATCGAATAGTCTTGAATGTTATAGCCAAAAGACGTCAGCAAGTGATCGTTCGCGATGCGAAATCCGATTAATTTGTTATTTCATCACTGTTAGGAGCCCATAACCCATCCCAACAATCAAAGCTTTCGAAACATCTACAGAATCACTCCAAGTTAATTTTATACACATGCACCACGCAACACAACAAATTTGCTGGTATAATTAAAAAGTACAATACAAGACTCCAACTACCGCTAGGTATTCCAGACTCACCCAAAAAAGCCCATCATGATTGTTTCATCATCTCAATCTGATTATAATCTTACAACAATTTTAAAACAAACCATTCGAACTCTACAGTAATTTTTTCCCCAATTTCATCATTCGTTTGCCACATTATCGCATCCAACTGAAAGCACCTAACAATCTCGTGGCATTAATCATGACCAGCGTTAATTTGCTTATGACTCATAACCTCTTATTATTGTTATTATTATTATCAAAATCAATATTTCCAATAATTGGTCAAAAGCAATTGACCGACCGACCGTCCTCATATGAATTATATGGACGGAGCTTCGAGGAGAATGGAGTTTGCATAAATTTTGATATAATATACCTAAACCCTCAGAACTATCATCAGACAAAGGGGTCAATGCGATTGCTGGGTAATTTCTGTTTGCTTAAGCCTGCTCGTTCATCATGATGCACGTTCAACGTTCATTATAAAGATGGAGGCATCCTCGTCGTCGTTGCCTGTCGCAGTGAGTTGGTCGAGAAGCCAATCGACAATCGAAAAGCCATTGAAGTCTCATAATCGATGCAAATTACTAATCAGAGATTGTAGCGCTTTCTCTGTCTCTCTCTCTCGCTGTTTCTCCATGTGAGAGCTAAACACACACAGAAAACATCCTCTTTGCTTTCATTACTTGGACAAGTTAGGAGTGTTAGCCTTAGCCTTGGAACCCTTCCATTTGAAAGTACTTGCGTCAGCAGTCAGAGGAAATCAAGCACGAATCTTCACTTCAATTTTATCGATTAGAGGCTTCTTTTACGTTTCTTCTTGTTCAAGCGTTCAAGGAGTAATTTGGATTCGAATGATTGGTAATATTTGTCGATAACGATGATGAAGATGTCTTAGAAGCACCAGCCTAGCTCCTGAGTCCTGGAGTCCTGATGCTGTGCCTTACGTATAGATTATGTTGAAATCGATGGAGAAGGTAAAAGGATCCTTTGGTTCTTTCAAGTGCCATGCCTTTGAAAATTTCCTTAGCCTTGTTTGTTTTTCTTGTTAGACCCGTCTCTGTTTGAATATTTTATTAGGCCCTTGCTATACCTCGCCGCCTTTCGACTTTATTGACTTAGTGTGCTCAGATGTTCGAATTATGGTTATAATTCGTTGGTTATCAAAGTTTTGTTTTTGAATTAACTCAAAAGACGCTTCATCATCTCCTTCATCATTTTCGTCATCGGTCGTCCTTGTCCTCGAGTTACAACAACTTGAGGATTTATGTCCTTGCAGTGCTTAGTGTAGCGATTCTAATCTATAAAAACCACACCGAAGATAGGGTAAGGTCGGGATGATTTGACACGTTAACAAACTTTTCAAAATATCTCAAAATCCAAATACAGTTTATGTCTTAGAAATTTGCGTATTTTAAAATACAACAATTGTTATTATTTTAGCAATATAAAAACATCGTTTAAGCATCGATTTAAATATTTTTATCTGAGTTATAGACTTTTTTCTGAACCCTTCCAAATTGTAAATTCCTCATTCGCGTAAGGATGATTTGGCACTGACTTTAAGAGGTTTTGACAGAGAGAGAGAGAAGCATTTAAAAATCCCTTTTCCGCAACTACTTATAGAAATTGTAAAAGTTTGTGTGGTTTCTTAGAGACATAAAAGTTGTCCTACCTTCGAAGCATCTCGTACAATCTTCTGAGAGTTTGAAAAAAAAGTTGCACTATTGCTTTTAAACCATAAAACCTGCAAAACTCGTATTTTCTGGCTAGCTTCAGCTTATGCAACTGTTTTGCCTCATAAAACTCTCAAGCCAAGCTTTTCCAGCTAGTTTGCTTACATTCCATGATTTTGGATTTGGATATGTTAATTTCTCCTACAAAAATATTGTCAAAACCCTCTTTTAATCTACTTTTCTAAGACACTTATAAAAGCGCTTGGAAAAATAGTTTTTCTATTTATAAGGTTTAGTTTAGTTTAGTTAAGTAGTTTATTGTCAATCAGAAATATTCTTACAGACTCGATTACAAAATATTTAATAAATAGGACAAGAAATATTTACTGTGTAAAAATACAAAAATTCATCTAAGTAAGACTAATATTGAAACGTAAAACTATGCAGAATACATTAAAATATACAGAAGTTTTTTCTTAAAGGTTACTGTAGAACAGTCTTCAAAAAAATCAATAAAGTTACAGACTGAGTTTGCCTCTTTGATGCATCTTGAAATCGGTGCATTTGATCCATAATTTGATCTATGAAAACGTTCAAAAATAAAACTGTAACTCTAAGACTTCTTAAAGGAACACGAAAACAAAATTTACTCAGAAGAAATGAACAATCAATACGAGACTTAAGAACATCGCGAACAAATATAATAGCAAAATATTTTCGTCTTAGAACAAGAGTTTGAATCCCAAGTAATAAGCACCTAGTATTGTAGCTGGGCATATCATTGTTTGAAAAGTTAATCTTAAAGAGAGCATATCTTGAAAATCTTCTTTGAACCCTTTCAATCCTATCCGACGCATTTGAATAGTAAGGATTCCAAATAATAGCGCAATACTCAACAACAGAACGAACTAAAGAAAAATATAGTGATTTTAGTGTGAAGATATCAGAAAATTCCCTAGAATTTCGTTTGATAAAGCCCAACATTGCATTGCTTTTATTTGATACATAATCAATATGAGCCTTAAAGGAAAGTTTTTCATCCAGGATGATACCGAGGTCTTTTTTTCGGAAATTCTCTCTAAAGAGGCATCATTCAACTTGTAAGTATAGATCATAAAATCTTGCTTCCTACAGCATGTTAATACTTGACATTTAGTTACATTCAGATGAAGACAATTTAATTTACACCATTGAGAGAGCCTCATTAAATCCTCTTGAAGAAGTAAATAATCTTGTGAAGATTCGATTTTTCTGAAAAGCTTGAGGTCGTCGGCGTAAAGAAGGCATTTCGAATGAACAAAAATATCCGAGATGTCATTGATAAATAAGAGAAACAATAAAGGACCAATATGGCTTCCTTGGGGTACACCCGAAGGAACATAAATGGGGTCCGAAAGATTATTGTCTATCTTAACGATTTGAACTCTTTCAGTTAAATAAGATTTAATCCAGTTGAGAAGATTAGAGTGAAAACCCAGGCAGGACAACTTATGCAAAAGAATGTTATGATTAACTCTATCGAATGCTTTGGCAAAATCGGTAAAGATAATATCAGTTTGTGGATTCTTTTCAAAGTTCGAGATTATATAATCAACAAACAGTGATAGATTAGTAGCGGTTGATCTGCCTGGGAAAAAACCATGTTGAAATTCCGATATGTGCTCACGAACAACAAAAAATATTTTATCAGTTATGATTTTTTCAAAGACCTTGGGAATGGCAGAGATTTTACAAATGGGCCTGTAATTTGAAATATCTTGCTTCGATCCAGATTTAAAAATAGGTGTTAAAAATGAATATTTCCATTCACTTAGGAATACACCTTTCGCCAGGGATAGATTAAAAATAATTCTTAATGGTTCAGCAAGAGAGGCTGCTGCATTTTTAATAACACCAGAGGAAAAACCATCAGGTCCAGCAGAATTCGAAGAATCAATTTGTTTTAAAGCAACCAACACATCATGAGTACTGACTTCAATATTACTCAAACTTATAATCTCGTTGACGTTAGGAATATTTTGAGCATGCACATCATGAGAATAAACTGATTCGAAATATTTGGTGAAAAGATTGCAAATCTCAGAAATATCGCTGGATGAAAAACCAGAATATGTCATACAAATAGGAAAACCTGTATTATTCCGTTTGGAATTGATAAATTTCCAAAAGTGGCGCGAGTCCTTTTTTATCTTTGACTCGGTTGATGAAATATAATTATTATATAAAAACATGTTAAGAGAAACAAATTCCCGTTCCAAGGATAAATATTTGTGCCGTAGCGTTTCACTTTCATTACTACTTTTGAAATTTTTATACGCTTTATTTTTCTGATTTTTTAACCTAGATAGTCTTTTGTTAAACCAAACAGGATTAGACTTACACTTTACTATTTTCTTTGGAACAAATTGTTCGATCGCGTTTCTTAAAACAGATTTAAAGTTGGTATACGAACTATAAAGATCAGATTGACTCAAAATCTCAGTCCACGAAAAAGAAGCAATATATCCATTTATCGCATCAAAATCAGCATTCTCATAACAATAAACAGTTTTGGTGTTATTAACTGAAGGCTTTTTTACAAAATTATAAAAGTTAAGATTGCTCACTAAAGCACAATGATGAATAGAATTATGAAGCATTGGTAGTACACATTTTTCAACATCAGCATTAAAATATTTGTCAACGACAATAATATCGAGTATGCGATCAAGATCATTATGGCAATTATTAATTTGAATCAAATCGAACTGGCTGAAAAAGTCTACTACCATTGCTTCGATATCAGATGTAATATTAAAAGGAACTAGATGTTTCTCTTCATGATCAAAAATCCAATTAACATCACCCAAATTAAAATCTCCAGCAAAAAATATGTGCTGAGAATATGAAAGATTTTCTAAAATTCGCTTACAATTACTGAGATGGATGTCATATAATTCTATAGAGCTTCTTGGAGGTATATAACTGCAGACAATAAAAAGTTCTTCTTTATTACACAATGAAACATTAATAACCAATTGATCAACATCATATATACATTGAAAAGGAGGGTTGTTAGATACAAGTTCAACATTTTTACAAAATAAAGTAGAACTAATAGCAATTAAAACTCCACCTCCACGTTCAAATCCAGTTATATTAACACATCTGTCTTTTCTAAATATGGTATAAGCAGAGTTACATATTTCAGAGTTTAAGAAATCTTCGTTTAACCAAGTTTCAACTAAAATCACAATATCATATAACTCAGAAGTAAGAGATAAAAATACTTGTCTAAGCTTAGTTCTAAGACCTCCAACATTCTGATAATAAATATTTAAATTAGATAAGCTTGACGATACACATATATCCTTGACATTAGCAGCACCGAAAGCATTATCATCTTCTAAGGCATACATATTGAAAGGAACTATGTTGCTGATTGTAGTATTGAGGCGGTCTTGTAGTTTTTTGAAAAATCAACAAATTTCTTAACTCTGACTCCATAGGGCCAAACGGTTGCATCGTTTAAGAGAACGTCAAAGAATTCATCAGGTACACATATTTTCAAGTTGACAAATTTGACATCGTTTGAATGAAGCCCCTTCTTAATAAGTTTAAAGCATTTTAAAACATCAGCAGGGATGCCCGTTTTAGAAGCAACATGTTGAATGATGTCATCAGTCTTTGTATTCAAATGAAATCTTGATACATGTATCCATTTCTGATTATATACCACTTGCAACGTAGAGTGGCAATCAGCACCGATCAGTACAGGTGGAATTTGACTATTCGGCTCAGAAATTAAATTTTTGGAGTCTAGAATTAATTTGGATGCAGCAAATTTGGCAGCTTCAAAATCAGAAACAGCAGATGCACTCCAATATTGCAATTGAAGTATCGAAAGCTTAGAATTAAATAAATTGCACTTGGATTACGTACCATCATCTAAAATAAAATAAAACACCTCCACCTCTCACAGCTTCAAAGACACACTGATCAGTTATTTACACCATCATAACTTACTTCACTTGTTCATCATTTAAAACGCTGCAAAATGAATAGTTTTTAAGAAAGAGACCAATGTCAATTCCTCATCCATGTCAAATTCAAATCATCCCGACCTTACCCTACTGACGTTGATGAATTTTGGGACTTTGATTTAAGATTGATGCAAGAGGAATTTCGCCAGGAAATGTTGTGTGAAAAGATGCTTGAAAAAGGTGAGTACTGAAGCGCAATCTGCAGTCCGTTTCGAACCAGAAATATCAAACAAGTTTATACAGTCAGCTCGGCAAGCTGTCGGCATTTTCGCTCATAGTTTATATCTGTATTTCTGATACCTAGAGCACTGCTGTCCATTTGTAGATACTTATCGAACAATCCATTTAAGTCGGTAATCCCCTTCAGTATTTAGTAAAATATTCTCCTCCTTCTCCAATAATACCGACGCAACCGAAAACCACCTGAAGAATTTTTCTGTCGAAACGTCCTGTAAATATTGAAGTTGACTGGTAGCATTGGTACGAGTCGTTTCTCGTTGGTCTACAATTGTTTCCGGATTATTTGCATAGGATCAATCCTTCACACTTCACAGTGGCACCCATCGCCCAAATGATTTTTTTCAATTTCAGTAAGTTGACATGGCTCTATTACGCTGTTGCGGGTTCGCAGCCTCATTTTCAAAGAAGAAGAATATCCGGAAATAAATTAAAAGAAAACAACAACCTGAAGAAATCGTCGTGCCCTAAACGATTCCTTGGCTACAATTAGTTAAGCTCTAGTGTTTCTGGCCATTACTGGTATTCAAAGATGGACAACTTAAGTCGCTCTACCCTCGTCAAACCTCCCCTTTCCTTTGTCTCCACACAAACTAGACAATATCTATA
Source organism: Sphaerophoria taeniata (assembly GCA_943590905.1). Lineage (NCBI taxonomy): Eukaryota > Metazoa > Arthropoda > Insecta > Diptera > Syrphidae > Sphaerophoria > Sphaerophoria taeniata. The sequence continues at coordinate 70,521,019 of OX016540.1, forward strand.
AAGATGATTTAAGTGAGAGATGAGACTGAATACAAGCAGCATGTTGACTTTCGTCTTCAATCATCATCTCCGTGTCGCCGAAGATTCGCCCTTAAGTAAAAAGCTGCCATTAACCTAGACCAGCGATATACCATGCTCTTGCTCGTGCTTGCCTCAAAATCAGTCGTTTCGTAAACACAATCTATTGTTGAAGAATTTCAAATTAATTCAAACGTAATGATGTCTAATAAGATGTTCACATCCGAAAGACACTCGCATCGTATCATTGAAACAAGCAAGGATGCACCAGCATCATCTTCGCGCATTCTTCAATCCCAGTCAAGTATCATCTCATCAGTTTGTTCAAGTGTGTGTTTTTCTGTTTACATTTTCGGAAGGGAAAATTTGTTTGCTAATGAATAATTTTTCCAGTGAAAAAGGACGACATGAGTGAATTGGATGACGTGTATTCTGTTCTTTTTGGTTTAATGCAGCGCTGTAACAGTGTAACGATTTTTTCTTCTCTCTTCTGTTTGTTTGCTTCTTTCAGTTTTTGTATTCAAAATTGAATTTAAATTAAGTGTAGTTCCAAGGATACACAGAGTTTGTGCGAGGTGCCAAGTTTTTGTATTGGTGCGAGAAAAATATACATTTATTCAAAGTGAGTTTTATGAAAATGTTCAGCCTGGTTGTAAGGTGAAGAAGAAGAGTATGTTTGTGTTTGTTTTGGAACTTATGGCCTTATGGTAATATTTTCTTAGGAAACATACTTAAAGATTTATCACGAAGGAAGATAGGATATTCATGTCAACAGACTATTATCTAACATTGAATTAGTACATATTTTGTCGAATGAAGTCTGGAGTAGGATAACACTGATGTGTCATTGTATGTGAATTCATTTTCTAAAGTGATATTTGGACACTGAGTTCTTCGATCAAGAAAAAAAAATGTAATAATTATGACAAAACTTCCAAGAGTATCAATCTGTCATGAAAAAGTGCTTCTCAACTTTGACGTTCGGAACCAGCATTAAATAGTGGGTCCTTTCAATTCTTCACACGCACTCAGAGAATTGTTGATGAGAGTAGATAAGACACTTAGGCCTTGGCTCTTCAAGAGCTGTCGCGCCACTCTATTTATTTTTTAATAATTATGGAGAACTACAGATTATATTCGGAGAGATAATTAATTTATTCAATTGGGGAAAGTGCAACCAAATTAGAACGCAACCAAAATTTAGCATTCCGAGTAATTTCAAAAAATAATTCCAAGGAAGAAAAGAGAACAGAAACGCAATCCTTGCAAGTCAATAGTTTTCTCATAAGGACTTGAAAACTTTTTTTAAGAGGCGAAAATTTCAAAAACTGTATTATCGTCTTGCTCTTTGAAGATAAATCAAAACGTTTTTATGAACTGAACTCTACTTCGTTTATATGGCCACCGCGGTCGATTCGCTGGACCCGATTTCAGTTGACTCAGTATACTCAGTTGTATACATATATCGGCCCGAACGAATACTATTTCGCGTTCAATGTTGGTTCTGAGCTCTTCTGGCTTTATATTTCCATCATCCAATTATATAGATTTTTACCAAAATACATTACACAACCGAAAACAAGCGGCCTTCAGCTTTCGGATAACACACAAAAAGTGCTTGACACCCAAATTAAAATGAATGCTGTCGACTGCAAAATCGTAAAAATAATACAAAAAAATCGATATATTGGATAAAAGTAGAGGGCTCAGGCAGAGTCTTCAATCAAATTTCAAATTTTTCATCAGGACAGAATGTATTCGTAGAAAAATACACTGAATCTGAAATAATGGCATTTAATTTTGCACCCATAATTTCGGTTACCGTCAAACAATGTTTTCTGAGCAAACAGACAAACCTTTAAAAATTTAAGTAAAACTGTTTCCATTTATATAGTGACCAAAATTTTAACAAATATTTTCTTTTTCAATTTTTCAGGTTTATATTTTCACTTTAGTTTTTCGGTTTTTTTCAACCAATTTATTGAATATGAAAGTATGTAGTTTAGGAACGAAAACAAAAATTTATTTCTTCTCACAATAATAACAAAAAAAAAAAAAAAACAAGGAAATGACATATCTTTCATTAATTTTGTCTAAAAAACAAGACTATATAGAAGGTATTAGGCGGGGAGCCCTCAATCCTGAAAGTGCACTTACACGGATTTCAAAATTTTTTATATTAAAAGATAGTTAAAAGAAATACCAACAACTTAAGCCCGGTATGACGAGGCCTATCCTGGCACCAGTATTTTTTTGCAATTTTTTGCATTATTAATAATTATTGATAATTTGCACTTATCGCGGATTTTAATTTTAACTAGCGCATATTATTGGAAATTTAATGTGCTTTCAGGAAAAAATGGTATGACAGCTGCCATCCTGGCACCAATGTCTGTCATACCTATTTTAAAATTTTGTCACTCATATGTTTTTAAAATAGGTATGACAGACATTGGTGCCAGGATGCTGTCATACCATTTTTTCCTGAAAGCACATTAAATTTCCAATAATATGCGCTATTTAAAATTAAAATCCGCGATAAGTGCAAATTATTAATAATGCAAAAAATACTGGTGCCAGGATAGGCCTCGTCATACCGGGCTTAATTTGTTGGTATTTCTACAAACTATCTTTTAATATAAGAAATTTTGAAATCCGTGTAAGTGCACTTTTAGGATTGAGGGCTCCCGGTGTATATCTAAATATTTATTTTAAACTTCTGCAAATTAGAAAAAAAGTAATAATTTTTTTTTAATATCTACAACAATATTATTAACAAAAAGTGGAGCAACTTCTCATGTATAGCAGATTCCCGTGGAGTAATTTCCCTGCACCGACCGCACCGTGCGTCGACAACATAATAATTCGGGATATCTTTTTTGGCAGTTAATTCCGCGTCTAAGCTTCTTAGGAATGAGTCATGGAAACAATGTACAACTTTTCTTCTGCTTGACTTTCAAAAAGTTTTCTTCTTAAGTGGTGTTGGTCTTTGGAGAATAAGTCAAAATTATCGCAATGACAATCATCATACGTCAGCGATGAGAAGTATCCCGGCATCTGTGAATACAGTTATATAAATTCTGCTCTGACCATGTCCACAAAAGACTTCGATCTAAAAAAACGTTTCGGGTTTAGGTTTTTTGCTTAGGCGCTCTACCAAATGCGGCAGAACGACAAGTGCATGGCATGCTTGTTATGAAGTGGCTATCCATAATAATTTAACACCTGACTAAGTGACACCAAGATGAATGAATGCCAGTTTTGCATTCGTAAGAATTCCGGAAATTATGTCTAATGGGCGGATTAACTTTAGATTTATAAATATGTAACTTATTTTAGAAAAATTATTATTTGACCAAAAAATCCCCATATCTAGGAATTTATAAAACTGTTAAGTACATTTTCGATTTCGAATGAATGCACAATAAAAATCCCAAATTAGTATATACTTTAAGGGCCTTGCAGAACTCTAAGAACATTATAACAGAGAACAATGCATCGATTGTAACGAGCTTCAAATAATTAATAATAATTTTTCTGCTCACCCATAGCCCGAAAACCATTTTTCAATCACAAACTTTTTGTTTCCCACTTTGCGTTGATCTCTTTCACTTTCATTTATTTCGACTTAGAATCCAATTAACAACGAACTGCAATGCGCAACATTTATAACTCATAAATATTTTTTTTAACTCATCAGCTCGAAAAAAAAATACAAAAAAAAATGAGAAACCATTAGGCTTGTTGGTAAATTGATTAATGGACTTAAAAAAAAAAAACGACAAAAAATGCCTTTCCTTTTTTAGTAGGTACGCAATAATTTCTGGTTGTGTTATTTTTCGTAAGAAAAGAATTTATATTATTGTCACTTAATTGATTTAGTCTGCCAGTCCTTACTGTTCAGAGTTTCTTCGAATGCGTCAAATGCAGCATTGTACAGAAGTGGCAGCACCACACACCACCATTCATTAATTCTTTTCATTGGTTTGCTCGAGTGAGTCTTTTTACTAATTTTTACTTTTTTCCCATAACGTTTCGATGTTAATAATTAAAATTAACATTTTTGAATTGGTTTGAAAATTGTGTACTTATTTTTTAGGGTACGTTATGAGTTCGGATTAAAAAAGGAGCCAAGCCGATCGAAAAGATATTTGTGATAATCAAATCCATGCGACCGAAAATTGCATTTATTTCGAGAATTTTGATTATCTTTCGACTACTGTAGGGGGTACCTAATCGGAGTGTCAAACCGGAAAATCTAGAAAAACATTAAATTACAAAAAAGATAACCTAAAATATGGAAAATAACCGGGCGAGATGGTTAACTGCATTAAATGGCGTCGATGATGATGAAGGGATACGAGTTTGAGCCATAGACCCATTAATGGTTTCAGCAGCGACAGCTTGGCAACAATAAAAAATGAATGTAGGAACACACATCGACGAGTGAGTGCGGCACCGCCCAACTTGTGTGGCCATTTAACGAAACGATTATGAATAATTGGAAAATATGACACTGACAGGTTAGATTAGAATGCCCAAAAGACATATTCAAAAAAAGAATCTTGAAATCTTAAGAAAAAGCTAAATTATCACCTGAAAGCCGCCGCCGCTCGCCGTCGAACCGCCTCATTTCATTAAAATGTAAAGCGTTCCGTTTATTTGTTTGTCCGTTCGAGCTTCGAGTGGGAATTCAACTTCGTTTCTTGACAAAAATTGACATTCATGGGCATCGAGATTTATTCAGTCTTAATTTTCCGAATTTACTATCTCTGGAAAGGGTTCTTGTTCTTTAAGCTGGATTTACCTCGATCCATAAATAAATTTCAATTTATCTTCTTTTTTCGATCAATATTTGCTATAGGTTGGCTTTTATGACGATTGAAGAGACATCCAAAATTCGAGTCACGAATTAAATTTATGCAAATTAGATGTTTGAACTAATTAATGGAAATATCCCTATTTCGCAAATGGCCTAATCGAATGTTCGAAATGCCGAGAGAGGGACGAAATTTTGTGTGGGGGCAGTGGACCAAAGAGCAAATAATAATTAAATCGACAGCAGTTATAATTTTCACTTAACAATAAACAGAATTAGTTTTAGATGAAAATGGCGAACATAAATATTTGACTATTATGGTCGGTTTGTGTTTTATGAGTTGGAAGGCATTCGGATTTGAAAAGTTCGAAGAGGAGAAGCCAGGTACCGACTTACGATTCTAACTCGTAAAATTCCTTGCACCCATAAGCCATAAAACCTCGTTACTATAGTCGTTGTGGAATTATTGCCAAATCAGCTGTTGTTTTTACCAGTGAAATGTTGCACTCAATGACTACCTTCATTTTTATTTTGTTGCAATAAAAGTTTATGATCTTGGTTATGCCAAGTATGGAAGAGAAATTGACGGTTTATTAGCAATTTTAATAGGCTTTAATTGAAGTTGTTAGTGTATTCTTTCGCTATGAGTTTAAACTCTCTTTGATTTTTTGTATTACTTATTTTATGACGTTGTCGGTAACGTAATTGATATGTTAATACATTTAAACCTTTACTTGTACGAGAATCTCTCTGGAGCTAACTCAGGGATCGTGATAAAAAAAAATCTGTGCTAGGGTATGAATTTCGCAGTTGCCCGCAGCTTAGTGGTTAGGTGCGTTGGCTGCTAAGCAGAACGTCATGGGTTCGAGTCCTACACGTGCCCATAGTTTTTATTTCATCTTTCACGGGCACTGCTTCTTGCGAATAAGTGACAAAACTTCCAAGAGTATCAATCTGTCGTGAAAAAGTGCTTCTCAACTTGGCCGTTCGGAATCGGAGTTAAATTGTAGGTCTCCTTAATTCTTCACACGCACACAGAGAATTGTTGATGAGAGTAAGCCACTTATGCCTTGGCTCTTCAAGAGCTGTCGCGCCACTCTATTTATTTTATTTTAGGGTATGAATTTAACTTTTGAATTCAGAAGAAATGTAAAAAGTGTTAAACAAACAATTTTGATCAGATATGACAGCACGATAGTAGAAGAGTTTGAAGTGTGGGCCCAACAAATCCGTTTGATCTCATAAAATATGTAGTAGTAAAAATGGTGATCACGGTATTCTAGCTCGGTAACCTAATAAGCAGTTGCCCATAGCTTAGTTGGTAAGTGCGTTGGCTGCTAAGCAGAACGTCGTTGGTTCGAGTCCTACTCAGGCCAAGTTTTTATTTCATCTTTCACGGGCACTGCCTCTTGCGAAGAGCTGACAAATCTTCCAAGAGTATCAATCTGTCATGAAAAAGTGCTTCTCAGCTCTGCCGTTCGGAATCGGCGTTAAATTGTAGGTCCCCTCAATTCTTCACACGCACTCAGAGAATTGTTGATGAGAGTAAGCCACTTAGGCCTTGGCTCTTCAAGAGCTGTCGCGCCACTCTATTTATTTTATTTAACCTAATAAGCCCTCGACTGCGCGCGCCGTTTTGAAACCATAGAATCTCGTTTGACCTATGAAATTAAAAGAGAAAGAAAGCTCATTTAGGCGGTCATTGAAGAAGGTCTTTTCCAATGATTTGGCTCTCATTTTGGCCAGCGCAGGCACAACTACGACAGAAAGTATTGTGTGAATGCTCAGTGTAGCTACGTGTTCTCCAACAGGCCAGTGTCCGGTGCTTGTTGCAACGCCCTGGCTATGTCTTACCTGGGTCTGCAAATAAGATAATTTGTTCCGGATTTATTGTAGGTGGGTTGTGTCGAAGTTTCTCGTCATTAAGTCATCTTCCCTTTCCTTTCGGGATGGAATGATAACTTTAAAATCCCAACTGAGTCCCACAGTATTAGGAGTGCAGATATCGTTTTGTGTCGAAAAGATGGCAACTGGGATGAGGTTAGTAATATAACCATGAACGCAGGGTTTACAATACCACCTACACAAGCCCTAAGTCTTACAAGATACTAAATATTTGATGTGCAAGTGGATTGGTAAAAGGTAAAGAAAAACGCTAAGGGCATCCGACGGACATGAGCGTAGGGCTCCAGTGGAGCCAACACTATAGCTGCTCGTTGAACCTTTTTGAGTTTTGTTATATTATAGGCTTTGCCTAGTGCGACTACCATACAATCGAAAAGTTGGAAGACAAAGAAATAGTAAAGAACGTGAGTTCAGTTTTGCAGCTAAACCACAGCTTAAAGCCGTAATTCAATGATCACGGAAGTGAACTTTCCAGATACCAATATCACCAAATCATCTGCGTAAGCGACAGAAGTGGGGCAGACCCTGTTAAATCCTTCTATCACTGAGTATGGATACAATCCAATTTCGGATGTAGTCCTCTACATAAAATATGATGATGAACTGTTCATTTTTCAAGCGGTCCCAATTATTTTCATCGGCTTCTTACAGAATCCATACATACACCACTTTGAGGGTAAAGACTTTTTTAAGAAGTTTGTCGCCAGTCGATATCGACATTATAAGAGTGGATATTTTGACTAATCGATATTTTTACCGATCGACATTTTGAGAGTAGACATTTTGACCGTAAAGTTTTTTTTTAAATCGACAGTTTAAAAATCGGCAAATCATATTCAACCCTGCTCAATCGTCTTAAGAAACAGCATTGGTTAGAGTTATTCTGTGGTTGATTTCAATCTCGTGGTGGTCTTATAGGTAAATAGCGAAACAGAGTTAAACTTATTCCTTAAATTTTTCAGTCTTGTTATTTTAATGGGCGTTAACCCTCATTTATTTCGCTTAATTCAAACTATAAGAAAATCTTAAGAACTAACTTATGATATTGGCCTCAGTTGTTTGAATTGTTTCTGGTTTATTGGCATAACTTCGGTCCTTAACCGTTTTTATCTGAAACGGCCAAGCTTCAACGCCGAGGCGGCTGATAAAGGATTTGGTATTGACAGTGTGAAATTGCGTTTCATCCTCGTGAACCAAAGATCGGTCGTCATGGTAGGTAGGTAGGTAGAAATGGCTGTCCTGCTTCGCGCAGGGCACAATTAGCGCTGAGTGCGCCGTTTTGATACCATACCTCGTGAGATTCTGATTGGATTTGAAAATGGGCTATGGATGGTGCACGTTCCGCACATGCAGTCCTATGTAAAATATAAAATGTAATTTTATTCTCCTACCCTACGGCCTATTATCTCATAGTACCCTTTAGTGAGGGAGAAATAAGGGGGAGGTGGTTAAAGCCACTTTGTGCTATTTAGGTATGAGATCAAATCTTTGATCTTGAATTCTGAGAGTTCCTCAATACCGTTGAAGAATTCCTTACCCAAGTGGAGTGCTCTTTTCCTGGCCAGGGCCGGACAATGGCAGAGAAAGTGTGGGACTGTTTCTTTTTCATCCCGGTTCTCGCAGCTGCGGCAGAAAGGGTTATGTGGTATACCCAATTTTGCCGCATGCTCCCCTACAGGCCAATGCCCTGTGCAGGTAGCGACAATCCTTGCTATGTCATGCCTTGGTTTGGAAATTAAATTGATTGATTTTGGTTTGTTATAGGCGGGCAGATTTTCCTGGATATAACGCAACTCGTTAGACTACTCCACCTATGATTTGCTTCTGATGTGTATTTGGTCAGGATATTGCCCTTCACAACTCCAAGAGGAGCATATACTCTCACTGCCTGAGAGTTGTGAAGGGCTGATCCTTGCCTAGCTAGCTCATCAGCCTGCTCATTACCCTCATAGCCCCTATGGCCCGGTATCCAGATAAGAGTGACGCTCATATCCAGTTCCTTTAGGGCCTCTTTACATTGCTGGACCAGTTTAGAGGAAGATAAAGCTGAATCAATGGCTTTAATAGCTGCCTGACTGTCTGTTAGTATAGCTACATTTTGGTTCTGTCGAATATTTATAAGAGCTGTACAAGCTTCCCTTATCGCCAACAATTCTGCTTGGAATACGCTGGCAAAATCGGGTAGTCTATAGGATTTTGAAATCTCAAGAGATTCACAGAAGACACCTGCACCAACACCGCATTCCATCTTCGAACCATCCGTGAAGATAGTTGTGTCGAAGTCTTCCGTCACAACGCCTTCCTCCCAGTCGGTTCTTGACGGGAGCAAGACTCTAAACTTCTTTGAGGTGTCTAGGGTAGGGATGCAATAATCGGTGGTTGTGGATAGGATGTCTGATGGTATCAGGCTTGTTTGGTTGCAGTGCCCGTAAGATATAGGTTTCCAGCAGCCTATTTCTTTGAGTCTCAAGATACTGTAGGACACCTGATATTTGATAAAGAGGTCAATCGGAAGAAGGTCCAGGATGACGTTGAGTGCATCCGTTGGACAGGACCTGATTGCCCCTGATATCCCTACGCAAGCATTTCTCTGCACCTTTGTAAGCTTGTTTACTATGTAGGCTTTGCTGAGAGCGGGCCACCACACAATGGAACCATAGACCAGTATCGGTCTTACAACCGCTGTGTATGTCCATTTTATCATTTTTGACTGGAGGCCCCACTTTTTGCCGAATGTTTTATTGCAGGCGTAGAATGCGACACACGACTTTCTCACCCGCTCTTCGATGTTAAGCTTCCAGTTTAATTTGGTGTCTAGTATCACGCCCAGATATTTTGCACTGGAAGGCAATGATAGTGCTTGTCCGTTTAACCGAGGTAGAGTGAAGGGTGGTACCTTGGTTTTGGTGGTGAAAAGCATCAACTCGGTTTTGTTGCTGTTAACACCTAGTCCGCAGCTCGCAGCCCAGGTGCTTACTTTCTTCAAAGCCATATTAGTGATTTCACTGATCACGCTTGGAAATTTTCCTGAAACTAGAATGACCAAATCATCGGCGTACGCAACCGCTTTCACTCCACTACTCTCGAATTTCACCAGAATGCTGTTCATGACCAAAAGCCATAAGAGAGGAGACAATACACCTCCTTGAGGTGTTCCTCTGCTGGCATATTTGGTACACGTTGAATATCCTAACTTTGATTGAATCCTCCTATTGCTTAGCATGGATATTATCCACCTTCTAATGTAGTACTCAACACCGAAGTCTGCAAGTGATTCAGCGATGGATTCAGTTAGGACATTGTTGAAAGCTCCTTCTACGTCTAAGAAGGTGGCTAGGGTATATTCCTTGAAATGAATCGTGTTTTCTATCGTTCTCACTACCTCGTGAAGGGCAGTCTCTGTAGATCTGCCCCTTATGTAGGCATGTTGCGAGTTAGATAGGGGAACACTACTCAGAATGCTCCTTATGTGGGATTCTACGATTCTCTCCAGGGTTTTAAGAAGAAAGGAAGTAAGGCTTATAGGTCGGTAATCTTTGGCAGATTCATGCCCTCTTTTACCAATTTTTGGTAAGAAAACCACTCTTACCTGCCTCCAAGACTTGGGGACATGGTTTAGTAAGAGGCAACCTTTAAAGATACTCTCGAGCCGTGGTACTACTAATTCAAGCTGATTTTGCAGCATTATAGGTAGTATTCCATCAGGGCCTGGAAATTTGTATGGCGAGAAGGTCTTAATAGCCCAGACTATATTTTCTCTAGTTATAAGGGCGTTTACCTGCTCTATGGGGGTTGGCATGTTGAGAGTCAGGTTGGATTCGGTTGGTTCTTCTGCACAACCTGGGAAGTGTACGTTCATTAGTAGCTCTAAAGTCTCCATTGGAGATGCTGTCCAGCTTCCATCTGGTTTTTTAAGAAATGAGGGGTTCGAATGTTCTTTCGATAGAACCCTACTAAGCCAGGCCGAATCTTTGATGTTTTCGATGGACTGACAGTACTCTTGCCATCCTTGCTTTTTGGCTTGAGCTATAGAACGCTTGTATATTCTCAAGCAGTCCTTATAAGGCTGATAAAATTTATGCTTATAGCATATATTAAAAATGGTTCTTGTTATTTTCCTCAGATTAGATAAGTCGTCATTCCACCAAGGTGGAAAGGTTTTCTTACTGTATCTTATCGGACAAGAGACCTTGAATGCGGTGTTCATAGAGTCCTCGAAGTTTGAAATCTCTAACTCAAGATCTGTTACCGAGTCGTAACTCGCGTTCGGTATACTGCGCAACTTTGAGCCAAAGATCTGACTAAATTTCTTCCAGTCAATTCTTCTTGGATTTCTATAGGGGGAAGGAGATTTTATTTCAAATTTAAGATCAAATAGAATCCGTCTATGATCAGAAAAGGAGTTAAGAAGAGATACTCTCCAATTTTCGATGGAGAGGTTGCCATAAATATTGACAAATGTAACGTCTAACACATCTTCCCACCCTTCTGAGTTGTCCGTACTCGGAAAAACAAAAGTGGGAGTATTGCCCCTGTTATACATATAGTCAAGTTATTTTCGATTATATAATTAAAAAGAGACTCACCTCGCTCATTAATTTCACTGCTGCTCCAGATTGAGTGCCTCGCGTTCGCATCACTCCCTACAAGCAGACTTGTTTGTCTGGCTTTTGCCTCTGCCACAAGAGTACGCACCTCCTCAGGCGGTGACTCTATGTCGTGCGCCATGTATGAGGATGCAAGAATCAATCCCTCCGCTTGTTTCCCCTCTAACCTAACAACTGTTAAGTCAGAAGTGCTAAAGTTTGGACACAGAAAAGCTTTTAAGTGTTTTTTTTAGCTAAAATACAAGTTCTAGGCTTACCTTGATTCTGATTGTCGGGCTTGTAGAATAAATCGTATTGGCTGTCATTAAGGCCTCTAATCGCGAGGCCATTAACCCATGGCTCTTGTACAAGGTCGACATCTATATCTTCCTCACTCAGAAAGATCCTCAGGTTATCCGAGGCACATTTAGAGTGCTTCAGATTAGCCTGGATGGCGCGTAGCTTGTCGTTTTTAATTGGCAGGTGGAACTGCAGGGCCAGGATCCAGCGCCACGCCGGGGGCTCCAACCTGCATGGTGACATCGTCTACCTCGACAATATCATCACCCAGGGTGGGGCCAACTTCCTGACTCTGCAGAATCTTAATAGAGACACTTTTGATGCCGAACCTCAGCTTGTACTGTGCCTCTTCTAGGGCTTTGCGACTAGCCTCGCAGATCCTCAGAAGATAGACCGCGCTATTCCTGCGCGGTTCCTCTGTCTTGATGACTACCCAGTCATTCATAGGAATCCGCGGGTTCAGCCGTTGAAGGCTCCTAATCAGCTCCGTTCCAGTTGGCTTAATGCTCATCAGTGGCAACAAGATGCGAGCCAATGGTTTTCTAGGAACCTCCCTGGCGGGAATGAGCTTGAGCTTCAAGCCCTTCCAGTCGTTGCTAATCTTAGCAACTCCTTTGCCAAGGAAATCCCTTGAAAAGTCGTCTGCGCACCTTATCACTTTGTAACCCCTGAGCATTTCGCCGGAGTCAAAGCTGGGATAGGGACCTTCTTTTGCCGAGATTGTATACTGGAAGACCAATTCCGAGAGCTTAGCCTCGATTGAGTTCCACGCTGACATCAGAGCTCTGTTGTCTGTGGAGAGCTCATCTACAATCGCCACCTGGAGGTTGTCTCTGACGACCTCACTCAAGGCGCGCGGTTGCGCTGTCGCCCTCGGAGTCTCTTTTCTGACACTGCCACCAAGTTTGGTTCTCTTTTGAGGTGGCTTCTCCTCCTCCAGAGACCTGTTCCTCTTGGTGGACTTTTCTTTTTTGCTGGGTGGCGCACTCTTCTCCCGACTGTTGAATTCTTCAACAACTTTTTGGTATTTAATTTTGTCGGCAGCATCACGCTCATGTACCTTTCCGGCTTTTTCGTTTTCGGCAATCTTGCCAAGAATGAAAGTAGCCTTCCTGTACTTGATCTTGAGCTGATCCGCAGGAGAGTGCTTGTTGGGCTTGGTAGCGTTGCTCTGGCGAGCCTTGCTACTTGAAGTTACGGGCGTTTTTTGAGAGGGATGCTGAAGCACAGGGGTACTAGTACCTCCCGTGTTACCTCTAAGTGTAGCCTGCTCTGAGGTGCTAGCGTCTCTAGCTTCCCCTGAGCTACCTACAATAGTATCCTGACTGGAAGCCAGGAGTTCATCCTCGGACTCGATGGATGAGATTTTAACACATAAATTGGACGAAGACATGATTGTGAAATTCGATTTGATTCCCACGAGTAAGACGGAAAAGAAGGTCACCCTCGGCAGAGCCGCATACCGAGGGAAGGTATAAACAACAAAAACCGTTACCCACCACAGGCCTCCGGCTGAGCTCGTTCATGGTTGATTTATCCCTCAACCTTTAATTCTTGGGCACGGATTTACTAGCTCACACCACCACTGAAACTAGGAACCTTGGATCTATGGTGAGAGAGGATTTCTGTGAGTTGTGCTATAAAAGAAGTCAGAACCACACAGCGATCCAATCTAACCTTAGCTATCACCGTCTGACACCTACAGACCAAAACTGTGGTGACATTGTCCGCCCGGCACCCACTAGGAGGGTTCGATCAAGGATTTTTGCCGAGCATCGGTCGTCATAATCTTTCTTTATTTCTTCAATTCCTATAACAAAGGTTGGTTAACATGGTCCTGTATGACATTTTTGAATTCATATATTCATAATTTTTTTTCATTCCTACCGTTATTTCTCTTAAAATCTATGTATATTGTATAACGGGAGGGAATTAACTTCACACAAATTTCTGATGATGTAATTTCCCACCATAGTTGGGATATAACTGCACCAGAAAAAAGTAAAGTTATTTATTTCCCACTTGAGGTGAGGTTAATGCCCATGTGAAGGTAGTTCCCAGTAAAGTTAGTTCTCTGCACCATTTACTTCTTCATGACTGGATATGAATATTGAAGCTTTTATTATGCGTGGGAGTTGCAATAAAGTAGTACTAGTAGAAACGGTGGCCACGAGCAGTCCAGCTCGCTGAATTAGCGCTGGGTTGCGCCGTTTTGGTACCATAAAAACTCGTTTGACCTATAAAATTAAGAGAGGGATTATATACAATTCTGAGCTATTGTTTTGAGTTCGCTAGCTGGCAATCCCAGGTTCGAAGAAGAACTGTAACAATCAGTTTAAAATACGCCTCAAATCCACTTTGTTGCGTTTAGAAAAGAGATCAAATCTTTGATCCTAAGGTTGGGAATCTCATTAAGGTCATTGACTTACACAACAAGTGAAGAACAGTTTCCTTTTCTCGCTGGTCCCCACAACTACGACAGAATGTATTTTAGGGAATGCCCAGCTTAGATGCGTGTTCCCCAACAGGCCAGTGTCCGGCGCATGTTGCAACGACCCTGGCTAGGTTATTAGTACGGAAATTATTGTAAGTGGGCCATATAGATATGAAATTGTTGGTTAGGCTACTCCACCTTTTGTTTGATTCAGATAGATCAACTGAGAAGATCTTGCTCTTCATAGTACCAAGCGGAATGTCTTTCCGCGAGTGAGCTATGAAGAGCTGATCCTTGCCTGGCCAACTCGTCAACCCACGTCACGTTACCAAGACAAGAGTGACTCTGAGTCCAATGTTTATGCCCGCGAGCTCACTTTGGCGTTCTTTAACTAATTTGGAAGATGATGTGGACGAGCCAATCGCTTGAATAGCCGCCTGTCCAAAAAGAAAGCTGTATTGCGGTTTCGATTTGGATCTAATTTTAGTAATTTGCATGCTTCCTTAATCGCGACTCGCGAGTAGTTCAGCCTGAAAGACAATAGCAAAGTCAGGAAGCCGAAAAGACCTGGAAAGTTGCAATATAGGTCTACTCAACAGTGAAATTTCTGTTCTTTTTGTTCAAATTATTTTCCTGAGTTTTTTTCGTACGAAAAACAAGCATCCGAAAAAAAGCTATACAACCTCTTTTTCCTTTGTCAACATGAAAATTAGTAGGTACTCTTTTCCCTCTCATTGAATGTAACCTAAGTCGCTTCACGCATTTTTCAATTAATGCATTGTTAATTACACTTCGAGCAATACATAAGCTTCTCCCCATTTCGAAAGTACTTAGACTAAAAATTAAAACAAACTACAAAGCTTAAAGTTTATAAATCCCCTGTTGACGCGTACTCATTATCCATCGTCTGATTAATAACTTAATAGTGTGTGCATATATTATACACAAGAGTGCGTACAAAACTGAAAATAGGGTTCATTCCAATTTCTAGCTTTTTCCTTCTTAACGAATACATTAACTCATCTCCAGTCTCGCTTCTTTCAAACACATAGATAAATTAACGCCAAAACCATATCTCCTACTCTTCTTTTTTTATATACGCGATAGCTTACACTTGTAGAAACGAAGGTACACCTCAGGGAATGAAAAACGACTCCTGCATGCTCCAACAAAAAGCCCACAACTCATCTTCTCCGCATTTCAATTTAGTGCACCACTTATTTGCATAAATTAAATTTGTTTGCTTTAATTTTTCATAAAGCTACCTAGTGTGTTCGCACCGTTACGAGATCCATTATTTATTACTTAACATTGCCAACGTGCGACTACCTTGAAAGCTCTGTCTCTGGCTCCTCTATTAAAGTAGTTACATATCAGAGAACTTGTCTCGGTCCCACTCCTGAATTAAGCCCGTTCCAAATTATGCGATGTGGAAGTGGATGATGCAATGATCGATGATGTCTGGGCTTTTTCGCCGTTAGGATAGACTCAAGACTTACTCCTCTAGAGTCTTCCTGCTTCAAACTACAACGACAACTTTTGTCGAATACCTAGCTATGAGAGATACAAATGTACACAACCCAAGAATCAGTCTTATATTTGCAACAAAGTGCAAATATTTATCATACATGTGGACTAGGACTTGGACACTCACATATCCAGTTCGAAGAATTCGTGCTCTTCTTTCTTCGTCGTGAACTTATGTGTGACATCACAGATATACATAGGCTTAAACTTCAATGTGTTTTGGGACTGTCGCTTAGCGTTTGTCCGTTCGATGTGTCTTTTGCAAATGTGTGTAGAAATTGATTGCAACAAATTGAAAATCGATTTAAAGCAACACGCCAAATAAATTGTTCAATTTTGTTATTTGGCAGATTCATTAAATTAATGACACTTGTACGAACTCCGCTCTGGTCTTCCACTTGAATTTCTTTCTCATTGGCGTCACATATGCAGAAGAAATAGCTTGGATTAGGTCGTTTGTTTGAAGAGCAAGGCGTTGGCAGAGGCGTATTTTGAAGATGATGATCTGGAGTGTCTGCCGTCATAAGAATCAGAAATAGTTACTTTACTTGCGCCTAGGCTGTGTGTGAAAGCTGTTGATTTGGCTTGCTACTGCAAATGAGTTCTGCCGATGGGTGTTGACTTTTATTTACTTTTAAAACTAAAGACTGGCTTTGGAAATGAGAAAATGGCAGCAGTAATAATGACTTTCAGCGCAAAATTATTGTACTTCAATACCATCTCATAACAGACAAATAAAGGAGCAGAGAATGAAAGAAAGGGCCAAAACAAAACAAAAAGCACGACTATCTCTCAAAAAGTTAATCATATACTTTTAAAGTGTATGTATACCAATCTTATAACTTAAGGCCTCATATCATAAAAATAAAAAACCGTTGGAAGTCTATCAAAGGACGTGGGACATCTACTAAGCCTGCGTTCTATCGTGTTAAGACCTAAGTATACCATGAAATGTATTTCAGTTAACCCTGCTGCAATGATACTTAATCTTGGATGACCCTAGATCTTCTTCCATTTTGTGTGCAAAGGATTTCACTGATTGTTGAAGTCGTTCCTGACCTGTCCTCTTATGCAGGTGTTCATCTTCAAATCCTAACAATCTAAAAAAAGTAACTTTTAATCTGTGTCACTTGAAGTGACTCTCTAAGTGCTACCGCAATATTGCAATCATTTAAACAGGACGGTTGAGGTCGGTACTTTACAAATAATTCCTGTACATGGTTAAACACCATGGGGACGCTGCCTTCATTTTCTCAAAAGAGCTCTTGATGCCATTCTCGGATCTTCTTCTGGTCAAACAATACACAGAAAATTTTAATTTGAGAGGATGGCCGAGTTCCGAGACGAATCGTCTCATTTTTGCCAATATATATTTTTGACCTGACTACGGCTGAGTTCGTAATTGTAAAACTTCCGCAATATTGCCAAAATTGTGTTCGTAAATGGAAACAAACAGCAATAGTTCTGCATGAGCATGGCAACAATTGTGTTCATAAAAGTATAACGACTGTCATTTTGCGGTCGAGTCGGCATTTGTTTTTATTTTGTTGCTGAATTTGCAGGAAAATGGCAGGGAGCAAATGTGATGTTTGTTGCTCAATAACTCCAGAAGTACTAAGCGGATCAGGATGAAATTTAGAATACAGATGGATTATAGTCTAGAATATCACATAGGCTACTTTATATCCCGGTAAAATCTATGGTGCCCGTGGAAAACATTTGTTTTAAGTATACAAAGAGCATATGTGATTGACATGATTTTCTGAATAGGTAGTGGTGGCTTAGGGGTAAGAAAATGACAAAGGCTACTTTTAACCCGTTTATCGTGAGTAACACAGTAACGCAGTTGCCCGTAGCTTAGTTGGTAAGTGCGTTGGCTGCTAAGCAGAACGTCGTTGGTTCGAGTCCTACTCAGGCCAAGTTTTTATTTCATCTTTCACGGGCACTGCCTCTTGCGAAGAGCTGACAAATCTTCCAAGAGTATCAATCTGTCATGAAAAAGTGCTTCTCAACTCTGCCGTTCGGAATCGGAATCAGAGAATTGTTGATGAGAGTAAGCCACTTAGGCCTTGGCTCTTCAAGAGCTGTCGCGCCACTCTATTTATTTATCGTGAGTAACACTGCGGGTATAACTAGTTTTAGTTTGTTTATAATCGTAATATTACTGAAGTGAAAACTTTTTTTTTTGTACGATTGACCCTTTATTAAATCATCAGATAACAATGATTTCTCGTAACGAAAATGCAGCATGATCACGGTTTACGAATGTAAAATAGGTCTGTCAGGGGTTTCCTGTTACTTAACTTTTCAGTTTTTTTATTTATTTTTTATTTATTTATTTATTTATTTACCGCCTTTCAAGTTACAAAACTTTATAAAGACTACAATTCTTAGAAATAAAATACCTAAATACATTTACAAAATACATAATACATTTTCAAATTAAATATAGATTACAGTAAGCGCAATAATATTTTTTTTGTTTCATTTCTGTCAACATTGAAGTTCATAACATAATCCGCAAGTTTTTGTACCATATTTTCGAAAACGGTTTCTTCCACAAGGCTTAGAACAATGTGTTTTAAAATATTTTACTTGAAAGCCATTTTTTAAATGAATGAACTACAAATCAAATCAAGAACAAATAGACTTTGTTTCTAGTTTTGTCAACGTTTGCTTTTGTGAACTCATTTTAAATAAAGTATGATGACTGCACACATGCAGTTTTAATTGAGTTCATAAAAGTCTTTGAGCATATTTTAGGCAGGGCATGGGCAACAAAGTGTGCAATTACGAACTCAGCCTACCTCTACTTCCCTAAAGTCGTGAAATTTTGATACCTCATATTGATATTTCCCTTAATTGGAATTTGCACTTTTCCCACTCTTCCATGAAATTTTTCCAATTTTTTTTCACAGAAAGCACCACTGAATACAACAGTATTACATCCATTTTTATATATATAGAAGATTACACTTTGTTAAGAACTTGGTGTTCTTTTGGATCTCATTACTTTTGGTGGCTGACTTCTTACACAGTGGTGGCTTTTGTTTTTAATTTTATGTTTTAATTGTTATACTTTATACTCGAAAAAACTTATTGAGGGCTATTCATATCTTTTTATGTTCTCAAATAAAAGTTGATCCATTGAGTTCATCCCCCTAAGCAAATAAAGCCTTCACTGTTTCTGATTAACCTAACATTTGTCAAGTTAATCTAATAATAACTCGGAATATACTACCCAAATGACAAATTGAGACTTTCTTCAATTTATAAGACTTGATCTTAGTCCCAACTCCCTCAAAATATCTTGCTTCACTTCGATCCAGCTTACAAATAATAATGATCTAAAATTACACCACGGTGAAAAAAATTGCTTGTCTTATTCTTTTTTGCTTTGAAAAAAAAAAAATCCAAAGACTCGATTTCAACTTGTTCCTTTTTCTATCTCCATCAAAACCCAATAATTTCTTATCTCGCTTTCCATTTACCTTTTGAATCTCAAATCGGAGATAAACTCGGGGCATGTTCATCATTTATCATTTAGAAAAAGACATCCCAATAAATAAAAACAGAATCGATGCTGTAGGTAAGCATCAATATCGCCGAAAGAAAACTGCTCATCCTAAAAAAAAATATGATTTTCCTTTTCAAATTCGTAATAAAGACAGGCAAGAGCAAGACGACAAAAATGTAATCACTGATAATTCACTCATCCCATTTATCACAGATTATCCTTTTACGTCTTCATTCAACTGAATTCAGGCAAAAACTCCTATTACCTACCTGTGGTCGCCCCGTTTGGTTTAGTCCATATTAAAAACCGCACAGGGAAAAATCTACACAATAAAAAAAAGGATAAAGAATAATAATATTAATCCGTGGCAAAGAGGTTAAAGGAAAGGGATTACATTTCTTGTCAGAGAAATTACCGATAATATTTTTTATTCTTTTGGAAGCGACTAAAATTCTACCGTATTAAAGGATATGTCACGGAATATTGATGATTTGATAACTTTTGGGGTTTCTTCGTATCAATCATTTGGCTGATGAAAAAATTTGTGTCTATTCATTCTTTGAACTAGTATAATCCGTGATTACCAGGGGTGGAATCGTATAAGGTGATATAGTCAACTATCAAATGTGAAGTCTACAATTTTCCGTCTGCGTTTTTTTTTCTTGGATTCTTGGCATCACTCTCTCGAGTCGAGTACCTACATGTTTAAACCCGATTATTGTTGTTGTTTAAAATGCTTTCAAATTAGCAGAGACACAAACAAAACAAACAAACAAAAATAAAGTCGGTAATATGAATATTGTACGTGTGTCCTCTTTTGGTTTTTATCCAATCAGCTGACTTTGTGTCAAGAAGATTGATTTGTACAATCATATATTTTGTTCCTTAACTGGGAGCGATGAACAGTTTTTAAGATCATTTAATAACACAAAACAATAACTTTATTTCTGTCTATTATGGAAGTAGAGGCCAATGAATGAGTGGAATGTTTGTTTCTTGAAAATTAACTTCTCTTCTTGTGACCAAAATAAAGGTGTGAATTTAATGTCATCTTGGTTTTGATTTTCGGTGTTTTGCTTTTTGCAATTGCAAAAACATTTTCTCCCTCACAAAAATATTCATTTTTCCTTAAAGAGAAAAAAATACCATGAAAAAAATATAACCATAAAGTCAAATTGTATCAAATTGACAACTAAATAGGTGTCAGCTGAAAAAGTCGATTAAAATAATATGACAGTCAATGTTGCCTATTACTTACACAGACGAATTTTCTTGAATTTGACTGTCAACTATCAAAAATCAGCTGACACGATTCCACCATAGGACTCCGTGTCGTGTCCTTTTTCTCTTATTACTCGAACGGATCAATGCAAGGATTTCGAATTGGATTCTTCAGCGAGTGTTTATAGCTAAGCAATTTGTTTCCATGTTTTGATTTTTTTTTAGTCCTTTGAAGAGGAAGATACCCAAAACTCATGGAGAACAAAACAAAAATCGTGTTGCAACCAGCTTGGACTAAAAAAACCACATGACATAAAAAATGTAAATATTTAACTTTGCCCAGCATTATCCGTTTGTATCATTATTTCTGTTGGGTCCCTTGGTGTAACCTAACACCGAAAATATTTCCACATCTGATTCGATAGAAAACGAGGTCCTAGTTGAAAAGAAAAACACATTCCTAGACGATTTGTGTAGGTAACATTTTTTTTCTTGCCAATAGGTGTCAAATAGCCCAGTACATCTGTGCTGCCACTGGTATTAGATATTAAGCAACCAATTCTTCGATTATTTCTGAAGTTTTGTTAATTTTCTGTTTATACTTTTCACTACAAAAGTGACAAATGTTCCTGCTGTACGGAACAATAGGGACAGCCAGAAATATTTCGGAGAAGACCCACTGTGGTGAAAATGGTGGAAAAAACACTTCATCCATCTAGCCAGAGATCTTTCAGAAAAGACCAGCTCATCGAAAGGATATAAAGTTGGAAGAAAGCTTGCCCGGTGAATAAAATCATCTATAAGAGCTTGTCTGGAGTACTTTTTGAAATTCATCAGTTTGATAACATACATAAAATCTAAATGATTTATTTAAAAATAGAGTTTTTTTATTTTAATAATTTGATTTAAGAAAAATTACAATTTTTCACAACTAATTACCTAAAAACCATAAACGCCCTAAGATGGAATAATAATTCCGAAACGCGTCGCTTAAAAATATGTAAATAAAATTATTTATAATTTGTTGTGAAAAATAGTTGTTATTTTTGTTTTTATAAATTATTTAAACAAATTAACATTTCGATTTTCGATTTTTATATATCTTAAATTAACACACAACTGGAGACCAAAACTATCATATGTATATGAATCATCAGTTTGTGTTCGACTATGATGACGATGGAGACCTTAGGATGCTGTATCATTTTCGTATATACTTCAGCGTCATTAAAATTGAAGAATTGAATTAAAGGAATACTTACATGCTGTGCTGGATCATCCTACCCGGAAGGCTTTTAAATTCAATGCCGAAGAACAACGCAATAGAATTAAAACACAATTCTAGCACAGCACGCAGGTGTTAGCTATATAGCCTTCCAAAAGGATTGAGATGCTTTTTGAATGAGACCCAGATCGACAATTCAATGAAACTCATATGACAACACGACTACAATAAGTACCTACTTTTTATTTTGATGCAACAGCACTGGAACCATACTATGTGCACAATATATTCAAATTCGATTAGAATACGAGCCGACTTGAATATATTCAAAGGAAAAATAGATGAATGTTCAATGCCTGTTCATCTATCCGTCCAGATGATTCATTTTTCGTATCGATGATGCTTCTTTAAAATAGTTTGACTCTTTAGCGTTTCATTTTTGTTCCCTTGCTCCGATCGTACATCGGATTCGGATGTGTCTTGTGTGTGATTTGACACTGTAAATGTAAAGTGGATGCGAGTCTGCCTGTCGTAGTTGAAAACACTTATCGTTTGAATTTTGAAAACTCTTAAGAATTTTTTGTCTGGATTTTAACCAAAACAAAAATGATTTCAAGTCACAACACAAATAATCTTTACGTAGATATTGATTTAGAGGCCTTGGGTATAATTTTTTTTTTGTGTAAATTATTTTCTGGTTCGCCTAATCGGTAACATATTGGAATTTTAACCAATTCCACAGAAAAAAAATCAACAGGAGGTTTATGCTGCCTGAAAAAATTCAAACATCTTTTCCTTACGAAAATCCTGATCGTGGGATTCTAAACATAATGGGGCAATTTCACATAGTATTTTGTGAAACTTCAATTAGAATTTTTGATAATGTCATAGGTACCTAAATATATACAGATCCTTGGCCCCAAAAATTATTACTCGGGGATGAAACATCTTTCTAAAGGGAAGCACTAACCAATAAGAACATATTTTAGGGGTCTTTATTGCTAGTTTTAGTACTTTCAAGATTGTTTTTTAACTTTTCATCAATAATTTACTTATTAATTTGGAACAAATATTTAAATTGCCCGTAGCTAAGTGGTTAGGTGCGTTGGCTGCTAAGCAGAACATCGTGGGTTCGTGCCCATAAAAGTTTTTATTTCATCTTTCACGGGTACTGGCTCTTGCGAAGAATTAACAATACTTCCAAGAGTATCAATCGGTCATCAAAAAGTGCTTCTCAAATTTGACGTTCGGAATCGGCGTTAAATTGTAGGTCCCCTCAATTCTCCACACGCACTCAGAGAATTGTTGATGAGAGTAAGCCACTTAGGCCTTGGCTCTTCAAGAGCTGTCGCGCCACTCTATTTTTTTATTCTAAATATTTAAATTTCTATCACATTAGTCCTAGCCTAGCTAGAAAAAAAAAGTGCAATGTTCTTCTTTATGATAACCGTCAAAAATTCAATTACACTGATTCTCTTTCAAGTCCTTTTTCACTCTCCACGTAAAACAAAAATTGAGTGCCATTCCAATCTAAAATAAATCCAAAGAAAAGAAAATTACGAACGCAAGAAATAGAAGAAGAAAAAAAACTCAATTAAATTCGCTCCCCAATTTTCGCAATTAATCATAATAATTTCTAGAAACTGTCAGAGTGTCGTTGAAACATTTCTTATTTAATTGCGACAGCAGCAAGTTGTCATTTCTATCCTCCCTCTCACTTCCCATCCTGCTCCGAGCTCAGCTTCGGTGAAATGAACCTTAATTAATTGTCTCCGACTCATATAATACAAGGTCATCATTGAACAAGAAATCTAATTAACTACACAGAAATTCACAAAATTAGTAACAAGCGTCAAGCAGCGATAGAAAGAAAAATATTGGAAGAAATAAAAGAACAACCAAAAGACAAGACATTATCCTTCTCCTCCGTTAAAAAGCCAAAAAGGTAAGGGTAGAGCGGGTTGGGTTTCGGTTGCCCCTAATTAAATTCCCTCATTTCGGCGAATGGAAATAATTTGAAACATTCACGACACTTCGAACATAATTCACTCGACGTTCGGCGATTTCTTCAGATTTATTCATTGGCGTTGTCATCAGTTTTAGTCATTATCGTACAGTCGCATCTCGCATTGCTTCAAACTCGCGATCTGCGAGTGTAACTTTATTTAGTTTCTTCATGTGCGTGCTGTATATTTAACATTATACTAACCACAGGATCGTAAATTGCTATATGTACTTGGCAGCCCTCTTGGAGTTCGTAAAAATGCGCGCATTCGGATAATTTTTTTTAGCAATATGAAATGTATGTATGTAATTCTGTAGTGCATAATATTGCTATTGGTAGAACATTGTCCGTTCCGGCAGAACAAACCTTTTTACGTTCTGAATAAATTATTTTGACAGCTGTCAGACAATCGCTTATTTAGCGTGTGTTGCAAACGAGTAGAGCATACTTAAGACTGTCTTTTGAGTAAAGGCACACAGTTAATTTGTTTCACATCAGTATTGATATCAACTGCTCAGGAGAATACAAGACCTTCTGTAGGATGGCGATCATAAATGTTACCTAAAGATTCCCCATCTTGTCAAATTAACAATTATTTCTTTAAGAGTAATCTGCTATTGGAGTTTTGAAATACAGTTAAACCTGCTTAACACAAATTGCACTATTTCACAGTCCATCCTTCACTTAGCGAGTTTTTCACACAAGCGGAGTCAAGATATGTGAAGCAAATGTTCACTTAAGCGGAGTCCAGATACTTAAAAAAAATGACTTTAAGAGTGTTCCGGAGCAAAACTGCGTTTTTTCAAAAGGTATTGTGAAGCGATGGGATGTCGTATCAAAATGATTAAGGTGTCATTGTGTAGACAAAAACTGCTTCTAAAAAATCATTGGAGCACAATTTCAATTAAGTACTTCTATACTCAGTATTAAAGGCTCGAAAACGCCAAAATGGCCTAAAATCGTACTTTTTCCAAGAGAATTCCATCCAAATTAAAACATTTTTCGCTAACATTTCTGAATGAGCATAAAATTCGACATTTAAACTGTATAACTATTGGAGAAAAAATTAACTTTTTAAACAAAAAAGAATTTAAAAAATATGAATAAAATTTGTATTATTGCTAATCAATTCTTCTTATGATGCGATATTTATATTTTTTTGAATCTGTTCATTTATTTAGCACGTACTTGTTTTCAACACATAACAATCAAAACATTTTGAAAAAACTTTGATCGAACAAATTTTATTTCGAAATTAAGAGATAGCCAAATCTGCCTTAATTTGAAAATTCAAATCAGTAACGGCTGGCGGAAGTCACGATTCTCATAGAAAGGCGATTCTCCGTCTCTTAGTAAGATGCATTTAGTTCAAAATTTGTCGTCTGGCGCTTCAAGCAGTAAGAAGAAGTAAGAATTTTCATTTTCAGTCCGGAACACTCTTAAAGCGGATTATAAAAAAAATCCATTAATATCTAGGTACACAGTGGAGTCATCAAAGCTTTTCCTCGTAGTGAACATTTAATTTTAGAAAAAATAATATATGTTATATTAGAGAACCTACCTTTTTCTTAACACAAAATTACTGAAGACATCCGCTTAATCGTCGCTAAATAAAAAAAAGAAAATCTAATATTTTTAGATTTTTTTATATACGTATACCTTACTCACCTCAAAGTGAAATTGTTGTACCTGGACTTGTCATTGTAAGTTGTAATTTTGCAAAATTGCAATAAAAATTATCCATAGTATTAAAATAATAAAACTATGTTCTTGAAGCACAAAAAAAAAAAAAACGAAAAGGACATCCAATTTCTTAGTGCCTGTAATAATAATTTCACTTTTTGCTAGATTTCTCAAAACCGGGTCAACAAATTTTTGTGCAAACTTTGCCAATGCTTTTATATCCATGCAATGTTTAGATAATGTTGCATACTAAAAATGTTCTGAAGTGCTTTAATTTTCTTGTAAAAAAATCAGTATGACGTAATCAGAAACTCTAATGTCATTTTCGTGGTGAAAATATGGTTAAGGTGAAGAATATAAGAAATTCGTATGGAAATGTCACATTTCGCGCGAAAGAGTTGAAAAAATAGTCAACTTCGTCATGCCAATCCATAGGTTGTCATTTTCGTCGCCGGCGACTGGCAACTGCATTCTGTTAAGCTCTTTAGAAAGAAATGAAAACGTTCAGCAAATTTTTTGTTTGTTTCGATTTCGACTGAAAGCTGAACATAATGCAGCTTTCTAAGACAGTTCTTGTTCTGAATAGATCAGAAAAACGATTACGAATTTGAAGTCTGAATCAAAAACAGAATCACGCATACATGCACATACTTGCACATACGTACTCACCGCCATGTTTACAAATAAAGAAAATAAAAACAACGTCACGTCATCTTCAATTCTGCATATGCGGTCTCACAAATTCATAGACATTCAACCATTAGAAGCAAAAAAAATTTGTTTGCATGTTCGTTTGGTATCCGGAATCGGACAGTTCCGTGCAACAAATCCGGATTACCGAAAATGCAAAATAAATGTTATCCATTGGAAGTCAAAATTTCGCTTTTTGAAATTCAATCTCTATAACGTTCCAGGGTTTTGAACAATTGGAACACTCTTACCCATTTTTGTTTTTGATGAGATTTCAAATGCCTTCCACAAACAAAACCTCAATAGAAGCAAATTATCATTTTATCATCGTTCAATGATATTTCCACCTGTGCTTCGCCGAGAATCTCTATATCAAGCTACAATTTTCCACAAAGGACGAAATTCATACTATGCAACTGAATCACACAGCACATCATCATCAGCGGTGAACCATGCACCCCATATTGACTTACCTTCTTTTTTATTATCCTCATCTTTCACGGGTACTGCCTCTTGCGAAGACCTGACAAAACTTCCAAGAGAATTTATATCAATCTGTCATGAAAAAGTACTTCTCAACTTTGCCGTTCGGAATCGGCGTTAAATTGTAGGTCCCCTCGATTCCTCACGCACTCAGAGAATTTTTGATGAGAGTAAGCCACTTAGGCCTTGGCTCTTCAAGAGCCGTCGTGCCACTCTATTTATTTTATTTTTTAAATTGAACTTGAAGGTATCAACAAGTCCTTGTTACTCAGTTCGGTCGTTTCATATTAAATAATCCAAAAAAAAAAAAAACCAAACACTTCACCAAACATGGCTTCCGCTACCAAATCTTAAACCGAAGGTAGAGACTAACACGAGAATCGACCAAACTATGGTGTCAAAACGAGACTTCTCGAAATCGAAATGCATAACAACACCCATGGACCCATGGAGGTATGGATGAAGAACTGCTGAAAGTTGAAGATGTATATGAATCAGTTGAATACCGTTTCAGCAAAGTTTTCTATGCCAATTTTGATTTAAAATTGTTAAGGTGTCCGTTGAACTAAACTTGAGTTCACAGCTTTCATTTTTTTGTTTTAAAAGATAATTTGCAGCTAATCGTTTTGCAGAGAAGTTTTTTGTTCATACCCTCAAAATCCATTGAAACGATTCTGCTGAGTTCCCTTACAAAACTTAAAAAATCATGTGAATCTATATTTCTGAATACTGATTGAAAGGCCATATTTTCCGGGAATTCCTTTTACTAAGGCACAACTACCACAATTTGTTTGGGCCACCCTAACAACCAGCTTCTCGAACTTTTGTGCTATGCTGGTCTAGATTCTTATAATATTTGAATTATTTGCTTAATCCTGCAACTCGTTCGTGTCATATTCGTGTTCATGTACATCTTAAGGACCTGCTCCTGTAGTATTTTGTATCTTACCCCCACCGCACGTCCCCATGCTGCGCGCCGCAGCCGTCATCATGAGAACATAAAATAGATAGAAGAGGAACAGTGGCTTCGGTTCACATTCGTATATCATCACATCGAGAGGTTTTTGTTCGAGTTCGATTTATTATTATTTGTTTTCGAAGAATAGGGAAATTTTTGCATTCTATAGAATCTCTGTGAGGATGAACAATTCAGAGATTGTTCACCTCACATATGCATCCATCACTCCTCAAGCTGATATGATTCCCTGAAAGCTTTCTGAGCATGGAAGGCAAGAGGCCTGAGGATTATGTAAATTGCGTACGTTACAATGGGAACCAACTCGTCTTTCTCTATCACAGAAGACTCACCGCGCTCAGCCCAGATAAATGAGCCTCTCATGATGTTGAATATATTCGTTTGCTAAAAGAAAATTTTCTCCCGCATATGTAAAATGTAAGGCAAAAGAGGATCGAAAGAGGTTTTTTTTTTTCTTTTTACGGACCCTTTTTGGTGTGCTGTGATTGGATAGGAGAAAGCAAGGTGCTTGCATCGATTTTGCTGCTCTGTTTAACCAAAGCACAAAGCTGCCTTTTGGTTGTGTCCCGTATCGTTCTTTTCAGAACTTTTTTTTTGTTTTATTTGAATGCATTTTTGCATAGATTCGAAGGCTTTTCGTCTTCTAATTTCAGATCCTTATTCTTCTTCTTCTTCTTCATTGAGAGTCTTGTCTCTTCTTAGGAAGGCACAGGTACCTTAACTACGATTCGGCTAACAACAGCCTCGCCAATATTGTTCTTTGTCATTTTATGGTGTTAAGATGAATGTGATTGGATTGTGTTGTTTGGGGAATCAAAGGAAAAAAAATAAGGACAAACAGGATCTAAATGAAGCTTCTGATGGCAAACAAAAACACGCTTTTATAAGAGAATTGTGCTGTGTACTTCAACAAGGTGTTGGAAATCGAATTCAAGAATCCATAAAGTGGAGATTTCAGTTCCCTTATTCTTGCACATATCGTTGCTTTCAGGTCGGAATGGAGCTCCTGACTGCATCGCAAAAGGCATGTAATTAAAGATTTTAAATGCGTGTTCGAGAAAACGGAATGCGATTTAGATTCTCGAGAATTGTATGAAATGTGTTTATAGTGTTCGAGTAGTTTTTTCTTTGATTCAAAAACGAAGGATATTCTTCGTAACTGATTGAACAGAACGGAAATAATGAGGAATTCTCATTCAAGTGTGACAAGCTTGATTTGTTTTAATTCGTTAAAGGATTTTTCATTGATAAATTACTTGAGGGTTATCAGGTTTAATGAGGTACCCACCTAGCGTTTAAAGTTGAACATAATCGATGCAGGTACTCTTAAAATCATTAACATCCCAGAAAAAATATTATTTAGCAGAGTGCAAATAATCTATATGAATAAATCTGCGATCCAATTTAAAAATTAAAACAAAATGAAGAATCAAAATGAATGCATTTCCACCCAATGTCAATTGTTATAAATAGCCGGAGGAGGTCAATACGCAAATATTAAATCTGTCAAACAATTTATCTCAATTGGTCAGACCCGGCATTTGCATCGGACGCAACGTGTCGGTCGGCTCCAACCAAAACGAAGCTCCAACGCCACGCCACACGACAACAAAATGTTGGTAATGGCTGGTAGGCCTGTGAGTCGCGGCGCCACTGTCAATTCGAAACAGGATAAAAAATAACTCAGATACTCATCGTTGAGAACCCATAAATTAACATAACAACATTTAATTTTCTGTTAAGGAAAAAACTTTTTTTTGTTGCAAAGGATTTCGAGCGATTTATTTCATTTGATGATGATTGTAACAAATATTCAGATTATCCATTCTTCAATTCGAATTGTAAAGGTTTTTGAAGTTTTGGTTTTTGCATTTTTTACTTGCGACATATGTATAGAATATATGGCAAGTATTGTTTTCGTAAAAAAAAGCTTGAGATTTTGATCAAATATGACATAAATATGATAATAGAGAAGTCGAAAAAAGTGGGTCTGGCGATTTCGTCCGTCTCTCTGTCTGTCCGTAAACGCACCTACAGAATTAACCACTGGTTCGATTGACTGCAACTGGATTGGAAATTAGAGGTTTGAGCGAATTTGGGTGTTTTTTTTGAAATTTTATCTTGAGATCAAAATTAAGGGTAGCAACCATACAATTTTTTCCGCCAATAACCAAAAGTTTCAATTTTCTCAAAAACGGCTATTACGATTTTTGTAAACATCCTTCTAAACTGTTGTTTTTAATGTAAAAAATTATTTTTGTATTGCTCCTCGCTATGGGGTACCTCTCGTGGAACCGTTTATTATTATTTATTATTTTTTTTTTTGAGGAGTACCTACCTACATATATTGCCCAAATAATGTATTGTTTTCAAAAAAATTCCAAAATCTCTGCGTTAATAATTTTTTTTTTAAACGTGTTTTTCAAAATTCTGTATCTCGAAAACGGATCAATATTAAAAATCGAAATTTACGCATTAAATATATGTTTACATTTTCTTGAATACTGCATACCCGAATTCATTTTTAGACATTTTCGAAAAAATTTATATATTAAAAATTAATTAAAAAGTAAAGCGCTCCAAGGATTTTTTTTTTAATTTAAGAAATCAGCAATTTCTTAAGAAATCTTATGACATCATTTTTTTCAGATTAAATTTACCAAATTTTTATTTTTTAATTTGGAATACAGGAGCAAGTTCGTAAGACCCAGTCGTGCACATATTTTTGTCTTCAATGAGTACGCGATCTCATACACTGAACACGTTCAAGTGAGGAATTCGATTTTTTTTTATGCGCTTTCGCTCTGTTCGCTCTTAATGCCAGCTTATTTGAAATTGCTTTTGGCTTAATTCCAAATAAAATGCCAGAAGTACTTATTCAGCAAACACCATGTCAAAGGTCATATATCCCGTCTCTGACCATTCGCCTTATGTTCATTCGCTAGATGGTGAATGTTGACCCCAATCAGAGTGTGAGAGGAAATAGAGGCATATATGCATGCACCCATGTGGAAATAGAAACGCGAAGTCAAGTTGGGAAATTTATGATGAACATTGCGCGGCCGCTGCGGCGGCGGCGATCGCGGCTGCCATCCATCCAGTCAATGAATTCAACTGAAAAACATAACAAAA
This sequence comes from Sphaerophoria taeniata, assembly GCA_943590905.1. Classification (NCBI taxonomy): domain Eukaryota; kingdom Metazoa; phylum Arthropoda; class Insecta; order Diptera; family Syrphidae; genus Sphaerophoria; species Sphaerophoria taeniata. The sequence goes on from OX016540.1 coordinate 70,551,540, forward strand.
AATTAAAAATATCCAAAAACAAGGAAAATACTATTTTTTTTCTTTTTAATATTTGTTTGCATATTGAAATTTCTAACTGTGGTGAAAGGATGATATTTTTAGCCCCAACACTTGCATCAAATACATACCTATATATTCAAATGAATGAAGTCCGTTTCGTATTCTTTTTTTTGACTGTGCGGTCGTCAATTTATTAGAGCCTCTATCTTGTCGGGCCGGTATGAGTTGTGAAAGCCTACATCCACTCCTCCAGTTGATTTTGCACTTCGTTGATTAAACGCTTACGAACGTTTGTATTTGATGATGCACCAAATGGTAGCCGAAAGCCGACTATCAAACATAACAACGATTTTCAACTCAAAAGAATTTATTTAGAAAACAAAACAAAAAAAAAGTTTCCATTGGTGTTATGACTACATACTTTGAAATTATTAATTTTTTTTCTCGTACTAAACTCGCATTCGATGGTGTTGGACAGAATGGATAAAAATTCATGAAAGCTTCGAACCGTCCAAAAGTTTATGATGTGTGATTTTTAATTTTGTTGCAAATTTTTGAATAGGCCTATATTGAAACTTCAAAAGGACGCAAATTGATTGCTTTTCACTACACATATTCGCGTTGTAGATAGTTTTAGAAATATATTTCATTTGAACAAATTCAACAAAACAAAATTAAATGTTTTTGATAATAAATCAAAGTAAAAGGAATCTGTTCAAGGTAGTTCGTTTTTAATGGTTTATGTTTTGACAGATTTGTTTTAGTTTTTGTTTAAAAATATAAATACGTGTTTTTAAAAGAGACTTACACATTAAACTATTTGTTTGGTAAAAAATATCAAACGACAACAAAACTGGAATTCTATTTCGCCTAAGATACTTGGTTTGCATTTTTTTCAAAGCAAGTGAGTGATAGCATTTAAAATTTGAGACAAGTGGTTTGAAAATGACGTTCGTCTTAAATTCTTGAATGTTGTAACAAGATCGAAAGACAGATGGGATGGGAAAATGTTCTATATTCGCCCGGTGTGGCCGATTAACAAATATAGGTAGGTATCTGTAATTGTATTGCATGAATATTACGTTATTAATATCAATAGCTGAATCAACAACGATGACTCTAATTTCTGATGCTTGTTTCTAGCTTAACAATACCTTAAACATCAAAAATTGAAGCGTGAGGGATTCTCAGGGCTGGTTGTGGGGACAGTCATTCAAACCACACGATAAAATCGCAGCTTTACTAGTATTCTCAACCATGTTTGTGCTGTCACGGGACTACAGCAAACGTTGAATTGGCAACGTGAACGTAGTAAAGGAAAAGTAACTGAAGAGGAAAGCCAGCAAAGAGCCCAGGCGAGGACTTTAAAAAAGAACAAAAGATTTTTTTACAATTTGTGCAATTAGCTTTAAAGTTAATATTTATTCAATCGAGTAAATGTAAATTTTAGATAACAGAAATGAAAATTATTATTAGAAACTCGAAAATTAAAATAAGTAAAATCAAGTATGAAAATCAAGAGTGATGAAACAAAATTTCTCTTCTACTTATTAATTTATCTGACATAACACGATGAGAATTTTCAAGGGAAAATTGAAAACAAGGAATATAATTGTTTTGATTGCAAATCATTTGAAATAAATTAATTTTGAAAATTTTTGCAAAGCATTGTATTTGATATTAAAGTATTTGAAAGCAAAGTATGCAATTTAATAATAATTTTGAAAGGCAGATTTAAAAGTAAAGGAGTACAATAATTAAATAAAAATTATAATAAAATAAAGGTAACGTTATAAAATTACGTTTTTCTAGCGAGAATAATACCTATGAGACTCATGGGACTCCGTAAGGGGTATCCAAAGAATTAATAATAATTACTACGCTGTTAAATTTAATTTTGAAAGCGGGAGCGAAATAGCTGAGGCTTGCAAGAAAGCACTCGATCTTGCTCTCATGGACCAGACGATTAAAATGCTAAACTGTGAAACCAAACAGAAGATGTGTAATAGAATGCTATATCAGTCACAAAAGTTGGTACGGCGGCGCAGGGTCAGAAGTCCACTAGTCAAAAGTTCATAATGGACCTTAAATCCACTCTGGTCCAAAGTCAAAAAAAGCATAGACATTGTGAAAAGCTTTATTTTTAAGATTTAATTTGATTTTTTTTCGATACTTATACAAAGATATAAAAGAATTATCTTTTTACTGTAACTTTTGAATTTATTGAAATTTAAGATGACAGTTTGAAAAAAAAAATCTTAAATTTTCTTTACATTTTGCTTAATTGATGAAAATGAGTCAGTAGGTGGGTAGAAGGCAGTGGTCTTTTAACTCACCAGGCTGGGTTTAAAGTCCATTACCTATGGATTTTTGTTCCGTGGAATTTTGACCCTGTGCCAGTTGGAACCTCCTTAAAACCTATGTTTAAAAAAGAAAAAGAAAAATAAAGCTCATTACCGATGATAGAGGCGAGCCCGGGGACACTCTCTTTTTAAAATTGTTTCACCAGAAAAGAACTCTAAGGCAATTTTTCTTAGGGTCTGATACGCGTAACCTTATTTAGGATGAACGTTACGAAGAATCATATCTATGCTGCATGGCCGTAGCCAGGGGGGCAAAGTAGGGCAATGCCCTACCTAAAATTTAAAATGTCCTACCTTCAGAAATTGAGAACTGCCCTACCTTCAAAAATGCTCTACTTACAAAAATGTCCTGCTTACAAAACAGCCGTGTGCGTTCAAAAATTATCCAGCTTTATATACCCTGCCTAAAAATGCCCTACCTTTAAAAATTCACTTCTTATGAAAATGTCCTACCTTCCAACATTTTTCCAGCTTGCCTTGTAAATGCCCTACCGTCAAAAATATCATGTGTTTTTAGGAATGAGGTTCTATAAAAGTGAACTTTTTGAAAATTTAAGGAATTTAAATTTCAAGATATTCTTCGTGTCATGCTTATCCTTTTTAAGAAATGGTCATATAAATTTCATTGAAAGACTTAAAAATACTATCGATAAGGTTACTAGAGAGTATTTAGTTGCTTCTCTTCAAACTTTTCGATTTAACTATGAGATTTTTAAGACGAAATTTGACGTTTATATTTCACTAAAAGCTAATAATTTCAGCGCATATACTTTAAGATTGATCCTCTTTAGTATTTAAAAAAAATCTAAACCGATAATGTACCTACATTTTGAAAATGCAACTCATTGAACTTACACGATCCAATTTTTCGTCTTATAAACTTAACTTAACATAAACACGTTATTCTTTTAGTTTCGCTTCAGTACAGGGATTTTAGTTCGTTCATATCGAAAAATTGCAAAATATCAACTAACTTTTCAGTAAATTCGAAGATAAATCCGAAAACCATATGTAGATCTTGTACAGGCACCAAAAGGCGTGCCTACTTACGAACTGTTTGCGTCTGTCCCTGTAGCGACTTTAGGATGTAGCAGAGCAGTATGTGAATCCAAATTTTCAACTCTAACTGCCATCAATAGGCAGTCAATGGGACATGAGAGAATGGCTAACCTTGTATTTCTAGCGTTTGAAAAAAAAGAACTTAATCAATTGATATCATAGAAGTTCTTCGAGTGTTTATTAAAATGAACAATCGGAAAATTCAATGATGTATTTTAAGAAATTCTAATAATATTTTATCACTTTTCGTATGAACTTGTTTTTAGTTTGTACATATAATTTATTTGTGCAGGCGCTATGGGAAGTTGAGTGTGCAAAATATGAGGACCGCATTCTGTGAATGGTTTTGAACTCAGAAAAGCTTGCAGATTTTGATTCCGGATGTTGCCGAAAGATTTGTTGGTCCAGTTTTTTTATGTTTAACCCATTCTTTAAGATATCAAGTAGATAGACTGAACAGATTATTTCAATGATTTATTTAGTTGCAATATCTGATGCTTTCTTATAATTTAAAACACAAATAGCTATATATTTCGTATAAAATATACAAAATCGTTAAAAATAAAAACAAGAATTGTTTAAAATTGTTATAATGAAAAAAAAACAAGTTTTATTAATATTTTCTTTGAGAACAGAAAGACGCTAGCTGTTTCTAGTTCTATTAACTGTTCAACGCTTAGGGGTGGATATCCTAAATTTCTTAGAGCTTTTTGTACAGACTCCAACATTGAAGCTCTTAAAAAAAAATTTATTTCAAATTTAGAAACGAACTGTATAAAGCTATGTCTAGTTTTGGCATCCCTGCTAAGGTCGTTTTCTTGTCCATAATGACTATGGACAACTCACGCTGTTCCATAAAATTTGGCAACGAGCTTTTGGAATCATTCGATGTCAAAAAAGGAATCAGCCAAGGCGATGAACTATCATTTCTTAAACATCGTGATTGAGAGTGATAGAATGCAAAATTCTACCGTCAACACTTCCAACGTCTTCCAAAAGTCTGTTCAACTTCCTGCGTACGCCGATGATATTGATATAATAGAAATAACACGGCGCGGAACGTGTGTTGTTACCCGACGCGCAATGTGTTCCACTCAACTTCTTCCTTTTCCAACAAACCATTAATGTGCCCCAGGCAACCGACTCAAAAATAAACATAACATTTTTTTCTATTTTCTCATCACAAAATGACATCAAATGCTGTGTCCATCGCCATCAACATCACCACTCGATGGGCAATGATTCGTGATTAAAATAGCTCTTTTTTTGTCAACTTTGTGGCGTCATTCACTCAGTCTGGGATAAACAGCAATTAGTGATGGAAATGAAAGACAAAACCATCAATGTCCCTATTTCGAACAAAGAAACAAATTTCCATTCAAAATTTAATATCCCATAAGAGGATAAGTAGGTATCTGCTTACCAACAACGTACGCGACGGACCCAAAACCAAACCCACTTTCCTACATCGTTGCCTGCCTTTTGAATCGAGTTTATGGACACGTTTTAAAACATAAACTCTTTTGACACGAGCACAAGTAAGCGTGTCAAATTTCTCGCCAAACATTCATAATCTGCAAAAAAAAATATAAAAAAACACACAAGAAAAAATAGCTTCCTCCTCATTCCATAAAATATCCACAGTCAGCTCGGCGCAGATACAAGACACACACAACTTACAATTACAAGTGCCTCTTCCAGCTTGGCTGCCTGTCAATCGGTCTGCCTTCTGGCTTGGTTATGGGCCTACAACTACAACAGGAAGATCGAGATTCAGATGCATGCACAAAAACTACTTTAAGTCTTTTAAATAAAAACAAACCTACTCTCCCACTGCGGAACCTCTAAAGCCATTCAGACGATAGGGACAAAGAAGATTTTATCCGGAGGATAAAAATCTCTTTCTTTTCATGATGAAGGTATCACATTACGCGGGCATAGATCATTTAAGATGAACAAAAATTGAAATATAAGTAACGTATACCTGCCAGTGGCTGCGTTGCCACTTTTTTGTAAATAACAAAACTTAAAGTATAAAATAATCTTGTCATTTTTGCTAAATTATTTTTGATTGATAAATGATTACGAAGTTGCAAATAGAACATGATTCTGAGACCCAACGTGTCTTTCTAATGTTTGTAGCGCCCTTTAAAGGCCATTTAAGCAAAAAAGACAGTCAAAGCAGCAATTTAATCATCGCATCGTAAGCATCATCAGCAGGGCGCAAAGGACTTTTTCATAACAATATAAAAATGGTTCGTTTTTTTTATAACTTCAAATTGCAATTCTTAAACCGCTTTAAGTGTCCTTTGTTACACACGCAACCATCCATCGGCGATGATTTATTCTCTTCTGACGAATGAGTAATAAAATGTGAAGGACGAAGAGTATATTTTATCCGTTTGAACGACCGAAACGCTGCGTCGCATCTGGCTTGGATGTTCAATAATTCTTTTTTGCATACAACGATATGGGCCTTAAACTGCGACTATCCAAGACAGGACTGTAACAAATCATTTAAAAAAATGCAAAGCATCAAAAGAGCTTAGAATAGAATTACGATGGAAAAGCGTATTAGAGCTTTGCGCAAATAATTCGCTTTGCTAGCTGCGAGGGAATCTCTAAGAACAAGGAAGCAAAAAGGAAATAAAAATCCTCGAAGCCTGGTATGGTAGCATGTTGATTATACTTTCAAAGTTAAAATGGCTAGATTAAGGTAATAAAATCTAAGAATTGTCAGCTTTAAAACTGAAAAGTCAGAGGTTTCAATGTTTGTGGAACAGCACCAATTTTTTTGAGGTCGCCAGCAAAATGAACAAATTGAAAGCTTGATGATAAAACTGTGTTAATGTTTTTTTTGAATCACACATTAATACAAAAAAAAAAAAAGTTCTTATCGACCCGATAAATGTATGGCGACTCTATCAACACCACCACAACATCAAACAGAAAAAAAACATCCCTTTGTAAAAGATTACATTCCCAGACGTCGAACAGCACCGCCGGCCGCCGCGCCGCGACGCGCCTTCTGACCACAACTAATTATAATTTAACACTAATCACAACCTGCGGATCTTGTCGCATTAATTATTATTGACAACAAACTGACGTGTGGCAGCGAATGTGTTTTGTTGCATGTTTTCGTGGTTGCAGTCCGCAACCTCCCCAACTCCTTTTCACTGCCATCATGGCAACATCTTAAAATATTCAACAGTGACATGGTGTTTGTGTGTCGTTGGTTTCCGGATATGGAAGAGACGAGAATGGATGAGAATAACGAGACGGATTGGATGGCAACATGACATGAATAAGATAAAAATTGAGGAAAAATTCCACTTTATGAAAAATTAATAGAATATTTGACTTCTCCCAACCACAAACACATTCAAGGTCATAAAAAGGAAAGGATTTGTAAAAAGAAATCATTACCACTCTAGAGTCGCTGAATAATTAACAAGTTTAAGAAAAAGACAAAAGTGATGTCCCGACACTTACTAGGGATTTATCCTTGAATCTATTTTTTTTTTTTTTTGACTAAGAAAATGATTTTTCGTTTGGTTTGTTTGGCGAACGTAATGCAAATTTGTTTTCTCGACATTTTTTTTTTACTTGCGACATACCTATAGAATATATGTCAGTCTAGCATTCGAAGAGAGTGGTTGTGTCAGTGCTGTGTCCGCGTAGTTTGTTTTTTCTATGTCCCGTCCTTGTTCCTCGACCCCACCCCGTGCGCGAATAAAAATCGTACCCAAAAACAAAAAAACAATCAACATCACCAATTAAATAAACCAAAAAATAAATAGAGCATCCCAAAAAAAAAAAAAAATAATAATAATACAAAAAAAAAAATAACATCAAGCCTACACAGCACACGTGAGTACCCATCCTCCACTTCCCCTATCCTTACAGTTGCATGGCTTAATATTTGCATTGCACTGCAATGAGTTTTTTTTGCCCATGCAATGTTTGCATGTAATTCGTCATCAACAACGGACGAATAGAGAAATTGCCGTTTGAGTTGCAGGGTCGGATCGACTCACGCCACCGCTAAGGCATAACACTAGCGGTGGTGTTGATTCGTTAAGAAACCTGTTGTTCAATTGGTAGTTTTTCTTAGTTTTTTTGTCCGTTTTGGTTTTGATTTTCTATAAATATTGCAATGATCGAAAATTTCAGAGTAGACTATTGTAATATTCGTGGGCTACGTACGAATTTTCTTGCTACGTACATCCACACTGTGTCTAACAGGCCAGCTGTTTTGGCGCTGAGTGAAACCCAAGTAGGCGAGAATTCCGATCCTACTGAATTTCTCATTCATGGGTATAGCTTAGTGCCACAATTCCTCCTCCACCATGGTCTCGCCGTCTACATTAGAAATGATGTCGCTTATCAATTTCTTCCACAATATGGGAACTGCTCCGACCCTTTTTTCAACTCAATGTGGTTCAAGTTCAACGTAAATAAGCACATCATTCACTATTGTTTTCTTTATCGAAGCCCAAATTTGGACAGAGCTTCAAATTCTCGCGAATTTGACGCTCTGTCTGACTCCATCCAAAGAATTGTATCCTTATATCCTCACACTGAAATCGTTATTACGGGCGATTTCAATGTACACAATTCTTCGTGGCTTCTCCATTCGGGCCCGACAACACCCGAAGGAATGTGTGCTGAGATCTTTGCTGAGTTTAACCACCTTACTCAGCTTGTCACTGAGCCCACTCGAATATCGGATATTGATGGCCAAGCGGAAAATACTCTTGACTTGTTCCTTACGTCTGACCCTGATAAATACACTATCAATGTATTAACGCCTCTAGGCAGATCTGACCATAGTATCATATCTTCAAATTTCTCGTGTCAAACTAATCCAGTTAAAGAAAGTGCTCCTAAGAGAACCGTATGGCAATACGAGAAAGCCAACTGGGACGGTCTCAATAACTTCTTCCGGATCTTTAACTGGTCACTATGCTTCCTCGATAGTGACGTAGACTCCAGCGCAGATATGATTACTAATATGATTATCTTGGGAATGAAAACTTTTATCCCGAATAGGGTTAAAAGCATCAAACCAAAGGTAAAGTCATGGTTTGATTCAAGCTGTAAAGAGGTTATCAGGGAAAAAGAAGTAAAGTTCCGGTGTTTTAGAGCCAACCCAACTGAGGAAAACCGGAACAAGTTTAAACAAGCCAGGAAGGCCTGTAATGCCCATATTCGACGGACCAAATTTTTGCATGACCAAAAAATAAGGCAAAAAATACTGCAATGTCCCAAAGGCAGTAAGAATTTTTGGTCATTTGTTAAAAATATGAAGAATTCTTCTTCTTCCTCGGTCCCAACGCTCGTTGACAATGACACTCCAGTCGTTAGCTCTCTCGCGAAAGCTAACCTTTTTGCTAGGCAGTTCGCCTCCAACTCTTCGCTGCCAGATAGTGTCATGACTCCCCCATTTCTTGAGCGCGTCAATGATTCCATGGGACAAATCTTCTTCCGCACTCGGGCTGTGGCGAGAGTCCTAAAGGATCTCAACATACATAAATCCGCTGGTCCGGATGGTATCCCCGCTATTATTCTGAAGAGGTGTTCTTCCACGCTGGCAAAACCGTTGCGTAAGCTTTTCCATCTATCCTACTCTTCTGGGCTCGTTCCGAGCAGTTGGAAAACAGCATTTGTCCAGCCAATCCCAAAAAAAGGCGAATCTTCTTCTCCCTCCAATTATCGTCCGATTGCACTTACGTCCCTTCTTTCTAAGGTCATGGAAACGCTGATAAACTATCAGTTAAAGAAATATCTCGAAGACCGAAAGCTTCTTAATGACCGGCAGTACGGCTTTCGCAGCAACAGGTCCACTGGTGATCTGATGGTTTATCTCACCGAACAGTGGAACAAATCTTTACATCGTTTTGGAGAAAGTAAGATTGTTGCACTTGATATTTCAAAGGCATTTGATAAAGTCTGGCATCTTGCTCTTTTATCGAAAATGCGTGCTTTCGGTATCGACGAATCCCTCCTTCGTTGGATTAGAAATTTTCTTTCGAACCGTTCAATACAAGTTGTATTGGACGGATTCAAGTCTGAAACCCACAACATAAATGCTGGTGTGCCCCAGGGCTCCGTTTTGTCTCCGACACTCTTCCTCATTTTCATCAATGATCTCTTGTCTGTAACTTCTAATCCAATAAATTGTTTCGCTGACGATAGTACCCTTAGCTTTTCTTATTCGTTCCCAGACTCACATCCCTCCCCTTCGGATGTGACACTGCAACGGCAAAATATGATTAGCTCATTAAACTCTGACTTAAACAGCATTGTACAATGGGGAATAAGAAACCGCGTAGAGTTTAATGCTTCGAAAACTCAATGCTGTCTTGTATCGTCAAAGCGAGATATTCCCCCCCTGCCACTGTCCATGAGTGGCACTTGCATCAAGGAGACTGAACATCTCGAGATTCTCGGTATGTGCATCACTGACCACCTCTTGTGGAACGAGCACATATGCGATGTCGCCAAAAATGCCGCAAGATGTTTAGGTTTCTTAAGGCGATGCAAGAAATTTTTCTCCCCGTCTGATCTGGCTATTATCTATAAGACATATATCCGTCCAAAGCTTGAGTACAATTCTCATCTGTGGGCTGGTGCTCCAGTTACTTACTTAAGCCTCTTGGATGGAATACAAAAAAGAGCTGTAAAAATGATTGGTGACAGAGAGATCACTGACTCATTCACCCCTTTAGACCACCGTCGTAACGTTGCGTGTCTCTCCTTGTTTTACCGTTACTTCTACGGTAATTGCTCTAGTGAAATAGCCAGTTGCATTCCTCCCCTTAAACAATTCACCCGTAATACTCGCGCTTCTAGGAATGCCCATCAGTTTACCCTCGAGCCCAACTTCGGTCGTACGCTCAAGTATAGAGAATCGTTCTTTAGCCGAACTACACGAATGTGGAACTCCCTTCCACACTCTGTCTTTCCAAATCATTGCAATGTTCAGGAATTTAAGACCAATGTACACCGGCACCTCCTTTCCAACCCCTTTCCTACTTCCTAAAGCACTCACTGTGTCTCTGGCATAATAAGGGTATGAAAAACCCCTTGAGTGTGTGCTAATTATAAAAAAAAAAAAAAAAAACATAACAAATAAAAAAAAAAACAATCAGTTACAATAACGAAAAGCAAAGCACACACAAAAAAGGCATTAGAAATACCTACTGCCCGCAAGAACACAGTGAGTTACCATCCCATTCTCTTTGCATATAGTTTTACAGTTGCATGGCTTATCATATGCATTCATTGCACTGAGTTTTTTTTTGCTCATACAATGTAATGTATGCATATGATATGTTGTCAACAACAGATGAATAGAGATTAGCTGATTGAATTCCAGGGTCGGATCGATTCACGTTGCCGTTAAGGCATAACACTAACAGTGGCGCTGAATCGTAAAGACTTCCTTCAATTTAATTCAGTAACTCTTTTAGATCTCGTCTGTTTTGGTTTTTTTATTTTTTTTACTTGCAATGATTGGCAATTTCAGTGTAGATTACTGTAATGTTCGTGGGCTACGTACGAATTTTCTTGCTACGTACATCCACACTGTGTCTAACAGGCCAGCTGTTTTGGCGCTGAGTGAAACCCAAGTAGGCGAGAATTCCGATCCTACTGAATTTCTCATTCATGGGTATAGCTTAGTGCCACAATTCCTCCTCCACCATGGTCTCGCCGTTTACATTAGAAATGATGTTGCTTATCAATTTCTTCCACAATATGGAAACTGCTCCGACCCTTTTTTCAATTCAATGTGGTTCAAGTTCACCGTAAATAAGCACATCATTCACTATTGTTTCCTTTATCGAAGCCCAAATTTGGACAGAGCTTCAACTTCTCGCGAATTTGACGCTCTGTCTGACTCCATCCAAAGAATTGTATCCTTATATCCTCACACTGAAATCGTTATTACGGGCGATTTCAATGTACACAATTCTTCGTGGCTTCTCCATTCGGGCCCAACAACACCCGAAGGAATGTGTGCCGAGATCTTTGCTGAATTTAACCACCTTACTCAGCTTGTCACCGAGCCCACTCGAATATCGGATATTGATGGCCAAGCGGAAAATACTCTTGACTTGTTCCTTACTTCTGACCCTGATAAATACACTATCAATGTATTAACGCCTCTAGGCAGATCAGACCATAGTATTATATCTGCAAATTTCTCGTGTCAAACTAATCCAGTTAAAGAAAGTGCTCCTAAGAGAACCGTATGGCAATACGAGAAAGCCAACTGGGACGGTCTCAATAACTTCTTCCGGATCTTTAACTGGTCACTATGCTTCCTCGATAGTGACGTAGACTCCAGCGCAGATTTGATTACTAATATGATTATCTTAGGAATGAAAACTTTTATCCCGAACAGGGTTAAAAGCATCAAACCTAAGGAAAAGTCATGGTTTGATTCAAGCTGTAAAGAGGTTATCAGGGAAAAAGAAGTGAAGTTCCGGTGTTTTAGAGCCAACCCAACTGAGGAAAACCGGAACAAGTTTAAACAAGCCAGGAAGGCCTGCAATGCCCATATTCGACGGACAAAGTTTTTGCATGACCAAAAATTAAGGCAAAAAATACTGCAATGTCCCAAAGGCAGTAAGAATTTTTGGTCATTTGTTAAAAATATGAAGAATTCTTCTTCTTCCTCGGTCCCAACGCTCGTTGACAATGACACTCCAGTTGTTAGCTCTCTCGCGAAAGCTAACCTTTTTGCTAGGCAGTTCGCCGCCAACTCTTCGCTGCCAGAGAGTGCCATGACTCCACCAGTTCTTGAGCGCGTCAATGATTTCATGGGACAAATCTTCTTCCGCACTCGTGCTGTGGCGAGAGTCCTAAAGGATCTCAACATACATAAATCCGCTGGTCCGGATGGTATCCCCGCTATTATTCTGAAGAGGTGTTCTTCCACGCTGGCAAAACCCTTGCGTTAGCTTTTCCATCTATCCTATTCTTCTGGGCTCGTTCCGAGCAGTTGGAAAACAGCATTTGTCCAGCCAATACCAAAAAAAGGCGAATCTTCTTCTCCCTCAAATTATCGACCGATTGCACTTACGTCCCTTCTTTCTAAGGTCATGGAAACGCTGATAAACTATCAGCTCAAGAAATATCTCGAAGACCGAAAGCTTCTTAATGACCGGCAATACGGTTTTCGCAGCAACAGGTGCACTGGTGATCTGATGGTTTATCTCACCGAACAGTGGAACAAATCTTTACATCGTTTTGGAGAAAGTAAGATTGTTGCACTTGATATTTCAAAGGCATTTGATAAAGTCTGGCATCTTGCTCTTTTATCGAAAATGCGTGCTTTCGGTGTCGATGAATCCCTTCTTCGTTGGATTAGAAACTTTCTTTCGAACCGTTCAATACAAGTTGTATTGGACGGTTTCAAGTCTGAAACCCACAATATAAATGCTGGTGTGCCCCAGGGCTCCGTTTTGTCTCCGACCCTCTTTCTCATTTTCATAAATGATCTCCTGTCTGTAACTTCTAATCCAATTAACTGTTTCGCTGACGATAGTACCCTTAGCTTTTCATATTCGTTTCCAGACTCACATCCCTCCTCTTCGGATGTGGAACTGCAACGGCAAAATATGATAAGCTCATTAAACTCTGACTTAAACAGCATTGTACAATGGGGAATACAAAATCGCGTAGAGTTTAATGCTTCGAAAACTCAATGCTGTCTTGTATCGTCGAAGCGAGATATACCCCCCTTGCCACTATCCATGAGTGGCACTTGCATCAATGAGACCGAACATCTCGAGATTCTCGGTATGTGCATTACAGACCACCTTTTGTGGAACGAGCACATATGCGATGTCGCCAAAAATGCCGCAAGATGTTTGGGTTTCTTAAGAAGGTGCAAGAAATTCTTCTCCCCGTCTGATCTGGCTATTATTTACAAGACTTATATCCGTCCAAAGCTTGAGTACAATTCCCATCTCTGGGCTGGTGCTCCAGTTACATACTTAAGCCTCTTGGATGGTATACAAAAAAGAGCTATAAGAATGATTGGTGTGAGAGACATCACTAATTCATTCACTTCATTGGAACACCGTCGTAACGTCTCATGTCTCTCTTTGTTCTACCGTTACTTCTACGGTAATTGCTCTAGTGAAATAGCCAGTTGCATTCCTCCCCTTAAACAATTTAACCGTAATACCCGCGCTTCCAGGAATGCCCATCAGTTTACCCTCGGGCCCAACTTCGGACGTACTGTTAAGTATAGAGAATCGTTCTTTAGCCGTACTACGCGAATGTGGAACTCCCTTCCACACACTGTCTTTCCCAGTCATTGCAATGTTGATGAATTCAAAACCAATTTACACCGACACTTACTTTCAAACCCCTTTCTTGATTCTTAATGCACTCACTGTGTCTCTGGCATAATAAGGGTATAAAAAGCCCCTTTAGTGTGTGCAAATTATAAAAAAAAAAAATATGACAAGTATTGCACTCGTAAAAAAAACTTAAGATTTTGATTAAAAAATATTACATTACGAAGATAAAGAAGTCGAAAAAGTGGATCCGTCGATTCCGTCCGTCCGTCTGTAAACGCACTTGCAGCCTTAACCGATTGACTTCAAACTTAAAAATTAGAGTTTGGTGGATCCCGTGGGGTACGACCCCACTAAAGGTTTTTTTTTCTCAAAAATGGTTCTTACGTTTTTTATTAAGCATCTTCGTAATTTTTATTTCGGAACACTGATGTTTGCAATTTAAAAAAAAAAATGTTTGTATTGATCCAAAACGGTTTTCTCAAAAAATAATATTACGATCAGAATATTTTTTTAAAATTCTGTATCTCGAAAACAGATCCAATATTAAAAATAAATAAGTATAATAACATTTTCTTGAATACTGAATACACAGATTGATTTTAGGACATTTATAAAAAAAAATGTATTTAGGTAGTTTAGTTTAGTTTAGTTTAGTTTAAACAAAAAAACAACCCTAAGGATTTTTTTTTAAATTAAAAAAAATCAACATTTCTTTCTTTAATTTTATGGCATCAATTTTTTTCAGATAAAATGTATAAAATGGTAGATTTTTTTTTATGAATTAAAAAATTAAAGTTTCTATATGAACTCCAATATCTTCCATTTTGTTTGCGATGGAAAAAGATAGGGTCTGTAATTTGTCATATTAAATGGTGTGGTCATTTTAATAATGAAAATATTACTTCTTCGTAACTGAGGATTATAAATTCAAAGAGATGTGACGTTGGAGCATATTTACGGAATTTACCCTAGTTAATACTAGGCGTGTTTTTTCTACTACTCATTTTATCAACTCACTTTAAAAATAGAAAAAACAGTTATACTCACTTAATACTTATTTTAAAATATTTTATTTAAACTGTCATTGAAGAAATCCAATTTGATAATATTTCCTACTACTTGACTTTTCAATTCTAAAAAAAAGCTTAATAAATACTTTTTTCGTTTGACATAAAATTTCTTTATTGATTCGAGCGCTGCCTGAATTTCAATATAAATATTTTATCCTAAGTATTCGTTTACTGAAAAAATATTACACAGTTTCGTTTGTTTTTGTTTCTCGATGAAAATAAAAAATGAGTAGCTACTAAGTAATAGAAAAAACACGCCTATTGCTGGTTCTTAGTTAGTTTTTGTATATGGATATAATATTTTGTATATAACTTGTGTAGTAGTTAGTGTAACTTCCGTGGCTTAGTGGTTAGGTGCACTAAGCAGAACGTCGTGGGTTCGAGTCCCACTCGTGCCCATAGTTTTTATTTCATCTTTCACGGGTGAAAAACTGACAAAACTTCAACGAGTATCAATCTGTTATGAAAAAGTGCTTCTCAACTTTGCCATTCGGAATCGGCGTTGAATTGTAGGTCCCCACAATTCTTCACACGCACCCTTTAAAATTTCTTACATCTTAAAAGCGTGTTCATTTGAATAGACAAATTATTTCTTTTTTCTAATAACTCGGGGTTCCGACTGAAAAGAGATATGATGCGGGATCTATAATCGATACATAATCCAGTCATTTTAGTAACTTTAAACCCCAATTTGGGGAAAAATTCCTAGTGGGCTGAATTTTTGTTTACACCTTTATGACGATGCTATTCTGAAGATGTGAAAAATCGACATTGTATCGCGCCGGCTAAAAAACTTATAATGGTCAAAAAGTCGCGACCTATTGCCCAGACGTCATTAGGGACATTTCGTTCGTCTTGAAATTATCTTTAAAAAAAAACGCTTTAAGCCTTTTTCTGCAAAATTAACCGTTTTCGGAGTAGAGTTGAAGCGACAAGTAATTTAATTACATATTTTTATTTCTTAATGTTTTTTGTGAGTTAAGTTTTGGGATACAAGAGCAAGTTCGTGCGACCCAAGCATGCATATTTTTTTTTTGTCTCGTCTGTTCATTATCTTGAGTTATATTCAATTATTTTTGACTTACCGCTTTTTACATTTTCTTCCTACTTCTTTTTTATTTTATTCCGGTGTCGGGTTAAAAAAGAGAAAAAGATTGTAGTCGTTTAATTAGCCGTCACCAAACTGAACAGCCATCAATGTGGAGTGCTTCTTTTGTGTGTTTTGGCTTCTGTTTTAATTAATACAAGTAAGGAAGTCGGTAAATTGCGGTGAAAAGTAGTACCTAACCTACACATTAAAGTTTCAGTTTAATAGATAAGATTAAGATTTGTGCAAAATTGTGTTCAGCATTAGTATTATTTTTTATCTAAAGCCTGTAACACAATTTCCCGAATACATATTTGACTAAAAAAGACCCTCCTTTTATCATTTCAATTTAATCAATTTTACTGATCTAACTACAAATAGATATATGCACGACTGGTTCGTACGAACTTGCTCCTGTGTTCCAAATTAACTTATAAAATAATATTAAAAAATAAAAACATGTACATAATTAAAATTCATACCCAAATAAAAATTTAAATTGAAATATTAACCTCAAAAAAACATTTTATCTTAAAAAAATTTATATCAAAAGATTTCATAAGAAATGTTGTTTTTTTAAATAAAAAAAAATCCTTAGAGCGGTTTTTTTTAAATAAATTTTTTATATATAAAATTTTTCAAAAATGTCTTAAAATTAATTTCGGTATGCAGTATTCATGAATAAGTAAATAAACATTTTATAATGGTACTTCCATTTTTAATATTGATTCGTTTTGGAGATACAGAACTTTGAAAAAAAGTTTAAAAAAAATTTTGAAAACAAAATATTATTTGGACAATATAAACCTTCTTTGAAAAAAATACGATGATCGGACTTTTATTTTTCGAGAAAATCTTATAATAAAAAAACGGTTCTATGAGAGGAATCGTTTTGGAGTAGGTAATACAAAAATATGTTTTTTACATAAATATATCAGTGAAAACAAATTTTCGAGTGAGTTTAAAAAAATTGTTAGGAGCCGTTTTTGAGAAAATTTAAACTTACCCTAAATTTTGATCTTTAAAAAAAATAGAAAATAAACACACGCGCGAATTCGCTCAAACCTCTAACTTTCGAATTTAAAGTCAATCGAACCAGTCAGTGGTTAAGGCTGTAGGTGCGTTTACAGACAGAAAGACGGACGTGGGTCGTCTTCGAAGAGGAACAACTATCAAGAATCTCGGCCAGTAGGTAGTAGCAGCTCATATCAACATGAATCAGGAAATTTTGATTTTTATGGAGGTCGTCTAACGCTATGTGCTGATTTTCTTGAATGTTAATAGCACTTTGTGGCTATGCCAGAAGGAGATCATGAGATCTACCTAAAGATTTCGAAATGTTTGAATGCAAAGAAATTCAAACAAAATTTTGTTTACAATTACAATCAGAACAGAACCGCTTAGCCATCATCAATAAAGCATTGAATTGAAAGTCAAATGTTTCTTTCTATGCCGAAAGATCAAGTCCATGACGCGCAAAATACGTTTGAAATACAAAATTTCCTTTAAGATGTTGAGAGTTTTTTTTTTAAGCCGAAACACATTCCTTAGGAATTTACCTTCTATATGAATGTTTGCGAGTCCTTCACTCTTCCTTATTACCTTACAATAAAATATCTTAGAAACATGGGCACTGCAACAACTGCTCGCTTAACTGATGGTTCTACAACCATTTACTAGCAATGAAAAGGAAAATTTTCATCTCAATTTTCCCTTTGCCAATATTTCCAACTGACTTAAGAGTCCTGTTGAAATATCAAATACAAAGAGACTGCATCACTTCGTCAATCTTAGCCGCAACGCAATGAGTAATCCAACTTACTCTCAGCTCTAATCATATTTTCTGCGCTTACCAATTATAAATGGTTTTAAGTCATTTAGAAAATTAATTTTCTTATCAAAAAGTAAAAAAAAAAACTAAACCTTCATGGTATTTATTTTGTATCTCATTTCTTCTCCCTTTTTCTTTTTCTTTCCAGGTAAGGAAACTAATTAGTAAGAAGATGAAAACAAATAACAAATAAAGGAAGAACGGACAACAGTGTCCTCGCTCCGGGCGCATTTGTGGATAATTCATTCATTAATTCTGGTTAATTGTGAGTTGAGTTTTGTCGCTCCTTTGTTTTAAAATTTTTTGTATGGTCGTCGTATCCTTTTCGAAAATATCACTGTAAAAGATAACGGAGATGCTTATTTGGATAAGAAGATGTGTCAGTCGTGGCAGTAGAAGGCCAAGGAGGTGTTTTTTTGTCGTTCATTTTAATGGGATTTCAAAAGTTTTATACAATGCAGCTGCCGGGCAGGGTGAAATTTGTCATTAACTTGATATTGACATTTTCTACGCAACAGTCTTGACAAGACTTACATTTCTCATCAAATATGACCTCAAATTTACACCTGTCTCGCTGTCGTAAACTAAGCCTAAAAATGTTCCAAACAGAAAATTATGTAAATTGACAATAATCATTCAAATTTTAACCCCAAAGAACTTGCTTTGCAAACACGAGAAACTTATTTGATTGCTTTTGTGTCGTCAATAAATCCAGAGCATGCATTTTGTAATTAAAGTAATTTGTAGTCAAGAAAACGTTTACCTTATAAAATATACATGCATCGGCACCTGTAACTAAATTTATAAATTTCTCTCTGCAATAAATTAAACGTACGAACAGGACGTGTCGACACTATAATTCTTCCAGATCTTTTGCATCTAATATTTTTGCATACATCTCCTGCCGAATCTGTTTCTCTCTATCACTTTCATGTAAATAATTAAAACAAATACAAACACTTGCATTTGCAATGTAACGAAGTGTGTACAGTGTCCCAACAATTCAGTATCTCTCTTGGTCTCAATGAATTCGAAGTCAAGTTTGCAAATCTGTAATTTTGCCCTTTCTTTGTTGCTTCTGAAAAGTACACCCAATCGAAATTTGTCACCATTTATTGTAATTTACTGCCATTGGTAGCAAGAGTATTCTACTCACTAGTTTGAAACAACAGCATCAGAATGATCCGGAGAAAATTTTTGTGGAAATTTGTTAGGATTGACATCTCTGAAAGAAACCAACACTGGGTTAGTAATATTTGAAGTTGTTGTTTTAATATGTTTAATGTCAAAAACGTATGTACGTAGTTATCTTGTAAAAAAGCGTACCTAGTTATTTAAACCAGGTTGCATTGTCAGAATATCTTACAGAAAAATCCCCAAATTTTAGTTGCGCTTCGAATATATTTTGCTGGTTACCCTAACGTAAATAATGTTATCTCTAACACAAGGATCAGATACGTTCACATGCTATTAATCTATCTACAGCTCAGCCTTATCCCTAAAAACGATAAAGAATGATTTGCAATTTCCTTCTCAATTGCATGAATATTATCCTTTAAAAAGGACCAAATTACATCAACAATATCCAACTTTATTGCCATGCACCTACATGCTTCTTCGTTTAATACATGGCACTTATATGCAAGGCTTATCGCCATCCCAAGCATTTCGAGGCTCAAGAAAATTCACTGCAAAAGCAATTTACCAACTCATGGACAGATTTACTGCGCTGCAGTTGTGTCGTAAATCTTTGTCGCCCTACAACTATACATAAAGGTGCATGGGTAAGTTTGTATTCCGCAAAATGTATGAATATATTATCAGGATAAGGATATTTCAAGTCAAAACCACACCAATCCATACCATTAACCAATTTCTAGGACAGTTGTTGTGACATCGGTTTTGTCTATTTGCGACAGCTTGTTGAGGCATTGCACCTGTTTACGCGTATAACACCAACTTTAACTTTGACTGTCACAAAGGTGCACACGTGCTGTCTGATAAATTCTGTGATAACATTAAATGAGGATGGATTTATTGGAATAGAAAAAAAACGAGTGAGAAATAATAATTAGAAAGAACCCCTACAGAGTGTGAATGGCCACAAGAGTCCAGAGAACCAGAACGAACCACACCCGCATTCCCGCAGGATATCATTATATCGTAATCGTTTGAGTTAAAAAAAAAATGAAAAGAAAACTGTAACGAGATCTAAACATTCTGATAAGGATTTGGTGCACAAATGTTGTTTAATTAATTAGTTTTGCAGCATGTTTTACACTTCTCGGCTTGATGTGAGCAAATCAGGTGCAATGTTAACTGTAGAAAACGCACTGAGTACACTGAGTATAGTGAATGCAACGAGTAAAACGAACGAAAGATAATAATTTAATTTGTTTGTTTCATCATTTTCTTATTTTTTAACAGCTATTTCTCACTAATCCATCATTTAAGAAACTTGACTTTAAATTAAATAAAAGTAAGTAAACAAACATTTTGTGTACTCAGTTTACTGTCCAGTGTACCCTTATTTTGAATACCCATTTGTGAAAATCCGTTCTTTATAAATAGACTGCAGTAAGCATTTGGTTTAGAATGGGTGCATTTAACATCACACATCAGTTGATTCATTCATTCTAATTTTCAAGTTTTAGGTACAATACTTAAGTGTAGGTACTAGATGAACTGGTTTCAAGACATTCATTGCTGACCTCTAGCCCAGATAAGTCAAAAAATATTTGGCGGTGGTGGCGGTGCCATGTCTCTTTGGCTGGTGACTTTCGACAAACCAATTACACCATTCCCATGCTGCAAAAGTATTTAATGCCTGTTAAAAATCTTCTGTTCTGTGGCGGCATGTCAGGATATTCACATTGGCCACAAAGAGCGAATTACACTTCCTAACAATTTTGATTGTAACACAAATTCAAAGAATTCAAAGTGTCTCTCCAAAAGCATATAGAAAAATGCGCACGACTGGGTCGTGCGAGCTTGCTCCTGTATTCCAAAACTCAACCCACAAAGAACATTAAAAATAAAAATATGTAATTAAAATTCATGAATAAAAATTTAAATTTAAATATGAACATCAAATAGGTACCCATTTATTCGGAAAAAAATTAGTGTCATAACATTTCTTAAGAAATTGTTGATTTTTTGAATTTAGAAAAAAAAATTGTGGAGCGGTTTTTCTTTAAACTAACTAAAAAGTGTATATATACTTTTTCAAAAATGTCTTAAAATTAATTTGGGTATGCAGTATTCAAAAATATGTAAATATACATTTTATAATGTAATTTTGATTTTTTAAACTGATCCGTTTTCGAGATACAGAATTTTGAAAAAAAAAGTTTAAAAATATTTGTTAAAAATTCAATTTTTTTTTTAAATTTGTTCGAATACAAAATAATATTTGAGCAATAGTTTACATAATTTACTTCAGTGTTTTGAAAAAAAAATTCTAAGAGGAACTCTAAAAAAATCGTAGGAGCCGTTCTTGAGAAAATTGAAACTTTTCGTTTTTAGCCAAAAAAAATGTATGCTGGCTGCCCTGAATTGAGGCGCTCAGCGCCAAAACGGCCTAAGCCCCAAAAAAAATTTAAAAACAGGATTAAAAAAACATGGCGCAAAATTAAAGTCCGATTTAAAGAAAATTTAGTGTGATACAAGCTTAAAATGACATTTGACTCATGACTGAAACGTCAGTACCACACTAAAACTGTTCATTAGCGGACTATAATTTTGCGCCCATGTTTTTAAAATATTTTAATTTTTTTTTTTTTAATTAATCTTTGATATTATTTGTTTTTTTTTTTTTGTAGTTGATAGTAAAGGGTTTATTTACAAACAGAAATAGATGGCTTAGGCCATTTTGGAATTCATTTAAAAAAAAATTTATTGATACCAACAGAGGGTTAGGCCATTTATATAATAGCAATTATTATAATAAGCGTTTTGAAAAGCTATACAAACTAATTCAAAATCTTCGTTCTTTCTTCTTCTCCTTGGATGTCTTCATCTTCGGCTCTTGTATTTGTTTTTAAATTATTATAAAACGAGTGCATTATAGGAGGTCTTAACGTCTGGAGCCCTTCGTCAACAATCTGATTGGTCCTTATCAATGTGGCTTCAGGTCAGGAAAGTCAACCATCGACAAAATTTTCACGTTGCGGCAGATCCTGGAAAAAACCTATGAACTCCAAATCGATACTCACCACCTCTTCATCGATTTTAAGGCCGCGTATGACAGCATCTACAGAGACGAACTGTATAAAGCTTTGTCTAGTTTTGGCATCCCTGCCAAGCTCGTTCGCTTGTGCAAAATGACGATGGACCGTCAACACCAGAGGTTCTATCTTCCAAAAATCTGTTCAACTTCTCGCGTACGCCGTTGATATTGATATAATGGGAAGAACACAGCGAGATGTCAATGGCGCCTTTTTGAGAATTGAGACAGAAGCGGCAAAAATGGGTTTAGCGGTAAATGAGGGAAAAACGAAGTATATGCTGTCTTCGAGAAAGGACACCCAACACCGAAGGCTCGGACATAACGTTACAATAGACTCATACAACTTCGAAGTAGTAGTAGGCTCCGCTATTAACACGGGCAATAACACCAGCGCCGACATACGACGAAGAATTACTCTTGCTAATCGCTGTTTCTTTGGGCTAAGAAAGCAATTGAGTTGAAAAGCCCTCTCTCGAACAACTAAGGTTAAACTGTACAACACCCTCATCATATCGTCCTGCTGTACGGTGCAGAAGTATGGACCTTGACAAAATCAGATGAATGTGCCTTAGGCTGTTTCGAGAGGAAAGTTCTTCGCGTCATCTTTGGCCCCATGTGCATTGATGTGGAATGGAAAAGAAGATACAACAGCGAACTTTACGGGTTGTACAACGACGTGGACCTAGCCAGAAGGGTCAAGGTCCAGAGATTCAGATGGCTCGGTCATTTAGAGCGCATGGACACCAATGCTCCGGCCCGGAAAGCCTTCGACACTATTCCCGAGGGACGCAGAAGGAGAGGAAGACCGCGACTCAGGTGGCGCACACAAGTGGAAGAGGACCTCAATCAACTTGGAGTGCAAAACTGGAGGCAGCTAGCTAGGGACCGAGCTGGCTGGCGGAGACTGTTGATTGAGCCGAAGTCCACACCGGGCTGTAGTGGCGAAAAAGTGTAGAGGCACCATTTACATACTTTTAGATACCTATGTAGCTACTCTTAAAAAAATTTAGAATGCGTTTTTGGCCTAACCCACACAAATGTTTAAATTCAAGAATTCAATGTGGCCTAAGCAGCTTAGGCCGTTTTGGCATCTAACAATTTTTGAATTTCATAGAGACGAAACACAGTTTTCAACATAAAAATTCACCTAGTTTTATCACAGGCAGTTTTTTTTCTATGTATAAATTTCAAAAGATTCCGGTTCGATCTGCATAGTCAGTTTGATTTTTTTGAAAATGAGGGTTAGCCCGTTTTGGCGCTCAGCGCCTGAATTTTGATCTTAAAAAGAAAAATCAAAAAACGTCCAAACCTCTAATTTCCAAGCTTTAAGTCAATCGGACCAATGGTTAAGGCTGTAGGTGCGTCTACAGACAGACAGAGAGACAGACAGGCAAACGGAATCACCGGACCCACTGAAAAAGGTGCGGGTGCATAACTTCACAGGTCATAACTTCACATGGGTCATAATTTCACCTCTAGTGAGTTATTATTTCACTTTCTTCGGGTGAAGTTGTGTCCCATCTAAAGTGGGAATTAGATTCACTTTTTTGTGGGCCAGAATTTCACTTCTGTGTGAAGTTATGTCCCACACAAATTGGGATATAATTTCACTTTTTACTACAGTTGCAAGAAATTATCATTTTGTGCTATTTACTTATTTATAATTTGTCTACCAAAAACTGCATTACTCTGGAGCGATTTTTTATTATTTTCAGAGTCTTGAAAACTGAATTTCCGAACTACTAACTAACTACAACTACAAAAAAGTAATAACCATTTTTATTTACTTTTATCGACAAAATGGAGAGAGCAATTTATTTTTCAAAGCTGTTGCGGTTTTCTTTAATTTGGAAAAGCAACCAATACACATCTTGTAATGCATTACTTGTGTCTGCAAGCAGGTGCTGCAGTGCAATGATTCTTTCGACCATGATGACGATGTTCCAGACATTCAAATTCGATTTGTGTTGATTGGGAGTGAAGCGAGTGGAAAAATTTTTGCCCAAAAGAGAATCAATTTGGGGTGTGAAAATAAAAAAATTCGCGCGAATTTTTTTATTTTCACACCCCAAATTGATTCTCTTTTGGGCAAAAATTTTTCCACTCGCTTCACTCCCAATCAACACAAATCGAATTTGAATGTCTGGAACATCGTCATCATGGTCGAAAGAATCATTGCACTGCAGCACCTGCTTGCAGACACAAGTAATGCATTACAAGATGTGTATTGGTTGCTTTTCCAAATTAAAGAAAACCGCAACAGCTTTGAAAAATAAATTGCTCTCTCCATTTTGTCGATAAAAGTAAATAAAAATGGTTATTACTTTTTTGTAGTTGTAGTTAGTTAGTAGTTCGGAAATTCAGTTTTCAAGACTCTGAAAATAATAAAAAATCGCTCCAGAGTAATGCAGTTTTTGGTAGACAAATTATAAATAAGTAAATAGCACAAAATGATAATTTCTTGCAACTGTAGTAAAAAGTGAAATTATATCCCAATTTGTGTGGGACATAACTTCACACAGAAGTGAAATTCTGGCCCACAAAAAAGTGAATCTAATTCCCACTTTAGATGGGACACAACTTCACCCGAAGAAAGTGAAATAATAACTCACTAGAGGTGAAATTATGACCCATGTGAAGTTATGACCTGTGAAGTTATGCACCCGCACCCTTTTTTCGACTTCTCTATCGTCATATTCTATCATCGTAATGTAAATTGTAAACTTTTTTTTACGAATTCAATACTTCACATATATTCTATATGTCGCAAGTAAAAATTACAAACATCACGCTTGATTTAGAGAACATGCTATAATTGCTGGTACAAATAAAAATGTTTCTGAAATCAGTGAACTGTTTTGAACGAGATAAATGTACAATTTTTGCCTACGAATCGGTTGACACAATTACAAACGAAAAAGAGAAAAAAAAATAAATAGAGTGGCGCGACAGCTCTTGAAGAGCCAAGGCCTAAGTGACTTACTCTCATCAACAATTCTCTCGATGCGTGTGAAGAATTGAGGTAACCTACAATTTAACGCCGATTCCGAACGGCAAAGTTGAGAAGCACTTTTTCATGACAAATTGCTACTCTTGGAAGTTTTGTCAGTTCTTCACAAGAGGCAGTACCCGTGAAAGATGAAATAAAAACTTAATGGGCACAAGTAAGACTCGAACCCACGACGTTCTGCTTTGCAGCCAACGCACCTAACCACTAAGCCACGGGCAGCTACAAATGAAAACGATATACAAGGACCAAGTGACTGCTAATGCCAGAGCGCTTGGTTTCGGCGACTGGAGAGTGCATGCGAGGGACCGTTCACGATGGAAAGCTGCAGTATCTCAGGCTGACATCCTTCATGGATTGTGAGCCGGATAAGTAAGTAAGTAAGTAAGTTGTAGAATACTGCTGCTCAACTCAGCTGTCTGGAATCGGCATAAGCTTGTAGGGGACCCATATACGCTTAAGGATTTGTTGAAGAGTGTAAGCCATTTAGTCTTTAGTTCTTCAGAGCTGTCACGCTCTTATATTTCACAATATCGACTATAACATTACTAAATAAATAAAATTATGTTTTTTCTCGCTGTTGCTTTTGCTCACTCACTCGTGAATATAGGATATCTGCATTGAAACAAATCGATCGTTACAATTGAGTCTGTGAGGCACAGGCTTGATTTGGTGTGTTTTCAGCCTAAATTTTAATTTTCGCACCAAGCATAGGCTTTCGATTTGCTAACGAATTTTAAAATTTTTGGGCCACAAGTTATATTATTGAACAAATAAAAGGACTATTCTTCAGACAAAATAATGTCTGCAACTTTTCGAAAAAAAAGCAGCCCGTTGAACCTAACAAAGAATAATCTAATTTGTACACTCCAAATATGTATTTCTAATCCGTAGTTCAGTGAAAATCTCTCGCTAAAATTTTAATTTCATATTTTGTTCAACATAAAAAGTAAAGGTATCCCTAAAAAAAATCAAATCAACTTCAATATCACACAGCCTCAAAAAGTCATTTTCTGAAGGATTTTGATCATAAATTAAAAGTCGACTTCTATTAAATCCGTTAATCGTTTCATATTTCTATCGACCATAAAATTTTAAAATACATAACACCAAATCCTTTTTCTTTCCAACAAAATAACCCAATTCCCCTTTTCTCGGCAGTATGGAAAAATATGGAAAACACACATCTCTCAGTCCCAACCGAGCAACTTTCTCGTATATCTATCGGTCGTGCGTCGGTCGTTGTCGGTGGTGGGCGGCATAGGGCCATATAGAATAAGTGAGCAAAAGATAAAATTTTCAAATTTCGTGTCCGTCCATAAATTAAGTCGGCAAAAATTGCCATATACGAGTGTGAGAAGGCGGAATATGTATTCTCCTCTTTTTGGGATGCTTTGTCATAAATTTCCATTACACACAAATATACTGACTCTCCTAAATATTCTCAACTATGAAGAGACATAGAAATGCGGAGCATATAGAGAATTCTTTTCGAAAAATGGCCGCATACTTAGGTTATACGCCTGGATTGAAATGAAGTGTTGGACAAAAATTTTCGAAGGTACTAAAATATCTGTAAAATTTGTTGTCACATAAACCGGGAACGGGGTAGAGGCGTTCTTTAAAGTTTGTGAATCTGCTTTAGGTGACGTGGGTGGCAAAGCAATTTGTGCATCATCGTCTGTCATATTTGTCCGCCCTATACAGCGCATTAGATTATGTTGCTTGGCTCTCTGAATGTGTCGTGTCGTCATGGTGGCGGTCGTTGGAAAGACAGATTTTTAATGAACTCATCTAGCGGTTTATTTTAATGACAAAAACAGAGCGCTTCGACTTAATAGGATGAGAGGGACAGACAACTTGCTAACTTTACCATTTCCCAGAGTCGAATTTCAGTCATCTGGGTTTGAGTTGACGAGAAGAAGGGATCTAATCTCATCAAACCAATCTGGGCAAGGAGTTCTATTGACGTTTGTGAGGCTAATGCCTCGTCTCGTTTCGATTTCGTAAACTTTTCTACCTAACTTTTGATGAAAATACTGTAGAGATGTTAAATTATTGTTAAAACATTAGTTTTTGATTAAATGTTGCAGTGGAACTGTCAATTAAGAGCTTGGGTACTATTTCCAGAAATTTCAAAACTCATCTTTCCCAAATTACGACTCAAATTCACATGAATGCTCCCAAAGCACTTTAAAAGAGTTAAAAACATTACAAGTTGTCTTCTAAAAGCCATCTTAAGGGTAACACAAAAAAGCCTTTTGAAAACTTTAGCATTTCAAAAATGTTCATATGCAAAAATCCACTTATCTTCGTTAAGTTTTCAAATGATTTCCACGAGAACTGTTAAAATTGAGTTCACTTGTGTGACTTTTAACTCAAAACTTTTAAAAACACCTTCCTGTCATCTATAGATGTCGATGTGCCATGTGCACTCATCTACGCACAATAATTGTGCACTTGTGAATCCTTTTATGCACTTAAAATCGTACACAAGTCGCAAAAGGTGCCACACACAAAATCTCTCTTTATCTGTTTTAAAGTCGCTTGCGGCAGATATACATATATGTAGTTTCGAGACTCATTAAATCCAGACAGAACGAAATATAGTCAGACTCGTCATTTGGTCGTGTTTTGATCAAAACTTCCTCATCATCAACAAACACCGCAAATGCTGTAAACGCCCCCAACAGAGATGCCACAAAATCACTTAAGCTGTAACCGCATTCTGCTTTCAGTAAACCGGAGCTGGATGTTGTCCCCCGGGAAATGTATATACCTGCAACTCAAATAAACTCACATCAGTGATTATTCCATCAGAACTAAGAGTTCGAGAGCTGTATCCATAACTAAGGCGAACGACAGTTGGATCTATGCCTCCTCCTCACTAACATCAAGGAGATTAATATGTCAACGATGACAGCGGCAACACCTTGCGAGTGTGCTGGAATGAGTTCCGTATATCTTTTGAAACCGCCTTCGTTAGCATCGACACGTGAAATGAAAACGAAAATGTGTTTGCTGGTTTTTTTTATTTCGCTTTTTCTCTGGTCCATCCTGGGAGTACATCCGGTAGAACCCCAAAAAATCAGAAATCTCGAGGAATAGACTGATTGACTATGAACAGACAACATGTATGACGTCGTCGCCGACATTCGGTCGCTCTTGTCTCCGTTGTTGTTGCCGATGAAATGGAGATGAAAATTTATTTATGCACACGTATTGGTTTGGCGAGGATATTACCTAGACTATGTTGGGGAAGGCGAAACTCCTGAATGGAGTTGAATTCAGGTTACATAATTTTTGGGATTAACAGTTCTTTATGCCATGTCGCTTGGTGCCCGGGTAGGGATTTAGGATTGAAAAGTTTGGTCTACTTTTTTTGACAATTTTAAAAGCAGACTTGGTTTAAGCAAAATCGTAAAAAGGATGAACCGAATAAAATATATGATATTCACAGGGTGATTCACGAATGTTCTGCCAAAAATCTAGAGCATGTATAGGTTGTGTCGAGACAAGAAAAAAAAAGTACAGGAGGGGGATCTATTCTTTCCGTTTATCCGGGAGGGGCAATTTGCTAAAAAATTAACTTAAAACTGAAACAAAATAGTATAAAATAACGGTAATACTTACAGAGTCTTGCTATAGCATTTTGAAAAGCCAAAAACCTATGCCCTATTCTATGTTGGTCGTATGAATAATTTTTGAAAAATTAATTTTCAAAGTCAAAACTTTGAAAACAAAAGTTTTTTCCCTTTAAACAACTACTTGTGGTGAATTTGTTAAAACGTTTGTTAACGCTAGGTCTCAAGACAAACAAGACTTCAATTACATTAATGCCAAACATATGTTTGAAACTAAAATCTCGATTTCATACCCAAAACTTACTTTACATTTCATGATCTGCATTGTATTTATTTTAATCGCCTTTAGATTTTTTAATTTTTGGAACAATCATTAGTGAATAATTTCGTGATTTAAATTACTCCAATATTTATCATAACAAACATATTCCGGACATTAAAGCCGACTTATTTATTATCTTTTAGTTAAATTGAGCATAAATACTGTTAAAATGAATTCTTATACATATATTATGAAGCTGTGTCTGTAGTAAGGATTCCATTATTGAACACGAAAATGAACAGTCCAAGGCGTTTTGTTTCAGTTATGTATGTAAACAGAAATAAGGATGAATAGGGCATCCTATAGTAGTGCTCGAGGCGTACTTAGTGGTTATTTGCGTTGGTTGTTTGGCAGAATGTTTTGGGCTCGAATCCTTATCGTTTCCATAAAGTTTTTATTCAATATTTCATGGGGAGGTACTGCTCTTGCGAAAAACTGGCAAAACTTCCAAGACTACAAATCTGTCATGAAAAATGACCTTCTCAACTTTGCCGTTCGGAATCGGCTTTAAATTGTAAGTCCCCACAATTCTTCACACACGCAAGAGTTGATGGCTCCTCAAGAGTTGTCGCGCTACTCTATTTTTTTTAAGGTATAATGTGACTGAAAAAACTACGATGACTATTACAAAAAAGCCGAGAAATTAATAAATATTTTTTATAAATTTATAATCTTGAAACTTAAATTTAAAAAAATCATAAAAAACGAACACTTTGTTGCTTAAACATTTGTTAAAAATATTTCAAAAATTGCAACCACAACATCCGGGACGATGATCCTACTTAATTTCAATGAGAGTCCCTGTAATGGCCCATCTGGTTGATCTGAATAAATATACATAAACACCCATAAATAGCAAATACTGAATCCACAAAGTGCACATTAAACTTCCTTGGCACCATTTAATAATAATGCAAAGCAAGAGAGGATATAGCTTTGCCGTATAGTCAAGATAATGCTCCACGCATCGGAGGACATTAACGGAGTCAAACGAGCTGCCTACAGTTATTATTTTTAATACTATCGGTGTGAGGGACTTACGACTCACGCGATTGACTACGACAGTTGTAATTACCAACACATCCTTTTGCTCGGTTATAAAATAAAGTCATAATATTTTCCATACATAAGCAAGGGTTGGGATGGTTTCTATGATTTTGATGAATCTAGATTAAGGTAAGGACAACGTAGCAGAACAACTTTTGGTAATAGCATTTAAATAGTTTTGCACAGATCCACCCAACTGCAACGCCACTAAAAACTTCCTCGACCCTCCAAAATGTCTGCACAAGGACGATGGTTAAGCACAGCACAACCATTTATGCAGTATCCACGTACCAACGAAACTCAATATGAAATCGACTAGTGCCGATGCCGATGTGCTGTCGGCTGGCGTGAAATGACGATAATTTAATTTGGCGGAGGCGATAACGTGGTTCTTTTATAAGCCGCTTTGTGTAAATTTTTTCGGTTCCATTAACAGCGAGTGCTTTATATTGGATGTGCATTCAGAAAGGATATTCTCGGTCTGGGGCGCTTCGAAGTTCGATAGAAGTCCTATTATTCAGGGCACACACCACTAAAATTTAATTACACTCCAGCCCCATGAGGGCAAAGGAATGCTCCATAATTCTGTTGGAAGCACGTTTCGGCTACCCCAAATTCAACACAAGGTTGCCAACTACGAGTTATCTTAAATTCGTTGATATAAGCTGTGATTATAAAGCTGTAACCCTATAACGAATACTTAAGTGGCAACTTCGCAGCTGGGACACTCATTTTGGTTCACCAACATAGGTATGGAACCCATTGAAGCCCCTTTTTGCTGTGAATGGAGTGATTTTATTCTTTTTAGCATCTCGCCTCATGTAGATATGGATATTCACTACACACTGGACCTCTGTTACCATTTCATCGATGTTGTGTCACACGCTAGTCGTGTCCAGCTGCTGTTTTCGTTTTACGACGCACACTGACTGTTTTTCTCTCTTCAAAAACAACTGAAAAAATAAAAACGGAACATAATTACTGGCCGAACGGTTCGTTTAATTTCGATTTTCACAGATGTGTCGCTCGCGTCTGTGGCTGCTACTAGTAAAAATTCCAGCTTCTGCGATGTGTTCCATTCCAAAAACGACTTCAACGACGACAACGACGCGACGACGCACGCCACTGTGATTTACTCCCGCAACAATCCTTACACACGTAATAAAACTTGTCGCGCCTCATTGGAACTTGCTCTATTACAATTTTACAATATCGACACAAACACTCACACATCGACTGGGAAATGGAAATAGCGAATTTTATGAGCTTTACTCTGTGGGTCCACCAAGGGCATCTGTTTTTTGCTTTTCAACTTTTCGAGTTGCAAAAAAATATTGTAAATTGGCATTTTGGTGACCGTGGCGGATTTTATAAAATATAACATTGGAAGCTTTAATGCTTAAATGAAAAAATTGAAGAAAAAACAGGAACATTTTTGCTAGCCAAGGAATACTTTATGGGTTGACAGTGGCATATGTTAGTTTTAAGCAACCGCCAATCGTTGCTACAACATTAAAAACTATCGACACGCATACGGATTACGGATGTGTGGTGTCTTGAGAAAAGGAACTAAGCGAGATAAAGTTGTTGGAATGTTTTGAGTTTCAAGCGCAATTTACTGTAAATACTATTTAAATTGAACAATTTAAAAAGGGATCTAAATAAAAAAAAATAATAATAATAATAATAAGATAATCTATCAAGTTATTTCTATCGGTGGTGTTTGCTTTCTTTAATACATCTTTGCTAACTCCATTACAATCAATTATTCAGAGGGTCCAGCCAGTTGGAACCTTTTATTTTAATGCCTTTAGTTCAGCACCCCAAGGCTGTTGTATTTCAGTAGTTGATCTTACGAGCTTTTGCAAATTTCAAATAAAGACGCGTTTCGTATTACCTTCACTTTTCTAGTGAGTTCTATTTCTATGCCCTTCTGCTGCTCGCAACAAATAGGTACGGTTCTACGTGAGAAGCTGTTAAATGTGTTGGAAACTGGTTAACAATTATATTGATCTCTTTTAAAAACGGTGAAAAGTTACAGCCATTTGCCTTTATATACTAGTGGTGTGCTTTATCAAAAAAAAAAAAAAACTCGTTTGAATTATTTCAATCATATCCAGTGCAAATAATTTTTTCTTAAGAGTTCGAGACAATTCAAGCTGAAAGGATAAAACAGACAAATAAAATCAAATAATAGAAAAATCTCTACAGCGATTTGTTGACTGTCCAACTACAGTCCTTATCGTTTCCTGGAACTTTGATTTCTTCTTTTGTTCTATCTTCTTGCAGCGAGTTATACACATCTTGCACAAAGTTCAAACCGATTGGCAATTGCTTTGGTTTAAATCTGCAATCACTCCCTCGCACCACCCCCTTTAATCGTCCTTTCTCCGAGCAGTTGGCTAACTGGACCTCAGCTATTCTTTGTCTTAACCCTGCTAGCTTATATTTTACAAACTTCTTGGCATCCTGCTCTTTGTGTCTGGTTGTAATGTCCTTCTTGATTTTTTTTTCTCTGCATCCTTCTTTTATTGCTTGCAGATAGATATCTTGGAAAATAAAGATACTTTTAATTATAAAAATGCTTAATAATCTCATTCATTTCTCTCTCTACACCACGCATTATAACAAATACACAGAACGAAGACGAACAATAATTATTTAAGACCAACGATATGAACCAGGAAGAATAATTTATATGCGCGTCCGTAGTCGGTCGTCTTCTTGTAATTAATAAAACATTTCAGCATTTGTTCTTCCTTGCCAAAAATTTACTAGGTTTCGTCCTAGCCATTGGCAGTGCAATTCAATTCGGGATATTGGCCAGCCCTCGAAATGATTGTCGTCATCATCGTTTATATACCTATTCAGTATTCATTGTTTATGGTTGACGCCTATCTTTTGTCGTGTCCTAAATATTTCCGGTTTGTATGACTTGTGCCGGAGACATAACAGAGTATTTTTCTGTATTTTATGGCAACGGCCTAAATGAGCAACGAAATGTGTGTGTAGTCCTGCTCCTTGTCAACATCATCATCATCATCGTCGAGCGTCCTTTAATATCTCTCCAGTGGTATTTGGACCGGGAAGGATAATGGCAACAAACAGGAAGTATGTCCCCATCGCCGCTGATGGACTTTATGGACGCGAAGATATCGCCATTATGGACATTTACTAGATATTGTGCGATGATGGAGCTCTGCGGCCACGAATACACTTAAACCCATACCCCCATAAAAACCCGACAGAACGAAAATCTTGATACATGATCCCTTTGGTTTTGGTCATAAATTGCTACGGTTTCATGACACATCATTATGGCAATGGATGGAGCATAATACTGTCAGACGTTATTAGCCGACAAGAGAGTCCTGTTTTACCATTTTCTACAAAACTGAGACTAGCCAGTGGTCCCGAAAACAGAATTCCGGCAACCGTCTCGTCTATCAGTCGGTTTAGATTGCTTTGATAGTGTACGCGCATAGTGTATATAGCAGTGTGTCGTTAGACCGATTATGGCAGTTGAGTGGAAATAGTTATTTCTATTTTTTTCTTTCTTCTGGTGTAGTTTCTTTTATTGCTCCTTGTTTGGGGCTTAGTTCTAATGTTTTGTTTTGGTCATTTTAGGGATTATTAGTTGGTTTCTTGCTGCATAGATGGAGAGGCTGAATTGAGTCGCATAGGAGTTAACAATCAGACAGACGTTTGGAATGCTAACAGGAAAATGGATTTGTTTCGAAGCTTGATTTGAATTTATTGAAGAAAATCTCTTTTGAACATAATTACTGCTGCAAGAAATTCTGTATAGGTACCTTCATTCTTTTTATTTCGATAGATAGAGTAAAATCCTCTGATTCTAATTACTCGTTTGAGCCTACCGACTACTGGTATCTCGAGAATAACCCGAGTATAATGTTGGCATCAAAAGTGTCATTCGAAGCTTAATTATTTCTGAAGACCTGAAACCTTACATATCCCCAGGGGATATAGCCCAAAGTTGCCATATTACCTTAGAAAACCGTAACTCATAAAAAATGATTTTTATATTTATGATACCCCTTGGTATTCTTCGGTCTGGTTATCAGCCCAAATGCGGCAATTTCGTTTACTAACCTATCCCTTGAGCCAGACATATGCTTCATCAAAAAATTTGAGAACCTGTTCACTGAAAATACGATGCAAATTGACGTCGCCTGACATCATGTCTTGCATAAGTTGAATTTTATATGCTTTGAAGCCGAGATCTCCAAGTTATTGAGAACGACAACTATTCGATTTTTCACAGACTTCGTGTTAAGTCGCTCTCACCACTATGTGCTGTATTTGGTTAAAGTGTCAACCACTTATGTTAACTGGGACTTAAATTTGCGAATGGTATAGTTGTTTCAGTAGGTTGATTATTCGCACCGTAAATTCATCGAATCGCATGAAAACATTTTTTCCGAAGAACGCCAATTTGGAGATGCTGTTATTGTATTGTAAGTCTTTCCATCAGGATTTGCCAAATAATTCTGAACGAAAGTGATTGAGCAGTTCAACAGGAGACATGCGTAAGTATACGACGCGTGAATAAAATTGCAAACTACTCGTCAAGTACATATTACATTGCATTTTTAACAAATTTCTTTTGTGATATGTTCATTTAAAATGTAACCAAATCTTAATTCAATTTTCGTCTGTTGAGAAACTCTCCAATTTGGCAATATTTTTCCAGTTCAATCAATTTTACTCTGTCATCGCAGGTGGCCATGGCACAGAGGATAGTGTAGTTGACTGCTAAGCCAAATTTGCGGGTTCAAGCCCCAGCTTCGGCAGCAGTCTTTTTTTACAATAATCGCCAGCTTATCTGAGGCCACCTGAACGATAATATGAGACAATATAAATCTATGTCTCCTCCTCTGTGCCACGTAGGTTTATTTTATGTGTTCTTTCCTTCTATGTGTCTATCTGTCTCTCTCTGTCGTATGTCTTGTTTCAGTCCCAGCCGATGGCCTCAGTCGCCAGTGCTGCTATGTGTCTGTAGTTCGTATCATTCATGTGCGAAGTACTGTAATGTCAATGTCAATGTCAATACTCTGTCATGTCATCTATTACGGATTAAAGCTCAAAAGTCCTCTTTAAAAATTTCTTTTGCTTCTAAAAATT
Organism: Sphaerophoria taeniata; assembly: GCA_943590905.1. NCBI lineage: Eukaryota > Metazoa > Arthropoda > Insecta > Diptera > Syrphidae > Sphaerophoria > Sphaerophoria taeniata. Next base: position 70,586,605 of record OX016540.1, read on the forward strand.
AATTTTCAAAAGCAACAACAACAACCTCTTCTACATCTTCAAAACTTTTTGGCAGTGTCGAGAGGTGTATTACAAATAAAAAATGTGGAGGAAAAGCGTTTCAAATAATACAATTCATTTGCCCGCAAATCAGGATAAGTAGGTAATAAGAAATAGGTTTTTAATGAACCCGTAAAGTCATTGTGTTAAATAAATAATTCTCCCATGCCATTGACACTCTTTTTTGATTACCTAAGTGGATGCAAGGGGCAGCCTCAATGATGTTTGTCCTTTACGACATTTGCCTGGTAGTCAATTCAGCTTGTCCCCAAATTCCTTCTCAAAGTCACTCCCGCAAACAATAAAAAAAAAAAAAAAACCCAGGAGTTATTAAAACTTTGCTGCGAGTCCTTAATTAAAAACCTAAAATTTATAACATCGCAATTTTTGGAGTTTGAACGCAGGGCCATTGCCATCAAGCGCGAAGGTTACTGCTAGCGTTAAATTCATTTCATTATAACCGTGCCATAGGCTTAAGTGGGTCGGCTGATGGGAGGCCTTGTGACTTTTTTTCTTGGCGTCACCAGCACTGTTACCCCAAAGCCTTGGCCCGTGGCCGTATCGTAGTCGTCGTTGACTCGCTATGCACACATTTAACCCCTACCAGACTGGGTTCGGGGTTTTTCGTCAGGTTTAAATGAACGAATTTATGTTCCCAAAATGAAAATCTGATTTTAACAAGAAATAATCTACGAACCCTTTTTTGTTGGTAAGGGTACCTTCTGATTCCGGAAATGAAAATAACAAAAAAAAAAAAAAGCTTAATAAGCACTGAGAACGATTCAACGCGAAAGTGTTTCTTTTACGTCTCGTCGTCACGGTGGCGGGGTGTTCTTGGTTGTTTGTTTTTGGGACTTGCAATATTTTTCCTTGTCGGATTTCCTTGAGTGAGTTTATTTCTTTTTCTTTGTAAGAAATTAAATCGCGAAAAAATCGTTTTGGAGAATGAGTAGGCACAGTAATGGGAGCCGCAGATAAATGGTTTCTACGTTTAAAACAGGGTTGGATCATTCCAGCTGTGTATAAATTAATGTAATTCAATAATCATACCGTACATTGAAAAGCCCCAAGTGAAGTCCTCATCAAATAGTTAACCATCTCTTAAACCTGTACGTCCGACCCTGTCACTCTTGATTTGTGTGTTTTTTTTTTTACAGATTACACGGCTTATGCTCCAGCCTTGATGTATTTTCCAGTTAATTTTTTAACTTTGAATGCGTTCGCCAAAAAAAATATAATTCAATAGCTTTCGCTTTATTTATTGCTGCACTGCCCCCAAAAAACATCCAAAATTCCTTTACGTTTCATCTTCTACCCGCATGGCCGTCATCGTCATCGGTAGGTAACATCATTCTGGTTAAGCGAATGGCGCCCAACGCAAGATTCAATTTCTTTTCCCTCCTCGATTTCTATTTAATATTTTTTGATTTTTTACTTCTTTCGCTTTCATTTTCCTCTTTTTTCGAAACAACCAAAATGAGGGTTAAATTTCATTAAGCGGCGACAATTGAACTTACAGGATCAGTTAGTATCCTCCTTTCCACATCAAAATAAAACTACAACGATAAAGTGAAACGAAATTCCTCCACTACCGTCCGCGTCAACGGTGACAATAAAAGGAAATACGCCCTCTAGCGCAATCAGGAATATTTTTTTTTTGCGAAAATCACATTACTCCTAAAGAAAGTGAAAAGGGGCATAGTTAGATGATTGGGTTGAGCGCAAAGCAAAATGAAAAAAAGGAAACAAAATATTGACAAGAAACAGGACAACGTCGTTTTTGAAGCTTAATTTTACCGTGCTACCCAACTACCAAACTCTTCGCGCATCACATCACAATATCACATTATAACCAAACAACGACGAGAGTCAGAGCTGGAATAAGAACATCAACAAAGAGGATAAGTTGAATGAAATTTGAGAAGAGATGGAAAAAACGCAGAAGGATTTTTAAGTTATTCTTCTTTTATTTTTTGTTGGCTTTCTCAAGTCGCCTTATATCCTTAGGGCATTTTGGTATCAGAATTTTCTTAAATTAAATGCCCGCAGTATTTGAAGATTATCCTTTGCGAAGTTGGCTTTGTTTTTAAATTTTCTTTTAGCTTCCTTTTGTTTTTTCACCGTCCATCGGTTTGTCCGAGTGCTCGTCATTAAGTAACCAGAAGTCAGGATGTGGATTTTAAATGAGACTAGACGGATTGGTTTGGAAGAAAGTGAATTATTTTTTGTTATTTCTTTTTCTCAAAATTTGGGTACTTTTCATGAAATCTAGTCAAGTGTATAATTTTTGTTATGATTTTTTATTTATACATACCTATGCATTTTTTGTTAGGTAACGATAAAGTTTTTTTAAGGTTTACCTGAAGTGAGTCTGACTTAAGGATTTTTTTTGTTTTATTTATCATATACCTATTTTTATTCGGATTAAAAGCATATATGTATGTATTTTCTTAAGAAAGCATTCCAAAATTTTAATAATGTTGGTCAAATAGATTTAGAATAATCGATGGAAATTGTCAACGAGCGAAAGCCGTCCAAATGTGTCTTCGAACTTTGTGAAAAAATTGATAATCAGATAAAGACACAGATTTTGGTTACATACAACATAAATAAATATATTCTTCCTAGCTGACCCCGTGAAAATCATCTCGCCTTCTTTCAGATCAACTCCAGAAGAGTAATGTAACACAGATTTCATCAAAATGCAATTCGATCCAATTGATGATTGTTATGATGATGACACACTGTGGCGTATGACTACTTTCTTTTTATTTGTACGTTTATTATTGGTATTGGATAAATGTTTAACTAATTCAACGATTTTCAGTTTCATATTATACACTTATTTTGTATAAGTTGTCCTCGATTTCTGGGTTAATGTCCTTAAAAGAGGCTGAACTTTGATTGAAAAATAGCTCGGTAACAGTGTCGATCGTTTTGCGGGCAAAGGCTGTTGTATTTTGAAGTTTTTAGCGTCAGCATCAATATTTTTAGCTCGTAAAAATTCTTTATGTAATAAAACAACGTTTAACGGGTCAGCTAGTAAGATAAAAAGCAGCCTGTCGCCGTCTCCGGCTTCTAAACTACCTCCCTATCAGAGATTAAAATGAGTCAAGTACTGTTTGTAAGTTTCGGGTATTTACTAAAAAAAAACGAGTTTGAACAAACTGAGTCAACGCACAAGCAAGTAATTTCGAGTTTTTTTATTCATGAGTAAAATTATTTACAAATCATCCCTCATTTCAAACGAGTTCAAACGAGTTTTCTGGTTGAAAGTAAGATAGCTTGCAATCACCACTCAATTATTCATGGCGCTTGTAAGTAAATCGAAAAATAATGTTTGGTTTCATAGCTTAACCTTAAAATATTCATTCATACCTCAGTTTTTGTTTTATTACTCTAATTACAAAAAGCCAACATCCCATCCTAGAAAAGGATTACATATTATCCAGAAAGTAGTAAGTAGTTTGGATATAGGTAGAAGGTCAGATATGTTATAAAAAGATTAACAATATTTAAAATATCTTTACAAAACTGAATTCTCTACCAACTGGAAGCAGGTATTCCCATGACATAATCTTCGTCAACCACTATTTGCTATTTAGGTATACAAACATACCTAACCTATTTTAATGTATGCATTCATTAATAAATCCTTTCTTTAATTAATGTCAAAAATAATCTTTCCGTGCGGAATATTATATTTATGACTGCAAATCCGGCCACCTAACTCATTTATAAATATTTCTATTCATTAATAGTCCGGTCAATTTAAACATTCGAAGTTACATAAATTCCCACCAAGCTGAAAATTGGTAAGATTGTTTAAAATATCATTAAAAACAAAATGTGAAAGTTCCCCATCATTCCCCTGTACGGAAAAAATTTTATTCAAGGTCAAAGGTAAGAAAAATGGGTTTTTCGCGATTTTCAGCAAAACGGTAAGTTTTATCATAAAAATATTTGAACAACAATTGTAGATCATAAAATTATCTACAAAAAATATATCAATACTTTTTCTCTGCGAGCCACCGTTTTTGAGATATAACGATTCAAAAAGTTGTAAAAGTTGTAATCTTCATAATATGCACACGTTTCCTCGCCACCTATGAGGTAGTGTACTCAGCGCGTTTTTTTTGTGGTGTCCCCAGTAGGCCTATTCCACGGTTCAGTTTTGATCCTGTTTAATTTGAAACTATTGAAAAATAATGGATATTAGCAGAGATTGAAAGAAAGATTTACTACGGAAAATATATTGGTAAGACAAGCTAATAATGATGCTGATGTATTGATATTTGAAACAGCAATTGAGCAATTAACTTCGACAAATACAACTATTGTTGTTGGTGAAGATATAGACTTACTCGTATTACTGACTGCTCGAACTACAACAGAAAAGACTATTTTCTTTTTAAAACCAGGAAAAGCTCAACATCAATCGGAAATGTATTCATCAAAAAGTTTATCTACTTTTGCAAAGTGTCAAAATCGTGTACTATTTTTACACGCAATAACTGGCTGTGATACGACATCTGCATTTTACAGGAGGGGTAAAATAACAGTCTTCAAACTATTTGAGAAACAAAACTTAATTGAATGTGCTGAAGTTTTTAAAAAAAGTAATTCTACTCGACAAGAAATTATTACTAACGGCATTCGCTTTCTCCTTTCTATGTACGGAGCTCCTAAAAAAACTACCTGCTTAGATAAGTATAGATATGCATGTTTCGTTAAAAACACCAAACATAAAAAACAAGTACAATTAGCTTGTCTTCCTCCAACCTCAGTTGCTGCTCATCAACATCTTTTTAGGGTATATTACCAAGTTCAAGTGTGGCTTGGTTATCAGCTAGACCCTACAGACTGGGGTTGGAAGTTGGTCAACAATTTATTAGAACCAGTGCACACTTTATTTCCACCTGCGCCGGAAAAACTGCTGAACTCGATTTTTTGCAACTGCAAAAAGGGATGCAGTGCTAAATGTGGTTGCAAAAAGGTCGGACTGTTCTGTTCTCCGGCATGTACGCATTGTCAAGGCCGGTTGTGCTCTAATATTGAATCACCAACAGTAGAGGATCCATTTGATTGCAACGAGGCAACATGCGATACATCGCTATTAACACAGTTAACATACACTCAGGATGAAGATGAAGAAGAACAAGAACAAGAAGAACAAGAACAAGACGAACAAGAACAAGAAGATCAAGAAGAAGAACAAGAAGAAGATTTTGAATGTTACGACTCGGACTATTAAATTTCACTAGGTACTTTTAACTTAAATTGCTTTTATCTTTTCAATCTCTGCTAATATCCATTATTTTTCAATAGTTTCAAATTAAACAGGATCAAAACTGAACCGTGGAATAGGCCTACTGGGGACACCACAAAAAAAAAACGCGCTGAGTACACTACCTCATAGGTGGCGAGGAAACGTGTGCATATTATGAAGATTACAACTTTTACAACTTTTTGAATCGTTATATCTCAAAAACGGTGGCTCGCAGAGAAAAAGTATTGATATATTTTTTGTAGATAATTTTATGATCTATAATTGTTGTTCAAATATTTTTATGATAAAACTTACCGTTTTGCTGAAAATCGCGAAAAACCCATTTTTCTTACCTTTGACCTTGAGTAAAAAAATTTCCGTACAGGGGAATGATGGGGAACTTTCACATTTTGTTTTTAATGATATTTTAAACAATCTTATCAATTTTCAGCTTGGTGGGAATTTATGTAACTTAGTCTTATTTTTTTGTTTAATTTGACCGGACTATAAATTACAACCCATACAAAACCTGCATCTTTCATTTTTTTCTTCGTAGAGAAAAAAAAATTGAAACGTTCAATAAATTTTACCCGAAAACTCGAACATGTTTGAGTAAGTACAAGCAAGCAAATTGCTTGTGAATCAATTTGTCTTGAAATGATCGAAAACGAAAAATATTTACGAGTTCCTTCTGCTTGCTTGGTTTGACTTACAAGCCTTTTTATTTATGAGTAAAATTATTCGTAAGTAAGGGTTGCAATCGAACGAGTATGAACAAGCACACAAGAAAAAGTTGGATGTGTTCGAACTGTTCAAACATACTCATTTTAATCTCTGCTCCCTATCAATTTTGAGTCAAATCAGTTTAGCCGTTTGTAGAAAATATTTATATGATAACACAACGTTTAACGGTTAAGGTTGTAAGATGAAAAGTATTCTATTAGCCGCCATCCCCTGGTTCCTAGCATCCTAGCTACTAACCCATCAAACTGAGCCAAATTGGTTCAGGTGTTCTTAGATATTACGTATATGACAAAGCAAAGCACAATATGACTTTTTCTACATTTAAGTTTAAAGCGTTGTTCTCATGAGTTCTTTCACTGAAATTTCTTTTGCAAAATTAAAGCGGAATATGAACGAAATTATAATAATCGAAATTTTAACGAAAATTGAGTAAAAAGTGAGATACTAGCTATTAAAAAGTAGGGGTTAGTGGTAGAAGGGTGAATTTTAAGGTCCAATGTATTTCTTAATGCCACACCATAAACAAATAAAAAATTGGTGTGAGCCACCCTTAACAGTTAAAGGTATAAAAATTAGGTATAAACCTATCCCCTGATCTACTGAACATAAAACGTATACAATTTCATCAAAATTGGTAGAGCTGTCTCGGTGGAGTATGAAGATTAAAACTGTGGCAAGAGATTTATATATTATTATTTTTTATTATTATTATAATAATAATTATTATTATTATCTTTATTGTTTCATATAAGATATTTAACAAAATTATTTTAAAGATGGCTTATAAGCCGTCTGCCGAAAATACATAATTATATAAATTAAATAAATACAGTAAGAGAGATAACAATTTATTAAATTACATTAGTACAATTAAAAGATAAGTCGAGAACGGAAAAGGTAAAAAAAAAAAAAAAAAAAAAAAGGGTTAAAGGGTTTCGATACACTAAATGAGCTTATAGTTTAGCTAAAACAAAAAAATATGATTAGACCGCATGCATTAAAAATTAATGTACATGTTTCTATACGTGAAGGCCTCTAAAACAAATCGAATAAGAGTTTTCCAACCACTTTCTTAATTTAAAACTGCAAAACATTCTTTAATTGTAAAAAAGCTTTTGTTAAAATATTATCTTCGTATTTCCTGTATGATTGGGCAAAAAGCTAAGAAGTGAGAAATATTTTCAACCTGATTGAGGTTGCATAGTGAACAATTCGAATTCAAATCATTTCTATGAGGTCTATTGTTAAGCTCAAGCATTTCGACGCGCATTTTAAAGACTAAGCTTATCTCATCGACAGTGAGATCGTTTCTAAAATAGTTGTTATACCCCAAGCATAGATTGATTTTAGAGTAAGCTGTTCTTGTAACAGACTCTCTTGCCCGGGTTAGTGATTTCTGATACATAATTTATATATTTACTAGCTGACCCGAGGAATGTCGTTTAGTCAAGGATTTTTTTGTGAATTAATTTTCTATGAATATCTATTTCCCTTATAAGTATTTCAATTCTGAAACAAAATGCAAACTTTTGGCAGGTGTGATTTTATTTTTAAAGTGTTCAGTTCTTGAGATATTTATTTGATATTTGATATTTATTGAGAAATGAAACAGCTGTATATTAAGTAAAACTTATTTAAAGTACAGGATAAAATACGATACAATAGTATAGTATTAATTGTTAAATCAAAATTTACATGATAAAGAGATCTTGGTCACAACAATATCCAATTTTTTGTATTTTTCTTATGCAAAAAAATATCCTTCTTTTTTCTTTCTTATATTTTTGAAATGTGGTAATTTGAACCAACAAAAAATCTGAAAAAAACTGTAATTTGCAACTTTTTGGTTACACAGTCATTAAAAAACATTTTTGTTTTCTAATCATTTAGAAAAGTTATTTTAACATTTCAAACCCAACTGTATGACAAAATGACCTTATAAGTTGATTTTTGTTAACCTTGTGTTCACCTATCCTCCCTTTTTTAAAGATTGTTGATCATGGTGCGCGTGGTGTAGTGGTTATGTGCGTTGGCTGTTACGCAGATCGCGTGAGTTTGAATCCTACTCGTGCCCATATTTTTTTTTCATCTTTCACGGATACTGCCCCTTGCGCAGAACTAACAACACATCCAAGATTATGAAACTGTCAGCTGTGCGACTCTATTTATTTATTTATTTGTTGAGAAGTTCAGTGGATAATCAATGGTTTGTAAAAACTTAAGAGAATCTGCATATCTTTATCTAATTCTTAATAGTATTTATGTTTTTTAATATAACAATCGGCTAATCCGGGAAACTCATACTTTTTTGTAAACTGGCAAGTGCTATTGATACTTCCTATAATAATTATTTAAAAAAATTTATTTCTCAGGAACTACGTATTTAATTTTGTCACTCAAGCATTTAATTTCTTAGTAAAATCAAAGCCTTTTTGAATCAACTTCAAACTTTATGACAAACTGGCTCTGAAAAAGATTTGTTTGGTTGTTTAAAACAAAACAAAAAATCGTGGTTGGGGAAGCTAGTTTAATTTTCTCCTGTCAAATTTGATTTTTTGGTTCATTCGAAAGTGAATTGAATAAAAGCAAACACATTACTTTGTTTTTTTTTTATTTTTCAAAAACATAAGAGAAAATTAATTTTGATCATAAATTCTAAATAGGTGAATTTATGGAAAATGTCTAACCGATTAAACCTTCCCTGATTATTAAATTCGTTAAATAACTAAAGTTAGAGCTTATAAGTGTCCCAGGCTGAAACTGAAAATGCGAATTGCGAGAGAGAGAGAGAGAGAGAGAGAGAGAGAGAGAGAGAGAGAGAGAAATGTGACTTCCGCCAAACTAGTAAACTATTTATTGATTTGAATAGCTTTTAATTCTAAAATCAAATGTGTTTAATCGTTGTTTTTTCCACATGTTTTGATTGCTATAGGTATGTTGAGAACAAGTAAGTACTAAATACATAAATGAAGAGATTAAAAACAACAAACACAAAAATATCACTTCATAAGAAAAAATGCTTATAAATAATACGAATTTTAATCATTACTTTTTTAAGTCTTTTTTGTTAAAAAAATATTTTTTTTTCCAAAATAGTGTTACAGTTTAAATGTCGAATTTTTTGCTCATAAAGAAGTGTACAAAAAAATTCACTTTGAAAAAGTGTGATTTTTGGCAATTTTTGCGTTTGTAAGTCCTAACTACTAAGTAATGAAGTACTTAACTGAAATTGTAGTCCAATAACGTCCTAGAAACAGTTTTTGTCTACTTATTGACACCTTAATCATTTCGGATAGGAAAACCAATTGCTTCACACTGTAAGTTTACGTTCTATTATTATGTACAAATAGGACGAAACCCATTTGAAAAATTTATTGTAATAACCTAAAGAAGTTTAAGTGTAAAGACCTTATAGATCTACTTATAAGTTGCTTGCAACCAGCAACCAGATAGTTCTTTTGTAAGGTTTTTCTTTTCTTTTTGATTTTTTAAAATTTATTCTTTTTGACATTTGCCTGAAACATTTATTCTAGGTTAAAAATAAATAAATAGAGCGGCGCGACAGCTCTTGAAGAGCCAAGCCCTAAGTGACTTACTCTCATCAACAATTCTCTGAGTGCGTGTGAAGAAGGGACCTAAAATTTAACGCCGATTCCGAACGGCAAAGTTGAGAAGCACTTTTTTACTTTTTCAGTCCATAAAGGACATACAAACAAACAAACAAACGGTAAACGTATGCCTATCGGATGTCCCCTTCAAAACATCACAAACAATCAAGAATGAAATAACTCTTTCTTCTAAATAAAGTAAAATGTTTGCTTTTTTTCGTAATTTTTTAAAATTAATACATTTTTTTTTTTAATTGATAATTTAATCAATCAACAACAAGCTGGCCCGGCAAACTTTGTTTTTCCATATAAATAAGTTCTAGGTTATTTCATGTTTAATGAAAAGAAATTGAAGACGTATACATTTAATTGGCAGATGTGTAGGTACAATTCTTGAGATTCATGGTAGTAATATATTGTTTTACCACTTGAATCGATATATTTTTCTAATTAAACACTTAAATTTCGCTGTTATAGTGAAAACAACAATGATTCGGCGAAGGCCAAGGTTTTTGATTTTGCAAAAAAAGGCAAAAGTAGTAATCATGTCTTTTGACATGTGTTTCTTCTGCTATACGTATTCTGATTGTATGGGTCCTAAACTTAAACCTCGTATAAATAAAAGCCCCAAATGCTGTTATTGCGAAAACGGACAATTTGGAGCTATTTCCTCCTTCAGGATGATTTATTACTGAACCGCAAAGCTGAAAGCAGGAAAGCAAAAAAACAACTCAAAATACGAATCAGCAAACAGGGAAATTTAAATTGTCTTATTGTCTACTTTTAATAGCAGTTGAATGTTGTTGGCCTTATTTTTGTTATTTACTTATTCTGATTTTTATATGTTTTGATTTTCTGGTAGAAAAACTTCTTATAAACTGAGTAAACTTATTACCTCCTAGCAGGTGGCCATGGCTCGGTGGAATGAGTAGTTGACTGCTAAGCTAAATGCTGCGGGTTCAAGCCCCAGCTTCGGCAGCATTCTTTTTCTACGAAAATCGCCAGCTTATCAGAGGCCACCTGTGCGATAACATGAGCCAATATCACATCTATGTCTCCTCCTCTGAGCCACGTAGGTTTCTTGTATGTGTTCTACTTCTATGTATCTATCTGTCTCTCTCCAAAGCGTTTGATCAACTTTCGCGTACTATTATCAAGTTTAAATTGAATTCATATGGATTTCCTCCAGGATTCGTCAAATGGATTTCTTCTTATCTTGATAATAGATCTTACCAAGTTAAATTCAGAAACTCTTACTCAAAACCTTTCATCGCCAAATCGGGTGTACCACAAGGTAGTCACTTAGAACCCCTTTTATTTATTTTAGCTATTAACGATGCTCCGTTAAGTGTTCGAAGTAGTAAAATTCTTAACTTTGCAGATGATATGAAGATCTTCAAAAATATTTCATGCAATGAAGATCGCGTTCAACTGCAAGATGATATAAATAAATTTGTTGTATGGTGCGAAAAGAATAATTTGAATCTTAACCCAAGAAAATGTCAGACAATGAATATTTCCAAAAAGCGTATTCCTACATCTTATGATTATGTTTTGTGTTGATTATGTTATATCTCAACACATATTATCCCGTGTCCTTAAAGTTAGGGACTTAGGAGTTCTTTTCACATCTAATTTAGATTTTTCAGAACACATTAATAACATCGTCAATAAAGCTAATTCAATGTTAGGGTTTATTAAGCGTTGGTCCAAGGAATTCCTTGACCCTAACGTTTCCTATGCCTTGTACAATAGTTTGGTTCGGCCCCATCTCGAATATGCATCACAAGTTTGGTCTCCTCATTATGCGATACATATTGAGAGACTAGAATCAGTTCAACGCAATTTTACACGTTTTGCCTTTAAAGGGCTTCAATGGTTTGACCCCAATAATATCCCTTCTTACGATGATCGACTTGCATTTTTCCAGATGCAAAAACTGTGCCAAAGGAGAACAAATAATGATATAGTTTTCCTTCATCAAATTATTACTGGTGTCACTGATGCTCCAGATATTTTGAGTTCTATCTTCTTTAATTACAGAGGTGGAGATTATATTTTGCGTTCTCATAATTTGATTAAAGTCCCCCAACATAGAACTAACTACGGAATGCATGAGCCACTGACAAGAATGAGTAAGCTATTGAATGCGTATGAAGACTTAACTGACTTTAATATCAATAAAAACAAGCTAAAACTAATTCTTAAAACCAGTGTTCCACGTTCTTAAATGTTTTTTTGTATTTTTTGTATTGTTCGTTTTTACTTTTTTACTTACTAACTTACTTGACAAGTGTCTTCTACACGTTTATTTATTGTTTTTTTTTCGTGTTTTTATAATTTTTTGACTTTAAAATTTTAAAATTTTTGGATTTTAAATTTTGCATTGTTACTTTTATTGCTTTTTGTAAGATTTTAATTTAAAACTGATTTATTTTGTTTTTCCTTTTTGTACCTGCTTGCATTAAGCAGTCCCTAACTCTTGCCTTCCTAACGTTCGTATCTTGCCACTCTGTTGTATTAATGTCTTGTTCTGTCCCAGCCATTCGTCACATTCATGTGCGAAGTACTGTAATTTCAATGTTCAATTTTATTACTTTGGGTACTTGATAGAGGAAATATTTGTTTGTTAATCGACATGGACACTACCAAAACCAATCAAAAACTACCTTCAAGGTTTTTGGTCTTGTGTCCTTCTACTTAAACTTGAGACATAAAAAGTCGTTTCTTTTCTTATAAAAATTTACAATAGGTACTAAAAATTTTGACTGATGACCATGCCTCACTACCAAATTTGCTTTCCTAAAAAAAAGACTGAAATACTGAAATTTGTCTACCAATCTTATCTTTACAATTTTGTGTGACAAGGGCCAACATTGTCTTCGTTATTTAGAAAAAAAAACTATGCAAAGCACAATTTTCAAAAATACAAATATTCAAAATAAAGGAAGTGATTTAGGGAGTTTTTTTTAAGGACATATGTGGTTAAATGAATATTATATTTTTTATTTTATTTTTTGTATGTGGTTAAATGGGGTCATTGAAGGCATATATTACTATTTTGTCAAGTTTTTTGTTGGTTTAATATCCAAATGAGTTTGGTTATTATACCCAGTAACCAAAGGATGTGACATTGTCATCTTAAATGTGGTCATAAATATAAATAAAAAGGAACATTTTGAGGACATCTTTCTTGTCGTTAAAGTTCAAGGACTTGCTATAAATCAAGTTAATAGTAAGATTTATTGAACATTGAGGTCATTAGCTTTTAAGAAAGGACTGCAAAAGAAATATATGTATACCATGAAGTAAATCAGATCAACCTATAGGTAAGCCATTGAGTAAGGCGACAGTGAAGGTTGAAGGAAAAAATTTATCGTAAATAGTCACTTTCTTAACATCTACACCATTGCCCTCTATTTGACCTCCTACAGATCGCACTTCAAAGAATAAACCCACAATCCACAAAAGAAGTGATTGCAAAGCCACACAAAACTTACACTTCTAAGAGCTTTTAAAGTAAAGGGTTTTATTCCCCAAACACAACTATGTAATTCTCAAACGAAACAATTCTCGTAAAAGATTATTATCCTTGCCGGAAATCGACCACTTCAATGCTTTTCGATCCGAAATGTCTACACACTCGCTTAAGACACCATTTCTTCTCACATCGACAAGCGACCACATCTTCATTATCACAAACAGATTAAACCTAATCACCATTTAGTTATTTTCCCGCAAATTCCCTTCATTCCCCCACTCTCACCAAAAAGAAATTTGTTTCGAAACAATTGTCTACAATAAAATTAATGATAAAGGAATCATTGTTAATACCCCTTTTATGGACAGTTGGGGGTGAAGGGGGAAGGCTAGACTCGTCTTCGTGTTCGGCACAGTAATCTTATATACCCATACCCATCCTCCTAGGACCGCACACTTGTCTTAATTCTTCCTAATGAAGCATAAAAAATAAACCCACTTCTTCCACTTCCGGTTCATTATGTTTGCTCTTCTGTCTTCTTCGCTCGTTTCGTCGTGTTCGAATCTTGTGGCCCATCATTTTGCGTCAATTGCCGATACAAAAAGAAATAATATCTGCACAACCCCCCACCAGGAAAATAAGATGTCGAAGATGTTTTACCTTGAGATTTATTTAGCAAGTGCTTCGAGAGAGCTGCAGATAGCTTGGAGTCTTTGGTTGTACCGTTCAAAAATAAACTAAACGAACAACTTAATCTTAGACCCACTTAGCTGAGCTTTAAGTACCAAATTAATTTCTTCTTCCGAACAGGAATACCTACTTAACTGCTTCCTTGATGCAATAACTGTTCAATCCAAACATTTTTTTTTTTTAAACCCGCTCTAATTGTAATTTTGATTACTTCATCTAGGTGCTTTAGTTGGCTACCGAAGGGGAAACCTATGCCGTTGTTGGAAGGAGTTTCTGAGAGTCGTGGGAGGAGGCAAATACAAACTTTTCACTTCGCGAAAATTCTTCTCATCGTCACCATGGGACCACTTTAATTCAAAACTTTGGTGATGGGGGCAGAAAGTAGGTCTACAAAAAAAAAAAAATGGAACCAGAGCTATCATCTCGTCGGTATACAGCTTAAAGCCTCTATTAAGGGTAGCCAGATCCAGCTACAAGAAGCGCAAGTAGCTATAGAAATAATAACCCGCTTCGCATCGAGTGGAAGGATGCGGCAGAGTCCGTCGTTGTTTTTCCAGTTTTTTTTTTGCGGACGATGTTTTCAGTTTTGTTTCGATGGCACTTCTAAGGGGTGATGGGTTTTAATGTTGTATCATCGGAAAAAAATTTTGTTTGCTTGGTTGGAGGTATATTTCGAACCTGAAACTCGCACTTTAGCAATAAACAGAAACAAAAACGAGGAGATGATTTAGCGAGTTGGTGTAGTGGGGCGTCGAGACTCATCATCAAGTGGATCACCAGATGCAAAAGATGAAAACTCTGCTAATTAGATTTCTTCTGTGTAAGTATATCATTATTAATTGCGAAAAATTAATTTTTGCTAATGATTGCGAATGCCAAAATGAAATTAGGAAAATTGTGTTGATAGAATCAAAAGTGGAGTGAAATTGCTTTCCCCACCAGTTTAAGTTGATTATGATTCGAAAATAGGAGGAAAAGCGTATATCGTTTTCACCACATAACCTTGAAAATAGTTTTGTTTTTTAGTGACTGTGTTAAGCTGCCAATGATCAGCTTACCGACGAAATGACGAGCTATATAGAGACCAAGACTACCTAAAAACCAACATATTAGGTCTTTTTGTTTACCGCAACAAATTGCAACGAAGTACATCAAAGAAAGAAATTTCTTGTTGCAATTTATTTTAAAATGTATCTTGCTCTTCGAATTTGAATTTGAATTGAATTGGTTCGCCGAAATTCGGAAAGAACATGCTTTGTGCTCAGCAATTAATATGTCATTTAAGTTACAAATATACTTTTTTAGGACTTGATAAGCAAACCAAAAAAATTGTGTTAACGCTTGGTTCCAATAATTTTTTTGTCCGGACGGGAGATAAGTATTATCCTCCGAAGTGTTGATTTTTTTCCAAACCTGATCAAAAATGTTTTAAAGATCTGAATGTGCGTTTTTAATTCCAAATCTGTATACTGACGAATAACTTATTCAAAGTAGTTTTCTACACAGTTTCGTCTATTTCTTTGTGCTCTTTCCATAATGAATTTGAATAGCTCGTCATCGCTGTCCTCAAAAATGTTAATAAACGGTTACGCCCTAAAACTGCAGCACAGGTACAAAATGTTCCCAAACAGACCAATTGTTTTTTTAAACTTAAACAAAGGGAAAATGCTTTTCGACATTAT
Source organism: Sphaerophoria taeniata (assembly GCA_943590905.1). Lineage (NCBI taxonomy): Eukaryota > Metazoa > Arthropoda > Insecta > Diptera > Syrphidae > Sphaerophoria > Sphaerophoria taeniata. The sequence continues at coordinate 70,602,118 of OX016540.1, forward strand.
TGATGGTAGGAGTCTGCGGTTGTCTGTTATTCCTCGCGTTTGGGGTGTGTTCATCAATTCAATTCTCCCTATTTTCATCATCTCTTTAAAAGTAAAGGGTTTTCCAATATGAGGCATTTTTTGAGATAAATGATCGGATGTTTATTTCATTATAAAGAGGAAGGTATGCCGTTAACAATGGAACACAACATCAGCAAAATGGCCGCCACGACCACGCTTACAGGACCATAATCCTTTTCATGAAATTTTCCATAACCAAATCGCAAAGTGGCTGCCCTATGTCCTCGATAGCCTCACGAATTCCATCTTTGAGGTCTTGAATCGACGCTGGGCTGTTGGCGTAGACCTTATCTTTCACGTGGCCCCAAAGGAAGAAGTCGCAAGGTGTTAAATCACAAGATCTCGGTGGCCAATTGTGATCACCTCTTCAAGAAATTACACGGTCCGGAAACTTTTCCCGTAAAAGATCGATGGTTTTATTGCTTGTGTGGCACGTAGCGCCATTTTTATAGTGAATTTTAATAATTTCAATCCGTTGTTGAAGCGTGTATCGTTCCATTTTTATTAATGGCGTAGTTTCTACTTGTCAAATGTCAAAAAATGACAGCTTCAAAAGTGACTCCTACCGAAATAGCGGGCTATTCAAAATAACACCTCTTATTGGAAAAACCTTTAGTTAAAGAAAATGATGTGGAATCAGTGTGAAAAGTTCAATCAAAAAATAAGTTCGTGTAACATTTCATGCCTTGTCCAATTCGTTTAGGGCGTCTTCTCCCTTTATTTTTTTGATAAAATTGTAGGATAAAGTTGGAATTTTCCAACTGTATAAGCTTATAGCAAGTATCATTTTACGACCAATGGTTTGCCAACACAGGAACTGTGCTATACCACCGGCTCATCACTTACAGCATTGAATAAATAAAAAACACGGTAAAATTAACATAAAACATTTAAGAAAGTGGACCACTGGTTTAGTGGTTTTTAAAATTATTTTAAGTTGAGTTTTACTTTAATTAAATTCTAGAGAAGTTTTACTTCAAATACAGTTTATTACAATTTCTGCCAGGAAGATGGTACATGAAAATAAAGGCCTGAACGCTTTCTATCAGTCAAAATAAACAAAAATTGTATGTGATGCCTGTACCGAGTTATGATGCAGATTTTGTGCTTAGGTATAATCGCATAAAGAATAGCTTCTGATGCACGTATCTCGCCAACCAGAGCTCGGAATTTAATTTGCCTTTAAGTGATTATTATTCTCCTTTTTTTCGCGATTTCAAATTGATTTTACTCACAATTTTCTTCAACAACCGTTAAAGTATAATTCTACATCAAATATAAGGCCTATAAGTTTTCTTTCAGCCGTTGAAAGCGAATATTTTTTCAGCACTCGTTTTTCAATATTTAATCCAAAAATCATTCCTTTCAATTTTTGGCATCAGAAAATTTCCCGCGATCTTAAATCGCCAGAACCCATTCACTGAAACCGAAAATATCCGAGAGTTTTGGTTAGCGGGTTTAAATCAGAAACCCACTTGAAGAATTTCTCTCAATGCTAATATCTCGAGAACTAAAGATAGAAATTGACATTGAGAAAGTAATTTTCTTAAATCAAAGGTAATTTTGTTTTCGGTTAGGTTTTGAAATCATTTGAACCATTTAATTATGTAATGATATTAGTCTAGAGAGGAACATTTCGATTTTCGACCTCTTCTTAGTTTAGTTTAGTTTATTTATTGTTATAATTACTCAGTAAGATACAATAGGCGTGTTTTTTTGCACGCGTATATACGCTTAAAAAAATATTTACATGCAAAATGCAACAACAACAAATGTCTATATCCGCTTAGTAAGCGCCGATAATTATCCAAGCTTAAGAAATAAGCGGATATAAAAACAGTGATTCCATAATATCTTTTTCACTGTTTGCGATGAATTTTCAACATATGTCAAAACTTCATTTTGAAATTCATTCCATTTTACAAACAAGGATACAAGGCTGGTCTGCAGTTGAATGGTTAATCTCAGGGGCGCCAAGCGAAATTTGATTGAATCAAGATTATATCGATTGTACATCAATTTTATTTTTCAATTTCAATTCTTTTTTTGGACTACATGGTGTTTTAACGTTCAAGGTGTACATGCACGATTTTCATTGTTTTTTTTTTATACTACGTTACATTTTCTTAATTTTCCATCCTTAATTCATCATATTTATTGTGCTTTTTCGGGTCGTATTAGAAAGCGCATTCTATGAACAACTTGATCAAGTGTTAAAAAATACAAGAAATTGTGTAGCGCCTAACGATCACCAACAAAAATAAATGCGCCCCTGAATTCGAGTTTTTGTTTTTTTGACAGATGAAACATTGGACCCATTGTATTTCTATCTAGCTAGTACCCGCGAGATGACAATCGATTGTGATGTCATCTTGAGATCTGGCGCAAAAGCTATTTTTTTCCCAATATCAAACTATGTTAAAAAAATAGCTCTTGCGCCAGATCTCAAGATGGCACTAGGATCGATTTTCATCTCGCGGGTACTAGGTAACAGAAATACAATGATTGGACCAATCACAGCTCAGCACATGAGGGAAATTTCAAAATGGCATTTGACTAGTAATGCCAAATTACTTAAACAAAAAAATTGTCGTTTTTTTTTGTGCACTGTTCATTTTAAGCGTATATGCGCGTGCAAAAAAACACACCTAAGGTAGAATTGCTTTAAGAAAGGTTGGATGCATGCCATCAATCCCTATAGAGTTAGATTTTATTGCTAAGAAACTTTCAAGCACATCTGTTTCCTCAACGGCCGAGAAATTGAATTTTAACTTTTGATTGTCTACCGAGACAAAATTCATTTCACTCTCATCTGGTAGATAACGGCAATTTAAATTATTTAATTGAGTAAAATTTTTGTTCAGAACTTCACAGTCAACGTTAGATAAGTTACTGTTATTCTTACTACCTACGCCAATATCTTTCAGATTCTTCCAAAGTTTATCTTTCGCTAGACTAGGATCAAAGGGCACGGTAGTGCCCAGCCAAGTTCTAGCACTACTCCCTTTTTACAGGATCGAACTCAAGCACGTTTTTAACCCCCCATAACTTTTGAACCCATAGAGTTAGAAGCTTGAAATTTGAATTACGTATTAACTTCATAAGCACAAAGGCCCTGTGAAAAAACACAATTTTGTAGAACCACTACTTCCGGAGGTATTGAACAGTAAAAATTTCAAAAACCGTAATTGACTGACTGACTGACTGACTGATCATCAAAATTATGAAGCACTTCTAACAATAGCAGAATCTTGAAATTTGGTATAATGGTAGGTTTTCGGGTGTATACAAAGGAAAAAATCGAAAATTTCAATTTGCTCATTCAGGGGGCGTGGTATCCGCCCACTTTCTAAACCTGGTCGTAGGATCTTGAAATTTGGAATTCTTTTAAAAATAGAGTGGCGCGACAGCTTTTGAAAAGCCAAGGCCTAAGTGGCTTACTCTCATCAACGATTCTCTAAGTGCGTGTGAAGAATTGAGGGGACCTACAATTTAACGCCGATTCCGAACGGCAAGGTTGAGAAACACTTTTTCATGACAGATTGATACTCTTGGAAGTTTTGTCAATTCTCCGCAAGAGGCAGTACCCGTGAAAGATGAAATAAAAACTTTTTTATGGGCCCGAGTAGGACTCGAACCAACGCACCTAACCACTAAGCTACGGGCAACTGCCACGCGTTCTCTGATGAGTTTGACTATGTTGTTATTTAATCGATACCAAGACTTACTTTGCTGCAGAACTTTATTGAGAGGAACATGTTGGTCGAAGAGATAGTTAATGTTCATAGACAATAAAGATAACTGGTCATCTACCGATGATAGATAGTAAATCTGATACCAATCCATTGAAGCCAAATCGATTTCTAATTGCTGTTTATTAATATTTTTGAAATCTCTGAATTCAAAATAAGATGGAGAAAAGTCTAGCAAACATTCGAAAGTAAGGTAGATAAGGTCGTGATTCGAAAAAGCTGAGGCAGAAAGTTGGCTGTAGAGGAGAATTTTACTTAAATGGATGACGAAAAACTAAGAGGGTACTATTATTTTTAGTGAAATGTGTCGGTGTTGAAACATTTACGGAAAAAGATTCAGTGATCTCATACTGTTAGTGAGCTCTTACAACATAACATTAAAAATAATTTTTAGTTCTCGTCTCAGTTGCAATTCTAAGTTATAAATTAGTTGCTGACCCGGCAGACTTCGTGCTGCCTCAATTGATAAATAAAAGACCTATACTTTTATACTGCGCTACCCTACTACCTTCAACCTGCTACCCGCTTCTTCTATCTGCTATCCGCTAACCGCTACTTTTATCTGCTACCCACTACCCCGGTACCCCGTTACCAAGCTATCCCGCTAACCTATTACCCGCTACTTAATACTTCTTCACGCTACCCACTACCCCGCATACTCCACTACCCGTTACCCTGGACATATTTCATAAACGGCTTAATCGATTTTGTACAAAATACTTAAACCCATTTACGCGAACATTCCCTCAAAATTCGGTGCCAGACACTCCACTAGTACAAAAGTAGTGAGTCGAACTCAATACCACGAACACAATAAAATTTCTTATACATTTGTCTCACATAATCCGGTATAAATTTGAAATAAACTTTACAATACGAACATTTTAAATCTTCAATAAACACGATATAGGAAATTATCTTAAATTTTCAGTATTATTATAATATAATATTATATTATAATAATCATATGAATCAAACCACATGCACATAAAATTTAAAATGCTCAGTAATTTTCCAAACAAAAATAACACAACATTTTCAGAGAATTTCACAAATTGATCAGGGGCCGAATTACCTCTTCATTGAACGAGTGAGTGAGTCCCATCAGTGATCGAACGAACGAGTAAGTATCTACTTTCGGATGATGACATTCGTTAGTTCAAGTATCGTTTGAGAGTTATAAAATGTAGTAGATTTACTCAACAACAACGTGTCTCTATTTATTTTGAACGACTTTTGAGGGGTTTGACCAATAGAAAACAATACTTGAGTGAAATAGCGTAGGCAGAAATATAAAATATTAATTTTTTATTAAATGAAAAAAAAACATAGTTTGACTGTTAAAAGAAAACGAGATTGGTGAAGGTTTGTAGGGGAAAATCTTGACCTAAATAGATTATCGGCAAAGAATTTCGTAAATAAATAACTCAAATAGTAAAACTTAAATTTTTTCTTAGAAAGTTCATCCCATCAGTGAGCTGTTCATGTGTCGAATGAAATTCAGTTCGATAACTAGGAGAGAATTTAATTTGTTTGTACTAGAAGCTCGATACAGAACTCGATAACGTGAGAGGTAATGCCAAACACACAAAAACACACACATTTCAGTAACGTATTATTCGATAACGGATGCGGTAATTCGGCCCCATTTAATTACTTGCTGCAAACAATTCAGCAAAACAAAATCAAACAATCTAAAAAAGGAAAAAAATCGACGACAGGAAATGTCAAGTCAAGTGTAAGTTTTTTTGTTGTCGACGAAAAACAACATTTGACGAATATAGTTCATAGTTAATTAATCCGCACAGAAAAGAACAGAAAAGATCCAAAACGTAGAACGTAGAAGTGGAGAAACCTTACCATAAACTTTTCTACAATCTGCCGCTTTGTGTTCCATGAAGTTGTCCTGCTTTGTTTAGTACAATTTTTTCTGCTCCTACTTTTTTGGTAGAACGGCCTTCTGAAAACTATCAAATGTCAAAATTTCATATGCCAAAATTAATTTTATTTTTTTTCCAATTAAACAAATTTTTGAAATTAGGTCCGTTCGCGTACCCACCTAAAACAGTCTAATTTTACGAAAAATTACGAAATTTTTAATTTTTCGTAAAAGAGAGCGCTCACGAGAGAGTAAAATATTTCCCTAAACTACGAATTACAGACCAAGAAATTTCTTTGGGCTGGGCGGCTGGGGCCGAATTACAGCATCCGTTATCGAGCGAGTTAGTCTCACCCGTGATCGAGCGAACGAGTAACCTCATTGGGATTATGACATTCGATAGGTCACGTATCGTTTGGGATTTAAAAATTGTACTAGTTTTATCGAGTCTCGAATTATTTTGAAGGAATTTTGAGAGGTTTGACAAATAAAAAAACAAAACTTGAGTGAAATTGTGAAGGCAGAAATATTATTTTTTTTATTTTATGAAAAAAACATAGTTTGACTTTTAAAGAAGACGAGATTGATGAAGGTTTGGAGCAGAATAACTTGACCTTAATAGATGATTGGCAAAGAATTTTAAATAAAAATAACTCAAGTTCTCAAAAGAAGTAAAATTTAATTTTCTTCTTAGAAATTTCCTCCCATCAGTGAGCTGTTTGTGTGTCGAATGAAATTAAGCTCGATAGCTGAGCAGAGAATTTAAAATTTTTGTACTAGAAGGAGAAGCTCGATACTGAACTCGATAACGTAAGAGGAAATGCCAAAAGCACACAAACACTCACAATTCAGTAACGTATTATTCGATAACGGATGCCGTAATTCGGCCCCTGATTTGTGAAAAGTGTCAAATTTGATTGAAAATGACAAATAAATAAATTCAAATCTATGGCTTTTGCTGGTTTAAGGCCGTGTGTGAATTGCGTTAAAATGTGTATTAAAACTTGACGTTTGGTTAAAATTTGACGTTTGATTGAAAATGGGATCAAATTTAGCCATTTGCTGTGTGAATTGCGTTAAAAAAGATATTTTAACCAACATTTCTACGTAGAACTAGGAAATTTCCCTCAACAAAAAATGTTTTTATCCACATAGGTAAAATAATTTTGAGTACAAAACCAAAATTTAAGCAATAAATTTCATGAAAAGCCACTTAAGATAACAACCAAACTCTGTTATATTAATTTTTCACGATTTTGCAGTGGTAATTTGATAATTTGAGTCAACAGTAAAATATCTTCAAACGAAAATTTCCCTTTTTGGATGATTGGTTCCTTCCATCTGGTAACACTGCAAAACATGTTTTCACAGCTGACATATGTTTTAATTCTCAAAAGAAAAAACAATAATTTCGTTTTTCTATTTGAAAATATTATGAATTCATAGAATTTTATTTATTTTATTGAAAAATCAAAGCAATTTTTAAATAGTCATAACAAAGAACTAAATAAAACGGAGAGGAACAGAACAAAACAACAAAACAGAAGCAAACTTCTCTATCATTCATGAGAAAAAAATACACGTCAAAATTTTAACCCATTTATCCTGCTCCACAGCAGGACTTGGAATATTTAGTTAACAGCTGATTGGAAACTGCTAAAAGTCAAAACAGTGAATTGAATTTATATACTGCTCTGTTTTGATCTGAGTTTTCTTCAGTAAACAATACTTTTTAAAAACAATTAAGAAAATCGGCCAACGGGTTTTCAACTTATAAGAGCACTATCATTTTAACGAGTTAGTCTTTTATATACAGGGTGTTCCAAAATTCAACGATAAGCCGGAACCAGGGGGTGGCCCCATTCGTGACTGCATGGAAAAAAAATATTAAAAAAATCAAACGCCTTTTTGTTTCATATTACAACAAAAAATGTAAATTCTCAAAAAAAAAATCTCTTGACATTTTTTGCTACTGTGACCACAATTTTTCATTAATTTTTGATTTTATATTTTTATCAGAATCTTAAAACATAGATAGTTTCCAAAAATTCCAAATTTTCAGCGGTTTTTCCACGACAATTAATAAAAAAAGTGTTTTTCCATAAAATTTTAATTTTTTTTTAGTTTAAGTCCACTTTCAGGAAGTGATTTCTCTGAATAGAAATTTTTTTTGAAAATCGGTTGTTCTCATGAAAAAGTATTTCCAAAGTGTTGTACCATTTTAGAATCTTGATAAGCTGCGCCAATTTAAAAAAAAAAAAGACGCCATGGTAGTGTCCATACATTTTGTTATAACCACGATGACTAAAAGTGGACTGAAACAAAAAAACAATTAAAATTTTATTTTTTTCCATGCAGTCATGAATAGGGCCGCCCCCTTGTTCCGGCTTATCGTTGAATTTTGGGACACCCTGTATATAGATACTCTATATCCCTACCAAAAACTATCAAAATATTCTAATGAAACAAAAACAGCTTCTTCAATTTAACAAATTCAAAAACAAATTTGCCTTGCTAGGGCCTGCGTCCTCAAACTTTGTTCAAAATATTGAATAAATAATTCAGAGACGTGTTCCCGTTTGAAATCTGTATTTCCTTTTACTTTTTCGCAAACCCGCTCTGATTGACAAACCTTAACTCTATTTAATTGCATTTTTTCTTTATTTTAATCCCCAAACCACTTTGCCGCCGTTACGCCATTAATATTCCAGACTTTCCAGCAAATACAAAACGAAGAACGTATAGTTTCGAAATGCTTCTTTATCAACTCAAGTACCCACTGTTTTTTTGTTCTTGTCGAATGCAAGTTGTTAAACTAATCCACCCACACTTCTTAGAAACACTTTTGACAGCACCAACAACGCCGCCGACAAGACTCAAAAGTAAAAAAAATCCTTTAGGTACCTTCTTGAGGCGAAGGTGGTACTTGAACCATAAAAAAGCCCCATTTCTGTCACTTTTCGTGCCGCCACGAGGTTTATATACATGTACATATACCTATATATATATATTTTTTTTTTGTTGAAAAAAATGTTTTGTTTGATCTGTCTTTGATCTGAAGAGATTTATCTCAGATGCTTTGAGGGGTGAGAAAGTAGAAGAACTTAGGTCCCACATAGCCGCGCTACCGAATGAAGACAAAAACGGAATTCACCACACAAAGTCAATATTTGGATCAAGCACTGACTAGAGTCTGCAACTTGTATACAAGAGGACAACGACACAGCGACGACATTCTTTTCACAATAACATAGCAATGTGTGTTTCAGGTTCTGGATTATTTGCTCTCTGATTGAAGCAGCAGCCCCGAATAAGAGGAAGAAGAAGCGGATACGGTAGCAAGTTGCCCCTAAAGGACCGTTCAGGTGGTCCTGGGATTTTGTTTATCTTAGACGAGTAACTTCATTATTACAAAATGTTTTTTTGAATCTTAACGGCCACCCTAACAACAAAGAGGTTGAGTGTCGAACCCATTAACATGGAACAAATTACACATACCTGTGCTTCAATTCCTGCTAGCGTCTGTTTGGCTAAGGCTACGCTGCCAAGCCCAGATGATGTACACAGCTTCTTCCCCATAATTTCCTTTAAAGGTGCGGAAGTTGTTTGGAAGAAAAGAGCGAAGCAAATACTCACTGAAATGATCACTTATTTCGGAAAAATGAGAAATTGCCGCAACTTTATTTGCTTATTGACATAACACAGGTTCCGTATGATGGGTGTCTAACGTCCCCCAAAATGTTTTCAGGCCGAGCGACCAGAATATAAACTAGAGATTGCCATGTGAATGATTACGGAAAAGCGGATAACACTGGTTAAGAGATGTGTTTGTGTACCTTTTCTTTAACACTGACATACTAGTCGAACGGGAATACATAATATGAAGTACCGGTCGGTGGTGGCGACGGTGTTTTCTCGGAATATCACAGTCTTGCAAGCTTTGAGCAAATATTGTCCTTCTTCTTTCGTTTCGGTTAGTACAATTTTTGTTTCTCCATGTTGGAGATGGTTTTAATGTATTCTGATTTTACCTTCTCGCAACAAAAGTTCTACCGAAGATGACGATGATGTCGAAGACAAAAGAAAACAGCAAAATGTTTTGTTATGTGCGAAGAGTGTTAGACAACAAATGCTGCGCAAACAAATTGCTATGCAACAATAGGTACGCAGTTGATTTGAGAGCGATACTTCAAATTTAACTTGACAGCATTGAATAATCTGACAGCATTCAAATTCAAGTTTTATTCTTTCGGCTTTCGAGAGTTGGAGAATAAATAATCACTTTCACAAACTGTTTGCTCAAGTCGAGAGCATTGAAGCTTTTTTAAAAAAAATTGCGCGATAAGCGAATTTTGCAAGTGAGATTGATGCAGAACAGACGAGTATAAAGACATTCTTAAGAGGGCTTTGTTTATCATCTTAGTGTTTTTTAATTGCAGTAAATTGCTTGCATGTTTTTTCTGCTCGTTTTCTTAAAACAGGAAATTTAAAAAGAAAATACTCATTTAGATGACTGAAAACATCACGAGAAATCTCCTTGAAAAAAGTTACAAAAGATTCAATCCCTCCCTTTTTTTACTTTTTCTTCGAAAATCAAAATCCTTACGATTCCTCGTGATTGTTTTCATTTAAATGTTGACAAATTGATTTCACTCAACCTTGACAAATAATCATTGAGATTCCCAAAACTTATAATCCATTTCGATTTTCGTCTAGAGCTCTTGGTGACATTTACATTTTGATCTCTCTTTCTCTAGGTTTCAAAAGTGAAATGAACCAAAACGAAGATGAAAACAAACTTTTATTTTTCTTGAAAAAGAAAAAAAAAGAAAAATAATAAAAACAAAAATAAAATAAACCTAAAGTGTTCTTCAAAAAACAAAATTTTATCAACAACCTTCAGCCCGAAGAGTCCTTTATGAAAAAGTTAAGTGTAGGTAAGCTTGTTTTGCCTATTATAGCTCTCGCATGTCCTTAACTCAAACTGAATCTTTCCATGAGTAGATCCACTTGCTCTCGTTTGAATTCGAACTTTTATTCACAAAATCAATTTGCTACTACAAATTGGTATAACTTTCTCTTAAATTTTTCCACGAGACTGTTAAAATACCTACCTATGTGCAAGAGAGAAAAAGACAAGACAAGAAAAAAATATTTTTTCAAACGTAAATAGGTTTACTAACTTTACATGTCAACCTTTACTTTTTATTTCGAGTAAACGTTTAAACTTTTTCTTTCAATTTAAATCGTTCTTTCGAGCCCATCCTTAGCCTCCAAAGGGGGGGTTAATAAATGTCAGACGCCTTGAACCGCATCTCAATGGAATCGGAAAAAAAACTATAGTATAGGCTATTATATAGTATAGGGTATATAGATATACTCGCCTTCAAAAGGAAAACACATGAATTGTCCCAAAAGAAATCAAGAGCATTATGCCGAGCAAAATAAAGGACCTTCTTGAAAGGAATAAAACGATAACGATGCTCCGATGGGAGTTTTTTTTTCCACCTAAAAATAAAGTTGGGAGATTTTGGAGTTTTGGAGACGAAGTAACTCTTATAGTAAATATAAACATTGAGCAAATTAACTTGAAAAAATATTTACTCAGCATTTTATTTCCTAGGGAGAGCTACCTACTCCTTGTGTCCTATGCTGCCGGTCGGTCGGTTCATTCGGTCGACCTTTTCGCTGAAAAATCACAAGCTATGAAGAAGCCATGGCCAGAGTGGGTGGTTTATATGGATGGTTTATATACGGGCGGAAACGAACGACGATGCCATTCTAAACTTATAAAATCGAAGGATAACACGAAAAAGAAGTGAAAGAAGTCCTTATTATTGAATTTTCTTTTTTAAACGAAATCAAATATAATACTAAAAATAAAGAAAGGAAATCAAAGTTACTCCTGCAGTCAGTTCGTGTTCGCGTGTGTTATCCCAATGCCAAAAAAGGACCAAAGGACCTGAACAACGACGACGACGCTCGATGACGACGAACAAGAAGCTCATATAAGAAAAGAAATTAAAGTCGTGAAACAAGACGTATTCCTATTCTTACAAAAGGATAAGGACGAAAAAAAGGAAACACAAACATACGTCCAGAAAAAAGAATATACATATAACATCCTGATAAGGGAATTATCTTTTGCTCATTCGTAGATAATCCAAACCCAAAAAAAAAAATACGAAAGGATAAGATACTTGGTGGATGGATAAAAAAAATGTGTGGGTGGTATTTCTCTCATTCTTAGTCCTTGTAAAACTGAAATCACATTTAGATTCTCCTCTCGAATCGTTTCTTCATTTATATTGGCGCGCGTTTGTTCGGCAAAGGATAATAACCACTATCATCTTGGTATTCTTATTTCTTATTTTTTATCCTTAAGGAACACACAGAAAGATCCAAAGATATGTCAAAAAATCAGTTGAATGTTGTAGGAGTCGCAGTACTTTAAAAGGACGAGTATAACTGAGAGGAGACTTGATACAACAAAAAGACTTACACTTCCTTTTCTTTAAACTCGTGATGATGGTTGTTGGGGTTGATGTTCCTTTTTTTATCTTTCTTAATGCGGAATGGGCAAATGAATCTCATACGGAATTCAATTTATTGGCAACTTTACGGATTTGTTATGGGAGAATATAGTTTTTTTTTATCTTTTTCTATTACCAGCTTTGCACTTCCTCTTCGTTTCCTTTGAAGAGGGAAGTTCTTGTGATTTTTGTTTTACGATGCCATTCTGTCCCGGCTGCGTTGCCGTCAGAAACGTTTGTCAGCTAATAAAAAGCTCAAAATATATATATTCTGGTAGGGAGGAAGTAAGGACATAACTTTTTCTGAATTCACATCATCATCATGGGGTATGCGAAATGGCAAACATTCGAGACCATTTCGAGTTCCGGTTTGGAGATTGATGGTTCGGGAAATTGGGGGTTGTTGGGGCTATTTAGAAGGCACACAGTTAGGCTTGAAAGTTTGTTGCCAGATGTTCATAACTGTAAGTACAAACTATTCCGAAAAAGTTAATACAGATGTCTCTAAAGTCTATAAGATAGTCAACTGATATAAATTATCCGAAAATTCCAAAAGTGAGGGAATTCGAAAAGCCACTCACCTATTAAGATTCCTAAAGTCATTCCGAAAAAAGAAATGTTCAAAATATTTTATAATGTATTTACAAAATGACAAAACTAGAAAAATGTTACGTCCTTAACGTCTTCTGAAAGTTCTAAATTCCCTTTAAAACTCGTTCTAGTGCTTCTCGCTCTAATGTTAGAACATAGTTTTTTTACGATATCTAGATATCGGGCATTTCTTCCCTTCTCTAGAACTCAATCTAAAATCATCATTAAGTTCTAACAAAGTTCTAAATCTGAGTTCTAACGCGTTATAACTTGCTGAAGAATTGACTTAGAACTCAAATTAGTTCTACAATTTCACATAACCAAGTTTTAAGGGCTTTGTCAAGAAATTAGGCGTTAAACTCTTAACTCAAAAATCAGTTTTCATAGAAAACAAATCTAAATTCCTGAAACTCGAAAATAATATTATATCCTTAATTAAATTTCCCGAAAGCTCTTATTAAAAAATCCTGTATCCGAATTATTCACTAACTCTTAATTACATATTTAACACGTGAAAAACTTCACAAAAAAAGTTGTACGTGTCAGCTCCGACGAGTGACTGGAGTTTACTCAATAAAAACGGTTATAATAACATACATAATACATAGTACGAAAGGAAAAAAAATGAATTCATATATTTGGTCATATTACTTTGATTAAGAACCGATTTTTTAGTCGTCAGATAAACAAGTAGATAGTGTTTATTCGACAGATAACAGAATATTGGATTTTTCAATCGTCAGATAGACTTTATCTGACGAATTACGCTCTTATTTATTCGACCGATGAATACTCAGATAAGTTTATTTGCCAGTTTGTTATTTGTAGATTTTTTCGACGAATGAAAAATCGGCTATACTATATTATAAGACATATAAACAAACGTTTAAGTTGCCTATATGTAAGAGTTACCATTATTGTAAAACTAAAATAAATAAAAGAGCATGAAATTTTCTAACATGTGCGTAAGTTTCACCGTTTTAATTTGTAATCTCTGTGCTATTTGTTGTTTATCAAATAGCGATGACATTGCCCAAAAACTTTCATCCCCTCTTCTCACCCCTTCAGTGTTAATTTTTGTTTTTACTTTGAATGTCGTATTTATGTATGTTTAATCAAAAGCCATAAACATAAGTTCAAACTTCTAACCTTATCAATCTCCATACAAACATTTACCCAGTATTTCAACACACCTTTCAACCCCTTTCATTGCTAAGCTTATGAATGACCTTTCTCATGCCCTAGACCATCTTATACCAAATTTCATTTAAATCAGTCTATTAGGTTAGACGTTTTTAAAAGAGTTAAAAGATGCTTTACCCTTCACTTTTTCTACTCAAAAATTTCAGAAAGCCGGGATCTTAAAAGCGTAAACCCTAAAATTAAAAATCCATATACCTAATATGAATATTCAAAAATCCAGCATTTCAGCTCAAATAGCTAAAACCATTTGATCTCGTCATCGAGCACATAATTAACCGGAAAATCCACACCAAAAAAAAAACAAAAAAAAAAACAGATAACGAAATCCAAAAAAATACTCCGAAACAAAAAAAAAACGCTAAAAATCAATAATTATGTACATTTAAGACTCCTAAAATCTTAAAAATCGATTACCACTCAATTAAACAAACACCGAATTCCTTATTTTCCGGAATCCGAATATTTCAAATAGTTATACCTACACAAATATCGCATTCAGAACGCTCACACAACTTGCAAAAAACAGTTTCCACTAACCGCATACTCCGAAACCTCAAACTAACGAAAGTTCATATCCTTCCGAAAAACGTCATGTCCTCAAAACTAAAATAAACATTTTCTAAAAATACCAAAACCCCCGAGTCTTCAATATCCAAATAGAAACCAACTTCATTTCTCAAATCTACAAAATTTGATATCCACAGTAAAAAACTGTCCGAAATCTTTTCAGGTGCACTGTCGTAACTCAATTTGATAGATAACTTAAGGATGCTGATACCAGCATAAAATTCAACATTCTAGATTGTCTTCCCTCAATTGTCGAGGCTGTAGAAGGAATTGATAGTAACAGTAAGCCTAGAGAGTCGGAGGAGGCCCGCACCTTATCTGTAGCTGTAGCAAGTCCCTTTGGATCGGAATTGAGAGATAAATCAAAATGTTGTCGTTGTATAGCACCACCCTTCTTTCAATTGAGCCCTCGAGATATTGAAGCTTCTGATCTGATGCCGATGGTTGATGTCGTTTTCATGCTACCGCACCTGCAATAATGGTGTTCGCCTTTATCGTCATCGTTCGCATCATTTTAGCCGTCTCTTCATCCAAAAGATATAAACCCAACTCCTCCACCTCCTCCCTCTCACTCTTACTCACTCACTCTTTATTCAAGGGATTTTTTATTCCGTTTATGTGTCCTTTTGGTCTATTGAGTGAACTAAAGATGGGAAGAAAATTCTTGCACGAAAAGAAGGTAGAAGTAACTCGTACCTGTGTGGAATACCATCTCCATTAATATTGGTCCTTTGGTTTTGGTCGTCGTCGGTCGGTCGTCGTCTTCAACGACAGTTGTTGGTTATGTCGTGAAACGGATGTGCGACGACATGAAAAAGATACTTATGGTTTTCCCATCATCTCCGGACCTTCAAAATTCTGTGGCTCGGTGTTATTGTGTGTGGTAGTGTTTTGAAATTACGTGTCTAACGAAATCAATCAGAAATGTCATATAATCGATTATTATGAATGGACATCGGGATCAGCGTCATCATCTTCTTTCATCTCCTGCTTCTTATCCTTTATCGCTAGGGGATTTTCTTTTCGCTGTCGGTTGTTTAATCGATTTTTCGTATTAAGGATAATACTTTCGCATCACCTACACTTAACCTTGTTATAACCCCAACAGTTAAGTGTACTTCCTTCTTTTCTAACAACAACGACCAAGGAACGATTTTTTGATTATCCCTTTTCGGTGTGGTAATTACGTGCCCTGGAGGAGCATTTGAAAAGGGATCTTCTATACTCGATATCTTTCTTTAAGCTTGAGCCTTTCAAATATTTTTATCCCGCCCATCAACGTTTCTCTTACATGGCAAATGTGGGGCTTGGGATGAGTTTGTGCGTTATTTGGGATGAAATGGAAACAAATGAAGGAAACAATGTGCAAAAAGGACGACAAGGGACTATAAAGTGACTGCGTCCGTAAAGAAAGACTAAAGAAGAACAGGATGTTGCAGTAATTGAGGATAAAAATTAGATTTCTTATTTGGCATTGCTGAACAGTGGTTCAATGGCTGCGAACATTGTTTGTATTTGTTTTTGTTTTGCTTAGGGTTCTTGGGTTACCTCTTCGGGAATTGGATAAAATATATTAAATTTGCAAAAGTCCTCGAGGTGGTGATGCTGCCGTAAAATCTAATATGAAATCTTGAATACGTGTAGGCAGAACGTTTGTTTTAGGATGCATTGATTTTGTTGCGTTCGAAAATAGTGTGGTTTTGTACTTGAATTGTTACTTGAACTTAGGCCACCGAAAAGGGAGAAGTACTTTCCTACCTGCCTAAGCCAATTCATACTGATCTAAACGCACTCGGGTAGTTGAGTTGCACTGGTAAGATCGTAAAGCACGCTCTTTTTCTTGTGTTGATTTTCCTTTTTTTTTTATCGTCGAAGGTAATATGATCTGTACGGCGGCGCGTCCATTCCTTCAAGACTAACCCATAAAAAGCTCCTTAAATAACAGTGCTTTGGTAGGTGGGCATGTTTGACTCTTCTGAAAAGACAAGTCATGAATATTCATAATCTTTGAACTTGGAAATGCTTAAAAAAATTAACAAAGTTAGTGCTTTGGTGTGTTCTTAGAATTAATTAAAAAAAAGTAAGCAAACAAAATATACATACAGAACACACTGTACCTAACTGTCTTCTTTTGAAATAGATTCATATTTTTAATTTCACGCCTCTTGAAACAATATCGTCCTTTTTAATTCGTCCTTTTCTATTCTCCCAAACGAAATAAACTCGCTAATTCAACAAAGCTGAAATATGAAGGAAAATCCAGTTTAAAAAACAATGTAATGCAAAGTCTAATTTGAAATGTTCTGCCGCAAATATCCGAGTGCTGCATGCTTAAAATATTTTCATCACCAATGGCACATAATAGCCTAGGAGAAGCAGGCCGGCCGGTCACCTAAGCTGCCTCCAGTGGCAGTATGCCTTTCGCTTAAAACTTACATCCTTGTTTCCTTGTTTCCCTTATTAAATCACTTTTATGTGAGTAAGTTTTTGTGGAAAAATCTTAATTTTGAATGCCAGTACCGAGATTCCATCGTGTCGTCTCGTTTTGCCATCCCCTGACGTTGACGGAGGGTGTGAGCAATTTCGGCTGGAAAAATGATGAATATTCAATTTATGTTGTTGGTTTTTGAGGGTATGTAATGGTTTTCTTTTTTTTAAGCTCACCCGATTTTCATCTCTTTAATCAATAGCGTATGGTCCTTTTTGTATCCTTTATTTTGCCGTTTTTCACTATTTTCTTCGTTTTCTTCTTGGCTACGAAGCGTCTGCCACTTCTGATTTTCAAGATTCGCATTTTCCGCAGTCTAGCATAGCAACCATTTTTTTTTTTATTTGTTCAAAGGACGACTATATTAAAAAGAAAAGGACGATGAGGAATTTGAGAAAAAAAAAACCATGCAAAAGAAGCGAATCAAGTGAAATGACTTGAAGACATTTAAAGGCCTTCTTTCAGTCATTCAGAATTTCTGCCGAACACGAAAACTTAAATCTCCAAGGATATCATCAAATGTGTTTTGTTGCTCGCGATTTTTGCAGCAACTAGCACGGCAAAGCGTCCTATACCCAGTGCCGGAGCCGGATTAGACTCAAGGCAAACTAGGCAGCTGCCTAGAGGCCTTTTTAATTAAAACCAGCATTCATATCTGCATTTATATCTGCGATAAAAAAGAAACAAAATTACACATGTTCATAAGGAATTATGACTCCCGTGGTATGGTGCTTACTTCGACAGAACTAACAGACAACAGTATCGGAAAAATACAGCGACACATACAAATAAATTAAAAAAGATGAAGAAATTTATACAGCTGTTGAATTATTAAGCTTCATTAATAAGTGCTACTTTTCACTGGCGATGAGAGTTTATTTATGCTTCTGCAAATGATTCTCCACTAAAGGGGGCTCACATTTACCGACATGTCTATCATATCAACTTCTATCGTGTTGGTAAAAAACCACCTTAACTCTAAATGACATTGCGGACAAATCTTCGCGAAAACATCCTGCACGTAACAGCTTATCTAGGGTCAACATGTCAAAAAAGTTTGAACAATTCAATTTAAAAGAGAAAACAAAAAAAAATAGATTTTTGTTGCAATTTATGTGTATTAGCAGTATGTATTGTATAAATTCTACTTTAATCATTGTAATCAATACTTTTTGTTGCTATCAAAATGTTTTAGAGCGTCAGATAAGCAAGCAGATAGTGTTTATTCGACAGATAACAAAATACTATTTTTTCAATCTTATTTATTTGACCGATTAATATACTGAGATAAGTTTATTTGCCAGTTTGTTATTTGTAGATTTTTTCGATGAATGAAAAATCGGCTATTAATCGATAAAATATATTTATTCGTTTCAAGATTCGCTAGCTCTTTCAACTAGCAACTTTCAATTGGACTATTTTCATCAATTTTTAAAACACAATTGAAATATTCAGAGCAATAAGAGCTCGAAAGCACATTTAAAAAAACTCTTTGTTCTGTTTTTTTTTTCATAATTTTTTAAGGTGTTGCTCTACCGCCCCGGGTTTAGCACACTTTTCTCAAATAACTTAAGAAAAACGTATGATATTGAAAAACCGTCAGAAAAGGGCACGAGAATCGCATAGCCTTAAGGTCTCCGAAATGGTTAATCCGGCACTGCATATGCCCGCATTAATGGCACGGCAGGAAGTTAACGTGTTTATCCTTTTTCCTTGCAAAAGTATTTTTTTTGCTGCTGTATCCTTTTTTCTTGGTCATTAGCTTGTTAGCAAGATGATTGTTGTAGATTGTTGTGTACTTGGGTCATAGAAAGAGAACGAGTTGCTTTTCGCTATTGTGTGATGCAAGAAAAGAACTTGCGTCTGGAAGCTATTTTAATATCAATCAATTCAAGCGAGCGAAACGATTGAAGCATATGATTAGAAAGAGCCGGCAAATTGTCGTCGTATTGCTGGGATTTTAGTGTTGCCTGAGATTTCAGACTTTTGTTGAAGTATTTTCATGGATAAATGGGTTTTGAATGAAAAATGAAAAGAGAGAATTTTAAGATGATGAAATCGAGGATTGGAGTCTCACCCATCACATAACATCAGAGCTCATCAAAACTCCCTTTTAATCGCATCAGCGAATGTCCTTTCTTGCTAGCCCATATAAACTCATGAAGTAATCTCTCTCATATAAATCTTCCAAGTAGCTGAGCACACAAGAAATCCAAATCACCAATAACCAATCAATGCAATAAATGTCAATCAGAACTCATGCCACAAGGACACATTGACCACTTCGCCGCCGCCGCGCCGTTCAAATCCTGTTCAATCTCACACAAATCCATAAATTCATATAAATTAAATATTTACATCCAAATTGAACCACTAACTTTGGAATTTCCTCTTTTATTTGCAGGTGTCTCCGCCGAACTCTACTACGTCCGCGATGGCCAAATTAACGACTATGCGCTGAACTTTGCAGTTCCTGTCCCATCGAATGTCAAAGAAATATCCTTCACATGGCAGAGTTTGGCTGGCCGCCCATTGCCCTACAGTATTAACATAGTCACATCTGAGCCGGCTGTGTTGCCCCGACCCACTCTGAATATATCGCGCATTGGCGAAATTCCAACCGAACCCCTAACCTATGCTATTGGTATGAAATGCTCGGGTATACGCGAGGCCGAAGTCGAAGTCACTATAGCCATTGAAATCATCCTCGACCGAGCGACGAACAATGTCACCGAATTGGTTTTCCGCCGGAAGAAAATCTGTTTGGCCGGCAATCAAGATGACGACAATGACGCAAATGCCAGTGGCGGTGGTGGTGGTGCAGGCTCTGCCGATGGCCTGCCATTCCTGGCCACTTCCTCGGAAGATCCTCTGCTGAAGGAGACATTGGCGCCACCGCCTCACAACGGCCTTATTACGCTGATAATCGGTGGCATTTTGGCCCTCGTACTTGTCGCAACTCTGATTTTGATTGCGTATTGCGCCAAAGGACCAACGAAGCGCCAAAATCACCATGGCGTGCATTTGATTAAAACCTCGAGCTTTCAACGACTGCCAACTATTTCGTCCACAGCTCACAATTCGATTTATGTGTGTCCTTCGACTATAACACCAACATACGCCACCCTCACACGACCATTCAGGGAATACGAACAGGAGCCGGAGGAGTTCAATAGACGCCTCAGCGAGCTGACAGTGCAGAAGTGTCGGGTGCGTTTGTCAAGTCTGTTGCTGGAGGGTGCCTACGGACGCGTCTACAAGGGCACATACAACGACGTTCAGGATGTTTTGGTTAAGACGGTTGCCCAACATGCCAGTCAAATACAAGTCTCGCTGTTACTGCAGGAGGGCCTGATGTTATATGGGGCTTCCCATCCGGGTTTGCTGACAGTGCTGGGTGTGTCCATTGAGGATTACTCGACACCATTTGTCCTGTATCCGGCTGCAAATAATACAAGGAATCTGAAGCTGTTTCTACAGGAGCCGATTTATTCTCGAACTATTACGACCATCCAAACGGTGTTGATGTCATCGGAACTGGCCAGTGCTATGGGCCATCTGCATACGCACGGAGTTATACACAAGGACATTGCGGCTAGGAATTGTGTGTAAGTTAGAATGATGATTAGTTGTTTGCTGCATTGAATCGAAAGAAGAGAGAGAAAGTGTTGAGTTGATGTTTTTTAAGCTTATACTCACTCTCGTCCTCGCTTTTTGCTTTGCTTTCGAAGGACTTCTTTGTTTGATTTGTCTTCGTGTCTAATCTTTTTTGAAAATGTCTTCATTTTGTTGCAGAATTGATGACCAGCTGAGGGTTAAACTGACTGACAGTTCACTGACGCGTGACCTCTTCTCCGGCGATTATCATTGTCTGGGCGATAGCGAGAATCGTCCTGTGAAATGGATGTCCCCGGAGGCAATAGCAAAGAAACAATTTTCGGAGGCAAGCGATGTCTGGTCATTCGGGGTGTTGATGTGGGAGATGTGCACATTTGCCAAACAGCCGTATGCCGAAGTGGATCCGTTCGACATGGAGCGCTATTTAAAGGATGGCTATCGATTGGCGCAGCCCTTTAATTGCCCCGACGAATTGTGAGTGAACTAATCGAAATTTAATAAGAGTTCTTATGTTTTTGAGTGGGAGATATTGTTTTGGATAGGCTGTGAGTTTGTTTTTGTGTGGAAAGTTTTTATGGGTTGATTTAAAGTAGCAGAACATTCCATAGAGCGATGATTGTCGTGTCATTTATTTAAATTGGTAGTTTTGTGTTGGTTCCACTGATCCTAACCACGTTACTAAGCGAATTAGAAGAAAAACAATCTTTACTTTTCTAGGATTAAGGGTACCTTCTTATTAGTAGATCAAAAATAGTTTAGTTTAGTATAATACAACGTTTTCATCTACGTTAAATCTGAGAAAAGTCGAGATTTATTGTTAATCTACTTCGCTTAATCTGCGTAAGTTAGTTTGTTTCAGAGAATTTGAACACCTCCTCCATATTTAAAGAGTTCCGCAGGTATGTCATCCGACCCGGCGAACTTGTTATTTTTTAATATATAATGTTTGTTTAATTGGGATTTAATGATCAATATTCCTGATGCAATTAATAAAAAAAACTAATTCATCTTCTGTTACCCGACAGCGACGTTTCGCTGGCTATTTTCCAGCTTCTTCAAGGGATTTTTCAAATTTATTAGTTTTGAGTTTACTGTACTATTGCATTTTTAGTTGTTATTAAAAGTTGAATAAATAAATAAATAACACAAATAAAAAGATAAATAAATGAACAATTTTAAACAATGGAACAAAAACACAACAAAGTTTAAACTAATATCACAATTTATCACAACTTCTTATGGATTTTTTAGTTTTTGACTCTTTCTACCTCTTATGTGCTGGGGACTGGCCACTGGGACTTGGTCTTACTTGACTGGTCCTGCTTCTATTTTGTCATAGGCTCGGTCGACATTATGCACATTCAGCAGCTGTTATAAGTACTGCTTGAAAACATCTACAATTCCCTGTTTCGAAAAGCCTGTGTCCCGGTTCTGAAACTAGAAACAAATTGCTTCTACTTTTTAAAGAAACGTTGGGTGTTGTTCCTAGCCTGTAAAGTACATTAGAGTTGTCTTAGTTTTTTTACCCCTATTAAAAACATTTTTTTTTTGTTTTATTCTTTTAGTAATATTAAAAAATTCTAACTAAGTGCCGATACGGCTAGCAACCGTAATTGCCGTCGTACTCGGTGACAATGGACCCCAGCGCGTGCGGTATCTGGGGGGGAAAGAGGCGTGGGAATTTAGCTGACCCGGCAGACGTCGTCCTGCCTTGATTTGAAGAATTAAATGAAACTCCGTCAAGGAGTTTTTGAAATTCATTGGAATGACTATGGAGCCAACAGCTGAAAATTCATTGTACCATCCCAGAAGCCTTCGGGAGCCTATTTTAAACAACTTTGCTAAGAATCATCACATGATATAATACATAATTAACTACTATGTGTGCGCGTTGCTAGTCCACCAACTAAAATAAATTGGAAGGAAAGAAAAATATTCAATTAATATATATTTTGATTTATTCGTTTGTCAATATTCATTGAAGTGCTGTAGGATACACAATATTTCTTGTTTTTCCACCTGGTGCGTAAATGAATAAATCGGAAGGTTTTCCGATGCGTGAACAGGCCACATAGAGCTGCCCATGTGAGAAGCATGGATTCTCCAAATTCAATCCACATACTCCCAACGATTGTCCTTGCGCCTTGTTGATGGTCATTGCGAAAGCGAGTCGTACCGGGAATTGCAAACGTTTAAATTCAAATGGCATATCTGTCGGGATCATTGGGATACGTGGCAATAGTACGTCTTCACCTTTGAATTTTCCAGTTAAAATTGTTGCCTGGATTATATTCGTCATCATTTTTTTTACTGAGAGTCTGGTCCCGTTGCATAAGCGTGGTGGATTGATATTTCTCATCAGAATAATTGGAACGCCAATTTTCAATGTAAGACTGTGCGCCGGCATACCTGTCAAATCAAGCGAATTCAAAAATTCAGTTGGATAGTTCACAACTTCATCTTGATTCATCACAGTGTCGATGGATTTATAAGTTCTATAGCACAGAGTACATACAGAGCGGAAACCTTCCCGAAAAACATATTTCGCCGCGAAAAAAAGGCAGGAACCATCCCGGGTTTATGCACAACAACTTTTCCAATATTAATTTTCCCTTTGAAAACCAATGAGTTTTCCGAGTTTTTCATCAAGAACTTTCTGTTTTACATTCGAAACCCATTTTGAAATTTTCCAGTTTTCCACTTGAAAACCAATGCACCTGCAATAATATGTAATTTTCCCTTTGAAAACCAATGAGTTGTCCGAGTTTTTCATCAAGAACTTTATATTTTCCATTCGAAAACCCATTTTGAAATTTTCTAGTCCCAATTTTTATTTGCGAAAATATCGATAAATCAACGAAATTGTCGATAACAATTTACAGGTACCCAATTTTTATTTGCGTTTTTCTCGCACGTAATTCAATAAAAAATAGTTTTTCCAACTCAGGAACCATCCCGGGTTTATGCACAACAACTTTTCCAAAGGTTATTACATGATCAAATGTGTAGTTTATGAGTCTATAGGTAATATACAAACAAACATTCATTTTTATATATATAGAAGATATTAGGTGTGTTTTTTTGCACGCGTAATACGCTTAAAATGAACAGTGTACACAAAAACGACAATTTTATTGTTTTAGTAATTTTGGCATCACTTTTCAAATGCTGAGCTGTAATTGGTCAAATATTCTTTTGTAGTTTCATCTGTCAAAAAAACAAAAACTCGAGTTCAGGGGCGCATTTATTTTTGTTGGTGATCGTTAGGCGCTACACAATTTTTTGTGCTTTTTAACACTTGATCAAGTTGTTCATAGAATACGCTTTCGAATACGACCCGAAAAAGGACAATAAATATGAAGAATTAAGGATGAAAAATGAAGAAAATGTAACGAAAAATAAAAAATAAAAAAATTAAAATCGTGCGTGTACACCTTGAACGTTAAAACACCATGTAGTACAAAAAAAAGAATTGAAATTGAAAAATAAAATTGATGCACAATCAATATAATCTTGATTCAATCATTTTTCGCCTGGCGCCCCTGAGATTACCCATTCAATTGCAGACCAGCCCTGTTGTAATGCGTTTGTGAAAAGAGAACAAAAAAATTCTCCTGCTCCAAGAAGCAAACCAAGAGAATGGAAGATGGCACATACAAATTGTCAACGTGATTTTGTTCTGTGTGTTAAATACACAGATCATTACTTTGTTTGTGTTTTGTGTAGTAAGAAAAACAACAAATAAAAAACAACAAAATCCTAGCTTGCTTGGATCTGTACTGTATACTTACGCTGGCAATCCGTCCCGGTTTTCCCGGGACTGTCCCGTATTTCAATAGCCCGTCCCGGATTTTTTTTAAGGAAACCCGGGACCTACAAGTGCCCCGGGTTAAGTTATTAGTCCCGTATTTGAACCTACAAATATAATAAGTATTATGCCCAATTTCATAAACAAACACTAAAAGTACTTTTAGCAAAAATCATTTTAAATTTTATCAGACCCTTAAAACTTTTGAGTTTCACCAACTTGAAAGGGGAAATTTCAGGGAAATTTTTGTCAAAATTGACATCCTCATAAAAATTATGTGAGAAAAAATGAGAAAGCGTTATATTCACTTTTTAAAATATTCAATGAAACTTTTAAAATTTATTGAGTCAAAAATTGCCATTTAGTTTTAAAAAGTTTCTAATCGCTTGGTGAAACCAAAAAATCTCATTTTACGGTTTAAAAGCCTGTTTAGTGTTTAAAAGTTGTTCATGAAATCGGGCATTAGTAATCGTTATAATAAAAGTAACATAAATTGAAGAGCATGAAATTCTTTACCATGTGCGAAAATTTCACAGTTCTAGGTTGAAATCTTTGTGCGATCTGTTGTTGTTGCTGTTTATAAAATAGCGACGACATCGCACAGTGTGCAATTTTCGCAATCTAGCGGAACTTTATTCGTTTAGTGTTTAATTGGAGTGTTATTGATATAAAATTGTTAGATTATGGAACAATATGTTGTTTTGTGAGATTTAGAAGCTTACCTGAAAATATTGAAAAATATGCAAAGTCAAAAATAGGGTATTCAACACCCCTCCCCCCCTGATCTCTGAAACGACTGGGCTTGGCATTTTGAAACAAAAAATTAAAAATAGTTCCATATGTATAGAGTACAATAAAAACAAAAATAAATCACAAAATGATTCAAATAGGAGAACTTCGAATATTAACACTGAGATGAAAACGAAACCCTAATAAGATCACTTCGTTTTTTGTGCGTTCATCTTTCAAAAACGATTTTTTAGAAACTGCTAAGCCGATTGTAATGAAATTTGGTACGCATGTTCTATAATGTAATTATGATGCGAAAGTTTTGTTTTCATGTTTGTATGATGAATAGTTTTTGAGTAATTCAAGAAAAAAATAAAAAAAGAACATGAAAATATAGGTCTCTTAAAAAAAAAATTTTGTTTGGGTGGGGCAACCAAGGGCAAGAAAAGTAAATGAATTCTAACACAGAATATACAAACGGAGATTTTAAGCCCAAAAACACGATGGATACACGTGGATACATTTTTAAAACACTTCACAAAGTTTCAGAACAAAATAAAAATCAACACTGTTAAGGTCTTCAAACAAACGATTTTTTATATTTTTATTTTTTAGTGTAAAAAATAAATAACTTATGCTGAGAAGTTCTTAAATACCACTAAAAATAAATAAAATAAATTGAATATGGACAACTATCATTACACTTGACCACGCTGTTACAAACTTGACACAAGAAAAGCAATGAGATTTAATTTTTTTTTCACTTGCAACAAGCTAATGTTTGTGATCCTGTTGAACGGTAAATACAATTATTTTTCTGTTTTTGTTTTTGCCATTTGATGGCCGGATGTTTTACCTTTCATATGATACCAATTTTGTTGCATTTGAAAGAATTTTTTTTACATTAAAGTTCCGCTAGATTGCGAAAATTGCACACTGTGCATCGCACAAAAACTTTCATCCTCTATTTTCACCCTCTTCATCGTAAATTTTTTTAAAACTTTGAATGTCGTATTTATTTATGTTTAATCAAAGTCCATTAACATAACTTTCAAACTTCTAGCCTTACCAAGAATTATACAAACTTTGACCTAGTATTTCAACTCCTTGCAACCCTCTCAACCCCTTTTACTGCGTTAAAAAATAACCTTTCTAAGCCCCCAGACTATCTTTTTAAAAATTAAAAATTATAAAGAGTTAAAATATGCCTAACATCTCACTTTTTTGGTAACGCTTTTTCTCAACATCTAGTTCTATATATGAATCGATCCTAAAGGAGTAAACTCCAAAAATACATTGGTTTTTTTACGTTTTCAATTTGTTTATTTTTTGTCCCGGGTTTTGCTCCCAGAAATATGGTCACCGTATGTATACTGTATGTAAAATGGAATGAATTTCGAAATGAAGTCTTGAAAATTCATCGCAGAGAGTGAAAAAGATATATGGAAGCACTGTTTTTATATCCGCTTATTTCATTAGCGTGGATAATTATCGCCGCTAACTAAGCGGATATAGAAATGTGTTGTTGTTGCATTTTGCATGTAAATATTTTTTTAAGTGTATATACGCGTGCAAATAAACACGCCTATTATCTATCTATAAATGGTAGATTTACTGGCACTCATTATCATAAATATAAAAAAGCACTCTGTGGTAAACCTTAAATTGCTCACCATTTCCATACGATTCCGAATGAATGATCATTCGATTATTCAAATCATCTTTTCAAGCTGTCTCTTTAAATATGGAAACTGAACGGAATAGAACCATTGGAGTACGAAAAACAAGACTTTAGAAATATGTGGTACTTAGTGTCGTTATTTTTTGGTAAGAGCAGGGGGAGTCCGAGAGACCTGAGCCACTTTTTGTTAAATCGTTCATAAAAATGTCGCTATTCATTTCAGCCAGATGTTGCATACATGTTTGTAAAGGTACATTTATCTACTTCATTAGATTTAGCTTCATAAACTTTACGTACAGCCAACTGATTTTTTCCAAATGCAAAATAAGTGAGAACGGATTTTTGGCACCGCTTAGCCGGGAGACTTAACCACCCTCTTGGGGAGACTTGATCATACTTAATTTTTCGAGTAAAACAAAACAAAAGATAATAAAATCCGTTCATATCTTGTTTAATTTCTATTTCATTATATTTGAGGTGTTTTGTATGGACACAAAATTTGTATTAAACGAGTTTTATAAAAATAAAATTAATAACTTAATTGCTTATTAAAATCACAATATGTTAATGACTTTTCGATTTTTTCTTTGCAAAACACTACTTTGCGCTGCTCCTTCTTTTCTTCAATAATGCTAATGGCATGTTAATATCTAAAAAAGAATGAAAATCGTGCATTTTCAACACATCTGATCATAGATTAATACAAAAGCCTTTGGTCAAGTCTCCCCATCAAAAATGGCTCAAGTCTCCCGCTCACGTTTTTTCGCAATTAATGATCAATAAATTTTGTAAAATTGAAAATAGCTTGATTTTCTTTTAATGTTTAGAAAGTCGATTAAATGTTTTTTGAGTACATGTCAACGTTTTTTACCTACCACGTTAAATAAAATTTTTATCTTGAAAAACAAAAATAAAAAAAAAGTTACCATTTTCGACAAAAAACAAATTTTTGCATTCACCAGCCAGAGTAAATTGAGGATCTAGAATAATTTTTGTTTGCAAGTAGAAAATCGAAGGATTAAAAAATTTGGTATACTCATGAGTCATTTGAGTGTTATTTGAGTGAATTATTTAGAGTGGCTCATGTCTCCCATATGGTCAAGTCTCCCGGACTTCCCCTATGTATTTTTAGTTCTACCTCTCGGTACGAAACATGACACGGTATACCCCGCGTTGCACCTACTGTAAGGATGGGAATTCAACAGTCAATTTGCCGAGCAAATAACAGCTCCACCATTTCAAATATAACAAAGCCGCAGGTGCCAACGGCAGGCATACCAGTCCAGCCGACCAACTAATCCATAAAGGTACTCAGAACAGGAATAAATGCGAGAAAACAGGCGTATAGGCATTATGTGGCTAAGATATAAGAAAGGAAATATAATCGAGTGCAGTGATTTTAGGGGTTTAACATTGTTGAGCGCAAACTATAAGACTTTATCCTCTACCTACTCTACAAGATTTACAGACTTTAAAGACGCCTAATGTAATCCAAGGGACTTGCCTATCTCTTATGCTTAGGTTCGCATTACGTGGTCTTCCCTGGTCTGACCCTATTATCCTTCCGCCTTATACTTCCTATATATATACAAACCCTCTCCAAACGCCGCCGCGATGTCGCCGACATATTATTCATATACCAAGTCGCCACTGGCGCTATTGACTCGTCCCTTCTCCTAGATCTAATATCCATTAACACAAACCCACGAAACCTCAGATCTGTTCCTTTTTTCCGTCTTTCTTCCCACGGCACCAACTACCGGCATTTCAATCCTATCAATAGAATGTTACGTTTAGCCAACTCCGTTCAATCTGAACTGGATTTCTCACGTAACATATCTTCCATAAGAACATCTCCCGCATCATTTTCCGTCACTACTTCACTACCTAAACTCCATTTTCCTTCCTTATTTTTCATTTTAATTCTCTTTTTTTTATATTGCAAATATGTAGATACATAAATGCTTTCTAATAAGCTTAAATAAATAAATAAATAAATATCTCCTATGACTCATGGAGTTAACAATCCGTGACTCTAGACTTTCTAACAAACTGACTGCCGTCACCAAGTTTAACCAATTCTTATGCAGACATCGCATCGTTGACCTTTGCAGAATGAACAGGTTACAAAAAACCGAAGAGGAAAAACAAGCATATTGGACTCTATCAGCAAAAATTAGTTGTCAGAAAAAAGATAACTGTTAAGGTTAATGTAACATAACAGAACCTACTTTAATATTTCAATGCTCTTCAAATCCAATAATCTTGTTGCTGTCTTACAAGAATTCAATTACGGATCCGAGACTTGGAGGCTTACGCAAAGGCACAACGGTGAATAGAGTACCTACTTTGTGAGGAAAGATGAAAGTTCCTTAAGGTAGAGGACAGCGCGGAAGAACAACTTTGAGCTGGAAGGATATCGTCAGAATCTAAATCAGCCAGCGACAGCTCTTGAAGTGCCAAGGCCTAAATGGCTTACTCTCATCAACAATTCTCAGGGTGCGTGTGAAGAATTGAGGGGACCTACAACTTGACGCCGATTCCGAATGGCAAAGTTGAGAAGCACATTTTCATGACAGATTGACACTCTTGGAAGTTTCGTCAGTTCTTCGCAAGAGGCAGTGTCCGTAAAAGATGAAATAAAAACTATGGGCACGTGTAGGACTCGAACCCACTACGTTCTGCTTAGCAGCCAACGCACCTAACCACTAAGCCACGGACACTACATGAAGTTGGTTTTATTGCAGGAATACACCCCTCATATTTCGAAAGGGTAGTTTTGAAGCATTAAGGCCACAGTTTTCCAACTTTGAAGTCAATGAACGCTTTGGTTAGAAATTTAACTATAGTAAAATAATTCAGAATATGGATATTTGTTTCATGCTTGTTTCTTGATATTTCAGTTTAAAGTTTCGAACCTTTTTTTTCATTAGCTACAATTTTATTCAATCTTAGGATTAACTATCCCACTGATAAACAAAAGTTTTCTTAAAACATAAATTAATTTTCACAAAACTATCGATGCATATTGTATTTTTCTCTTTTTCAGGTTTACCATAATGGCCTACTGTTGGGCACAGCCAACAACTGAACGTCCATCATTTATCCAACTTCAACTTTGTCTCTCAGAATTTCATACTCAAATAACACGCTACGTCTAATGAACAAACAAACTAAACTCTAAAAACTCTTTCCTATACGAAAACTAAGAAAATTGTCGCCGAATAACTTTAACTTAAGCTTCAAAGTTTTTGAACTACATTACTAAAAAAAAGAAAACGAAACAAAATTTATGATTTCAACTCGCATTCAAAATAAATCAAGATAAAGCAAAAAATACGTAACTTTGATTAAAAGTTCTCTACTTTAACTTAAACCCTACACCTACTTAGATACTATTGTATGACTTTAAATGAATTATACGAAATTTCACAAAAAATTAAAAATAAATGACAAATAATAAAACATAAAATTTAAGTTTTTGTTTGGTAAACAAAAAATATTAAATTGCTGCCGTAAAGTAGTTTTAAGGTTCTTGTATATAATATACATTTAATATATCCTGATAATGATGTTAATAATTAAACAAAGACCTACATTTTAGAATAGAATTGGTATTAAAACGAAAAATCGTTTGTCATTGAATACAACCAATTTTTTGATGAAATGCAAAATACTAAGGAAAATGAGAAAAACATAAAGAAAAAAACACCAAATACGTATCATTAGTCAAAAAAGAAAAAAAACACTTTGGACACTGCTGCTGCTGTTAAAGAATTACTGTCTTTCCGCACCTGTGTTTATTTATGTACCATATGCTGCTATACAATACAAAAAAAAAAGATAGTTATTTTAAAATTACGAAAAAAAAACAAAAAAATATTTTATAATACTCCTTTTTGGTGGAAAATAATAAAAATAAATGAAGTGTTAGGTTTCCGTTCCTTACTCAGGTGTTGTAGCTTTTAAGTTGAATAAGTTAAACTCAATGTAAAATTGCATTGCATTTACAACAACGTAGTAGATTTCGAGTTGTATTGCTGTCGAATATTTGTTTCTTTAATTTTGCAAATTTGTACCTATTATTAAAAAAAAAAGTTAAAGACAAGTTTTTTGTTAATGGTAGAAACCAGTTAGCATGTAGCTTATAATTTTTATTATTACAAAATAAAGAATATACATTTATACAAAATAAAAATTTAAAAATAATGTGTTTTTTTAAAGGAGATTAAGATTTGAAGGGCGAATAAACACAGAATTTATAGGGGAGGTAAGTTTATTTTGATTGCTGAAAGAGGGATGATAAACAAACATAAGATGGCAATTGTTTAAGCTTTAAGCTTTTAACAAAAATTAAATCAAATGAAAACTAAATCAAAGAATAGTGGATTGTCGCAAGCCATAAGATTTGTACGACCTCGGAACCCAGGAACAGTGAATGAATCTGTATAACAAATGTTTGACTGCATTATGGAAAGTTCAAATATTAAAAAAAAAAAAAATTGAGCGATCCCGATTACAACAAATTGAATAAAACAAAAAAAATTATTATCAACTGTATACATTAATGTTTTTTTTTTACATACTATCAGAATTGGTCGTAAGGGCTTATAGCAAGCACTATCTATCTCTAAGCACTTTTTCTGCAAGATATTCCGCATCCTGTTTTACATGTCTAAAAAATAATTTTAAGTAAAGATTCTGGAACTGGCCGTTGCGTCATTGTTTGCGATATCAATATTCCCAAGAAGCTTTTTTACTAGCGACGCGACCGACGTATAGCTAGGTGCCGTGAACGAAGGCCATATGAACTAACGCCATAATGGCGTTAGTTCTCGATTGAGTGTAAATTAACGCCATAATCCGATTATGGCCTTAATTCACAGTCGAATGAGAACTAAAGCCATCACTTGAATGAGAACTAACGCCATATGGGGTAAGTTCACATTCAAATGAGAACTGATGCCATAAAATACTTTGAGCTTTGAAGCAAAGTTAGCAGCAAGTAATTACCTTACAAAATCTCATCGAGATCTCAGGGACCACAATTCTTGTAGATGTTTCGTTCGGAAAACTAGTTTTCTAGACTCTGAAGTAATTAAAAAATCACGTACGAAGATCCGAAATTTTTTTTGGCAAACAGAGAAACAATTTGGGGTGTGAAAATAAAAAAATTCGCACGAATTTTTTTATTTTCACACCCAAATTGTTTCTCTGTATGCCAAAAAAAAAAATTCGGGTCGCTTCGCTCGCTTTCCAGTACTGCAATACGCACGCGATTTTTTGATTACTTTTAAAGTCTGGAAAACTAAGCATCTACGAAAATATTGAGAAATTTACTCATTCTGGAATTCAATAGAAATATGAAAAATCAATATTTTTGTACTAATTTTTTATTTATTTATAAAGCAACTACATTCGATTCCTTTGCAAAACATTATCAACAATTACACGTTTTCATTTTTTTCCATCCTTGTAAATTTGTTCATAACTCCGCCGTAAAAACGAAGAGTTAAAAAAATATCATTGAAATCGGATGATTTTTCGATTCTGGAGCCAAAAAAGAGGGGACCACGAAAGCATAAAATAACAAAGAAATTTTTCAAAAATTTGCAAGTTATAAGCGTGATGAATAAAGTTAAGAATAAGGCAAATGTGTGACTATTGTTTTTTTTTTTTCAATTTGATTTATAGTAAATTGTGTTTAAAATATTTGTGTTCAACGCCCGCTTAACTAAT
Source organism: Sphaerophoria taeniata (assembly GCA_943590905.1). NCBI lineage: Eukaryota > Metazoa > Arthropoda > Insecta > Diptera > Syrphidae > Sphaerophoria > Sphaerophoria taeniata. The sequence continues at coordinate 70,634,766 of OX016540.1, forward strand.
AGGGCGTTCATCCTTTTTTCGTTAAACCATATATTTATTTACTTGCATTATGTTCCTTATATCATATAAAAATTATTTGGACTGCTGCGAGTGGCTTTAATTCACATTGAAATGAGTACTTGGGCCACTTCTTAAAATGAACTAACGCCATATTACTTTAGTTCTCATTCCAATGTGAATTTAAGCCATAATCGGATTATGGCGTTAATTCACATTTGAATGAGAATTAAGGCCATTATGGCGTTAGTTCATATGGCCTTCGTTCACGGCACCGTATAGCTATGTGTTGTGGTGGGTCCAGCCAATATACACGATTCTTATTATGAGGCATATCTTAACGCCATGTCTTTTAGCAAGGTTAGGTTAGGTTAGGTTAGGTTATAGTGGTTGCGGATACAGTATCCGCACACATAAGCCAAAGGAAAAGGCCCATTGTGATACCACATGAATCTAGAGAATTACTTATTACTATACTTCGTCCAAAACAAATCTGCAGTACAGGGAAGATAGGACATTCATATCTCACTCTATCTGCAGAGGAATTTCATAACGTTGTGTGAAAGAAACAATTGGCAAGGGTAACCGCAGGTTATATACTAAAACTGTAAAAGCTCTCCGAAAAATCGAAAGAGTTACCTTCTATATTTTACTAGCCGACCCTGCGAACTTCGTCTCGCCACCCTTCGATTAAAATAGAGAACTTCATATCTGAATTTTTTCAAACTCTACAACTAACATTCTTCTTTCATTAAAGCAAAAAATAAAATGCAAATTTCTTTGAAAAATTCAAAAACTTCTCTGTTTTGACTATTTCACAAAAATCAGAATTCCAAACAGCTTATCCACCTTATTTGCTGACTTTCCCGTAAGATTTTCTCAAAAAATTATTTTTATACAATGAAAATTTTATAAAATTGCATTGAGGATTGATCGGATTAAGAGTCCAAACCGGACATACAAACAAACCTATGCACCTTAAATTCAATGTTGAAGTTCTTCGTGCTCTCGTAGAGTTTTCCGAGTTCCCAATCAAAAAATTTCCATATTTCTATTTAAGAATCAATGCACTTTCTATTTGCCATTGGAAAACCCATTCCGAAATTTTCCAAATTTCCATTTGAAAACCAATACACCTGCAATAATATGCAATTTTCCCTTTGAAAACCAAAGAGTTTTCCGAGTATTTCATCAGAACTTTCTACTTTCCGTTGGAAAACCCATTTTGAAATTTTCCAGTTTTCCATTTGAAAACTAATGCACCTGCAATAATATGCAATTTTCCCAATGAGTTTGCCGAGTTTTTCATCAAGAACTTTCTGTTTTTCCATTCGAAAACCCATTTTGAAACAAAAAATTCCAAGTAAAAAAAATCAAATTTCCGACCTTTGTTTGGTTTTTCCAGTTTTCCCCCCTCTTCCATGAGGTTTTTCCAATTTCTTTTTTCACAGAAATCATCACTGAATGCAACAGTATGAACCATGAAAATTTCACAAATATCTGTTGGGCCATTTCGGAGTCTATAAGAGACATACAAACAAACACACATCCATTTTTATATATATAGAGATTAGTATTGTTATAAACAAAGATTTTCATTTAGGAAAATTATTTAATACGAACATAAAATTTTTGTTTTAAGTGATGTTTTCGTTAAGCTTAATATCACTTTAGACCTTATCCAATTAAGGGAGCTCATTTCTTGAGAAACACGAATGGAATACCTGCCTTATAGCGCCTTTGTCAAAGTTGTCTACTTTATTTGCATTCCAGTTTTTTTTTTTTTTTTGTGGGGAGATATGGCCTTTGGTCTTGTTTTCTTTGAGGACACTATAAACAGTTCGTTGTGAAACCGAAAAATTGTCGCGCACTTGTCTTATAGCTTGGATTTTGTTTTTAAATGGTCATTAAATTTATTTGTTGCATCAACTATTATTTTCTTTTTCTTTTCTCAGCGCTTTAATTCTTCGAAGAACTTTATTATATTTCACACAGCACCAACAAAAAATTATAACCGCACTCAATTTGTACAAATGTATGCACCCAAAAATCTGTTCAAATTAATCATTATTTCTCTGCCTTAAATAAGCCTACTCTTTTTTTTATGGATTTTAATTTTTTATTGCAAACCATGAACAAAAAATGGGATGGCAACGATTACCTAAGAAAAAGCTACTTTTCTTGAAAGCTCCCTTACAGAATCTAAATAAAAGTAAGCATTATTATTTCCTGGCAACGCTGATTTATATCTTTGTTATTGTTTTGTCAAACAGAAAGAGCTTTGCAAAAACGAGCATACGATCAGTATGGCCTCAGCCGTGCGAATAGTAGGTCATAAGGGGATGTACGCTTGCTTTTCAAAATAAATCAAAGCAAATTGTACGCGGAAACAGTGGTGTAGTATATTTTTTTAAGGGGATTTTAGATGTTTTTTCCTGAACAGGCACCCTTTGGAGTAAAAAAGCTCCCCCATAAGGCCTGTACTGCAGAAGCAGATTTGTTTTGGACGAAGTATAGTCGAACCATTTTGAGCTTTTTATAAAGCGAAGAAGATATTTGATATCCTTGTTAGCTAGTTCACAGGGATTATCATAAAAATATTCTCCCAGAAAACTTGATGTCCAATCTCTCGAGATGTGGCCAGCCACTGAGAATAAGTACCTGGGTGATATGTGGTTTCAACAGGATATTGCCACTTGCCACACAGACACAGCCAAAGAAACAATGGCTCTTTTGCGTAATTAATTCAATAGACGTGTTATCTCGCCTGCGTTTCTGATGGAGTTGATGAGTCTTGAGCGTTCAAGATGTCTTCTTGTTCTCCGATTTGGAAACAAGGAATTTTAAATAATTTGCGCTAGGCGGTTTTGTTTTATTTGAAAGATAAAAAATGATTGAGCCATTATAAGTGAAGATACGATATTCTTTTTAAGTATAACTTGACGTTTGGATAGTACATGTTCAAGATGGATATTGCATTATCCCGAAAAAGACCATGTCCATGTCATATATTTGAATGGAGGAGAGTTAAAAAATCAAATTGCTGAGGTCTATGATAAATAGCGACAACAATCACTGCATAAGAGTAGGATGGATAAAGTGGCAGAAAAGTTTGGTTATCTTCTGTAACCGAAAAAGCTCCCTGAGTTGAGAAGAAAGATTATACTACTCGTACTCGTACGAGGTGTACATTCATCACTCACATACGGCTCACAATAAAATAATGACAAATGAATCAGAAGGTTTTGCAATGTTCAAATAAGAGACTTTTAGAACCTTGTTAAAAGAAAAACAAACAAACAACACAATGTTCCGACATTATTGCGAACTTAAATGAAATGTAGTTCGTAGTTCTTAAAATTCCTGGTACATACCAGCAAATGCAATAACATCAGCATTAAATTAGCTTTAGAAATGGAACAATACAAATTCGGGAGGCCGGTCGCTGATATCGGCGAACTTTTTAAGGCTATTAAGGCACTATAGTATGGTAGATCCGTGGCAGAGTTATGATCCCCTCGAAATCGTAATTAATAGTGCCGAATAAAAAGGAAAAACAGCATTCAAAACATTTAAAATTTGGAACCGTCTTGCTCCGATCCAAAAGGAAAATAATTCCTCTCCAGAGTTTGTTGCTCAACCCAACTGTAAAATAATTTGGTATCGACAAACCTAAAAAACAAACGGTTTTCTCATTCCTCACAAAATTTCTAATACATATTCATCTCAAAAATTATTATTTATCTCGTGCCTGATAACAAGTGTCACATTTATTATTATAAATACAAAAATCAACCATGAACGATAAATCCACCTTCAACATTTTCTTGGCTGTTTAACTGTGATGAATTCAAAATTAAATTTAAATTAAATTCACATTTAATCTTCTACGACAGTAAGCTTCTCGAATCCCATCCCAACTAAATCATAGTTAATTAATCCCATTTAAGATAAAGTATTAAAATAAAACATTAATATGAGTTCATATTTTTTTTTTTTTTGGAGTAGAAAAACACTTGTCAAAATTACCATAAATCTAAATAATTGCATTATCAATCTTTCGAATAAATTAACCAAAAAGTCGCCTGCGACAACTCATTAAAGGAATTTAATTCGGAATCCATTATTATTCCTACAATAATCCAAAAGTGAAATTAAAGATTTATTATCAAACAAGCGTCATCAGACTATTGGTCATCATCATCATCGAATGCGATGTTGGAGATAAAATGTTGTGTTCTCTTCCGAACCTAATTCCAATTCAACTAATTCACTCCACACATTTGTCCAATTAGACCCAGCAGAGGGCAAAAACGGCTTGATGTGAAACCCGACTAAAAAATGAACACAAACGCAACGTTCAGATTCATATTGAAGCTATTAGTCAATGCTAATTAATATAACTATGATTCAGCCGAAAATCAAAATAAATTATTTATTCTGAATGATGAAAATATTGAAGACAGCGATGGAGCTCCCAACAGCGAGCGTGTCGCCCAGAGATATTAAGTGCTTTTTAATGAAGCACCCAGCGGGAGTAGGTCAAAGGAAAACTATCCTTATGGGATGCTTCAACTCAATATGAACAATGTTGACACTTTTGTTGTAAAAATGCGACGAGATTAAAAAATTAAATTAATGGCTCTGCTTAGGTACTAACGAAATGTCAGAGTCTTACTTCAAACAAAAGCCACTGACCCAAACTGAAGATTAGTGTGGTTTTTAAGTTTTTAACTACTGGCTCACGGCGATTCCTATTCAACTTAAAAGTTCCATTTGAGAGCAAAAGTATTGCCATATCAAATTTGAAACGCCAGAGCTATTTAAATCGTCTAAAGAAGGTTCCCTGACTCTATTTTTGGGCAATTTTGAAAAGTTATTATGATATCTGTGCATTGTGGAACTGTCGAGAACTTTAAATTGTTTGAATATAGAGTGCATAAGGACTTGAAACATCAGAATTTATCACTTTTATTTGTTCTGGCAATACCGCTTTAAAGTTCAATGGTTGCTTTTTGCATGTCCCTGTAGAGGCTGATATGGTATAGTCGTTGTTCCTTATTACTTTTAAAACTTCAAGTAACTCCTCTTCGATGTGCTCCTTTGTGTGTTTGCGGTTTGTTTGCATTTTTAATTACATGGATTTTCACACTTCCATTTACAAGAAGGACTTTTTCATACAACGACAATCTCAACGGAGAATGTTGATGTTACGACCATGTTAACAGAATGCACAAGTCAAATCCTATCATGGAGAAAAACACTCTGGGTAAATGTTCAACTCTTGTGTGAATTTATGCATTTATTCAGAATGTGGTGGTTTTTTACCTTACGGTGTTTTTGGTACGAGTTTAAGTTTGTTTTAAGAGATATAAGGTAATGGGATACCGACACATTTAACACTTGTGTAATTTGAGTCTTAAAGAGGATATTTAGAATACGAGGCGATGAAAGAAGCACACATCTTGCACTTAACAAACAAGAAGAAAAGAAACTGTGGACGTGAGTTTCGAGAGGGGAAAGGGAGGGTTTAGTGCAGTCATTGAAGCATTATTGGTCCGTTTGGTGGAATTGCATGCAATTTTGGAATTAGGTTCATCTTACCTTTATCTTCAAAAGTGAAAATGATTTGAACTCCGCAACCACCCTGGGGGTGGTTGCCACCCCTTCTCGGGGGTGATTTTTTTTTTACTAACCTCAGATATCGATAGAAGGCCTAATTTTAAGCAAAAAATCATCTGGAAAGTTTTTCAAAAAATCCAATACTTTTCAAGTTATTGGCAATTGAAAATTCGCAATTTTTTCACGTTTTTCATCGTTTTTTTTTGCAAATATCTCCAAAAATATACGTTTTATCGAAAATTTTATCAAGAACAAAATTGTAGCAGGTAAAACAATGAACAATTTGGTTTTTAATAAGGTATTCTAAGTGCAATATTAAGCTAGATATTATAGATCAAACCCGTTTTTTATTTTGTCTGAAATTTAATCGATGTGGTCAATGCCACCTAGCGGCGAGCAGATGCATTTTATGCATTCTAATACAAAAGGGTTTTGTAGTACTTGAAATAAGCTTTAAAATGAGCACTATTAAAAGTCTCTTGCACGTAAAATAAGTGAGCTGTATTGCAAATAAGGGGAGCATCTAATGTTTTTTTCTTTTAAATCAATGGGTTTCATAAGTGCCATTACCACCAAAATTAAAATTAATCGTATTCCGCTTAGAATTAACTTTATTATGAAGAGTTTGATAGATAATATCAGTTTGGCTGCTTCAGGACACATATTTTTCAAAAAAGTCACGGTAAAAAATAAAAAAATTTCAAATTAAAAAAAAAACATTTTTTTTTTCATAATATCTCAAAAATGACGACAGATACGTATAAAAGTGTAAGGATTAAAAGTTTAGGTATTTTTCTGACTAACAATTTTTTTTTCTGTCAAAGAAAAATTGACGGAGATATGATTGTTTAAAGAGCGCGTGGCAGCGCAATCACAACCTCTCTTAAGCCCTTTAACCCTTCACCGTTTTGAAAAAAAGTTTTTTACTATATATTGCAATGAAGGATGTTGTAGCTCTCTTAATTACCTTTACAATGGTTTTTTATATATGATAGCACGAAAATTGAAGGATTTATGGTACAAAAACTTATCATATTTTTTTTTACTTAGTAACTGAAAATTTCGGAGTGTGAATATTGCGAATTTTCAATTGCTAATAACTTGAAAAGTATTGGATTTTTTGAAAAAAAAACTTTACAGATGATTTTTTGCTTAAAATTAGGCCTTCTATCGATATGCGAGGTTATTTTGAAAAAAAAAACAAAAATTCACCCCCGAGAAGGGGTGGCAACCACCGTTCAAATCATTTTCAATCAGATGAGCCTAATTCCAAAATTTCATGCAAATCGGTTCATAGTAAAAAAAATTCGGAGGTTGTACCGTATTTTTTCGCTTCAATGACTGCACTAGTTAGGTAATGACTAATGAATGACACTGACATCAAGAATTTTAAAGACAAGTGATTTGATTTTGTTTGAAAAGAAATAATTTGTATGATGATAATGATAACTAACGGAAATGAATAATTGAAACTGTCCAAGTATTCAAATTCTCTTATCTTTTACTGCGATAGCTTCGATCTGCCTTTAGGAAATTTACCGCAGTTTAAATGCGCAGGATATCTCAAGTATCCCTTGTTGTATCAGCCACTAAAAACCAAAACAATATGCGAAGTCTGGACGTGTCGGTCGTTAAGATCCCCGAAAACGCTTTTTCATTGAATTTAAATTTTCAGTCTCCATTTTTAAAGATACATACTTACTTTTTTTCTATAATATTACTCTTTTTCTTCTTTCAAAAATACTCACCTCTTAAATACATTTCAAATTTTAATTGAAAAAATTTTGTGAAAAAAAGAACAACTCAACATTCATTTAATTTAACACGTAATTTTTATTAAGTCTTTAAAAATTATTTCAAGTATAAAATTATTCTTATATTATGTCATATATATTTGTATAATTCATTTCTACTGCTGCTTATTGGGCTGAGCACTGTTTTGTCGCAAGAAAATTCATTAAAAATGTAATTCAAAAATTAAAGAAAAAAGGAAAACGTAAAAAAACCTATTCGTAAAATAAAAAAAAAAATAGATTTCTTAAATACAAATCAAATAACAGTTTTTAAAACTACACAAAAATAAATAAGAAATTCACATTAAAGTTATCTATCATTTTTTCCATCTAGATATTATATAAATACTTTGAATTAAAGTATTTAGCAATTAAAATTAATAATTATTTTTCTTTAATTTTTGAATTGCATATATATTTTCTTATACACTTATTTACAAACTACCAGAATAAAATCATAAGATTCAAATTGGCAAACAGTGATTTTGTATATTAAATATTTCTTGTTATAGTTTTTTTTCTATAATATATTTTATTTTTTATATTTATCTTTTTTCTCTTTTTTTTTAAAGGAATTTGGTATATACGTATGTTATTACTTTTTTTGTTTGGCAATAAAACTTGCCAATGTTGGGTTGGTATTTTTAAATATATTTTGTGTATATATATTTTAAAATTTATATTTATTATAAATCCATATGTAAATGCACCTGTGACTAAATCTATACTTAAATAATTAAATGTGTTAATTGATGTTGTTTTGCGTAGTGTTTGTTTGATTTTTTACCCTATACTTGTTTATTGATATAATGTAATTTTTTTTGTATTTTTATCTAACTAGATTTTTTTTTAGTGAGTAAATAATATTAATAATTAACTCTCGATACATTTATGATTTGAAAATACTTTTTTTTAAACATATCTCGTTATTTGTGTGTAAAAATCTGATAGGCAAACCTGGAGTTGAGCAAAGGAGGGCCGTTCAGCTGGTAAGAGGGCCCAACAATAAGCCATTATTGTGAATCTAAGAGAGAGAAAAAGATACAAATAAAACAGGGGAAGATGGTACAAGTTAGAACACAATCTTTCACTTAAACAAGAATCAAGGGAAAAACTTACAATTCATCGGGACAATTAAAAGGCTGCGCCAATCGATAGCCATCCTTCAAATAGTGCTCCATCTCGAAGGGATCTACTTCGGCATAAGGCTGTTTGGCAAACGTGCACAATTCCCACATGAGTACCCCAAAGGACCAGGAGTCACTTGCTTCGGCGAATTGTTTTTTCTGCAGGGCTTCCAGTGACATCCATTTGACGGGACGATTCTCACTGTCACCCAAGCAATTATAATCAGCTGGGAAGAGATCTCGGGACAGCGAACTGTCTGATAGTTTTACACGAAGTTGGTCATCAATACTACAAAAAGAGAATATTCCAATAATTTGTTTATGATCCTCGATGAATCTATATCAAATTTGACACTTACACACAGTTCCTGGTAGCAATATCCTTGTGGACAACTCCATGGCTATGCAAATGTCCTAAGGCCATCGCCAGCTGAGAAGACATCATCACAATCTGAATTGTTGTAATCGATCGGGAACATGAGGGCTCGAGCAGGAACATCTTCAAGTTGCGCATATTGTTCATAGCTTGGTAAAGGACGAAGGGTGTAGTGTGATCTTCAATCGAAACACCCAGCACTGACAAGATTCCGGGATGAAGCGCGCCATACAAGCTCATACCCTCTTGAAGCAGCAGCGACACCTGCATTTGACTGGCATGTTGAGCGACTGTCTTCACCAAAACATCCTGATTCTCGTTGTAGGTGCCCTTGTAGACCCGTCCGAATGTACCTTCCTGCAATAAGCTCGATAGTCGGACACGGCAGCGTTCGACTGTCAATTCAGAGATTCGGCGATGTAGTTCTTCGGGCTGCTGGGGTTCTATTTTTCGCGGCAAAGTCGAGTGGATCGGAGCTATGATCGACGGGGAAATATATGGCCCTCCACCGCAAGGCGGATTGGTTTGCAGTCTCTGAAAGCTCGAAGTTCTCATCGGTTGACCGTGATTCTGACGTTTCGACGGTCCCCGGGCACAATAAGCTATAACGATCAATATCACTACCAACATCAATGCCAGAATCCCACCAACAATCAGTGTTATCAGTCCGGCTGGGGGAGGCACCACCGTCTCCAGCAGCATTGGATCATCGACATTGTTGTCATCTTGATCGGCAGCCATGCAAATCTTCTTCCGCCGGAAGACAAGTTCGGTGATATTATTCGATGCCCGATTGAGGATCACTTCGATTGTGATCGTCACTTCAACTTCGGCTGGCCGGATGCCCGAGCATTTCATTCCAATGGAGAAGGTCTGCACGTTTGTTGGAATCTCTCCAATTTGCGAGATATTCAAAGTTGGTCGAGGCAACACAGCTGGATCAGATGACTGAACATTGATGCTGTAAGGCAATGGACGTCCGGCCAAACTCTGCCACGTAAATGCAATGTCGCGCACATTTGCCGGCACCGGAACTACAAAATTCAGAGCATAGTCATTAACTTGTCCTTCACGGACGTAGTACAGCTCCGCCGAGACACCTGCAATTAGTCAAGAAGGAAGAGGGCGATGTTATTAGTTAAACTCGAAATAAATCGGAAAAATTCGTGAGAATCACAAATGTATTGGAATTTCACTTGGAGCACGTTTTGGAGTTTATCTTTTTGTGAAACAGTCGTTGGTATGGCTGCTGCATAGTTTGATAATGCAATTTGTCTAGCTAACTGCCCTCAATTATGTGGCTCTGGAATTTTTTTGGGAATTCCAAATCGAAAGAATAATGAACAGAAAAGACCAACAGACCGAATGAAAAATTCAATCAATTGTATAAGAGGGACGGGGAGCCCAATGGGAAGAACTGTGTGTATTGAGACAATGAATGCCCATGAAGAAAATTCTAACCTCAACATAATCACGACGACGAGGACGACGACAAGCAAACACTGGCCATTAATTTTCTCAGAGATGATGATTATCTTATCGCTTCTCGTTCCCCATTCCACGCCGAAGGCAATTGAAAGTAGCATGTGTGGACAGTGGGGTGGAGAAACATTAGTTAACAGTATGGTGTGCAAGTTTGGTTGGAGAGAAAGTTGTTTGATTTTTTTTCTTTTGTTAATTTTGTATGCATCATAAATTTGCGGTGGAGATTTTCAAGCGTTATAACAGTCATGTTTTGGAACCTGGGGCCTTGATGGTTATTTTTTTTTTTTAATTGAGTATGTTAAATTTATAATTGAAATCGTTTAAATGAAAATTTAATCCCAAAGCACAAATTATTTCGTTAATTTTCGAGAAATTAGCTGATCTTTAATTCTCCACTCTTTATTGTTGCCCATTAGTGCTCTTGACTCTGACCGGGTACTCGAAATAATACCCGGGTATCCGGGTACCCGGGAACCCGAGATATTCAATATTACCTGGGTACCCGGGTACCCGGGTATTTGCATGGTTCGGGTACCCGGGTACCCGGGTATTTGAACCATAACGATCGTGTATCCGAGTACCCGGGTACCCGGGTACTCGGTACGCTTACGCGATGAAGCTAAAGTTGTTTGAACAAATGGATGCGTTTATGAAGGAAGTTTTTAATAACATTTTGTATTATTTGTTCTCGGTTAATAAAAATAATGATGGTGGTTAATTAACTGTCTATTTCAATTGCAAGGAATTGCAAGTTGGAGGTGGATTATTATGAATATGTAGTTTATTATTGTCATTAGATTAGATACTCTTAGGATGGATTTCGCTAGTCCTTATAGCAATAGTTTTTTGTGCTGTTTTTTTTTCATTCATTCGTTAAAAAATGTCATTGGATATGATTTTATTAGGGGTTGAAAAGATATAAAACCGATCTTGTGCGTCGTCGTCGTCGTAGTCGTAGGTAGTCGTAAATAAAGAAGAAATTAAGCTGTTGGCAAGTGTTTGTTGATTTATTGTTGTTGCAAGATCGTACGAAAAAGAAATGCAAGTTGTTTTTGGATAATGATAGTTGAAAGGGATGATTTTATTATGTTGGTTAACCACTGTCCTGGTATAATCTATGAGTGTAAGAACAGGTAGTTGGTGCGTTTGCTTTTTTTTTTTAATTCATAAAAAATGACATTTGGTAGAAAATATTAGATGGATTATAATTTTATTAGGGGTTGAAAATTGAGATAACCGATTTTGTGTGTTGTCGACGTCGTCGTTCATCTGTTTATGATTGGTCTTTTTCTTAGCCACAGGTCAATAAAGAAGACAAAAATCTGTTGGCAAGTGTTTGTAGGATTTCTACGATAAAAGTAAAGACTGACCTCAGTTGCAGGATTTTTAATTTGGGTTTTTGCATGTCATACAAATTTTTTAATGTTTGGGTTTCTCTACATGACCCACTCGTAGACACCAGAGCATTTTTAACAATTACGATGAATGGTAACGCACAATGTACTGGGACGGGATTTTATTGCATGTATTATTGTTTTTTAGAAATGGCAAAAAATGGAAACAAATAAAAAATTGCTATGATTGTAACCAGGTGGAAATTTAAAATATAATTGCGAATGGAAAATGAAAAGAACAATTATTTTTTAAAATAATTTTTATTAAATTAAAAGTTTAATTCATAATACATATGTAAGAAATTTAAAATATAATCACAAATAATGGTTAAAATAAATAAATTACAATTTTTTTTAAATTATTTTTTAAAAATGTGAGTAAATTCACATTTTCGGGCAGCAATGAAGAACGTCTCGGCGTAACTATACCACCAGCGGTAGAGAAGCATCGTTCCGAAGAAACTGTCGTTGCTGGTATACACAAGAACTTCTTCGCTAACATCGCTAGCTTTGGATACTTCTTGGCATTCATCTTCCACCAATTTAAAATGTTGCGATAGTTATGGGATAGCTGTGGCTCATTAATTTCTTACATATGTATTATGAATTAAACTTTTAATTTAATAAAAATTATTTAAAAAAATAATTGTTCTTTTCATTTTCCATTCGCAATTATATTTTAAATTTCCACCTGGTAACAATCATAGCAATTTTTTATTTGTTTCCATTTTTTGCCATTTCTAAAAAACAATAATACATGCAATTAAATCCCGTCCCAGTACATTGTGCGTTACCATTCATCGTAATTGTTAAAAATGCTCTGGTGTCTACGAGTGGGTCATGTAGAGAAACCCAAACATTAAAAAATTTGTATGACATGCAAAAACCCAAATTAAAAATCCTGCAACTGAGGTCAGTCTTTACTTTTATCGTAGAAATCCTACAAACACTTGCCAACAGATTTTTGTCTTCTTTATTGACCTGTGGCTAAGAAAAAGACCAATCATAAACAGATGAACGACGACGTCGACAACACACAAAATCGGTTATCTCAATTTTCAACCCCTAATAAAATTATAATCCATCTAATATTTTCTACCAAATGTCATTTTTTATGAATAAGGCCGTGTGCGAATTGGATGAATTGTGGTTAAAAAATAAAAATGGATGAATTTTTAACCACTACTGTCATTTTTTAACCTGCTCAGCAGCTAGTCAAATTATGCGAAGTGTCAAAATTTAACCAAACGTCAATTTTTAACCCATTTTTAACTGAATTCGCACACGGCCTTACAAAAAAAAAAGCAAACGCACCAACTACCTGTTCTTACACTCATAGATTATACCAGGACAGTGGTTAACCAACATAATAAAATCATCCCTTTCAACTATCATTATCCAAAAACAACTTGCATTTCTTTTTCGTACGATCTTGCAACAACAATAAATCAACAAACACTTGCCAACAGCTTAATTTCTTCTTTATTTACGACTACCTACGACTACGACGACGACGACGCACAAGATCGGTTTTATATCTTTTCAACCCCTAATAAAATCATATCCAATGACATTTTTTAACGAATGAATGAAAAAAAAACAGCACAAAAAACTATTGCTATAAGGACTAGCGAAATCCATCCTAAGAGTATCTAATCTAATGACAATAATAAACTACATGTTCATAATAATCCACCTCCAACTTGCAATTCCTTGCAATTGAAATAGACAATTAATTAACCACCATCATTATTTTTATTAACCGAGAACAAATAATACAAAATGTTATTAAAAACTTCCTTCATAAACGCATCCATTTGTTCAAACAACTTTAGCTTCATCGCGTAAGCTTATCGAGTACCCGGGTACCCGGGTACTCGGATACACGATCGTTATGTTTCAAATACCCGGGTACCCGGGTACCCGAACCATGCAAATACCCGGGTACTCGGGTACCCGGGTAATTCCCGAAATCATCGGGTACCCGGGTACCCGGTCCATGGATCGGGTACCCGGGTATCAAGAGCTCTATTGCCCATGACATTGACTTGCTGTTACATAAATTTGGTTTACTTCTCTTGCAATCCTTACTGTCACTAATCGCAAACTTAAATCCGCTGTACATTAGCCATGTTTGTTCAATGACTTTAATCTCCAACAACACACATCGACAGCATTCCTCTTTGGCGCGCAAGCAAATAAATCGGCAGGCGGCGCGCGTAGAATGCTGAACAATCGATGGTACAGGGAGCCATCCCGACAGTCCTAAGCAAAAGATTGAAAGTGAAAAATTTTTCACAGACTAATTAAAATTTCACCGAAGGATGATAATCTATTTTTCGGCAAATAAAACATAGTGCCGCGTGGTTGCCAACTGCTGGTTTTATATTTTTTATTTGTCTTTTAATGGGTCGTTTCTGTGTTTATTTTGGTTTCCAAGAGCGGGAAAACGAAATCTGAAAATGGAATTTAATTTTAGAAACATCACGAGTTCATTGTTTGTCTTGGCACGAATTTTCGGATTTCTTCTTCACCCTGTTTGTTTTTTCACTTCTCCATTGACCGAAAAAAAACTAATCGTCTTCCTGTGACTGAAAGAATAAGCAATAACCCACTAGAATTTTATTGTTAAATTTAACCCGTACAAGTCTTATTTCTATTTTAGTCAGTCCTTAGCCTTAGCTATTGTCTATTTGTTTCAATTTATTTTATAGTCTTCTGGAGAAATAAGAACTTACTTCAGCAAGCAACCATATAGAAAAAAGGGGTTTTTTTGGTCTCTAACGAGAAGTAGGAAGAACTCAATCTTCTCTGCCCGGATCGTAAATATTTGCCAGATAGAAGCCACATGAATTATTACAATTGCACTTGTTCCTTGGGCGCGTTTCTCTTTACTCGTTTCTAGTTGGTATGTAAAAGGATGTTATTTCTTTTTCGGCGATGGCGCTTTGACAAGATTCCTTTTTGGAATGGTGGGATGGTTGTGAGGAGGTCTGTGTCTGTTGGTAGTGTAATAATGTCGATGATGATTATTCTCATTTTGCGGCAAGGAAAACAAAAACCCATCGAAGAAGAAGGTTGTGCTTGTTTCGTGTAACACTTGGTACCGATATGACACTTTGCGGTTAGCTTGCCGGAAGATATTCTTTTACGTGTTTGGCTTTGTTTTTTTTTTTTCATCGGAAGTTTTATGATGGAAAATAATTAACTATGACGAAGTGTCAGGTGTTTTGGATGGAACACGATGAGGTTTATGGTGGTTTGTTTTCTACATTTTAGTGCGGCAAAGATGAGGCTGGTGGGTTTTTGTCTGTCTATGTTGCTTCTGATTTGTTTTATGAACATTCGGTACATTTTTGGAAATGAGGTCGTTGCGAGTGTCTTCAGTCGAAAAATGAAAGAGAGAACTTTTGAGTGATTTGTGGTGTTATGTTTGGAAGGGACACGGTGGATTTTTAGAGCGATAGGCGAGCCCAGAAAGGATACTTAGGACAAATGAGAGTGTAAAAAGTTACTTTAACAAATTTATGAGGTAATTATTTAGATTTGTCAGATAAGATGAAAATACTATATTTGGTGGGGGTTCAGCTTGACAAATTAAATGTAAGATTAGGATTCTTTTTGTTTTAACAGATTATCCGCTTTAGGTTGGAAAAAAAGAACTTCCCGAATGAAGGAAGATAACATTTACTTTACTACAAGATTCATGACGCTTATTTTTTCCAATTTCTGGTTCAACAAGAAACGACTTAGATGACTTGCTCATGCAGGTCGATTAAATAACAGTAACCTACTATAGAAAAGACTGACTCCAACGCCAAAAGAAGTAGCAGAATAGGAAGACTGCGACACTGATAGTATGTGGAAAACTGTATGTGGCAGAAAGTTTAACCAGCTGATGGGACACAGACACATATGCAAAGGGAAGAAATGTTAAGAGGTAAACATTTGGGCATTTAAAGAGCGTTCTAACATTATTTCTCCCTAAAAACACGAAATGCAAAATATAATGCAAAAAAAGGCTACATTTACGTATATCTTATCCGAAAAAGTATGCAAAGTAATAACAGTAATTACTCTTCTTCCAATTCCTTCTTAATATAAAAAAATCATATCCGCCAATGTCCATTGTGTACAGTCGCATGAATTCGCGAAAAAATCCCAAACGATTAATTGTTCACGCACGTTTCAAACTCAATTATTATTGCTTTTATTGAGCAAAAAAAATATCCATATATTCTTTCAATTGTACAACGATGATGAAGAATGAAAATCACCAACCAGGATCAGGAGCGTATGGATATGTGCAAGTCCCTGCAAATATATTTACCTCTTCTCACTGCTTCGAACCCTTAAAATCCATCATTCAAGCAAACAAACATTCAATAAAAGTCCTTAATTTTACTTCACTTGGCAGGACGATGAGAATATTTTGTTTTGTTCCTTCGTTATTGACTATAAAATGTGTAAATCCTTTTGTTTATCAACTTCACCAGGGAACGAAAATAATAAAAAAAAATAACAGCTGGTAAGCCGACTGCTTAAAACTTTTTTCTCTTCCAGGAATCATGACCATCATCGACTTTTGGCAAATTAAAATAAAAAAAGGGATACTCGCATCACAAGGAACACAAGCACCACCACGAAATATTTTACATTTGTGAAAATTCAAAAGTGAATCCGTTGTTTGTTCATTGAGAACGTATACGCAACAAAAGATGCATACAATAGAAAAAGGACCAAAGCACAAAAAAAAACACAAATCCTAGGCAATACAAAAGTTAATCCTGTTTTCCTGATGGCATATGATTTACGTAAATCAATTCGATTTCTACACCTCTGAGTCTGTCGGTATTGCTGGGCTACGTTCCTTGCGACAAATATTGTCCTTATATTCAAGGAAAAAAGCAGGATACCAAGCGAACAAAAAATATGTAAACGCATTCAACGCGATTCTAGGGATAGACTGGAATAAAAAAAAAATGTTTGCAAAGCAATTTCGAATGTGTAAGGCCAAGGATAAATAAAAGACAAAAGGATGAATAATACAAATCGAAACGATTCTGAGATTTCGGGAAGAAGGATGAGTCCAACAGTGACAATGATCCTGTGTGTATGACAAAAGGACACCCAACCGTCACAAAAAAAAAAAAATCTGTAAGACAGATTTTAAATTTCAAGCAATAAAAAAGTCCCGAAAAAGGATATAAAGGACGATTTCCAGGAGATGACAATGACGATGACGGAGAGTATAATGGCAAATTACTGGCTATGATTTATTCAACAATTGCTGTAAGCAATGTGCTTTTACTTCCACACTAAATAAAACCCGAATCCACATAACAACTTCGAGGATAAAAAGAAATAAAAGGACGAATTTGACGACGACGACACGCACGTCGACTGGGTGCTTTTGTAAAACACCAAGGACTAGGTGGCGTTTGTGTGTTGTTGTTGACGTTAAGTTTTTGTGTTTTCTCTCTCCTCCATTTTTGTTTTTGTATTTTTTTGTAGCAAGGAATAAAGGAGGGTTGATTTTATTATTAAGTTGACATTGGGTTTGTGTCTTGGGTGCGACAAAAAAAAAAAAGGTTGACTTTGACTCTATCAACTGGCTTCGGATGAAACGACAACAACATCAACAAACGAAGAGTTTTAATTATAAGTAAATTAATGTCAGCTCAAGAGTTAGAGACTCTATAAGGCGTCAGACATTAGACCTTGGTTCGAATTGGCTTTTGTAAATGTTGTGTATGATTTATCCTGTTTTTTTTCCGGAGTGTGTCGCTGGGTGTGCGGGTATACCTTAAGCGATTAAGTTGACTCTTATCCTTTATGTTTAAAGCTCAAATGAAAAAGGTTGTGATCGCTTGGGGGTATTTTAAGAATATTTTTGTTTTAGTCTCGTCTTTTCTCTGAGCATTGAGCAAAAAATGATGAAGGAAGAAAAGTTTTGATTAACTTTGTTAGCAACCGGCTGCTGCTGATGTTGTCGTGTTGATGAGATTTTGTTTTTTCTAATTCTGTGTGAGTGCATAGCGAAATAATTACAAGTCCCCGGATTTCAAGAGTGTCTATTAAATTAATCATTTGTTTTTAAGAGGTTTTGTTTACAATAAATAAACAAGAATTTCACGAAAAATATTATTTGAGGACATTTAGAATGGGGACCGGGAATGACTTTGATGGGAAATGGGTTTCTTATTTTTTGTGTAACCGTGACTAATTGATGTGTTTGGAAAGGATATTTTGACATGTCACTTATGCCAAGGATAATTAATAATACATATGTTTTTTTTTTTTTATTGTTCGGGTGCATAAATTTTAAGGCCACAATTAGGGTTGGAATTTTTATTGAATATGAACTAATTAAATAAAAATTAATGAGAGGGTGTTTTTATTTTTTGCAGACTTACAATTAAATTTTGATACTTGTGGATTTTAGGTCATGAGTGACAAATTTCAGTAAATATTAATTATGTCGAAAGAGGAATGATTGGGATAGTCCTTGACATTCAAAACGAATGGGCTGACGTCCGAGAAAAACGTTACAAAAAAAAAATGGTAAACAAAATCATATGCTCTATCCTTACCTTCCTATTTTGGTCCCAATAGCTTGCAAATATAACTCAAACATTTTCAGGCGACAAAGAACATAAACCCTATTATATGAGGATTCCTCATCAAAGGGTTACTTTAAATGTTCTTCTTTCAAGCAACAATCTCCGAGCATAAGTTAATTCTGATAATGCAAATTTACAAGGAAACATTTAGGCGAGGAACCTAAAAAATAAAAAAATCAACTCTCACCCAAAAGATGTTTCTATACAGGAGCCCAGCAGAAGGACCAAGTCGTTCCCCATTCAACTCCGAAAACTACAAAAATCTTTTGTTTGCATTGTGTCTCTTTCAAATCTAGTTTTTTTTTTCTCCCTCTCATCCAAACATCTGGAATACACGAAAACTTCATAAAATGTTAACGACACAACAACGCCGAAAGAACGTTTTCTAATGCCTGACAGCAGCTCGCGCTATACAATTTAAAAAAAAAAGGAATTGTTTGCTTTTCTTTAGATGTACGAGAGAATATGAAGAGGTTGGGTGCTCTTAGCGATAGCAACTATAATCGTGACAGCGATAAAAGGAGCGTTTTTCTCACCTTTTGAGCGTTATTTCCGGTCTTTGTGTTACAGCCGGAGATTTAACACCGCTTATAGTTTTGTTTTGTCTTCTTTTACTTTTTCTGGATTGAATTTACTTCATATATATTCCTTTTGACAGACAGAATTGCTGCTGTAAGACCGTTGGTAGAGATTTTGGTTGGTTGGCTTGGCTATAGATAAGTCTTTTGTGCGGTTCGGAGATCTTAACTTGAAGCTGTTTGTCTGTTAAGTGCATCTCATTTCATTCGTTAAAGTGTCACAAAGAGCAAATGAATTAAAGGAATCGACAAAAGGATTAACATTGAACTGGATTCGAGGGACGACGAGGCAACAAATCAAGAAGTTTTCATCTGTCAGATAGAAATGATGGCAGCGGATTTTTGTAACTTGATAGCAATAAAAACAGCAATTGTTCGAGATTTTGAGATTGAAATGTCTTTCATGTAAGGAAAGGAGGAGAAGAAGAACTGAAAGGCTTTAGCCGCAATTTTAAAATAAAATAAAAAATGAGTCGCGTTCGATAATGGTTCTATTGTCATTTGTGAATTGCTTATTTTTTCCGAAACTATTTCTTTGATTTTGATTTCGTTTTCTTCGCAGAAACGGTAGTCTCAGATCTTTTGTTTTGTTGAAAAAACATGCTCTTCAATGACGCAGATAAAATTAAATAGTGATCAAAGGAAATAGTGAGGATTGCTACCAGAGATTTAAGGCTCAACTATGATGCAATTACAATACACACGAAACCTAGGACCAAACCATGCGATCACTGAGTATTTACTTGAAAAAAAAATGAAAAAAAAACAATTTTGAACAAACAGAGCACAAGCAAGTTTCTTCGAACATTTTTATTTATAAATCAAGTAACTCGGAGCAACCCCTATTTTCAATTGAATACAGTAAACAGACAATAAAGGGAACTCCACCAGTCTCCGGACAAGCCCTAGTGTCCGGACGATTTTGCTTTTCTGGGGAATAAAAGAGAAACTAATCACAGAATTTGCAAAAACAACAGCAGCCGCAGATTTTCTGCCGTTTTCTTAGCTAAAAAATAGTAGCAGACCTTGAAAAATATACTGGGAATAGTTGATCTAGTGAGAACCTGCAATCAAATGGAGTTTGTTTCAAAGAAAATATAATGAACTTCCAATAACTGAAGAAAAAAAATTGAGTTTTGCGTTTTTTTAATCCATTTTTTTAAGTGTCCGCTCACTGGTACAAAAAATAGCGAAAATCTAGTCTCCGGACAGCTCCAAAGTTTTATTTATTTTTTTTGTATGTTCAAAATCTTTTTGAAACCCTTAATTTCCTTCTCGAAATTACTTGTTTATATCCAGAATAAAAATTTGTCATTATCATCCTTCTGATGGATTAAAAATGAAAAAAAAAACTCTAAAAATTGTATTATCATTTATTATTCTCTGTTACGCAAACACAATATTTTGAAATCAAACAAGTAAGTAGGTATTTCAGATGCATTAAATTGCCATGGTTTAGTTGGGTAGCATAGATAGAGGATATGAATAGTCTTAATTTTTATTTTTTGATGGAAAATGAATGCAAAAAACTTAAAAGTAAGCCTTACACGACATTAGATCGAAGAAATTAGGCATCAGTCAAGCAGCAATCAAGTATGACGATGTAGGATCAAAGTCGTCCGGAGACTCTGTTTTGATCGTCCGGAGACTTGTACCGATATTGGTTTCTTTACACACTTCGCTTCAACTGAATAAGCACACAATTTTTCTGAAGTTTGTTGTCAATTTTTTCCTAACTTTGAACGTTAATGCATCATTTGATGATGCTAACTGATAGCTTATGATGTTGAGAAAACAAATCAAGAAGAATAATTTAAAAAGGACCACTATTTTTCCCTGGCTCTCATGCAAAGCTTTTCGGATTGAAAAACTCAATTTTTTTTTTGCGGCAACTGAATAAGCACACGATCTTTCACTCTCATTATCTTCATTGGTTCTTAGAGTTTTAAGTTAATTGGTATACCAAATCAAAAGTTGAAGTGTTCTTAGTGACATTTAGACGTTTAATGAAAATTTAAAAAATATGGTTAGATCAGAAGCTTTAATAGTGTCGGACGAGTTAAGATTGATTCGTTAAAAGAATAAAGACTGACCGTGCGTGCTATCGCTACCAACATTGATCGAAGTCTTAGTGTTGTCTATTCGTACCTCAGAAACAAAAGTTTGTACGAGAAAAACATGAAAGGTGGTAAAAAAACGGCAACATTCGAAGTGATCGACGAGCAATTTTGAGATGTGCTTCCAGTTCATGTGGCTCCGCGGTAAAAATTAAACAAAAAGTTGGTGTAACTGCAGGTGTTTCAACAGTCCACAGACTACTAAACAGCGCAGATCATTTAAAACGATTGCAACTCCAAAGGAAACCACCACTAAACGAGCAACGAAAAGATATTCGTTTAAGATTTTCTAGACTTGATGTGAGTTGGAAAAATGTGTGGCACAACGCGGTTTTTTCGGATGAGAAGAGTTTCAATTTTGATGTCCCTGATAGTTTGAATTATTACTTTCACGATTTGAGAAAAGAAGAATGATTTTTAGCGCGGCATCATGGTGGAGAAGGTGGAGTTATGATATGGGGAGCAGTTAGCTACTATGGGACTATTGAGCTTGAGTTTTAAACGTCAAAAACGACTGCAATTACCTACAAAAGAATATTGGAAAGCAAGTTTCCTTCATTTTCGGATATTTTTGGACCCTATAAATGGATTTTCCAATAGGACAACGACCCCATCCAAACGTCGCGCACTGTCAAAAGTGGGATACAGGACTAGAATGTTGAATTGCTTCAATAATCGCCCTATTAACCTGACCTGAACCGTATAGAAAATGAATGTGGATGGTTGGTACGTAAAGTTTATGAGTCAGGCCGTCAGTTTGAGGACTGAGAATCGCTTATTGCAGCCACTAAGTTACCATGGAGGGAAATTTCTCTGGACTTCTTAAAGAGTTTATACGATTCCATGCCAGCCCGAATTTATGAAGTAATCAAGAATAAAGGTGGTAGTACCCAATACTAGAAATAACCAATAAAAAAAAAATATTTAAAGAAAATCTTGTTCATTTCTTCCGTTTGATTTTATTTGCATTTTTAAAAGTTGTGTTGACGCAAAAAAAAAACTGAGTTTTTCAATCTGGAAAGCATTGCATGAGAGCCAGGGAAAAAATAGTGGTCCTTTTTAAATTATTCTTTTTGATTTGTTTTCTCAACATTATAAGTTATCGGTTAGCATCATCAAACGATGCTTTAACGTTCAAAGTGAGAAAAAAATGGACAACAAACTTATGAAAAAATGTGTGCTTATTCAGTTGAAGCGGAGTGTATTTCGTCTAAAATAACAATGACTAGGCAATATTTTTAAATTAATTAGATGACGAACAATCAGGAAATAATTATCAATGCAGACAATGATTTGCTATATACTCAACACTTAAGAGAAAAAAAGATATTGAGTTTTTAAGTGGAGCTGTCCGGAGACTCCATTTAATATCGTCCGGAGACTAGAACAATTGTCGGGAGACTAGAACAATTGTCCGGAGACTCCAGAAAATCGCCCTGTTCATCCTATAAAATCAATATTTAAAGTTACTTTAAATTCATTCGTACACCAAACTACTGAGAAATATCTATGGTCTTAGCAAAATATTAAGATTTGAATTAAACACAATTAATTAATATTTACATTGAAAGTAAAAAACAAAGTTATAATGTCCGCAGACTAATACCGTTACCCTAGTATGTATACTTTTTTGTGAGTTTGCATAACTTTGAACTGAGTTTCAGTTGAGTGAACAAAATTTGAAATGAACAAGAAATCTACTCATGAGCAGCTAAGTTCACGGCCATACCAAGCATTGTATCTGTTTGTGATTGGAATATGCTGAAGAAAAAGAGTTTTGTCTATTGGATTGTGCGGTTTAATTTGAATGAAACGAAATGAGAAACATTATTAGTGTGATTTTTTGTTTGTGATTTAGTAAAAATTTAGTAAAAAATTTCAAGTGGATACAACAGTTTCTTATTTACAAATAAATCGATGATTTTAACTAAAAAGTCACAGTCCAAATTAAGGAAATAAAATCACAGAAAAAGAATAAAAATTAAAATGTTAAATAAAAAGATACATTACAAAAATTCAATTTCGTTAATTTTTAGATTTGAGAATGACATGAATCAAATCATATATATATAAAATTTAACTCATTTAAGGTGCGTTCATATGAGCTGCGACCTGCGTCTTCGAATAATTCATTTAATGCTTTTTATAAAGCAAATATCAACCTTTTCTTTTTTAAATTGATTAATAAAGTGAGTAAATTACCATATTAACAATTTGTATATAGAATACTGCCTAAAATTAGTTAAAACCGCACAAAAAACACATGTTAATATTTTCTATGACACAAAAACTGTGAACTACGAATTTCCAAATGAGAATACGCAATCCACAAATACAAAACGCTTTCCACAAAGCTACGAATAAATAATTCGCTCGGATTTCAAAAATCAAAAATCAAATAAATAAATATTTTCTAGTTTATTTTTTTTTTATGACAATTCGCAGCGCTCTGCGACTACTCATATGATTGAAATAGCAAATACAACAACCATTCGCAATTCGCAGTTGCAAATATATTGATTTTATGAAGGCCTCAATTAATAATGAAATGAAAAAAAAAATAAAAATAAATGAATGATTCGCAGGTCGTATCTCCATTTGAATAGACCTTAACAGCCCACTTTTCTCAAATATGAAACCTTTTGTGATGTATAAAGTTTAACCCTAAATTAAAAAAAAAAAAAACACTAAGACAATTTTCGCTTCACCAATAACTTGACTACAGACATTTAAAGTCCAGTATTTAGTAAACTGCATCATCAGTGCTGTTTTTTTGCCAGGCTAAGCAAAATGTTACTAACATTTCCATGTTAAATACAACAACACAGTTAGGACGGATAAATAAGAGTCCTATCGCTTAGGATTTTTAGGGTTAAGTGCTGCCAGAAATTTGCTGGCGTGGAATTCATTCAACTGTCAAAAAATTTATCGAAAATTCATCAAATTTAATTGTGAAAGGCAACAAAAATCACATATGGTGGACGAATAATTTACAGTTTTATGAACCTAAAAATAAGAAAAATCAAATAAATTGCAATTTATTGAGTTCAAACTCAACGATACATTTCTACTTAAAGATGTCGCAACCAAGAATGTATTTTTTTAGCCTCCACAGTGGATCATTGCAAACACCATGTGCGGTTTAAGATCTTCTGATGAATATGCATCAATAACCTCTGCAAAGTTTGAGACTTTTATGTGGTAATGTGTTTCAGTTTGCGCGAATCAGATGTTGGACTAGAGCTTGAGCTTGAGGTCTCGGCATCGGCATACAAAAATTAAACATTTTATTATCGCTGCTACTATCTTCAGCAAACAAGTTTACTATCTTAAAACAATTTTGATCAAGTAAATCAGAAATATTTTTGTATTTAAATATTTGCCTGTGAGTTTTCAAAATTTTCCACCTAATTCAAATTTAAAACACTATAAAATTCATACCTACAATAAAATCAGCTGTTTGCAAATTGACAGTCGAAAGTACGTGTGCTGCCAAAGCATGCATTGGTCGTTTTTTTGCACAAGTTCATTCTATCGCGCTGAGCATTTGCAAAAAAACACGACTATCGTTTATTTTATGATGGGTACAAAATCAGTATATGAATTCAGAATGAATCTAATTCTATGCAGGGACACACAATATCTAAGAAGAAGAACTTACCCAATCAATGCTAATCTGTCCCCAAATTTTAATAGGTACCTGCTTTTATAAAATACGAAAACGTATTTACCAAGAGCAATGCATTCATTTGTCCTTTGGTAACTTTTCTTATTTTGTATCGAATCGCGTTGCTATTACGTGTTTTAGCCATTTTCTTTACTTTATAATTTCTACTTACACTGCTCTCAATTTGTACTGTACAGTCTGTTTAATTTAGGGCTTGGTTCAAAAGAGTCGAAGAGGCGATCTTTAACATCGAGACTCATTATCTTCTTGAAATCCGGTTAGTTTTGCACAGGCATGTTATTTAGTAAGTTTATAATTTTTTTTCTTGTCATCGTATAAAATTTTTAATGTTATCATTAACTTGTCTCTAAAATTTTATAAATTTAAAAATTATTGAGTAACCTATAGAAAGTTGTTAGTTTTCTACTTGATATTAAGATCTTATCTTATCAATCTATTTTTTTTTTTTTTTCTAGAATCAAGTTCAAAAATATTCACCAAAGTTCACAATAATTCAATCCGTTTGAACATTTGTGTGTGTGAGCAATAGGCTTGTGAATAGGAGTGGAAAACGATCACGTCTGAGCGATCATTGGGTAGTTTTTTTTTTATGTTTGAACTAATTATCAAGGAGCGTTGTTTTGTGAAGTTTCCAAAGGTCCAAACGGAGATGTAAAGGACAATTATATAGGATGCAATATGTGATGTGACATGTTTTCTTTTTAGTTATTTTTTAAGACCAGTTATTCTTTGAAATTTAATAGTGTCTGAAGCCCCTATCATGAGAACCATGAGGGATAGCTCTTTCGGTGTTTTGAATACCGATGGGAATTTGTGCATTGATCCCCAATCACAATTTCCATCTGATATTCCAATACTCCAGACAAAAATCTTAGGTTATCGCCATAAGTACAGATTGGACCTAACAGCTGTTCCACGATCGTAATCTTTAGAGAAAGTCCAAATAGTTTGAATATAGTAAATACGGTTTTAAAGTTAGTACTGCGAAACCCAAGCAGTGGGTTCTTCGTTTTTATTTTTGCCCAAAATGAAGCACCCACTCGATTCGCTGTATTCAAGTTTTTCGTCCCCGCGCGTTGTCGTACAGTGCATATCGACAAGAAAGTGACTGTTGAAGTCGAGAGTATGATATTCAATTCATCAATATTACTAGTTATTGGTTTGCGAGATTGACCTTGATCTTCAGGATCATCGAATTTCCTATGGTTTAAAATAGTGACTTTAACACCTATTTATGTGATTCCCCTCCTTCTATTCATTCCCGTATTGAACGAATTCCGACAAATCAAAAGACAACCAACTCAAACATAAATATTCCAAAAAAGTCAAGCTGTTAGAAACCTACTGCCCCGAAAAATCTTGAATGAAATACAATAACAGCTCAAAGGTCTTTGAATGTAAGTTTCTCTTAATATTCCTAATTCGTGAATACTTTAAGAATTGAGGTTTATGAAGACAAGTCGTTACTTCCTCTGTTTTTCTGAAGAAGGACAACTTCTTTCATTGTATCGAATTTGCTTAAAAAGTGCGATTTCTGTTTTCTATTCATGTGTACAGTCCTGTATATGAATGACAATCACTCACATACACAAATGAAAAGTTAAAGAATTTAATTTCCTTGAATGTAGTTTGTTTCCATTGTCATTCTATTTTCCACTTAAAAGGTTAAACCCTTCATTGACTAGTCCTTTTTTAAACACGGAGGGACCCATTAAACTACAAATTAGTAAACGGAAAAAGGAAATCGTACTAGACGTGCGTCTCCGCAACTGCCTTTAAGTCTGTCGATGTCTGCGAGTCGTTTCGTCGTTCCGTTCGCATTCTCAATAACTTTTTTTGTCGCCTTTTTTTTATTTTTTTTTTTTGAAGGCCCAAAAGGATTTTAATCAATGACAAACAGGATTAGTCGTCCGTTTTGTGTTCGGTTAGAGTTTTAGATCCTTTTTTTATCCTGTTCTTTTCATTCGAGTTGTTCGAAAATCGGGGAAACAAAAGTGGGATAGAAGTGTTTGTCTGAAATATTTTAAAATTCGATTAAATCGAATTGACTGTCGTAAAATCGTTGTTGCTGCCTTTTACATCCTTGTCGTCATCGTAGTCCGTAGTCGTTGCGAATCTGATGAATCAGGATGTTGGCTTTTTTTAATTTTACCGATGTTGCTGGTGCAATGCAAATGCAAGTGCTCTTTTCTGCAGTGTGGGAATTCTATTTGACTAAAGGATTAAGTGTTATTTACGAAGAAGGAATAAAAAGAGGAATTATTTATTTTTTGGAGTGGCGAACTGGCAAGGCACGGGCAAGGACAACAGTGCAAGTTTACTGCAATGAAATTTACAACTTTAGGGGTTTTAAGGATCAATTTTATTGCAAGACTTAAGACACAAAAAAGAAAAATGAGCAATGAAGAGCTTAAGGGAATAAAAAGGTGTAGAAAGACTAGAAAGAATGACCTGTTGGATTATTTTGGTATTTATTGGGGTTGTATGCGTTTGGTCATAAAGAGAATGTTTAATGGCTATTTAGGTGTTGGTCACGTAGGGTGATTTAAACAAAAATAAAGCCAAAGGTTTTTTGAGAATTCACTTAATAAAGGTTAAAAACCAATGGATGACAGGTCACGCGATAATTACTTCCTTAAGTTTTAAATTTCAATTTAATGTGCTAAGGGTAAAATAGACACGAAAGAATGCAGAAAAGGAATGGAACGTAATTATAAAGTGATTGCTTTGGCTTTGTTTTTCAACAGTAGGTAAATTAATTTGAGAATACAATTTCTAAAAATCAACCTGTTCTTACATCACTTTTTATAACAGTTATTCTCAAAAAAACAATTCACCACACTAAAGATTTAAACAAAAAAAATTATATACATACCTATGTTTATCGGCCTATAGGCTTAAAAACTCAAAATGTTTATAGATTCCAAAGCTTGTTTTGATAATTTATAAGAGTCATAAGTCTCCACTCCCATTTTCAAAGAATTTATCAATTCATTTTATATTAAAAAAAAAAAAACAACAGAACTCATCCGGGCGCAAAATTTTGATTTTATGTGCGAGAATATGTGTTGTGTTAATTCAATTTTCGGATCATTTATTTGCAGTGCAATTAATTCATTTTATACCCGTTTATTTCTTCTGAATTTTTTGTTGTCCTATCATTTGTCATACTTTAAAAAATAGCACAATGCACTAGGTCTGCTTCTGATGTTGTTATTTAAGTGAGTTTGACATGGGGCGCATCAAGTAGAAGTAAGAACTCGTGTAGTAATAATATTTGTTGTTGTTTTTATTTCAATTTCAATAGCTCTTTGCGGCTATAGATCATTATTATTTTTTTTCGGTATTAAGTTAAGCCAGACCAAGCCTTGTATGAATTATACATGCATCAGCATCATCATGACAGATTGCAAAACAGAAGAACGAAACACTTCACGCTGCAGAATTGGGCTCAATAATCTCATAGAACCTTTACTTAATTTGTTGAAGAATTTTCTGTAAAAAAGTTAAATTCAAAAAATAATTCACAAAAATATTGTTTAAAATTTAAAATTTTAAAACATAATTCACATTTCTACAAAAGCCTCCAAAATATTTTCTTTTTGGCTTTGCCAAGCGCAAGTCTCCAAAATCTTAAGTTTCAAATGCTGTAAGCTTAGAAAGTTAATATTTTCAATTTTTAAGACGGAAGGAACCAATATAGACAACAATAAGAACTCTCCAAAAATTGATTGATTGAATGAAAGGACATAGGACAAGTTATATTTCTCTATTAAACTCTCCAAAAATGTTGCACCATTTTCAAGGGTATGCGTTTGGATAATTACTGTTTTTCGGTGAATAAATTTGTTTTTGGTATATTAACTGGCAACAGCAGCGTTTCGAATTAACTTAAACAAGAAGATACAATCAAAAGACACTCACTGTAAATACACAACGCACTTAGTAGTTTCCGTAATTAAAATTTCACAAAATTTGTTCGTCCATCACAATAAGAGTGGGACGATATCGTCGCATCGCGTCAAGCGACGAGATTCATAGTGTGCTCTTTGGCATGGCTGTAGAGCGTGCTTCTCGGGGGTCAATCACAGCCGCAGAATCACATTCACATTTTGCATATAACTTGCACTCGGTTCGGTCTTTTATGGGTTTTATAGTGCATTGTTCAGATGCAAATACTAGACTCTGGCAGTTTCGGACTGGATTCGCCTGATTGCGGCTAATGCTATGAAGGAATGAGCATTAAAATGGAAAATATCAATCGCGAAATGGAGTAAATGGATACAGAACATTGTAGAGTAGGGATTTTCATAATTTTTTTTTTAATGATATTTTTCACAAGGTTTTGAGTATAATAAAATAATTGCACTGTGGCGGCTTTAAGCATCCTTTAGAAAAAGGTAGGTTTTGTATCATTTCTTTTTGTTTAAAAGTTGTATTGAATTTTTCGTTCACTAATGGGTATTTTCAATATCTCGTTGCATCGGAATGCAAACAACAATCAACGCAGGGAGATAACACGATTTTTTTTAAAAATATGGTTGCCATACTTTTTTATGATGACAACAATAATTATATCAATGGGAATGGTAAAAAAGATAAATGTCGAGAAGAAAACTGAACTCTTAACTCAAGAATTAGAGACCTCATTTCTTGGACAAAAGAATTTTAAAATTTGGGTAGGACCTAGTAACATTTTTTTGTTTATGGAGGTTTTAGATTCCATTCGGTACCTAATGCTGGAAACGAACGTAATCTAATGGATGCATTTTAAGCTGTGTTCACATGAGATACTGTAAAATCGATAATTGCGTAACATGAATACCGTTGTTTTTTTTTTTACTTTTTTACGTCTGTGTAGGAGCCCCATTGTCTTGAACAAATTAAAAAAAAACTGATTCCGTTCTAATTACCAACTATCCAATAAAACCAAATTAAATGGTAAATCGAACCCAATAATCGTAAACGTCGAGAATCTGATTTGCATTGAAAAATTCCTTTTTTTGTTTTTTTGATTTTTAATCACTGCTCGCGGCCTGCACTAACGAGATCATTAGGAACACGAATTCCGTCTTCCATATTAGAACAGGTACAGCTATGGGAGGCATTTCTGGAGTTTTCTTTCACAGCAAATGAATTGACAAAATTATTCGGTTTTGTTCCAATTTCTTTTTTATTTCATGTCGTTATTCTAAATTTTCAAAGAACGGTAATTAAGAAGGTTTTCTGTGTTCGTGTTTTCTTTTTTTTTCAATTTTCTTTTTTGTGTAGAATATAAACGCAAGCACAATAATTATAGGTTTGACATTTTTATGGAAAAGGTGGTAACATCAGCACCTCCTCTTATTTATAACGCGACTGCCATGCCCATGATTGAGGCTCGGGGCGATCTATTATACTATACTTATCCTCTCTCGTAAAAAGTCAAGGTTGAAATGAGAGTCAAAATGTGCGTTTCGTTCTGTTTTGACATGTTTATAAATTGACTCATTGAATTTTTTTTGACGCGAATGAGAGTTCTTTTTGATTATAAAAATAATATGGTGCGCATGTTTTCGGATGCTGCTGATTGCCGATGTCGCTGTTGGCTAAATATATGGAACAGACTTTTCGATATAGATTTGAGGAGGGGAGGAGTTGGACGTCGAACAAAAAAGAAGGATTCAGTAGGGAATCAGCATATTTACATATAAATAAACCGATAATTGATGGGTTTTGATTATTGAATGGTTTTTAAGAACTGCCTTGCTCCGTCGGAGAGACTGGGACATATCATTATTTGGGAGAAGTGATTTTTTTTTTTTGTTCTGGAAAGCAGTCAATTTCATTATGTTAACGTCAACGGTTTTTTGTTTTCTTTTGAAATCAGATTCGTATTTATTCGACTTGTCAGATCATTATAGTACCAGATGTTGACAAATAGTTTAAAATCATTTTTCAACCACCACCTAATTTTTTTTTCTTAACCACCTACGTCCGATCTTACAGACCTCTGGTAAACTTCTTAAATTTTGAAATTTTAAGCATTAATAAAATAACCAAATATAATAAAATGTAAGTATACAGTGTTAAGTTTTACTAAGGCAAAAAAAAAAAGAAAAAACAAATATGGAGCATAAATATAACAGTTTGACATTTTAAGCAACAACTTATAACAAAAATTTACTCCTGAACCATAAGAAATCAAAAAACCTTACAGTACAATTTTTTGAACATTTTCAACGCATTCGTATCTTGCATTATGACATTTAACTAAAGAGTTTTGCGTTTATTTTTTCTATGATTATATCATGTGGATGTGGAACATGCTTTTTAGCATTGTATGTATGGCTACTGAATTCCTTTATCTGCCTTCTATTCTAATATATGTATTACAGAAAAAACACAGCTGCGTACAGTCACTATACTGCTGGCAAAATATTAACACTTACTCCTTGAACAAAATGTAAAAACGGAGTCTCAGGCGAAGACGGAACGGTGCGGGTGCATAACTTAACGGGTCATAACTTCACATGGGTCATAATTTCACCTCTAGTGAGTTATAATTTCACTTTCTTCGGGTGAAGTTGTGTCCCATCTAAGGTGGGAATTAGCTTCACTTTTTTGTGGGCCAGAATTTCACTTCTGTGTGAAGTTATGTCCCGCTCAAATTGGGATATAATTTCACTTTTTACTACAGTTGCAAGAAATTATCATTTTGTACTATTTACCTATATATAATTTGTGTACCAAAAACTGCATTACTCTGGCGCGATTTTTTAATATTTTCAGAGTCTTGAAAACTGAATTTCCGAACTACTAACTATAACCAGCGCTGCCACCCTTCGAACAATTGAGCGCAGTATATTCAACAAAAAAGCGCAGTAGATTGAAATAAAGCGCAGTAGATTTTAAAATATGCAATACCTATGGATTCCACTATAATACCTTGGCGTTGCAGACCTAGTTACATTACAAATTTGTCCAATAGCCAATAGCGAATGTAGTTTGAAGTTTTCGATGGATGCATTCAGAGTTTAGAGTTTATTTTGAATGAAAGATTCGTAAAGCCGTTTGGAAACGAAGGACGACAGTATTTTTTCAGAATAGAAAAAAAACGTCACAAAAACATTTGAGTTAGTGTTATCTGCACTAAAAGCAGACACTTGTTGGAACGACAAACCATATCTATCAAAACAACCCTTTATCCTTTATCATATTAAACATACCGGCTGCGGTTTCGTCGGGGTTTTCTATGAAATCCAATAATTTGTTTTCAATACCATTCTGTATTGAGAAAAATTGTACGCATATTGGAAACATTTTTCTTTTTTTATGATTTGATGCGTCTATTTTTGAGTAAATGGCACCTTACTTTCTTTTAAAGAACGCAAACACACATTCCAAAGCTTGATCTCCAAGCACCATAGCTGCGGACTCTGCTTTTGTGGTTCCGCATGATATTTTTCAACATAAGGATGAATCGGAAGCTGTCTTCTTTAATAATATTAAGCTACATTCCAGGGAGTTGTGAGAAAGATTATGTTTAAAGTTGTGGAAAACATGTGAAACCTCGAGTGCCTCGAGTGCAACAGTAGCAATTTCTTCATTTAAACATTTACTTGGAAAATGAACGAGTGCAGTTTAGTAAGTTACAAGGGATATAGTTTTGCGAACGTAAAGGTGTGAGTACATTGGCATTTGTTTTTCAATGCAAAATATTTGTATGAATGTAATGTATTCGTTTTGAAAAAGGAGGACATTTAAAAGCTTAAGAGGACAGGAGGACAAAAAAGTGAAAAGGAGGACTGTCCTCCCAAAAAGAGGTAGTATGTGCAAAATTAATGATTGATCAATCATACCTTCACTTTTGCCTCATTTCCAATTATATGTTGATGAAAAAAGCGTAATTCCAATGGCGATGTAACAATCGTCTGTGTCGCTCATTGTAAGCACAAGCAAATAAAACAAATAAGTAACCTTAAAGTTAAAACTCACAACTCGAATAATATGTTCTGTCACAAAACAGTCACTTCAATCCAAATTTACTAATACACTTTGAACTGTGTATATCCCGCTTAAAGTTGTGTAGAAAATATACTCTTTTTCAAAATTCTAAAAAAGCAGTAGATTGGTTTTGCTGCGCAGTATATTTTCGTTTGGAGCAAAACGCAGTAGATCTACTGCTATAGGAGTAAAGTGGCAGCGCTGACTATAACAACAACTACAAAAAATCTAATTAATAACCATTTTTATTTACTTTTTATCGACAAAATGAAGAGAGCAATTCATTTTTCAAAGCTGTTGCGTTTTCTTTAATTTGGAAAAGCAACCACCACACATCTTGTAATGCATACTATACTCTGTCCGATAAAAATTGGCAGTACAGGCCTTATGGGAGAGCTTTTTAAAAATCAGTGGCGCGCTGTTCTCTACACCATACCCAATTGAAGGGAACTCCTTTAAATTTTTTTATAAAACACACATGAATTTTCGATGGCATCCGACGTAGAGTCCATAACGACCTGCCTGGCACACACACGAGCATGCACTGATCGTTCTCTGCTGCTTTTCAACCCTCATTAAATCACACATATTCAGAGTTGCCTTTTTCTATTTCGTAACTCACTTCGTATTTTTTTTCTTACTTTTTCAATGGATTTCTGTTGAGGAGCTTTTGCTTTGAGAGCTTTTTAACGATGAGAGTTATCGAGTTGTGTTTGACTTTTGCATTTTTTTTAAAGTTTTGCAAATAAAATGCAGTTATAAAAATCAAAGCCATTTTATTTGAGGAACAATATTATTTGCGTAGATTCTCGTACCGGGCGGTAGGTTTGTGGATTTTGCGAGTTATTTTTGTGTATTATTGTGATAATATTGTTGTGCTGTTGTTGTTCTATTGTTGTGTGGTTTGTTTTTTCTTGTTGTGCTTTTGTTGTGTTGTTTGTATATTATCTTTGTGATTTTGTTGTGCTGTTTGTGTTTTATTGTTGTGCTTTTGTTGTGTTGTGCAAAATGGCTTCAACATCAAAATGCTCGAAGGACTTGAGTGCCGAAAAAAAGCAGATAGTTGAGGCGACAAAATTAATTTGCAAGAACCTGCAAAGTAAAACCGAGGCTGTAAAGCAGGTTGTTGATATATTTTCTGTATCTGAACGAACAGTGTACAGACTTCTAAAAGAAAATAGCACCAAAGTCCACAACTCACCACCAAAAAAGAAAAACCAATCTGGTCGCAGAATAAAAATTGATGATTTTGATAAATGTGCGATCAGATAAATTGTTCACCAGTTTTTTTCAAATAATGAATTACCGACGCTGGATAAAATATTGAATGAAGTAAAACTCAATGTGAACATCAACAAAATCAGCAGGTCTTACTTGCATACGATTATTATTATTATCATATACATATAATAAAAAACGAAATGAAAATCAATGTTAAAAAGAAGAATGGCAACCCTTCAGTTATTTCATTTAGCTTTTTCGAATTCAAAATGCGCATTACGGCAACCCTGTAAGAACTTTTTTGAGAAAAGTACTTATGGGTATTAAAAAAGTACAAACGAGATGTAGATATCCCTATCTTCCCTGTACTGCCAATTTTTATCGGACAGAGTATAGTGTTTGGCAAGCAGGTGCTGCAGTGCAGTGATTCATCTCGAGCATGATGACGATCTGTAACATTCAAATTCAATTTGTTTTGATTGGGAGTGAAGCGAGCGGAAAAATTCGCGCGAATTTTTTTATTTTCACACCCCAAATTGATTCTCTTTTGGGCAAAATTTTTTCCGCTCGCTCCGCTCGCTAGCAATTGTACCTGCTACATTTGTTGGTTCAAGCTCCAAATTCGTAATACAATTTTCTAAAACTTTTAAGAGTGATTGTAGAGTTAAGGTTTAGTATTGAAGAACTCAATAATGAATACGTTTTCTTGATAGGAATTGCCGACTGATAGCATTGAAAAATAGTGCTTCCGTCTGCATTCACATGATGCAAGGACACTGAACATCCCATCAATAAAAAATGTCTTTCCGAAGGAGTTGTTAATGTCATTGCAACAACTCAGTTAGTTAAGATGATAAAAAGGTGCAATAAGATGAAACTGGATTCAAGTACAGTTTGCTTGCCTTACTCTCACCTTACCGAATATCAAAGTTCAGAAGATCGTTTGCATTGGAAAAAATTTTCTTTACGTCACATAGACTTAGAGCATGCGGTATATTTCAACCGTTATGCACTGAAAAAACACCCACCATAGTGGGTCATTAGTCCCGAAAACCATTTTCGGGACTTCTGAATTCGGGACCAGATTCTCTGCGCCGTGGAATGACTAAATAGGTGGGAAATAATTTCAACCAAATTTCAGGTGAAATTATTGCTCACCTAAGGTGGGAAACAATTGCACCCGAAAAAAGTGAAATTATAACCTACTAGAGGTGAAATTATGACCCATGTGAAGTTATGACCTGTGAAGTTATGCACCCGCACCGACGGAACAGTTGATCTGTTTTAACGTACGTGTCGAAGAAAAAGCGTCCACAATGTGTTGTACGTTTTGTGTTCTGTTTACATCTATGAACCATCCTCGTACTATTTAGACACCTTCAAGTAATTGATTTCTTTGCTAAAACTATTAAAACCTTTTTTTATTGAATAAAAAGTAAATTAAAATAATGACATAATGGTTTTGATAAAGGTCGGTACGGCCTTTGTAGCAAGAAAGTACCAAGGGAAGAAGGGAACACAAAAAGCAAACAACAAAACTCAATCCTCAAAATGAAATAAGTACGACAAAGTTAAAAGTTGGTCAACTCTTCCGTGACCGATTTAGACTTTGTTGCATTTTGTTCATGCAGTTACCAGTGGTGAACACACGCACGCATCTCGCCAAGCGCGCGCAAGAACAATACTGAGTCATGGGAGACCGCAGATAAGTGGTTTAGGACTAAATTGTTTGAAGGCGAATAATTATTATCTATTATTACTACAACTTTTAAATATTTTCAATAAGATTTAAATCTTACAACCCAAACCATATTTTATATTCTCATTTTATAGAGTCAGTTCATACCTGAAAAGAAAGAAAAGAAATTGTTTAGTTTGTGCTCGAAAAATGTTTATAAATAATTTTGTTTCTTGAAATATTTACAAGCATTCCGACAGCCAGGCGACAGCCTCTATGACGAGGTCTGAGTTTTAAGAAAATTATCAATTTTTTTGACTATTCTCTTCTATATTTAACACTTCAGATTCCCTATCATTTAAACCTGAGTCATAATAATTCATAAATAACTTCCATGTCTTTTGAGATCTCATTTTATTTAATGTGTGATACAAAATTTGTAAAATGAAAACAATATTACAGTTTTTGTTGTTGTTTATTTCCTCTGCGAAGGACATCATCACCCTCCAACATGATTGTCCAATGTCCAACACGTCTTTACAGTTCCATCTCATCACCCCAAGATAATAAAACAAGACAACGCCAACGACCGACCGATCTATCATCATAAAATAACAATAATTAGATACACTGTCAACAAAGACCTTTACACATGATACGAGTATGACGAGATTACAATAACGACAACACGGATTTTTATTTAAAAGAAATTAAAGATTAAATCAGCAATTAGGAGAGTTATATTCATTTCCTCAAGAAAATGTCAACTGTTTTTCCCTGTTGTGTTGTTGCTCGGCCTGAATTTTCATTGGATGGTGCTTTCAATAAAGATTTTTTTTTGTCGTAAAAAAAAAATTCAAAAAGATGAAGTTGCTAAGAATTTCTTTCGCCATAAATTTTGTGTCCTTTGAAGGAAAAATCCATTTAGGCCTGAGGCAAACAGCCTTGACATTTAGTAGAATACAAATCAAGAAAATGTTTTGACGCATTTACTTATTTACTAGGGCACAACAAAATACATCTACACAAAGACAAACACACATTTGGAAAGTAGAAACCTTCACTATTAAGGACATGTGAAAACGTAATAACTTCTAAAAAAAAGTACTTTTCTGCCTTTTTATAAAAATGTCAACTGTACCACCTTTCGCCCTTCAGTGTTATTTTCTCTTCCAAAAAAATTGCAAGCACATTTTGTGTGCGTTTCATCACGACGAAAATTCTAATTCAAACATTCAAGTGTTCAACTGACGGCCATAAGCACATATCCACAAAAAAAAAAAAAAAATAAATAAAAATAGGTAAACATAAAACTCTATGTGCGAATAATTTTTGTTTTTTATTTTTTTATTTATTTGCTTTTGTTTTTGTGTCATCTATTTTGCCAGCGTGTTCCACTTATTCTATTTGCTTCAAGCAAAGTTCAAATGTTTAACCCTTAGGCACGAAAAATAACAGACAAAAAAATCTTTCACCCCATGAAAGATTAGCAAAATTTTGTTCTTCTTTTTTTGCAAACTTGACAGGGGGTGTATGATTTGGATTCGAGGGAGAATGAGAAAAAAAAACATTGATTTACATCTTGTTTGCTTAAAATTCTTCTCACATTCTCAATACAATGAATAAATAGGAATAGAATTTAAAAATATTTGCAAAGCCAAGCAGAAATTCGATCGTGCCGTGGATATGGAAAGGCGAAAAAAAAAACTAAAATATAAGCAGACGACAACGACAGCTAAGATGAGGATGATGGCGATGGATGAGAAACGTATGAACAAAACATTTCGCTAGGGAATCCTTGGGGAATTCAATGTGTGGTTTACCTTCAACGCGACGCAACGTATGGAAAACAGTTTAAGGGCTGGAGTGACGAAGAATTCTCCCAGACAAAAAACGTTTCCTTCATTTCGCAACGCAATGCAAACAGCGAATATTTTACAAAGCCTGTCTATCTTGCAACTAAATTTTTCAATAAGTTTTTAAGTTTCCAAGGAATTTTGAACACTTTTTGATAATATTCCTAAATTTTTTATTCGCAAGAGTTGCAAAATACATATAGGTATTTAGATATAATCTATCGGTAACAAAAACTGAATAAGGAAATTAAAAAAAGAATATTTTGGACACACTATGCTAAAAAAACTGAGAGCACACGTTTCACTTAGTTTTCACTTCATGGCATTTCAATCTTTCACATTTAGAAATGTAGGTCCTACATACTTTCGCTTATTGCAGTTTTGGAAGTATGGAAAGTAAAATTATTTTTGATTGCAAGTACAACTCATAGGTTGATCTGGGACTTGCGAATTACTTTTAAGGTTTCAACGGAATTCACTTTGCAGTGTATTTTTTGTGTAGCAACCTACTTTTGTTTGCAATGTATCAATGCTTCAAAATGCATGCCTAAAGTTAATTTATGGGTAACTTTTTATTTCAACTTCGCAACTTTATTTTTCACAATAAATACTTGGATTCAAAATATGCATCTACAAAATATGTTTGAGTAAAACAATTGATATTTGCAAATAATGACGATTTTTAAATCATTTTGCGTGAACAAATTAGCGGCGCAAACTTTGCGAACTGCTTCAAAACTAACTGGTAACAAAATTTGACAACACAATTTTTTAAGTATTCATAACATTCAAGGCCGCAGTGAATGTGATTCTCAAAATTTACAAGAAAAAAGAAAAAAACCAAAAAAAAAAAAACAGTTTTTACTTGTTACATGCTACAGGAACAGATTCGCATGGTAAAAATTTGCAATATAAATACACTGTGCAACTTTTCTTGAATTTCCTTGATTTACTATGCACTCCGCCCCTGATCAATCATCTCTATGCCAATGCCAACTGTCAAAACTCACCATGGTGCATAAGCTTAAACACATCACTCACAGGAAGCATTCTTCACGTTGCTGTGCGATTTTCCCTAACTCACAACTCGCACGCTAACCACAGAACGACTGAAAAACAGTGAGTAAAATTTGTTTGAAAAACGATGAAGAACACTAACATCGCATAATAATGCACAAAAGGATGACAAGTTGATGAGTGGGTTTTGAATTTACAAAACAAAAAAAGGTTGACTGCAGGAGCAAATAGCAAACGTGATAAACGTTAATAAGCCAAAACGCATAAGAATGACGTAGCGTTACGCGCGCGCCAGTCGTCGGCTGTGGCACGGACCAATATGCGAAACTACACGACGTGCGTCGCGTCGACGAGCTGTCATCTGTCAAACTATGATGACAAATTTTGCCAAACATTTCGAATTCGATGTACATTGATTTTGACATTTCGAACATGCATTTCGCATAGGCATGCGAAGTTGAAAATTGTACGAACGAAACATTGTGAAGACATGATTTTTAATAAAACGACGAACAGATAATAAATTACTTCCGAACATGACAATTCTTAAATTGTCACAGTCGCAGGCAGAATATCGCAGCTTTGATAGCCGCGCAGTACGTTGTTGGCCGGCAGGCGTAAACGTTGCGTTGGCGTTGCCATTGCCGTGTGATTTTTTTTGTTTGCTCATTTTCATTTCCTCTGTGTCATGGTTTTGAATGGGCTGAGTTATAAAGATCTCGAGGATGATCATAATTCTTCTTGTTGAGATTGTTATGTTGAGGGCAGAGGTGGTCGTGTATCTTCATCATCGTTCCGCAAGCAAGTTTGCTAGTTATCCAAACAGATTTATTATCCCTGGGATGAAGTGTTAAATGATAATGCGCTGGATTGGTGACCAAAGTGCACGAATACAAAACGCCCCTTCGATTATGATTCAACAACGATGATGCGACGATGTATTGCATCGAAAGTTGCCCCCTTTTGGAATTTCGCATTTCGACTTTTGTTACGTTTTACAAATTTTTGGTAAAATTTATTTGTGCAAATTTTATTTTCTCTCTTGCAGAAAAAAGTGCATATTTCGCACTGCACTGAAGCTTGTTGTCTTGCTTGAAGGCAACGTGAATCAAATGTGTTCTTTTTAGTGGGATGTCAGTGTGATTTAGGATTAACCTGCATGAAACAACGCCCTCGTGTTGTGTATTGTATAGAAATCAAGTTTTTAGCATGTGGTTGGGTTCGAGTTTTTTGTTCTTAGCTCGAAGCTGGCAGGCTTAAGCTGACAAGGCGTTGTCGCCGTCGTATGTATTTTGTGCCATGTGATTCACACCCGGGAGATGTGTTTTGTGAATGTCGGAAGTATTGGACGGACGACAGCGAGAACTGAACATTTTGGATATGTGACAGGCAACAAGGAAATTCGAGAATAAACGGCTTTTTGTTGGATGGCAAGAGTCAGTTGGGTCTTATTGCGGGACTATATTTTTTTTCGCTTTTTTGATCGTCTTCTCAGTTCGAGTGACAATAAATTGTGTTCCGTCGGGTGTGGGTTGCAGGTTTATTTTGAAAATCTGCTTGAAATAAAATATTTTGAATTTCCTTTACTTTACAAATTGTTAGTCATGGCATTCTAATATCTTAAAGCAGTTTTTTCTAGTTGGTAAGAAGGAACAAACGTTCTAAATTAAATTTTCGACATGCCACTTAAAGCTTCGATCTTTATTCGATTAGATCTTTCAGATGTTAAGACACAAAAACCTTTTTCCCGCCTCCAAACTCGTTTTCTTAAAAAAAAACCTCGATCTGTCTATAGGGACATTTTTAACATTTAACTTTGAAAATGTCTTGTAATTTGCACTTTGCGAAAAAGAAAACAAAAATTATTATTTTCGACGTTTTTTTTTTTGGTTCTTTTCAATTTATCCCATGGGAATGTTTTTTTCTCATTCGCGCTATTTCCAGCTTGTGCCTTTATTGGCACTCAGCACTTTACATATACGAAAAGTGAACATTATCAACCGCT
Source organism: Sphaerophoria taeniata (assembly GCA_943590905.1). NCBI lineage: Eukaryota > Metazoa > Arthropoda > Insecta > Diptera > Syrphidae > Sphaerophoria > Sphaerophoria taeniata. The sequence continues at coordinate 70,675,329 of OX016540.1, forward strand.
CTTCCTCACATCCCTATAAAACAATGTTCAATATATTTGTTGCCAAACGCAGTTCTGGCGCCATTACCATAAAAAACATCGATTTTCTTTCACAGAGAGAAATGTTTGTGTTCATCCATAACGGTAGATAAAAGCAAAAAGAAAACCCTAGGCAGACCCCAAAAAGAAGACGGAAAAAATCCCAATTCAGAACAACGAGTATGCACTTAAGATTTTCTCACGAACCAATTAAGCAAGCCTTCTGTTGTCGTCGCGCCGCAATACCACCCCCTGTACCTGCACAAGGATTGGTATACAGATTGAACGTCTGAGAATGGAAATTGTCTCATACCCATATGGTCTGACGAACTAATTTGATGTCTTTGATGTGTTGACAGAAAAAGGGAATTTTGTTTTGGTTAAGAACAAAAATGTACCAAGTCAACAAAGAAGCTGATGCCTCTGCTCTTGCATTTTCAACAAAAATGATACCTCATCTCAACGAATAAGGGGGACGCAAACGAAATAGCAAAATTAAAACTTACTCAAATCAAATTTTGCAATTGCTATCCGTTTGTCCCCTGAGTCCTGACAGCCAACAAAGTCTTCATTATTCCTTAAAAAAAAAATATATTACTCTAATTCCAAGTAGCCCAAGTAGCAAATCCTTGCAATCAAAACACTGCAATACGCTGAATGACATTAAGGGCTACTGCATTTATCCAATCCTCGAGCATTACCGCCTACAAACAAAACGATTTCCGCTTTCGTCTTGTAACAAAAAAAAAAAGAAGAAAATTAAGACAAAAAATCACTCCCATCGAGCTGAAACAATAGACTTCGTCGTTTGAAAGGGTTCTTCTATTCTCTGCTATAGCTGAAGGACGAAACAACGCTTACGGGACAAATGTAACGAGAAACAGAGCTATGCAGTGTATCAAGCCTCCCGACATAGTCAGTCAGCCAGGCCAGCATTTGCCAGGTAGTAGGGTTAATAATAAATGCGATAATTTGCAGCCAACTTTGACACTTGCATGAAATGCTAACCACCACCAAACCGTGTCTATATAGCTTTTGTTATCCTTCAGGACTTGGAGTTCAGGTGAATTTCATCTTTATAATTTTAGTGCTTAAAAAAACTCGAAAGAAAGTTTTGCAAGCATTGTTTAGACGATTCTTTCAATGGCCTCAGTCCCTTCCACCTTTTTCGAGCTTACTTACACAAACCCTCAAATGTGACACACAAAAGGAGGACTTTTGACCCAAAACTAGGATCCCCCCAAATAGAGAAAAAAGTCGCAAATATGTAGGTACTGTAAATATCTAGCAGGTGGCTATGGCTCAGAGGATAGAGTAGTCGATTGCTAAGCCGAACGCTGCGGGTTCAAGCCCCAGCTTCTACGAAAATCGCCAGCTTATCTGAGGCCACCTGTGCGATAACATGAGACAATATAACATCTATGTCTTCTCCTCTGAGCCACGTAGGTTTCTGTTATGTGTTTCCCCCTACACTCAGAGAAAAAAACATTGTTGGCAGCTTAACAACTCGCATTTGAAAAATGTTAACATTTTAATTCTTATGTCAAGAACGTTTTCTTAAAACAAGAATTTTTTATATTTAAATTAAGTTTTAAATTCAAAAATAAAACATAAAGTAGTTGAAACAACAAAGTAGAACATTTAGCATTCGTCAACAGAGCTTCATTTTTGGAATAAAAATACAAATTTTAATTTCAGGGATGAAAATTGTAAACAAATATGTTGTTCTTGAAACAACAACGCCGCTTTTAAGAAGTCTTATAATTTTTACCATGCCTACCTAGTGTTAGTGTGTCAGAAACAAACACGCACAATATTTTCTTGCTCGATTTCCAAAGCAAGAGCAAAAACGAAGTTGTGTGTGTTACTTTACACACATACAGCTACAGCCTAAACAACGCCATCAGATTGAGAACGAAATTTTTAATTTAAAAGTATTTTCTTTCTCAACAAAAAATAGTTCTTGAACTGCAATATCTAACTGTTAATTTTATTCATGTAAGAGCACATACAACACTCATCAAACTAAACCATCATCAGACAAATAACAACGTTCTTAAATTGAATGTTTTTTTTGTTTCAAAACGACAATTTAGTTCTTGATATTGCAAAATCTAACTGTTAATTTTTTTCTGGTCGACACTTCATTCCGATGTGATTTTTATAAAGTGCAGACGCGGCCCGTGAGTTTAGTGTGTCGTAAAAATAATAATTATTTATTTACCTAAAATATAATGGAAAATATAAGTGAAGAACTTGAAATTGTAAATTTGGAAGATAAGGTGTATGAATTATTTCAAGTGTGGAATATGTCTACGGAATATGTGACGGAATACAAGCTTAAGCCCAATGTAGAATTAGAATATCAACAGAGTTTTCTGAGTTCCCATGATATCGATTAAATTTTCCACAAAAGGGAAGAAAATAAAATGTATTATACAATCTAAACAAATGGCGTGAACAAAACGATGTAAGTATACGACATCAAGTGAATTTTTTGCCTGTTTTTTATTTTTATTTTCTACTTGAAAATTGTGAACTAGTGTCATGTTGTGCAAGTGACCATACTTTGTCAATGGTCTCCAGTTGGATATCATCTGGAACTCTATTTCGAGCCCCTTCTAAACCAGACAAAAGCATTGCATCTCAAGTTTGGAGTTTGATTTATAAACTATCTTGAAAGGCACTGTCTCCGGAGAGGATTTGCTGGAGAAATATAGACGGAATTTAATGTTATCAAGTAGTGACCAAACTTCAATTTCAAGAATCATCAGTGACCATTTCGCTCGAAGAAATATGAAGATGTGCCCAAAAACAATGGAAAACGCAGCAAAAGAGATAAGTAAATAATTTTCCTACTGAAGACGCACGACATAATAAGATGTTCCAAGATGCGGCAAGAAACAACCATCTGGCAAACTTTTCGATCGGTATGTCAAGAAGTCTTAACTTTGTTTTCAGAAAATTTTCAGTCTTATAAAATTATTAATAAAAGCAATGACTTTAAAATAGAAAATGTTAACAAATTTTCAATGTCTGTAAAGTCGATAGTCTTATGGAAATTGTTATTCGTTTTTAAGACTTATGAAATGAATTTAACATTTATTTTTACTATTTTTATTTATTAATGTACTTTAAATATTTAAAAGCCATATGCATCATAAATCTGTAATAATTTAATAAAATGTTTTTATTTTTTTTCATAGAAAAAACCTTAAAAACCTTGACAATAATAAACAATATCTTTTATATCAACAGTTAATTTGTGTTGAGCTTAAATTATTCCACCAAGGCCTATTTCAGCAACTGCTAAGGATATCATCTTTGATGTTTATTTGGATTTGATTAGATTTTGTTTGGTTAAGTTTAAGTATTTCAAAATTTTAGGTTTTCAGGTAATTTTATGGGTCCTTGGGGCAAGAATGAAAGTTCTTCATTATTTCTAAAGAAAGAATTCTTATGCCAACAATTTACGTTTTTAAATGTATTAATAATGAACTCATTAATTTTTGGGGCAACAATGTTTATTCTTAGTGTATTGAAAATAATATTCTTGTTTGAAATATAAAAGTTGTTGCATTTTGAGAACTTTATTGTTGGTTTTAAAATAAAAGTTTTCAACACTTAAATAACAATTTGCTCTCTTAAGTTAAAATAAAAAGTTGTTGGGCAGATTTTAACCTACATATTTTCTTGAGACAAAGTATAAAATTGTTGGCATTACTATTTTTTTCTCTGAGTGTATGTATCTATCTGTATCTCTCTGTTGTATTAATGTCTCAGTCGCCAGTGCTGCTATGTGTCTGTAGTTCGTCACATTCATGTGCGAAGTACTGTAATTTCAATGTTCAATGTTCATTGTACATACATATCTACATCTCCCTAATGTACGAATTTTATAAGAGGAAACGAGTAACAAGAAAAGTTAATAACTAGGGTTTTTAAACCGCAAACCTTATTAGAATTAGAACCTGCTTTAAAATAAAGGCCAACATTTCAGTTTTTAAAAGTGTTGGACGTCCTACTAAATCTTCTTATTTTAGCAACACTAACTCTAAGGTGAAATTCACCTAACTCACTTTTCCTATCATTACCAATGCACTGCGTAGTTCTCATTTTTCTCCAACTGCATTCGACGAATGTTGTCGGAGGGTTTTATTGCCTGTTCCTGCAACAATAGCAATGATGATGGGATCATACAACCTTCGCGTTTTGTCCAACTTTTGTTGGCTATGAGTTCGTCCTTGGACGTCGTCGTTCAGTAAGATGTAAGAGTTGGTTGTTCATGTTGGTCGTACTCGTATCATAGTGCGATTTTGGCTTTGGTGTCCTGCCGGGCGCTTTTCGACTTGATTTAGGATAACCGAGTTTTTGGTTTTGGAGTAGATTGTATATTTTTATTTTCTTGAAATTTTTCTTTGTGCAGTGCCAGTGACATCAGAGAAATTTTGCTGCACTGCGCGTCACAAGACAAGCAGTCAGAGTTGTTGGAGGAGTACCGAATACCACTTCAAAATGTACCCACTCAACTACTGCTTGTGTATTTAGCGAACGAGTCTTTCACTGGTGTGTCTCTTTTCGTTGCGAAGTGAGGCTACAAGGGTTGATGTAAAAAGGATTGGAACTGTTGAAAGGAGAGTTGGTATCCTCTTCACAAAAGTTATTGTTGTTAAAAAAAAACACTTGCAAACTGCCGGACCTGTCAGTTGATTTTACTTTGAAGATTTTTTATGTTCTTGTGTTTATTTATTTTTCTTAAGTACATTCACACTTCTTCTCAGGATTTCATTCGAGGCAAGTTATGACTGCAGATGCGTTTAATTCTTATTAAGCAAGTGCAATTGCACAAAGGAACCACGCCGAGGACGACACGAAAGAAGCAATGCTCATCATAATAAACGGGCAAAGGAGTTTTCTTAATTTTAATTTATTTGAGTTGCGAAGAATTGTTACAACTTTTCTTCGTTTTCTTTTTGCTGTCGACGAGATATTATCGCAACGATGGCGAAAACTTAAGAAACATTGCTTAGCAAAATGGTCAAGATCAGAACTGGCAGAGTGAGCCAAAAGAGGGAGGTTACACATACATTACATACCTTGAATTGTGCAGGATTTCGCAGGATGACAAAAACAAATAATAGCGCTTTAGCGCTTTGTTGGATGAGGAAGTTTGAAAAGCTGTGATTTTTTTGTTCTTACTTTTGTATTTTGAGAGTAATAACTCAGTGCAGTCAAGGTATTACTTTCTTTGAAAGGTTATGATTATGAGTGTTGGCTTTGTTAATTTTTCTTTGATAATCCTAATGAATTAAGCTCTCGACTTTGCTGCCACCACGGCATGTGCCGTGTAAATGTAAAAAAGCGACATTTATTTCTAATCTCTCTCCAAAAAATGAACACATGCCACAGCATTATGCCATCATTCAGTATGCAAATTGCATTTCAAAATTTATCTAATCGCAACAGCAGGAGGCAAGTCAACAAGCAACAAGAAAACTCTCTCAAGAAACAGAAATGCAGCTAATTTCTTCTCAATTCTTCAAATGTAGGTTAGAAAAATAGCAATAAATACATTGACCGACCGAAAGAGAGAAAGAAAATAAATGAATGAATAATCAAACAAAACAATTGCTGGCGCACTATATTATCCGGTTGATTTGTTTAACACACCCCATTATACAGTCGATAAAATCCCAAGAGGGTGAGTAACTGTGGCAGCCTGTTTATGTCCGATGATGGCGGGGGGCCAAACTCCCCCAACTCACTCTTGTCATGGCTGCCATTGATGATACTGATATAGTGCACCCTCATCGACCAAATTATATGCCAAACAATTATTATGTGTTTTTTCTTGTTCTGTTTTATTTATATTCTTGTTCATTTTGATCATAAAATGCATCGCTCAACTTGCTGGATAGTTGAGTTGGAATGTATCCGCATCCGATTTGGAGAAGGGAGTTTCCAGAGAAAGCAAACTCCACTGGTCGATTGATTTAGGGCATAGGAAATAAACTTCATTCACTTGCAGAACCAAGAAGTTTTGAAGAAACAGAAACTATCGGGTACAGGGTGTTAGCCTTCTCATTTTTACTTGCGACATATAGATATATGACATTACTACGATAGAGAAGTCGAAAAAAGTGGGTTCCGGCGATTCCGTCCGTCTGTCTGTCTGTCTGTAAACGCACATTCACGCACTCCTTAACCACTGGTCCGATTGACTTCAAACTTGAAAATTAGAGGTTTGAGCGAAAACAGATGGCTCGTTTTTTGATTTTCTTTTTTTTAAAGATCAAAACTTAGGGTAGCAGCCATACAATTTTTTGGCCAAAAACCAAACGTTTCAATTTTCTCAGAAACTTCCCCGATAATTTTTTTTCAAAGCATTAATGTATTTTATGAAAAAAAAAATTTTTTTGTATTGCTCCAAAGCGGTTCCTTTTATAGAACTGTTTCTCCAAAAATGAAACGTCCGATCAGCGTATTTTTTTCTGAAAGTACGTATACCTTGCGCAAATAATATTTTGTTTTCAAAAAAAATTTTTTTTTGTATTTTTAAAAAATATACCTAAGCTTTTTTTTCAAAATTCTGTCTCAAAAACAGATCAATATTAAAAATCGAAATTTACTTATAAAATGTATAGTTTTATATTTTTAAATACTGCATACCCAAATTAATTTTATGACATTTTCGAAAAATTAATTTAAAAAAAAACCCTCATAGGATTTTTGAAAAAAAAAAAAAATTAAAATCAATAATTTCTTAAGAAATTATATGACATCAATTTTTTCAGATTGAATCTATTTTTATTTATGAATTTTATTTGTTTTATTTTTTTTTGTTAATGTTGTGTTCAGGAGCAAGTTCGTACGACCCAGTCGTGCACATTTTTTGTAAATTTGTTGGGGCTGAAAGGTTGAGAATGGAAAGTTTGAATTCGCTGACACAAAATTCTTTGTTTTTCTTTTTCTGTAGTTTTGGGTGAACGACCTTGAATAATACAGCGCTTCTTAGACTTCGAATTGGTCTAAGAAGCGTTGTATTATTCAAGTCCTTATCTAATAGTTCGAACGCTAACAAGCTATAAAAGACGGACGGATTTACTGACGAGACGTTAGAGCAAACGGGGGTCTGCCGATTCCGTACCTTAAGCCTCAAACTGGTTCGATTGACTTCAAATTTGGATCATAGGGGTTTGAGAAAATTTGCGTGGGTCGGTTTTTTTTTATTTTATTTTTAAGATTTAAATTTAGGGTAGCCACCGTACAATTTTTTCAGCCAAAAACGAAAAGAACACTAGTGGTATTAATGTAAAAAAAATTAATTTTGTATTGCTCCAAGACGGTACTTCTCATAGAACCGTTAGGATAATATTTTGTAATTTTTTTGACTTAAAAAAAATATTTTTATACTTTTTTTTCAAAACTGTATCTCAAAAACGGATCAATATTAAGAATTGAAAGACGTATGTTTAAATTTTCTTAAATATTGTATAACCAGATTAATAATGGACATTTAAATTAAGAGTTCATAAATCATTTAAGCCTGTTCATAGTTTTGCTTTGTAAATTATAATAATTGAATATCAAAGCAGCTCATTTATTATTTGAAATCTGTATTTTTCAGCTTTCGAAGATGTTCGAATAGTTTTTCCCAATCTCTCCCATATTCCATCATTTCAACTTCACTCAAAACTTTTTTTTTCGGAACAAGCCCTTCTGATTCCCTTCAACACCAGGCAAGAGGTGGAAGACATCTTCCCTCGTCCTAAGGTTACACAAGGTGGAAGACATCTTCCCTCGTCCTAAGGTTACACATCGAACAATCAACTATTAGATCTTCTCTTTGCGGCTGTTAGTTAAGATTTTGAAGCTCTGTTCTCATTTTCAAAATTGAAGAAGGTAAGGTTAAGTTGAATTCCACATAATGTTGCTAAGTTGCACCATTCCTCAAACCACAATGATTTTCGTTGCAAGGCATCCAGAACAGTTTTTTTTTTGTTTGGAAGCCTTTCAGAAGAAGCATAACTTTTATGACGTGGTCAATATACAATTTGTATGTTTTTGTAATGAGTTTAGGCATCCCCGTTTCTATGAGCAGCATATATGTATAGTTCGTTGATGTTGACGGAAGAACGTAAGTTGTTTTTCAGAAAAAATCTTTCAATTTGTTCCACAACATAAAATTTTTTGTAGACCCATATCTGCGCACCATAAAACAGGATGGACTTTATCGTGGCTTGGAAAAGTTTATATTTTGCAGAGTGTGATACACTTTTATTTCGAACAGTTTTTGCAGATAGCGTTAAAAGCATTTTTAGGAGCTGCTCGCTTAGATGTTTAGACATATCAAAGGCTTTTGTAATATTTCACAACTTCAATACTACTTCCATTGTAGGTCCAATGTTCTGTCTTGGTAAACCTTCCTCCACCTTGTCTAAAAATCATATTTTTGTTTCCCAAATTAAACGACGATACCCAGAGTTGACAATATGCGTGTAGCCGGTTGCAAGGAGAACCAAATCATCAGCAAAAACCAGCCCCTTTATTTTTGTTCCTGCAAAATCTACTCCACCTGCTAGGTGATCACTGATCATCAATAAACATGATTACGCTAATCGGACGAAGATTGCAGCCTTGCAACATGTCTTTATATATAAATGTTGAAAGCCAGTCAGAAAGTCGTTCCCGTTCCAAATAGCCGTTTTTGTGTCATCATACAAGATTTTCAAGGCTCGTCCAAATTTATACGACATTCATCCTTTTACCTTTGTATATACACCTTATAGTAATTGCGCGTCGAGAATTGACGACAGCGACGCGTGTATTACCAACCAGAACTATTTCTGTCGGTACTATAGTTCCCATGAATAAATGCGAGCGCCAACGACGGGTAAAGTTTCCAACTTTAAATTCTCAACGCTGAAAATACTATAAGGTGTATATACAAAACTTTTACTATAAAGAATGCAGCGTGGTGCGTCTGATGTCAGTAAGGAGTTTGAGAACATACACACGGAAGTAGGGCATAGTGTGGACAAGACAGAGTTTATTAAAAGGGAGGAGTCGGAGAAGATTAGACAATGTACAATTGTACAATGGTCTAGAATTCCTAAATATTATACCTAAGTGGAAAACACAGATTGACGTAAGGCGTTCCACATTCGTGCGGTACAACTAAGTAGCGAATCTTTGCACCTTGCAAGGCTGTCAAGGATAAACTGATCAATATTCTTTGAATCGCGAGTTCATACAACTTCGAAAATGCTTGTTACTAGGACTTAGAAGGCAGTGGAGTAGAAATTCTCTTTGGGCAACGAAAGTGTCACTTAACAGAAAATCATTATTTCTGGTCTTAAAAATGTGGGCATTGACCCTGACAAAATGCGGTAAGAGGGATTAAGAAACCTTAAATATAAATTATTTGATAATCATATTTGAACCAACACCCTGTGACATGAATTTATTGCTCAGCATCCTGCTTTTTTGCCTATAATACAAAAACACTGCTTACTGCTGTGTTTACTTTTTGAAAACAGATTTTTTCCATGCCATCAAGTGGGGGGCGATGTGGCGGCAGAGTGCCGATAGCATAGAAATATTTGGGGAAGCCATCGAAGGGAAATCCCAGCCAAGAAAAGAGGGGGATATACAAATACATAATACACATTCCATGCAGTAAAAAAAACTTTTTTTTGTGCCCAGGACGAGTTTCTACAAATGCGACTGTTGATTCGTAATAATTTAAGGGTTCATTTATTTTTACAAATATGTGCACATTGGGAGCCAAAAAAAAAAAAAAACACAAATAACATTCGTTGATCGGAAAATGTTTGTTGGAATATTTATTCAGTGTTGTAAGAATTTACAGCATCATACTCGCACAAATGCACATTAAAACTCAAAACAACTTCGAGAGAGAAAGATATTTGAACGCACTGCAAGATGCAAGTGCAATGTGTTACGCGGTTGAGCGTGTAGGGGTGGCGGTGAGGCCGAGGCGTGAGACAAGGCAGTGAAATAGTATTTCCGTGATGGGAATCGGAGATGGATTTTGAAAATTAAAAAGTACGTCTACAAATTATTTTCCAAATAAATAGAAAATCACAAAAAAAAAATATATTTAACGACTTTTTGAGCTCGCGGATGAGTTGAGATTTTATTGGCGGAACATTTTTATGGTTTGTAATGCCAAGTGTGTTGTTTTGTTCATCAGTGTGTTAGGATTTTTTGGAGAGTGGGTGCGTGTTTGTTTTTGTAATTCAATTTGATTGGTGTTTGAAGCTTTATTTGCTGAAAGAAAAGCTGCGAAGAGATTAAATGTGACTGTGACGCTTGTGTTGACTTTTTTGTTTCGTTTTCTTCGTTATTTGAAAGGGATTTGAAGGGAATCAATGGTTTCTAATAAATTTGTCAACACAGGGATTTGGGTTAGGAAACATTTGCTGAATTTTTAGGCTTCATAGAGCATGTATGTGGCGTTAAAGTCAAAAATCCGTGATTTGTAAACCTTTGAACCAGCAGACTTTTAATTGCTTTCTTATAAAAACAAATTTAATATTGAGCTCCTCAAAAAAGGAAAGCGCCCAGCCGGATCTTCACATTAGCTTAAGAAAAAGCCATAATTCTGAGAATTCCAACCCATTCAAATAATAACCATTCTCTGTTTGCAGGTATGAATATTTTTGATCCATCTAGCCTATCTACTTTAGTAAGTCTAGTTTTTCATTTTTCAGTAGCACACATTTTTTTTTAAATAAAACTCGAATCGACTTTGACCGCACTATGCGCATCGTCCTCGTCCTCATCGCCATCGTCATGCAACAATCTTTCATGATTTCTTCTACCCGTGTCTGTATCCTGTCCACCACCAAACTTTAGGTAACTACACATCTGCGAATGCATTAAAAAGATCTAAATCTAAAACTCTCGTATTGCTTAGCTAGCGCAGTATAAAGCGTGCAATGCAAAGAGCCGCAACTGACCGGGCTGAGTAGAACCAAAACCCCAACAGAGGAGTTCCTCATACTGAAATAGGAAATAACCTAATGTGAATATATTTTGTGTTCTTATCTGGCAAAAAGAATCTAGATTGATTGCACTCATAATGGGATAGCTGGACAAACAGTGCCACACTAAGCAGCAGACTATGCACGGTCAGGGATGTTATAGTTTCAATACAATAAAAAGCTGACAGCAGCTGAGTATCGTTTAGATCAAAGGCGAATACGCTATGTCGAACGGAGGGCAAATAGTTTCACTAGACATATACCTACATTGAGTTGAAGTAGTTAAAGAACCACCTCGGCATGCATTAGAATAAAGATTTCAAAGCTTTTCGCAATTAGTGGCCGCAAATGATGTTGTGTAGTCAAAGCAGTATCGCATAATACAGTAACGCAGTAAAGATGTGGGGAAATTTGGAATTTTGACAGCAGTACAAAAATCGTCAAAAGTACAAAGTGTATAACTTTTTCATGTGTGAGACAAGGGAGGGTAAAATTCATTGAAAAATATAACATCCCTGTTTAAAATTTTGAAACGCAACCACAAGGGCTTCATTCTGCACTGCAGACAAAAAGGCGAACAAAGGTTCAGCAGAGCAAACTTTTAAAGATGAAAAACAAGAACTTAACATAAATGCATATCTAAATATCTGAAAATGGTATAAGAACCATCTTTCCGGTAGTATTTGCTTCTCTATCAGTCGTCGCGTAGTCGTAACCGTCACACAAACATGTTTCGAAACAAAGTAAAAGCCCCAATAGATGCTACTCCAGCTTCTGACTGAAAAAAATAAAATGAATGTCCCATAGGCGAATGGCCAGCTTATTATTTTCTCAAGGGAACAGTGACGCTGCTGACGACTATGCATGCATATGGGACGCAGCGTGAGTGAGCGCCATCGCCCAGCATTCGCATGAATTATGTGTAGGTATTTTGGCGGAGGCAGGCAGATAAAGATGAGACGATAAAAAAGCAAAAATAAATAACAACCTGTACTTTAAGCGTAGATTCAGATTCGATGTTGGGTTGCCCCAAACGTCTACCTATTCAGGATCATATGCAAATCCGGGGTGAATGTGCACACGAAAGTCGGGCGCGATGCAATGATGATTGTCCTGATGATGACGGTGCGATGACGATGACGACCTTCTTCAGAAGAAATTCAAATCAAAGCAAGTCGAGTCCTGAGTAGACGATTGATGCGATGATGATAGTTGTTTTGTTCGCATAGCCTATCTACTGAATCAATTTGGCTGAGAGTTTTTCTGCCGCAAGCCTAATGCAGCGTAAAGTTGGAACGTTTGCTGCTGCTGCTGCATCAGAAGCAGCTTGGCAAAAATAAGCGCAAAAAAAAACCTGACTTTTCAATTCAATATCATGGCCATCTCCATAAACCATACAGTCGTCGACTGTTTCCTATCTCGCTTTTAGATGAGGTATATATACGCTGACCATCCGTCCCGGTTTTCCCGGGACTGTCCCGTATTTCAATAGCCCGTCCCGGATTTTTTTTAAGGAAACCCGGGACCTACATGTGTCCCGGGTTAAGTTATTAGTCCCGTATTTGAACATACAAATATTATAAGTATTAGTAACCGTTATAATAAAAGTAACATAAATTGAAGAGCATGAAATTCTTTACCATGTGCGAAAATTTCACAGTTCTAGGTTGAAATCTTTGTGCGATCTGTTGTTGTTGCTGTTTATAAAATAGCGACGACATCGCACAAAAACTTTCATCCTCTATTTTCACCTCCTTCATCGTAAAGTTTTTTAAAACTTTGAATGTCGTATTTATTTATGTTTAATCAAAATCCATTAACATAACTTTCAAACTTCTAGCCTTACCAAGAATTATACAAACTTTGACCTAGTATTTCAACTCCTTGCAACCCTCTCAACCCCTTTTACTGCGTTAAAAAATAACCTTTCTAAGCCTCCAGACTATCTTTTTAAAAATTAAAAATTATAAAGAGTTAAAATATGCCTAACCCCTCACTTTTTTGGTAACGCTTTTTCTCAACATTTTATTTTACTACTGTAGGTAAATTTTTCATACCGGGGTCTAGTTCTATATATGAATCGATCCTAAAGGAGTAAACTCCAAAAATACATTGTTTTTTCTACGTTTTCAATTTGTTTATTTTTTGTCCCGGGTTTTGCTCCCAGAAATATGGTCACCGTAGGTATATATGCACACTTCGGTTGCTGATATGTTGAATTTAAAGATGCTTGACGTCTGTCAAAACTTAAGTTGTATTGCATTTGGAGTTTTTTTTATGTTATTGCTATTTTGCTGAGCGATTTTTTAAATAAATAGTCGGACTAGAGAAGCACTTTACCAAATGACTGACATTCTGATTGCCTAGAGTTGGGTTCTTCTTTTTTCATTTGCAAGTTCGAAAATTGAATTGAATGCAAGAGAGAAGACAGTTAAAACTGTTTAGTAAACACTAGTGTCAGAAAGTTTGATTGATCTCAAGATATATGACATTTGATAGGCATTAGCTTTTTATAGTTGAATTGGTTGAAACTTGAAAGTAACCCGTAGGAAAGTGCTAAGATGTCAGTTGGTGTTGAAGGTGATTGCGAGGCATTTATTTTGCTTGTTTTTCAAGTTAACAGTTTTACAAGGTAGTTGGAATGGACAACAGTGAGAACCAGAGTGCTTTAAGAAACTGGCAACTTGAAATTTACGTCTGGTGAATAACCTGCAAAGCACTGGCAAACACGATTAACGACTGTTTGAAAAAATTTAGTTCAGACTGAAGAATTCAGGCTTGTGGAACCCCATAATTTTTTGCTTCAAATCTTACACTTTCTCATGAAAATCAGTTTTTGTGTTAGTTTGAATTTGAAACCTTCCCCTTCCATGAATGCATGTACAGTACACGTAGCGTAGGTAGCTTGGGAAAAACATCGTTTTGCAAAACAACTTAGTGGAAGGTACAAATTCCGACTTTTGTCAAAAAAAAAAAACGTTGAACACCCCAACAATTTGAATTTTAAGTTCAAAAAACAAATAAGAACATCCTCTAAAATTTTATGATCGCACTTTCACCCAACAAATCAATCAATTTTAACAATATAAATTAGAAGTCACTGACAAATTGGTTTCTTCGACAAAAACGCCAAAAAGGTCGTTTTTCTTTTCAAATTGAAAAAAAAATCTTATATTTCAAATACATACCAATAAAAAACCAATTCATCATAGACCAACGCCGAACACTGAACAACAAAAACGAAAAACCCTCTAATTTGTTTATCCCCCCTAAATCCCAATTGCTTCTTCGCCTGCCACAAAACTTTGACAATTCCCTTATCTCATCATCAAATTGAAATCTCATTAGCTTCGGCAAAAATTGACGAAAAAAAAAGAAAACAAAAATTGCCTATCATGGAATAGCAAATGAATCCAGTCATGTTCTAGATTTTTTGTTATCGGATTTCGAAGCCATCATTGAACTTACTGAAGAAGAAGAAAAAAGAACAAGACAGCAAAATTGAGTGTACAAAATCTAATCAACTTCTTGTGTGAGAAGCAAACATCCTTGAGTCGAATAATAATAATAATTCGTTTAAAAAATACATTCGAGAAAGAAAGAAAAAATTCAGGCCTAACCTGATGCGAAATAAAATAAAAATAAACAAAATAACCCAATTTTAATCATCCCTAGATACACACATAAGCACACGACACAAAACACAACACACGAGACACGACCGACCTACGACGAACGCATTCTTAAAGAGCCAAGAAAATAGAAAACCAAATCAAATCCTTGAGGACCCTCGTTCATTCTCCTTCAAAGGAACTTGATTTCCGCTTATATAGGATCCATGACATCCATAGATAACTTTGTGTCGGTTCGGTTTGACTTTGGTCCTTTTAACCTTAAAAAGAATATATATACGCAATTTAAAAATCTGAACCGAAAATAGACAAGAGTCATCAGCAACCTCCATTCCTGCTTTTTTTTTTTTTTTTGGTTGCCTAACACTTGTGTATATTGTGTATACATGCATGTTTCCCTAATTCAATTTCTGTTATCATCTCAACTGCAAAGGAAAAAAAATATATGTATTGTGTCCTTGTTGCGTTTTCTATACAAAATTTTCGGCTTCTTCTTTGCTTTGAGATTGAGACATTATCCAGGCGAAGAGATAAGGCAGAAGACAGGATGGACAAAAAAGAGAGAGGGAGCGGGAAAGACAAGAATGAAATGGATTAAGAAATAGGGACACTTTTGACATTGTCCAAATATTTATATTCATGGTGGCAGCAATAAAATTAAATTGAAAAGATAAAATATCTACCGCATACGAAAAAGAAACGACGAAAATCAACAACGACAAAAAGGACAAAAACACAGGAAAAATCGTTTCAATCTTTCGAGGACTATTTCTAGGTATAGTGTTGCAGGGGCGGAAGGTAAATTTAAAGGGCCTGTGATTTTGTTCTTAAACGATTCAGAAAATAGAATCGTTCAAAATTTTACGTTCAATTTTAAATAGCTGCTGTACCGAAATATCCCGCTTGAATCGGGACATACCATATAGGATATAATAAAATTGGCGCCCTGCGAACCTCGCAACACTTCAGAGCAACTCCAGAATAATTATAATTAACACAGATATTGTTAAAATGCAATATGATTAAATCCAATTGAAATAGGGAACTACATATCTGAATTTCTTCAAGCTTTTCTAGTAGGGGAGCCCAGGAAGGGATTTCGCGCGTTACTCGAGCGCGTCAGATTATTATATGGGGAGAAACCTTGCACTTTGTTATGTGAACCTACCAAATATGAACGTTTAAATTTGTTGCGTTCGATCAGGGCAGCCCGTCAGATTAGTAAAAAAAAACCGATGGTCGGAAATACTCGAGCGCGTCAGATTTTTAGAATATAAGTTAAGTATAACGCAAAAAGTGAGTATTTCAATAATCTGACAAATTCAATGTTGCAAAAGCAAATGGGAACGTTCCAAATCTGCAAAAAAAACCGTTAGCTCGAAATACTCGAGCGCGATTGGTTTTTTTTCCATCCTAATGGAAATTTTATGAGGATTACGAAAAACATATAATCTGACAATTTCCGTGTTGCGATGTAGCGTAAATAGCATTTTAGAGGTTAGATGCTGAGATCAGTGCTTTCTCTCATTTGCTCTCATTTTTTTTTCTCTCGCAAACTTCCCACGCCATTGTATTTGTTAAATCTTTATTAGTCCTATAACCAGTGTTTCCGCTGGTTTAAAATATTTCCGAGTCCCAGAAACTTGATAAATGAGTCATTAAAAAAAAATTTCCAATAAAAATTTTTTTTTAACCATTTTTGTTTTTAATTTTTAGTATTAAAGAAAAAAATGTATCAGAAACATAAATTAATTTTGATATTAAAATGTTATGTACTTGGCTAAGTACGGTAACTCTGTTTATGACTGACCCGAACCAATGCCTGTGCCGGTCCAAGTGATGTTTTCTTTTACTAAAACAGTTATTGCAAATACAATCAATGCTCACTCTGCCATCTCAAGCTGACTTGAACACATCACAGCTTAGTCTATTGATGTGATGATGAAGATTAATTTTTTCTAATACCAAAAAAAAAAAGAAAATAAAATCATTTTTTTTGTTTTATTAAAGAATATTCACATCGCTTATTTTTTTAAATTGTCAGATTAAGAAAATGCAACGGTATATTTGTCAGATTATCATTTTGGGTGAATAAAACATCAAGTACAACACACTGTATAAAAATCTGACGCGCTCGAATATTTCAAGGTCACGTTTTTTTTTACATTTTCAAAAATCTGTAAAAAGTGTCGGTCTCATTCAAATCGTCAGTCATTAAAATAGGACACTTATTTGAGTTCAATTTACGTCCCCTCCAAAAATCTGACACGCTCGAATAACTGCAATTTTGTTTTTGTTTTTTTTACCAAGTTAACAGCCCTTTACAGCTAAATGCAACATTCTTTCCGTCAGATTATTATATACCCGTTATCAGAAAGCCAAAGTGAATATATACTATGAATATCTGACGCGCTCGAGTATTTCCATGTAACGGTTTTTTTTTGCATTTTCAAACGTGTTTGCACGCTAATCGCAACACCGTTATGAAAAAATTTAAACGCACATTTTTATCTTAGACCACAATCTTCAAAACGCGATAGGTCGCGATGACGCTCGAGTAACTGCAAATTTAGCATCTCGGGCTCCCCTACTATAAAGCATGAATGCAAATTTCGTTGAAAGATTCAACAAATTCTCGTTCTTCCGTTGCGTTTTGACTATTTCACAAAATCAGAATTCCATACAGGTTTCGATTGTCCCCCTTATTTACTGACTTTCCCGTTAGATTGTCCCAAAAATTTGTTTTTACTCAGGCTATTTCTAAAGTGAAAATTTTATAAAAATGCATTGAGGATTGAGCGATTAAGAGTCCCTACCGGACATACAAACAAAACAATGCACCTTAAATTAATTGATTTTAGGTCTTGAAGTTCTTTGTGTTCTCGCAGAGTTTTCTGAGTTCCCAATCAAAAATTTGCCATTTTTCGATGTGAAAATCAGTGCACTTTCAATTACTTGCAATTCCCTTTGAAAAACTCCGAGTTTTGCATCAAGAACTTTCTATTTTCCATTCGAAAACCCATTTTGAAATTTTCCAGTTTTCTAATTTCAATTTCATGCAATTTTTCATTTGAAAACCAATAAGTTTTCCAAATTTTTTAATCAAGAACTTTCTGTTTTTCTATCCGAAAACCCATTTTGAAAAAATTTCCAAGCAATAAAAATCCAATTTCCGGCCTTGTTTAGTTTTTTGCAGTTTTCACACTCTTCCATGAAGTTTTTCCATTTTTTTTTTCACAGAAACCATCACTGAATACAACAGTATTTAATATGAAAATTTTACAAATGCTTGTTGAGCCATTTCGGAGTCCAGGACATACAAACATATATCTATTTTTATATATATAGAGAAGAGATATAATATTAGATTGTCCAGCAATTTCAGATGGCCACAATACCACAATCTTCTATTCCGATTGCAACATTTGATAGGAAAATAAGTTCTGAGGGTCTTTTATAATCAGCTGCCTCTCATAAAAAAAATTGAGGAAGTGTTGTTGGAAACTTAGTTGTTGAAATATTCGCAATTTTCACTCTTAGAGGGTGATAACTGATTACCAAGCAATTTTAAAAACCTAAAATACACAGTTTTTTAAGCTGGACCATGGCATACGATATAATATGACATCTCTTGTCTTTTTTTATTTGCTGTGATTTCGTATCGATTGTTAAACCACTTTGCTGAAGATCTGGATGCAGAAATTTAGGAATTTTTTGGAGGGCAAACTGCTTTTCTTCATAACGCGTAACGGCGCCCTTCCCTTTTCTTTATCACACATGCACCCATTTTATCTGTATTTTCTCTTTACAATTATTCAAAATAGCATTAAATCTTAAGATTTACTAAAACAATTTCAATAATGAATACTTAATTCAAATTAGATTTAGTAGACGTTATCAATTCTGTCGCGCGTCCCGTGACGCACACCTTTTTTCATTCATTTTCTTGACAAACCAAATATATGAAAATAAGCCCAAGAGCCTTTTTTGCTCTGATAAAAATCAAAATAAGTTATCGTGTCTAGTTTCAGAGTTTTATATCCTGCCTTTAATTTGCTTCAGCTTCAGGTCTTCCGCCCTGCTCAATTATGTGCAGTTACCTATGTGGTTAACATTAAATGATATATTGAATCAAGATTCGGGAGCCCGCTACTCAATACTGCGAAAAGTAGTCAAGTAATCGAGTTGTGCTCGCATCTACGCTTCAACACAAGCATCTTCTATGGTACTCAAATTGAACGTTTCCAATGGCCTCCTAGAGGACTCTAAAGTCTAAATCCTCTCCTGTACAAAAAATAAATGTAATCTTTCCATGAGCCCATAACATCTTAATAGCAACAAAACACATGATAAAGAGACTCTTTGAGGAGGTATACCAAATCCTGCATCGCCTTTTTTCATTCTATAAAAATCAAGGACACCCAAATTGTCAACGCACCGCACACTACACTCTACAAATTCTTTAGCTCTTGAGGCTTTCCTATTAAAAACGATGCTAGGTATGTGGTGGCAACCGGCCATAGACAACGACAACGACAGTCGAAAACATTATGCTTGCTATGAAATTTAGCAGAAAAACCATTGAAATTACAGGACAATGGCCAAAATATTACTATAAGAGATTGTATCCAAGGTCTTGTCTATTTTGCACATTTTCGTTCCGGTGTTATTTGTTTTGTCAAACTTGGTTTTGTTTGCGATGTCAAGTGGATTTGGATTTTTGTATTCCATGTTCAACCTTGAACTATTAGAATCCCTTTAACTTCCAAAGCAAACAATGCGAATTTCTGTGTGTTGGGATTTTGTGTACGCCGCCTTTTGGTGTGTTAGTGCCGGAGCCATTGGGAAGGCGATAATGTCCGAAATTTTGTCAAGACTTGCTTATTTTGCATCATTACCATCATCGTTCGTCGACGTGGTCTTACTTGCTGACAGTTTTTTTCTTTTTTTAAAGGCTAAACCTTCGGGTTTTGGATTGTTGTTGGACAATCAAGACAACTTCTTTACGAGCAAATTAAATTATTGTAAAAGGTGTCATTGCGTATGTTTTTGTCACTATTCCAATCGCATCAATTTTTTCGCACCAACAACAAATGTAGCTTGTTTATTTTTTAGTATGCCCTTGGTGTCACTTGACAGTTTATTTTAATGACGATTGTAATTTAAATGACAGTGTATACAAATCAGCTTCAAGGATCTGCACTGACTCATGGAACATGTAGGTGGCTCTGTCTCCCTCTGGCTGTCTATTTACGTCTTGCTGATAAAAATCGGTTTCAAGTTTTCAGTTTTTCTTTGTTTATTTAGCGATAATTGGAAAGTTACGAACGACACGCTGAAAGAATTCTAATGAAGTCTGCGTTGTCGTCGCACAGTGGCCCGTTTAGGCTAAAGTCATTCCAAAATTCATTTTTTTCGTTGTTCCAGAATTCAAAATTTGTTGTTTCGCTGAATTAACAAATATTTGAAGTTCTTGAAACCGAAGTTTTTTTTTGAATTTTCCCAACGGTTTGGTTTTAAGAGGGGGTCAAAGTTGAACTTTTTTTCAGTTTTAATAACAAACAATTTTTTTTTCTTTTTCTTGACTTTGAGAAGCTATATTACGAACGTGGGGAAAGAATTTTTGTTTTTTCTTTCTGAAATTAACAAATACGGTAAAATATATGTTTGGAAAAAATATTACAAAAAAAAAAAAAATGTCTATATATATATTTTTTTTTTTTTTTGACACCACTTTTTGTACCTTTTTCTGACTTTACATTGCATGGAAAAAAAAGCTTCAAAAAGCATTAAGCAAAACTCAACGCATAATGAAAGGTGAAGTATTTCTTAATATAATCCTGAAGAAATAATTTGCGCCAACTTGCGCCCAACTGAGCTAGAGCGATTTTATTAATCGATGGCAGGCACTTTTTTTCAATTTTCTGGTTTTTCAATGGCAAATTAATAAAATGTTTAATACTGTAACTTTTGAACTAGTTGAGATATCACCACAATTTTTTTTTTATTTCGAAGAAAATGTTCACGGCTAACAATATGATGAGTTTTAAATTTATTACATTTGCAGGGTGTTCCAGAATTTTCGAACAAAACAATTTTTTTTTTCAAATTCAAAAAATTATCTGAAATGGGGAATGAATTCACCACAATTTTGTTTTTGATGACGGAAATATTTTAAAATACGATATGTCATAAATATTACATAAATCGGAGGCAATAAAAAAATTAAATTGAAGGGTTTATATTATATCCATAATATAATATTAGCAGTTACTTTTGACTTAAGGAGATTAAATGTTCAGTGATTATTTATGTAGGTATTAATTTTTAATCGGATTAAATGTTTATATAGGCAATAGAAATTACTTTAATAACTATTTGTCCACCTACGAAATTAGTACCATATTCAAAGCAAGAGTTGAAATCTTAGGACTTAACTTCAAACCACACTTGCCGGAAACTTCGCCACTTTGTACTCTATGTAATAGAGATGGAAACGAAAACATCTATCACTTCTTAGCTATCTGCCCGATTCTGCAAGAATTGAGGAGACTTTACTTTCAAAAGAGCTTCTTATCTTTTTCTGAAACCAAAGATATTTTAAACGGTAGAGATGGTTGGAGAGTAATTTTTAATTTTTGTGATCATGCTCTTAGATATCGAAGAAGTTTTGACCTCTAATCTGACTTAGAAACTTATTTTTTTGCTTTTTGTAAGCCTAGTGAAAGTGATAACTATAAATCATTATAATTTATATTAAACTTGAATTTATTGAACTAAAAATCCATTGTTAATGTTTATACGAATTTAAATACAAGAATTCACATTATCAAAAAATGTATACCAATAGCTTTTTTCAGTTTTTCTTTTTTTTATTTATTTATTTCAATTAATGAATATATGTCAAATTATTTTAGACAGACGGCACCCGTTGCCATGTTCTATTTTCTTTTGAATAACTCTTATGTAATTTATATATTCTTAAATCTAAATAAAGAATTTTTAATAATAATAATAATAATAAATGTTTATTTTTTATTGCTCGATGTCATAAAATTTTAGGTAAAAAAAGGTTTTTTTTTAAGGATTAAACAATTCCAATTTCAAAGACTAGGTAGACAGGTAGAATTTATAATTAATGGTAGAGGTAATAATCGGAGAGGTAATAATCGAGCAATCGGAGATAACAGCTCAAATAACTGGAGTAAACATAGAGGTTATTTCCAGGCTGAAAATAATACTTGATGTTTTGAACTGCAGGGAAGTTGTGAACGCAGTTAAATTTGGGGAGTATACTAAAGCAACAGCAGCTCTGTTGACTCAAAAGTATCCTGAAAAACAACTGACACCTACTCTTCACAAAATTTTGGCTCACAGTCAAGATATTATAGAGTATCAATCACTTCCCCTAGGAGAATTATCTGAAGAAGCCCAGGAGTCCAAAAATAAGGACTACAAAAGGTATAGATATCAAAATACCTGCAAAGTTTCGAGAATAAGGCAGAATGAAGACTTATACAACATGCTTGCAGCCTCATCTGATCCGCTTATTTCTTCTCTGAGGCACGTAAGGACCCAAAACGATATGAAAGCACTTTATTCTCCGGAAATGTTGAGTTTATTGAATATTACCACGGACCAAGATGATAGTTTTCAAGAAATCTAATGTTTATACATACATTTCAACTGTTTTTATTGTATAATTTGATGTTCAATTTGTTATTTATTATTATTCTAATGTCAATTTACAAAAAAAAAAAAAAACTTTTTTCGCCACTGTTCCTCTAAAATCGGTGTTTTACTTTTTGCGCTACTGTTAAACGTCAATTCCTTTTGTTTTACGCCAGAAAATGAATTTTCTTGTTTGTTTAATTCACATTTAATCATTTTTATCTCACTTAATATAACTAAGCTTTTTGACAGCTATTTCCGAAACACCCTGTAATGTTTTTATTTTGAAATTCACCAATTTCATAGCGTTGGGTGTAACCTTCAAAATAAAAAAAAAATTGTGGAAATATCTCAACTCGTTTAGGAGCTATGATTTTTGGAACCAAAAAAGCCGAAACGGGCCACTGTGCGTCGTCGCAGCAAATACTGCGACATCACATCTATACTACAGCAAACTGCAAAAACTCGAGTGTGTAGGATTTTTGTTATTTTAACAAATGGTTTGTGAATATTTGAGAATGTTTTCTTAGCAATTAAGTTGGGAAATTTATGGGAAAGCCTGACAATTGAGTACATAAATATTGGCAATTTATTTTGCAGTGCCTGAGGAAACGAAAGCCTGAAAAATGGAGGATTGTATAAATATTGAAGAGCAAACGATATGTGATATGGTCGGAGGCGAATTGAAATTCATGTGACACATTTCAAAATCTTGAAGGAGAATATCCCTTAAGGAAGAAAACAAAGATTGAAGATTTCAGAAATCACTTGATATGAACAATTAACGTGTTTTTAACAAGTCTGTAATATTCTAAGAAAGGCAGGCAGAAATCTTAAAATTTAAAAAAACAGTGAAAACCATTGTTTAGTAGCCATAACCATACAGTGCGTTTGGGCTTCCCATTCTTCAGTTCAAGCTCAACCTCATTACAAAATTTTAAGCTTCATTAGTTGGGTTATCGGTGTTTCTTTTTTTATATTTCTGAAAAGCCGTTAAAAAAAGAACAAATATCCAAGAAATCGAGAGAAAAAAAAAACAAACAAGGTAAACAACAACAAGAGACAACATTGTTGGTGAGGGCGGCCGACTTAAGTGATTTCCTAACAACAAGACTAAAGTCTATCTTACGTTTCAAGCATCGCAGATGAAATTGTTTTTTTTTTTCGTTTACTATCGATTGTTCTCTTTTGTTAAACACGCCGCCCGTTTTGTGTGCTTTTATACATGGCTTCAGTTTGTGTTTTATGGTCACGACTTTAACAATTTACGTGTTGGTCCATTGAGGGAATACAAGGCATTTTATTTTATAGTCCGAGAATTTCGTTTGTGAATTATAAATTTCGAAATACTGTCGATTAAAATTTTAGTTTTAAATTTGATTTTCGTGAGCTAATTTTGAGTCGTGTACGAGGAGTTTTGAAAAACAAAAGTTTTTCAAGTATTCGTTAAGAATTTTAAAAATTAAGGTATTGAAAATGATTTTATCAAGATAAATTGCATTTCAGGAGATTTATTAAGAAAACAAAAATTATTTGAATCGGTTCATAAGTTTCCGAGAAAATTAAACTGGATAAAACATTTTTTTTGGGGTGGAGGACTCAAAAGATATTCAGCTCTTATTCTTAATACTGTCGATGGCCAATGACTTTGGAAGTTTTATAAAAATTTTTAGGTTTGAAGTCAATCGAACCCTTACTTTAGATCGAAAACACGAGAGCTGCTTGACAGACTTTTTTCAACTTCGAATTCGAAATGTTTTACGAATAAAAACTTTCCAAAGTTCTGCAAGAGAAAAACGTAACGCAAGATCAGGAGGGTACAAAATCTTCTAACTTCAGGCAAGCTTTATCCGTCGAAGTGCCAGCGCCGTATTCGTGTAAGCCAGAGAAATATACCTATACTCGATGTTTTGATTTCAATGAGATGTGGACCTCATTTAATAAGCTTCTTCAGCCAACTAGATCTCTAGTTAGCTGTTCGAAAATACAACATTAGCCCGCAGACTATGTCGACTTATTTAAATTGACCGTTTAACAATTCCGCGCTTATATTCTTATAAATGTTTATTTACATTTTTTTATGTTTCCTTTCTCCTCCTCTTTGTTATTAATTAGCACTAACAAGACGAGTCTTTTGTACCCTGATTACCATACAGCAAAACTGGTAAATTCGGGTATTTTTGTTTGGGACAACGAGCGAGGCTCCTATGTTCGTCTTTATGATGGCCATGGTCTCTCCGTAGTCCTATATCCGCATTAGGATCATATCGAGGGCGTTAGAGATGTCAATTTCAAAATACGCCAGCATCAGATTCGCCTCTAACCACAAGAATAGCCTCAAAAAAAAAAAAAAAACAACAACATCACAAAAATATACAGAATCTTGTGTTTATACAAGAATTTTATGTCATTAAGTATACGTTTCATGGTTGTCTAAATATTTTTGGACTTTTATGTGGATGTCGATGTATAAAAAGTAAACGATGACGACAACGACTACGATAGCAACTTGGGCTCCCTGTTGGATAGATACAAGGATTATGAAGTTTGCAGATGTGCTTTTGGGTATCTCTGTCTTTCTCGGATGAGTTTTTGGCAAAAAGTTTGAATATATTTTTTTTTCTTTTCTATGGAAATACCTAATAATAAAGCTTGCATATCACGTAATAATTGGGGTATTAGGGCATATGGTTTTTGAGAAGATTAAGAAGTTATCCAATCTGTGTCAGGGATGTGTCGACGTTGACTTTGGTGCCGTCTCCCTTGTCGACATTTTGGGCGGGTTTTGCCCGCGTTGAAGTTAATGTTTCCGAAAGAGTATGTAATGTTAAAGTGTTCTGGTAGGTTCGTGTTTTGAAATTTTAAGATTACATTAGTTCCTATGTGAGTATGGGTTTCCTTAAAAACCCAAACGTGACAAGGGACATTTTAGTTTTTAGTCAAACAAATTTTCTGAAGCGGATGATAGCGTTTCGAATTTTTATGTATAATGGCAATTGTATGAAATTGTATAACAAAAATTTGTAAAAATGTTCTCCTTTTTTTCAAGCACCGAAATACTGGCACACTGAGCTGTTTAGTACCTTTGCTTGGATAGAAAAATCTTTGATAGAAAAATCTCCAGCAGCGTATTACGGGTCAGCTAGTCTATACGTGTCTAATAATTTGAAACACTTTCTGATGCAAGCACAAAATTTGATGCAGTGTTCTGTGTACCCAGAATGGTAAAGATTTACAATTCAGTGTATAACTGGGGAACCCAACAGATGTTGCATTAATTTTTTTTAATGATTTCGATCGGGTTCGACGATCGGTTTACAATCACTGTACACTACACAAGCGGACCCGACTTACCATGTTCTATAGACAAACATCCAGGTCATTTCAAATATCTCAAACATTTTCAATCTCATTTATAATACAAGTTTGACACTCAAAATCTATTAACAGAAAACATCGTTTCGGTCGATATTTTGTTCGAATTGACCCAGATCCGCACTTTCGCTATTATGAATACAGACACATCAATAAATGTGTATGTTTCAAGTCATTGTTGCCCAATTAAAACCAAACCAAAAAACAGTACTTAAACGTTTTTATTACCAAACCGTGTCTGGTGGAAAGGGTGTGTTTACGGTTCATGTTCAAAAAATCACTCTCTCTGGTTTAACTAGTCATGTTTTCACCTTTTTTTCTCGCATAAGTATTAACAATCAGTGTTTGCAACTGACATGTCCTCAAAACTCAACCCCAATTAAAGATTGATGACCCAGGCTTGTCACGGAAAATTTAATAACATGCAGCATTCCATAAGATAACACCCTCTCATAAAAACAGGAAAAACAAAATAAAAACTATGAAACTGTCTTTGAGAATTCCATCGCACGCACTTTTTTATGCATGGCGTCAACAAAAACGTCACGGCAGATAGTTATTCATCATTATTTGAGATTAATAGCTAGTTTTTGTGGTTCACAAACAGTCATAAAGTCAGTTTAGAGGAGGCGGAGGCAGGAGCTTGCGGTTGGAATTCAATAAGTTGATAGATCGTTTAAATACGGACTTCTCGTGGTGGTGGTTTTATTGCAAAAGTAATCAAGATTAAGTATTTAACCGTCACCATTCGACAATGACGACGACGGTAATCAATCAAACGAGGTAAGCGTTAACCAACCATATTAAAATAGGACGCCACGCGCGCCGCTCCGCTACCGCAACCGCTCCTTGGCTATTTTGCGGATTCTGACTATTGACAGGCGAATTGATGACTGCATACTATGCTACCTATGATTACACATTATACTGGCACACCGGACAAGTGGTACTTGTAAAAGTTGGACAGCAACAAGCTGCTGTTGCACTTATCTTTTTTTTTAGCTCAATTGCAACCGTACTTACTTCGAACTTTGATGGTTGCTTGCTTGTACAAGGTGCTTATTACTCTGAACAGATTGGAGATATCTAGTGTTTTAGCCACCATATCGTCATCGCAGTTGCTGTCATTCGTCCGTTCTTATTCTCCTGTAAGTGGAGCTAGTTTGTTTCGATTAAGATAATCACCTTGTTGAATGTTAAAAGGTTGCTTTGCGTTAAGCAATTCAAAAAAGCTCGAACGAGATATTTCTTGTCTGATGTTTTGTGGTTTAATTAGATAATTGGCAGCAATGTGCTTTAATGTTTTTAGTATCTCTAATCGATAGAAAAAATATGAAAACACTTTCTTTTTTAAGTTGGCGCCATCAGGTTCGAGTAAATTTCATGTTTGGCGTTTTTGTTGGAGGAGTGCGGGTGGGTTAGCTTTCCATATGAACAGAGAAGCCACCAATGCGGTTTCGGTGCAGTAGAGCTACATTAACATGCCTATCTAATCACGTGGTCCTGGTATATGGCAACGTGTAATTATGCAAATATATTCGTAATCATAATTTTATTACCCCGGTTAACGAGGACAGAACATTTATTTTTTGTCGGTTTCAGGGGCGAACGCAGGCAGGGGTTTTGGGGGTTAAAACCCCCTCCGAAATATGAAAATATGTACAGTAAACAAATATCTATTATTCTTCAAAGAAAAAAAAAATACAGAAATGGTACAAAATAAATTTCCCACTCAAATTCTCAAACTATGTAAAACGAGAAATTTTAATGAATCTGTTACGATTGGTGGGTCCCAAATAACGGGAGCTACGATGAAAATATACAAAAATTCACTTATCTGCTTGCAAATGCATTGCATCGGTCGTTTCGAATCTAACGGTGGTGGTTGGGAACAAAATCTACGAAAAAAAACCTTCACCATAGCCACACCAAATCACACATACTTAAAGGAATCCCTAAACGATGAACATGCTCGTGCTCGCCTTAAATTCGTCATAATAGGTAGATCGTAGATGGTTCGCTGTTGCCAAACATTTTCGATTTTCTTATTTTCGTAGGTTTCGTTGTTCAGTTCACATGTAGGGAGATAGTCGTAAGCAAATCTCATTTTATCTATGAAATAACCAATGGCGCAGTGACTTAGCTTCACTTTTTGACACATCCTCACACACACCTTAACCCTCCAGTGGGCGCGTGGTCTACGGTCGTAGACCAGTCTTTTTTAAAACGCCGCCGTTCGCAGAAAAACAATTTTTTTCCGCCATCGTTCACAATAGCTGTAGATAATTAGTTGCTCTACCTAATTAATATGCTATTTTTCTTCGGAGGGGGCATACGAAAGCTTAAAAGGTATTCAAAGTCTCTTGGTCTACCATTGTAGACCACGCGACCACTCGTGTAACAAAAAAAGTTGTCTTCAATTGTATTATTATAGGTAAGGGATTGTAGATTTTTAACTACTTTTATTAAAAAATTAATTATTTAGTGAAGAAAATTGCTTCTACTATCTCAGGGACCTATTTTTGGGTCCGTGAGCTGACCTCTAGGGTGAGGTGCGAAAAAAGTGTTAAATTTGCTTGTAGGTACCACTTGAAATGTATATGCGTTTATTGTGATTTGTAGTGCACATTTTAATTTTTATTTTTTTTTTAAACTTATTAATGAATTTGTGTTCTATGTTTTTTGAATAGTTTTTTTATGTTTGCTGTACTGTTTTGTTTGATTTTTTGTGAAAAAAGACAAAAAACGTGAACACGAAAAACTGAATTTTTCAAGTCTTATATTTCTTTTGTTTTGTGTACAATTTTCCTTTTTTCTTATTCATTACTTTATTTGGTTAATCATTTATTGAAAAAAATATGTTTTTTTTGTTACTAACTCTTTTAAAGTATTAATTTATTTTTTATAAAAAATGATTACGAAAAATCGTAAAATTGGGATTGTTTTTTTATTCCGATTATTTTTTTCAGTGTATCAATAACTTTTTATCTTTGAGTGATGAATATGAAACAAAATATGTTCCTCTATGATTTGACCACGATTTGGATACTTAAAACGCTATAGTATATATATTTTTTGTCAAAACAAAATGGTCTACAGTCGTAGACCACGCGACCACTCGTGTCTCTTTTAACCACGCGCCCACTGGAGGGTTAAAGAATGCGCCGTATAGGGAATAATGCAAACGAGCATGTTGCGTCGCACCGTTGCCCTACAAGGCTGGAACCTTCTATTTCTTAATTTTTTTTAACCTGATTGGCGCAAAAAAAGTTTTTTTTTTAATGTATTTCCAGTAGTAAGCCGCTTATATAAACGTAAGGGCCGACTTTAGAAGACAAGTACTCTTATGTCAGCCTTTTATGATTAGTAGATTAGCAAATGGTTTGTTTCTTTAACAACATAAATAGGTAGTGTAGGCAAATAATAAGAAAACTTAGTTTCAAAAAATACCTATCTTAACTTCCAGCACTCTGAAAATGGGTAGTTCCGAACCGAAAGCAAAACGCAAATTCCACAAGTACCTCGAACGTATTAGTAAAAATAACAGCACAATTGGCCGATCAGAGAAGCATACGGGGTCCCTCGAGGTAGACTACAAGAAAATGGGACCGGAAACTGTCTTTAGTTTATAAGTGAGTCATATACCTTGCCAAGTGTGGCTTTCCTCAGGAGCCCACACACCTCTTGGTGACAAACTTCTATCGTGAAGACAAACGTAGGTCTGCTTTCAAAGATAGCCTACAAGGGAAAACGTATTACTAGGCCTTCTCAAGATGTCACATTACATTATGAACTGAGGGACTCAGAACAGCAGAGGACGAGCGATTGGGACGTTTGAGTATTTAGAAGAGATTGAAGCAGCCGGTATTTTAGAAGAAAGGTCTTCTTAATGGAGATGAAACATCATTCAGCCTATCTCTAAAAACAGGAGTCGCCAAGAGGTTGGTTACCTCTTAGGCAGATCTGATACAATCCGAGACGTTTTTCTAATATGTGGCCAATATAGTTTCAACGAACGGATTATGGAAATTAATACAAAAAGCTCAGGACTGCTTAAGTCGATGGCCACAAATCCATCCTTTCATTGGAATCAAGCGACTTCTGCGTATTAACGTACTTTTTTAAAGTGTTGGAAATGGTCTTGGATTATTTTGAATAGTATACATATTTGACTGAAATACAAGATTATTTTTAATTAATTATTTGTTGTATGTTGTCTTTTATTTGTTTGGAAATAAACAATTTTTTAAAAAAGGTTTTTTAATACATTTAAGATTTAACAACGGCTTATAAATTACAAATAATAAATTTACTAAAGGGAGCTGACTACTGACATCTCCCGTGATGGCCGACTACTGGAATTTAAGGTTCTGACTATAAAAGAATCCGACTTCTATTTGAATTATAGTTAATAAATTTGTTTTAGATAGCAAATAGCAATATTTGTTCCTAGTCTGCAAATATTAACAAATCGGAATAACTAAGTTTCACTTCCAAAAATTAAATAACGGATTTTTAAAGACCACGCAAACACAAAAATTAAGTTAAAGGGCCGACTACCAGTGCCATCACTCTATAATATATATTTTTTGAAACCCCCTCCGAAATTTTTTTCTGCGTTCGCCCCTGGTCGGTTTTATTTTGGACAGGAATCAATTTTATTAGGAGAGAGGTGATATGCATACAGCCCAGGTTGCCTCATAAAGTACAAACGGCTTGTTTAAGTAAATATTGAAAATGTTGACCTTTGTATGATAAAACTGAACAACAGTTAAAAATTATGATCATCTACAAAAAAAAAAAAAAAACAGAAACACAAGATTTTAAGAAAATTAAAATTTCTATGCTAAAAAAAAGTTTTTGCGGCAAATACTGGGTAACATTAGAGAAGGTTATTTCTGAAAATATTGTCTAGCGCAAACAAAACACAGGGAGTGAATTGTTTTTCCTTTTTTTATTTTTTTGATATTTAGTTACTTGTACGTAGTGATGGAATGATCATTCGAATTGCGAAACCGAATGAAAATGTTTAAAAATTTAACGTTAACAGTGCACAATGTGCTATTTAACAACAAAAAATGAATCGAAATTAACTCCAAATACAAATTTGTGTTCGCCTTTAAAAAATGCAACCAAAAACCATAGAAAAAATTACATTCCAAAGATTTGCAAAATTAACCTGAAATAAAATCGTCATTTGAGTTTATTTCATTCGAAGTAAAATAATCATCATTCAATTTTTTTTTGTTTCATTTGAGACTTGAACTTTGAAGAGTAGCAGTTGTAGCTACTTTCATATGAAAATTTTCAGTTTTGATTTCATTAACAGTGTCTGACACATCGAAATCTTCGTCATTGGTTGACTCTGTGGTTAAGTATGATTGGCTACGGCAATGTCCACAAATTTTTGAACATATCAATCCAATTTTATTTGAATCCACCTGTGCTGCCACAACATTTTGTACAATTACAAAAGGTTTTGTTCAGTACCTACATCATCGTGTGATTTTGCCCCTTTAGACTTTTTCCGTGCGGCTTTCTTAATTCGCAGGTCTACTCGAATAAGCCGCAAACCACTACGGCTTTCAACAACAACATAATCGATGCCATCGGCCGAATGTGTCTGATATATGCGCCAAAGTCATCGAAAACTGGACCCTTCGAATGCGACCCAGCAAAGCCGCGGTGGCCATTTGAACGATGTTTTATTTTATACATGTCATTAATAGGGTCCTCAGATAAAGATAAAACCTAGTTGATATCTTGTTTTATTCCGTTTTAAAATCGACCCGCCATTTTCCATCACAAAACACCAGAGTTTCATATAGAAGAAGAAAAAACAATAGAGCAAATGTGAGCGCGTTCTAGTTTCTAATCCCTCTACTCCGAAAACGGTTTATTTAAGAGAAAAATGCTCACGACATTTTTTTTAGATAATTTCAAGACAAACATTTTGTCCTTGACCGTTATTGACCTCCGGGCAATAGGTTGAGAAATATTCACGAAAAACGAATTTCGCGACATTTTGACCATACCATAACTTTTTTATCGATTTTTCACATCTTCATAGCAGCGCCGTAATAATGGTTCCTAGCCCACTAGGAATTATTCCGCAGATGAAACCTAAAATAACTAGATTACCTAAGAAAATCTTCAAGCAATAAACATCTCGTTTAAAAAAAAAACAAATTTTACTTTCGACTATTTTTAATTCTTTGGACTTTCGCTGTTTTACAACACTATGTCCGCTTTACATGCACTTCACTTCACTTAACATACTCTTCGCCTTCACTTCTGTTACATCGTCAACATTTTAGGACAGCATTATGACCACCTCACAAATAGGATTGTACAAATTAATTAATTATAATAAACCATGATCTGGGCGAACAAAACTATTTTGATGAAAAATAAAGTTTAGACCAAATATCAACGATTTTCAAAGCCAGGGGAGAGCTATTAACATTGAACTACCAGCCCTATAGAACCAAAGGAAATACAGAATGATGCACTCTTTAGAATCTACGAACTAAAGAAGATATTGTTCACATCATTGGAATCTGCCCTGTTTTCAACTCAATTAAAAGGGCAAATTGGGGGAAAATTGTGCTGCCACCTGATGAGTTTTCCGTTTTTTTTTAATATCACAACTATATAAATGTATAAGTATATCTGATAATTAACTGCCACTCAACTAAATCCATGACTTAACTGTTTCCTATAAAATATGTACATCTCTTTCGGCTGACGGTGATTTTGTTTATTAGGTTGTATATATCAAAGTTTCAATAAAAATCACTTGTTCTACTAAAAAGTTACAAATTTTTTTTTTTTTTAGTTTTTTGTTAGGTACGAACTCGGTTTTTTTTTTTTATTAAGAAATTTTATTGTTATCATCCCAGCTAGAAATATTGAGAACAAATGAACTATTAACTGGCTGAATATAATGCGATGTAGCTGTAGCCCAAAAAAAAATCGCTGTCGCCAAAAACGTCATTAAAATCGCTTATTGTGTAGCAACAGTAGAATACAATGCGTAGCGCAACAAAATAGGTAGCTGTCGAAATTAAAAAAAAAAAAATTCAAAACTGAAAGTTTAACTGTGTTGTGAAACTATTTAGCTTGTATTTCCTTGAAAAATACATAAAAAATGATGAACGAAGAAGAAGAAATTGCATTTATTGCAATGGTGATGCAGCTTTCAACAGAACTGTCAAATTTGTAGCCCAAAAAGTTGAAGTTCGCTCAACTTGTACTACACATCAAGCTACAAGCTACAGGCTCAGCTGCACATTGTATCGCACTACATTTATTTCATATCTTTCAACTTTGACAGCGCTACAAACTACGACTACAGCTACACCATTGTATTCAGCCAGTAAACCTACTAGATGGTGCAGAAGCAAACAATGGTAGAGCAGTTGACACCAACACCAACACCACTACTAGCATCGTTTCGTTATCATCAGACAATATCATATTTACTATCGGTTCGTGAATGGATCTTTGGCGATAAATTCGTGAACGATTATAATTGGTCAGTTACCAAAAAATTAAAGTCGCGAAAAGAAATCTGAAAAATAAAATTCGCGACCTAATCAAAAATTTAACGATCGCAAACGAATAAAATTTTACCGTTCTCCGAACCCTGGCTTAATTTATTGATCAGGGCTGTAGTAACTACGCAAATTGTTTTAAGCATTTGGTTTTCTATTTTATTGTATTCAATTCCTGGCAATTTCGACCATCAGCAACTGCACAACATTAAGCAAACACGCATACTTGCGTACAACTAATTCAATTACTCTATCTAGTGCCTTCCGATTTTTCTGAATTTTATTTTTTTTTAAATTCAATTTTATGATCGAATTACATTTAATATTCATGCGGAAATAATTGGCTAATGCATATGCATCAGCTTGCGGTTAATATAGCAAAAAAAAAAAAACGGACAAAATCTACCAGAAAACAAGAAAAAAATCAATTGTCATTTTATTTTTTAAACCCGCATTAAAAAAAAAGATGAACAATAAAAATGTCCTTCAATTTTATTTAAATTTTCTAGCAAAACATGAAAAAAGTGTAATTAAATTTATTTGGTTGGTAGTAATAATTAGCCATGAAAAGACTAGCTAAAATATTTTGAAACATTTTTTTTTCTCCAGGCCCACTTTTTTTTCTCGTGGTGGTTTTTTAATGTTGTTGATTATTATGCGTTTTGTCATAGTAATTTTGTGTAATTATTAACATTGAGTGATTGAAACTACAAAAACAAAAACATGATGAGGTTTCAAGAGTTGTTAGTGATGTATGAGTGGTTGTGGTCAAAAAACGAATGTCACAAAAGGGCATTCAGTGTTAAAACGAACATTTGCCAAAAAAAGGTCCCAGCCATCACAAATTTTCCCAAGGCCCACTTGAATTGTTAACTTTATGGCATTTTCTTTTAAATCTAAACAAACATGTTTATATCTACAACAAACCGTTAAAGACGTTTTGTCCCAATCCGAATTCTTAACTCTGCGGCTTACCTGAAACGAAAGAGAGAAAGAAAATAAATAAATTTCAACACCACAGAAAATAACTTAATTCTTTCAAAGGTTTGTCAATTCAAAATAATTTATTTAATTTTTGTCTTGTTTTCATCAACAATTTACATGTTAATTAAGTTTTCGAAAAATTGGAAAAAAAAACGTTGTCAACAGTTTGACAGCTTATCTTGACATGTCTTCACTTAAATCTGTTTACACTTCCGTAAAATTATTTAAAATGCGGGCGCCCAGAGTCACCATTAGAATTTGAACTCCACCTCGAACCCGACCAACTACGAGACAAACGACGACCGATGAATTGTCACGGTGTTATAACCAATTTCAAGGCATATACAGCGACATTGCACTTAAATCAAGTTGATGTTTATTGAAGTGTCAAGCGAACACGATTATTAATTCGATAATTTTCATAATCGCTTCGTTTCCCCTATTTTCTTTTCTTTTTCAAAAGACGTTTGGTGCGTATGGGGAATGAGCAACTAATCGTGTAGGTGATTACAGGAAAACAATTGTACGAGGTGTGTGCGTGGAATAAATAATTCTGTTGATGTGTTAATATATTCCGTTGGGAAAGGTGCAGGTTGAAATGCGTGCAGTGTGATGGGTTATTCAGAGGGATATGCATAATTTACAGGAAAAGATTATGTTCATTGATCGATAAGGAGCTTCCTTTTACAGAATTATGAATTGATGGTTTCTTAAATGAGTGGTACATCCTGGGACAATAATACCTATTGCATGCCAGGTAGGGGTTAAATTGAATTCCTTCTGTAAGGATGTCATAATGGGATACTGCTAGTTGTTTCGACTCTAAAACAACAGAACTTCAACTAATATAAAGTCATTTTCAAATCTCCACAAGTCTACTAGAAATATTGCATCGCATGCTGTCATCTATCTTGAAGCTTATAAACCAATATCGTTCTAGCTGCTGCCAGAAAGATGAACAAATATTTCTTATAATATTTTGAACTATTTCTGCAGCCGAACGCCATTAGTAGCAATTTTCAAAGACAAATAACCAACATTTCGTTGCATCAAAGAATGAGCGAGTGCCTCAGTTCCTAAAATAACACCAGCAACACTATTTCTAACCCTATCATGAGTAAAAACAAAAAGCTTTCAACAATATTGCCAACGACAGCTACAGCACACACCAAAACCAATCTTTATTTGGTTCATGGCTCAGCTTGTTTTTTTTTTCAATTCTTTGTTTTTTTACTTTTATTGCACTGTCATTGCAGTTGAAGAAGAAAATTCAGATTATTCAAGATTATTCAAGAAATATTGTTTTGCCACAAGAAGATATTTCCAGAAAAATGTATAAGGTTTTTATTGAACACTATAGTTGAACGACGAATGAAAATATTTTAGATAATAAAATAAATTTGCAAAGAAAAAAGATTTGGAAAATATTTGTAAGGTTAAAATTATACAAAGTAATATGTGAAACATTGTATTGCTTATGGATGTTGACATATCAGAATAAATCCATTTCCAACAAAGATGTCTTCCTTCCTTGAAAGCAATTTTGGTTTAAATTTAATTGAGTGCTTCTTGAAGTGGGCGATAGAGGTTGTAGCAGGATGAGAGCTGAGCTGATTGGTGTGATGCAGCTGGAGTAAAATTTGGTGGTAGGCACTTTTTATGGGGTGCAAAGGAAAAAGTCGTAACTATCGGGGGAACTTGTATTATGGTTTGTAGGCACACCTCGAGTTACGACACGCTTCAACTTTCGTCATTTTGACTTATGACGTCAGAAATGTCTAAGACACCGATTTATTTATTATACAAGTTTTAACTTAAAAACTAAACTTAAAAGCTAACAATGGCTTTTTTTTTATTTTTTTTTGGTTCTTGTTATTAATTTTGCAATTACTCATTCATGTGGGCCCGTAGGCCCCCACAAAGTTCTTTAATGAACAAGAACCAAAAAGAACATTTACGGCTTAAAATCAAAGGGACAAGGTATGGAGTGTAACTTAAAATTACGACAAATCGGAAAGTTGGTATAGGGTGGTACGTAGGGATGAAGAGGAGGTGTGGAAGTCAAAAACGTGTTGTATATTATTGGTTGACCGCAGCATTCTGTTAACGGGATTGAAATGGGCGTAATTGGACCTGTGAGCAGAAGGCTGAAAGAGGGGGACAATTCTCAGATTGCGCGGATTTGTGTTAAATGAGAGCATATTGAGAAGGGATTGGCTGTCAATATCTCCAGTAGCTAATTGATGGATAAAAATAATTTCCGCAATTTCTTGGCGTTTTTCCAAAGACGTGAGTTGGATAATGTGCAGACGGTGTTCGTAAGGAGGAAATATGAGGGGATTGTTCCAGGGGAGGTTACGTAACGAGAACTGAAGGAACCTTTTTTGAACAGCCTCAATTCACAGGGAATGGGTTTTATGGTAAGGAGACCATACTATGCTGGCGTATTCTAGAATAGGTCTAACAAATGTTGTAAACAAAGCCTTTGTCACATAAGGGTCATTAAATTCTTTTGACCTCTTTATCACAAATTATACCCAGATCACGAATGAATGTGACAATTGGTAAAGGTACGTTGGAAAAATGATAAGAACACTGTAAAGAAGGGAATCGTTTGCGGGAGAAGGTCATGGATTGACATTTGTTGACGTTAAATTCGAGAAAATTTTTGTTGCACCAAGTAATGAAGACATTCAGATCACTTTGAAGCAGTGAGAAGTCGGATTCGGAAGTGATTTTTTTAATCATCTTTATGTCATCGGCGTAGATCAGGGCAGTTGAGTGAGAAATAATGTTCACAACATCATTTATGGCAATGACGAAAAGAAGAGGGCCTAGCTGACTACCTTGAGGGACACCTGAAGAAGCAACGAAAGGATTGGATAAGTGGTTTCTGAACAGGACACGATACAGCCGGTCCCAATTATGATTTAACCCATTGGATGAACGAAGGAGGAAAACCAAAGGTTCCAAGCTTAAAGTAAACTATTTGGTGATTAATTTTATCAAATGCTTTTCTGAAGTCGGTGGTTATTACATCGACCTCGAAACCTTTTTCCATATGATTAAGGGACTCAGACACAAATTGGGTTAAATTCGTTGTGGTAGACCTTCCTTTGATGAAACCGTGCTGATGGGGACTAATCATAGATTTGACATGAAAGAAAATCGAGTCATAGATTATGGATTCGAAAAGTTTGGGGAAGGCAGAAAGCCATTGGGCAATAGTTAGAAATATCGTTCTTACAGCCTTTTTTGTGGATGGGGAAGATGTAGGAGTCTTTCCAAGCGGAAGGAAAAATAGCTTGAGAAAGAGATAGACGAAAAAGAGATGCTAGAGGGCCATTGAGGTGAGAGACACAATTTTTTAGAAGTATGGCGGGAATTCCGTCGGGACCAGGAGAAAAATCATCCTTCAGTGAGTTCATCTTATCAATAACTGAGGAATTGCATATGTTGAGGAATGAGAACGAGGAGCCCGAAAAATTTGGTAGCTATTTAAAAAATTCAGAGTCTGAAGCTTCATTGCATTCTTTATAGGACTGGCAAAAAAAAAATGCAAAAAGATTGGCTAACATTTTGGGATCTTCGGAAGAAATGTTATCAAATTTGAGAGAGGGAGGGAAGTTCTCAGATTTCTTTTTAGCATTAATGAATTGATAAAACCGTTTGGGTCTGAAGTTAAGGATGATTGCATTCTTCACAGATATTCCTGATATGATGATTCGCAAATTACAGAAAATTCGGAAGAAGCTTGTTGGTATTGTAAAAAATCAAGTGGGCTCATTGATTTCAAGTAGGTATTCCAGAGTTTGTTGCTCCGGTTACGGAGTGAGCGAAGTTCCTTGGAGTACCAAGGAGGAGAATATGAACAGTTTTTCTTTCTAGTGATAGGACAACAATGCATGATACAATTGAAAATTGAAGTGTAAAAGAAGGAAATTGCTATGTCTACGGGAGTGGTTGGGGTTGAAAATTGATTAAAATTAATTTCATTTAATAGTGTATTTAGCGATTCAAAATCACAATTGCGGTAGTTAAAAGTGAATGATTCTTCACAATCATTCATGGGCATGTTGTTAGAGTAGGAGAAAATGAGTTCTAAAGGAGGGTGGTAGCCATCTAGTGTCGATAAGAGATGTTGACTTGGTTTGACAAATGAGTTACAAGGGTCAGATGAAAAAATAAGATCTAGCTGTCTGACCAAGTTATTGCAAACTGCGCTTATTTGGAAAAGTCCAGATGCAGATAGCCTGTCAACCAGAATAGCCTCTCTTTCAGATAGAATGTTATGAGGGCTGAAGGAGAGTTCATCATCGGACAGGCACCAGACCAAATCAGGTAGATTGAAAACGCCTAAAATAAAAATCTCATCATTAGGGGTGGTAAGTTCGATTAGAGAGTCGTGGATAGGCTGTGACGGGCGTATGTAGCAGCATACAAAGTAAAAGGAGCGAGAGGAGTTAGTTATGTTAACGGAGACAGACTCAAGAAGTGGAGGATTAGAAATCGTGAGCAAAGTTGCGTTGAATTTGTTGTGTATGGCTAAAAGGACGCCACGACCGGAACGACCATTATCGAAAGAAGAGCCATCCGCACGAAAGACCACAGGTAGTAAAATGACAAGGATTGATTCTCACTAGAGTTAGGGACGATGATAGTTTTTGAAATCAGAACGGGATTTGTTCAAATGAGATACTCGCTTCGAAGATATGAATGATGCAAAAGAAGAGAGATCATTGGCAACTTGGGAAGGGTTAATCGAAAGACTATCGTGAAATTGAACAAAGATATGCATTAATTCCTTCCGATCAATGGGTGAACCTTCTTGCGAAATTAACACTTTAAGGTTGGTATTAGTTTTGCCATCGAAACAAACGGAATCGGGTTTATCGTGAAGGTATGCAAGATATAGACGAACGCTGTTATAAATCTTTTGGTCTCTTGGACGCGACATTACATAACGCCCTTCTATGCTGGTGTCAGACAAATGCTTTGTTAATTTGACAACCGGTGGAATAAGTGGGTTGAGAAAGCCGGGAGATGGAGGGGCTGATTGAGGAGGTGAAGTTTGTTTATTAGAAACAGAATCGGATTTAGTGGGATTAAAGGTTTGTGAATGAACGAAGTTGGGAAGGTAGTTTGATGGTTTGGAAGCTAAAACAGAAGGTGATGGCACGGTGGGTACGGAGGAGAGGGAAGAAAGATTGAAAGATACCCTTTTTGGAGGGGGCTTTGGAGGAGAGTTTTGGGGTTTCCACTTTTGACCAGCCGTAGTGAGGGGAGAAGAGGGGGTTTTAAATTCGGGGGCATTAATATTAAATTTTTAAACACATTATTACTAAAATTAGGAAATACACCTGTTTTAAAGGTCAGTTGCGGTTAGGTGATAATGAGCGATTTGGCGTGGTGTTTGATTTTGCTGAAGATGGATTTTCATTCCATTTCGATATCTTCATATTGTTAAGTATGACGATCTTTTTCCCTGGCCGATGGAAAAGCCAATCATAGTTGATTGGTTTCGAAACTTTAAATTTTTTGTGCGCAAGTCGATGACAATCCACATCCGGGATGGAATAATTCTTTAAAAAGAACGATTGGACCCATGCAGAACTGGCATTTATAGGGGTGTTGGTTAAGAAGAATGATGATTTGTTCGGTTTTTTTTTAGCTTATTTAACCTATGGTTCCATTCCTTCAAGGTCCATGAAGTACCGAATTTATTAACGCGAGTTTCGGAAGAGGGGTAGGCGGCAGATTGATAGCTGGGGTAGGGTTCGCGACAACGGACTTAATAGCTTTTTCAGATGAAGCTGGGGCTTGGTTCACTATGG
Source organism: Sphaerophoria taeniata (assembly GCA_943590905.1). Lineage (NCBI taxonomy): Eukaryota > Metazoa > Arthropoda > Insecta > Diptera > Syrphidae > Sphaerophoria > Sphaerophoria taeniata. Next base: position 70,715,408 of record OX016540.1, read on the forward strand.
TAGAGCGAATAGCGGGAGGGGTTGCGTCGGCAGACACGATTTCATCCATAATCGAAATATCATTATGCCCACTCGCCGATTTTTGTTGTATGTCGTCATTGAGAAGTGACTCAATGCATCGATATTGTGCTTTAAAAGAGTCTAATTCCCGTTGAACATTAAGGGAATTGATTTCGTGGTTTCGAACACCGACAGCTAACATGTAGTTAATATTTTCAATTTCATTATATAAATTAGATAGTACTTGATCACTCGGGTGAGAGGATACGCGGGACGATGAACTTTGGAGGTGGACATCCATGTCAGATTTGATTTGACTTAATTCAGTTGTCAATAAATTCTGCATTTCGGTAGTGGCTAAGTTGAGTGTGTTTAATTTTAAGACAATGTCCGAACGGAGGGAATTTAAAGCAGCGATAATGTCACGATCGCGAGGAGGATGGAGAGATTTCAGTGGAGTTTGCAGGGATTTAATAATAGATTCACTTTGAGATGCTGCTTGGACAGATTAACTGTTTGATTCCTCAACATAGTTAGATAACAAGTCAACCTTTTTAGACAGAGTTTGCAAATGTTTCTTTAGTTCCACGTTTTCGTTGGAGAAAGATTTTTGTATGCATTGGACCGCGATCATTATATCGGGGATCGATATTTCCTTACATTCAGCACAGTAAAAGATAAAGTTTTGTTTATAGTCGTTTAAGTACAATATTGCGCGTTTACTTACCCCGATACAGAGTGCATGAAAGTATTTGCCACAGAGGCCATTGCACTTTAGAAGCACTTCATTATTATCAACATTGGTACACATTTCATTGGCACAAGACATTATGAAAAAGAAAGAAAAGGTCAGCAAAAAATAGGGTTCGTTTAGTGGGTTAGGTCAATTTTGCTTATAAATTGTGTAGTTTTGTTTCTTTTTTTTCCGAATGCATTAGTAGGCCGTGAAAATTTTAAAATTTAATTTTAAATATGAAAATTAGTTTATCAGTTTATATTTTGCAGTGAATCGTAAAAATCGAGTTCCAATTTTCATTCGATTCGAAACGAATCAAAAGGCATCAAGTGTTTGATTTCTTTTTTTTTGGTTTAAGTAATCCTCCCAAATTGCCACTCCTCAAACGTGCTCTTTTGCGCCTTTTGGCTTCCTCAATAATTCTATCTCCCGAGTGTCTGATGCAACGTAAACGTGTATTTTTTGTTCGCCCTCGTCGCGAAGCATCATCGGTCGGTCCGTCAGCGGTCGGCCTTACATTACCTATGATGACGTCGATGTTTTTCATGTTCAATGGCAAAGCGTTTTGCATCACGCCAACAACCAAAAAAGCAACAAACAAAAATTGAATGTTATCGTCAGTGTACCCAATCCCCAGTGGCAGTGCATCCGGCGAATCAGATATTTTTTATTTTTACTTCTGACGAGGTGTTTCAGTGGCTGTTCAAGGAGAGTTGATTAACCACACAGATTTATTTGTTCGTCAATTGAGGGATCCTAAGACTTGCCTATGACTTTGAACTTACCTCCTCTGCATTTTAAGCAAGTTGAAACTGTCAAAGGAATGTCAAAACTTTTTTAAAGTAGAGTTCAAAGACTCCTTGATTCAAGTTCTGTACACATTTTGCAGCTCAAAAAATTTGCATTATCCAAATGTATGACATCAAGAACAGGAAACTACGTTCTATTCAAGTGTCTGCTTAATTAACTCCTCTAAAAGACAAACAACACTTAATTATGATTTAATAGCAACTTCCCCTTTCCCCGGACCAACAGCAATGAAAAAGGAACAAATCACGCTATTTAAAAGCGAGCTATCTCACTTATCATCGCTTCGATTCAAACAAGGATTACAACGAGACCAGCAATCACTGCTGCATGCCAAATCTATTATGCATATTCACCGCCATCATCGACATCGTCATATCGTCAGCACTATAATATGGCAGTGTCGTTCGCTGCCGTTAAAGGTAGTCACTAACTGTCAGCTATAATGAGCAATTGAATTACTTCCAACTAATTATGCTGCTCACAAACAGCCACACACTGAAATGACACGTCGGACATGACACAGCGGACACTGGCCCATCATCATACAAAATCGATCGTCCGACGTCATGGTTGTAGAGTTCGACGCTAGATATATACGTTATACCTGCCTCACTTGCCATGCCGCACGTTAACAAGAGGGCCCCTGAGTATAATTAACCGAACCAAACATATACATTTTGCAAGTGATGAACGGAGGCACAACAAACCAACAAGATTTCACAGACTGGACACTACGAACATGAATGGTGGACACAGGAAGCTCCCTCGTGTCCCCCTTAAAAAATCACCACAACCAACCCTGCCCTAATGGTGCAAATGAGGTAGAGTAAAATAACGTCAGTAACACCTTTGCGGTTAAATTGACATTAACGGCATAAAAACCTTTTCAATTGAAGCTGAAGGCTTGATGTATAAAGAAACTAAGGGGGATTGGATGTACATAGTTTAAGTGTGAAAGAAAAGCAATATTTCAGGTTGTAATTATCGACCGGTCGCGTCGTCGCGGTCGTCGTCGAGCCCCAGAGCCTCCCAGTCTCAGGTTTCAACTTTCGGGGTCTTGCAGGTCTCTCTCATCGTTTAATGACTGCGATGAATTTTTTTTGTGGAGACACACCGCTCCCTTATTGCATTTTAAGTGAGCTTTCGTAGTGTTAAGCGAACACTTTGAGCATTTTTTATGTAACTTCGTGGTGGATTCGCCTTCAGCCAAGCAAAGATTCCAGTGTAATGCAAGTCGACCTCACACATCAACCTTTACATCAATATTTTTTTTTACTTTTTTTCATTTGAGATTGTCATATTAATAATAACTCGGCCGTTTCATGGCGACGACGTCGTTGATTCACGGACGCTACGGCCGGCACTCGGTGTTGCCAGTTATTTGTTAAGTCGTCTGTTAAAAGGGGCCATTTAACAAGTGTCATATTAATCATTATGCGAGGAACTGGCGTTTTTCATGAACCCATTCACATTGAACAGAAATTTGTGTGATTGCGCGTCTTCTTATCTGTCAGAAAAAAGTCAAAATATTGTTGTCAAGTCTGAGTATTGACGAAGGGCACCACTGCCGCCATGGAGTCGAGAATGGCGACTCTTAAGGGTCATCATTATCGAGTAATTTACTTAAAAAAAAAAAAAAAACACACATAATTTTGATTAAACAGGAATCATTGAACGATGAAGCACTTGTAAGGCGATTAATAAGTGGAAATGACGATGTTTGGGCTTGGTCGATGGTGCATTTCAATTGGATGACGAACACAAATTTTAATTCATGTTTCCATGTTTCAAGTGCTTGTCATTGGATTTATGGGTAATTCATGTTTCGGCAAGATGAAACCGATGAGTGAGAAGGGGGCAGAGGGGAGGTATTATGGAATACAAAATTGGATTGTTGTTTCAGATTTTGAAAATTATGGCACTTTGAAGAGAAGAAAACTTCTTCGACTTTAAAAATGATTTGAAATATTAAGAGATTAGATTTTTTGACGTATGGATCCGGTTAAGTCGTGATAATAAATTTGAACGTTGATGAGTTTGATGTGATCATTATTATTTTAAAGTAACAGCGATTATTGATCGATTTCACAGATATTTCTTGGTCAAGGATTTTCAACGAACGATTTAAAATGATTTTACGTTTTTGGTGGACGACAAACTTTGAGTGGAAGCACGTTCATAAGGCTTTGAAAGAGAAATGCTCTTATCTTAAAAGGCGTTTTCTATGTTGGCGACTACGTTAGAAAACGAAATTGCCGCATATGGATCTATTTGTTTGTATCAGTTCATGCTCTAATGAAATAGTCATTTGCAATCTTCTTCTTCATTTGCAGACTCTGCCTTTTTCGGTCATAGCAATATTAACGAATTTATAACCAAAGAATTCAAGTACATCTTTGAACCCTATTCTTTTTACCTAATGCTTCGCACTATCTTGGCATAAAAAGGTTCTATTCGTCCTCATATTAAAAAAAAAGAAGGAGAAATAATTGACTTTTTTTGTGTAAAACCGTGAAGAACCAATTTCATCCAAATAATTCGGGATCGAAATTCCAAAACCATAAAGCTTTTTTTTTACACGGACTTCTCAAAGGCTTGCGATCAACATCTCATGTTATTATCAAGCTTAAATTAAACTGTTACGGCTTCCCACCTTTTTTGATTACGTGGATTGTTTCTAACCTTGAGAATAGGTCTTATCAGGTTAAATTCAGAAATAGTTACTCTAACAGCCCGATTCTGCAGTTTTGACAAGTCACAAGTCACAAGCGCTTGTAACTGATTTCTTGTCAGGATAGTTGTGACTCGATGACAAATAGGAATTCTGAAAAAAAAACTCTCAAAAGAAAACTCACAAAATTCATGGGGAATATAATTATTGTTTTAATGTTTTTGTTTTGCGATTTAATTAAAAGCAACATTTCTTGTGAAGAAATTTGAAGCTTCCTAAATCCTAACACACAGTTTTTGGGTATCGAAAAAGCATTACAAAAATTCTTTCTAGCAAATGGATAATTTTCAATAAAATAAAAGCATTTGTTTTCATAAAAATCTTTCTTTTCATATGCGGAAGAAAAAAATATCGAACGTCACAACAGCAATATGTCGTTGTTACCTGCTCTAATGGAAGTCACAACTTTGATATTTTTTGTGACTGTCACAAGTTTGTGACTGTGTAGCAGAATATGAAAAAGGTCACAAAATCAATTCCACCTCTCCTTGTGACTTGTGAGGTATCGGTGAGGTTCTGCAGAATCGGGCTGTAAATCATACTTGAACAAATCAGGTGTTCTGCAGGGGATCCATCTGGGGCCCTTCTCTTTATATTAGTTATCAATTATGCACCGTTATGTGTAAATAATAGTTAAAATCTCCTCTTTGCAGATAGTATGAAGATAAACATATAAATTATAACTTCTGCAAATGGTTGCATTTTACTTCAAAATTATACTAACCGTTTTACATTATGGTGTGAAAAGAGCAGTTTAAATCTTAACTCGAGTAAGTGCCAAACAATGACTTTCTCAAAATAACATTCACATTCGTCTTATGACTATGTCATCTCACACCACATTTTAACTCGCGTTTTAACTGTTAAGGACCCAGGAGTTCATTTTACACATAATTTAGATTTTTATGAGCACATTAACGACATCGTTAATAAAGCTCTTTCCATGATAGGATTTATCAAACGGTGGTAAAAAGAATTTCGCGATCCCAATGTCACCTGTGTTTTATACAACATCCCTATCTAATAGATTATGCATCGCAGATGTGGTCTCCTTTATATGGTATTTATTCTGAAAGTTTGGAATCTGTGCACCGGAATTTCACCCGTTTTTTTGTTCAAATGGTTTCAGTGGATTGATCCCCTAAATGTACGATTATCGTTTGTCAATCATTAAGATGCAAACACTACAACAGAGAAGAAGTAATAATGACATTGTCTTTTTCCATCAAATTATAACTGGAGTCACTGATACTCCTGACCTTCTCTGTAAAATTCTGTTTTGCTCTCTTCCGCAGTAAATAACGAAACAATAACGTGTGGCATTGGTTCCGTTTTCTAAAATGACTTCGACAGTGTTCTCTCCACAGCGCTCATTCCTCTTAAATCACTTGCCCAGGTCGTTTGTCAATCCAGCGAAACACTTAAAAAATTAACACCATGGAAACACACACTTGCACAAACGAAAGAAAACCCCCTCCAAGCAGATGAATTGGAAGGAAAAGACCTTTTGGGAAAATATTAAATAAAAAAAAGATCCACTTGAGAAGTGGAAAAATTAAATTGGAAATTAATTTCCTTTCAAAATTTCCAGAGTGTGTGTGTATTTTTTTCTTGAGAACCTCTTAAGTGTTTCCGTATGTTGTACTTTCCGTGAAGTGTATTTAAAAATACCTAAATGCCAAAAATAAAAGTACAAAAACCACTTGAAAAGGCATACACCAACACCCAGGTCCCATCAGGCGTTTAAGTACTGATGCTGGGGCGAATTATTACAAATTATATGCAAACGATAGTCCGATTCTCAAAGTGGCCGTGAATTTCCATAGACGAAGGGAGACACAAACGGACAGACGAAAGAAAAATTCATAAGTATGTATAGAAAAATAGGACCGTACATAACGGTACAGAGGTTAGCGAACAAGCAACGAAACACCCAGAATCACACAATTAATCTTGCTCGGATGCCCTTTTCGTGTGCAGTGTAGTGTCGGCCTTAATGCGTTTGGTAATTACAAACAGATGAGGTTCGTTCGAGATGTGGAGGCCCAACGCCACCGCCGCCGCCGCCGACGATATTATTTTGTATGAAATATTATTTTCCGCAATCATCTTTTTCTATCACATTAATTTCTTTAAGAGGGGGCGCGGCATGGACGGCTTATGTCGCTGATTATTTTATTATGGAATGAATTCGGGTCTGGGCATTCAGCTTTCAGCATCAGTGTTTTAACCAACCTCGACTAAGTGGTTCGGTTTTTTCTGTTTTGTTGGCTTGATGACGAAATTTTCTCTTGTCGAGAGTTTAGAGACTTCAATAATAATTATAAACGGAAAAGTTATTAACTGCTTAACGAGGGTTATAGCCCTGCAGTAATGCCCGAGACTAGGGTACAAGACCGACGTCAATTTTGTTTTCTGTTTTTTTTTTCTTTCTTTTTTTTTCTTGTTAAGGAAGTGGGTTCATTCAAAACACAAGAAAACAAGTAAAAAAAAAAACTTAAATTGAGAGAAGTGTTTTCCCTGAATGGAGAGAAAATTGAACACACAAGTTTTTTTCGACTTTTTTATTGTTTTTGTTTTTGAACGCTTAATGCTTTATTGCATCACCTACCCGTAAACAGATTTATGAATATTAATTATAAGAGTTTTTTTGTTTGTAAATTGACGAGGAGTCAGTCACACAAAAATGATAAATTGAACGAATTATTTTAAACATTGTCCTTTCTAGTCGTAGAGGGGCGAACTCAATTTATGTAATGCAGGAAATTCTTTTTATTAAATATTGGTGAGAGGATAATTTGTAATTTAGATGGAATTTGATTTTTATTTTTCTTAATTCTTATTTTTGTTTTGTTTTTGATGAATGGAGTGAATTTATTGGGTGAATGTTTGCGTTTGAAATTTTTTTTTTTAATTTTTCGAAGCGACTGATTTTCAGGATTAAATTGTCTTTTAAGTAAACCCACCTGCGTCCAGATCAGAGCTTCTCTTTCATCATTCGCCACCATCGTTCAATTTAATACGTGGGTGGTCTGATAAGTATTTATAGCCTCCTTTTAACTGGAAACAATGGACTCAGCTTTTTTACCCCGTCTAAAAAATACGTTTTCTCGAGGTCTGCTAAGTAGGCTTCTAGTTGGCGAATGAAATTTGCGCATGGCGAGTGACTTTTCAAATTAAGAAACAAAAGGAACCAACTTCCTTTCATCGGATCTGGAGACTGCGCAATCCAGTTCGACCTATTTGGTCATGGCTCATGGTATGACCCGTTGCTTCATCATGGTGCAAGAGCAGTTTTTTTCTTCGTCGTTTGGGCATTGAACTCGCCAAATAAATCGGCATGGTACCGCCCTGTGACCGTTTTGCCCTTCTCCGAGTAGTTGAGTCAGATCACAATTTTTGAATCCTAGACGACTACAACTATGACCTTTCCGGTCAATGAGATAGTCATCGCCTTTTTTTTCCAGCTAAAGGCCATACTGTTTCCCTTTCCACTGTTCCTTGGTTTCTGGTGTGAACCAGTGTAATGTTTCGTCGAATGTCAAGACGCAGAAACAGAGTCAAACACGGTCTCAGAGTTGAACTTGTTGTCCGGCGTGAACGCGGAAAACATCGCAACGACAACTTTCTCGAGCTTAAAACTTCAAAAAAAAAATAGATCGAAAATATAGCCTCACAATAATATAGATAGGTATATGTCCAGCCCTTTATCCAAAAAAGATGAACACTCCTCTCTCTTCAATTGTCGACCGATCGCGCTAACTTCTCTTCTTTCTAAAGTCATGAAAAATGAAAGCATCTTAATTACCGGCAGTACATCTTTCGTAGCATAAGGGGGTGACTTGAAGGTTTATCTCACCGAACAGTGGAACAAACCTTTACATCGTTTTGGAGAAAGTAAGATTATTGCGCATGATATTTCAAAGGCATTTGATAGAATTTGGCACCAGACTGTCTTATCGAAAATGTGTACTTTCGGTTTCGATAAATTCCTCCTTCGATGCATTAGAAACTTAATTTCGAACCGTTCTATACAGGGTGATTCACGAGCGTTGTGCCAAAAAGCTAGAGCGTGTAGGTTGAGTTGAGACAAGAAAAAAATCGTATGGGAGGGGGGGGTCTATTCCCCCCCGTTTAGCCGGGAGGGGCAATTTTCTGAAAAATTGACTTATTTTGTTTAAAAAAATATTAAAAATCAACGGCTTCGTTTACAACACCGTGCTATACTTTTCTGAAAAGCCAAAAACTTCTTCTTTCACTTTGTTTTTAAATTAAATTGTTTTAACGAATAGTTTAAAAAAATAAATTTTCAAACTCAAAATTTTCAAAAAAAAAAGCAAAAAAAACATTTTTGAACTAATTTTTTTCAAAATTTTATGTAATTAAGTACTAATTTTGTTTTAAAAATTCAATGTGTTTTTTAATTTTTAGTCGAAAACAGAAAACCGGATGCAAAAATGTCTTTTCGTTTTTGAGAAATTAAGAAAAAACCAAAACCACTTTTTTCTAAAAAAAATCTTTGTTTTTATTTTTACCTATCTGGACTTTTAGTTTAATTTATTAGTTTAATTTATAAATTTAATTTTTTGTGATTGGAGTTTTATGAGGACTCAATAAAGTAGAAAAGTATTGGATTTTCCTTGGATTAATCTTTTTTTTCATTGATAACGTCTGCCATTGACCTTTCACTTCTAGCTCTCAGTGCTCTCGTCGGCGGATTTTTGAAAACATGCTACGACTTGGGCGCCATCTACTGGGATATCTTTCAGGGTAGAGCCTTTCAGCTTCCCGATCTCGACAATAAGTTAAACCGTAGCAGAAGTTCTTGTCCGCTAGCTCTTCTCGAGCGTATGAGTTTGTTATTGTTATGTGTTGATGAGTTAATATTTTAATTGTAAATGGTTGTTTAGTAAATATGCGATGCCTTTTATTTACCTTTAGATTGTAAATTGTTTTTTTCATTCAAGAAAAAATGCGGTTTAATTATCTTAAGCCCCTAGTAGGTAGAACTCTTCGCCGGCGAGTGGCCGCGGCCCCAGGTATAGTAAGAAAAAATTACAGGTCAGTTTTCAGACGTTATCAATCAACAAAATGGTTAATCCAGGGATAATGTAATACTTTTCTACTTTATTGAGTCCTCATAAAACTCCAATCACAAAAAATTAAATTTATAAATTAAACTAATAAATTAAACTAAAAGTCCAGATAGGTAAAAATAAAAACAAAGATTTTTTTTAGAAAAAAGTGGTTTTGGTTTTTTCTTAATTTCTCAAAAACGAAAAGACATTTTTGCATCCGGTTTTCTGTTTTCGACTAAAAATTAAAAAACACATTGAATTTTTAAAACAAAATTAGTACTTAATTACATAAAATTTTGAAAAAAATTAGTTCAAAAATGTTTTTTTTTGCTTTTTTTTTGAAAATTTTGAGTTTGAAAATTTATTTTTTTTAAACTATTCGTTAAAACAATTTAATTTAAAAACAAAGTGAAAGAAGAAGTTTTTGGCTTTTCAGAAAAGTATAGCACGGTGTTGTAAACGAAGCCGTTGATTTTTAATATTTTTTTAAACAAAATAAGTCAATTTTTCAGAAAATTGCCCCTCCCGGCTAAACGGGGGGGAATAGACCCCCCCCTCCCATACGATTTTTTTCTTGTCTCAACTCAACCTACACGCTCTAGCTTTTTGGCACAACGCTCGTGAATCACCCTGTATAAATTGTATTGCGATGCGTGCCTATTATTTCACGGAAACTGACAATCACAACAGAGCAAATAAAATACCTTTATCTATTTTCCCATAGTTGTAAGAGATCTTTATAATGATTGTTGTCTCAATTTCATATTCAAAAAAATCAAATGGCTATTCAATTTTGAAGAATTCACAGTGGCATCTCTTTTTTATGAGACTGCATTGTGACTTAATGACTACATTTTCATTTATGATTTGATAAATAACCAGAAATCCAGCACTTGTAATTAATTCCAAAAGCTTTGAAAAGTCTTGCAAAATCTTCCCTATTTTAAACAAATCAACTCAAATATATGTATGTATTAATATCTGACAAAAGAATATTTATCATAAACAAAATAATTATTTTTCATTACAAAATATTTTTTTTAAATGCCGAAGGCTCTCAACTATCAATCAGGCTTTTGAAAAGAACGACCTTCTTGACTCGAGTGTCAACTTTTTAAAGATGGGAACATACAAGAAAAATCTTTCACAATACTGTTTGCGTGGTACTTAAAGTCATTTGGAAATTTGATAGTTCTTCATTGAAATTGAAATTTTGTTTGTAAGTTTGTGAAGAGATTATATTAATACCCCAAAAGTTTGTTCATAATAGTCAATGAAAGCAAGTTGCATTTGTTGTTTACTACAAATAAATATACATTTCATTTCTTGCAATAGTCAAACTAACTTATACAAGCTTTATGAAAGGTTTATGCAAGTGCCATGGAAGCCTTCCAGCAATGCTTTTAATGACAGAAATAGTGCTGTCTTAGGAAAGAAATATTGTTAATTTTAAAATGCTTAAAAAGAAGATAACATCTGAATAATAAAGGAAGCAACGTTTGACTCATTCACAATGCGCTGCAAAAAAAAACCCCACAATAATTTTTAAAAAGTCAAAGAAACCTCTAAATAAGGGGTTAATTGTTCCAAACAATTTTTCGCTCAGTAAGAAATCACAAGAAACCCAACACGCACTCCAGTTAACCTTTGAATTAAATAGAAAAAAAAAAAAGAAGTCACTTGCAGTTGCAGTCTAGAGTTTGCCAGTGGCGGCTTCGTTTCGCTTTTCTTTAATTTTCGTTCCCCTCGCTCACCTTTTTGTTATTAGTTTCTCTAATATTATATATGAATCTACATGAAATAGCGTTGCTACGGAGCCTGAGAGCACATTGAGTTTCGTCTATCGTCTTGTCTAGTCTGAAGAGGTTTGTACAATACACATGAACACATAGAGAATCTCTTGCTTCTGGGATCATCATCGTCATTATCGTCCTCATAATCGTCGTTGTCGTTGTCACCGTCATCCAGATGCAGGGCTTCATCGTGATGACTTCAAAGACTTTTTTTATACTCTGGTATTGTTGTTGCTTCCCGGTTTGACTTCTTCATATTGTTATTGTTTTGTCTGCTAATGCCGCTGCTTCTTGCCACTGGGGTCCGTACAATATTTCTACTCTTGTTCTAGCAAATTGACTCCTACTCTTTAAAGTCCATAATTTACCATCGCTTTTTAGTCGACCGGGCCCTGTGGGCATGTCGTGCGGTATGGATTTTTTTTCTAATTACAAAGATAAGGCACAGAGAGAGGCATTGAGCTTCACAATATTTCTTGAAGCATTTCTGAGTTTTCGTTTCGTTTTTTTTTTGTGGTGAGTTTTTAGGGAAATGTTTTCAATTTTTTTTAATTGCAGGACTAACGGATTGTGTATTGGGTTCAAAATATTAAAGATTTTCGTAAAAAAAGAAGATGTACGTTCTGCCAATTTTCAAAGAGTAAAAAACGATTACAATTACAAGGTAGACGCCTTTGAAGGCAAAGAAAATTAAATGAAAAGAACTGTCAAATAAACACGCAATACTGAAATGAAAAAAAGTTTTCGTGTAATAACGCGCGCGTTTCGGAATGACTATTCAAAAGAAAATAACCAAGACTTGCGCGTTAAAGTCACGCGCCGTGTAATACCGGACTAAGGATTATATCAAAGCCTTATCGAAACAGAGGCTCTTTTAAAGCCTTTGTCTTTTGCAACTGTTTTTTAAGGAAAACCGCAATTCTTAGAGTGAAACTCTAAGGCATTAGCTTTTTTTTTTCGAAGATTTGCAATTTTTTAATGGCCGTGGTCGGTTGTCGTGTTTCATGGATTTCCTTCTGCTGTATTTTAGTGCATTGAAATTTTAAAATTGCTCTTTTTCGTCATCCTGATCCTGGTCGTGCGTCGTCATCTTCGAAGTCGTGATTTTGTTGGTTTCTGTTTTCAAAGGAAGTTGTTGTCGTACTTTAAAGGTGTATCAAAGGGCAACTTATATTGATGTCAATAATGGAAACATATTCAAAAGCAATAAACTTGGTGTTTAGTGCTGTGCACTAAAACAGCTTCCACATCTCTTAGCAAACCAACTTCCGCTTCCCCCAAGGCGCTGAGAATGTCGACTTTTATAAGCGACCGGAAGGGGAGCCCGAGATCTGTACTAGTATAGAAAAAGTTTAATTCTCTCTGTGGTTTGTACAATAACTTTGTTTTCGGGTGGTTTAATTGCTTTTGTTGTGCTTTCTCCGATGCTCCTTTGATTTTACCGCTGCTGGAATACCTTCTTTACCACTCTGGATGTGAGGTTGGGGGTTTACCTACTCTTTGGCAAGTCTCTATAGAAGAGGAGGCTTTTAGCTTCCAGTTTCATGATGCGATGTGAACAAGGTGCTTTGTTCAATTGGCAGCAATGATTGAAAAGGTATTTCAGAACTCTGCGATGGCGTTTGGTTGGACATTTTGCTAGTATGTAAGTTGGGAAGGAAGCGAGGGGGGGGGGGTAAAATAGAAAATAAGAAAAACTCAAATTTTTGTGGCTGTATGTTGAAGGTGCTTATTCTTGTTCCAGAAATTGTTATTTGTTCTTTTTGGTTTGGTTTTTTTGTTGCTCGGTGATTTTTTTCTTTTTTGGAAGGGGTTTGGAGATGAATGTAGTTTTCTTGTTGCAAGAGCAAAGGTAAATATTTCCGTGTTACAAAGAAACTTTTAGATTTGGGTTAAAGTTTCGTCTACTTTTTTTCTGTTTTAAAAACTAGTGGATTCAGAGAATAAAAAAAAAGGAAAATAGAAGTCATTGTAAACAGAGTTATAAAACATTAAATTAGATAAAGTTCAAGGAACCCAGACAAAATGAACATTTAACTTTGGAAAATTGTGTTAAAGGAGTAGAAGGATAAAGTTTTTGTGCAATTTTTGGGAGAAACTTGGTCGCTGTTATTTGTTTTTTTTTAAAGTACGTAAAAGTATTTTGCAGTAGCTCTTTTTAAGCTAAATACAAATTTCTGATGAAGTTTTCAGGCACACACAGAGAGTCATGCAAGAAAATTTGGAAGAATGAAATTGGCTGTGTCGAAATTTCCAATTAATGCCATTTAACATCTTTCTTCAGAATTTTGATACACCTAATGTTCTTACCAAATATAGTAGACTATCGAATTCAATCTCGGGTTCTCGAGATTCTTAAATCAGAAGAAATTATTCCAAAGAAATTTCAGTTACTATGATAGAATTCGTCAACTTGACAGAACCTTTCGATTTGGTCTTCAGGAACTGATAGAAAACTCAACGGCCTTTGTATCGAAATGCAATTGGATATGAAATGCATAGATAAATCCTAAAAACCAAGTTTTATTAGTAATTTACACTAAAAAGAAGTGTGTTCAGATACCTACATTATGTCGTTCGAAATTTCGGAATGCCAATGCCTTCATCGCATTTCTTCCTCGAAAACCTAAGTATATTTTGAATACTCTGTGAATGTGCGTGAATGAATTAAGGATGCACCCTTTCTACCGCAAATACCGAGCTGTCACCCACTCCACTTTAACTTTTCCTAATTTTTTCAAAACACCAAGTCAATTCTGACAGTTCCGAAGAAACGTCTGCCTAAATATCCAACATCTCACACCTGAATACCTCTGCAATACAATTTTCCCAATTTCCTGAAAGTATAACTCATTAAAAATTAACCTCTGTGAAAACCGTTTTCTGGTCTCTCGTCTGGATTCCATCAAAAATCATTACCATTTCCATCAAACTCAAACGGATGAAAAAAAAAAACGAAAACAAGACCTTAATCCCATTAGTTCACAGCAAACTCGATTCACACTCAATAATTCCATAAACCTCTTACAGCGGCTAAGGTATAGTTATTTAGGTACATCACGGCTCGGAGGTCACCCTAGAGACTGTTTACACTGTGAATCTGAGTGAGAGAGACCACCCCTCAGATAGAGTTCAGAGTTTGTTTTACCGATGATGGTGACAACGTGTGGGAACGCTTGCAAGACAAAGCAAACAAAAAATAAACGACAGTAGCATCGTGTCTCTGAAATCTCATCCCTTAGGTTTTTTTTTTACGTTTTGAAACATATGCAAGGAAAACACTGGAAATAGAAAGGACAACAATTTTGCGTAATTTTCTTTTTTTTTATTGTTCCATCGTCTTTGACAATCGTCGATATGTCTATGTCTACATTTAACATCTGACCCAGCATCTTTTTCCCCCTCGCCATAATCAACCAACCTCGAAGATTTCCTGGAATTCGATCCTTATCTGTGTGTTTTTCTTCTGAACGAATTATTTCCCCCTGCATTCACAACAAAACAATGAGGGTTGATTGATAAAAAAAAAGAAAAAAAAAACAAATAAATATTAAATTTATATTACACAATCCCTAAAAATAATTAATGACAGTCGTGTGTTCCTGGTTATTGAGGGTTAAGGCAGACGCAGAGACCAGAGACAGACAGACAAGACCAGACCATTCAGGATAGCTACGAGTTGATAAATGATCTGTCCGCATGTTATGGGCAGTTTCATGGACACACCACAGGTGATCCCAGATCCCACACAATGGTTGGGGATAAAACAGCCGATAGTTTTTTTTCTTTTTTTCTTCTTCTTTTGGATCCTCACCCAACTTAGTTACCTTTAAATTTGTTTGATATTAGTGAAAGGTGTTAAATTTCATTTCAATTTCAAAACAGGAATCGTTTATGGAGCGACAAGACAACCGTATTTTTTGGTGATTTGTGTTAAGGGGATTTGGTTTGGGTTTTCTTCAAGGAGTCTGGAAAGACTTTTAGTTTTTCCAAAGTTATCAGTTAACTAAAAAAATAATCTCAGGTCAGCGATTCCGTGGGATTCTCCTTCTCGTGGGTGTGTTAAAAAACGCGTATAACTTTTTACTCATTCATTCTTTTTCGTTGTCATTTCGAGTACCTGCGGCATATTGCACATCCCACTCCCACACCATTAGCTGAAGTCGAAACATCGTTGTGTATTTTTTCACTATCCCAGTCTGTGAGACAGTGCGTCATCGTTTATGTAGGTTAACTAAATTAGACTGTCGGAGATTTTACACCTAGATGACCTGGGCCATTGGGGTTTTCAAGAACTGGCCGGTACTATTTCATTTCATTTTCTTTAGTTGAAAACCCCGGTCTGTGAGACCGGCGCGTGTCACCATTGATGTAAGTTAAATTCACGTCTCCAATGGTCGTTAAAAACTTGAGCCTATGGGTTAGATAAGCTAATTAGATGAGTAGGCGGATGGTTGATTTAAGTTTTAATCCAACAAAATCTTAGATCAGTGTACACAGGTATTTCTTGAAAAAAATCGACATTTTTTCAATTCAAAAGAAGTCCTAAGGAGAATTCTGCACAGAAATTTCGGATAAATCGCTTGCAAGGTCCAATTGACCGAGCAATTGAACGTGCACTATTTTTCGAAATCAAAGGTGGGCATTTCCTAGCCCCCTGAACTGAAAGAAAAGCTCTACGCCGCGGTTGCGAGTCAAGCACTCAAAAACGGTTCAAAATGTTGGACAATGTACCTACGGAAAGTATGATTTTTAACGACAATTGAGATATAAATGCTTCTTGTGACAACAGGAGTAACAAAGCTTGATGAAATCAAAAGTATGAAGATCCGAGGAAGTCCTCAAGTTAAAAATACCATCTCCCAAAAAATTTAGCACGGCCGACTGGGTATTGTCATGTTCACTGGGGATTTTGCGGAAAAAAGTCTTAAAAACAAAATTTTTAAATAAAATTTATGAGGATATTTTCTGATTCCAGAATAAAATCTGCACCTAAATCAGAAAGAATTTTTGAAATCGGACCATTGGTTTCGTTTTTATAGCTTTTTAAAGACATAACTTGTGAGTGGTATTGATAACTTAGACAAAAGTTTTGTTTTTTTTTTTGGTTTCGCTCCATTGTTTTTCTTTATTTTTTCCTTAAGGAAATATATTGTGTCAATATTAAACCGAAGAAAAAATTGATTTTCAATATTTGGTTGCCTTTGTATGATTATTTTAAAAAAGCACTCAAAAATTTGCAATTTTTTTATACTTTTGGACATTCAATTTTAGCTACATTTGCCTACAGTCAGAGACTAGTGTCATCATAATCCTTTCAAGTTTATCTTTCGATAGATACCAAATTTAGGTGCCACCATGTGCCACTCTGTATTTAATTGCAGATGGAAAACTGCAATTAGTCACAAAATAAACTAAAAATTCTTATAATTTGAAAAAATAATTTCTTTTGCGTTACAAAATCTATTTATGTAAAATATATTTTCTTTTTTGACCAAAAATATGGAAGAACATCAATAGTCAAACAAATTTTTTAAAAAATTTCACTAAAAATTTAACCGGATGGACCGCTTATCGTTAATGAGCTACGGAACATGTTTGGCTGACGATCATATATTTTTTCTTAAATTTAACCAAAACCTCTCTTATCTATGCTAATGCATTTGTATGCAATACGATATAAGTAAAAAATAATAGATTTGTCAAAAAAAATTGTTAAATGAAAAATTATTATTATTTTATTATTATGTTCACTTTGTTTCTTTTTTTATCTACTACAAAAATTAAAAAAATTAATTATATTAAAAATTAAAAATTTAATTAAATTAATTAAATTAACTTATTAATTTCATGATAATTTGATACAAAGAGAAAATGGTCCGTTATCTTTTGCATACACGTTTATTGACATCTTTTGAAGTCAATGATTTGTGGAAAAGTGATCTTAAGATTTGCTTGATTAAAAATTATTAATCCATTATGGAAAGGTTTACCTACAATTTCATTTTCATACAAAGATTTAAGCAATAAGCTAATAGAATGTGACACAGATAAAATGAAATTTAATCTTTTCTTGGTAGATTTAAATTATCTATTAAATGATATCTAAATTGAATGTGTTGTGGACCAAGTGTACAATCGTTTTTATTCTCAATTTCAGAAAAGGTTCATTGCAAAGTAGTTTTTAAATTTTTTTTTTATTTAATCAATAAATAATGAATTATTTTATTGACAAAAGTGTATCTGCTATGAATAATTTTATCTATAATAGCATTTTTGATATTTTTAAGGGAATTCATTTCGATTCTTCATCATTCTGGGATAAAAATATTTTTTTTTTTTAATTTTAAGGGGCGTGGAAGTGGGCGGTAATTTATTCCATCGATTTCTTTTGTGTCAAGTTATCATTCCTGAAAATTTCATTAAAATCCATCAAGTGGTTCAGTTTTTATAGAGTTTTTTCCGCACTCCCATACTAATTTTCCCAGTGTGCGCCGTGTGGTTCATGAAGAATTGAATTGCAAGCCATGCCATCCTTTTGCTCACTAATTTAATAAAATTGTGTCTTCAGTGTTTGTATTCGCTTACGACTAGTTTTCTTAGTAAAAGGCACCCTTGTTATAATGAAGATTCCGGAAAAAATTTCGAAATATGCTGCTTTAGTTACCCGTTTGAAACCGATTCCATTTTTGTTGAGACACCTTGTAGCTACTGAGAGAATAACAACCTAACTTTCAACTGCATTCGATTCCCTTAAAAAAAAAACTCATCCCACTCCTTTCTGTGATTTACTCAAAAAGAAGAGAACGAAGCAAAAAGCAACAAAATAGAAATGAATTCATCTGGAATGGGTAAAAGGGTGTGTTTTGTTGATGTGTTTGAGCGAGCCCAAGCCCCGAGGATAAAAAACATTTTTAATTGACCAAAGCGGATCGCTTTCGTTTCGGAATCGTTTTCATTTGAAAAAAGAATAAACACAAACTTAGTAGTAAATGCAATTGAGTCATTTTTGATGATTAGGGAAGTTCGGCTGAAACAAGAAATGTCTAATAAATCACTTAACAGAAATGATAAAACAGCAGTTTCGTCTTTATCAAAGTAGGGAGTCTTGAGCTTTAAAAAAAATCCCATTCATAAAATATTCAGCTTTTACTCCAAATAAAAAAAAAAGATCAAAGACCTCCAAGGGTCCCAAGAAAAAATTAATTGCTGCTTATTATCCATAGTCACGACTTTTTTACCAAACAAGATTAAAAAACAATTAAGTCAAGTAGTAGGTACCTAGACCTACTGTCATACCCAAACGACCAAAACCTCTTACACCGACATCATTATCTCTAACCGAAACGAAACTAAACAACAACAGCAATTGATCATTTTTATTTTGATCTTGTTTGGCCGCATTATCCATTGGAACCGCGCGCCGCTGCCCCTGTTGAAATCAATGAACTAACGCGTCCAATTTCGATACAAAAAAACGAACTCCCGACACAAAGTACCAGTGGTTCTCGAAGGAAGAGAAAAACAGAAACTCGTGAACAAGATTGTCACCTCCTCCGGGTTTTTTTTCTGAACTTGAATGATTACAGCGCGTTTAAAAAAAAAAATTAGACTCGAAGAGGATTTCGAATGTAAGGTAGCCGTTTGCATGTTATGCCAAAGAATAGGTAATCCCTTGGATAAGACGATGCAACAACAGGAGAATTTTGTATGGAAAATTAGTAGCAGTTGTGGGCACAGGCAAAGGCAGAACCTGACGTGGCACTCAATTCAATCAAATTAAATGGGTTTTCGATCGGTCTACCTGTACCTATGGATCGAATACCAAAAAATAAGAAAAACCAAATCCGACTTTGAATTTAAATCCAAGAAATTAAATGCACGGCAAAAACTGAGATACAAATCTGTGCTGCATGAGATGTTGTCAGAGGCTGAAAGTGGAAGGATTTCGATTCGATTTTAGGTTTTTTTTTTGGTGTTAAGGCTTCAACCTTTTTCTTTTGTCGTCTACCTTGTTTCGATGGAATTCGAAAAGGGTGTATATTTTTATAGGACGACAAAATGGTTTTCGATTGTTTGTCGTGATAATGAAACGTAACAATCAATTTAATTACACTCACAAAAAGAATTCGAAAGTCGAAGAGAAAAAAGGAGAGAGATAGAGCCTAATCGATAGATATTGTTTATGGTTTTTGTGTACTTTAGGGTTTTTGTTTTCTTACTTCTTCGTTGGGTTTGGATTTGATTTATTGGAAGCAAGACTTAATTATCGATACCGCAGGTGTTGAGATACCTATTCCCAGATTGTGCTGGTCGCGGAATGTGTGTTTTTTTTTCTCCCTTTGCAGGTTTTGGAAATGCGAGCGAGATTTCTGTTGTTTGGAGTTAATTAAAAATTCGGAGAAAACCATTTATCAGATTATGATAAAACTTTGATCGGCTAATGAGCAGCCTATGTTTGGATTAAGGTGTGGGCTTAATGCCTACCTACATGCAAAAGATAGATTAGGTTTTTTTCTATCTTAAGGGAGCCTCTGTAGTGATTTTGTTTTGGACAAGATTTAAACTACCTTATCATTCCGTTTTTGGTGTTTGAAAGACGATTGCCACCTTAAATTGTTTTTCTTGACCATGAAGGAGAACCCTTCAATTAAAGGACCAAACTGCATGCTTAGAAAATTTTACTGGGGCTTTTAGTTGAAACCCCTACTTGACGAAATAGGTATCTACATTTGCAAGCTCACTGAAGACCAAGAAATCCATACAAAAAACTCTATTTTCTCTTCATTGCTTTAAAGATTCACAATAATATTTCTCATATTTTCACTCAAACGAAAATATGAGCAGAAAATCTGGTTTCAACTTCTCCATCAAAATAATGAACAAACCTATTACTTTGATTGCCCTATTTTAGCCTAAAATAGTTCATACCTACCGAACTTTTATTCCTTCCCTTTCAACTTAGGTCATTACTCTTTTGTTATTTCTATTTGCTTCTTTATTTTCTAATCAAAAAGGAAAAAAATCTTCAAAACTTTACAAAGAGAGAACCCCTCTCGATTGGTACAAAGGAATCTATTTTACTGTGAGAAATCGAGTACTTTACAAGTTTTAGTTATTACTTGAAAATGACTTTGTTTATTCCGTTTTTTGATGACTTCTTCTTAAAAAAAAAAATAACAATTCCAACTCCACATATCAATTTGGTTCGCCTTTTCTTATTTGCTGTTATAGCCATTTGGAAGCCATATACAGTTGTCTAGACTGATTATTTCAAATTCGCATTACGAATGACGGAATGAGATGGATTTTCACATTTAAAAGAACAAGGAAAACGAAGGAATACAAGGACTCCGGAAACAAAAAAATCTACATAAAGGCTTCTTTGCTTGACTGTGTTTCTTATACAAAGTTAATCTGAAACGGGAGAAAGAAAAATTTCGATGTAACCCATTTTTCTCTGTTCAATCCATCCGTCTACAGGAAGCAATAACAAAGCAAAATCAATTAATGAAGAACAGAAGAATGTTTTCTGATATTCAAGTGTCATACCACACTAATGATAATGACAGAAAAATGTATTTTTAACAGATTGCCGAAATTAGGTACAGATAATAAAGGATCAACGAGGGATACGTTGTATATTCGATAAAAAAAAATACAGCACAAAAATAAAGTTGGCACACGACAAGGATGAAATTTTTTTTCTTGACAAACAAAAATGTTTCAGAGAAAAAAAAAACATTTTTTTCAACAGTTCAAACAGAATTACTTACCGCGAAAAGGTTTTATTTAAGTTTTTCTTTTTTTCTTAAGACTTTGCGTCCTCTTAGTCCTTTGTAGATGCAATCCTTTTTATGTTGAGCCATTTTTCCAAGCACTACGCAGCAAATTATAAAAAGCTTTTAGCTCACAAACACACTCTGGAGATTCTAGAGCAAAAAAGAGTTGAATTGTAGAACAATGCCAAAACACCGGGTCGGAATATACATGGAGCAAAGCGAACAATTGTTGCAGGTGACTTCTTTTTTGCTAGTTCAAATCAGTTTGGTCTGTCTTTTGAAGCGAACATTTATTGAGTAAATAAACGTTTTGAAAGCGAATGCAATATTGATCAAATTTCAATACGATTCCTATTTTTTCCTAACCCGTTTGTAATTTTCAAACAAATTTATTTCGTATTATGTTTCGTTTATATCGATATCTGTCCTGAATATAATTTTAAAAGCAGTTTGAAATTGCTTACGACTACTCTTAGGGGATTTTTTTATGCCATTTTTCGAACAATTTGGGTATCGCTACAAAGGCCTCGACAAATGCTTTACAAAACAACTCCTTAAAAGAACATCTTAGCATTTTTAAGCCTCAACCGCCCCTGTTAAGACAGCCACCAACAACAGCCTTCTTCAAAATGAGGAAAAGCTGGCAGTGCACTCAACTTTCTATCTAGAAAAATGACGAATATATTAACAGTGCGCACAAAGTCTAATAGAAATGGAATTAAAATTATTATAATCAACAAAGAAAAATTCTTCGACTTTTGTTTTATAATGCTAAATAAGAAATAATAAAGAGACATTAATGAAGAATGATGAGTTACGGAGAAATAAATTTATTTAGTTCAAAACAATATGAGAAATGAGATTGTGATGAGTGATGATGGTGAGGGGGTAATGGGGCCTGGAGCCTGGTGATGCTTTGTTGCCAAATGAGATAACATGCCATCACTTTTAAGTATAATCTCGATGCCTTCATTTGTGCGAGTGAAGTCTTATTTCTTTAAGATAATGCAGGCAGAATTTGTACTCGAGTTGAGTTGGGATCATCATCTTGTTGGGTAGTCCCAAGGTTTTTCTTACAGATGACAGATTGAATACAATCTTTAATCTTATGAGATGACAAAAGAAATGATACTTTAATATGAAGCAGCAACACGAGGTAAGCTCGCACTTCATACATATTAAGAACAATTTTTGCCGCATAAACGGGCTGTAGATGTGACAAGTTGATATGGAAGGTCGATGATGGGGTGAGAAAAGGATTTGCTTTTGACGGCAAAAAAGTAGGACACATCGGGATGATGAGTACAGTCGCTCTGCCATCTAGAGGGAAAGTTAGTATAGTTCAGGGCGCTTGCAAATTAATCTTCAAAAATGAGACCGTGTTTCAATTAAAATTAATAGTTTAGTGCCAACGCTTCCCACAAGGACGATAAGCTGAAGTGTCCTTCGAGAGAAAACACTGCACGTAGAGCAATTTTCTATTAGAAAAATAATTTTATTTTTTAGAAAGAAACGTGACGTTCAGTTATGTAATGACTTTTAAGGACTTATTAAAATGGATGAAGAACGCTAGGCGGATTGCATGTTTTTGATTGAAATAAGTTGAACTGATTGAAAATGACTTTAAATTATTTAAGTGTTATAACAAAAGTTAACACAAATATTGAATAAAGTTGAATTTAGTTGAACTATCAATCTGTACACATTAATATTAATTGACTTATTTTACGATAAGATGAACATGGTAGAACATACTGGGTTTGAAATAAATTTAGAAGAAATGAAAAATATTTAAAATTTCAACTTGGTTAAATGACTTACAAAGCTGAATTTGGTTGAATAGAATTAAGTTGAAGTGAACGTGTTATCTATCATTCAATGTGACACTTCAACGAGTTGCATTTAATCAAGTTGATCTATTTTATTTTTAATTGAATGGTTTCCAGACGAATGGAATGGAATTGAAACTAACTAAATGTTTGGCTAGATTTCAGTTGAACTAAATTGAATTAAAAATTCAAAAAAAAAAAAGTTTGAACTTTATTTGGAATGCAGTGTTACTGACTTGAACTGAAACTGAATTAAATGGAAATTAAAAAGGTTGAATCATATAATATCCAAAAAAGGTTCTTAAAACTCAACGTGTCATTGAAGAAACCCCAGTTCTGAGAAATACCAATACGAAATAAGAAATCAGTAGGTAGGTACCTATATGTTATCATTTGAGAATTAAAAGAGCGTTCACATCAAAGCTTTTTTAAACCCAATTTTGATTCTTCAATCATTTGAAACCATCATACGTCTCCCGAATATTAATACAAATCCCGATTGAATTTCAAACAAAAATTGTATTTTAAAAAGAAGATAAAGAATATCCAGACACATTTTTGTTTATAAAGTCAATTCTAAGAATATCGACATAAATTATCACCAAAATCAAGCGCACATCATGTTTTCTCGCCGAAATTCACTGGCTACATTCTAGTTGAGGAAAAAAATAAATAAAAATTGTGTGGACTATTTAAGAGTCTGTCTGGTTAAAAACCAGGGAGCCCAAAAGCACCCACAAAAGTGCACCGATGTTCAAGTTGTTATTTGACTGGCAAGTCTTTTCTAAGCTCATTACGTAATCCAAGCGACACGAACAAAGTAGAATTAGGGTTGTTTGTTTTGAACAAGTCACATTGTATCCAAAACGAGAATAGATTTTTCAGATTAAGACTGTTGAGCCATTGGACTTGTCTCAGAGTGAGAAAAACACTCATACTCGAGGTAGGAACTAAGAAGATTAACGTTGCAGTTTGACAGTCAGACATCATGGAAGTAATGCTTAGTGTTTTTAATGCAATTCAATTTTTAACCTCGAAAAGCTGATGGATCTAGAGACCAGCATTTTAATTTGTGCTAGTTTGAAATTTATGGAATTCATTACTATTTTAAACTCATGCAACGTTTTGTTGGAAAATTATTGGAGGAGAACTTTTCACAGGAATAAAATTTTTGTCGGAATTTATTTAAGCCGAAAAATTTGGTCGTTGATTGGATCTTGGAAAATTAAAGAGTCTAAACAGTCTAAGGTTTTGTGACCATTCACAAAAGCGATCTATGTATTAATAAATGTAAACACAAAATCGTAAGTCATTTTGCCACTGGCAGCAGTTTCTATCTGGAAACGCGATAGAAATCGAGGTGATGATGGTTCATTAAAGTTGGGAAATATTGAAAAACTAATTTCAAAAGCGATTGCTGCGTCGCCCTACCAGAGAGTTTTTAGAAAAGCAATTTTGGACGAAATGAAGCATGCAAGTTGACAACACTTATACCTAGTCCTCGTTGTCGTACAGAGACGAAAACTGACTAAAACCGAGAATGAGTCTCAGACCACTAAGATCAACTAACTATGTCTTTTAAAAGCTCAATATTCTTAGCCATGATAAAACACAAAAATGTCGGATAATTGACCCTAAAGCTCAACTGACTTAGCAGTTGAAGGTTCTCTACCATTCGGTTAGTTTTCTTCGAAAATGATGCTGGAAATAAAATTTCAATCATCGATGAATTTGAACACCATGCTCACACTGTTATCAGCCGTCTTGTCGATGTTATACGGGCGTTAATTGGAGATGCGATTAACCCTCTTTTCACTTTTTTTTCAGAATCGAGCATTAGTTTGGAGCTCAGCTCACCACTGTCCCTTTTGAGTTCTGCATTGAAGATCGTTGACGGGAAAACTCAATTAATCGGACACTAGTTTGATCAAAATGTTAAATCAAAACTTAAAACTTAAAATTGTACCAAAAATCCAACATTAAAAGAAGATCATTTTTCATATTTTTTGAATGTTGAGTTCTAAATAGGAGATTTTAATTTTAATGTGTTTGTGTATGTATGTGACTAATCTCCTCTCTAACCAATTTTGATGATATTTTAAAATAATAGCTGAAACAACAACAAAGTGAAATCCTGCTTATTACTTGAATCAATTTTTGTGATCCAAAAATCGCAAGCACAGAAGAGGTAGAAAGAGCCATCCAAAAGCTAATACAGAACAAGTCCGCCGGGTCGGATGGCATACCTGCGAAACTCTTTAAATATGGGGGAGGTGTTTTGACGAACCGCATGCACCAGGTCATCAACAAAGTGTGGGATAAAGAATGCATGCCCACTGACTGGTCGATAAGCTCCATATGCCCCATCTATAAAAAAGGCTATCCGATTTCATGCAAAAACTACCGTGGCATATCCCTGCTAAATGTTGCACACAAAATCCTTTCCAACGTACTGTGTGAGCGTCTTAAACCGTTCTGCAACACAATAATCAGCACGTACCAGTGTGGCTTTAGGCCAGGCAGAAGACCGATAGACCGAATATTCACACTGAGGCAGATCCTGGAAAAGACCAACGAATTTCAAGTCGAAACCCACCATCTTAGGATAGCATCCACCGCCAAGAGTTTATGATGGCTATGTCTAAATTCGGGATCCCGAACGAGCTGATCCAGCTATGCCGCATGACGCTAAACGATACGCAGTGCAGTGTGCAAATGGGTAACAGCTCATCCGAGTTGTTTCAATTTTTCAAACATGCGCAGGGTTTAGACAAGGAAATGCGCTGTCATGTGATTTCTTCAACATAGTCCTGGAGCAGTGCGCAAGGCAGGTATCAGCACGGAAAACACTATCTTCAACAAATCCACCCAGCTCCTAGACTATGCGGACGACATAGACATCATCGGTCGATCCAAGAGAGTTGTGCTTGAGGCCTTCACAGCGATTGAAAAACAGGCAAAACTCGTTGGTCTTGAAGTGAATGAGGACAAAACAAAGTACATGCTATCAACAAGCAAAGCAACATCTGTTCATCGCCTAGGACAAAACGTCACTGTTGGTAGCCACAATTTTGAGGTAGTTAAGGACTTCACCTACCTTGGAACAAACATCAATCCCACAAACGACACCTTAGTGGAGATCCGACGAAGAATTACCCTAGCGAACCGCTGCTGCTTCGGTTTGGCCAAACAACTGGGTTCAAAACTCCTCACTCGAAAGACAAAGTGTCTGCTATACAAAACTTTGAGTTTGAGTACTCTATTGCTGGACGATAAGTAAAAAAGAGGAATTGATACTGGGCACTTTCGAAAGAAAAATTCTTCGACGGACTTTCGGTCCCGTATGCGACGATGGTGATTGGAGAAGGTTCAACCGTGAACTGTACGAGCTGTACCAAGATGTGGATGTAGTCCAGAAGGCCAAGAAAAGTAGACTACATTGGCTCTGCAATATCGAGCGAATGGACGACAACGCTCCATCCAAGAAAGTCTTCTCATCCCAGCCGCCAGGTTTGAGACGACAAGGAAGACCGAACTTACGGTACAAGGACCAAGTGACTGTGGATGCCAGAGCGCTTGGTTTCAGCGACTGGAGAGTGCATTTGATGGGCCGTTCACGATGCAAGGCTACAGTATCAAAGGCTGAGATCCTTCATGGATTTATGTGCCGGATAAGTAAGTAAGTATTTCTCGCAAGGAAAATTTGACTTGTAAGGGTTGGTATTACTGCCAGCTAAATGTCATTTAAAACTGTTTTGCCAGTTGCCACATCAATATTTTTATCTATCTGAAAATGAAATATTTTTCAATTACATAGCAAAACGTTTAATATTTATTTTGTCGTATGTAATCAACAAAATAATGGAAATTTTTAACAAAACTAACCACAAATTTGTGAAATTAAAGTGAAAAAATGCAAACAACTGTTTTTCACAAAATACATTAGAGTATATTTGTTCTAGCCTAGTATACAGTTCTTCAAAAAAAAAAAAAAACTAATGTATTTCTTATGGGAGAGATTTATGCCGAAAAAAAAATATTTTTCATTTCACCACTGTGTCATCCGAGCTGTAAACCAAAATCGAAGAAAAATTTATACTCACCTCGATTTTTTTTCACACAAAACAATGAGAAGCTCATTGTTTTGGCAGAAAAAAATTTAAATGTTCGACATAAGTTTCACAGTGACAGCTAATTTATTTTTCCGAAATTTTTTCACGAAAAAATTTTTTGTTTCTCCTCTTATTTTTTTTTTCATACAGAACTGTATACTAGGCTTAAAAAAAGAAAAAAACAAAATCATCGCGCAATAAAAATATCGTAGGGAAACTCTGCTCTTAATTTCAAATATCTAAAAGTCAAATTGTTAAGTCTGCCGTCAAAATGAAAAAAAAAATTCTATATAAATTTAATTTATGCCCATCAAGTTAGCACTACAACTTTGGAATTAAAAAAAAGTAATTATGCAATTAATTGTCGTGAATTTGTCGTAAATTTGTCGTGAAACAAAAAAATTTGTCGCGTACTTATTTTAAAAGTTAGCCCCTGGTAGTGCTAACTTGATGCGAAACTTAGCACTACAACCCCTGATTAGCTAAACTGGACACGTAAACCGAAAACTGAGTATGCAGATAATTGTCGTGATTTTGTCGCTGGTAAGTAGCGAAACAAAAAAAATTACAAAATTTTTTTTTGTAATTTTTGGAATTTTTTTTTTGTTAAATGAAGTTAATACCATATGAAATTTTTTTCCCTTAACACTTTTTTGAACCAAATTTGTTGCCAACAATTGTCGTGAGACGCCTTCTTGCCAGAAATGCCAAAAACGATTTTGTCGCGCCTTTAGATAAGAAGCAGTCAGCCTTTGACTGCAATCACTTAATATTACCACGTGTTAGAAATTTTTCTAAATTTTCAATTTTTTCAACTTTTGGCCCAAAACTATAATACATTTTGTAATAATACAATAAATATCGACAAGATAAATCAAAATATTCATTAAACAAATTTTTCGCGCCCTTAGTGTATGAATATGGGATGATTTTCGAAAATTTCCCAACCTAGCACTACCATATGAAAGTTTTTTCCCTTAACACTTTTTTGAACCAAATTTGTTGCCAACAATTGTCGTAAGACCCCTGCTTGCCAGAAATGCCAAAAACGATTTTGTCGCGCCTTTAGATAAGAAGCAGTCAGCCTTTGACTGCAATCACTTAATATTACCACGTGTTAGAAATTTTTCTAAATTTTCAATTTTTTCAACTTTTGGCCCAAAACTATAATACATTTTGTAATAATACAATATATATCGACAAGATAAATCAAAATATTCAAAAAAAAAATCCGAAAATTCCAAAAAAAAATTTGGATTTTTTTTTGTTTCGCTACTTACCAGCGACAAAATCACGACAATTATCTGCATACTCAGTTTTCGGTTTACGTGTCAAGTTTAGCTAATCAGGGGTTGTAGTGCTAACTTTCGCATCAAGTTAGCACTACCAGGGGCTAACTTTTAAAATAAGTACGCGACAATTTTTTTTGTTTCACGACAAATTTACGACAAATTCACGACAATTAATTGCATAATTATTTTTTTAAATTCCAAAGTTGTAGTGCTAACTTGATGGGCATATTTAATTTGCATACACATGTTTGTGCCTAATTCCTACATTTATTCAATTTTAATTTAAGACTTTGTCTGAAGAATGAAGACGTATTTCTGTTCAAATTCTGCTGCTCGTCAGTTTTTTTCGAAAAGAAATTGTTTGCGTTTTGCTAATGTGTTTTGTCTTTTTCAAGGCTCCGCAAGGGAATTCCTTCCTTGATTACACAGAACGGCAGGACCATCCGTAACCCTGATCTATTGATCAAATCCAACCACAACATTCAAGTCGACATTAAAAACGGCAATGTCACCGACTCGACTGCATCAAGTTCGATTCAGGAAACTTTTGCAATATTACTGGAGGTAGAAATTTGGATCGCGTCGGCGCAGTCGGTTGAAGACAGAAAGACACCGAGGTTCTTTCGATATTGTGCACGTAAAGGACACACAGGTCACGTCCTCGCTAACAAATTGACAAACGTTTTAATTATAGGCAAAGGCATTAAGCCTTACAAGGGACAAGGGTGTTAATTAGAGCATTTCTGAAAAGCACGACAAACGATTGGCCGATAAGACAAATTAAAAGTAGATTTTTTTCAAGTTATGATGAAAAAATAATAGCCATATCCAATTTTTGTTTTTATATATTAAATGCCAAAAAATATGTCACACAACTACCAATCTTTAGAACTTTAGATAGTAAAAGTATTGATGATCCGAGCTGTTTTATTTTCTTGATCTGATCCGGATCAGATCATTGTAATAAAACGCATCTAATAATACGGTGGCGACACTACAACTTCGAAAAACCAAGGCCTAAGAAGTTTACACTTTTCAACAATTTCTTGTCTGTGTGTAAGAAATTGAGGGGACCAACAATTCTGTATGCTAATTCCGAACGGCTGATTTAGACGTTTTTTTCCTCCGCAAATGATTCCCTTTTTCAGCAGCCAATAACGTTGTTATTGCAAATTGAGAACCCATAAAAACTAATTAAACTAATCCACTAATGACTAGGTATCACTCAATTTAAACTTGTCTTCACCTCATATGCTATCCGACAACAAACTTGAGTTTAATTTTAGTAAGTGTAATTTTATGTATCTATTTGACTTATTATCTACGATAAACTGGGAGCAGTTATTTATTAACTTGAATATTAACGATATGTGTAACATTTTTTATTTAACTCTTTTTGACTTATTTTATAAAACAACTCCATTAAAAAAGAATCGTAATAACTCAAATGTTCCACCATGGTTTGATTCTCATATAAAAAATTTGAAAAACAAAAGGAACAAAGCATGGATAAAATATAATCAAACTAGAACTGATGATGGTTTTAGAACGTTCATTATTACAACTTTTTACTGACTATTCTAATACTCTATCTATATGACTATATTAGTAAAATTGAATTTAACCTTAAATCTAATCCTGATAGTTTTTGGAAATTTGTCAATTGCAAGAAGAAATCAAGTGGGTATCCCAACCTGATGACTGATTCGTCAACATCCAGTCGTGAGCCGCGGATAATTGCGAACATGTTTGCAAATTATTTCAAAGATGCTTTTGTTGAATCCAACTCTTTTAGCTCTTCTAACACTTCTTACTCTTCTAACACTCCTTCTTCTGTTTTAAATTTTCCCCACTTAAATAAAATCAATTTTGTAATAAGCACAGATACTGTTGCACAAAGTATCCATCAACTTGAAGAGTGTTTTAGTCCTGGCCTTGATGGTGTACCATCATTCATTTTAAAGAAATGTGTTGCTTACTTAGCGTATCCGTTATGTATTCTCTTTAACGAATCTTTAAAAAGCTCACTTTTTCCATCTATCTGGAAATACTCATTCATAATACCGGTACATAAAAAAGGACCCAAGAACGAAATAATGAACTACCGACCTATCGCGAAACTGTCTGTGATACCAAAACTGTTTGAGTCTATTGTATGTAATATCCTGTCTTCATTGTAGCTCAAATATATGTGATAACCAGCATGGTTTTGTCAAAAAACGGTCAACTGTTACTAATTTGTTTAACTTTACGTCCTTTTGTTTAGATGTTTTTGAAAAGCGTGACCAGGTAGATTGTGTTTTTACGGACTTTAGTAAGGCCTTTGACAAGTTATGTCATAAAATTTTAATTATGAAACTAACTCAACAAGGTTTTAACGATAATTTCATTAATTGGATTTCATCATATTTAGTAAATAGACGTTATAGTGTTTTATTTCGTAATGAGTGTTCAATTCCATTTGTTGTGAAGTCTGGTGTCCCCCAAGGTTGCCATCTTGGTCCAATTCTATTTGTTTTATTTATTAATGACTTGGTCTCGATCATTCAAAATTCGTCTGTCCTTATTTATGCATGACATCAAACTTTTTAAAAGAATTGACACTCCTTCTGACTGTCTTCTTCTGCAAGAAGACTTAGTTTTATTTAGGGAATGGCGCAATATTAACCGTCTTGTTCTAAATGTTGACAAGTGTAAAACCATGAATTTTACACGCAAAAAAGTTCCATTAGTTTTTAATTATATTTTCGATTCTTGTCCTCTAAGTAGAGTATCTATTTTTTCTGAAATGGGTGTTATATTAGACTCGAAACTAACTTTAATGAACATATTAACCTCATAGCTAAAAAAGCAAACGAAGTTCATCAAAAGATTTGGTCGAGATTTCCGCGATCCATATGTACTGAAATTACTTTTCATTTCATTTGTGAGACCAATCCTGGAATATGCATGTACAGTATGGTCACCTTACTACGCCGCCACAAATCTTAACAAAAAAGAAACAGCAGGATTTTTGGTCAGAATTTTTTATCTGTACAAAATGGATCGTTGTATGTGCATTAAACATGCACTTTCACAGAGCCGTTTGTTCCAAAATTTGGTAACTAAAATAAATCTTTGAAATTCAGTTACATTTTAATACATATTCATTATGAAAACTAAACAAAAAACTGTTTGGGGAGAAAAATTTAATGTTTAGTAAAGGACTGCCAAAGTGCCAAAACACGTGAGTTTAAAGCTCCTTAAATCAAAAACGTGTGTCAATATGTACAAAAATAGCAGTTTAACTTATTTTAGTACATATTTGTTATGAATCTGATACACAAAATTTAAAAGAAGAAAAAAATTGCAACCTTAATTCACTCTTTGGTATGGGTCTAACATAGGCAAAAAACATGTACATTCCGATCTCTGCAAATTAAAAATTTGGCTGTTTTAAGGGTCAGGGCATAGCTTTCATTGGTTTTCGTCATTGAAATTTTCAATCAGGTTTTAAAAGCAAAAAAACAAGAAATAATTGTTAAGTTTGGTACCAAAATGAAGGTAAAGACTTCAAGAATTTTTTATCAATTAAAATTTTTAATTTAGCCCAAATATTTTGCTTAAAATTCATTTTGATTTTTTCAATGATGTAATCGCTTTCAGTGATCAGCTGATTTCTCATTACTCGTTTCACAGTACCAGCGTACCAATGAAAATGTTCGAATTTCTTTTTGTTCCAGACTGTCAGTGGTTCTCTCAATGATCTAGTTTAACCTCAATTCTCTTTAAAAAATAAATAAACAAAAATGAATCGACAACAAAAAGAAAATAAATATCATCACAAATTAGAAATTAGAGAATTTGAGACCAAATTAATACATGAGGTAAGAAATTTCCAATGTCTACATGCGAAGGATTCCATTTTCCATTTCACTGACATTTTTGTTCAATGACATAATATTTCAATGAGAGCTATGCCAGACCTGTCAAAAACATTCAAAACAATTCCACTGATTTGTTCCAATGATTGAAACCAATGAAAGCTATGCCCTGACCCTAATAATTACATAGTTCTAGTTATATATCATTCTCTGAATATACAGGGTGATTCACGAGCGTTGTGCCAAAAAGCTAGAGCGTGTAGGTTGAGTTGAGACAAGAAAAAATCGTATGGGAGGGGGGGTCTACTCCCCCCCGTTTAGCCGGGAGGGGCAATTTTCTGAAAAATGGACTTATTTTGTTTAAAAAAATATTAAAAATCAACGGCTTCGTTTACAACACCGTGCTATACCTTTCTGAAAAGCCAAAAACTTCTTCTTTCACTTTGTTTTTAAATTAAATTGTTTTAACGAATAGTTTAAAAAAAAAATTTCAAACTCAAAATTTTCAAAAAAAAAAAAGCAAAAAAAAAACATTTTTGAACTAATTTTTTTCAAAATTTTATGTAATTAAGTACTAATTTTGTTTTAAGAATTCAGTGTGTTTGTTAATTTTTAGTCAAAAACAGAAAACCGGATGCAAAAATGTCTTTTCGTTTTTGAGAAATTAAGAAAAAATCAAAACCACTTTTTTCTAAAAAAATCTTTGTTTTTATTTTTACCTATCTGGACTTTTAGTTTAATTTATTAGTTTAATTTATAAATTTAATTTTTTGTGATTGGAGTTTTATGAGAACTCAATAAAGTAGAAAAGTATTGGAT